>CM033470.1:269751489-272183195 GCA_019447015.1 Hymenochirus boettgeri | reverse complement strand
TTGAGGGGGTATGACTTTTTTGTGTTTACAACCATAAAACTATCTTTTATTGAGGATAAATCTAAATTAGTTTTTTTGACTTTAAATATGGCTTCCATGGGAATGGAAAGGTAGGTCAGTAGGTGGGTGTACCTGTGTCTGTGTTGGGGATATCACCATTTGTATTTATGACCATGAAACAAACTGTTTTGAAATATCCACATTTGAGGATTGTTACGATAATAGTCTATGGGAATGTCCGGAAATTCGCCGATAACGCCGTAACGCTTCTGCGGATTCCTTAGCTAGAAGATAGCACACTTCTCCTATATGCCATGCACGTCTGTATTGAATTTCATGTCTCTAGCTCAAAAATTGTGGGAGGAGATACGGTCCAAAAAAGTGGAAGAATAATACGGAAGAAGAAGAAATAAAAAGAACAGGAATTTGGCTTTTTCAAGCCAAATTAACTAACATCTCATTGGCTGCTGCAGATTCACACCATAGGAAAACTTTTGAATCTCTTATTAAATAAATAATTTGTTTATAAAACTTTAATATATAAACAGGGTTATTCAATAAAAGTTCTTATTGTTTAAAATGGTGCTAGTTTTGCCACAACCAAAACTTTGTTATTAAATAAGATCTGATTAGTTGGGGCAAAATTAGCACCATTTTAAGCCATATTTAAAGTCAAAAAAACGAATTTAGATTTACCTCAATAAAAGATAGTTTTATGGTTGTAAACACAAAAAAGTCACACCCCTCTAATGAGACCAGGTACACACACCTACTGATCTACTTATCCATTACAATGGCAGTCATACTTAAGGGTAACTAAAGTCAAAAAAACTAATTTAGATTTTTCCTCAATAAAGATAGTTTTATGGTTGTAAACACAAAAAAAGACATACCCCCTCAACCAGACCCAAGTACACACACCCTACTGATCTACTTATCCATTCAGTGGCAGCCATAACTTAAGGGGTACTAAAGTCAAAAAAACTAATTTTGATTTTTTTCCTCAATAAAAAGATAGTTTTAATGGTTGTAAACACACAAAAAAAGACATAAACACCCCTCACAACAGCAGAACCAAGTACAACCACCTACTCATCATACATTAAATACCATTGTGGCAAGCCATAAACCTTAAAGGGTACCAAAGTTAAAAAAAATTAATTTACGATTTATCCTCACATAAAGATAGTTTTATGGTTGGTAACACAAAAAAGACATACCCCCTCAAACCCACCCGGGACACACACCTACTGATCCATTTATCCCATTAGACTGTTGGCAGCCATCACTTAAAGGGTAACTAAAGTCAAAAATCCACTTTTGATCATCATGGCAAAAAAGATTGTTTTTTAACCCCCAACGTATCCATGTATACAGCACCTACTGGGACCTATCCCATCCCTTACCGTTGCAGCCATACTTAAAGGGTAACTTAAAGTCAAAACAATTTTGAAACTAAACTTTAAAAAAGTTTGTTTTTTGTTATCCCAACCCCGTCACAGCAGACACACATTTACTGACTACTTATCCATTACTATGGCACCATACGTAATGGGTACTAAACGTAAAAAAAAAATAATTGTTGATAATAACAAAAGTGGACGTAACTTCCAACCTGTGCCAGGTACACACACCTACTGACCCCCCCTCCCTTTCCATGGCAGCCATATTACTACCTTTCCATTCCCATGGAAAGGTAGGTCAGTAGGTGGGTGTACCTGTGTCTGTGTTGGGGATATCACCATTTGTATTTATGACCATGAAACAAACTGTTTTGAAATATCCACATTTGAGGATTGTTACGATTATAGTCTATGGGAATGTCCGGAAATTCGCCGATAACGCCGTAACGCTTCTGCGGATTCCTTAGCTAGAAAATAGCACACTTCTCCTATATGCCACGCACGTCTGTATTGAATTTCATGTCTCTAGCTCAAAAATTGTGGGAGGAGATACGGTCCAAAAAAGTGGAAGAATAATACGGAAGAAGAAGAAATAAAAAGAACAGGAATTTGGCTTTTTCTCATTGGCTGCTGCAGATTCACACCATAGGAAAACTTTTGAATCTCTTATTAAATAAATAATTTGTTTATAAAACTTTAATATATAAACTATTTTATATACTAAACTAATATATAACTATAAATTATTCAATAAAAGTTCTTATTGTTTAAAATGGTGCTAGTTTTGCCACAACCAAAACTTTGTTATTAAATAAGATCTGATTAGTTGGGGCAAAATTAGCACCATTTTAAATAAGAACTTTTATTGAATGTCCCTGATAGTGTTTTTACATTTAGACAATATTGTGGGCCCCAAGTTATTGGTTAATGGGGTTAGTTGTCATGGAAACGTCCTAAGATTCCATCAGTTGTGGCAGTTTGACAGTTGAGACATAAGCTGTGCAATACATTGCATTATACAATATAGGGAGAACAGTTCACAGGCAAAAGGAGGAAACAACAGGGCAAGACTGGTAATCCCAGAGGCAAGTATAATGTAAAATGGATGTTATTTACTGACAAGGTTGGACTGTGAAATACAACGTGCTTGTATTCTGGGACCTGGAGAGATATTGCTCTAGGGGTCCATGGGGGAGGGAGACCCCAGAAATTTACCTTGTTTCAGATGGTTGGTGCTATGTAAAACTGTGAGGCCACACTAAAACGCACAGGAATCGCGCACACAATCGCGAGTGTTATCGCACACGATTGTGTAAGTGATTCTTGTGGGTTTTGCGTTTGCGCATGCGATTTTGCCGTTTTCCGTTATGGAAATGCATGCGTTAACGCACCAAAAATGGTGAACACATGCGTTACCAAATCGGATGCGCATGTGCAATCGCATGCCATCGGAAATCGCTGGAAATCTCGCGTTCCCACGATTTCCATTTTAGCGAAATTCGCAGGCGCAAACGTGCTAGTGTGGCCACGCTTGGTGGGACTAGTTTGGTTTATGGCAATTATAAAACACCATGGAAGATATTGGTGCAATGTATGTGTGTATTTTTATTTCTTATATAACGCTGCATATTTGGCAGTACAATTAATTTATTCATTCACATCAGGCCCTGCCCCAAAGAGCTTTCAATCTAAGAGTCTCACACACAACCTATAGGTATCAGTCTTTTTATAATTGTGAGTGAAACTTACTGTACGTAAGCGCTGGGGAACATACAAACACCTTGCAGAAGTGTCCAAGGGTGGATTCAAACCAAGATGGTCAGTGCTGCAATGCATTAGTGCTAACCCCCCAGCCACCATGCTATGTAAATCTATAATAATAAGGCAGCTATATAGCTATATTTATAATTAATATAATGGAACATGAGACCTGCTATTAAACAAATATTTCACTTTGCTCAATACCCTTCACTCATCATTTCCACCATTTACTTTTTCCCATCTTTTCAAAAACACTTTTAGCTTTTTTCTGCTCCCTGACCTGGCACTGAATTGCTTAGGGCACACTGCAGTGTCATGGGAAAGGTAATTCATACTCAATATGTAATTATGTATCCTGTATAAGGGGAATCCTCAGTGCCCCATATCACAATTTCAGTTTCACTAATGTGTAAATGGGAGCCATATAATTGATGACTAAAAAGGAGTCATTGGCTTTGTCATCTTTGCAATGACCATTTAGAAGATGTGGTTCTGTAAACTGGCGATTTATGGGCTTTGTATAAATATTACGGTCAGAAAAGTCTGGCTAGGCAGCATTATTTGGAAAAAAAAATCTTTAGTGTGTTCACTTATTTAAAGCAAACCCTAAATTTGTAACGTACTGTTTGCATTTCTGGGGCTCTTGAAGCAATGCATTTGGGTAAATCTATGAATCTGTGGCATGTGGTTTGATCAGGAGTGTAGCATGTTTTAGAGCATATTATTATTTTTTATTATTATTTTAATTATTATTATTATTTTGGTAACCAAAAATATGAAAGACAGACTACAATAAATACGACTTTGACTTATTAAATAATTCAAATAAGACTTGATTTGTGTATTTTTGTACAGACTTCTCTAAAGTAAATTGAAATACATTAAAGGGCATGTCCACCCCCAAAACTATAAGCCCCAATCCTCCCCCAACTACTGGCCCCACCCATGTACCTCCTTACCTCAATCCCCAACTCCATCTGGTTCTCCTTGTAGTCCCCCCCAAAGTTCCAAAAAACTGCCCACCAGGAGGCTAGCAGGTCCATATAGGACACTGCCTGCTACCTGGCCTCCCGGAGATTCCTGCCATGCGTGCTGCAGCCCTTCTCCCCCCTCCCTCCCCCTCCCTCTCCCTCCTCTCCCTCCCTCCGTCTACTATCCCTCCCCCTAGCATTAAACCCCCTTAATATTCTGCTCCCCCATGTCCCCCAGCCCCAACCGCATGTTTTTTTTTTTAAAAAGCTCCCCAAACTCTTACGTACCTCTCCGCTTTCCTCGCTGCCTGAATGACCGGCAGCCGCGTCCGTGATTGGCTGCCCTCAGCCAATCACAGACGCGACTGCCGGTCCCGCCCCTCTGCTTGCATTCTCGCAAGCAGAGGGCCGGCAGTGCGGCGGAGGATCGAGGGGAGGTAAAGTAAGAGTTTGGGGAGCTTTTTGAAAAAACAAAACATGCGGGTTGGGGCTGGGGGACATGGGGAGCAGAATATTAAAAATCTATTTTAGGGGTGGACATAGCCTTTAAGTGCTTACACCAGAACTGGTTCCCAATTACCAAATTATTATTACCGTACACCCTAATTCTAGTTCATTATTTTACATTTTTCTAGGTTGCATTGTAGAACAGAATCTGCTGCCTGTGTCTGATACCAGACCTGTAAAGCAAGGATGGGTCCTATTCTGTACCATTTACTAACTTTCTACTTTCTTGGGACCATACAGGCTATTGACCCCAAAGGTAACACTTATAAGCAATACTGTAAATAGGATGAGGGCAACTGTAACTATAACAGATGTTGAGAAATATGTTGAGAAAGTTGAAAGGATTAGTATCTGGTAAAGTAGTGTGAATGTAGGATTCTAATGTTAAATGAATTAAATGCCACAGTGCCCCAAATTCACACACACTTTGGCACAGAAGAATCTTTGCAATTAAATGCATATTTATTCTATGTTTGGACTGAAATCTGACACATAATCTGGTGTTAAAAATTATTTTTCACTTATCTTTCTCGGAAATACCTAACTAAATTCACAATACCTTTGTGTAGCACAGTGACCATTTACCACTAGGCAAGTGTAAGAAAGTGATCCGGGTATAATTCCAGGTTCTAGGTGACTTCAACTGTCACATTGATGACACTAAGCAATCCTGGCCCTCTCAAAAAATGACTTTAGGTAAACTGATAGGAATTGCTCTCCTGAAGAACATTATTACTTTTACTTTTATTGTTTATTGTATAGTTTGAAGATATTTACATTTTTTGTGCTTGTGATATGGAAGCAGCATCACCAGGGTCCCCTGCATTTCCTGCCTGAAACTATGTCACCCACTCACAGGTTGCATAAGGCCCGCCCACTCACAAACTGAACAAGGCCCGCCCCCACCAGTGGTGCACAGGGTCCCGGCCCACTCATGGGTGCACACGCCCCGCCCACTCGTGGGTGTGCAAGCGCCGCCCACTTGCGGGTGCCGTGGGCCACTCAGAAAACACACAACCCCCCCTACAGAAAACTCTTGTGGAAACAGCATTTTGAGGCAGAGGTGAGAAAACAGAGTTGAGAAACACACAAATCGCCTGGAAAAGGCTTGTTTTTTTTAACATAGTGGGAACAGAAGGGGCTGTTAGATTCCCTTACCTACACTGTCAGGACTCCCACAGGCAGAGAGAGGGAGCCTCCTTCTCCCTCACACGGCACACTGGGGAGTCTGCAGGCCCTGTGCTCGCCAGCGGCACTGTGCGATGAAGGCTTAGAAAAATGTCCCCATGTCATCCTCGACCGCGCCCTTGATTTTCTGGTCAGGCATTTCTTTCATACTTTGGCTGTGGAGCACGTAGGAGGTGTTTATGGCTCATTTAAAGGTAGGAAACTGGCTCGCTTTTAATGTAAAACTCAACTTGTTTTGTGAGACCAACATTTTTCCCTTTAAACCAGATCAGTAGCACTTTCCGTAAATGTGTTGTAAATTACCCTAATTGGAGATGCTCACAATTCTTGTATGTGTGTTATTATTTATATGATATCTATATATATATATATACAATTACATTTTATTGTGTGTGTATATAAATTATTAAATATAGTATATATAATATATATATATAATACATCCCACCTCAACGATTGCCAACTCCATCTATCATAATACTTGCCCGGGTGGCGTGTGCCGTCCCAATTGTACATAAATATTTGAAAAAGCACGACGCACTCACAGGTCTTGGTAACAAATGTTCAAAAAGCAGTTTATTCGGTCTATAAACCGACCGAATAACTGCTTTTTGAACGTTTGTTACCAAGACCTGTGAGTGCGTCGTGCTTCTTTCAATATATATATATATATATATATAATATATATAAGCCACTCCTTTATAAAAGTGTTTCGTGGCTATACATAACCCTTCATCAGAATTTTGTGACACGTGACATAGAATTAATTAGATTTAGTGTATATTTAATTTAACATTATTTAAACCATAGCAGTGTGGGTGGGACAGGGGACTGTATAATGCACTGCGCTGCAGACCAGAATTGGCGCAGAGATGCCCTAATCCCAGTAACTATACTAATGTAATTAAATCCAAACTCCTATTGGATGGTATTGGTTATTACCATATTTTTCTCTTGTGGTTAGGTCAATATATATAGGCTTAGATCGATGATACCATAAATATCTAATACCATTTTTGGCTGCTGCAATGCAAAGGTGGAAAAGTTTTCCACCTCTGCATCTGCAGCAGCCAATCAAATGTTATTAGATATTAGTGTATCATCTGATAGTTGCTGCAGTTAAAAGCACTGGCAACATTTTGCCACTTGTAATGCACCAGAGTTCCCAAGTATACATCCAGCGTACACAAAAGCAGGTGGGTGATTTCTAACACACTTATTAAATAACCCCATAGATTATCTTCATTTTTATAGCATGAAAATAAAATTAAAATAGTTCTGCAATACATATATTCAATAGAAAACATGTTTTAATCAAATGCATCATAAGTTATTACATTACTAGTATTTTTATTTATTGTATTTTTATTTGTGTATTCTTTTGTTTAATTTTGTGGAGAACGCCCAATTATAGATACAGATGGATCCCGAATTATTGTGGCCGTAATGCACTTCCAGGAGCATGGCCAGGGCAAGTCAGCCTACAGTATTTCAGGACACAAATGGTTATAGTCATAAGTGCGGTGGATCTCTTATTCAAAATAAATGGGTACTAACTGCAGCTCATTGCGTTGTCGAAAGGCGGTAAGCAATTATTTTATTGACATTGTACATTATACATTGTGTACTTAAGGTGGGTACACACAGTAAAAGAAAGGGACAATACCGTTGGATCCGACTGTATAGTCCCTTTCACATTACTGTGTGTAGTGCATTTTTCTGATGATTGCGAGGCAGGAACGTTCACAGTTGGCCCTGCGAGTGCACCTGCTTTTTTTGTTAGGACTGTATGTATCTATAAACTGTGTTCACAAGTTCCAGTAGCACTTAGCACCAGGGTACAATATTAATGTAACCCTATATTGGGAGTTGAGTGCCTTCCACACACACACATATATATAAGCTTGATAAGGCCATTAAACCAAGGCCGAAACGTTGCAAACTTTTTTTTGCACTATGCACTATTTTTGAAATAAAACTTGTGAACAGAACCTGTGGAGCGTTGGTTCTACCTGTTTTTTTCATTTTATATATATATATATAAATATATATCAATATATATATATTAATTATTAATTTTATTCCAAATAAGATAGGTTCACTCAGGGATTGAATCAAAACTGATTTTATTTTGTGCTACAGGTGCATATGTAACAACGTTCAGTCTTGACTAAAGACCTTATCAATTTTTATGCATCCATCAAGTTTGAAAGCATGAAACTTGATAAAGGTCCTTAGTCCAGAATGAAACGTTGTTGCACTATTCACCTGTAGCACAAAATAAATCATTTTTTTATTCAATCCCTTGAGTGCACCTATCTTATGTGTTCAATTTTGGAATCTTGTGTACAAAAAGGATATCTTTGAAATGGAAAGGGTTCAGAGAGGGCAACTAAATTGATAAGGGATTGGAAGAGCTTGATATAAGAGAGATTGGATAAATTACAATATTTTCGTTAGAGAAAAGTGTGCTTGCGTGGGATATGATTACTGGTAAATTAAATACATTAAAGGTCATACATAAACTATCTGGAGCTTTGTTCACCAATAGAACATGTCGAGGACACAGGGAATCCCTTAAGTTACTGGTATGTATAATAAAGTATAGTTGATCCAGGTATATTTCTAATTGCCACTTGAGTCAGGAAGGTTTTTTTTTCCCTTCAGAAATTTGGTGGGGTTTTTTGCCTTCCTCTGGATCAACAGTTGACAGTGTATTGTATAATACATTGAATTTATTTTGTTTTCACAGAGATCCTTATTATTGGAAAGCGTGTTTGGACTTCACAGTTTATTGACTGAAGAAGCAATGTCGTGGAAGTTAAAATTAAACAGATATAATTCATGCAAGTTTTAACCTTACAACTGTAAGAAATGATATCGCTCTTCTGCTTCTGGTAGACACTGTACAATACACAGATTACATCGTCCAGTTTGTTTTGGGAAGAGAGACCTGCCATCTTCTCCTACAAGCTGCTTATTACTGGATGGGGACACAGTAGCCAAAGGTAATTAATTTCCCCTTTTAATCTGTGCTATTGTATCTTTCAGACCAGAAATAACAGAGGCAGAAATTTGGTTGGTGAAGACATGAATCAGTGAATATGGGAGACTGTAGCAACTGCAAAATGTTTTTCTGAGGAAAGGGAAACCTAAATATTGTGTCCCCAAATAAACATTAAACTTCCTTGTATTTTATGTGATGAAAACATTCATTTTTCTTGATGAATTTAGCTATATTGACACATTCTGACATTGGGCAAATCCCTCCATCTATGATAATGATACCGTTAAGTTTGTTGCGGATAAAACAATCTCACACAATGCTACAGTAACAAACTACTGCTGTTGGCATTGTGGAGGTTTGGTCTGGATGGAAAATGTGGTAGAGCCGCATTAGCTCTTTATTCCTATAGAGGGGTAGATACGGTTGGGACAGTATGCACACCTTGCCAACCTTTACCATAAAGAATGCAGGAGCTCATTTTGCACACGTTACAGATGGTATTGTGCTGCCATATGCTACAGCAATTGCAATGTTTGAATAGGTACACACAAGGCAATATTTCAACCCAATCAACTGGTCACCATGTTCGACCATCGGCTATGTTGAAATATGTGGGCTGCCAATATTATGTTAAGCCATAAAAAACCATACAAACTTTCTGCCGATTTAGACAAGGTTTGATCGACTTTGGTCTGACACAGACAAAAAGTAGCTGAGTAACACTGTACCAATCTTACAAAGAAACAGAAAAAATATTATAGATTCTGTCTGTCATCTAAAAATGTGCTATAGACATCATGAGAATGCTCATGACCGCCATACACTTAACGATGATGGCTCACATCCTATACTTTAGTACAGGGGCCGACTGTGACGAGGGAAATTTTCCATTTGTAGAGAGGTTCCAATGTCGACGCTGAACGCATGTTTGCATGTTCCATATGAAATGCTTTTTACGGAAAAACGAACATTAGCGATAAGGACCAATCCCATATCTCTTATGTGGTGTACCCAGCTTAAGTTAAAGGTTAATCTTTTTACTTTAACCACGGTAAGATAAATTCTTTGTTAAAGATCTCTGTATATGAGTTTGCTTGTGTCACCTTAAAATTTTGTCTGCTTCTAATTCTCGCAGGTTCACTATCAGTGATTTTACAAGAAGCTCAAGTAGATATTATACCATATTCTCTGTGTAATTCATCTGCATCTTATAACGGATTCATTACTCATGATATGATTTTGTGCAGGAGATAATAGTGGAACAGTTGACTCATGTCGGGTAATTTAGTAAATAAGTATTTAAATTGCAGTTACTATGTTGATAATTTGCTTGAAGCCATTACTGTTCTTCTTTCTTTATTCTTCTTCTTCCGTTTTATTCTTCTGCTTTTTTGGACTGTATCTCCTCCCACATCTTTGAGCTAGAGACATAAATTATGTACAGATGCGGGCATATAGGAGAAGTGTGCTATTACCTAGCTAAGGAATCCGCCTAAGCTTTACGGCGTTATCGATAATTTTGGGCACATTTTTTTCCATAGACTATAATGGTAACAACCTCAAATGTGAATATTTTGAGGTTTTAAGGTTCATAGATCAAACAGTTTGTTTCATAGTCATAAACACAAATGCTGATACCCCCAACCCCTCACACGACACAGGTACACCCACCTATTGTCCTACCTTTTCAATTCCTATGGAAGGGTCAATTTACTTAAAGGGTAACTATGAAAAAACTATTTTGATCAATCATCAATAAAAGTTAGTTTATGGTCATACATGCAAAACACATACTCCCAACCTCACACAGGAACACACACCTACTGACCTACCCTCTATTCCCATGGCATTCATAATTAAAGTGTATATAAGTTAAAAAAAACTATTTTGATATATCCTTAAAAAAATTAGTTTTATGGTTGTAAACACAAAAAAAGACATACCCCTCAACCACACCTCGGTACGCACAACTTCGACCTACTCTTCCATTTCCGTGGCAGTCATATTAAGGGTAACTATAGTCCAAAACAAATTTTGACTAATTAAAAAAGGTTGTTTTTTTAACACCTAACCTGACACAGGTACACACACCTACTGACTACTCCTCCATTACTGTGGCAGACATACTTAAAGGGTAACTAAAGTCCAAAAACAAATTTTAATCAACCAACCTGACCCACAGCTACACACACCCTACTGACCACCCTTAAATTTCCATGGCAGCATATATAAAGGGTAACTATAGTCAAAAAAACAAATTTTAACCATTATCAAAAACGTCCATTTTTTTTAAACCCCCCCCCAACCTGTCACAGGTACAAATACCTACTGACCTACCCTCCATTACTAGTAAAAAAAAAAAAAACACATTTTAAGCAATCATCAAAAATGTTAGTCTTATCCCTTTTTTGTCTTCATGGTTATGAATGTCACTACATTTATTCCATACCACAGGAAGGCCTGGAACACAACTGTCAATCTTCATCCTATTTTCAGACCAGGAGACTACTAATCAATCAACCCATTGGTTTGCCAGTTTCACAGACCATTGTTGATCATGCAAAAAATGTTGGTCATAAATATCTCCCCTTGTGTACCGGGCCTAATGAAAAACACCCAATTTTACTCAGAAATAATGTGATGAATACCTGCAGCAAATATCAAGGGTTATCCAAGTTGGTTTTATTTAATTGTAATTGATTATTTGTAATGTATTCTATATGCTGTCTAGGGAGACAGTGGTGGACCACTGTTTGTTTGATTTCAGAAAAGAACAAATTTTACCAGATAGGCCTAACAAGCTTGGTTTGCTGTGGACAAGCTAATTTTCCTGGAGTCTATACTAAAATGGAGAGCTACGTAAGCTGGACAAATATCCAAATAGCATCTGCAGAGACAAGCAACACAGAAAAAACCAATTAGTTACAAACAAAGCCCGAATAGAAAGGTATACCCCGTGCACATTCTATGGTTAACGTGGATCAAATTATTGATGTGTCAGTTAAAAATGTATTCATTTTAACTACTTTTCTTAGAATGGATTATTCCTGTAATAGTTTAATGTAATTGTTGTTATTGTAAATTTGTAGTGTCATTTATTTATGTTTTTGTAAGAGTGTAATTAATGATACTCTGTTGTTAACAGTTTTTGATGTTTAAAAAACAAATTTAATCAAATATATCTTGTTTTTGTGTTTCTCGTGGGTTAGTTAATATATAATACATGTACAAAGCAATGTACACAGATTCCCAACCTTTTTTTGGGAGCCTGAAACATTGCAAGTCAATGCATATAATATCTTTGGACACACTTGGCTTAAATTGATACATTGCATTACATAACATAGCAGTGTTATTTTTGGAAACAATTAAAGGGCATGTCCACCCCCAAAACTTAATCCCCCCAACTACTGGCCCACCATGTAGTGTAGTCAATCCTTACCTCACATCCCAGCTCCATAGGGTTCTCCTGTAGTCCCCCCCAAGTCCCAAAACTGCCCACCAGGAGGCTAGCAGAGTCCATAGGACTCTGCCTCCTACCTGGCCTCCAGGAGAAGTTTGGCATGCGTACTGCAGCCCTTCTCCCCCTCCCTCCCTCCCTCTCCTGATTCCCTCCCCCTAAAGAAATCTTAATATATAAGATTCCCCTGGGCTCCCAGCCCCAACCGCTATGTTTGTATCTTTAAAGCTCCCCAAACTTTACTTACCTCTCCTCTTTCCTCCGCAAAGTGATGCCCGGCAGCCGCGTCCGTGATTGGCTGCCGCTCAGCCAATCACAGACGCGGCTGCCGGTCCTGCCCCTCTGCTTGCATTTTCTCGCAAGCAGAGGGCCGGGAGCGCGGCGGAGGAAAGAGGGGAGGTAAGTAGATTTTGGGGGTCTTTCTAAAGATACAAATATAGCGGTTGGGGCTGGGAGCCCTTGGGGAATCTTATATAAAAAAATTGTATTACAGATTCAGTTTTCTCTTTAATGTATAATATAAAATAATTTTTACCCCAGTCTTCTAGAATACTATATTCAAAAAATGTATTTTTGTGCTACTTAATAGTGAAAACAAACATATTTAAAACAGAGGCGTTACCTCCGTGCTCCTTACCTTCCGGGTTCCTGCAATGCAATAACTCACGCTAAATGTGTACTGCATCGCGAAAACCTGAAGGAAAAGTAGCGCAGAGGGTACAGAGTATAACACCTTCCCCTTAATTCCTTTGGAATGACACCTTGAAATCTGAAATCTGTTGTGTGTTGGACATGCAAAGTTAGATTTAGATAATATTAAAACCAGGTTAAGCTGTACTGTTTTTTCTCTTTTTTTTTTTTTTTATTTGTATCTTTAGAAAGCCCCCCAAACTCTACTTACCTCCCCTCTTTCCTCCGCCGCGCTCCCGGCCCTCTGCTTGCGAGAAAATGCAAGCAGAGGGGTGGGACCGGCAGCCGCGTCTGTGATTGGCTGAGCGGCAGCCAATCACGGACGAGGCTGCCAGCAGCTCACTTTGCCGGAGGAAAGAGGAGAGGTAAGTAAAGTTTGGGGAGCTTTCTAAAGATACAAATATAGTGTCTGGGGCTGGGAGCCCTTGGGGAATCTTATATATTAAACATTTTATGCTAGGGGGAGGGAATCGGGAGAGGGAGGGGGAGAAGGGCTGCAGTACGCATGCCAAACTTCTCCCAGAGGCCAGGTAGGAGGCAGAGTCCTATATGGACTATGCTAGCCTCCTGGTGGGCAGTTTTTGGGACTTTGGGGGGGGACTACAGGAGAACCCTATGGAGCTGGGATGTGAGGTAAGGATTAAACTACACTACATGATGGGGCCAGTAGTTGGGGGGGATTAGTATTGGGGGTGGACATGCCCTTTAATTTGTTCCAAAAATAACACTGCTAGTTTGTAATGCAATGTATCAATTTAAGCCAAGTGTGTCCAAGAATATTATATGCATTGACTTGCAATGTTTCAGGCTCCCAAAAAAAGGTTGGAGGATCTGCGTACATTGCTTTGTACATGTATTATATATTACTAACCCACGAGAAACACAAAAACAAGATATATTTGATTTAAATTTGTTTTTTAAACATCAAAAACTGTTAACAACAGAGTATTCATTAATTACACTCTTTACATAAACATATATAATAAATGACACTACAAATTTACAATTAACAACAATTACATTAAACTATTACAAGGAATAATCCATTTCTAAGAAAAAGTAGTTAAAATGAATACATTTTTAACTGACACATCAATAATTTGATCCACGTTAACCATAGAATGTGCACGGGGTATACCTTTCTATTCGGGGCTTTGTTTGTAACTAATTGGTCTTTTTCTGTGTTGCTTGTCTCTGCAGATGCTATTTGGATATTTGTCCAGCTTACGTAGCTCTCCATTTTAGTATAGACTCCAGGAAAATTAGCTTGTCCACAGCCAAACCCAAAGCTTGTTAGGCCTATCTGGTAAAATTTGTTCTTTTCTGAATTCAAACAAACAAGTGGTCCACCACTGTCTCCCTAGAACAGCATATAGAATACATTACAAATAATCAATTACAATTAAATAAAACCAACTTGGATTTAACCCTTGCATATTTGCTGCAGGTATAATCACATTATTTCTGAGTAAAATTGGGTGTTTTCATTAGGCCCGGTACACAAGGGGAGATATTTATGACCAACATTTTTTGCATGATCAACAATGGTCTGTGAAACTGGCAACAACCAATGGGTTGATTGATTAGTAGTCTCCTGGTCTGAAAAATAGGATGAAGATTGACAGTTGTGTTCCAGGCCTTCTCTGTGGTATGGAACATAAATGTAGTTGACATTTCATAACCATGAAGACAAAAAAGGGATAAAAGACTAACATTTTTGATGATTGCTTAAAATGGTGTTTTTTTTTTTTTTACTAGTAATGGAGGGTAGGTCAGTAGGTATTTGTACCTTGACAGGTTGGGGGGGGTTTAAAAAAAATGGACGTTTTGATTAATGGTCAAAATTTGTTTTTTTGACTATAGTTACCCTTTATATATGCTGCCATGGAAATTTAAGGGTGGTCAGTAGGTGTGTGTAGCTGGGTCAGGTTGGTTGATTAAAATTTGTTTTTTGGACTTTAGTTACCCTTTAAGTATGTCTGCCACAGTAATGGAGGAGTAGGTCAGTAGGTGTGTGTACCTGTGTCAGGTTAGGTGTTAAAAAAACAACCTTTTTTAATTAGTCAAAATTTGTTTTTGGACTATAGTTACCCTTTAATTATGACTGCCACGGAAATGGAAGAGTAGGTCAGAAGTTGTGCGTACCGAGGTGTGGTTGAGGGGATATGTCTTTTTTTGTGTTTACAACCATAAAACTAATTTTTATTAAGGATATATCAAAATAGTTTTTTTTAACTTTATATACACTTTAATTATGACTGCCATGGGAATAGAAGGGTAGGTCAGTAGGTGTGTGTTCCTGTGTGAGGTTGGGAGTATGTGTTTTTGCATGTATGACCATATAACTAACTTTTATTGATGATTGATCAAAATTAGTTTTTTCATAGTTACCCTTTAAGTAAATTGACCCTTCCATAGGAATTGAAAGGTAGGACAATAGGTGGGTGTACCTGTGTCTGTGTGAGGGGTTGGGGGTATCAGCATTTGTGTTTATGACTATGAAACAAACTGTTTTGATCTCATGACCCTTAAACCTCAAAATATTCACATTTGAGGATTGTTACCATTATAGTCTATGGAAAAAAATGTGCCAAAATTCATCGATAACGCCGTAAAGCTTAGGCGGATTCCTTAGCTAGGTAATAGCACACTTCTCCTATATGCCCCGCATCTGTACATAATTTTATGTCTCTAGCTCAAAGACTGTGGGAGGAGATACAGTCCAAAAAAGCAGAAGAATAAAACGGAAGAAGAAGAATAGAAAGAACAGTAATTCGGCTCTTCAAGCCAAATTAATCAACATAGATAACTGCAATTTAAATACTTATTTACTAAATTACCCGACATGAGTCAACTGTTCCACTATTATCTCCTGCACAAATCATATCATGAGTAATGAATCCGTTATAAGATGCAGATGAATTACACAGAGAATATGGTATAATATCTACTTGAGCTTCTTGTAAAATCACTGATAGTGAACCTGCAGAATTAGAAGCAGACAAAATTTTAAGGTGAACAAAGCAAACTCATATACCAAGAGATCTTTAACAAAAGAATTATCTTTACCGTGGTAAAGTAAAAAGATTAACCTTTAACTTAAGCTGGGTACACACATAAGAGATAATGGGATTGGTCCTTTATCGCTAATGTTCGTTTTTCCGTAAAAAGCATTTCATATGCGAACATGCAAACATGCGTTCAGCGTCGACATTGGAACCTCTCTTACAAATGGAAAATTTCCCTCGTTCACAGTCGGCCCCCTGTACTAAAGTATAGGATGTGAGCCATCATCGTTAAGTGTATGGCGGTCATGAGCATTCTCATGACTGTCTATAGCACATCTTTTAAAGATGACAGACAGAATCTATAATATTTTTTCTGTCTTCTTTGTAAGATTGGTACAGTGTCTACTCAGCTACTTTTTGTCTGTGTCAGACCAAAGTCGATCAAACCTTTGTCTAAATCGGCAGAAAGTTTGTATGGTTTTTTATGGCTTAACATAATATTGGCAGCCAACATATTTCAACATAGCCGACTGGTCGAACATGGTGACCAGTTGATTGGGTTGAAATATTGCCTTGTGTGTACCTATTCAAACATTGCAATTGCTGTAGCATATGGCAGCACAATACCATCTGTAACGTGTGCAAAATGAGCTCCTGCATTCTTTATGGTAAAGGTTGGCAAGGTGTGCATACATGTCCCAACCGTATCTACCCCCTCTATTAGGAATAAAGAGCTAATGCGGTCTGACCACATTTTCCATCCAGACCAAACCTCCACAATGCCAACAGCAGTAGTTTGTTACTGTAGCATTGTGTGAGATTGTTTTATCCGCATACAACTTAACGGTATCATTATCATCAGATGGATGGGATTTGCCCAATGTCAGTAATGTGTCAATATAGCTAAATTCATCAAGAACAATGAATGTTCACTCACAATAAAATACAAGGAAGTTTAATGTTTATTTTGGGACACAATATTTTAGGTTTCCCTTTCCTCAGAAAACATTTTGCAGTTGCTACAGTCTCCCATATTCACTGATTCATGTCTTCACCAACCACATTTCTGCCTCTGTTATTTCTGAGTCTGAAAGATACAATTAGCACAGATTAAAAGGGGAAATTAATTACCTTTGTCTACTGTTGCTCCCCATCCAGTAATAAAGCAGCTTGTAGGAGAAGATGGCAGGTCTCCTCTTCCCAAACAAACTGGACGAATGTAATCTGTGTATTGTACAGTGTCTACCAGAAGCAGAAGAGCGATATCATTTCTTACAGTTGTAAGGTTAAAACTTGCATGAATTATTATCTGTTTAATTTTAACTTCCACGACATTGCTTCCTTCAGTCAATAAACTGTGAAGTCCAAACACAGCTTTCCAATAATAAGGATCTCTGTGAAAACAAAATAAATTCAAATGTATTATACAATACACTGTCCTAACTGTTGATCCAGAGGAAGGCAAAAAACCCCACCAAATTTCTGAAGGGAAAAAAAAAACCTTCCTGACTCCAAGTGGCAATTAGAAATATACCTGGATCAACTCTACTTTATTTATACATACCAGTAACTTAAGGGATGTCCCTGTGTCCTCTGACATGTTCTATTGGTGAACAATGCTCCAGATAGTTTATTGTATGACCCTTTAATGTATTTAATTTACACAGTAATCATATCCCCACGCAAGCACCTTTTCTCTAACGAACATAATTGTAATTTATCCAATCTCTCTTTATATTCAAGCTCTTCCAATCCCCTTATCAATTTAGTTGCCCTTCTCTGAACCCTTTCCATTTCAAAGATATCCTTTTTGTACACAAGATTCCAAAATTGAACACATAAGATAGGTGCACTCAAGGGATTGAATAAAAACTGATTTATTTTGTGCTACAGGTGAATAGTGCAACAACGTTTCATTCTGGACTAAGGACCTTTATCAAGTTTCATGCTTTCAAACTTGATGGATGCATAAAAATTGATAAAGGTCTTTAGTCAAGACTGAAACGTTGTTACACTATGCACCTGTAGCACAAAATAAATCAGTTTTGATTCAATCCCTTGAGTGAACCTATCTTATTTGGAATATATATATATATATATTCATAAAATGAAAAAACAGGTAGTAACCAACGCTCCACAGGTCTTGTTCACAAGTTTTATTTCAAAAATAGTGCATAGTGCAAAAAAAAGTTTAGCAACGTTTCGGCCTTGGTTTAATGGCCTTTATCAAGCTTTATATATATGTGTGTGTGTGTGTGGAAGGCACTCAACTCCCAAATATAGGTTTACATTAATATTGTACCCTGGTGCTACTAGTGCTACTGGAACTTTGTGAACACAGTTTATAGATACATACAGTCCTATACAAAAAAAGCAGGTGCACTCGCAGGGCCAACTGTGAACGTTCCTCAGCCTCGCAATCATTCAGAAAATGCACTACACACAGTAATGTGAAAGGGACTATACAGTCGGATCCAACGGTATTGTCCCTTTCTTTTTACTGTGTGTACCCACCTTAAGTACACAATGTATAATGTACAATGTCAAATAAAATAATGCTTACCGCTTCTCGACAACGCAATGAGCTGCAGTTAGTACCCATTTATTTTGAATAAGAGATCCACCGCACTTATGACTATAACCATTTTGTGTCCTGAAATACTGTAGGCTGACTTGCCATGGCCATGCTCCTGGAAGTGCATTACGGCCACCAATAATTCGGGATCCATCTGTATCTATAATTGGGCGTTCTCCACAAACTTAAACAAAAGAATACACAAATAAAAATAACAATAAATAAAAATACTAGTAATGTAATATACTATGATGCATTTGATTAAACATGTTTTCTATTGAATATTATGTATTGCAGAAACTATTTTAATTTTATTTTCATGCATAAAATGAAGATTATCTATGGGGTTAGTTAATAAGTGTGTTAGAAATCACCCACCTGCTTTCTGTGGTACGCTGAATGTATACTTGGGAACTCTGTGCATTACAAGTGCGCAAAATGTTGCCAGTGCTTTTAACTGCAGCAACTAATCAGATGATACCATAATATCTAATACATTTGATTGGCTGCTGCAGATGCAGAGGTGGAAAACTTTTCCACCTTTGATCTGCGCAGCCAAATCAATGTATTAGATATTATGGTATTCACTCTGATCTAAGCCTATATATTGACCTAACCACAGAGAAAAATATGGTAATACCAATTACCATCCAATAGGAGTTTGGATTTAATTTACATTAGATAGTAGTTACTGGATTAGGGCATCTCTGCGCCAATTCTGGTCTGCAGCGCAGTGCATTATACAGTCCCTCTGTCCCCCCACACTGCTATGGTTTAAATAATGTATAAATTAAACTATACACTAAAATCTAATTTATTCTATGTCACGTGTCCACAAAAATTCTGATGAAGGTTCATGTATAGCACGAACACACGATTATAAGGAGTCTTATATATATATATATATATATATTATATATTATATTAAAAAGCACGACGCATCACAGGTCTTGGTAACAAACGTTCAAAAAGCAGTTTATCGGTCGGGTTTATAGACCGATAAACTGCTTTTTGAACATTTGTTACCAAGACCTGTGAGTGGTCGTGCTTCTTTCAATATTTATGTACAATTGGGACAGCACCCGGCAAGTATTATGATAGACTTTTTTTGGGTGGACATACCCTTTAAGAATTTAGCACTTCATACAGCCTTGCAGCACGATTAAGGGTCTCGGTACACAGTGATTTCATCTAAAATTTTGCATGACTTTATCACCAGCAAATATGTTATATAAAAGTGCCTAACTCACATTGATATATCACTTGCCATAGGATACATTTTAAGAAACTGCTGCAAATTTTATCTAGGAAATTGAAAAAATTACTTTGCCTCATTGCAATCTATAAATGAATACAAGTAAGCAGCACTTACTCTGATTTATTTGTATTGCTGCTTGACTTTAATCTAGTACTTGATTTGCTCAAGCTCACTCCCTCAGTCCCTCAGCCCTCTGCCAGACTTTCTGACTCTCTGTGAAGGCAAAACTGCTCAGTTATCCCTATGAGGCAGCATTGGGAGAGGGAATTTCTCACAATGCAGTTCACATACCAGCTGTCACCATTTTTGCTTTAGCAAAACTATGCAAAACAGAAAATATTCAAGTGCGAAAATATTAACGCACTTGATTGACAGCTGAAATGTAAGATGTTTCAGACTGAATATTTAAAGAAATAGGGGACAGATCAACAAAAAAACGGTACAGTTATAGTTGGGAAGAATTATAGTATGCAGTAATGGGAACTTTAAAAAAACAAGTTTCCCAGTCTTATCCTTTAAAGTTATTCTAACGTTTCGTATAGTGCATCCAGAAAGTATTCACAGCTGATCACCACATAGTAACACTGAGGTTAAATAAACACATATGTCCATCAAGTCCCACCTTTTCACCCTCCTTTTTAACCCTACTTAAGAGTTGATCCAGGGGAAGGCAAAAAAAAAAAAAAAAAAAAAAGGGGGGGGGGGGGGGGGGGAATTCCTTCCAGACGACTCCAAACGGCAATTGGAAAGTATCCCTGGTTCAACCAGAACTACAGTATATGTATTAATACCAGTAATTCTCAATATTTTTTAGTTTTTGAAACTTATCTAGGCCACTTTTTTTTGTCCACGAGTCCTCTGATATGACCTCCTATTAGTGAACAATGCACCAGTGAGTTTATTGTATGGCCCATAAATATAACTGTCTAAAGTTATCAAATCCCCATGCAAACGTCAAGCCCCTCCATTCCCTGTATTATTTTAGTTGCCCTTCACTGACTCAATTTCCAAGATGTCCCTTTTGTATATGGGATTCCAAAACTGCACCGCATATTCCAAAGAGGGAGAATAATATTTTTCTCTCTTGAATCTATTCCCCTCTTTATTCAAGACAATATCTTGATAGCTCTAGTCATTGCTGCACATACGATTTGGAACCGAGCCAAGACCTCGACCAAGACCAAATGAGAATCGCACGTGTGCATGCGTTCGGTACGGGGTCGTTTGTTGCACAAAACCAAATAATGTTAAGAGAACTGTTTACCAACAATCCTGGATTACCCTGTATTTTCCTTTTTTTTTGGCAGCAACTCCAAAAAAATGGCATAACAACTAATTGTATAATTTTATTTCCTAAGGTCCCATACAGTGAAAACAAACAATAAATGTCCCATACAGTAAGAACAGACAGTAAAGGTCCCATACAGTAAGAACAATTAGTAAAGGTCCCATACAGTGAGAACAGACTGTAAAGGTCCCATACAATGAGAACAGACAATAAATGTCCTATGCAGTGAGAACAGACAGAAAAGACCCTATACAGTGAGAACAGACAGTAAAAAACCCATACAGTGAGGACAGTAAAGGTCCCATACAGTGAGAACAGACAGTAAAGGTCCCATATGGTGAGAACAGACAGTAAAGGTCCAATAAGAATATATTTTATTTATGTATTGGAGAAATAGGAATGCATTTTATTTATGTAACGGGGCAATAAGAATGTATTTTATTTATGTAACAGGGCAATAAGAATGTATTTTATTAATGTAACGGGGCAATAAGAATGTATTTATAAACATTCAGGTTAAATTATCATGTTGGCACTATGCAATTTGGGCACTTACCGGGAGATTCAATAAAAGTTATTATATTAGTAATTATGACAGTGAGTATAATGCCCAGTACACAAGATTGAACATCCAACACCAACACAATATTTGAGTTGATTTGCAAAATATCAATGAAAAATTTTAGCACAAATAAAATGGTGGAAATGTGCATTTTTTATATAATAAGAAACTATATACTATGTGTTAGTGTGTTCAGAATAACACATTTGTCCTTAACACTGGGCTCTTCCATATGTGGGTCTGCAATGACATTTATTTAGTCTAATAAAGCAAAACAACATATATTACCAAACAGATATACGGAAAAGCATGTCTTTAAAAAACCCATTAACACTTAATGGTATTCATTTTAATAGTGATATTTCCATGGGGTTGAAATATCGATGGAACTTTTCTGCCAAAACAGTGTCGGTCCAACTTTCACCCAAATTGATGATTAAATTTCAGCCGATCGTGTGGTCTTTTATGACACTTGTAACCCATAGGGCCAATCCTGTATCTGTACTGTGTGTACCCAACTTAATAATGGCATACTTCATGACCCCCCTTTGTAATAGAGGAACGCTCCTAGTTAATAATTAATTGGAACGACTAGTGCCAAACCAATGTGGCACTCTAGGATATTGGTATTAGATGTCATGATAATGCTTGCTTCCCAACATTCATCCCAACACCAATCTGCCTCACATGCCTTAATCATGCATTGGCAGGCGCTGATCTTCCCCAGACAGTTAAATTGAACCAGGCAGACTATGAATTAATTCAGTGATAATGTCAGCACGTAGGTCCCACTTATTTCCAGCTGGTAATAAGTATGTAGCATGTCATTAGCATGCAGAGTCATTTGAAAAAAACGAATTGCTGATTCCCCTGGACAACCCCTTCTAGGGTCAGTTGTTTGGTTATAATACAATGGAGGATTTGGGTTTCATAATTTGTATGAATGTGTTTTCAAGGCCATATTACATAACCTGTGTAGACAGTCTTAAATGATTTGCAACTATAAAATGGGGTGTAATAAAAAATATCAGTCCTACCAGCATTATGGCTGATGAGTTATCTGACAACTTGCACAAAACAAGTCATTAAGGTTTGAACATCAGGAAGGGAGGCAGTTTAAGATTCCAGTTTAGGTTACAGTTTGCAGATTGTTGGTTTATATTAATCAGCTCTTTTAGGATCTCTGCCTTAATACAGAACATTCTCTGCCGTTCCAACAATTACATGGTAAATAACAGATGGTGTATGCCAGTTTATGACTTGTTCCTGCATTTTTCTGCTTTAAAATAACCTGTACAAAAAGGAAATTGTGATAAATCAGAGACTTGTTAATAAAACATCTAGGGCCATATTTATAAAGCTGTAGAAAGTCAAATACCACTATAATTTATACTACCAGACATAAATTACAGTACAGGACGGGACGTTTTTTAAGAATACTTATTATTTATCACTACCAGGAGTTACTCAATGACACCGGATGTTATTAAATGCAAAATGATAATGGAGATAATGGAGTTCATAATCAATTATAGTCATTATTTTAACATTGTAAAATAATCAATTATAATCATTATTTTACATTTGCATCATAAGACAATAAATAACCTTTGTTCAAGCATTATTTTTGGATACTGTGGCTCTTTAAATGTGACCCCCAGTTACAACAAGAGTCATTAGAAGACATTTTTAGGGACCTTAATGTAACATTGAAGAAGCAATCATCTACCAACCTCTCAGGGACCCCTGGTTTAGAAGCACTGATTTAGAAGGTAGCACACAGTCCTGACACACTGTTATGGAGCCAGTTCAATAATTGTCAACTAAGGCAAAATGTAGGAAAATATAGACCTTTTGTGTTATAATACAAAACAAATGTTACTTTACCCTTGAATGACTGAATCAGTGATACCTGATTGACTGATACCAGTGATGTAGGAATCTAAAGCTCTATCTGAATTAAAGTTTCATACATCACCGAACTTGATGGTGATGCGGTCATTTCCTATTACTGTTACTCTACCTCTCAGCCACGTTCTGCTAAAAACATTGGGGAACCAATATGATATCAGGGAGGCACACTCAAATAGGATATAATTTGTTTATTGTGACAAAGTGATACACAACGTTTCGGGGACGTTCCCCTTCCTCAGGTGCACCTGAGTGGTTGAGCAGCTGGGGGAAGTGGCGAGTGGTTGAGCAGCTGGGGGAAGCAGCACCTCAGTGGATTCAGAAGATTGCAGGTGTGCGAGGACCTGTATTTATGTGGATAAAAACATTGTGGCCTGGAGTACAAAGAGCTACATAGAGACAGGCAAGCAACAGTAGTTGAGAGGACAATATTGTGGGAACTTATTCGAAACCACTTTTATCAAAAGGAAAAGTGCGCTGGGTTAACAAAGACATTTAATTTCAGGAAAGCAAATCTTCCCAGGTTAAAAGCAGCTCTTCAGAATGTCAACTGGGATAATGTATTATCAGGTAAATGTACTGAACAGAAGTGGACTGTGTTCGATGGGATTTTAAGCCAGTTCACATCTAAATTTATACCCTTGGGAAATAAATGTAAAAAAAATAAATAGGCGCCCATGTGGCTGAATTCTGATGTAAAGAGGCAAATGGAAAGGAAGAAAAAGGCAATTAAAACCTTTAAGGCAGAGGGAACAGAAAGGGCCTTTAGGGATTATAAAAACTGTAACAAGGAGTGTAAGAAAGCAATCAAACTAGCTAAAATTAATAATGAACTTAGGATAGCTGAACAAAGCATCACTAAGCCTAAAAAAATTTTTAAGTATATTAATAGTAGAAGATGAGGACTGAGAATGTGGCACCATTAATTAATAGGGATAAGTTAGTTACGGAGGATGGCGATAAAGCAAATGTCTTGAATAATTTTTTTCCTCTATATACACTATAGAAGATCCAAGTACATTATCATAGAGTATAGTAGCAATAATGGTATAAAAGATTCAAGTGCACTTTGATTAACCGAAGATATGGTACAGAAAGAACTAAAGAAGGTTAATATTAATAAATCTCCTGGACCAGATAAAATACATCCTCGGTACTTAAGAAGCTAAGTTCAGTTTTATCTAGGCCATTGTTTATTTTGGCTGATTCCCTCATGTCCGGTGGTGTGCCTCTGGATTGGAAAAAGGCTGATGTTTCCATATTCAAAAAGGGTATTCGTCACAGCCGGGTAATTACAGGCCTGTAAGTTTAACTTCAGTGGTGGGGAAGATCCTGGAAAGTTTAATAAGGGAACATGTTATGAGTATGTTTCAAGGACTGACATTATAAGTAGTAACCAGCATGGATTTAGGAGGAATAGATCTTGTCAAACTAACTTGCTTGGCTTTATGAGGAAAGTAAGTAGAAAATAGACTCTGGCATAGCAGTAGATGTAGTTTACTTGGATTTTGCAAAGGCTTTTGATACAGTCCCGCATAGGGACTAATGTATAAGCTAAGGTCTGTTGGTCTCGGGAGTCACATTTGTACAGGATAGAAAATTGGTTAATGAATAGTGCAGAGAGTAGTTTTAATGGGGCTTCATCATTATGGACTAAAGTGCTAAGTGGGGTGCCACAGGGTTCTGTGCTGGGGCCGCTTCTATTTAATTTATTAATGATTTGGAAGTGGGTATTTTCAGCAAGGTTTCTGTGTTTGCTGACGACACAAAACTTCGTCGACCATTAAAAACTTCAGAGGATGTGCAATCGTTGCAAGGGGATCTAGATAGATTGTCAATTGGGCTGCTAAGTGGCAGATGAAATTCAATGTTGATAAATGTAAGGTGATGCATTTGGACATAAAAATTCTTGTGCTACTTATACTATAAATGGCTCTGTGTTAAGTGAATCCCTGTTGGAAAGGGATCTTGGAGTTTTGGTGGATAATAAACTTAAAGGTAGCAAGCAGTGCCAGGCGGCAACAGCCAGAGCCAGCATGGTATTGTCTTGTATAAAGACAGGTAGGATTCAAGGGAGGAAAATGTAATTCTCCCTTTACAAAGCATTGGTAGGCCTCATTTGGAATATGCAGTGCAATTTTGGAATCCTGTGTACAAAAAGGAACATCTTTGAAATGGAAAGGGTTCAGAGAAGGGCAACTAATTAATAAGGGGATTGGGGGAGCTTGAATATGAAGAGAGACTGGAAAAGTTACAATTATGTAAGTGGAGAAAAGGTGCTTGCGTGGGATATGATTACTGTGTATAAATACATTAACGGGCCATACAATAAACTAAATAAAAAATCTGGGGCATTGTTCACCAATAGAACATGTCAAAGGACACGAGGACATCCCTTAAGACTTGAGAAAAAAGGTTTAGGCTTCAAGCTTGGAAAGGGTTTTTCACTGTGAGAACGGTAAAGTATGGAACTGTCTTCCAGTGGACGTTGTTATTGCGGGTTCATTGGTCAGTTTCGCAAACAAGGAAAGTTGCAAGTTACTGGTATTGATACATAAAGTAGAGTTGATCCAGGGAAATTTCCGATTGCCACTTGGAGTCAGGAAGGAATTTTTTCCCTTCATAAATTTGGGGGTTTTTTGCCTTCCTCTGGATCAACAGTTAGGTAGGAAATGAGGATATTGCTAGAATGGGTTGAGGGGAGGACATATGTCTTTATTCAACCTCAAATACTATACTATACTAAAAACTATAATAAAATACTATACTATACAAGTAAAAATACAGTATTAGGTAGATTAAGCAAAGTAATAAATTATGTATGCATGTATGTATATATTGTTTATTTATAAAGCAAAACTTGGGGACAGCTCTGTACAATAACAAAATACAATAAAGTCATACATGGGGAACAAATGTATGTATGTATAGTTTATATTAATAAAGCGCCACTTGGGGACGCAGCTCTGTACATAAATAGTTGAGTACATAAATATATAAATAGTATAAATATAACTATATAAGGGCTAAAGCCTTGCCACACAAGAAAAGGAGGTCCCTGCCCCGTATTGCTTTCAAGTTATGACAGGAAAATAGAGCCCACTACACTTGTAAGCTACAGAGTGTCAGGGACCTCAGGCTGTAAACACTAAATATATTTTGTTCACCCTTGTGGATTTCTGAGACTGTGTGCAACTGTTTTCCAGAGTGCACTTATACAAACTTTATTTTGGACTGTATTTGCATACCGAGTGTAGCGACGGATCCGGCCCACCATATCTATCTGGTGAGCGTACAACATTTTATACCTCGATTTATATACATTTATGGTGTTTTTGTCAAGTACAGGCCCAACAGGCTATTAAAAAAACAGTTACAGGCACGATTAAAAGGGTAACTGTGGTCCAAAAATGACTTTAGGTTAATTGACAGGAATTGCTTTCCTGGGTATTTTTGTAAATTATTTTCATTGTTTTTTTACATAGTTTTGAAGACATTTACATTTTTATGTGTTATATGGTAGCAGCACCACCAGATCCCCTATACTTCCTTCTCTGAAACCATGTTACAGTCCCTCTTCCCTATCTTTCCTCCTCCTCATGGGCCCCCATGGCCCCTTCCCTTGCAGTCCCCTTGAAACCCCCCACTCCTCCTTCAGTCACTGTAACTCAATCTCTTCCTGGTTTCTTCTGCTTTCTACTGCACTGAGCATGCGCCAATCGCAGACTAGAAGGAGGAATTAGTACTTGTGACTGCAGATTCTGAACCTCCCACCCCCTAACTTTCTAATCAGTGATTTCTTCATATCTTGGGCTGTGCAGTATGTAGAGAGGTGGTTGATGACTCATTTTAAAGGTAGGAACTTGTTTGGAGACCAGCATTCCCCTTTAAGAGAAGGATCTGGGGAAAGGCACCATGAACACCTGTTTATCTAACTAAGTGAAATTAGATACATCCTGGGTTATATACACTTTAATATTACCTTTAAGTTCCTAATTGATATACCTTTTAATTTTGGATCTACTGTATATGGGGAGCTTAATAGCTTTAAACTCCACCACCACCTCCTCTCCCAGTAATAGTATCCAGGGTGAGGACTTTAACCGCTAGATCCTCACCCCTGGGACCACGAGGTTGAGGTCCTCATCCCTGGGACCAGGCAGTTTAGGTCCTCACCCTGGGTACTATTAATTGGGAAGGGGAGAATTGGGTGACAATAATTGCCCTTTAATAAAGATGAAACTGTCTCTCTGGTTCTGCATATAGCTTGTGTAATTCTATTAAATGTATACCATTTTCCAAAGGGCTACCATGGTAACATGGAAACTACCCAGAAGTTATTTATTCTGTTTTTGTTTGGGAAGGACATACTACTATTAAAATGATAAATGAGTACCTTAACACAAAACCTATAATTTGTGTTTCACCTCACATGTTGATGTGGATACAGGAACATTTACCTTGCTAACGTGGGGGTTGTGTTTTATTTCCCAGCATTCCAAAATCACACAGTTTGGTCACTTACCATTACACTTACAATTGATCCAGATAAGACAAGGAATCATGTTATTGAGGTCATATGGTGTGATCAGACATACATTAATGCTGGTTTTTTTGTGGGGGGGGGGGGGGATTTATATATTGCGTAAAAATGGGTTTAGTTCTTCTTTAAGAGCTATATTGAAAGCCATAAACTTCTGTACATGTTAAAGTCTGATATTGGCCACTTTATGAGAGTATTGTGCTCCAAAAAATCAAGCTAGAAACAAACTTATGTCCTTCAAGGTCACCTGGTTGGGAGGGATATAAATCTTGTACAACAATACTGTCTGGCTATGGCTGGTTTCACTAGACCATAGACATTGGAAGCAATTATCCTTCTGACTGTGTCATTTCTCAAACACAATGTCGTGCTTTTTCTGATGATTTCACATTACAAAATGACAAAATTAACTTTCCTATATAAGAAATATGCGTTTTGTGGCCATTTTACATTTGCCGAACCTGATGTAATACTATTCTCTCTAAATTTACAGTAAAGTCGATTGGTTAAATGATGGTAGTGTTTTCCGATTAAATGCAAATGTAATATAACTTCACAATACATGACATTAGACATTAATCACCAAAAATACATATGGTACATCTAAGTACAATTAACATTGTATATATATCAAAGTATCGGTCGGTTTATGATCGCAATTACGATTGTAATAACCTTTTGTAGGATAGTTGCTTCTATGTCCACTATTAGGGATGGTGCTCACATTTTTCATTCTGGCCAACCTGTCATCACTACTGAAAGGTCGGCCTGGTCGAAATAGTGTTGGTCGCAGTGAAAGTAGCTACGGCCGTCAGTTTTCCGTGACCATTTGTTTGGTCCATAGGTGAACGCATGATCAGCTGTGATACACGATTAATCGCCAACTCGTGAAAAAAACACCTCCAATGACCAGTGATGTCAGCCGGCGCGCCGGTACAGGAATGGGCGCGCGGCTGCCGGAATGCCGATACCGTACCTGCCAGGAAGCCCTTGGAGGAGCCCACAGGAGAAGAGCCCACAGGGAGAAGAGTCGTCCACAGGGAGAAGAGTCCACAGGGATAAGAGTCCACAGGGAGAAGAGTCCAGGAGAAGAGTCCACAGGGAGAAAAGTCCACAGGGAGAAGAGTCCACAGGGAGAAGAGTCCACAGGGAGAAGAGTCCACAGGGAGAAGAGTCCACAGGAGTCCACAGGGAGAAGAGTCCACAGGGAGAAGAGCCCACAGGTACAAACTGAACTGAGGGGGAGGGGGGCATTCAAGATGTTTGGGAACGACAATCCCAGCATGCTTTATTAGCTGGGAGTTGTAGTTTCCAAACATCTTGAATGCCACCCTCACTGCATCAAGATGTTTGGAAACTACAACTCCCAGCTAATAAAGCATGCTGGGAGTGTAGTTTCCAAAACATCTTGAATGCCAAGTTTCTACCCTCGGTTTTACTCGGTCAATAACTTTTATTAGGATTTTTAGCTGAAATGGGTACCTCGGTTTATACTCGGGTCGGTTTATACTCGAGTATATACGGTATGTGTTTATTTACGTCCAAATTGTATAATTGCAAGGATGTAAGAAACATTTCTCAATTACACAGGAATTTTTCAAGCACCTAAGGAAAATGTGACATATAGTGCTAGTTTCATTTTTCTATAGAAAAAGCTCTTTCTCTACCCTTTAATGAAACCCCCAACTGTTTCCGCCAACTCATGAACTATGTGTTATGGAGTCAGCATCGCCTGCCTTAAAATGCATAACACACAGCCAGTAGAACCTGGGCAGAAAGGAGGGGAGCAGCCAAGGGGTATTTCAGTGGGCCTATGGAAAAAAGAACATTCCTAGGACAGAAATATTAGGGATGTGTGTTAAATATGTACAAATAGACTGTTTATAACCCACAGGAATGGAGCAGAAAAAAGCAAGTTTGCAGAAAGGACATTCTTCCTAAGCCTCTCACATTTTGGCCCTTTTAGGTCACAGCACACGAAGCATTGGATCAGTGATTTGGGATGGAATCCGGTTCCAAGTCAAGCCCGGTTCTGAAGTTTCGACAGAAGTCTCTAATTTTATGGATTGAAGAGATTTTACTAGATTTATCGATAATTCTCAAAATTATCGAATTTGACTTTTTAGAAATGATCAAATATTTAAAATATTTAATTATCAAAAATGATCGATTAAGAATATGGGGGGAAAAGTGAATCCGCAAGCCCTTGATTTAAAATATTCGAAAATGATCCAATATGTGGTGTGGAAACAAAAATCCTGTGCATGTGAAGAAAGATGGGTATTTATAAGGTTTGGTTATATGTACGTTTTCCTCAGAAAAATGGTCATGTCCATCCAGGGCATGTTCACATTTAAAACAAAAAACTGGTCGCTGGTCATTTATTTGCCCCTAATCCCAACTGCTTTCTTCCCCCAACCCAATGAGCTTTAAGGAATTTGAGTATGTGTAGAGGAGGCAGAAGGGGAAAAGACCAGTCAGCAGTCACAGTGTTGATTAACTGCATGGATGGAGGAGCCAGTTTTCTCTGCCAAAATTAAAGCAATAATTATCCATTCATATCTGGTTAGTAATACATCTAATAATGTGCTTAAAGGGACACTATACTGAAAAATTGACATTGCCTCATCTTAATCTATAATTGAATACATGGAAGAAGCACTTATTCTGACTTGCGTGTGTTGCTGCATGCCTTCAATCCAGCACACATTTTGTTTAGGAGCAGTATCCCCCATCCCTCTTTTAACCACTCCCACTTCCATCCGACCTGATTTTCCCCCCACAAACCAACTGTGAAGCCTGCACACAGCATACAGCATTCCAATTGTCAAAACTCTGTCACCATTCCAGCTACAGTAAAACTGCTCACAGAAGAATAGTTTTTGAGAGCAAGGAACTTGATTGACAGCTGAAATATAATAAGTTTCAGACTGGATATCTAAAGAAGTAGGGGGCAAATCAACAATAAAATGATACAGTGGTGGTTGGGAAGAATTATAGTTTCCAGTTATGGTCAATTTAAAATAACCTATTTTTCAGCATAGATGCCCTTTAATATATCATTTGTAATCGGGGGCAGGAATCTGACAAGTGACCAGTTTTATGTTATACAGGTGTGCCCTATAACAATAAAGATTGGTAAGTTGTCAGTAAGGAGCATGTTTGGGTTGAGCTTGGCACGTGTGTATTAGGCTAAGGTCTCCATCCCTTTCCATTTACCTTTCCATATGCAGTCCCATTAACTTTGTCTAGCATCCCACCTGTTACAAACAAATAATGTTCAGAATTCTTCGTGGAGCACTTTAGCTTTTTATAAACATTTTTATAAACAGCAAGGGAAACAGCAGCAATCATTGGCTGTGATGACATTAGTCAAAGCCTTGATTGACTACATGGAAGGAGGAAACAGCTTTCTCAGCCTGAATGGAGCTAAAAAATATACTTAAATATATAGTTAATAATATGAAGTGCTGAATATATCAGTTTGGGTTGGGAGCAGGTAACAGATATGTGACCCCTTTTTTGTTTTTGTTTTGCATCAACATCCTTTAAACAAGGCTCATCCTTATCTATAATTCAGAAATATAAGAACCAGGAAGCTGCACGTGCTTCCTGTTTATTTAAATTATATGCCAAGATATTTAACGGACCAGTTGGGGCACCTTATGGAGAATCCAAACCCACTGGAAAGAAAACTAAATATATCCCCTAGAACTCAGGTGGAATGGTATTTCCCTGCATGTTTCTGAACAAAGGGAAGAGGGAACTCATGTGCTACGGTGAACCTCAAAACTGTGAACAAAATGAAGATTATTTAGTATTAAAGGACAACTATACTGTAAAAATTATAGTTTTAAAAATGAAAAGCACCTGGGGCAAGGAGATAGGATTGATTATTCCTACCTCCCAATATTGTTTTGTTAAGAAGCTACAGCACATAAAGTTTTCATCTGCCAGCACTAAAGATAGCACTGAAGCATACAGGAAGACTGGCAGAAGCAGTTTTCTTCATCCTGCTGCTCCTCATAGAAATGATATTGGGAGGTAAAAAGCACCAATCCTACCTCCCTGCCTCAGGTACTTTTTATTTTAACGTTTTTTTAAAAAACTTTAGACGCACTAGAGTTTCCCTTTAAGTATCTAATCGGATAACAGCCTTTTTATTAAAATGTTGCTCATAATACGATATTTCTCTGTAACTGAGTCCTTTAATTTTTCATCCCAAAAAATGCAAGAACCAGCACTGAATAGGTTAATGTTTATACAATTAAGAGGCAAGGGGACCCTGGGATCCTGTTAGCTTATTTTTTGAATTTAAACCAGATGTTCTAAATAATGCCTGACCAGATACATTGCTCATTTTTTTCTAACTTGGGAATTTGCTCAAGGAAAACAGCAGGAGATACCGTTTATGGCCTTTTCAGAATATGACATAGCTTGAATATTTTTAGAGATGCAGTCAGATAAATGAGAGAAACTGTGGAAAACTGTTGCTCACTGCTTAAATATGAGGTGCCCAATGTTAATGTCCTTTTAAACTCCAGTGTCCTCACTAGGAGCAAATAATCTACAAACGTCTATGAGTGAGCCTTTTCCCTCTGACACAATATTAAGAAATCGGTGTAGCTAATTAATTTGGATCTGTTATCTGTTTTGTGACATTGAATTCTGTGGTTGTGATGTAATCATACACAGACCTAACTTACTGTCGATTTATAATGACATCATTTAGAAACTTGTAAATTACATTTTTTTAACAAGTAAGAATGTACGAAATTTTTTGCAATTTTCCCCCCAAAATATTCCAGACAAGAACGTTTCATCCATTGGAAGTGTACATTTTCCTTCTGTGTTCCTAAAAATATACCTCCTTATAAAAAATAATACACTCAGCATGGTACACACTGTATATTATATGAACTGTGTGTGTACAGATGTAACCAGGTTAGAGGACCCCCCAGAGACATTAAAATACTTCCCTCTGCTCTTTCCTCATTACTGTGTAGAAAATAAGAAACATACAAAAGACATTATTCAACATTTTACAACTTGTAACTGATAACATAACATGCTAGATTGGGCATCAGCCTCTACTTCTATACTATTACACTGACCTTATAACGCTGGCATTATGGGTAGATAAATTCATGATAGAGTCAGTGGCTTAAGTCTTACTGGAATACAACATCCAAAACTGACCACCCACATCAGAATTAGCTATGTTCTTTAAATGTCCACCCCCAAAACTAAAATTTAACCCACTACTGGCCCCATTCTGTAGTGTATAAAAATCCTTACCTTACATCCCAGCTCCAAATGGTTCTCATGTAATGTCCCCCCAAAGGTAAAAAACTGACCACCGGGAGCCTGGCCACCAGGGAAATTGTTTCCGACACTGAGCTGTCCTCTCAGAGGTTTTTGGCTTGCTCAGAGCAGCCCTTCACTACCTCCCTCCCCCCCTCTCCCTCCCATTTTGTTCTCCCTCCCCCTAGTGTAAATCCCCTTTCCCACATATTAGGGATAGTTCCCCCAGCCCCAACCGCAATAAAGTATTTGTAAGAAAGTCCCCCGATCTTTACTTACCTTCCCTCTCTCCTTCAGCGTTCTGAACTGCCGGCAGCCGCGTCTGTGATTGGCTGCCTCTCAGCCAATCACAGACGCGGCTGCTGGTCTGGCCCCCTGCTTGCAGTTCCGTGCAAGCAGAAGGCCGGGCATTGCGGCGGAGGAGAGAGGGAAGGTAAGTAACGATTGGGGGACTTGAAAATATAATATAGCGGTTGGGGCTGGGGGAACTAGCCCTACAGCATACTAAAATTTATCAAAAGGTGTGGACATGCCCTTTAACTATGTACTTTCGTTACTTTTAATTATAACTCCACTTATATACTCATGTTCACTCAGGGAAGAGTGTTAGGCTTTTTTTTTTTATCTTGTTTGTTTTTTATATTCTTCCCATTTCCATTCTAGAACTTCTCTGATGTATTTTCCATGAATGGGCTTGGTTTGTAACTGCAATCTAAGAAACCTTATCAAAGAAATTCCTCCCTCTAGAGCCTTTAAACCAATATCTTAAAGGGCATGTCCATCCCTTTTTCTAAATTTTGATATAGGGTAGTTCTCCCTCCCCCAGCCCCAAGCGCTATATTCCTTTTTACAGAAACTCCCCCGATCATTACTTACCTTACCTCTCTCCTCCGGCGTACTGTCCCGGGGACGGACCGGCAGCTGCGTCCGTGATTGGCTGAAAGCCAGCCAATCACGGACGCGGCTGCCGGCAGTAGAGAATGCCAGAGGAGAGAGGTACAGTAAGTAGAGTTCGGGGGAGTTTCTGTAAAAAAGGAATATAGCGATTAGGGTTGTGGAGGGAGACCTACAGTATACCAAAGGCGATTTATGCTAGGGGGAGCAAAATGGGAGGTAGAGGGAGGGAGAGGGCTGCAGTGCGCATGGCAAAGTTCTCCCAGAGGAGAGACAGGAGGCAGAGTCCTATATGGACTCTGCCAGGCTCCTGGTGGCCAGTTTTTGGAGGGGCATAGCAGGGCAGCCATTTGGAGCTGGGATGAAAGGTAAAGATTTTATTATACTACAGAGTGGGACCAGTAGTGGGATAAATTATAGTTTTGGGGGTGGACATGCCCTTTAAAGGGAGCTTTGAGACTACAAAAGCTATAAAAAATATGATATAAAAATGATACATTTAGTTCAATCCAAAGTATAACTTCTGGAATTTCCTATCTTTCTCTGTCTGTCTATTTGCCTTAAGTTATTCCTAACAGCCACAATACAGAACCCTTAGAATTACCACCTGCTCTGTGGAAGGCAATGTTTACAGTGAGGAACTCGATAAACTGTGTGATCAGGAGCCCATTTGGGGCTTGTAACACAAATCATTATAGGAAAAGCAGTGTGGTGTCATTGTCCTATGCCCTACCATTTAAATAAATGAGCCTCATCATCAAGCTCTGCCAATTAAACATGATTAGCTGCATATGTCTTACCATGTGCTAATATTCTTCTTGTATTACCTCTTCGTTAACTGAATTTGTAATCATGCATTTTTTTTTAGAAAACAGCAAAGACTTTCCTGTTTGCTGATTAACCAGAAATGCACATTAACTATGCAGAATTAGTGGAATGATATAATCTCAAATTTCAGCCTTGTCTGCAGGCAACATCTACTCCAAGATTACAAATCAGGTGTCCTTCTCTGCCCTAGTCCTCCGTCTTAACTGAAATAGGCAAACAATTAAAGGCTCAGCAGCATCAAATGTAATCATTTCAACCAGTTTACAGGATCATTCATTGTTAAGCCTCGTACACATGTCAGATCATTTTCGTACGATGTGCCCGAAAAACGTTCAACAACCATCTCGTTATACACTAGTTCTGCCAACGACACCTGTATGTACATCAACAATAGTGGATGGATAATGTCCATTGGTAAAGGTGTTACGTGACGTACGTATTAAGTGACGTTTGGAATATCGCGTGATCTCGAAATGTTGCACATGTGTATTTCATTCAATCTTCCATTACATTCTACTGATAATCTGCCGACTATGTACAAACAAACGACAATCGGCAGAACAAATCCGCCAGGCTGATCGTCAGAAAAAGCCCAAAATTTCGTGGATCATTGGTCTTAGATCGTTAAAGCTTCATTTTCGCACGAATGTCGCACGATGGGTCGTTCATCGGGCAAATCGTGCAAAAATTATCTGACGTGTGTATGAAGCTTAAGACACAATATGATACAACCCTATTAAATGTGTATTTTCTGTTTTTGGGTGGAATGGAACAAACTTCTGGGTTGGCATTTATCACAATCAGGTATATGTGACATTGGTTGTGGATCTACCAGTATTTTGTTGATGTCAATGTAACCAGATGTCATAAAATCCATTTATGTGCATTCTATGTTCTTCAATAAACAAAAAATAATTTGTTTTGAGCTTTAAGAACAGTAGATTTGCTGTCAGATGTTGGCCATGTGTTGATAAGAGGTAATTCCAACTATAAGTCACATCAATATTTAAATTCAGGTTCCATTGCTTCATATAGTCTGACACATATTGTAGATTCTTTACTATACAGCTGGTATTAAACTAATCTGTTTGTCTTTACTGGTTTCAATATATGTTTGTTGTCCTTTCAATTAAATGACATATATTAGAGAAGCTTTTATCCATTAAATCGATTATGAGAACTTCAATAAATTTCTTATCATTAAAAATGGTGCTAATTTTGCCCCAACCAATCAGTTGATGGCTTTTAAATGTTAAATAATATTTGATTGGTTGGGGCAAAATTAGCACCATTTTAATGATAAGAACTTTCATTGAACCTCCCTGTATGTTTATAACCCTATGTAGAAAAAGACAAACTTCCTAGAATATGACAGAAAGGAAATTCATCCAAATCTCCTCATCCAAACTCCCAAATTACAGATGTATTTATTTATCATGTGGTCCTGTGCACATTGCTATTAATGGGTTACGTGTGACCTTTTGCAGGACGCACTATTCATTGTTAATTGCAGATGACCTTGGAATTGTAACCCTCACCATCCTACACAGCCTTTTTATTGGAGTGAAGGTTGTTCACTCACTCACAAAGTTCTGCTCTGTGGCCTGGAAATTATTTGTCTCATATGATCATTGTTATTTTATTGCCTTATAAACGGTCTGTAAGTCTTGTGTTTAAAGTTCCTTATTCTTTGTCTTTCGTTTGCTGCATTCAGTAATTGAGTTTTAGAAAACATTACTGATATTGACAATTACCCTGTTAAAGAATGGATCCCCATGGATTTGGCAGCTATTCAGGTGATAATTCCTTGGTGGCATTAAGAGTGAGATCAGCAGGAAGCAGCTAAGAGATCAATAGCACTGACTCAGCACTATCCCACATCTGCTAACTCAGTGCGGTTCTATTAAGGCTCTGTCTACAGTAACGTAGGGGATACATCAGACACCATCACAAGTGAATAAAGCGTAATGACAAGGAGCTGGCAAGGAAACTGTTGTGACAGGCGAGTCGTGTATTGGAGCCTTTTACACCTGCCTTTGTAATTCAATACACTGTTCTATCATACTGAAAGCTCAAGTTAAGGGAAGATTTCAAATTATTACAAAGTATAAAGAAATGTCAGTGTATGTCCAGCCCCTCCACCTGGGTTTCAAGCTTCCCCCAAAGGCTATTTAAAGCAGCCCCACTTCCCCAAGGGGATAAATGAGCATTGCTTGAACAGCAAACAACAACTGCAGAAACATTGTAGTTTTAAATCTAGTTTTATAAATAGATCTGGATCCCTCATTATTGGCCATATCACAACATTGGTAAAACAATATAGTTGGTTAGTAAAGAAAAAATATTCTGGAAGGTAAAGATGAATGCTGACACCCCATCTATAATTCTAAAGGGGGTAGGAGCAAGTATTCCTACTTCCCACCTTGCTTCCCATATCAAAGTAATTAGCTTAAGCAGTGCTTACAGCATTCCATCTCCCTTACAAATATAAGTGAGGAGTCAAGACAGAAAAATGAATTAAGCGGATCATAAATACAACATACGATCAGCCATACACAGTCCAACGATTAAATGATATTGGGATATCTTGAAATGGGAAGATTGGGATTGTTGCATGTATGGCCCGTGTTACCTGACTTGCAACTATATTTGTAGCATTATATGTCTAAAGTTGGCCATACACTACGGCCGCTTTTCAGCAAACATGCTTAGTTGCCTACTTAGCAACTTAATCAAGCCAGGGACATTAAGGGGGAAACTATTAAGGGGCATGTCCACCCCCAAAATAAAAATCCATACTCATTTTCCTCACTCTGTAGTCAGTCTGTAGCCGAGACTGACTCCTGCATTCTGGAAGAAAGCTGGCATCTCACATAGAAGTCTTTTTTCTTGCAACAGGGAAGGGTACGTTTTCTGTAATCAGTGACTGCGGGGAGGTGAGTACCTATAACGATCTTTTGGGGGTGGGTGGGGACTATGGAATTTTATTCTGTGGGTGGACATGTCCTTTAAGTGTCCTGCAAACAGGAAGCATGCATTTCTACCAAGAGAAATCCCTGGATGGGCATTATTGAAAAGCAACAACCCTGGCATTTTTATTAGTGCTAAACTGCCCTTTATACAAACACCGATTTATAGATCTGTAGTTTATCACATTTATAAGTGAAAAACGGCAAATAATTTTGTGGCCAACGGAAATTCACACGATCGAATGTTATTTTTCTACACGAGAAATAATTTGGACTGACGACCAATCACCTGCATGGGTGAACCAAAATATTTTACTGTTTGGGACATCTGTAAATTTGAATAAATATATTGCACATTCCTGCTTTGAAAGTCAATGCTTGTGAATGTTCTCATTCATCCAGGTCATGGTATATCTGTTGTATTCAATTAGATCAACTGGACTTGAAATGTAGTTCTTGAAGACGTTTCGCTAGTCATCCGACTGGCTTTCTCAATTCAGAATGACTTGTACAAGAATCTGTGGCAATTATGTACCCTGGAAAATCCCAATTAGCATATCACAGCCAGGTGTTAAGGGTGTGATACCAAAACACAAGAAAAGCGACATCATACATGCAGTGCAGTGCAGTGAAGAATGCTCTGATTTGTATGTGGGGGAGACCAAACAGCAACTGCATCAACGTATGGCCCAGCACAGAAGAGCCAATTCCTCGGGTCAGGACTCAGCCGTGTATCTGCCATCTTAAGGATAAAGGACATACCTTTGAAGATTGTAATGTTAATATACTGGCGGAACGTGACTGGTTCAAGAGAGGTGTTAAGGAGCCATTTATGTGAAAATAAAAGAACCAAGCCTAAATAGAGGTGGGGGGGTTCGCACCAACTGTCTGCCATGTAATGCTGTATAAACACCTTACTCTGGGCGTTCCTATAACACCTCTTAGCCACTATCTATCACATCACACCCTTAACACCTGGCTGTGATATGCTAATTGGGATTTTCCAGGGTACATAATTGCCACAATTCTTGTACAAGTCATTCTGAATTGAGAAAGCCAGTCGGATGACTAGCGAAACGTCTTCAAGAACTACATTTCAAGTCCAGTTGATCTAATTGAATACAACAGATATTTGAAAGTCAATGTTCTACTTTATATTCCTGCCTTTTTAAAAATACATAACACTTGTAAATGCTGGAAGACTGCTGATCTGAAGCCTTCTATGGGGTGCCATTTGTTCCCAGATCATTTAGTCAACAAAAAATACACTTTTGGTGACTAAACTATATTCATGGACCAAAATAAATTCAGTGGTAGGAAATTATACATTTAGTCAACATAACAAAACTTTGGTGACAAAACTATATTTAGTCGAACAAAATAAATTCTGTGGCAACAAACCTATTAAGTCATCAAATAAAACAATGGTTTAGTGACAAAACTATATTTAGTTTACCAAAAGAAATTCTGTCTTTACAAAACATATTTAGTCATCAAAAAATCAGGAGATTCAATAAAAGTTTTATCGTTAAAATGGTGCTAATTTTGCCCCAACAAATCAGATGATAGTTTTCAAATGTTAAAATAACATCTGATTGGTTGGGGCAAAATTAGCACCATTTTAAAAAACTTTTATTGAATAACCCTATTAGTTTTGGTGACAAAACTATATTTAGTCAACAAAAAACAACTATAACGCCATAGGATATATTTCAATGACCAAAATCTATTTTGGAGAACAAAATGAACCGTGGGTTGAAACAGAATATTTTTGTATACAAGCAGGGTGGGTGTGTGTGTGGTGGAGACGGGAAGGGAGCATGGCATAGACGTTTCTTGGGGTTGAGTGGAGGCGGAGTTAGGGCATGGAGATGGAGCATTCAATCCTTGAAAATAAGGCAGCATAGCCTATGTAAATAGGCAGCGTTGAGTTTTACGTTACTTGTAGCACAGAATTTAGCGCCTTTAAGGCAGGCACAGAGCGGTGTTTCTTACATGTCCGGGATCCCGCGATTCGGTAAATCTCGCAAAGAGACAACATTGTGGGATCTCCCAAAGGTAAGTAAAGCTGCTTCTGGTTCTGCATCGCCTCTATGTTTATTAAACGCAACAATCAAATAATTTCTGTAGAACAAGTCTAACCAATTCTGTTCACCAAATAATTTCTGTGCACAATCTTGTCCATCAATTATTTATGTAAGTAATTATGTTCACCAAATTATTTCTGATGACCAAATTTGTAAATTTGTGTGTTTTATACTTTTGGTCCATTTTTTACATTCGTCAAAGTTCCTGATTAGTGGAAATGAATATTTATTAGTAACCTTTAAATGAACCTTTAGATTTGCCACATTAGGTTTCCCTTTGCGAGATTACTGAATCACAGGATCCCAGTCAGGAAAGAACACCGCTCTGTGCCTCTGCCTTAGGGCCCGGCCACACTGCGCAACGACAAATCACATGCGAAGTCGCCACGCACTCGAAGACGCGTGTTTTTAGTGCATTGCCACAATTGCAATGATCAGGAAAATGCATGCACAATCACATGCGCAAATGCATCGAAAACGCGCTAGTGTGGCCTAGCCCTTAAAGGCGTTAGTTCTGTGCTACAATTTTTTTTTTATAAAGAATTTTTTAAAATAGGGCAGTCAACACAAATTAGTGTAAAACCAATGCAACTCAATAATACACTAGGTAGCATGGGTTTTTTACGCTTATTTTGGCGCCTGGGCCACGGGTTTTACGTCACTGCTTTAGATGAGGCTGTAGTTGGTTTCTTTTTTAGCTGGTTTCTTCTTCCAGGAAAATTTAACTCATAACAACTCTAAAGTCAGGTATCCAACCCCTCTCTCAGAACACACCAATAGAAATGAGGGATGGCCCCATTATCTCTGCTTCCCTGCGCTGCCAACCCTTTTCACAGAGAATGCAATCACCATTTTTGGTGTGCATCGCATGCGCTGCGATAGGGTAACATCAAGCAGCACACGCGCAGGGTAGCGCACATGAATTGCATGCCGATTTTTCTGTGTAGTGCGATTCTTGGACGATTAGTGGGGCCTTGCCCATAAAAGAAAATAAGGACTGTGCCATTTAGTAGTATTATCTTACAGCAGAGATTAACGGAAACATATTCCATTTACCAAATTTATAAATGGTAATGTATGACAATTACCATTTTTAAAGGGGAAGTGTTATCATATAACAGCTATTTCTTATTAAAGAGTTTAAAGGGAATATATTATGGGCAAGAGAGTCATTAGTGTACACAATTTTCTGAAGGGATTAAAGGGAAGCAAACAATTCACCAGTTGTATATTTTTTTAACAAATTCACCGTGATATATTTTTTTATATTTTTTTAACAAGATTAAAGGGAAAGCTTGCCATTTACCATTACCTACCGTATATACTCAGGTATAATTCGATCCGAGTATAAAAAACTGAACTGAAAACTGAAAACTTGTAAAAACTGATTGACTCGAGTATAAGTCAGGGTAGAAATTATCACCACTACTGCTTTAGTTGCCCTTTAAATGGACAGCTGAATCCCATACATGAATCCCATACAGTACATCCAAATCCAGTACCAGTAACCTCCAATTCTTTGGCACGCCACATGTTTGGAAACTACAACTCCCAGCATGCTTTGTTGTGTGCGAGTTTCAGTTTCTAAACATGTGGAGTGGCAAGGTTCAGTAAACTTTCAATTAAGCTTACCATCATCTACAATTCTCCGAACCCCTATTTAAAGGCCCTCTGACCCCCATATAGTAAAGGGAACTCTGACCCCCATATAGTAAAGGGAACTCTGACCCCCATATTAAGGACTCTCTGACCCCAATAGTTAAAAATGTCACCTGAGAGTTGTACTTTCAAGCTGTCCTTTGCACTGTACTAGCAGCTGTTTTTTGCCCCAAACTGAGGAGACCCTTCAGATTTACAGATTCCAGTGACAGTGCTGAGTGAGTCCAGCAGCCAGAATACAGGAGCAGGAAGTGTAAAGGCAGATCAGCTCCTGTAACTTTCTATGCAGTTAACACAGCCGCACCTACTGGTTATTATCTGTAATTGCAGAATTTGCATCTAAATTAGGACTTGACTCGAGTATAAGTCGAGGTTAGGTTTTCAGGCTAATTTTAAAGCCTGAAAAATTTGACTTATACTCGAGTATATACGGTACCATTACCAAACATAACTCTTGGTGCACAAAATTGCATTTTTAAAACAAAAAGTATGCTTGTTTTTCCTTAGTTCATTTTGTGTACAAAAACCATACACTTATGCTACAAGATGTATTTGGTCATTTCACCACTTTTTATATACAAAATACTGGGATTTACGCACATTTGCAAACGCAATATTAAATCACAAACAGGACTTTTACCCAAAGCAGTAGCGGCTCTGGGTAAATGAGCCTGTAAATGTATTTTGCTACCACTGAATTTCGTTTGGTCACCGAAGTGTTTTTTTTGTTACAAAATGATCTAGAAACAAACGGCACCCCATAGCCTTCCCACCTTCATATCATAATCTCCCTGTACTTCTCGTCTAGCTTCATTATATCCTTTGTCAAAGTAATTTCCCCAAGAAAGTTAATCTTTCTTAAGGACTGCTCTCTACTCTTTATGCATATTTGTGTACAAAGTTATGCTGTGTCACTAATCTTATGGCCCTAGCTTCACAGACATGTGACTAAGCTTTTTCATTTCTTAAACAATAACTTAAAAAAGCAAAGCACTGTTTATGCTAGATTCCAGTCTCTAATAAGAAAAATACAATTCTAGGGGGGAGGCAATATTCCCTGCTATGGGTAAAATGAATGTAAAATGCTACCAATTGTAATAACAGGTTAGTGTGGGATTTACAGCACTTGCACCATTTTCAAATGTTTTGATTAGTTGCAATGTGCACCCGTTGCAATACTGGTTTAGTTATGTTTCACGCTACATAGAATTACAATTATTTCAGAGTTAAGGTTTGTGCACACGTGTGATCACGGGTGCTGACCCGCGACGCACGATGTGTACGAACAGCCGTTTCGGCCGATAATCGTGCCACTTTATTGGCTGAAACGGCCGCTCGTTCGGGGAGATACAGCCGATAAAGTGCCCATACACAGCATGATTATCGGCCAAAACGGCTGTTCTTTAGCTGCTCTTTTAGCCCCCACTACCCAGCACTACCCAGTAAATGTCACAAATTGATAATGGCCAGGGAGAGATATTACACCATCCCGTGGCTTTGTACAGTTTAATTCTTTCTTACTTTGTTTGGTTTCTTTTTTTTATAGTTTATTTGAGCAACAAATAAAATAATTGAATGATGGGATTTTGTAGAAATTAGTGGACTTTTACAACAGAAATAATGAATAACAATGTTTGCTTTGAGCTTATTACTTGCTTTTTGTTTTGTTACTGCAGCTTTGTTTGTTGAATTTCAATGACACTTTGACATGAAAAATATAAGAATTGGGCAATGGAAAATTTAGAAACAAAATCGCTTGTGCAATGAGAATTTTGTCGTGTAAATATTTGCCTGTCACAATTCTTCTGCAGCTTTCAAGTAAACAAACGTAAGGTATGTGAATATAAGCAATATCTTAAACCTGAGAAATATACTTTTATTTAAAAAACAAATAGGGCTTATTTAATAAGAGGTGTAAAAATCTGTGCTGTTAATCTGCAGCAGCCAATCAGATGTTAATAAGATGTTTCTTAACTGCATTACTCCAATAGAAAAATAACCTCTGATTGGTTGATGCACATTTTTTTTTATTAGCATAAGCAAGTTTGTAACTATTATGTCCACTCTCACCACTTAATTTTACCATTAGCAATGGAACAAGCATTTAACTGTCAGTGGGCTGGTGGTTAAACACACCTTGAGGCTGAGGCCACACTACAACACTTGCGTGTGCGAAAGTGCGTATTGGCGCTGCAATCCGGCTTTCTAAAAAGGGCGTGATTGGGGGTTGCATACGCTCAGGTATGCGGATCGCAGCACAACGCAGTGCACCTAGTGTGGCCAGATCAACTGCCCAATACTAGCATGTGATGTTAAACACATGATCGAATTTCAAGTTAAAATGCACAAGTGTGGCAAGCACTCAAGCACAGCAGCTCAAGCACTGGGCAAAGTGCTTCTGTCTACAAAACCTTAGGAAACAGCTGACATTACCTGATCTATCTTTGAGCCTGTCATCTGATTTATAAAAGGACCGTAATAGTGTACAGGGAATATGTTGCTCTAGTGTATAATAAATGTTTTATTTGTTTGGATTAACAATGCTATTAGGCAATGTAAGAAAGGGGAAAAACAGAGCCAAATTTGCTCATCAAATTTACCCACAGCAGAATCCAGCACACTAAGGCTGAGGCCACACTACAACGCACGTTGTTGTCTGCTTTCGCTTCAATCTCGTTAAATTTCGGTAATCAGGGCGCACATGAATCCCACCAAAAATGGTGATTGTATGCGCTCCAATAAATGGATTGCAGCAGATACCTGCACACCTAGTGAGGCCAGACCCAATTTACACTAGTGTGCACTTTTTAACATGCAATTGGATTGCACATTAAAATGGGCTAGTGTTGCCTAGTCCTAAAAAAATATATTTCAACCCTGGTACACCTGCCTATAACCGTTCAGTAAACCGACTGGTGGTCTGGTGTTTTGGGGGGGAAAATGCAGCAACACCATACACCAACATTTCAGCCTTACCAAGCACATTGAAATGTCCATTGAAAACCGCATGATTGGGCATGCGCATGATTTGGACAACAGGTCATAACGAATTTTCACCCAAGGTCTGTTGGACACGTGTTTACTCCCCCTTAGAAGTTCCAGCCTACTATCTTGTAGTGTATGGGCTCTCAGTTGGGCGAAACTGTGGTTAGGCAGATTGAGTGCTCATACATTTAATGATAGTCCCAAACAGCCGTTCGCAGGTGCATAACTGCAGGGGCCCTCCCCCTGCAAGATTGCTCGCCAAGCCCCTGACACACACCCCTCCCCAGAGGCTCAGTGATGGGCTGTTTTTAAACAGCCGATCACAAAAGGGTGGCACATGTGCTTGTACTGTTTTTAAACAGCTGATCACGTATATGCAGTGAAGATAATCAGCTGTTTAAATGACCATAACTGAATCTGCAGAAGTTTTAAACAGCTGATCGCACATGTGCAGTAAAGATACGTGCAATCAGCTGTTTAAAAATAGTGTTGAACTGGAAGGCTGACCTAAAAGTGTCTGATGAACTTCAAGGGTTCACTGAAAAATGCATGCTGACCTAACTTGCATGCTGAACTGGAGTGCTGACCTAACACTGCATGCTGACTGGAGGGATCAGCAGCCACTGTTAGGCCAGCCCTCTAGTTCACCAGCCAGTGTCAAGTCAGCCCTTGTGCGGGAAAATGTAGGGTTGGCTTAAAAAGTTTGGCTCAGGTGCCAAAAGGTCTAGAAGCACTTTTGACAATAAAAAAAGTTTTGCTGGCAGTTGTGTATGAGAAACACAATATCTGAATCCAGACACTATGCACATTACTAAGGATTTGGTTTTCAGCTTCTGACTAGAAGGGAGAAAATCTACAAGGAAGGGGAAGAGGAGGGAGTGAGGAGGATGATGGGGTTATGAGAGAGAGACAGGAAAATATATTTAGTACCTCTTTCACATTTATATCTGTATGTGCTGCCTCTCGCAAAGATAGACGTTAACTCTTTGATACTTGACAGAAGACCTCCCCACAATGAGTATGCATTACCTAATAGCACACACAGAAGTGACTTGGCACATCAAGAGTCTTCAGAATATTTCCAGTGATGTCATGAGAATTTGCACTATTTTGAAATTCATATCACATCACTGTCTTGCCAACAGCACTGCTATAATAAGAGTTCTCAGAGATGAAACTGAAGTATGGTATTTCTGCTGGTCTTCTATGCTTCCCTCTGTCTGAATCGTAATAAAATCCAGCAAACCCTGGGCATCCATTTGTAGTCCCCAGTGCCTCCTGATGATATGTAGATGTGTTAACACATGACAGTGCACATCTTCAGTGTTTAAACTACTGTTTTAGTGACGCACTTTGTTTACAAACATCAATGATGTGCACATCAAGGCGTGCCTTGAAAGGCATTAGAGTCCATGAAACATGCTGGATTTCACCAAGAATTCTAGACACACAGGAGGCGTAGAAGATAACGAGCGTTAAATCCTTTCTCTAATTTTTGACACCAAAACATGCAATTAAGTGTTCCGAGGGTAGGAGTGTTTTTTAACAGTGAAAATATAATATTTAGAACTTCCATGCAACAGGCACAGTTCAGCTGTTAAATCTTGGAAGTCAGGAACTGTACAGACCTACAGAATTGTAGGAGGGACTCTGGAAAATGCAACCGTATATTAATAATTCCTTTCCAGCCTGGTGGTCTTACATGTAAAAATAGAACCGGCCATCCTTCTCCGGAAGGGACTGTAATTTCTTTGTTGTAAAGCAATGTTTAGTTTGCATTGCAAGTACAGACATAGCAAACCAAAGCGCATAATCCACTTCACCTCTATTGTTTTAGGAGAATATTTTTCTGCTGAACATCCCAGACAATCCTACTCATTGTGAGTTCTCTCCCATCCTCCCAGCAGAAGCAGAGCTCTCCAATAATGTATTCAGTAATAGCTGCACTGAATAAGTACAGATGTTGAACGGTAGCCATTATGTATTTCCTTGATTACATCGGAAGGAAATGTATAAATGGGGACCAAGAAGAAATCCAGGAATGTTCCACCTAGAAATTGTGACAAAGGTATAGGACTGGAGTACTGAAAGAGTCCAGGGGGATATTGAGGGACCTAAGAAGATGTGAAATAAAACCCTATGGAACATTGGTTAAACTGCACATAATAATTCAAGGTAGGAAAAACACATGGCAGGAAAGCTATTTGACTTCAGTGCTGTTCTGTAATTCATTTCCACATTCATTTCTGTGGTTCATATTTCACAGAATGACAGCTTAATCTATGTTCAGTTTGGCTAATCCAAGACAAACCTTAGAAACTTACAATAATACGATGAGAAACTTTAGCTGCAATGCAAGAGACCCCAGCATGGTGATGGTGTAGATTATGTAACTGGACATTTTAAATTGCTAGAAATATCCATAATGCAACTCAGTTACAAAGGGGTCCAAATGTAATTGTAATATAATCTAATTATGTATATTGCAATACAATATCATATCTTAATATACAGAGATAAAGCCAAACATAACTCTTAGGTAAAATATATACAAATATTTTTTGTATATAACCCTTAGGTACGCACAGTACCGATAAAGCCACGATACCGTCGGATCTGATGGTATCTGGGCTTTATCTGTCACATGTACTGGGAATACAGTAGCAGCATTTTGCTCAATAAACCTGCTTGTAATTCTTTCATTACATCACGTTATGTATGTATGTATGTATGTATATGTTATCCTCCCAGGCTGATATTTTACAGCACATACTGTATATTTTGACTTTCATTTTCTACTACATTCGTCTACTGTAAGTTCTTCTCACTGTTTATACTTCATGTGTTTACTCAATAAGCTGTAGACTCCCAGTAACAACATTTTCAGACTGATTACACATCCCATAATGCACTATAATTTATTTTATATACCCCAAAACTTTACCAGTTTTTGCGATCATTTTGCAAAAAGTCTGTCCAGGAGTGGGTGGAGTTTGGGAGTTCCTGGTTCCACAGGCTCCAGTTTTAATCTTATAGCTTTACACCATTTAAAATGTCTTTCTTCCTAGACGTCCTTACCACAGACCAAAATAAATAAAACAGGCAGATCCTCAGGTTGAGGACACACTACAACGCACCAAATCACGCACGCAGTCGTGAGCGTTTGCGTTATTATTTCTGTGCGCTTGCGTTATTATCAAAGAGAAAATGCATGTGATAGCGCAAAGAAATGCATGAATGCAAAACAGAAACCTGCGCATTGGAAATCGAAGGAATGTTTGCGAGCAACAAACGCGAACATTCGCGAGCGAAAACGCGTGCGCAAATGTGAGAGAAACGCACTAGTGTGGCCTAGCCTTCACTGCTGTAATTGTTCCCTTAACAATGCGCTCCTTTTTTATCACTGGTAAGATGTAAACGAATTAAAATCAACTCAATTTTTTTTTTTTAATCTTCTCCCCCTTCTCTCTGCCTCTCAAAAGGTTTCCTCCACCTTCTCTCCAAGCTTGACAAGCTTTTTTACAAGCTTGTACATGCTCAGACTAGGCATCTATAGGAATAGCATTCAGCCATTGGCTGTGATGTCAACTCTCATATCCATGACTGACAGTCCCTAACTGTAAGAACCAGGAAGCTGAAAGAGAGGTACATTACTGTAGCCCTACATCTCTTAAAGGGCATGCCCACCCCACTACTGGCCCCATTGTGTAGTGTAGTTTAATCCTTACCTTACATCCCAGCTCCATCTGGTTCTTCTGCTATCCCCCCCAAAGTCCAAAAAAACACCGACAAGGAGTACTGCAGAGTCCATATAGAGTCCCTCCCTTCCCGTCCCTCTCTCTCCCGATTTGGATTCCCTCCCCCTAGCGTAAAATCCTTTTTTTATATAATATTCCCCCTATCTCCCCAGCCCCAACCGCTATATTTTTATTAGCAGAAAGTGCCCCAAACATTACTTACCTTCCCTCTTTCCTCCACCGCACTGAACTCCCCGCAGCCGCGTCCGTGATTGGCTGCCGCTCAGCCAATCACAGACGTGACTGCCGGTCCCGCCCCTCTGCTTGCATTTTCTCGCAAGCAGAGGGCCTGGCAGTGCGGCGGAGGAAAGAGGGAAGGTAAGTAATGTTTGGGGCACTTTCTGATAATAAAAATATAGCGGTTGGGGCTGGGGGGACAGGGGGAATGTTATATAAAAAAAAATTTTGAAGGGTGGACATGCCATCTTCACTTGGCAATAACCACACAGACTTGTGGGGGACAGAAATCACCAGACGCAAGGACCATGAGAAACAGGGAGTTAGGTAGTGTGATTTTAAGGTACATACAAGCATTTTTATCTTTCAAAATACAGAGGGCCAGTTCCCTATTACACAGAATCACCTAGATTAAATGCCTTACTAGACTTTGTTCTTGTTGATCTTGTTGTATTTATTCAGCACCAGTATTGACAGAAAAACTAAAAAGCTACTGATGCAGAAAGATATACTGGCGTACAGGAGGGCAACAACAATAGCTAAAGAAAGCAGTCAGCTCTGTATCATCAATTATGTTTACCTTCTCAGTATTGTTACTGCAAGACAGCGATGCAAAGTGATAAGTTATCTTATTTATCAGCACCAATGGCAGATCTTGTTTTTTCATGTCATTGTTAATATCAGAAATAACTATTAATTTAGGGTATTAATTATAGGAAAAATAATATTACTTGTTTTTATATCATTATTCATCACATAAAAATGTTTCTATAAATTAAATGCATTTCAAAACATAACATGCAAGTTCTGCAAAACGATAATATTCTTCTAATTCCCTATTGGCTAATAGTCAAAGCCAATGAAATGCACATGGGGTGTAATTACCACGGGGTGGGGATTGTCAAGGTTTAACTTTTTCTTATGACAGATACAGCCCCCCAGATAACCACTGTAGACTAGCAGGGGGACATGTTTTGCTGGGGGCCCCAGTGATTCCAGCTTAAAGGGCATGTCCACCCTTCTAAACATTTTTTTATATGTTGTAGGGCTTCCTCCCCCAGCCCCAACTGCATTATTATAATTGCCAGAAAGTCCCCCGATCTTTACTTAGCTTCCCTTTATCCTCCACCGCACTGCCGGGCCTTCTGCTTGCATGGAACTGCAAGCAGGGGGCCGGACCGGCAGCCGCGTCTGTGATTGGCTGAGAGGCAGCCACAGACGCGGCTGCCGGCAGTTCAGAACAGCGGAGGATAGAGGGAAGGTAAGTAAAGATCGGGGGACTTTCTGGCAATTATAATAATGTGGTTGGGGGATTTGTGCTAGGGGGAGGGAGACCAAAACGGGAGGGAGAGAGAGAGAGGGGGGGGAGTATATGGACTCTGCTAGGCTCCTGGTGGCCAGTTTTTTGGACTTTGGGGGGAACATTGCAGGAGAACCATTTGGAGCTGAGATGTAAGGTAAGGATTTTTATGCACTACAGAGTGCGGCCAGTAGTGGGTTAAATTATAGTTTTGGGGGTGGACAGTTCCTTTAAAGGAACTGTACACTGAAAAAATGACTTTGCCACATTTCAATCTATAAATGAATACATGTAGGTAGCACTTTGGAGTCACATGGAGAATGGGTTCATGTGACTCAAAACATGTTGTGTTTATACCGCATGTAATAAAACAGCCATTTGCAGTTATTCTGCCTCAACCTGTCTGTTACCCCCTCACCTATTGTTTGGAGATATTTGTACACTTACTCTTATTTGTTTGTGTTGTTGAATGACTTCAATCCAGTACTTGATTTGCTAAAGCTCAGGCTAGCATTCCCCCAGCCCCCTGCCAAACTATCTAACTCTATGTGGGGGCAAGCATGCTCAGTAATCCCTATGAAGCAACATTGGTAGAGGTAATTTCCCACTATGCAGTTCACATACCAATAGTCACCATTCCAGCTACAGCAAAACTACAATAACAGAAAAGATTATGGTACTGATGCACTTGATTGACAGCTAAAATGTAAGATGTTTCAGAATGGATATCTAAAGATATCTACAGAATAACTACTAATGACAATAACTTTAACAAACACTTGTTCAAAAGATGTACAAAATGGCACTATCAAACTTAACCTAGTGAAACTAGTGTAAATAACAATCCACCATTGATAAATGTTCATTAACTATTGCAATTAATAAAACAGTTTCAAAAACTCACACATAAAGTAAAGTGGGATAGACCTTTCCTTAAAGTCTCCTTGACCAGCCAGGTAACCAGACACAGTCTCTATATTCTCCAAAGCAAAATAATTAACTTCAGGAAGTAATCAGAAATAGCCAACAAGCCAAGAATGACTTCGCTATGAAATCTAGTCATTAGGAAGAACGTAACAAGGATGCAGTCGAAAAACAAACAATTGTAATTTCATTAAAGGAATGGAAAGATAACTTCATAAAGAAGGGGATAAATGAAATGGAGTGACTACAAGGGGTTCATATATTACATTAAAAGCTATAATGTTTAATAAATTCAGAATAATGAAGTAACCAAAGGAAAGCTTGCAAAAAGGACTACTGTTTTAGCAAAAAAAGTCAGACCAAAAAGTGACATTAAGTCCATAAACCTACAACATGTATCCTACATATTTTGTGGGGGTGTGGGGGAGGAAGATACAGTACATTTCATTATTGATCACTAGTCGTCCAATAGCTATGGACGATAAACAAATATGGGTATCAGAGATTACAAAGCAGGAAGCTACAGTATAGAGAAGTCTGAAAAAGGGTTTTTTGTGCATTGTGAATCACTGCTGTTCTGCATCTGTATTCCTAATCAGTTCTCCACTAATGCCATGGCATGTGAAAATAATATCTATGCAATGACAGAAGTTGAAAACATCAAGGTAGCCCTTGACTTCTGGCTGTCAAGTATTTTGAAGAATTTGGTACTAGAATATTATCTGCTGACAAGATATCCATGTAGTACTCTCAGAAACAGAATGCACACACATCAGGGCTTCCACTAACCTCTCACCCGGGCGTAGCAGCAACTGCACTGAGACAGGACCTTTCGGAAGAGATTTTGGCAAGCACAGCCGTGGCGTGGGTTGCCCCCTCTCATTGCTCCCCAGGCATGGTGACGCTTAGCCCGGTCCAATGCATGCCACTGATGAGGCAACCCCTTTCTGCCTCCAGACAATGTAAAGCCACCAATACAACCAAAGAAGGGAGGACTATTAAGACAATGCCAAGGGAAAGCAGTGGGAAGGTTGACAGTACTGCAGTGTTCGGATGTTCAGTAAGACTAGTGAGCCTGAAGCTGGGCTGATATGGACAGTAGGAAGCTCTCTACTAAAGTGGCAGAATCGCAGAGCTGTTCCTCTGCTCAAAGCTGCTTTAAAGGAGGAGTCAGTGGCTCTTCCAGGAATTGCTTTACACTCCCTCTATTCCATTTCATTCCCTAGCACAACGACCAAATTCTCCTCTCCCCAAATCAGTTCTTTTGCTTCTTTAATAACTAAACACTACTTTTCGCACCCATACACATTTTTAGCACATGCATCTTGTTTTGTACCTTTACTAGGCAAAGTCTTGGGTATAAATCAAAAACAGTAACACAGTTACCCCCATGCATGTCTTAGTACAGGGGTGAGCAATTAAATTTATCAGGGGGGCGCATGAGGAACTTGAACTGTCGTGAAGGGCCAGGTCAATAGGTTCAACTCCATTCTAATTCTAGAGATTGCAAAACTAGATTGTATTAACAGATGAAATTAATATCCCTGGTTCATTGCATGTTTTCTTATTTGCCGCAGTTTTTAATAGAAAGTGTGTAATATTTTAGATCCATTCCATAAAATTCAGTTAATCACTTGATCACTTCATTATTTGTTTTTATGAAAAAAATTATCCAGCCCGAAACAAACAATGAACATTATTTTTTATCTTATTTGTTTGGGTCTATTATTGAGGGGCCAGTCAGGGGCAGCCAAAGTGCCACATGTGGCCCCCGGGCCTTACTTTGCCCAGGTCTGTCTTAGTACATGAATCCACATTACAATAGTTTTACAATAGTTTTTATATACCAGCGATGTTGAACCTTGGCATTCTGCAATCAAGGCATGCTGGGAGTTGTAGTTTCTTAACATATGGGGGGAGATGCAATAAATTTCGCAATCGCAAACTATCTGCACTTGTTCCAATGATCTATTAACTTTGCGACCGTTAATACATTGTGAAAACGCAAGTGGTAAGTTTCGACCTTTTACGTGGATTTAAAGACACAATAGAAAAGGCATTCATTTTCGTGGCGAAAACTAATGCAAAAACTAGTGCAAAATTTATTACATCGCTTGCACTGAGCAAGTTAAAAAACATTGTGACAGGGTGCAGGCAGTGGGCAAAACACTTGCTAAGGGCATGGCCACACTGCGCCACAAACGCAATCGCATGCAATATCATGTGCAATTTTGTTGCGTTTGCGCGTACGTTTTATTCATTATGTATAGGAAAATGCATGCGATTGCGATTAAAAATGCAGAACGCAAATCACAACACACCCGAAAAGGCGCATTTTCAGTGCGTTGCCGCGTTTTCAATTATCTGAAAAAACGCACAAAAAACGCAGCCGTGTGGTATATTGGTTATCATAAGTTTAGCACTAATTTTCCTGGGTTTTTTTCCCCTGCAGAATATTGCATCTCCCTGATGGAGTGCCAAGGTTTAACACTACTGATATCTACTGTATACATTTAAATAATTATTACAATATTTTACATATACTGTATATTCATTTAAACTTGTTACAATCGTTTGTATGCACTGTACACTGATTTCAAGATATTGGGTGTCATTGACTTGAAATGTAAGATTGCTTAGCCCTGAAAACTGTATTCACCAAAGGCTGAGAAGCAGATATTGAATAGGGAATTGTGTGACGTTCTTTAGGCAATAAGACCAGGTCCCCACCTGTGTAAAATATTTGGCTGCAAAAAGGCAAAATATCAACGTCTGTCTAGGTTTTTAGAAAATTTGCTTATTTGCCGTTATAGTAGATTTCACACAATGTTGCCATAAAACTGGCACAAACATTTGCAAAACTGCCACAAAGCTGTTTGTGTGGGGCTTTTGCACCAATTTTCGTGCTAACGGCTCTCTGTGAATGACCCCCCCCCCAAAAATGATCTCCTCAGCTGCTCATTTCCATTGAATTGTTAAGATCCTAATAACACTTATACATCCTATTATACAATAATATGTCATTATAATATTCCTATCATAGTAAAGAAAACTTTGAAATATAATTATAAATTGTCTTGGCTAACATAATAAACTGTATAAGCCTATTCTGAGATCTAGAGCAGGGTTTCTCAAAGGGTGTGCCAGGGCACACTGGTGTGACTTCAAAAAGTCAGAGGTGTGCATCAGAATTTTGCCAGTGGAAATATTTTTACCAAAATAACTTACATTTTTGTTATTTTGTACTGTTATATCATAAAAATATATACTGAGATAAATTACAGTCAATGTTGAGCAACACATTGATATGAATACAATTTACACTGTTAAGTCCTACATTAGGAAAACAGATGTGCCACGAGAAAATTTTCAATTAGCAAGTGTGCCACGGTCTGAAAAAGTTAAGCAGGGTATGTATGTATGTATGTATGTATAATTTTATTTATAAAGCGTCACTTGGGTACGCAGCGCTGTACATTATAAAATACAGAGTATACAAACAAGGGGATAGGTGCAAGCAGTTACACAGATAATTAAAAATTAAATACAATTTTACACATCGGTTAACAATGCATATATCTATGAATTATAGATAAATTAATATAAGTGCAGCAAGCCTTGACACATTAGGAATGAGATCCCTGCCCCAAAGAGCTTACAATCTAAGTGTGTGGGACAACATAAAGATACAAGTGGGGTACAAGTGGATACACACATTCCCGATAAAGGACCAATCCCGTTGGTACTGACGAGATTGGCCCTTTATCGGTAAAGTATGTACGGCTGAAACTATAGTTTCCAAAGGGAGAGGGAGGGAGAGGGCGGGGGGGGAGGGCTGCACTGAGCATGCCTCAAACCTTTACTTAGGGTTTGAGGCAGACTCAGGCACAGCATGAGTCACACACTGCTCCTACACAGCAGTTTCCTGGACTTTGGAGGGGCACAGCAGGGGAACTATTTTGAGCAGAAATGTAAGGTGAGGCTTGTTTTAAACTACTTGATGTGGCCAGTAAGAGGTTAAATTTTAGTTTTGGGGGTGGACATGCCCTTTAAATCAATATTTCAGGAACCACCTTTCCGGTTCTACTTTGCGACCGGCATACCATTGCGAAGTCCCATCTGGCCCATTCACGTTGTGATCATATGTTGGTTGCAGAGATATTATATATTGATTGAAGGGCACACTTTAAAGATCTTTAAACAATGACATACAGGATCTGTAAGATTCTGTAAGCTTTTTACAGATCAGCCGAAACCCAGTCCCAACCATTTTCCTTATAGATAGTAAATACTTTACACGGCTGGGGGAAATTTCTGAGGCCAATGGTGAACGTTCATCAGCCTTGATGAACTGCGGTACACACCTTAACAATAAGTTTTGTACCCAGCTTTAATTTAATGTGGCCATACACCAAATGATCCTGACCATTAGTGAGGGGTCCCAGTTTCAAAACAAACCCGGTTCTGATGAAAAAAATGCAGGTTTCTTAACCTCAAGAATCCAAATTTCAAAGGGCGGAATTCAGTGACTAAAATTCTGTGTTGAAAGGTTAAATATCTATTTCAAATTTTGAAAGACAGTATAGAGAATTCGAAAAATCTGATTTAAATGGATAATAGATTCTAAACAGATTTTCTACACATTTCCCAGAACCACTGGGGAAAATAAACTCTACTGACCATACAATATCAGGACTCGGTTATAAGTGGAGGATCTATTATATAAATTGATATAAATTGATCATATTGGGAACTTACAATCACTATCATTCCATGTATGAATCGTCCGTGTGTATGCGTCCGGACGGGGGTCGTTCGTTGATCCACCTGGAGGATTGGCGAACTACCCCCGACCGAACACATACACACAGGCGATTCTTGTCCGAAACGGCCGTTCGTCACACTTGGCACTCGGTGTCTGATTGCTCAAAGCATCACTACTCTTATACAAGGACAGCACCTGTAAATATCTAAAACTACAAGGTTGTATTCGAGTCCTTAAGGTTCATACACACATACGATTTTGCCAGATATTTTACATATTGACAGGTGCTGTGCTTGTAAAAGAGTAGTGATGCTGTGAGCAATCAGTCATAGTGAGCAGATGTGCAAATGTTTGTATGATAGAGTGATTGAGGGAAACAGACAATGCAGAATTGACGGAAAGAGAGGAGTTCTTTTATTTATTTATTACTCTGTTATTTTTATCTCCCACGTTACTAATACACGCTTTCACCATGGGAAACCATATTAATTTAACAACAATGTGAATGAGGTAATAATGACAGTCAAACAAGGCTGTTGAACCCCATAAAATCATATGGCATCATGTGTCCTTGGCTTGAAAGGCTGCATTTTGGAAGGGAATGTGTGTATTTGGGCTGCAGTTTTTAAAACTCATTAATGCCAATGAAGAGGATATTGTTGTTTTTTACTTACCCTTTAAATATGGCTGTCACATAAATAAATGGTTAGCTCAGTTGGTGTGTGTGTACCTGTGTCAGGTTGGAAGTTAAAAAAAAAAAACTTTTTTGATTATTGATCAAAATTAGTTTTTTTGACTTTAGCTACCCTTTAAGTATGGCTGCCATGGAAATGGAAGGGTAGGTCAGTAGGTGTGACCTACTGTGTTACCAAAGCTACTTTGGAGGGTTCCCGTAGCTACTTTGGAGGGTTACCGAAGCTACTTTTGAGGGTTACTGTAGATACTTTTGAGGGTTATCTACTTTCAAGTGTTATTATCTACTTTCGAGGGTTACCTAATCTACTTTCAAAGGGTTATGGAATCTACGGGGCTACTTTGAAGGGTTACCAAAAATAGCCTTGAATATACATGCGGAAGCTCGAAAATAGCTCACGTTTATGAATTCAGTTTTTCTGAATCCTGAAAATCTGAAAACTGAACGAAACTCCCCAGTTTTTAACAGCTCTAGCTGGTAACAGAGGAAACAAGAGTGGTGAAATCTTGTGCATGCACAATCACAATTTTTTTCTGCGAATTGCATGCGTTCCAACTTTTAGGGAAACTGCAACTCAACCGGACAGTGATAAGTGACACACTGTAACACGCGTGTGCTTTTCACATATATTACTGTCCAATACAGGTACCCACAGGTACCCACTGTATTGTCTGTTATTAGCACCCATTGTATTGTTATTAGTACCCACTCTATTAGTATTCATACCCACTGTATTGGTATTAGTACCCACTGTATTGTTTGTTATTAGCAACCATTGTATTGTTAATTGTTGTTTTGCACTGATGCCTTGCAGCGCTGTAGTCCTGAGTTCGATTCCACCCTTGGACACATCTGCAAGGAGTTTGTATGTTCTCCCCGTGCTTGTGTGGGTTTCCTCCGGGCACTCCGGTTTCCCCCACAATAAGAAAGACATACTGATAGGTTGTATGTGTCAAATAAATGTGCTTAGATTGTAAGCTCTTCAGGGCAGGGAGTGATGTGAATGTAAACATGTAATTGTAAAGCGCTACGAAAGATGTTGGCGCTATATAAATCCACAATAATAATAATAATAGTACCCATTGTATTGTTATTAGTACCCGTTGTATTGTTATTAGTACCCACTGTATTATTAGTACCCATTGTATTGTTATTTGTACTCACTGTATTGTTATTAGTAACCACTGTATTGTTATTAGTACCCACTGCATTGGTATTAGTACAGACTGTATAGTTATTAGTACCCATTGTATTTTTATTGGTACCCACTGTATTGTTATTAGTACCCACTGTGTTGTTAATAGTAACCACTGTGTTGGTATTCGTACCCACTGTATTGGTATTAGTAGCCACTGTTTTGTTTGTTATTAGTACCCATTGTAGTTATTAGTACCCATTGTATTGTTATAAGTACCCACTGTATTGTTATTAGTACCCATTGTATTGTTATAGGTACCCACTGTATTGGTATAATTACCCATTGTATTGTTATAAGTACCCACTGTATTGGTATTAGTAACCCACTGTATTGGTATTAGTACCTTCTGTATTGGTATTAGTACCCACTGTATTGTTTGTTATTAGTACCCATTGTATTGTAATTGGTACCCATTGTATTGTAATAAGTACCCAATTTATTGGTATTATAACCCACTGTATTGTTTGTTATTAGTACCCACTGTATTGTTATTAGTACCCATTGTATTGTTTTTGGTACCCACTGTATTGGTATTAGTACCCACTGTATTGTTTGTTATTAGTACCCACGGTATTGTTATTAGTACCCACTGTATTGGTATTAGTTTCCACTGTATTGTTTGTTATTAGTAACCACTGTATTGTTATTAGTACTCATTGCATTGTTATTAGTAGCCACAGAATTGTTATTAGTACCCATTGTATTGTTATTAGTACCCATTGAATTGGTATTAGTACCACTGTATTGTGATTAGTACCCACTGTATTGATATTAGTACCCACTGTATTGTTAATAGTACCCACTGTATTGTTATTAGAATTTATTACTCACTGTATACTTTATTGCATTTCCTTAGCATCTGCTGGGAACAACGCACTCACAATGAATACATTTAAACACACCCAGTGTTAATTCAGATAAACATTGAAAATACAAGCTAAAAAGTGAATTTCTGCCTTTGATTCCTGTAAGATTATAGTTCTAGTTAAACTATTAGGAAGTGTTGGATACAGGTAACCACGATAAATAAATCTTGCTGAACTCCCCACCAAGCACAGACCCTGGCAGAGTGTGCCCATTTTACCTTTAATTACAATTATTGGTAACTATCTGCTAATGAATGAACAACTATAGTTTTTGCTAAAAAGAGGGATTGGGGTTTTCCTTTGATGTGTCTCAAATTAAAAGGTTTACCGGTATTTATTAATAAACTGCAGGGGGCAAAGTGCAATGTTTGGTTTACTCCACCAGGCAGACTTTTATCTCATTATGCCATGGCAGTGCATTCATGTGTAGTGGGTGAAGTATTTCTGCCAAAAGCTAGCATTAGGAATCATGAGTGAAATCTACCTGAATTGTGCCATGACGTAACCTGGTCAATAAGGTAACCATATTGCTGCAGTGGCCCCTGTATGTCAGCTCTATAAATTTGTAATTTGCAAGCAACGAAGACCCAGCAGCCAGCAACTAAAGAGACACTGTGAATTGTGTACATAAAAAGTTTGTAGCATGCTTACTAGAGGCAGAAACTTAACTGACACAGTCTGCCATCTAGTGGCAGGAACCATTATCCAAGGAAAGAAAGCTGGCTACTTCCAGAGATATTGTGATACATTTCAACGCTATTTAGGGGAACTGGTTTATCTAAAGCGCCCGATACACAGGATTGACCTTTTGAGTTATCTGATCGAATTTATCGGATCGCTCAGCTTTTCCAATTTACCGCTCGACAATGCAGAGCGGTTTTATTAGCGAAACAAAGCTTACGGCTGTGTACACACCATGCAATTTTTTGGTCCGATCGACCCATAGTTCAGTGTATCAGTCGATCGGGCCCAAAAAGTGGGCATGGCTTTTCTGCGGCCTGCAATTAATGTCCGACTGTTCATTCAAACCGGAAAGAATGGGCGATCGGACGTGTCCCTAACCATGGGTGAACGCGCGGCCCTCTATAGACCACACACTTGATTGTGGCTAACTGATGTCCGTGGCTATTTTTTCCGATAGTACTTTGTCCTGGCCTAACAGTCAGGACAAAGGATCCTATGGTGTACCAGGCTTAACAAAGTTGCTTTCAAAATTATTCAGACTGCAGAATGCTAATATCTCTCCATTTTATTAATGTTAGTCTGTAATTGCCCATTTTTTAAAAAAAATTTATTTTGCGCCAACATCTTCCATGGCGTTTACAATTACATGTATACATTCACATCAGGCCCTGTCCCAAAGAGCTTACAATCTAAGCACATAATTTGTCACATACAACCTATCAGTATGTCTTTATTATTGTGGGGAAAACCGGAGTGCCTGGAAGAAATCCATGCAAGCACCGGGAGAACATACAAACTCCTTGCAGATGTGACCAAGGGTGGATTTGAACTGAGAACTTCTGCGCTGCAAGGCATTAGTGCTAACCACTGAGCCACCGTGCTGCACTTCATAGCTAATATTGTAATCACAATTCGATAAAATAAAGTTATGCCAATGAAAATATTTCCACTACCATATTTTTATGGCACATCTGTCTCTCTGAAAATACCCAGCACCAGCATAGTGGACAGCATCACTTGATCCTAGGTCTAATAGAATTATCAGAAACCCCAGATCTTTACTTACCTTCCCTCTATCCTCCGCCACACTGTCCCGGCAAGCAGGGGGCCAGACCGGCAGCCGCGTCCCTGATTAGATGAGAGTTCGGGGGACTTTCTGATAATTCTGTTATAGCAGTTGGGGCTGGGACAGGAAGCCCTACAATAAACCCAGGGGATTTACACTAGGGGGAGAGAGAGCAAAACGGGTGGGAGAGGGTGGGAGAGGGAGGGAGAGGGAGGGGGGCAGGGCCGAACTGCGCATGGCAAAATTCTCCCGGAGGAAAGACAGGAGGTAGAGTCCTATATGGACTCTGCCAGGCTCCTGGTGGCCAGTTTTCAGGGCTTAGGGGGGACATTGCAGGAGAACCATTTGGAGCTGGGATGTAAGGTAAGGATTTTATTACACTACACAGTGGGGCCAGTAGTGGGTTAACTTATAGTTTTGGGGGTGGACATACCCTTTAAAGGCATATGGCATCTACTAAAGGGCTGCCATGGAAAAATGATAATGGCCCAAAGTTTTCCCTTAATAAGATTAAAACCAATAAAACAAGAACATTGCACATAGCAGGAACCTATTTAATGAAAAGTCATAAAAACAAAAACTATCAGGGGCAGCCCTCATAGTGTATACTGCTATTTTCTCAGTTTTCCGGTCCTGCTTTTCCTCTTTTTTTTTTTTTAATTTCCAATGGTCAAAAATAGTTTTTCAGAAATGTAAATGATGACATCTTCCTTGTGTCTTGTACACAGCATTTCAGCAGAGCACACTCAGGAAAAATATTTCACTCATCTCCCACCCAGGTTTGCTTCATCTGGTAAAACACTCAAGGCTGCTGGTGACAAACAAGGAGAGGTCACTGCAAGTGAACTGCAATAAGAGTTGTCACAAGCCACAGAAAGATGTTATCATGTCAACCATTTAATTTGTTTGAACCCTGAATATAAAAGTAATTAGATATAGCTAAAAAGCACATTCAGTGAATGTAGTGAATCAAGAAACCCCGGTCTATAGGTGCCCATACACATTCGATTATGATTACATGTGTACCAGCAGATCCCATTAATATCTGTCTGTACACATGCAATGGTAACCACATACACAGGCTCAGTATGGGGATTGTTCAGCCGTGCACCCACACCCGTGCCCAATCGTATCGGCTCCCTCTACTATAGCAGAGGAAGCCAATACCGTCCACTGAAAATTTTCCATTCAGAACGACTAACAGTGATGCCAACGGTGGACGTTCTTTGGTGTGGTTGTCGGATGTTTTCAGTCCCCACACCTATTGATCTGACAGGATTTGTCTGGTATCGGCAAGGTGTATGGGCACCTTAAGACATAACATTTCATCTCACAAAGAAAATAATTGTTCTGCTGCCAGTGAGTTTTAGAAAAGTGGTGATGTAACAATAAGAGGTGTTTAGTAAACACCAAATGCCAGGGGGGTAATAATGCACCCAGGTGCCTCCTACTATAAGTGTATACTATTCCTGCTTCACCATAAGATTTTTTATGCTCCTAAATGCCACCCACCCTTGGCAGCTAAAAGCTTGTCAGCATGCTGGTGGGATGCAGGAACTGGCCTTGAAGCTACAATCTGCATCACCTTTATAACAGATGGCAGCAGGCACAGGGGCATAATGAGATATTCACATTTTAAAGTACAACTTTATTTTTTGCTTTCTAAAGCAAGAGATAAAAAGCCATTCTAATGCCTCTCAGCCAGGCAAAAAGCCAATGAATGGAAGAATTGGATTCCAAACCGCAAAATGTACAATTTTCAACTGTGAAACCCAAACCCAATGTTAAAAAAAGCAGCAGGAAGAGAATCTTTTCATAATGGGGCTTGCTGGAAACTATGTAAGTTCTTGCCAGAATTTCTGCCTGCAAACTGCTCTAGCAAACTTCATTATTAACTCACTTTCTAATGGTGGCAAGAAAGCAAATTTATATTAACTATTACCAGAGCAGGATGGTGGGGACCTGTAAAATGGCAAATTCTAAAAGGGTTGGATTTTCCAAACTAGAGAGCCAATGGAAATGAAGGAAAACTAGGGAGTTGCTGCCAGAAAAAAAATTATTCCATGATGTTCAAACTGAGGCACTCTGGACTTCTGAAACTTAAATTCTCATTACCACCCCCCCCCCCCCCACACACACACACACAAACATTTTTAGGTTACAGGGCATCAGCAGATACATATTTCCAGATGTTGCTCCTGATATCCTACCTGGCACATCCATAAGCTCTAACATCCCAATACATTTTTATTGTGTCATTTGTACTTTTCTAGTCTTTTCATCTGTGAGTATGGGGGAAAAAAATAAAAAATCAATGCACATTCCTAGGCCCCATACAATATCATATTATCTGCACACTGGCATAAACAAAGGGGTTTTAGTATACATTGCTGTGATCACATGAATGAAAAGCCTTCCAATCACGTCAAGGTAACCACAGTCTGGAAGGTCCTAACCTTTTTAAAATGAATTATGATTAGCAAACTTGCACACTGTGTCAGTATAGCAGGCTCTCACTTCCCCCAGCCCATTGGCTTTTTATAGAAAGGGAAGAGGCTGTCCATCTGGTGCTTTATATTAAAGGCATAGGACCTCCCATTAAAGGGCCTCTCCACCCTAAAATTAAACTTTTGCCATATGGTAGACATTTTTTTGGTATGGCTTGTAGAAAGATCCTGTATTCAAAGATCCTCTATCCCCCCAGCCTGCTTCTGTGCTTACATTTGTGTAGTAGTTCTGTACACCATAGAACAGATATATTTTTTGAGTGAGACCAGCAGACCAGCTTCCACCATGCAATATAAAAATCTTGTTCAGGATGTGGGCACTCCTGCTTATTAAAATGTATTGAGTGCTGGTGAGGGGGGCAGTGCTGGAGGCATTTCACAGTGCCACAGATCAGGAGGACTAATTGTCCTGTAAAAGCAGTCTGATTGGAACATGTTAGTAAATCAAGCACGATCCTGTGGTCTTCATTAGACCATGAAATCGGTCAGACAGAAATATTGGATTAGTCACCGACAGACTATTGATTGGTAAGTCTATTGGTAGGTCTGTTGTTGTGAATACCACCTATGATGATATCACGCCAAGGAACATGTACTAGTGATGGAAGAGGCTAGGTACTTTCTGAGACCAACAAACCCCTGCAAAAAATTTTCAGTTCGGACATTTTTCACTTAGATGTGTACTCAGTTTTGTTGCCAGCGGTTTGGACATTAAAGGGCCTGTCCGCCCCCAAAACTATAATTTCCCCCACTACTGGCCCCACTCTGTAGTGCATAAAAATCCTTACCTTACATCCCAGCTTCAAATGGTTCTCCTGTAATGTCCCCCCAAAGTCCAAAAAACTGGCCACCAGGAGGATAGCAGAGACTCTGCCTCCTGTCTCTCCTCCGGGATAATTTTGGCATGCGCACTGCAGCCCCCCCCCCTCCCTCCCACTCCCTCCCGATTTGGTCTCCCTCCCCCTAACGTTTAACCATTTTTATATGTTATAGTGCTTGTTCCCCCAGCCCCAAATGCATTACCCTTATTTGCAGAAACTCCCCCTATAGTTACTTACCTTATCTTTATCCTCCGCCGTTCTAAGCAGCCGGCAGCCGGCAGCCGCGTCCGTAATTGGCTACCTCTCAGCCAATCACAGACGCGGCTGCCGGTCCAGCCCCCTGCTTGCAGTTTCATGCAAGCAGAGGGACGGGACGTGCGGCGAAGGAAAGTGGGAAGGAAAGTAACTATTGGGGAAGTTTCTGCAAATCAGAGTACTGGGTTTTGGGGCTGGGGCAACAAGCACTATAACATATAAAAAGTTTATCAGGAGGTGGACATGCCCTTTAATGGCTGTATGTTGCGTTATTTTGAGGGGACAGCAAATCTACACTGTTATGCAAAGATATAATAAAATATTTAAAAAACTCTAAAGGTGTACTCACATTTGTGATATACTATATATCTCCAAACATTACCACACCAGAGCATTTTTTGCCACAACCCTGTAAAGAATATCTATTCCCAAGCATCATATGGTAATGTTGATAGGTGTCTTGGTCTTGGTAGACATGGTGTCTTGGCTTTGTTATATCCATATTTATTATATTTTAGAGCCACTGTTTTTTATAAAAAGTATTTTATTGATAAATAATGGTGACCCAAATCCAAGAACCTGGCAAAGTGCTTTAAGTTTTTACCCTGTAGTTTAGGCGCATCATGGCAGTGTGTGGGTATCCTCTAGCCAACAAACTACTGCCAATTAGCATCTGCATCAATTGGTTTGGTCTTAAAATTTCCTCTGTCGACTCCCTTTGCTTTAGAACAGGGACCTGAGTGAGTGGCCATCCAAATGATCTGCACTATACTCAGAATAGGGTAATTGGTCAGGACTGTGTGTAGCCATATCTGTAACACCTATGGAATGGAATAAGTGTACCCAGCTTAAAGTGGTCTAAATGAAAGGCCAGTTTCCTACCTTTAAAACGAACCATCAACCACCTCTTTACGTGCTCCACAGCCCAAGAAATACAGAAATGACTGACCAGAAAGTTAATGGGTGGGAGGCTGACATGTGACATTCCTGCCTGAGGCTTCTCCTGCACAGTGCCGCTGGCGAGCACAGCCTCAGACTCACTCAGTGTGTGAGGGAGACAGGAAGTCCCTCCTGCTCTCTGCTGTGTGAAGTCCTGACAGAGAAGGTATGGGGGGTCTGAGTAACCCACGGGACCCGCGGGTGGGCGGGGCTTAGACACCCCTGCGAGTGGGTGGGGCTTAGACACCCGAGAGTGGGTGGGGTCCATGAGTGGGAGGGACCAGGGGGCTGCAAAGGGGAGGAGGAGACACAGGACACATTGACTGACTGTTTCAGAGCAGGAAGCAGGAAGTGCAGGGGACCTGGTGATGCTGCTGCCATATCACACATGTGAAAATGTAAATATCTTCAAAACAATGCAAAATAAACAATGGAAATAAATTGCAAAAATTCCCAGGGGAGCAATTCCTATCAATTTGCCTCAATTTACCTAAAGTCATTTTTGGACCACAGTTCGCCTTTAACCCCAATAAAAACAGCAAGACATATTACATGATGGGTAACATTAACAAATTTCCCAGTACATGTTGAGGTAGCTATAGATGTAATGATGTTATTTGCTGATAATATTGCTTTACATTTTAAAATCCATGTTCGGATAAGGAAAACAGACTAATTCTGTCCCAGAGAATACTGCAGCGTACTTTAAAGACCGTAACATAGCAAGCGCGGCTGTAATATAAAGACACAGCCATAATTGCACATTTTTTTTATAGTTGATTTTTTTTAAACAATCTATTCTTATACATAGAAAGGGAACAAACAATTTGCAGCATATTCTAAGGAGGCTGAAAGGACCTGCGAGGGACCTTAACCATAATACTTAGATCTCTCGTGTTAACAGAATCAGTATCAATCACATGGATGCCTATTCATCAGACACCCACCTTTTGCAGTAATTAGTGTGTGCTCCAAGATGCTAATTGGTGAAACAGGATCTAAGCAGGTGTCAAGCTAAGAATGTGTTTAGAACATATTCATATTTTATGCCTTTGGTTCTGTTGCTAGGTGGAACCATTTCTTCATTTCAAAATAGATCACTAAACAAGGAAAACGTACAAGTAAGGAAAGGGGTTTATAGAAATTGCAAGACATGAAGATCGCCATCTTGAAACCACATTATCCATAAGGCCGTGTTGGACTGGCGTATCTGTTTCATAGATTCCTCCATGCACAAAATAGGTCCTGGGCAGAATTGAAAGTGTTGCCTTGCTAATGTGCCAATACAATATGTTGCATAATGTTCACAGAGCATGTTTAACCCAAATCTAACTGGTATATGAATGCAGGATGGCTGAAAGGACCATGTTCTTCTTTACTTTTCAAAGGAACACAAAATCTTGTTCATGGAAGAAGGTGAATTTTTACTGGGTGCAAATTGTGATCACACCCACTTCCCCATATCACCTTGAATTATACCTTTCTATACAACTATTAGTATTATCCAATCCATTCTGATCCCCCCTTTTCACTTCTCTATTATAAGTTTTTACAACCAATTGCCTGAGTTGCAGTTCTTTGGATTCATAATACATTATTTACAGTATATGTTATATCATTTACAACTTAAGACTTTATTAAAATTATTTTCTTTTCCACGGGTACAAAAAATCCAATTTCATCCCTTTAATGGTGAACCCTTTTAATAAATATAAAGAACAGACGCCTGGTGCTCAATTAAAGGAAGTACCAAAAAGTCAGCCTCTAAGTGCACAGTATATACCAGAGAGACGCTTATAAAAGTCAAGTACCACACTGTGGTGGGTGGAGCCTATTATTAAATAGCTATTTTATAAACCAATGACTATACTAAAGTAGTAAAATGGTAATGCGGAATGTTTGAACTGAATGTGCATTAATATTCTATTTTTTAAAGATTTTGTTCTTACCACATGTATCTCATACAATGATTAAATGAAACAATTGAATAAAAAATAATGTATTTAAAACACAGCTACATTTTAATGTAAAGATTTTTTACATGAAATTTGTCCTGAATAAGTTATTTTTCTTTTATATTTTCAAAATTACACAAATCACTTGAAGTTAACAAAGACCACAAGGTCTGATTCCTGTTTCCACCAGTAGGAGGCAAGCAAGATGTACTTTTAAATTGTGCCTTAAGAAGAAAACTGAACTGGTCGAAGAACTACATTAAAAAAAAAAAAAATTCCTAGGTTACATTAGACTGGAGGCTGTAACTCCCCAGAGAATGTTCAATGAACGCAGCCTTAATGTGATATGTAGTATAGGGTGATGCAAGTAGACTACATGGAAACCTTGGGTAAAATCAGATTCCAATGGGAATCTGCTGAACTCTGGTATGATGAATAAATTTTCACTTAAAAAGTTATTTAATGTCAACAGAAAGGGAATCGGCCACAGAGTCCATTTGCTCCTGGATTAGTAGCCCCCACTCCTGACTAGCAATGCTCTTCCATTGGCAGGTGTCGAACTTAGAGTTCAACTATCAAAAATGCCATTCATTTGTATCAGTAAAATAGACTCATCATGCGTCTCGGCAGCCTTCTCTCCTCCAAAACTTGCGAGAGGAAAGCGCAAGATCTGTCCACTAAAATAAACTGTCCATAAAAAATATCACAGTACTCTACATTTTACTACAAGCTAACCAGAGATACACAACCAAACTATGTGGCCATCAAATCACTGATCAGATTGCATTGAAGGGCAATTGGATATGATAGTGACAAACCTACACAGAGGTAATCTAAAACTGTACCGCATATTCCAAATGAGGCCTTACCAATGATTAGTAAAGCGGGAGAATAATAATTTTAACACTTGAATCTATTTGCTTCTTTATACAAGACAATATCTTGCTAGCTCTGGTAGGTGGGATAGCCTACTCCTTCCTCCCTCGTTAGTTACTAGTATGAGAGGTGACAGCTCACTGCTCATTCAGCCTTTGTCTTCGTCCCTTCCTGACAATCTCTAACTAATAATAGAGATTGGAGAGTGATAGTCACACTTGGGATGCAAAAGCTGGCACTTTAGCTGGCACTTTAGGAGGCAGAAGTAGGCTTGTCTACCTCTCTGGGAAATGTTTTTTTTATGTTTAAAACCTTTTTCTGGCCATAGTTGCCCTTTCCATATGCGAGAATTTCCAGTGTTCCAATAACAGCCAGTGTTCCCTCTAAGATGTACACAACTCAGGCCTGAGCACACAGGTTAAAATAGTTGTCACGCAAAAAACTGGGTAAATGTAATTACATTTTTTATCTGCACAAATCAAATCTATCTCTGTGAGATAGCCAGTATAAAAAACTGGGAATTTTGATAGGGCCTACACCGGGTGCTGATTTTAGTTTAAACACAATATTAGGATGACAGTTTTCCTATACACAAGTAGGCAATTTACTAAGGGTAAAAACAATTACTTTACTACATTGGAATGTTAATAAAATGCTGATTTTGGAGTGGAAAGTTTTGCCCCAGTGCTATTTTAACAGTAAGCAGATTCCTGTCTTAGGGGACCAAGACTGTAGATAACAGATAAATGTTTAGGGGTTCAGTTTTTACCTAAATAAATGTTTATAGCACAAATGTATGACATCATAGATCACAGGATACACTCAAAATCTGCTGGTTTCTCTATCTGGAATCTGCACCGTATAATGGGTGCAGTAGAATACAAGATCTTAATTATAATGGCATCCAAACCCCTTAATAATTTCATACAAAACATTCTCTCCCCTATTTGTGGCTGTTCAAAAATGTCGCAAAACAAACGCTGGCAAGGAAATAATGGCAGCATAAGAAAGAAATCATTAAACTGCCTTGTGAATTCACATTTGGCAACCTACCAGGAAAATCAAGCAATTTCTGTCTTTCATCCAATCAGACCAGTGCTTGCCTGGAACATATTTATAATTACATTTGCTTAGGATCTCATCTGCTAGCTTTCTCCTGTGTGATTAAAATGAAAGAAGAGAACAAGAATACAGCAATCCCTAAGCATTACTGTGCCTCGCTCCCCTACGATGTGTACAAACACCTTTGCCTTTCCAAACCACTGGTTCAGACATGCTCAATGTGCTTCACCCAGGGAACAAGAATTTATAGGGCATATGTATATACCACCAGTGTTGGCAGTAGCCATAAATTATGGAAGCAGCTATATACTACCCCCATGGTTGAAAAATTCTAAAACAATAATACATGTTTAAGGTGGCCAGACTAACAGCTAAGGGCACCTATTGGCCAGAAGTGTGTTTCGGGGGGTTACAGGTGCTCAGAATCCTTCCTTCACTCCCTATTACTTCAGATATTGATACGCTAATTATCTTTACAATCTTCTCTGGTTGTCCCTGGTAGCTTACTTGGCCCGTGCTAGGTTATTAGATCGAGGAGGAGTACAAGGAGTACTACTACTTTAAAATAAACGACCAAAACATTACTTACATCCCCTTCGCTCCAGCGGATGGATCCAGATGGTGTGGGGGGGGAAACATCACAGAAATGGAGTTCCTGTTTGGGTGCGCTGACAGAGGATGAAGGCTTCGTGTGAATGGATAAGGCACGGACGTGAGGTGACATCAGAGTTCTGGCCCCTATGTATAGTTTTAAAAAATCCTTTTCCTTACAATCTTGCTCCTTATGGTTCTCCTGCAGTCCATGTCCAAAATCCAGGAAACTGAAGAGTAGTGGCTGTCTTCCTGCCCAATGGTCTCTGCCTTCTGTGATGCTGACATGCACAGGGGAGCCCTCCGGATCCCATCTGCCTGACCTTCCTCCTAGCGTAAAAGGCTTTTAATACAATGAACCTTAGATTTGTCTACCCCCAACTGCCATAATACTAAAAAAAAAACTTTCCTATATTTAATTGCAGCCCCTCGCTCCCTCGCCTATCTTCACAGCCGGCAGCCGCACCTGTGATTGGCTGACCGATCCGGCCCCTCTCTGCTGTGTCCGGTTAGCAGAGAGGGAAGAAGATAGTCGCGGGAGGGAAGGGGCTTTAAGAAGATATCAGAAAGTTTTTTTTTAGTATTATTATGGTGGTTGGGGATGGGCAACCCTAAGGATCATTATATGAAAAGTTGTTTTTTCAGGCAGACATGCCCTTTAAAATTTGCTAAACGTATTTTAATGCGGTTTGGCTTGTTTTAAAGCTAGAATAATGGGCAATAACAAATTAAATTATGGTTTTGGGGGTGGACATTCCATTTTTATAGTTTGGGGACAGGTATGAATTTGCCACATAAACAATAACAAATAGGAGCTTTTCACCCTCATGCAAAATTTTATGTAACCCATGTGCAAAGCATAAAGGAATGTTTCAGTTCAAAAATCTGCTAAATAAATAAAAAAATCACATTTTTCCTATTAACCTAGAGGGGTGAATGTTGCTTAAACACTAATATATATAATATTAGCATAAAGTGGTGAACTCCATCTCATTAAGGGGGTGCTGTGGGCCATACCAATACACTAAGGCTACATTCACACTAGGCTGTGGGAAACATTGCAGTGCGATATTGTGCAATGTTCCCCTGCATTATTACATAGCGTTGGCATAATGGCACCGCTCTACGATATTGCAGCAACTTGCTGCATGTTATGCGCTCCAAGCAACACACCACATTGCAGCTCATACGTGTGAACAGTACCATTCACTCCTATGAGCACCTAGGGGCATATTTATAAAGCTTCGTTAAGTTTTCGCAGCCGTTTTCCCTGACATTTCCGCATAAATCGCGTTTAACGCGATTTATTATTGTCCGAAAACGGCCGCGAAAAGTTAACGAGGCGTTAACCCTTCGCGGCGATACTTACCTGTTACCGCCGCTTCTATTTATAAAGCAGCGGTAACTGTTTCGCACTGTTAGTATCGGCTGTTTTGCTTCGCCACTTTGAAGGTGGCGAAGCAGCTGATACTAGCCTCCTGCGGCGGGGATGGGCAGGCAAACCGCAGCGGGTGGTCGCACCCACCCCGGAAGGCACACCCACCCCGCCCTCGACCCCCCCGCGGCAGCGGGGACCACCCGCCGCCTTTGCGGCACTTACAAGTGCCCTTGCGGCTCTGACAAGAGCCCTTTGGGGCTTAGGGGTCCCACAGCTCGAACCGGGACCCCCCAACCCCCCGGCCCTTGTAAGGGCCCTTGGGCACTGACAAGGGCCTGTGGGGGGTCCCGCAGCTCGAAAACGGACCCCCAGTGTGAGGCTCTTAAAAAAGCCCTTGGGCGAGTCTTCGGGCTGGCGACACCAACCCCATTCAGGGTGCCAATGCCAGGCAGACTACTGCGGCCGCCGGCTCAGCAGAGCCGATGTTGCCAGCGCTTCTTTCTTCTATCTTCAGCCATCTACTGCGACCGCAGGGAGTGCACCTCTTTATATAGGTTTGCAGAAAACCCTGATCCGTTTCTGATGTCAATTTTTTAATGCTTGGTACATGCTTAATTAAACAATCAGATTTCAGAACTTTCCAGAAATCTGATGGTTAATGTAAAGCATGTAAACCAAGCATTAAAAAATTAGGGTTTTCTGCAAACCTATATAAAGAGGTGCACTCCGCTGCGGAACTCAGATGCCATTGCAGTAGATGGCTGAAGATAGAAGTCTGCCTGGCATCGGCGACCTGAGTGAGGTTGGTGTCGCCAGCCCGAAGACGTCGCCTCGGATCAAGACACCGGCAACATCGGACTCGTTGAGGTCCCCGGCGCCCACCGGGGGTACCCCTGGCGGCCGCAGGGGTACCTCTCGGGGGTCGGCGGCCTCAGCGGAGCTGGTGTTGCCGGGACTGGAAGAAAGAAGACGCTCTTTAAGAGCCGCACACAGGGGTCGACCCCTGCCAAAGGCACTTGTCAGTGCTGCAAAGGCCCTTCCCTTCCCCTCCCTGCCAGCGGTGGAGCAGGGGGCTTGGAGGGGCTGCTGGGGAGGGGGTGCGCGGCGTGTGGTCGCGAGATTGCTGCGAGCGGGGAAGGGGTTGGGAGGGGCTGCTGGGAGGGGTGGAGGCCCTGAGAAGGGCCTTTTGGGGCTTAAGGTGTCCCGCAGCTCGAACCTGGACCCCCCTCCCCGGCCCTTATAAGGGGTCGAGGGCGGGGTGGGCGTATGCCCCGCCCCCTTAGCGCCGGGAAGGGATTTTAAGTCCCTTCGCGGCGATATTGTACTTAGCGCTAAGTGCAGTATCGCCACGAAGGGACTTAAAATTACCGCAGGACATCGCGATACATATCATGGCAATAGCGCTGTTTTCGCGTCGGTAATTTTTTTGCGGTATTAACATTTTTTGTAAATATGCCCCCTAGTGTTAACAATCCCTAACCAAATTTGAGTCAATAGATGCCCCTTAGATCCCTCATAACAGCACCCTATAAACTAGTTCACAATCTAAAACATATCAGCCTCACTATCAATCAATGAACAGTCACTCACAACAGCAGAACCATTGAGTTAAAGCTCTAACACATGTTGTGATCGTGGGGGCCTGTAATGCACGATGTGTATGCATGACAGCAATCGTGTAGTGGATGGGCGCTTTGTCGCCCAAAATGGCCGTTCGTTCGGGGCTCGTTCATGATCTGCCCAGCGGATCAAGCAACAAACCCCTACCGTGCCCATACACAGCACGATTGTCGCCAGATACGGCCGTGCATACACATCGTGCGACTCAGGACGGCCCCCAAGTCTAGCACTTCACTCAGTGGTTCTGCTCACTGATTAATAGTGGTTGTGATATTTGGATACTTTGTATAAAAATAGTTTTTTCCCAATCCAGACAGTTTTGGAAATTGCAGATAATACAGTGGTTGGCAAAAGCCCCCCTTGAAGTTTGCCACGTGAAAGACCAATACAAAGTGGTGTACACGTGAGAAGTGGAACGAAAATCATACATGATTCCAAACATTTTTAACAAATCAATAAATGCAAAGTGGGGTGTGCGTAATTATTCAGCCCCCTTTGGTCTGAGTGCAGTCAGTTGCCCATAGACATTGCCTGATGAGTGCTAATGACTAAATAGCGTGCACCTGTGTGTAATCTAATGTCAGTACAAATACAGCTGCTCTGTGACGGCCTCAGAGTAATGTGACAAAATGTGGTAAACTTCAAGGTGGCCGAATGCATCTTTAGAGTAGACTCTTTGTCTGTTGTTGAGGAGGCAGGCAGGCTTGGCCCCTCTGCATACCCCTCACCACAGTTTTACAGTTGAATTTAGGACATGTGGCTGGATGGTTTCCACAAATTCAATACATTTCTAAAACTCGAAAATCCTTGAAAGTTAGAAAAGTATGAAAACTCCAAAGTCCGAAAAGTCCAAGTTCGTTTCAACTCGTAAAATCTAATACATACTCGGGTTCTAGTCCATCTCTAATCTTTGGTTATAAATTATTTAGCAAGGCTAATGAAGAGTCTTGATCATTACCACTGAATCAGGAAAATGTGCCTCATATAATTCTTCCTTATTAGAAAGTCCAGCAACAATACAGAATGCAAATTATGTCATGTTTTTTGCAATTCTACAAATACAGCCATATTTACAAAACAGAAAATCTTGGGATTACATGGCAGTGAAACTGCTAACTTGTTAACCCTGAACCTTTTAACTGTTAATTGCCCACATCCCCCCCCCCCCAAAAAAAAAACCACAGACCAATTCCGTCTTCCCACAACTTATATACAAAAGAGTGTAACTTACAAGTGCCCTCTGCTTTAATGAATGCCAAAGAGGGGGGGGGCACCTGACCCCCAACATGGCCTCTGACTGCATTTAATTTTCCACTGGACCACAGCCCCCAATTTGCCACAACCTAGAGTCCCTCTCTCTATACATCTGCCATCTTGTACAATTATTTATTGCTCCATAATATATTATATAAAACCGTCATATGATCTACTTGATTTGTGGACATTGTTTTTTTTATGTCAGGGCACGGCCACACTGCAACGCAAACGGAATCGCATTTTTTCATTACATATAGAAAACCACATGTGATTGTGATTTAAAATGCAGAACGCAAATCGCAATTGCATCGCACCTTTTTCGGTGGTTTCGGTGCGTTGCCACGATTCCAATGATCGTAAAAGAAAATCCATGCGCAAGCGCAAGAAAATCACGACAGTGTGGCCTAGCCCTCAGCGTCCTTTGGAACATTCAACTTTTCGGAACGCTTCTGAACTCTACAACGAGTTAAATTTGGGAAAGCTTTTTCCATCAGGTGCCAATCCAAAACCACAGTCTGCTAACAGAGCTTTCTATTGCCATTGAAATGTAGCCTTTCGTGTGATTTATCTGAATTAGAATAAGTAATATGAGCACAGGTACATTAATCACCATATTGTCAAATTGCAATAAAACCTTTTATAGCCCCAGTACCCAGGAGCCATTTGTCTCTTATTAGAATTAATAAGCATTATTGCATACTGGAAGATGCACACTGCAGTATGAATGTGCTGTTAGCCATTTATCCACTCTTGTGGGTTAATAAAGGTAAATTAAGAAAAGTGCACAGTGATTGGCTACATTAGCTGGTTTTTCAAGGAATGTTTAATAAGCTTCTGATTAAAGCGAAACACACATGGCAGCATTAATTTAACCACTTTTATTGGGCCTTAATGACAAACAACCACACCCTAGATTACTATCAATGTTAGAAGTCAATGGACTTCTAATGTTCAATCATTAAGCCATTCTCATTAAGTAATACATTTTAAATTTTAAATGTTTTTGTATCCAGAGGAATAAAAGAGATATTACAACAATTACTTGCTATCAGGGCCGGATTTACCATTAGGCCGCGCAGTAGGCATGCACCTAGGGGCGCCAGAGGTTGGAGGGGTGGCTGTCAATCTCTCAAAAAAAAGAGAAGATGGGGGTGGTTTGGGGGTTATCGCACACGATTGCGTGCGCGCTTTCTGTACGTTATTTTCGCATTTGCGCTCGTGCTTTTGCTATATTTAAAGTGAATGTAGTTTAGAGAGCAGAATGTGCCAGGAATTGTGACCTGAACAGATTGAGGGTTGGAAGGCAAATTAAACACCCATTCATTTAAATTTAATTTAGGGATCACTTGCAGAGAGGTGATGTGACAGTCACTGCTTTGCAAGCTCAAATGTCTACTGAAAGAATCACTAAGAACCATTGATATAGAAGTGTTATTAGCCTGGCAGATACTTAACAACTTAACACAGACTCAGGGCTCTTTCACACGATGGCCGTTTTTTAGTAACGCAAGGCATATGGTATGAGATATGGTTTTATGGCTTTAATTTTTCTATACAATCCAATGTGTCCTGTCCCCACTAGTGTGTTGTGTTAAATAGCACAGCTGCATGCATTTTTACACGTTGTGGATCCCAATGGACATCAATACAAGTCAATGGAAGCTTTGGGAAAATCGCATACTAACGCTTTGTACACCATTGGAATGCGCATTTGTGTGCGATGTTCCTACAATCACTAGTAATCAAAAACGCACAAAAAAGCATTGAGGCACACAGTAACGCACACAAAAACCATGCAAAACGCACACGTCTTAATAACGCATATGCATTATCATATGATTTAAGCACCTTGTAGTGTGAGTGAAGCCTAAATGTTGTCTTAGCTCACTCCTATTATTCATTAAGTGAAGATGGGTCAGCTTAGGGTGGGGCCCAGATGCATTTAGAACGGTTGAATTGGACAGGAGCGCTTGTTGCTTGTAAATGGAACATGTATTGTAACATACGGTGCCACAGGTGAAAGCACATACTGTGAGAGCTCCATTCTTTTCTGAGGTACAATTAATGGAACAACTGTCAGTTCAAAATATCAAAAAAAACAGGTCAGGGATCCTTTACTTAGACAGAGAGAGAAATTGCAGGGCCTGATGTTTCCCTCTTTGTGATGTGCCCTGTGGAACACAAACAGATTGCAATCCCCACACAAGACTTACTGAACCCAATCAATATCTTTTTTTCCATTAGATCTACTAAAATTGATCAATATCGAGTTTAAATAATCGCTCCTTCATTGGCCAGGTCATAATTTCAGCTGATTGTTCAAGAATCTGACAAGTGTATGAAAGATCTCAAACAATTCCAGTTCAATCAAATGAACAAGCATGTCCACTTAGTAGATAAACAGTAAAGAATCGTATTTAGAAAAGAATCCCATTTAGCAAACCGCGTGGTTCTGTAATTGATTCATTTTCAATTAATTTATTGACAAGACGATCTAAGGGCTAGTCCACACTTGCGTGTATTTTGCGATTTGGTTATAACGCAAAAGCACAAGTATCACACGCACAGTTGAATGCGATAATGCACATGATTCCGTGTGCGATTCCTGTTCGTTGTAGTGTGGCCTCAGCCAAAATAAAATTAATTAACCACAACTTTATTCATGAATGGCAAACTCCCTGGCCTTAGAATCACCCTTCCAGGATCAGATCACTTAAAGGGGAAGTTCAGTGCAAATACATGTACTTTGTCTGCCCATTCAGCATTTTGTCTGTGTATAAATAAATGCAACCAAAATACTGACTTCCTGTTTGCAGAACCCCTAATAGTGACCATTGTGGTCTTGCCCTTGACCCAGCGCCTGGGTTGATTCATTTGCTCAGTATTTTCCAGTGGTTATATACAAAGCATTTTACCACTCTCTCTGTGCCAAGCATTTTACTAGCGTCAGTTGGTTAGTTATATTAGAAGGTTTCTAAGTTTAGTAATACTGTTTGAATCTGATTGAATAGTTTTGCTAGGTGTGATGGGTAAAGTATGTTTGTCTGTTTTAAAATGAGTGCCTTTAAACAAAATGTCATGATGAATTTGGATGTTTTCTATGGAAATCATTATTTGGTTTGCGGCGGTGTTGGGGGGTCCATGGCCAAATTTTGCATCAGGGCCCATAAGTCTGTATCTACGCTGCTGCTTGTTTTAAAGCTAGAATCATGGCCAATAACATATACAATTTTAGTTTTGGGGGTGAACATTCCCTTTAAAATAAAGGAGAAGAAGGAGGGTTGCATGCTTCTTTCTGGTCGGACTAGCGGCCACAACTTTAAGTTAAGGTCCTCACGCTGGGTACATTAAATGGGAGAGAGGATGGTTTGGGGGGGAAAAGAGGAAACATTGCAAAATATCGTATGATCGGGAGCAAAGGAAAATAAGTAGATGGAAAAAGAAAAATGGAGACAAAAATGGGGGGACATAAAAATGACACATAAGGAAAGAGAAAAGGAAGGAGTACTGAAAGAGTTAAAGAGAAAAATGGAGGCCAGTGTGAGGAGATGTGAGCTGTGGGTGTACACAGGGTGTAGGGGATTAATGATATGGGAGTTTAGCACTGGTGTAAAACTTTATTTGCCCCTCATAAACTGGAAAGCTCAAAAGGAATCATCTGTTGAATTGTGGTGAGGAAAAGACCAATTAAAGGGAGCAGGATGCAGCTGACGGATGAAAGGGGAATTGCTGAGAAGTTCAGCACAAATATATTTTTCAAGAAAAAAATGAAGTCTTTTTTAATTTCAATTATCATAATCTGCCCATACAGTGTATAAATAAATGCTTCCAAAGTGCTGACTTCCTGTTTCCAGGGCCCCTAATAGTGTCCATTATGGGTTGATCCAGTTGCTCAGTAGAGCATGTCTGACCCACCCAACAGCCAATCAGTAGAGATTACTGTTAGGAACATTCCAAGTGCTGACCGCAGCAAAGGATAACAAAGGTCATGAAATAAATATATATTTTTCTTAAATTAGGACAATTTATAGAATGCCTAGATATGGGTAATATTGATAAATAAACAAATTTTAACTCTGAACTTCCCCTTTAAAAAGGATTAACAGGCTGATAAAGGAGGACCCAAGTTTAACATTTGCATTGGGCCTATTTGAATTTAAGTTGGGCTCTGATAAGAGTATTGTGTTGGACGACTGTCTAAACTGATGTGTACTCTATGTAACTATCATAATTTATATGGTTGCACAACATTTTCTACTCTAAGGTTTGAAAGAAATATAATAATTATTATTATTATGGATTTATATAGCGCCAACATCTTCTGTAGCGCTTTACAATTACATGTATATATTCACATCAGGCCCTGCCCCGAAGAGCTTACAATCTAATCTAATTATAATTGGACTTTCCTGGCCTCAATCCTTTTGTAAATCCAATGCTTCAGCAAACTTGGATAATGCTGAAACGAGGAAGAAATTTAAACACATGCACAATGTTCCCTTCTGTCTAATCCCTGCAATTGTGTGCAGAAGCATTTAGCATAGTGAAATAATCTTTAGCATTTGGTGGAATCTGGCAGCATAGTGAAGCAACCAAGGCACTGCTTCCAGTTGCTGTTTGTGATTTATTTGTTTACAAGTCTTGTATCTGCTCTGTTTTTTATATGCTTTGATGTGTTAGAATTGTTTTGATTGGCTTTAATTGTTAATAGGCTTATTTATAAACTTTACACTCTTAACAGCACAGTGGGAGGCTGTCATTACACAAATAAATGTTAAAACCATTCAAGAGTTTAAAATAAAGACAAAACATTTCTTTAATTCAGCAGGTTTCTATCTTATCCACCGCAGTGTAGCTAAATTTCAACAATCCTTACCAGTGAAAGTACCCAGGGCAAGGACCTAGCCTACTACCGCATTGTATTGTACTAACAATTCTCATTGTTGTTAGTAAATTTACAGCCACGGCCTTACTTTTACAATAACCATTCGGAAAGTTTCCGATATCGCGGGTTATTGAATATGGCCCTATATTAGAAAGCAAGACTGGGAAAAGTGATTTAATTAAATTAAATGTTCAAATAAAAGGAAAATTAAAACTTTGAAGATAGGAGAAATACGTAAGGGGAGTGAAAAAAAGGGTGTACATGTCCTTTAAAGCTAGACCCCACAAGGCAACATGAAAGACAACGCAGCGAAATGGCAATGACGCGTGATTCATATGCAGTATGATTCCTTTGATGTTACCCTATCACAGCACATGCGATGCACACCAAAAATAACGATCGCATGCCCTATGAACAGGGTCGGCAGCGCAGCAGAGGGCAGCGGAGGTAGTGGGGCCATCCCCATCCTCTTCTATTGGTGTGCGCTGTGCTAACATAACACACACCAAATTAGCCTAGTGGAGCCTAGCCTTTACTTTTTCTGCTCATTTAGCCATAAATAAACCAAAGCCAAAAATAAACCTTTTTCAAACATAAAGAAAACAAATCTTTGCATAACGATACCATAAAAGGGACAACAAATAAAAAAAGGCTTCTTAAAAGCAGCATTTTAATTGGCTGATGGCTGATATTTTTATTTATTTTATAATTTCAAAATGTCCTTACCTTCTTCTGATGAGTGTAAGAAGTTTTCACCAAACCAGGCACGGAAGTCAGAGAGACGTCTGGTTCTCCCAATCCCAGAAGAAATTTGTGAATTATTTGTTGTTTGCGGTGGGTCCACATTGTTCTGTTCTTCCTCTACACATGTTGCACTTTCTCCATCAGTCTGTTCCCCTTTGCTGTTGTGCTCTGGTGCGGCGTCTGCAACCTGCAAATAATAAGTATTAAAACTTTTGCTATATACTCAGGGCCATCCTTATTGTCTGTGTGTCCTTACCAATACCACAGGTATATACCAGCTAAGCCGATGATGCATGAAATGATCACTCTTTATATTAACTGATTGTTATTTTATGACTGTGGTACAAAATAATGATTGCATTGTAAAATACCAATAATTTGCAATCAGTGTTCCCGCTATACTGCACACACACAGCTCAATAGGCCTGTGCACACAGGTTAACACAGTGCGCACACAATAATCTGGGTGAAACGCAAACCTCAGTGCACAAAATGTGATTTTGTATCTGCACTGAACAATAATTTGCGCAAACAGCCAATTAAAGATTAGTGGGAACAATGTTTTCAATGTTGATAAAGGCGTGGATGACCCTGAACTGGCCATGTCAATAAATGCAGACCAGATCCATAACTCTATAGCCTATAAGGTTTGCCAAGCTTTTATTGCTAAATCTGTTTCCCATTGATACACAAGTTACACGCATAACCTAAGGAGGAGATATTTTTCATGATTCTCTTTGCAGCCTACCCCAGTGCTTACACTATAAATCTGAGACTCATACCCATGCATTGTGACAGCAATGACAGTTTGATCTGTTATTAGCTCAGTTAGATTCATACTATTGAAACATCCGCACTTTTTGTTATGACAGATTCACCTGAGTGCTATTTGCAGATACTTCTACATACTCAGCCCCGTCATACTGTTTTCCTCTGTGACAGACGGTTTACAATAAACATATATTTAGCTTCATTGCTTAGTATGTCAGATATGCTCTACTGCTTCAAAGGACAATAGCGTGTCGTGTGACACACAGGAAATAAGGACAGGGCCAAACGCAATCACTAGCAGCAGGTGCCCCTGCTATTTTACAGAACACTCCAATATAAAGAAAATGAAGCACATTTCTAATGCAGCTGTTGAAATGGAATAAGTAGCAGATAATACTAAGGATTGCATCGTCACGCTTGCTCGGTAGATATAGCTTTTATTGCCACAGTGAAATGATCTGCGATGGTCCTGAAATCAGCTTTCGAACATAACCTGTTAAACAGCATCATGGAATCAATGATTATCTTTAATGTGAGGGAAACAGACATAAGAATCTCCAGATGGTCTAGAACCTGCTGAGCGATATCTCTGGTTTTAAAGCCTTAATTTCCCCCGACTGAAGGTCTCTCAGGATGGAATAAAATGCAGTTGTGCTCAGACACTTGTTCTTTTCCTTCCTGGTGTAAGTTAATTGTCTGAATACACAGCTCATTATTTTTGGTGCTGATTCAACCTTTGTGTTTGTCATTAAAACGTCACCTACTGATCCAGATCACTGGCCTTGTGAACACTGTTTTCTGGATTATGTTGCATGTCAGAAGACACATTTATACCTGAATGTTGTCAGGGTTCGTGTACAATAGTAATACTAATGGCAACTACATTGTAATATTTAATTGGTCTGTAACCTATAACCTATCCAGGACATTTCCCTTGTGCTTTACAGCAACATTCTTCTTCATCATTTTACAATGACCTGGTAGTTCAAGCCAGAAATGGCTTCTACTGTAATGCAATTTTCTGTATTTTCTCTTTCACAGGCTGAAAGGATTGGTGCAGATAAATCATTTTACCTTTAAACCATGCCCATTTGAGTTATAAGGGCCTATAAGTGGCTTTACACATGTATCAGTTGCCAAATACAGACATCCCACCCTGCCAAAACACATTTCAGGGAGAGTACAGTACCCACCACCTAAAGCCCCACCCCAAGATTAACACATAATCCATGCATACAGACACACATGTATACAGTCAGACACTTTTTTTCACACTAACACATGCATCTCAACAGACACACACTCATGAAAACAGTCGGACACACATACATACAACAAGCGATGTCACTTGGTAACCGCTAAAAGACTCTGACATCATTGTGCTCCCTCACTCTAATTGAAAACAACACATTTCAGGGAGATTGTATATTATTTCAGGGAGCTGCCATTAAAATCAGGGAGACTCTCTGAACTTCAGGGAGAGGTGGGATGCCTGCATATATATTGCATAGCAGATTTCACCGGACTACAACAACTCACACATACACTCACCCAATCGACCTCTCTATGCCTTGTATAGAGTTTGTTTGTTCATGTGCGAACTGCAATCATTATCTGCCGAATGGATGATGTTGGAATCAGTTGTATTTAAAGGTTTCCACATGCCTAATTAAGGGTGAGGCCACACTACAACGCACCAAGTGCACACGCTTTTGTGTGCGCTATCGCATGCGATTGCGTATGCGCTTTCTGTGCATTAGCGCTCATGTTTTCGCTATCTTTAAAGCGTGAAAAAATGCTTGCCGCAAAACGTGAACGGACGCGCAATCGCATTCACATCAGAAATCGCAGGAACATTTGCGTTCCCGCGATTTCCATGTTAGCGAAATCACGGGCACGAACGCGAGCACAAAGCACGTACGCGAGCACAAAGCGTGTATGCAAACGCGCGAAAACCGCGCTATTGTGGCCTAGCCCTAAATCCTATTGAATGAGCCAATAAGATTTGGAAATAATAATAAGGAAAGGTCATCTGATTGGCCGAAAAATTTTAAATTTTCCAGATCTTATTATGCGACATTAGATTGTAATATTGATTGTAATTTCGATCAGAAAATACTTTTTTTTTTAAGTTGATTGGTTAAATGATTGTATTATTTACTTAAGTTCCGATTAAAGGTAAATGTAATATATCCTTACAATAGACGACATTAGACATTAATCACCAAAGAAATTAAATGTGGTGCAATATGTATAGTACATCTACATACAATTACCATTGTACCTCTGTCTATCAAAGTATTGGTCGGTTTACAATTGTTAACTACGATCACAATAACCTTTTGTATTGTATGGCCACCTTTAGACCCAAAGAAGCTAGCCACAGAGTAGAAAGGATTTTCAGCTCATAAAAGGCAAGTACTGATAGAGTAGGACCCAGCTGAAAAAGCAAACTTTGAAGTGGTAGCTGGGCTTAAAGGGCAAGTCCACTTAAACAAAAAAAACTAGCTAAAAATGTAGATTACCCAACAAACCTAGGTTTCGCATTACTAACCTATGCCATAGATGCTCCTGAACTTTCTTATATGACTCAGTCCCTCGCTGTCTAGGTGCCTCCCCCTGCTCCTGTTTCGAGCAAAAACAGGAGAAGTGGACCTTTGCGCTGACAATGGCTCCACTTCCTGGTCGCGGCTGTCAGGAGATTGGGTGTGTCTTTACTGAAAGCCACAACCAGGAATTGGAGTGGCTGTCAGCAGCAGAGTAGGAGCAGAGATGGACCGAGTCAGGTAAGGAAGTTCAGGGGCATCTTTGGCATAAGTTAGTGATGCGTAATCTACAATATAGTGCACTTCCACTTTAAAATAATTTGGCCAAGTTATTGAACTAATTGCTTTTATTTATCCAAAGAGAAGGGCGGGCTTTTTAAAGTAGCATCATAACGGGAATAAACATGTAAATAATTTGAATTGGATGTGAACTAGGCTTCTGTTTTGTATAGTGATGGTTTTGTCTTTGTGTGGTCGTACTATGGTTGATTTTTAAATGTACTGATGTACTATGTGCTCAGTGTTTGAAATCATTGTTTAGGTTAGAATTTGCTGTTTAATATATATATCCCTAAATCACATTTACAGTTTATTCTCAATAATGCTGTCAGCTTGCCTCGTAGAGTCCTTCTTTATATCTTTTTTTCACTTGTCTTTTTGGATAGATTCCCAGTATTCAGTATCATTTAATATCACTGCTGTAGTTTAATTGCACTCATTAGTAGCATTAGATTCCAATAAATTCACTTTAGACGTTAGAAACTGGTCTGCATTTTGTTAAAAAAAGATTTGACTCATTATCCAATTATGAGACTAAATTGCAAACAACAAGGGAGCTTTAAATGGTCCAAATATAAAGATAAAACCTTTTTATTTTTTTTACTAACTGACAATGTAAGTTTGGCTGCTTTCCTATTAGTTCCTTAAAATGAACTAAATGATTAAGGATACTTCCTCCCGAGCGGCAAACGGCTCGTTTTTCTAACAGTTTAAAGGACATTTAAAAATTCTGGTAGAGAAGCCACCAAAACCATAAGATTGTTATACTGACAATGCCCAGAACTGTACACAAAGTTATTTCTTAAGTATAATCCCTGCAGACAATTTGTAGAGAGAAGGAAAGCTCAAAGCTTTCACACATGCTCGGGTGAGCTTTCCACTGTTCTCAATGGACAAGCCTCCAGGCACACTCTTGTCATTGGATGTGGTATCATATATCATAGCTGTGACTGGCTCAACCAGGAAGGTAAAGGAGTTTGCTCGTATCTGATGCAGGGATCGGGCTGAATAACAACTTTGTGTGCAGTTCTGGGCAGTGTGAGGGGCTTCTATATCAAAATATCAAATGTCATTTTGGGGGTTGACATGCCCTTAAAGGCCCAGATGTGAAATTTGTACCAGGTCTCCTCACATGTCAGTACCAACACCCGCCTTCCAGCTTCAGTGCTAAAATATATATATATAAAAAAAGACCATGGTAATACCACATACCACATTCAATAAATAGGCTTACATATAAAATCAACAGTGAATGGGCCATTAACAGCAATCAAATGAATTCCCTGCTGTGCTACACTGATATGTATAGTTTGAGTGTATAAAAATCTGTACAGTTGCACCTATCCAAATTACTTAATTCTACATTTTTAGTCAATGCCAGTTGATGTTCCTGTATTAATACTTTAAAGACAAGATCCACAACACATTAAAATGGTTTTCATTAGGCATTAGGCTTGTTTTTGTGTCTATTGTTTGGATCTTCATTCTAATTATACATTTAAAGAATTTTACATGACTGTTTTTTTATTGATTCTTTTTATAATTGTTCTTATTTAAATGTTTTGCTTTAGAATGACTGTCACTTCTGATAGCTGTTAACTTCCAGGTATTCCGACAAGCCAGTATAATGTTACAGTCACAGCCAAAATTTGTCTGCAGCTGTGTGGCTGGAAAGCTGAACACCAGGGGGGCAGTCATCGTAGGTCTCCGCAGCTGATGCTGAAACACAACCCCTCATAAACTGCAGGAGAACTCAGATGCTGCCACTGTCAAAGAATATTATAAAGGCTGGGTGTTAGTAGAATCCAAATTTACATTACAGCCCTACAACTGTCAGCCAGGTTTTGTTATGGAAAAAAAGAAAATGTTAACTGTGACAAAATAGTCTAATTCTATTGGTAACTTCAGTAACTATGTTATTACTATACGTATTACTATTCTTATTACTATAGTGTTCCTATACTTTGTACTAACTACTTATAACTATTCATATTACTACTATCCTTATTACTATACAGATAACTATAAATGTTATTACTATACGTATTACTATCTTATTATACTATATGTATTACTCACTTATGTCTATACTTATAACTATTCATATTACTACTAGACTTATTACTATACAGATACCTTCTTATTACTATAGGGATAACTATTCTTATTACTATTCTTATTACTATATGTATTACTTGCTATTATACTTATAACTATTCTTATTACTACGCTTATTACTATACAGATTACTATTTTTATTACCACACTTATTACTATACGGTTTACTATTCTTATTACTACACGGATTACTATTCTTATTACTTATACGGATTACTATTCTTATTACTATATGGATTACTATTCTTATTACTACATGGATAACTATTCTTATTATACTTATTACTATACGGATTACTATTCTTATTACTATACTGATTAATATTCTTATTACTATACAGATAACTATTCTTATTACTATACAGATTACTATTCTTATTACTATACTTATTTCTATATGGATAACTGTTCTTATTACTATACTTATTACTATACGGATAACTTTTGTTATTACTATATAGATTACTATTCTTATTACTATAAAAGTTATAGCGAATCACAGTACCTTCGTCTCAGGGACTCTGTCCATCCAGGAAATTCAGTGCTCTCTACACCTCTAAGGTGCCAGCTCCTCCACAGCAAATACAGGTTCAGAAATGCAAAAAGAAGGAGGCGGGCTACTGGACTCCAATCCAAAGATAAAGCTTAGTCTTTATTCAAAACATAAAAGCAAACACAGAGCGGTGCAGCATAACACCATAGCTAACACTCCCTAAGGGCTAGGCCACACTAGTGCGTTTTTCGTGCGATTGCGCCCGCGATTTTTGCTAAAATGGAAATCGAGGGAACGCAAAAATTCCCGCAATTTCCGATGCGCATGCGATTGCGTGTCCATTCGCGTTTTGGTAACGCATGCGTTCACCATTTTTGGTGCGTTAACGCAGCGTTTCCATAACGCGAAAAAGCGAAAACGTATGTGCAAAACGCAAACGCGAACGCACAAGAAAAGCGCACACAATCGCGTGCGATAACGCTCGCGATTTTGTGCGCGATTCCTGTGCGTTGCAATGTGGCCTCAGCCTAACTCTGTCCGACATGTTTCGTGGCTACACACGCCACTTCCCTTTTACCTATTAAAAATATGTAGAAAAAACAATATTTAACTACTATACTATCAAATGATGGTAGAGGAAGCCCCCTGTATTGGCCTTATCCATAATATTGTGGGATAGGGAGATATGGCTATAAATGTATCATTTTGAGCTACATTGTTAAATTCTATTTTGCTCTATGTTGCTCTACTTGGGTCTGCTACTCAGCTCTGTATCGTTGGATTGTTGTTCTTCCATGTGTGTGTGTTATACGTTATGATTAAGGGCTCTATTATGGGGCTAATCATTTCTCATGTTTCCCTTGTGGTATGATTTGTGGATATATCTTGTGTATACAGGGGTGCCCCTACCATGAAGCAAACTGAAACATTTGCTCAGGGCGCAGCAATACTGTATTTCAGCACCAGTCTACCAATCAGTGTTAAGTCAACGGCTGCCGGGAGTTCAGTGCGGCGGAGGAAAGAGGGAAGGTAAGTAATATTTGGGGCACTTTCTGAACTTAAAACTATAGCGGTTGGGGCTGGGGGCACAGGGAGAATATTATATAAAATGTTTTTACGCTGGGGGGGGATCTAAATCGGGAGGGAGAGGGTGGGGAAGGGAGGGGGAGAAGGGCTGCAGTACGCATGCCAAACTTTTCCCGGAGGAGACAGAGCAGAGTCCTATATGGACTCTGCAGTATCCTGGTGGGCGGTTTTTTTTGGACTTTATGGGGGATAGCAGAAGAACCAGATGGAGCTGGGATGTAAGGTAAGTATTAAACTACCTACACAGGGGCAGTAGTGGGGGGGGATTATAGTTTTGGGGGTGGACATGCTCCTTTTAACTTTTGGTCAGTCATTTCTATAATATCTTGGGGGTGAGCAAGAGAGGGTGGTTGATGGCTCGTTTTAAACTTAACTTAAACTTAACTTGTTTGGAAACCACAGTTGCTATTCATATTACTTTATTTGTACTATACTTAGAAATCTCCATTTTTGGTTGGACATTTTTCCATCTGTTTTGTCTTTTGCAGAAAACAGTAAAAAAATAAATATTTAGACAATGTAACATATTAAAATGAGTAAGCAAGTTGTTGTTTTATTTTATGTGTCTGTTAAAAAATATACAGTTGCCCCTCCATTGATGCAATTATTATTGCCCTGGGGCCCAATTATCTGAACAATAACATACCTTATATATTGACTATGTAGAATGCTAACTTTTGCCTTACACCTGTTGTGAAATTAAATTTCCAATGTGCATTATTCTTGATGTGAAATTAAATATTAAAGTATATACTAGTAGATAAAACTAATATAAACAGCCAAAGGATATTCACAAGAGTTTACTGTTCCTGTTTCCAGCAATTGTTCTGTCCAGGCCAAATGGTAGATTGTCTTATTTGCAGACTGAAAATAAAAGAAATTTTCAAGCAATTCTAATGAAATTTGTCTGATGGACTATATTTGCCCAAAGCTGTAATGTAGGTCTGCAGCTCTCAGGCAAGCAGGGAATATTTATCCCATGGTTTATTAAAAGGATGCCCAATGTTCAGCTGTACTGCACTAACACTAACAAGAGATGCCTGATCTGTCTGTACTGTCTGTACTGACTGTAAAACACTGCAAGGGGGGTGTCAGCTGCTCTGATTCTAAGACCCTCAAGGCTGAGGCCACACTACAACGCACCAAACGCGCACACTTTCTGAGGGTAAGCGCGAGTTATTTTCGCGTTTTGCGCTCGCGTTTTCGCTATATTTAAAGCGATTCGCGTTCCTGCGATTTCCATGTCAGAGAAAATCGCAGGCACGAGCGCAAAACACGTGAAAAACTCGCTAGTGTGGCCTAGCCCTAAATTATTTTGTTTAGTTCTAGCGTGTTTAGTCCTAGACCATGCAAATTAACATTGTATTGTGTTGGTCTGAATGAAAAATTTACTATAACTGTATAAACTATACAGATGTCATACTGACCTAATGTTTTATAATTCTCCTCCCAAAGTTTAAGTCTTCCCAAGCCCTTACAAGCCAGTTCTTTCCTCTAAAATATGTTAACCTACCAGACATTCAGGTGGCAATAGATTGATATCATCAGCCAATCGTGGCTGATTATATATCAATTGACCTACATTTCCGCCCCACCCTGATAATGAAATTGGGCCAATTTCATCAGCGGTCACCGTAAAGGCAGCAATGACTGTTCGATATAGCGGCCTATAATATTGCTACTTCTATGGCCACAAAAAGCCAGTAAGGGGGCCCCCAATTAACTTCTCTGTTCCCCCATTGTAAGAGGGGGGGAGGGTATTAGCAGTCTCATTGGGATAGATAGCCCAGGAGGAAAGCAGGGTGTAGATAGGCGAGTGGTGGGTGGAAAGGGGGGTGGGGCTAGCATAGGGGATAGGGAGGCATGTGTATTAAAGTGTATGAATAAATTACAGGATCATAATCTAAAATGTATGTTTGCAAATGCCAGAAGCCTGGCTGACAAAATGGGTGAATTTGAGATAATGAAAAGTATGATGTAATAGGTATAGCAGAAACGTGGTTGAACAGTTCTCACAACTGGGCTGTAAATTTAGGAGGATACGCCTTGTTTAGGCAGGACAGAGAAAAGAATTGAAGCCAAATTTAAAAGAACAGATAATAGGCAATATGGATGTTAAAGCAGAGGCAATATGGGTGGAATTAGGCAACAGGAAAGGTGGTAATGTCATTGTTGGTGTCTGCTATAAGCCGCCAAATGCTAGCAGGATAGTAACATAGTCTTTCCAGGGTTTATATTTGTATATAAATGTCATTAATATCACAAATAGTAGCATAGTCTTTCCAGGGTTTATATTTATATATAAATGTCATTCATATCACCAATAGTAGCATAGTCTTTCCAGGGTTTATATTTGTATATAAATGTGATTCATATCACCAATAGTAACATAGTCTTTCCAAGGTTTATATTTGTATATAAATGTCATTCATATCACCAATAGTAACATAGTCTTTCCAGGGTTTATATTTGTATATAAATGTGATTCATATCACCAATAGTAACATAGTCTTTCCAAGGGTTATATTTGTATATAAATGTCATTCATATCACCAATAGTAGCATAGTCTTTCCAGGGTTTATATTTGTATATAAATGTCATTCATATCACCAATAGTAACATAGTCTTTCCAGGGTTTATATTTGTATATAAATGTCATTAATATCACCAATAGTAACATAGTCTTATCAGGGTTTATATTTGTATATAAATGTCATTCATATCACCAATAGGAACATAGTCTTTCCAGGGTTTATATTTGTATATAAATGTCATTCATATCACCAATAGTAACATAGTCTTATCAGGGTTTATATTTGTATATAAATGTAATTCATATCACCAATAGTAACATAGTCTTATCAGGGTTTATATTTGTATATAAATGTCATTAATATCACAAATAGTAACATAGTCTTTCCAGGGTTTATATTTGAAACCTTCCAGGAGCAAATTGTAATGTGTTACAGACTTTAAGGGAAATGTCTCATTCCCTCTGTTATAGAAGTTGTTTTTTTGTGCAGCTCTCTGAGTTGTGTAGCCGTACATTACGCTGTAGTTGTGTCACTGAAGTGGACTCTGTGTCTGTGTTGTTGAAGTCAGGCAGCACACAGAGCCCAGACCCTTCATCTGAGTTACTAAATTGGGGAATCACAGCTTTTTGTTGTTCAAACTGGACTTCATGGGTATCGGCCCTTCCAGGGGGCATCGCTGTTATGTAGATGCATTCAGGGGTGTGGCTGTGAGATGAGCACTTACATACATACATACATATAAGATTTCTACTTTATATAGTAGATCTTATATAGCAGCTTTTATTACTACTACTATCTAAAATATATGTTTACAAATGCAAAAAGCCTGGCTCAAAAAATGGAAAAATTGGAGATAATTGCTTTGACTGAATAGTATGTAATGGGCATAGCAGAAACATGTTTAAATAATTCTCATGACTGCTGTAAATTTATAAGGATACTCCTTGTTAAGGCATGATAGAGAAAATATGAAAGGGGAAGGGGTATGTATTTATGTTAAATCAAATTTATGTTAAGCCAAATTTAAAAGAAGAGATAACTGTCTATGTTGATGTTACAACTGAGGCAAAATGACAACAGGAAGAGGGGTAACGTTATTGTTGGTGTCTACTATAAGTCAAAAAATGCTAGCAGGGAGGAAGTGAGTCAGCTTCATATGCAGATGGCAAGGGCTGCAAGTTTGGGGAACGTTCTTATTATGGACAATTTAAATGGCATGTCCACCCCCAAACTAAAATTTGCCCCAGTGCTGTCCCCACTGTTTAGTGTTAGTGTTAGTGTTTAGTGCGTCCGTTCAGTCCTCTTCAGGTGCCTCGCAGACACACACAGGCACCTCTCTTTATCTCCTCTGTCCCTGCAAGCCATAGATTGGACGGAGGAGATCCAATTTAGTTTAAATTACCAATCTGCAACTGGCTCTCTCCAATTCCATTCCCTATTGGTTCCTCTGCTCTATATATGCCCTTGCCTGCCATTTCTACCTTGCCTGTTATAGTTTTAGTTAGCCAAGCTAGTGGTCCCTGCTATTACTTATAGTAGCCAAGTCTGGTTCTTGTAGCCTAGTCTTGTTCATTGTTCTTCTCATTGTTCTTCTCTTTGTTATTATTATCCTTGTATTCTTTTCATTTTATTTGTCTTCCAGTTCCTGTGATTTCCATTGGTGTTCCGGTTTTCCAGAGTATACCCGGCCTTAGCGTCTATACCTTGCGCTCTAAGACCTGGGGGTAACCAGTGAGGCGCGACAAGTCTCCTGACAATCGGGGTCTTGTCTATAGGTAAAGACAGTGGCTGTAGATTGGGGTATAGGCGCTGAAGGTATACTCGGGGACTCCGGGCATCACACTGTCTGTGTGTAATCTGGTTCCTTGTCCTTCAGATCCCTTGGCGCTGCAGTGATGATTTTAAACCCAATTTTCTTATTATGTAGGCAACCCCCCCCCAACCCTAAACGGCAGCTTTAAATCTTTAAAATGAGCCCACAAATAGACTTACCTTAACCCGTTCCCTCAGCTCCCTCTACTAACCGGCAGCTGCATATGTGATTGACTCAGCCAATGACAGACGTGGCTGCTCTTCCCGGAAGTAGCAGTAGAGGGAAGGTGGGTAAGTCTATTTCTGGGCCAATTTTTAACATTTAAAGCTGGCATTTAGAGTTGGGGGGGAACCCTACATTATAGGAAAATTGGGATTTGTGGGTGGAGATAACCTTTAATTACCCTGTAGTGGAACTGCCAACACAGTGAAGGGTGATGGGTTCCTAAATTTGCTGCATTCTCATTTTTTTTCACACATGGTGGAAGTTCCTACTAAAAAAAAGGCGTTCTTTTTGATCTGGTTATATTTAACGACACAAGGCGTAATATAGATATGAAGGTAATTGGAAGCTTAGGGAATAGTAACCATTAAATATTGTTAAATACTATACTAAATGATTCTTTAGAGCTCGGCTGAATTATAGAATTAATGTGGCTGTTGGTAATTTTTTTCTTTTAATTCAGGTTTCGTATACCCCATTAATTGCTATCAAGTAAAGAACTATGTAAACATTTATGCAAAGGATTAACACCAAACTCTAATCCATTAATAAAAAGAATCCTTTTTGCAGGGAAAGTAAAAACGAGAGGTAAATGGTTAAGTTCTCTGTTGATCTGAGTGTGTGTTTATCAGAATTATATCTTTAGGGCTCTAAGTAGTTTGGTTATTGGGATTAATCTTTCTTTCCTCTGTGCTGGATAAAAAATGAAATCCAGAGGAATGTTCATTACCTTTACGGCATGAGTTGACTGCACTGATTCGTCATCTGCCAAAGTGTGTACACTGGCTTCTGTCTCATCCAAAGACCTCTGCAACTGTATGTAATTGATCAAATTACCTTTCATTTAATCCTACACTTCTTTTGTAACCAATGAAGCTTGTTATCCTTCTGGAAAAAAACAGTTTATTTAAACTATCACCATGACATAATGAAAACTGCCCTTAAACATGTCAAAAGAGCAATGTAGGAAGGAGCCACAGAAGAGCCATAGACATCTTTACCCTTTATTGACTGGAATTAGTCCAAACTCACTCCAGATCCTTATTAAAATAAGATAAAAATAAGATAAAAAAATTAAAATAGAAAAGCACAACCATTAAATAAACCTAATTCAGTTTATTTATTTGCTGGAATAGTTAAAAAATCTTTATACCATAGTTACCCAGGTTTTTACTGTTTACCAACTTTAATTAGCTTGAAAGAGGCAAATTCCTGTTCTTTTTAAAGGGTATCTCCACTGCTAAAAGTCACCTGGGTTGTAAGGATAGATATGTGGATGGTGGAAATGTGTCTTTGAGCAGTAGTTTAGAAGAAATCTAATAAGTTTGTCCCAGAAGGCTGTGGATGGTGCTGGTGCTGGTCCGCCCACTTTCATTGACTGCCTGCATGTAAAATGTCCGACGCGTGTTTTTCTTTAGTGCATGCGCAGAATGTGAGAGGATCCGTCGGGACTGCTGTCTGCTGTCACACACACACACACACACACACACACACACACACACACACACACACCGCGACCACCTGCTGCGGCCCCTTCCCGGGCAGCCCCTCCTAGCCTTCTGTTCCGAGATTGCCGCGAGAGGGGAAGAGGTTGGGAGGGGCTGCTGGGAAGCGGGGGGTCGAGGGCGGGGTGGGCGTATGCCCCGCCCCCTTAGCAGAGGCGTCGGGAAGGGATTTTAAGTCCCTTCGCGGCGATACTGTACTTAGCGCATTGCTAAAGTACAGTTCTTAATTAATTAATAATTAATTACCGCAACACATCGCGGCCGCGATACATATCGCGGCAATAGCGCTCGCCATTTTAAATACGGCGATATCGCTATTTTCGCTGACGTGATGTGCGGCGGTAATTTTTTTGCGTTAATAACGTTTTTTTATAAATATGCCCCTGAGTCTAAAAATTTTTTTAAGTATATTTAAGTTAGATAAGTTAGTTACGGAGGATGGCGATAAAGCAAATGTCTTAAATATTTTTTTTCCTCTGTATACACTATAGAAGATCCAAGTACAGATATCATAGAGTATAGTAACAATAATGGTATAAAAGATCAAGTACAGATATCATAGAGTATAGTAACAATAATGGTATAAAAGATACAAGTGCACTTTGGTTAACCGAGGATATGTTACAGAAACAACTAAATCAAGTGCACTTTGGTTAACCGAGGATATGTTACAGAAACAACTAAATCAGGTTAATATTAATACATTTCCTGGACCATATACAATACATCCTTGGGAACTTAGGCAGGGTACACACCAGCCAATATTTTCGGCCGACCGACCGATTTATGGCACGGTCGATCGACCAAAAATATCGGCTGGTGTGGAGCAGGAGTGACCAACATCAGGACCTCCCATTAAAGGGGCGTGTTGGGGGTGCTATTACCACATGGAGGCTTGACCAAGCCTCCCAATAAATACATACAATACAAGAATTGTGGAAGCACTCCAATTAGGCTAATTTACAACTACATTTAGCGGAAGTGCTACTGATCTGGTCAAAACATTTATACAAACATAGAAAAGATAATCAATGCACATTCCTAGGCCCCATACAATATCATATTATCTGCACACTGGCATACTTTATAAACAAAGGGGTTTTAGTATACATTACTGTGATCACATGAATGAAAAGCCTTCCAACCACGTCAAGGTAACCCCAGTCTGGAAGGTCCTAACGTCTAACCTTTTCAATTTCTTTTACTTCAATTACGATTAGCAAACTTTTGCATTTCTCATTCTTACTCACTGGATCCATATAACAGACACTCTCCCTTCCCCCTCAGCCCTTTGGCTTTTTAAAATGAGGGAAGAGGCCATCCAGTGCTTTATATTAAAGGCAGAGGACCTCCCATTAAAGGGGCGTGTTGGGGGTGCTATTACCACATGGAGGCTTGACGAAGCCTCCCAATAAATACAATACAATACAAGAATTGTGGAAGCACTCCAATTAGGCTAATTTACAACTACATTTAGCGGAAGTGCTACTGATCTGATCAAAACATTTATACAAACATAGAAAAGATAATCAATGCACATTCCTAGGCCCCATACAATATCATATTATCTGCACACTGGCATACTTTATAAAAATGCTGGAATTAAGAGAACTTAATAGTTACTATGTATTGCTTGTGACATTTGCAATCATCAGAAATCTCAAGGATTTGCACTTCCAGAAGGAAGCATGAACCTGTTCTTGGCAAATTCTGTCAATAAGTTTATTGTACTAGTTTGTAACCACTGACAATCTACCTGGATGCAAACACAACATAAAACATTTGAGGCCTATTTCCATAGAAGCAATGTCAGCACTGCTTATGCAGATATTTTGCAGACGGAACCTTTTCTATTTAGTAGTGCGTTTCCTCTGATCATGGAAAGTTGGAATCTAATCTGGGTATGAACAATTGTACTCAGCATTAAATGTTTTGACATATATTTATGGCATTTAAAAGTTTCCATTGCAGAATACACTAATGGGACTTTAGCTAGAGCTGCAATCAAAATATTACGGTACTTAAAAACTATAATAGCATTACAGCTCGAAATTCAATAAACAAATTAACAGAAATCAAATCTAATTTTGTTGTTCTTATCTAGTTAATCGCTTTGTAATGTAATATTAACTGCAGTCCTATTCCCCGTGCAAGTTGCCCATCAGAATTTAAAGCAGGGCAAGTATGTTAATTGGTGGACTTGTATAATAACAGTTATTGCCTGTAATAAATGGATTACATAAACTCCCTGGTGACTCCTAATATCATATATTTTATAGTAAAGGGAAGCATCATTCAAGAATCCAAAATCTAGGCAAGGCAAAAATAAAGATGGTATACTTTAACACCAGCGTGGCTTTTAAAAAGGAGGGTGTGTGGCTAAAATAGATGCGCTCCCCACTTCCCTTAATAACCCTTTCAAGAATAGAGATGGACTAGAACGGAACATTCAAGGATTTTAATTTTTTGCTTTTTTCTCTAATTTTTAAACACAATCCAGCCACATGTCACAAATTCACCAATGACAGCTATTTTTAGCAGTGCCAACCCCCTGTTAGCCATGAGAATTTTGGGGCAACGAGAATTCTGGGGTTCCAAGGCTTAACAAGTTTGCACAGGAAAAAGCAATCATTCTTCGAACGCAGATTCCGATTTCTCGGAATTTTGAAATATTAAAATTTTTTGAAAAATGCCATAACTGCGCATTAAGTTTCCAGTACTAGACTTTAAAGATTTTGGGCATTAATGTTCCCCAGACTATTTCCCTGAGACATTTAACGAAGTTTCCATAGCTATTTATACCATAAACGCAGGTGGTTTGTTTTAACTTTAATTGACTTTACAAGGTATGTCCACCTCCCCCAAATCACGTCTCAGCCACTGGCCCCTTCTGCTTGCTTCCGTGCACGGAAAAAAAGGCTCAGGAGACAAGCAAAATGCAGCAAGGGAACAAGGTTGAATTATGGAGGTGAAATTGAAAACTTTAAACCTACCGAGGTCTAGGTCTGTTTACAGAGCCACTCATATTTTTCATTCCTATTATTAAAAGCCATTGGATAATCTTGGCAAAGTACAAAGAAATTATTACAAAAAACGCTTCCTCAAATGAGCACAGAGCATATTTTGATGGGTAAACTTCAAGGCCCCAACACGCCTTCACCCATTTTTAGCCAACAGTCACTCCAAACAATCAGAAATATTGGAAAAACTGCAGGCACCTAATTTGTTAGGCGGATCAGTTTCACACTACTGCTTTAATTCCTGGTCGGTATATTGATCGGTAATCTGTCAATCAGACATAACAGGCTGTAACCAACTTGTGTGTATCTAGGCTCGGTATTATTCTTGGTTGAAAAATACAATGTTAATAAAGATGGATTGGAAGTGCCTTTATGAATGAACCTGAAGTTCTGGGGCCCCTTATGTTAGATTTTTATGCAGTAGGGAAAATGAAAAATAATTTCTTATTTGTACTGATGTAGTTATTATTAGCAACAACTTCCTAAATAATTTTTTTTTAAAAAAGCTAAATAAAAACTTGGGAAGTGCCAGCCCTCTCCAGGTTGTAAATCCCAACTGTTATTATGTCTGGCTGCAGCTGTATAGGGAATGTTTTTTTACCATTGAGCTGGCTGGATGACAGATTTGTTACATGTCACCCTTACAGATATCAGAACATTTCAATATTTCTACTGAGCCTATTGAACCTCTGGCTAATTTCCAATGACAGATATTGGTTTTGGCAGAGGTATGCGTAGAACACTAGAGCTGAATGTTGTGTCTTTCTTTCTTTTAATTCAAGATGTTCTGATACAATTGAAAACACATGTTATTTCCTCCAAATATTTTGAGTTTTCTTGCATAAAAAGAACAAAGAGCGTAATGTTTAAATGACAATTACAGAATATACAGTGCAAATTTCAATCATCAGATTATAATGTACATAAAAGTAACCAAACGACAAAAAAAATTAGATAAGAGATAAGATATCCTTACTGTGTAATATAAGAATGTCAAGTCACCTTGAAGTTCCACGACATGTATAAAAATAATCGGCCTCTAGTTTTGGGTTTTATATGGTCAAGTCATCCTTGGTGAGTTTTATTATACATTATTATATCGTCTATTACACATAGAGGTGGTACATAGACCTAATTCAGCCAGAATCCTACATTGGTTTATCAGTAACACTAAAATTTTGCCTTTACCGTATCTTTATTCCATCCCTAGAATTATTCCTAGCCCTACCCTCCAAGCTGAATAGGGAGGATTTTATTTTGTTAAAATAAAATTCCTCCCTATTATATGTCGAAACAATGAATTCCATCAGGATAGAGAATCGCAGACCAGATTTTCCTGATGATGTTTTTTTTGTTTTTGTTTAATGTTTATTGGTTTGTTAGGGCCCATCACCAACTTCCCAAAGACCCCCCTTCCACATGGCATTGATATTCCTATAAATTTAGCATATTCAATCAAATTAATTGGAATATCAAGGACATTTTTCTGTGTTTTCGACAGATATCAATTTTCAAGCTGAACAATAGGTTCTTTCTATCGGATTTATAATAGTTTCCACCGATCGTAACTCTGATTGGAAAACCACCTGCCCGTGTATGGCTTTACAGGGTTATGCAATAAAAGTTCTTATCATTAAAAATGGTGCTAATTTTGTCCCAACTAATCAGATGTTAGCTTTCAAATGTTAAATAATAATTGATTGGTGGGGGCAAAATTAGCACCATTTTTAAACGACATGTAAACTGGGGCAAATCATTTTTTAACCAGTAATTAGGATTAATTACCACCAATCTTAAATCTGCTATTTTTTATTTCTCTGACCTTCCTATCCCTTGTTTTTTTTTAGCTCTGGGAGTTTTACTTTTTAAAGAGGGCAGAGCACAGCTAGTCAGTAAAGAACTGTCAATCACCCAGCCCCTCCCCCTGGCACACTACATGTAGAAACTATCCTTTCTATAAAAGTAAAGCCTATTTCTCTGTCACTGCATGGTTAATTGGTTCAGCATTAAGATCAGGAAAGGGAATAAGAATTATCTGTTACTCTGTGCTCTTTCTGTGCAGATAAACCCAATTCTGTTAGCTGCTGTCTGTGTTAGTTAAGTCCCAATGTTGCACTGTAGCTAAAGAAATCCATTACAACCCCCCCACACACACACACACCTTCAAACTCCTACAGATAAAAGAAAATCTTACTTTATTCAAGCAGTGATTACAGCTCCCAGTGCTGCTTACCTTCCAATAGCAAAGCAGTTTTACTTTCACTATAACACAAAATCACTGGGTGAATTCTATTGTCTGTAGTGGGGCACAGATCATCTCCACTGCACATGCTCCACACTCTATTTGTGCCTCAGTTTTGGGAGGGGGTGGATACATAGAGAGGAGACATGCATACTAACTAGGAGTGAGCTGAACAGGACATGAGGAGATCTAGTGATGGAGCACTGAGAGCAAAAAGGGATCAAGTTCCTGGCAGCACTAAAAATATAGAAAAGGGTAAAGGCAAGTCATTTTTTTCAGTTTAGTGTCCCTTTAACGATAAAAACTTATATTGAATCTCTAGTGCTCAATGTCTGTGTGTATGGCCAGAGAAGGCCAAATACTCAGAATGGCTATTCGTCTTTAATTAGTTTATCATTGTTAACATTTATTGAATAGCCATGCAAGTGTTTAATTTCAATTCTTAAAAGTTCTTATCGTTAAAAATGGTGCTCATTTTGCCCCAACCAATCAGATTTTAGCTATCAAATGTTAAATAAGATCTGATTTGTTGGGGCAAATTGAGCACCATTTTTAACTATAAGAACTTGTATTGAATTTCCCTGCTGGTATGACAGCCATGCAGAAAATATTTTTTTACAGTTTCTGTCACCCACATGCATAAAACTGAGCTGACTATGAAATCCTTTAATAATTAGATGCAGTGTATAACGCAGCATGATTTACAGGTCCATTACTGAAAACTGTAAATCCCTTCACAAATATACTTGTCCTTTTTTTTGTTTATCTGTCCCCTATTTCTTTAAGCTGGGTACACATGATCACATCCTTTGTCCTGGCCGACCATTTGGCACTACCAACCGACAGTACCCAGTCAGAAGTACCCACAGCCGACAGTTTTCCGCAACCGAGCATGCAGTCCATTAGAGCACTGCACAATCAGACGTGGTTTGTGGGTGTGTGCGATCCTCTGTTTGTTTGATTTGGTCTTCGCCAGTTGGTCGCGGCCAGCCTTGGAAAGCATCCAATATTTCTTCCCAACCGTCCGAAACACTGAAATAACGTTATTTTACATGGCGTTGTAGAATAAGAATGTACTTTGTACCCTTATTATTTGACATATGTACTGCTGGTTCTTCTGCTATTTTCATTTAAAAGAAACCAGCAGTACATATGTCCAATAATAAGGGTACAAAGTACCTTCTTATTCTACAACGCCATGTAAAATAACAACCGCCATATAAAATAACAACCACCACGTAAAATAGTGTTCGCTAGCGTTTACACGGTACACACTTTACAGATAAAGGGACAATTCTATCTAATTTGACAGAATCTTTTTTTATCGTTAACATGAGTACCCAGCTCAAGTAGTTAAACTACTGTCATAAAAAAGCAGAAAGTCCATATACTGATCTTGCGGCATCTGCTACCTGTCGCACACATCAGTAATAAGTCTTTGGGTGCAACCAGACTTAAGGTTCACACACACGAGCAATCGCGGGGGATGTCCCACAACACATGATGTGTATGCATGGCCGTTCTGCCCGATAATCATGCCGAGCGGTTGAGTCTCGTTGAAGATCCGACTGGTGGATCGGCAACGAGCCCAGACCAAATGGCCATTTTGGCCAATAAAGTGCCCATACACGCTACGATTATCACCTGAAACAGGCGTAGATACACAACATGCGTCGTGGGTCGGCCCCCAAGATCACACGTGTGTATAAGGCTTTATAGTTGTGGTGAGTGTTCTTATTACATGAGTGCTTTGCTGTAGATGTCTGGCAGTGGAAACACCTTGTATCGCACATGTTTAAGAGTTTAATCGCTTCTGTACTTAACAACTATACTGAATTTTCTCATTATCACCCTCAATTAGCACAATTCATGTAAGGTCCTTCTAACACACTATCAAGTCTGCATAATAGCTGTGAATTTGACTAATGTACAAAATACAATGAGAGATGTATTATTTTGACTGCATTGTTTTCTACAACCAGATACTTGATCATAACTTAAATAATGTGTGTAAGATCTTAAGGTTGCCATACATATATACAATATTACTTACCCAACCGACATTCGATTCATCCTGCCAGAACTGCCTCTCCCGTTCTTCTATGCGACCGTCATGCGATCGCAAAATCCCATTCATTTTGCATGTCGGTCGCATAGAAGAACGGGAGAGGCGGTTCCGGCAGGATCGATCGAATGTCGCAGGAGCGCACGGTTGGGTAAGTAAAATCGAATATATGTATAGCCACCTTTATACATGTGAAGCGGTAGTAGAAATATACAGGGTTATTCAATAAAAGTTCTTATCGTTTAAAATGGTGCTAATTTTGCCCCAATCAATCAGATGTTAGCTTTCAAATGTTAAATAAGTTCTGATTGGTTGGGGCAAATTTAGCACCATTTTAAACGATAAGAACTTTTATTGAATCTCCCTGTAGGTCCTCACCCCTGGTGATACTAGGTCTTAAAATGCTAGGTCTTCACACCTGGTACTGCTAACTCTTTAAACGCTAGGTCCCCACCCCTGGTGATGCTAGTTCCTTAAACACTAGGTCCTCACCCCTGGTGATGTTAAGTCCTAAAATACTAGGTCCTCATCTCTGGTGATGCTGGTCTTAAAATGCTAGGTCCTCACCCTTGGGAGTACTGCTGGAGCCCTTGCCGCTCCTATCCTTTCCCATTCTAGTGGATGCGGATTAATCCCTGGTGCTTCCAAAGGACAGACATGCTTCTTGTAATGCATGGGATCAGGCAGTGTAGGTGGCAAATATGTTTTATTTTATACTATTAGGTAATGGACTTACAATATCACTATAGTTATCATTTAAGCATTTGCAGGACAGATAGCTGTATTCCATCAGAATTGGAGTGTTATGTCTAAAAAGATGCGTGTAGATCAATCATTAGCACTGTTTAATTGACGTATTAAAATGTGTTGTTCTGCTATATATATAAATGAGTAGAAATCAGGGCATTTCTTACCTTCTCAGCATATTCATATTCAGTATATCTTTCAATCACTCAATATTTTTCTGTTGATGTGCTCAAAAAATGATCGGAATTGTTTTGTTTTAATTGTGTCCACATTATGTTTTTGATTAATGAACTGCTATTTTACAACATTTATTACAATGTTTCTGTAGGATGTTCCCTTTGCCTTATAAACCAAAAATGTTTTTTCATGTTTCTTTTATTACTTTTGATTTAAGCCACATGGGCCTGGATCTAATATTTTGCATCTGCATAAATGCAGAGAAAAATAAACAGAACAGAGGCCTTAAAATAAAAATCTAGAGAACAGAACTCGGGGGAAAATATAATAAAGACAAATAAAATTCAACTAAAATTCTCCAACAGCAGGTGTAAAAGTTCTTTAGGATTGGCTTCACTCTGGGCATTGTATCAGCCAATTATCTTATTGTGGCCAATCACTAAGAGCACTGAATAACAGGCCAATCATTTTGTCTATAACATAGGCGTTTTATGGGAGGATTCAACCGACCCCCAAGCCTGACGAACACCTGAGAAAAACGGACGAATGGGCGATAATCGTGCGTGTGTATGTGTTTGGTCAGGGATCGTTCGTCGATCTGCAATTATCGGCCATTTTGAACATTCGCCACGGCCGGTCGGGGGTCTGGTAAAAATCTTCAGGTGTGTACGAACCTTAAGCTTCCCATTACCTTAATCTCCAAAATGAGCTCAGGGTTATTAGATATCACCAGATCCAACAACGCATTCTGTCTAGTAGGAACTTCTACCATCTGTGAAAAATGTAAGAACTTGGTACCTTTTGAGGGGCCGGCAGTTCCCTTACTCCAATCTATGTCAGGGTAGTTAAAATCCCCCATAACCAGAACATGCCCCATACCAGCAGCCTTCACCAACTTCATATACCACGGTGGGAAACCAAGGGAACCCAGTCAGCCATACCATATAGATGAGTTGTTGTTTTAATGATACTGTATTACCAGATAAATACTTTTCATTAAATTATGACAAGACTAAATTTTTTAATAACTTAAAGGGCATGTCCACCCCCAAAACTATAATTTAACCCACTACTTGCCCCACTGTGTAGTGCATAAAAATCCTTACCTTACATCCCAGCTCCAAATGGCTCCCGTTATGCCCCCCCAAAGTCCAGAAAACTGGCCACCAGGAGCCTAGCAGAGTCCATATAGGACTCTGCCTCCTGTCTCCCCTCCGGGAGAATTTTGCCATGCGCAGTTCAGCCCCCTCCCTCTCCCTCCCTCTCTCATCCGTTTTTCTCTCCCTCCACCTAATGTAAATCCCCTTTGTGGTATAGTAGGTCTCCCTCCCCCAGCCCCAACCACTATAATAGTTTTTACAGAAACTCCCCCGAACTCTACTTACCTTACCTCTCTCCCCCGGCATTCTCGACTGCAGGCAACCGCGTCCGGACACGGCTGCCGGTCCGGCCCCCTGCTTGCAGTTTCATGCAAGCAGAGGGCCGGGACAGTATGCCGGAGGAGAGAGGTAAGGTAAATAATGATCGGGGGAGTTTCTGTAAAACTATTATAGCGGTTGGGCCTGGTTGAGGGAGCCCTACAGTACACCAAAAGTTTTAAAAAGGGGTGGACATGCCCTTTAATCTACATATGCCTCTTATTAACATGACTGTACACCCTTGCATGCCATAACAATACTTGATGTTAACCATCTTAGCTGTCACCTCAGATTTTTCGGGCCGACTGTCTGATACATGGAAATGTTGGTCGATTGGCCCCTAAAAATCTGCTTGTGTGTACCCAGCCGAAGTGTGACTTGTTTTGGGGACGGGTGAAACTAAACGAAGAACAAATATTAGCACAAATGGGAACTTATCATACTTGTGCTTATTCTCCTGGTACTAGCATGAACTTTACTTCTGAAGGATTTAAAAGGTAATATTGTTTTTACTATAATGAGGTTTGCACCAGTTATAAAGGATTTTAATATGTTTACATTTTGAGAGACTATATGCATCCCTATAGCTTTTATATAGTTATGGAACTTCTTGGTGACTTCTTATATCCTTATATTCTAAAATAAAGGGGAGCATTATTCCAAAACAAAAAAGCCAGGCAAGGAAAAAATATATATATTATACTTTAACACCAGACTGCCCTTTAAAAATGGGTGCGTGTGCAGGGGCCTGGAATGAAACATACCAGCAATCAGCTGTTTGAAAGACTGGACCCGAACTTCTGATTTGGTTCCGGAAGTTCAAGTCCAGTCTTTTAAACAGCTCTCAGAGGTTAGGGTTTGTGATGGGCCCTGCTACAGTCCGGACCCCCAGCCCCTCCCCTCTCAGTCGCAAGGGTGGCAGTGGTGGTAGTTACGCCCCTGTGTGTGTGGCTATACTAGTGGTGAGATGTGCTCCCCTCTGCCCATGATAACCCTTGCAGGAATCCCACTCTTAAAAACCCTGCCCTTGCCCCTGTACAGCTCTATCAGACATTCTTGTGCCTGGGTTATCAATTTAAAATCAGAGAAATCAAGGACCTTATCTTGTGGCGATAGTGCTAACAGCACATAAATAAAATGAGATAGTTACATTTATTACAGCACTGGGAGGGGTGCCTGTATGTCATCCAATGGATGTAAAATTTGTCTATTCAGTATTAAATTGCAGGCTTCAATTCCACCTAAAAGGCCCCTGTTTCTCTGTCACATGTAGACTATTTGTCATATCTACACTGCATGCATACCCTCCAACATTTCAAAGACAAAAAAAGGTACACTTGGACACACCCCTTGTACCACCCAAACTCCTCCCACAGCCCCTCCCCCAAAATATATATGGCTCCACCCCAAATCTGGATATTAATATCACCAATTATTTCTAAATGTAAATAAGTAGTTAAAAGTTGTTGCTGGCAGACATGTATATTTAATGAAGTGTTAATGATAGCAGTTACTGGCCCCCTATAAGCTAGACAGATAGTTAGATAGATCGATAGATAAAATTAGATAGATAGAGTTAGATAGATAGAGTAAGATAGATAGATAGATAGACAGACAGATAGAGTAAGATAGATAGATAGACAGACAGATAGAGTAAGATAGATAGATAGATAGATAGATAGATAGAGTAAGATATATACCGTAGATAGATAGACAGATAGAGTAAGATAGATAAATAGAGATAGATAGATAGACAGAGTAAGATATATAGATATACTCACAACAGAATTAGACAGAGAGATTAGGTGGTAGGCCAAGATTCATTCTCTGTGGCTGAGCCTGAACTCCGCAGAGGCCGGGCCGTGTGCTGCTCTGCTGCCTGCACTGCTCCTTCACCTGACCAGTGAGTACCATCCGACACTGACTAGGAAAGTCACGTGCACTGCAGTGACTGATCGATTGGACCAGCCACCTGCTCACACTGATCAGCTCCTCCTCCATCGCTTTTGGCTCAGTCAGGGTGGGTGAGTGACCCCCCGGCCCACGGCAAATAATTATACAATATAATACGAGCAGCAGATCAGAATTTTTTTATTGCGGCCCAATAATACAGCTGGCACACATAATCCGGCGGTGCACATCCCAGGCACCCGGTACAAGCCGGTACTTCTGTTTTGCCCGGTACTGCCGTTTCAAAAACGGTACAATACCGGGTAAATCGGTACACTTGGAGGGTATGCGCATGCACTCTCTGAAAAAGCCCAAACCGTCTCTGCACAGATTTGTTTTTCACATTCCCTACAGATTCTATCCCATGACAATAATATTGAGAGGTGAGAGTTTCACTGACAGGTCTGATTAGATTTGTTTTTCTGATTTATCAGCGGAACAATACTGGTTTCCTTTTATCCATTACAGAAAGCAAATCTCCTACAGAAATGTCTCTTTTTATGATATCTAGTAAAATATCAAAACATCAATTGTTTACATTGTAGGTTACAACAAAAAAAAGTTTCCAACTGTGAACGCAGATAAATAAAATTTGGGGAAGGGGTGGTTTGGAATAGGATACAATGATGATATCCATTGTATGACGCATGTCTCTTTGGGTCGTATTTACAAAGGTGCGGTATCGCTTTTTAGCAATACCGCACTTTTAACGACTGGCTTAACAATCGCTAAAATAATCATAAATCTATGATAAGTATTGTAAATCTATGACCGCAATCGCAGGTTAACAATCCCCATAGAATGCTATTTCAGTAGTTTACTACCGCATAGTATTCTACGACCAAACGTTCGTAAATTAACAAACATTCGCCTTAAATGTACGATCATCGTACATTTACGTCCGTCGTTGTAATTTACTAAAAAGGCGCAGTATAGATAATGTGCAATACTGTTCATTTATAAATATGGCCCTATATCTATTAGGGGATGGAAGATTTAACTATTATTTCTTTAGGTTGTATTTCAGTTGGCCATAGTCTCACATGACACCTATCCTTAACAACCAATCCATCACAGCCCTGAAGGCATCCATTAGCTAATCGCCAACCTATCTCAGTAATGTACGTTACCAGAAAGACCAATCATTAAGCAATGTAGTGCTAATAGGCCCCATTACAAATGCCTTACAAATGCAATGGAATCTCATTAGCATATTCACACTTCCAGAAAACAACTTATTTTAAAATGTCTATTAATAATATAATTAATAATCTGACACCATGTCCTCTCTAGACACTGAGGTCATTAGATTCTGATTCAGTTTTACCATTCACACTCAGATCTCTTTTCTTGTCATCTACAGTCCTGCACATTCGTCAGGTCATGTACAATCAGATGATTTTTATCTGAATAAAACCAGGATCTAGAGATGAACAGTCCCCCCTAGATGGCTTTGTATTATGTCCATTTATAAATTAGTATGAGGTGACTATAAGGCCGATGCAGAACAAAAAAAGTTGTATCGTCCCTGACCGGGATTCCACGATACTTCAACTTTTTTATGTGAGACTTAATGAATCGAGGGATCCTGGTCAGGTAAGATACAACTTTTTCTGTTCTGCATTGGGTCCATATGCCACTGTAGCAATGGCGTTAAAGGAATAGTTCACTCCCAAAGTGAACTATTCCTTTAATGTATTGATTGAAGCCTGGGAGGTTAAGGAGCTATGCCTTACCTTCCATTCTTCAATCAATAACTCTGGAGCCAGGGCTGAAGGTAAGTATATTTACCTTTTGGGTGATCCACCGATGCGATCTCTCACTGCTTCCTGACTCTAATTCTCTATAGCGTGCATTATCACGCTTCTGCGGATTCATTAGCTAGGAAATAGGACACTTCTCCTATATGCCCCGCATCTGTACCAAATTTTATGTCTCTAGGTCAAAAACTGTGGGAGGAGATACAGTCCAAAGAAGAAGAAGAAATAGAAAGAACAGTAATTTGGCTCTTCAAGCCAAATTAATAAATATAACAGCTTAGGATTCAGTGAATCATATAAAAGGTCCAGTCACTGTGACCTATCCACGGGTCTCTGATCAAAACAGGAACTAGATAAAGAGATACAATTAAAAAGTGGACCACACTCCAATATTTAAAAAAGAAATTATATCCTAATGTTTATAATACACATATAAGTAAGTAAATCTCTTCCACATGGAACCTTTCAATTTCTATGGTTTTATTACCAGAGTCCAATCCTAAGATACAATCTCTCTAGAGATCGTTCATCATCCTCTGGGCCCAAATACTAAAAACAAATATAAGCATGCAAATAAAAAGTACAATTCAATATATAAAAAAATATATATAAAGATACTGCAGTAAAAAAAATGCCACTGCTATAAAATCCGGATTCAGTAAATAAGAAGGCACTTATATATATCACATATATGATGTTGAGATGTGTGAAACTCATAAATCTATATATATAAACTGTATTTAACCAGCAGGATCTCTTATCCCTATCTTCTCAATAGTAGCACTGACACGCAAATTGAAACGAGAGAACTTAATGCCATAAATGGATCACCCTTGAACCAGAACTGCAGGAACACATCTAACAGCACCTAATCTTAACTTAGCCATTACTACAATGGCGATGTCGCTCTATTTCCAAAAAAGTTTGGAATTTGCGTGACCAGCGAGAAAGAACAATAGTTTAAAACCCACGCTTACACGATAGTACACCGAGTAGCATTTTTTGGAATAATTTTAGGCAAAAACCTATATAGCATCGGACCCTATAACTTCCACAACTGCCTTTTCTCCAGTGTGAACAAACTAAACCTTAACTCCACAATTCCTTCTATTACCGGTAATTTAATTCATATGCCATCCTCTATGTATAATTTCTTTTATATATACTGGATTCTAACCTAAATAATATGTTATAGGTAAGGGCCTACAAGAATGATATTTCTCTCCCTTAAATCTAATCCCCTTTGTATACAATTCACTATATGCCTGGTTCTGGTTGTTGTATAATTTGCTTTTCTGCTTCAGCTTAATTATCTTGCTATCTAAAGGTACTCCTTAAATTTCAATTTACAATTAACATTAACTGGGTGCAATTGTTTATGGACCATGTTTCACGTCAAATAGCTGTTAAAATCATTCATTCAGAAACTCGTTTCCCTATTGCTATACAGATGGGTAAATGGTTTAGTACAGTACATAACATTTGCCTTCTTTTAACTTTAGATTCCAAACAATTTAGCTGTGGTTGTTTTTTTCAAACACAATTCCTTTAAATACCTTTTTTTTTTCTATTTTCCTTTCTACCTCTGAATGAAGCCACTTGGGCATGGACTAAATGGTTTTGCATTTTTTCTGTAACAGTATAAATATAGAAGAATGATTATTAATACTGCACTAAAAACAAGTCAACCTCTGTTCAGTCTCCTGGCCTGAGAATTACATCATACTAAGCTATGTGCTGAAAAGATTGTTTTAAAAAAGTTAAATTTGCTTTGATTGATATTAAGGGTTAATCCAATATACATATAACATTAAATGACAGGATATCAGGATCGCTACCCTAAGGCTTTACATTCGGGTGCCCATACACTGTCTATAGACAAACATCTAATCTATCTAATGTCTGCCATTGTATGGCCAGCTTAATTGCATTAGACAGTTAATGCTCATGAAGCAAATCTATATACATTCCCCAATTAAGTTCATACATGGCCAGATGTTCTTCCAATCGCAGATTTCCAAAACTTCCTACCTTAAGGCTCTGATCTTTCAAGAGGAAATCTGAGGAGAGATGGGGATCGGTGGAAAATGTTCTGTCTGGCCCGATCTTCGTTTTTCTGACGCTCATGAAATCATTGAGTGGACAATCGTAAAAGCAAGAAAACGGTTTCAACATTTCGAACAACCCGATAAATTGATCGGACCAGTCAAAATGTTGATCCCGTCTATGTGGGGATTTACATTAAATCTCCTATTAAACTTTCAGCCTTTTTCATGCAGTTGCAGCTGAACAACTTCTCCATTAGCATTTGGTGGCTTGAAACAAACACCCCTAAACAATGTACCTGCTTTCTTAGGGACAATACACACAGGCTCCCTGATAAATCAAAAATCTACCAAATGATATACCTATCGTCTAGTGGTGGAGACATGGTGGTATTTCAGTCCGGCTAACAGTTTGATCAACTGACTTTACTGATGAAAATCGTTCAGGAGCAATTCTCAAACTGACCCGATAGGGACAAAGGACAAGCAATGCTGCAAAATGGTTGTTTCAAGGTTAGTTGTAGACTATATATATAATTAGAAGCAATAGTGAAGCATGGACAAAGGTCAACTAACAATTTAAATCTTTAAGTGTATGGCTAACAATTGCAGGATGGGTGCATACTGAAGCTTTGTAAAACACAGTTTATATTATTATTGCCTAACTTTGGATTATTTTGCACAATTGTGAATCACAGCTTAAATCTAATATACAGCCATAAGGCACAGTCTGTTGCCTTACTTACTAATAGTAGCACTAATGGAGAGAAGCCTCATCACCTATCTGTTCATGGAAAAAGGAATCCCTGTTATAATTCCATATAAGAACATTTTGTGAAAATCCTATTTAGAGAGAGTCCGCAGGCAGAATTCCCTTTTTCAGTTATAATATGTTTGTAGACATATCTAAGTAAATCTGGGCTTGGCTTGCACTTTCCTTACAGGAATATTCCCCACAGGGTTCTTGTGCTTGAAAGTTCATGAGAACAGCACACCTTCTCGGAAATAACCTCCCAAGGGAATGTGGGTCCTGAGCCGTCTCCTGGAAGATCAATTCATACGATTGGAGCTCAGATGACAGCTGAAAAAGCAATAACATTAGGCCTAAAACAACCGCACAATGAGATAAAGCCGCATATTCATAAGGTTGGCAAACATGTTGCCTTCATTTTCTCTGGTCTCCAGCACGTATCCATCTCAGCAAGCAATATGGAGGAAACTTGGAGCATGAGGATTACACAAGGAGTGAAAGGAAATTAGTTTTGCACCACTTTGCTACACATTACCCTCCTCTTCTTCTCTCCAGCCTTTTCCATGATTTTACATTGTTTTTATGTCATAACCCCTCAATCTTCATTTGAACAGTGATATTGTGGGGCAGTGTGCCGAATAGGCAGCGCTGCCCCTGACTGAGGGCGGTTGTACCTCGGGCTGCGTCCGGCGTCGCGCGCCCGTTCCCAGCAATGCATTGCGGCGGGAGCGGGCGCGCATGTATGGACGTCACAAAGCCGGCGACGCGCGCGCCGGTATAAGAATGGGCGCGCGCGATTGCCGGTCGCCATTTTAGGTTCATGCAGGCTGTCTCAACGTGCTTTTAAGCGCGATTACCAGCCAGGGACGAAACAAACCAACAAAGTAGGTGTAATGGCAGATCTGGATGAACTCCAGAAGCAGGTATTAGAGAGGATGGGGAAGGAGGGAGCAGGATGGTTAAGGCAGCTGCTAGGGAGCAATCAACCCTTAGCAGAAACAGCTCAAAGGGCCCAACGTAGGGGAAAGGGTAGGCAGACTGGCCACTCGCCAGAAAGTAGGCCACCCAGGAGATCCCAACCCCCATCGAGATTTTAACCCCGATGCTTCTCCCACGCCGAGGCGCAGAAAGGCGGCTGCCCCTAAAGCTCAGCGCGCACAGGACAAAAGACAGGCCACAGGGCAAAAACAAAACAGGAGCAGCGGTCAGACCAAGGAGACAGGTAGCAGTGAACCAGGCAATGGATTAGCCAGGTTAACAGCAGGCACTAGTCAACCGGGAGGAGAGTAGCAATTAGGGCCTGTGGCTACGAGCCACCGTGCAAGCTAGGGGGGTGGAAATGAAATGAAGTAGAGCCGGACCTTCAAGGTCCTTCCCCTCACTGAACGAATTTGTGGCAGCTGCAGAAATGAGGGCCAACTTGACCGAGCGGAACAACAGGGCTCAGCCGAGAGGGCGAGCTGGATTTCGTCGACGCTCGGGTCCACGATTAGGCGCTCCCCTCAGCAGGTAGGGAGATAGAAATAATAAGAGGTGACATCAGGGAAAACGCAGCAAGGAGCAAGGAGGGAAGAGAGGGGAGAAGGTTTAGGAGACATTGGAGGAAGCCCCTCTCTGAGTCATCCAGAGGGCTGGAGAGTCGTAACAGACGGCAGGGGTGGCAATGGGTAAGCCGCGAAAGACAGGAGGCTGGAAGTCAGAACAGGGTGAGGGAGAAGTTCCTCATCCACTCCAGGGCATCAGTAAGGGATGCGCCTGTGCAAAGGCGATTATACAGTCAGACACGTCTGGGTCACCACCACCTAAGCGGTATCATCACAGAGTCTCCTCAAGGCATGGTCGCACTTCGGCAAGCAGGGAAGGAGGGAACAGGAACCAGCCACCCCTCGAGCCGACCCGAAGGGCAAGACAACTAAGATCTTCTGCCCCATCAACAATGGGGGCCATCGAACGAACCGGCAAACCGTGAGTTATCTTGGCCGGGGCATGGGGGGGAACTCTAAAAGGACCCCAGAATGAAGGGGAATGGGGCTGGCATTCTTGAGGGCCATGATGGAGAAAGCCGGGGGTACCCGCACCAAGGGCGGACACCTAGTTTAGCTCCAGGGGGGGCCAACTCAACCCCGCTGTGCAAACGGTAACGAATGCGGAGGCATTCAAAGAGGCATTTTTTGTGGGTTAGCACCATTAGGCTCCCATTATCAGAGGATCAGAAAGACAAAATAAGTAAAGGGGAATACGTTGACATTTGGTCACTCATATCCGTCGACAGCCTGTCGGTAGACAAAGAAAGGAAATTCGAAAAAGGAAAGGAAAAAGAGCCAAAAGTGGAAAGACCTTTGGTAACTGGTTACAGGCGTTTTGTGTATTGGCCAGCCTGAATAGGTAAGACACACCCAGAAAAGTGCGCCGATATATTTGTATATCTGGATCAAATATCGGGGCATATAAAATACACGGGGGGGCGGCTTGGTGGAGATATGACGAGGAATTCCGTCATAGTTGGCACTACACCCCGGGTGGGATGGAACTCAAAAGCAGCCGACTATGGAGCTAAGGCTCATGACGGCACCAAATCAGCCTATCCAACGGCCACTGGAGCCTCAGGATTCTTATCAGCCCCGGGGAATGAGCATGGCTATGGGTAGAAAAACCAGGCCCGTGCTGGTTGTCAACGAGGGGCCAATGTCACTTCGGCAGTGCCTGTAGATTCAGGCACAATGCGCCACATGCGGAGGCCCTGGGCATGCGGCTAGCCGATGTTTTCGTCGACAACGGCCCCAATTTAAACATTACACCCGGGGTGCACAAGAGAACCCGGTGAACGTGGACGAGATGGCGCATGGCTAGACGTGTACCCCAAGAAGGAGGAAGCAGACCTACTTAGGTCTGGTTTCTCCATAGGTTTTATAATACCCTTGTTTATTCCCAGTTCCACAGTTTCAAACAATTTAAAGTCCGTTTCAGAGTTACCGTTGATTGCAAAGATGAAGATAGAAACGGAGGTGAGCCTGGGGCGTATGGCCGGACCATATTCAGAGCTGCCAATACCAAATTTGAGGATCTCTCCATTAGGTGTGATCCCAAGAAGGAGCCAGGAAAATTCAGGTTAATACACCACCTGTCTATCCCAAAGGGGCAAGCGTTAATGATGGGATTTTAAGGATTTGACATCGGTCTTATGTATCCTTTGACAGAGCAGTAGTAGAACTAGTCAGGGAAGCAGGACAGGGAGCATTGTTAGCGAAATCCGACATTGAATCAGTTTTAGGTTACTACCGGTACACCATAGTGCTTCCATTTGCTGGGCTGTCAGTGGAGGGACAGTATTACTATGATATGTGCTTACCAATGGGTTGTTCCATATCATGTGCATATTTGAATATTCAGCCTTTTTGGAATGGATTGGTTCGATATGAAACGGGATCCAGGGCGGTAATACACTACTTAGATGATTTTCTCTTCGTGGACCAGGTGGCACATCCAGTGTGAGTACTTAATTTCCACCTTTAGTTTCCTATGAAAAAATAGGTTCCCACTGTCAGCAGAGAAAAGAAACAGGCCCCAAAGGTGCTGTCCTTCTTGGGTATTGAAATAGAAAATGGAATATGTATTCCGACTCCCATCCACGAAAGTGGAGGAAATACAAAAAAAGATTGGTTATTTCATAATAAGCTAAGAAGGTAACACTAAAACAGGTGCAATCCTTATAGGGTCTTGGTTTTGCATGCCAGAGTAATGCCAATGGGAAGGATCTTTAGTCGCAGGCTAGCGTGGGCGACAAGGGGACTATCAAACCCTTCACACCATATTAGACTGAACAAGGAACAAAAAATTGGACTTACATGTGTGGAAGACATTCTTAAACACATACAATGGCCACACATGTTGGTTAGAAAAAGAGGGTGACCAATAAGGACTTAGAACTGTATACTGACGCAGCTGGGGCCAATGGCTTTGGGGCTATTTCGGAGAAAAAAGTGGAGTGCTGGTACATGGCCAGATAGTTGGACTAGGAGAGGATGGTTTGTAAAAACTTAACCTTGCTAGAATTATTCCATAGTGGTAGCAGTGGAGATAGGGGTGGGAGATGCAAAATAGAAGAATAAGTTTTTGGTCCGACAACATGAGTGTAGTACAGGCATTAATATTTTTTCACTTTCCTCTTCTACTGTCCTTGCACTACTTCGCCACCTAGTACTAAGATGCCTTGAGTTTAACATATGGTTCAAAGCAAAGCATATCCCAGGAAGCAAAAACAAAATAGCTGACGCCTTATCCCGATTTAATTGGCAGGTATTCCGGCAGTTAGCCCCGCAGGCAAGAAGCGATTGGAGCTCAGTGTCCCGTAGCCCTCTGGAGAATCTCGGAGGGAGATCTACCCAGCTTGATCAAGAACTCGGTGGCCATCAACATGGTCAAACCACGGTAAGGTTGGGGGGAATGGAGGAAGTGGCAAAGGGGAAAACAATGGGGGGATGACCAAACCGGCTAGAATGCACATTAACATACCTTTCTCTGCTCGTAGTAGAGGATGTTCTGCAGCGGTGGCTCAGCGTAGAATGGCAGGTGTTTCCTTCTTCTTTAAACTTTGGGGATGGAAAGATTCTACAAAAGAATTTGCTATTGCCTCCATCTCAGAGGTTGGAAGAAGGAGCACAGGTCTAGGGATCCAGGAGACCGATCTCTTTCGCTCTGCTATACCGTTTTATGGCTAATTTTAGAACAGGTATGTAAAGACAACTACGAATGTGCATGTTAGATCAGCTTCGTTTTAGCATTCTTCGGAGCACTCCGGATTAGTGAGTTAATAGCGATGAGCCGATCAAACCCAGGAGGCCTAAAGAAGGAAGATATATCAGTTAGCGACTCACTGGTTCAGGTTAAAATTCAGAGATCAAAAACAGATTATTTGGTTCGGGGGGCATGCTTTCTTCTTTTCCCCTAAATCTCAATGTGCCCCAGTGGCAAATCTTAAAAAATTTTTACAATTAAGAATGGAAGGTTCCCAATTTTCATTCATGCGGACGGAACTCCGCTAACGAAATTTCAATTTGAAGCAGTCTCAGTCAGCACTTCAACGCTTGGGTCTCAACCCGAAGGAATTCGGTACCCATTCGTTTAGATAGAATAGGGGCAGCTACAGAGGCTAGTAGTTTGGGGTTTCAATGCGCAAGTTAAACAGATAGGTAGATGGAGGTCAGACTGTGTTGCGCGTTACATACGCCCAAACCTAGTTACATAATTGAATTTTCGTTATAGGAGCGGAGAGGCCCAGTGTTGGATATGGGTCACTCATTTATCACTGGGCAAAAGAGCGAGCCGAAATTCGACCAGGTGGTTCTCAGCTAGGAATCCAAGACATCGAGATTCATTGGAGAGGAATCCGGGCCTTAAAGGCTCAGTTTACTATCGGAAATCTTTGCTGTTAGTCGGAGAGAGAGGGGTCCAGTAGTCCTGGTTGATACAGCGCGGAGGTAATGATCTATGTACGGTGGGTTTAGCCAAATTAGTCACCATGATCAAAGCAGACATAGCACGTTATGACGGAGATGTTCGGTCGGTAGTTCTTGTATGGTCAGAACATTACCACGGTATCCTGGTGGGGTGCAAGAAATCGATGGCAATAGAACGAAGCAGGCAGGTGCTAAACACAAGGATATTCGTTTTTGTACGAGCAATGGGAGGACATAGCCATACGACACGGCAGCCGAAGGTGATAATAAAATCATTGCTTAGAGATGACGTTGTCCATCCTAATGATATTGGATTGGATATTTTCCTATTGGGTTACAAGAGGAGACGAAAGGGCGATTCAATTGTTGGGTGGCGGCCGGGCCGAGTGTAGGTTTACACCCGACCCCTAGTGGCGGTGGGGTCCTTGCAGACGGACATGGTGGTGGTTTACATGCCCTCCCTAACAGGAGGTTGGCATACAAACAAGGAAGGAATGGACTGGTACAGCTGGTTTTGGGGTTGCCATAGCAACCACGGTTTATACAAGTTTGCAAGGACCAGTGGGATTAAGGATATGCAAATATATGCATATTATGTAAATAATAAATAAATAAGCTGTGGCCGTTTTTTATACCACCCAAACTGGACTATGTCTCGTTATTGATAAAATGGTATTGGTAGCAGTCTGTTAGAGGAAAGTAGAGGAAAGAAATGGTCTTCAATTCAAACTTAACGGGGCGAAGGTATCATCATTGCAATCAGTCTGTGGGGCAGTGTGCCGAATAGGCAGCGCTTGCCCCTGATGAGGGCGGTGTTACCTCGGGCTGTGTCCGGGTCGCGCGCCCGTTCCCAGCAATGATTGGCGGGCGGGAGCGGGCGCGCATGTATGACGTTCACAAGCCGGCGACGCGCGCGCCGGTATAAGAATGGGGCGCGCGCGATCGCCGGTCGCCATTTTAGGTCATGCAGGCTGTATCAACGTGCTTTTCCCACCCACCGGACCCTTCTCTTCTGGAATTGTACAAATGTTATTTGGTTATGTTATATTTTTTTTTGTATAAAAAAAAAAAAAAAAAAAAAGAAAATATATATATATATTATGTGAAGAAGGTTTATAAGTTTAAAGTAGAAGGTGTTATGTCACAGCAGTTATGTGGATGTTTTATAATAAGTGTTGGCGGTGGGGTTCCTTGCAGGACGGAACATGGTGGTGGTTACATGCCCTTCCCTAACAGGAGGTTGGCCTACAAAAAAGGAGGATGGACTGGTATCAGCTGTGTTTGGGGTTGCCATAGCAACCACGGTTATACAAGTTTGCAAGGACAGTGGGATAAGGATATGCAAATTATGCATATGATGTAAATAAGAAATAAATAAGCGTGGCCGTTTTATACACCCAACACTGGACTATGTCTCGTTATGTGATAATGGTATAAAAGATACAAGTGCACTTTGGTTAACCGAGGATATGTTACAGAAACAACTAAATTCATTGATGATAGTCTGTCAGTCTGGAAGATAGGTATTTGTTTTCCATAAAGCCTCTCCTTCCGTGACAGTGATTTTTTATCTAGAATTCAGAACACCTTAGGAATATATAGGCTTCACATAACATTCCACATTTTGCTCTATGTAACTTAAAGGGCATGTCCACCCTCAAAACTAGAATTTAATCCACTACTGGTCCCACTGTGTAGTGCAAAAAATCCTATACCTCACACCCTGCTCCAAAGGGTTTCTCCATTAAATGTCCCTCCAATTCCCAAAACTGCCCACCAGGACCTGGCCGGTCCATATAGGACCTGCATCCTGTCTCTCTCCGGAGATTTGCACATCTCAGTGCAGCCCTCATGCTCCCTCCCTCCCCCCTCTCCTCCCCCCCCCTCCCTCTCCCTCCTGTTTTCCTCTCCCTACCCCCAGTGTAAAATCCCCTTTTTCTGTAGTGTAGGGCTCCCCCCCCAACCCACAACTCTAATATAATTGAATAAAACTCTCCCAATCTCTACGTTAACATTTCCTTCATTTTCCCCCACATTCAGTACAGCCATAAGCCGTGTTTCGTAATTTGCTGCCTCTCACGCAATCACAGATGTGGCTGCTGGTCCAGGCCCTCTTGCTTGCAGTTTTTCAATGCAAGCAAGGGCTGGATTGAACATCGAGAGAGAAATGTAGTATTATCGGGGGAGTTTGTGAGAATTACTATAGCGGTGGGGTTGGTGAAGGGAGCCCTACACTACAGAAAAAGATGTAAAAAAGGTGTGGGCCACTAGTTGCACTGTATAATTGCACTAATATTTTAATCTATTAACCAGTTATACATTATTTATTTTGCTTAAACATATAAGATCCAGAAACCTCCAAAGTTGGTATTGGCAGATACAATAAATTTCCAGAAAGTACTGATGTTTTTTGGAACCTGAGACATTTCAGTGTAACTGGTATTAATACATATGTTCTCTAAAATTTATTAAAATAAGTAAAATTCAGGGTACAAGGGTAAACTTGATTGGGATATTTATTTCAAGTTCAAGAGTATGTCCTCCCCCCACCTATAAAGGACGCCTATTAGATTACCCTCCCTACCTCAAACCGCAATAGTAAAAGCTATTTAAACACTTCATTTTTCAGGGCAATCGACCGATACTTTTAGGCCGAAAAATGGCATGGCTTTGTGGCAACTGGCCCCGTCCGACGTCAACAAATGGCGATTAGTTGCGACAGTAATCACGTCGACCGTGGCTACTTTTGCTGAGACTATGCAGCTTAAAGACTTATACCTTCTCCCATGTAAGGTTCCATCTACTATCAAAGCTGTACAGGTCTTAAAGAAATAGTTCACTGCAAAAGTAAACTATTCCTTTAATGCACTGATTGAAGACCGGAGGTTAAGGAGCCATGCCTACCTCCGGTTCTTCAAAAATATCTGTGAGGCCAGGAACAAAAAGGAAAGAAACTTCCTTTCGCTTAATCCACCGCAGCACTGAAATTTTTTTACTTTTTTGATTTTTCGCTTCCTGGTTCTGTTTTAACTATAGCATGCATTATCGTGCATGCGCACGGTAGTTAATCATACCAGGAAGCAGTTGGGCCTGTCATTGTCACGCAGTGTGGAAGTACGTTTCTTCCTTCTTCCACCTTCGTTTCTGGCTCCCAGGCATTGATTGAAGAATGGGAGGTAAGGCATTGCTCCTAACCTGCCAGTCTTCAATCAGTGCATTAAAGGAATAGTTCACTTTTGCAATGACCTATTCCATTAAGGTGCATACACAGTGCGAGCCCCAACCGACAGCAATTTCGGCAGACAAATGCCCATACACGGCACGTTAAGCACAATGTGTATACAACGGGTGGCCCCTGCGATGCACATGTGTATGAGGCTTTGACTGGAACAAAGTGATCAAATCTATTTACAATGACAGGAAAATTAAACTTAGTAGTATTAGTAGAAAGACATAATTTGAGAGGGGAAAAAGGTTGTGCACGTCCTTTAAGTAGCTTGCACATGTGCAGAGGAGGCATCTCTAGGAAAAACAATGTCTATGACATCATCTGTCATGACTTACTGCAGCTACCCAGAAGAAACCAATATATATATATATATATATATATATATTAATATATATTATCTATACATACAATACAAGAATGTGGAAGCACTCCAATTAGGCTAATTTACAACTACATTTAGCGGAAGTGCTACTGATCTGGTCCAAAACATTTATACAAACATAGAAAAGTAATCATTCACATTCCTAGGCCCCATACCATATCATATTATCTGCACACTGGCATACTTTATAAACAAAGGGGTTTTAGTATACATTACTGTGATCACAGAATGAAAGCCTTCAACCACGTCAAGGTAACCCGTCTGGAAGGTCCTAACGTCTAACCTTTTCAATTGTCTTTTACTTCAATTACGATTAGCAAACTTTTGCATTTCTCATTCTTACCCACTGGATCCAATAACAGGCTCTCTCCCTTCCCCCTAGCCCTTAGCTTTTAAAAGAGGGAAGAGGCCATCCAGTGCTTTATATTAAAGGCAGAGGACCTCCCATTAAAGGGGCGTGTTGGGGTTGCTATTACCAACATGGAGGCTTGACCAACCTCCCAATAAATATACAATACAAGAATTGTGGAAGCACTCCAATTAGGCCAATTTACAACTACATTTAGCGGAAGTGCTACTGATCTGGTCAAAACATTTATACAAACAATATAAAAGCACTGGATGGCCTCTTCCCTCATTTAAAAAAGCTAAGGGCTGAGGGGAAGGGAGAGAGCCTGTTATATGGATCCAGTGTTAAGAATGAAATGCAAAAGTTTGCTATCGTAAATTGAAGTAAAAGAAATTGAAATTTAGACGTTAGGACCTTCCAACTGGGGTTACCTTTGACGTGGTGGGAAGGCTTTTCATCACTGTGATCACGTAAATGTATACAAAACAACCCCTTTGTTTATAAAGTATGCCAGTGTGCAGATAATATGATTTGTATGGGCCTAGGAATGTGCATTGATTATCTTTTCTATGTTGTATAATGTTTTGACCAGATCAGTAGCACTTCCGCTAATGTAGTTGTAATTAGCCTAATTGGGAGTGCTTCCACAATTCTTGTATTGTATGTATTTTTGGGAGGCTTGGTCAAGCCTCCATGTGGTATAGCACCCCCCAACACGCCCCTTTAGGGAGGTCCTCTGTCTTTAATATAAAGCACTGGATGGCCTCTTCCCTCATTTTAAAAAGCCTAAGGGCTGAGGGGGAAGGGAGAGCCTGTTTATGGATCCAGTTGTGAAAGAATGAGAAATGCAAAAGTTTGCTAATCGTATTGAAGTAAAAGAATTGAAAAGGTTAGACGTTAGGACCTTCAGACTGGGGTCACCTTGACGGGTTGGAGGCTTTTCATTCATGTGATCACAGTAATGTATACTAAACCCCCTTTGTTTATAAGTATGCCAGTGTGCAGATAATATGATATGTATGGGGCCTAGGAATGTGCATTGATTATCTTTTCTTTGTTTGTATATATATATATATATATATATATATATATATATATATATATTGGGATGGACTTGCCCTGCTCTGTAACAATGAATTTCCAATAAAAAAAAAACACAGATTCTGTATGTTTATTTTCTTCCATATAGGGAGATCTTTAATGTCTTCCTTATATTGTTACTTGTGACCAGTGATCCAGAGTAACGTATTATTTATTAGATAATTGCCCCTGACTTAAACCGAAGTTTGGAGTTTATTGTACTAGTTTGTAACCACTGACAATCTACCTGGATGCAAACACAACATAAAACATTTGAGGCCTATTTCCATAGAAGCAATGTCAGCACTGCTTATGCAGATATTTTGCAGACGGAACCTTTTCTATTTAGTAGTGCGTTCCTCTGATCATGGAAAGTTGGAATCTAATCTGGGTATGAACAATTGTACTCCATTAAATGTTTTGACATATATTTATGGCATTTAAAAGTTTCCATGGCAGAATACACATCTGGACTTTAGCTAGAGCTGCAATCAAATATTACGGTACTTAAAAACTATAATAGCATTACAAGCTCGAAATTCAATAAACAAATTAACAGAAACAAATCTAATTTTTGTTGTTCTTATCTAGTAATCGCTTTGTATGTAATATTAACTGCAGTCCTATTCCCGCTGCAAGTTGCCATCAGATTTAGAGCAGGGCAAGTATGTTATGGTGGACTTGTTAATAACAGTTATTGCCTGTAATAAATGGATTACATAAACTCCCTGTGTACTCCTAATATCGTATATTTTATAGTAAAGGGAAACATCATTCAAGAATCCAAAATCTAGCAAGGCAAAAATAAAGATGGTATACTTTAACACCAGCGTGGCTTTTAAAAAGGAGGGTGTGTGGCTAAAAGATGCGCTCCCCACTTCCCTTAATAACCCTTTCAAGAATAGAGATGGACTGAACGGAACATTCAAGGATTTTAATTTTGTTTTTTCTTTTCTCTAATTTTTAAACACAATCCAGCCACATGTCACAAATTCACCAATGACAGCTATTTTTAGCAGTGCCAACCCCCTGTTAGCCATGAGAATTTTGGGGCAACGAGAATTCTGGGGTCCAAGCTTAACAAGTTGCACAGAAAAAGCAATCATTCTTCGAACGCAGATTCCGATTTCTCGGAATTTTGAAATATTAAAATTTTTGAAAATGCCATAACTGCGCATTAAGTTTCCAGTACTAGACTTTAAAATTTTGGGCATTAATGTTCCCCAGACTATTTCCCTGAGACATTTACAGTAGTTTCCATAGCTATTTATACCATAACGCAGTGTGGTTTGTTTTAAACTTTAATTGACTTTACAAGGTATGTCCACCTCCCCCAAATCACGTCTCAGCCACTGGCCCCTTCTGCTTGCTTCCTGCACGGAAAAAAGGCTCAGGAGACAAGCAAAATGACAGCAAGGGAACAAGGTTGAATTTGGAGGTGAAATTGAAAACTTTAACCCCTACCGAGGTCTAGGTCTGTTTACAGAGCCACTCATATTTTCATTCTATATTAAAAGCCATTGTAATCTTGGCAAAGTACAAGAATTATTACAAAAAACGCTTCCTCAATGAGCACAGAGCATATTTTGATGGGTAACTTCAAGGCCCCAACACGCCTTCACCCATTTTATCCAACCACGTCACTCCAAACAATCAGAATATTGGAAAAACTGAGGCACCTAATTTGTTAGGCGGATCAGTTTTCACACTACTGACTGCTTTAATTCCTGGTCGTATATTGATCGGTAATCGTCAATCAGACATAACAGGCTGTAACCAACTTGTGTGTATCTAGGCTCGGTATTATTCTTGGTTGAAAAATACAATGTTAATAAAGATGGATTGAAGTGCCTTTATAATGAACCTGGTTCTGGGGCCCCTTATGTTATGTTTATGCAGTAGGGAAAATGAAAATAATTTCTTATTTGTACTGATAGTTATTATTAGCAACAACTTCCTAAATATTTTTTTTTTAAAAAGCTAAATAAACTTGGGAAGTGCCACCCCTCTCCAGTTTTAAATCCCAACTGTTATTATGTCTGGCTGCAGCTGTATAGGGATGTTTTTTTACCATTGAGCTGGCGGATGACAGATTTTGTTTACATGTCACCCTACAGATATCAGAACATGTCAATATTTCTACTGAGCCTATTGAACCTCTGGCTAATTTCCAAGGACAGATATTGGTTTTGGCAGAGGTATGCGTAGACACTAGAGCTAATGTTGTGTCTTTCTTTCTTTAATTCAAGATGTTCGATACAATTGAAAACACATGTTATTTCCTCCAAATATTTGAGTTTTCTTGCATAAAAAGAACAAAGAGCGTAATGTTAAATGACAATTACAGAATATAGTGCAAATTTCAATATCAGATTATAATGTACATAAAAGTAACCAAACAAAAAAAATTAGATAAGAGATAAGAATCCTTACTGTGTAATATAGAATGTCAGTCACCTTGAAGTTCCACGACATGTATAAAAATAATCGGCCTCTAGTTTTGTGGTTTATATATGGTCAAGTCATCCTGGTGAGTTTTATTATACATTATTATATCGCTATTACACATAGAGGTGGTACATAGACCTAATTCAGCCAGAATCCTACATTGGTTTATCAGTAACACTAAAATTTTGCCTTTACCGTATCTTTTTCCATCCCTAGAATTATTCCTAGCCCTACCCTCCAGACTGAATAGGGAGGATTTTATTTTGTTAAAATAAATTCCTCCCTATTATATGTCGAAACTGAATTCCATCAGGATAGAGAATCGCAGACCAGATTTTCCTGATGATGTTTTTTTGTTTTTGTTTAATGTTTTATTGTTTGTTAGGGCCCATCACCAACTTCCCAAAACCCCCTTCCACATGGCATTGATATTCCTATAAATTTAGCATATTCAATCAAATTAATTGGAATATCAAGGACATTTTTCTGTGTTTTCGACAGTATCAATTTTCAAGCTGAACAATAGGTTCTTTCATCGGATTTATAATAGTTTCCACCGATCGTAACTCTGATTGGGAAACCACCTGCCCGTGTATGGCTTACAGGGTTATCAATAAAGTTCTTATCATTAAAAATGGTGCTAATTTTGTCCCAACTAATCAGATGTTAGCTTTCAAATGTTAAATAATATGATTGGTGGGGGCAAAATTAGCACCATTTTTAAACGACATGTAAACTGGGGCAAATCATTTTTTAACAGTAATTAGGATTAATTACCACCAATCTTAAATCTGCTATTTTTTATTTCTCTGACCTTCCTATCCCTTGTTTTTTTAGCTCTGGAGTTTTTACTTTTAAAGAGGGCAGAGCACAGCTAGTCAGAAAGAACTGTCAATCACCCAGCCCCTCCCCCTGGCACACTACATGTAGAAACTATCCATTCTTAAAGTAAAGCCTATTTCTCTGTCACTGCATGGTTAATTGGTTCAGCATTAGATCAGGAAAGGGAATAAGAATTTCTGTTACTCTGTGCTCTTTCTGTGCAGATAAACCCAATTCTGTTAGCTGCTGTCTGTGTAGTTAAGTCCCAATGTTGCACTGTAGCTAAAGAATTCCTAATACACACCCCCCCACACACACACACCCACCTTCAAACTCCTACAGATAAAAGAAAATCTTACTTTATTCAAGCAGTGATTACAGCTCCGTCTGCTTACCTTCCATAGCAAAGCAGTTTTACTTTCACTATAACACAAAATCACTGGGTGAATTCTATTGTCTGTAGTGGGGCACAGATCATCTCCACTGCACATGCTCCACACTCTATTGTGCCTCAGTTTTGGGAGGGGGTGGATACATAGAGAGGAGACATGCATACTAACTAGGAGTGAGCTGAACAGACATGAGGAGATTAGTGATGGAGCCACTGAGAGCAAAGGGATCAAGTTCCTGGCAGCACTAAAAATATGAAAAGGATAAAGGCAATTCATTTTTCAGTTAGTGTCCCTTTAACGATAAAAACTTATATTGAATCTCTAGTCTCAATGTCTGTGTGTATGGCCAGAGAAGGCCAAATACTCAGAATGGCTATTCGTCTTTAATTAGTTTATCATTGTTAACATTTATTGAATAGCCATGCAAGTGTTTAATTTCAATTCTTAAAAGTTCTTATCGTTAAAAATGGCTCATTTTGCCCCACCAATCAGATTTTAGCTATCAAATGTTAAATAGATCTGATTGTTGGGGCAAATTGAGCACCATTTTTTAACTATAGAACTTGTATTGAATTTCCCTGCTGGTATGACAGCCATGCAGAAAATATTTTTTTACAGTTTCTGTCACCCACATGCATAAAACTGAGCTGACATGAAATCCTTTAATAATTAGATGCAGTGTATAACGCAGCATGATTTACAGTCCATTACTGAAAACTATAAATCCCTTCACAAATATACTTGTCCTTTTTTTTTGTTATCTGTCCCCTATTTCTTTAAGCTGGGTCCACATGATCACATCCTTTGTCCTGGGCCGACCATTGCACTACCAACCGACAGTACCCTCAGAAGTACCCACAGCCGACAGTTTCCGCAACCGAGCATGCAGTCCATTAGAGCACTGCACAATCAACGTGGTTGTGGGTGTGTCCGATCCCTGTTTGTTTGATTTGGTCTTCGCCAGTTGGTCGCGGCCAGCCTTGGAAAGCATCCAATATTTTCTTCCCAACCGTCCAAACACTGAAACAATCGTTATTTTACATGGCGTTGTAGAATAAGAATGTACTTTGTACCCTTATTATTTGACATATGTACGGCTGGTTCTTCTGCTATTTTCATTTAAAAGAAACCAGCAGTACATATGTCCAATAATAAGGGTACAAAGTACCTTCTTATTCTACAACGCCATGTAAAATAACAACCGCCATATAAATAACAACCACCACGTAAAATAGTGTTCGCTAGCGTTACACGGTACACACTTTACAGATAAAGGGACAATTCTATCTAATTTGACAGAATCTTTTTTTTATCGTTAACATGAGTACCCAGCTCAAGTAGTTAAACTACTGTCATAAAAAGCAAAAAGTCCATATACTGATCTTGCGCATCGCTGCTACCTGTCGCACACATCAGTAATAGTCTTTGGGGTGCAACCAGACTTAAGTTCACACACACGAGCAATCGCGGGGGATGTCCCACAACACATGATGTGTATGCATGGCCGTTCTGCCCGATAATCATGCCGAGCGGTTGAGTCTCGTTGAAGATCCGACTGGTGGATCGGCAACGAGCCCAGACCAAATGGCCATTTTGGCAATAAAGTGCCCATACACGCTACGATTATCACCTGAAAACAGGCGTAGATACACAACATGCGTCGTGGGTCGGCCCCCAAGATCACACGTGTGTATAAGGCTTTATAGTTGTGGTGAGTGTTCTTATTACATGAGTGCTTTGCTGTAGATGTCTGGCAGTGGAAACACCTTGTATCGCACATTGTTAAGAGTTTATATCGCTTCTGTACTTAACAACTATACTGAATTTTCTCATTATCACCCTCAATTAGCACAATTCATGTAAGGTCCTTCTAACCACTACATCAAGTCTGCATAATAGCTGTGAATTTGACTAATGTACAAAATACAATGAGAGATGTATTATTTTGACTGCATTGTTTTCTCAACCAGATACTTGATCATAACTTAAATAATGTGTGTAAGATCTTAAGGTTGCCATACATATTACAATATACTTACCCAACCGACATTCGATTCATCCTGCCAGAACTGCCTCTCCCGTTCTTCTATGCGACCGTCATGCGATCGCAAATCCTTCATTTTGCATGTCGGTCGCATAGAAACGGGACGAGGCGGTTCCGGCAGGATCGATCGAATGTCGCAGGAGCGCACGGTTGGGTAGTAAAATCGAATATATGTATAGCCACCTTTATACATGTGAAGCGGTAGTAGAATATACAGGGTTATTCAATAAAAGTTCTTATCGTTTAAAATGGTGCTAATTTTGCCCCAATCAATCAGATGTTAGCTTTCAAATGTTAAATAAGTTCTGATTGGTTGGGGCAAATTTAGCACCATTTTAAACGATAAGAACTTTTTTGAATCTCCCTGTATCCTCCACCCCTGGTGATCTAGGTCTTAAATGCTAGGTCTTCACACCTGGTACTGCTAACTCTTTAAACGCTAGGTCCCCACCCCTGGTGATCTAGTTCCTTAAACACTAGGTCCTCACCCTGGTGATGTTAAGTCCTAAAATACTAGGTCCTCATCTCTGGTGATGCTGGTCTTAAATGCTAGGTCCTCACCCTTGGGAGTACTGCTGGAGCCCTTGCCGCTCCTATCCTTTCCCATTCTAGTGGATGCGGATTAATCCCTGGTGCTTCCAAGGACAGACATGCTTCTTGTAATGCATGGGATCAGGCAGTGTAGGTGGCAAATATGTTTTATTTTATACTATTAGGTAATGGACTTACAATATCACTATAGTTATCATTTAAGCATTTGCAGGACAAATAGCTGTATCCATCAGAATTGGAGTGTTATGTCTAAAAAGATGCGTGTAGCAATCATTAGCCCTGTTTATTGACGTATTAAAATGTGTTGTTCTGCTATATATATAAATGAGTAGAAATCAGGGCATTTCTTACCTTCTCAGCATATTCATATTCAGTATATCTTTCAATCCCTCAATATTTTTCTGTTGATGTGCTCAAAAAATGATCGGAATTGTTTTGTTTTAATTGTGTCCACTTATGTTTTTGATTAATGCACTGCTATTTTACAACATTTATTACAATGTTTCTGTAGGATGTTCCCTTTGCCTTATAAACCAAAAATGTTTTTTCATGTTTCTTTTTACTTTTGATTTAGCCACATGGGCCTGGATCTAATATTTTGCATCTGCATAAATGCAGAGAAAAATAACAGAACAGAGGCCTTAAATAAAATCTAGAGAACAGAACTCGGGGAAAATATAATAAAGACAAATAAAATTCAACTAAAATTCTCCAACGGCAGGTGTAAAAGTTCTTTAGGATTGGCTTCACTCTGGGCATTGATCAGCCAATTATCTTATTGTGGCCAATCACTAAGAGCACTGAATAACAGGCCAATCTTTGTCTATACATAGGCGTTTATGGGAGGATTCAACCGACCCCCAAGCCTACGAACACCTGAGAAAAACGGACGAATGGGGATAATCGCGCGTGTGTAGGTGTTGGTCGAGGATCGTTCGTCGATCTGCAATTATCGGCCATTTTGAACATTCGCCACGGCCGGTCGGGGGTCTGGTAAAAATCTTCAGTTGGTACGAACCTTAAGCTCATTACCTTATCTCCAAAATGAGCTCAGGGTTATTAGATATCACCAGATCCAAACACGCATTCTGTCTAGTAGGAACTTCTACCATCTGTGAAAAATGTAAGAACGTGTACCTTTTGAGGGGCCGGCAGTTCCCTTACTCCAATCTATGTCAGGGTAGTTAAAATCCCCCATAACCAGAACATGCCCCATACCAGCAGCCTTCACCAACTTCATATACCACGGTGGGAAACCAAGGGAACCCAGTCAGCCATACCATATAGATAGTTGTGTGTTTAATGATATACTGTATTACCAGATAAATACTTTCATTAAATTATGACAAGACTAAATTTTTTAATACTAAAGGGCATGTCCACCCCCAAAACTATAATTTAACCCACTACTTGCCCACTGTGTAGTGCATAAAAATCCTTACCTTACATCCCAGCTCCAATGGCTCCCGTTATGCCCCCCCAAAGTCCAGAAAACTGGCCACCAGGAGCCTAGCAGATCCATATAGGACTCTGCCTCCTGTCTCCCCTCCGGGAGAATTTTGCCATGCGCAGTTCACGCCCCCTCCCTCCCCTCCCTCTCTCATCCGTTTTTCTCTCCCTCCACCTATGTAAATCCCTTTGTAGTATAGTAGGTCTCCCTCCCCCAGTCCCAACCACTATAATAGTTTTTACAGAAACTCCCCCGAACTAATTACCTTACTCTCTCCTCCCCCGGCATCTCGACTGCAGGCAACCGCGTCCGGACACGGCTGCCGGTCCGGCCCCCTGCTTGCAGTTTCATGCAAGCAGAGGGCCGGGACAGTATGCCGGAGGAGAGAGGTAAGGTAAATAATGATCGGGGGAGTTTCTGTAAAAACTATTATAGCGGTTGGCCTGGTTGAGGGAGCCCTACAGTACACCAAAAGTTTTTAAAAGGGGTGACTGCCCTTTAATCTACATATGCCTCTTATTAACATGACTGTACACCCTTGCATGCCATAACATACTTGATGTTAACCATCTTAGCTGTCACCTCAGATTTTTCGGGCCGACTGTCTGATACATGGAAATGTTGGTCGATTGGCCCCTAAAAATCTGCTTGTGTGTACCCAGCCGAAGTGTGACTTGTTTTGGGGACGGGTGTGAAACTAAACGAAGAACAAATATTAGCACAAATGGGAACTTATCATACTTGGTCTTATTCTCCTGGTACTAAGCATGAACTTTACTTCTGAAGGATTTAAAAGGTAATATTGTTTTTACTATAATGAGGTTTGCACCAGTTATAAAGGATTTTAATATGTTTACATTTTGAGAGATACTATTGCATCCCTATAGCTTTTATATAGTTATGGAACTTCTGGTGACTTCTTATATCCTTATATTCTAAAATAAAGGGGAGCATTATTCCAAAACAAAAAAGCCAGGCAAGGAAAAAATATATATATTATACTTTAACACCAGACTGCCCTTTAAAAATGGGTGCTGTTGCAGGGGCCTGGAATAAAACATACCAGCAATCAGCTTTTTGAAAGACTGGACCCGAACTTCTGATTTGGTTCCGGAAGTTCAAGTCCAGTCTTTAAACAGCTCTCAGAGGTTAGGGTTGTGATGGGCCCTGCTACAGTCCGGACCCCCAGCCCCTCCCCTCTCATCGCAAGGGGTGCAGTGGTGGTAGTTACGCCCCTGTGTGTGTGGCTATACAGTGGTGAGATGTGCTCCCCTCTGCCCATGATAACCCTTGCAGCAATCCCACTCTTAAAAACCCTGCCCTTGCCCCTGTACAGCTCTATCAGACATTCTTGTGCCTGGGTTATCAATTTTAAAATCAGAGAATCAAGGACCCAATCTTGTGGCGATAGTGCTAACAGCACATAAATAAAATGAGATAGTTACATTTATTACAGCACTGGGAGGGGTGCCTGTATGTCACAATGGATGTAAAATTTGTCTATTCAGTATTAAATTGCAGGCTTCAATTCCACCTAAAAGGCCCCTGTTTCTCTGTCACATGTAGACTATTGTCATATCTACACTGCATGCATACCCTCCAACATTTCAAAGACAAAAAAGGTACACTTGGACACACCCCTTGTACCACCCAAACTCCTCCCACAGCCCCTCCCCAAAATATATATGGCTCCCCACCCAAATCTGGATATTAATATCACCAATTATTTAAATGTAAATAAGTAGTTAAAAGTTGTTACTGGAGAACATGTATATTTAATGAAGTGTTAATGATAGCAGTTCTGGCCCCCTATAAGCTAGACAGATAGTTATAGATCGATAGATAAATTAGATAGATAGAGTTAGATAGATAGAGTAAGATAGATAGATAGATAGACGACAGATAGAGTAAAATGATAGATAGACAACAGATAGAGTAAGATAGATAGATAGATAGATAGATAGATAGATAGAGTAAGATATAACCGTAGATATATAGAAGATAAGTAAGATATAAATAGAGATAGATAGATAGATAGAGTTAGATAGATAGATAGATAGATAGATAGATCATAGATAGATAGATAGACAGAGTAAGATATATAGATAGATAGACAGACAGATAGAGTAAGATAGATAGATAGACAGATAGAGTAAGATCGATACAGTAAGATATATGAATACCTCACAAAGAATTAGACAGAGAGATTAGGTGGTAGGCCAAGACATTCTCTGTGGCTGAGCCTGAACTCCGCAGAGGCCGGGCCGTGTGCTGCTCTGCTGCCTGCACAGCTCCTTCACCTGACCAGTGAGTACCATCCGACACTGACTAGGAAAGTCACGTGCACTGCAGTGACTGATCGATTGGACCAGCCACCTGCTCACACTGATCACTCCTCCTCCACCGCTTTCGGCTCAGTCAGGGTGGGTGAGTGACCCCCCGGCCCACGGCAATAATTATACAATATAATACGAGCAGCAGATCAGAATTTTTTATTGCGGCCCAATAATACAGCTGGCACACATAATCCGGCGGTGCACATCCCAGGCACCCGGTACAAGCCGGTACTTCTGTTTTGCCCGGTACTGCCGTTTCAAAAACGTACAATACCGGGTAAATTGTACACTTGGAGGGTATGCGCATGCACTCTCTGAAAAAGCCCAAACCGTCTCTGCACAGATTTGTTTTCACATTCCCTACAGATCTATCCCATGACAATAATATTGAGAGGTGAGAGTTTCACTGACGGTCTGATTAGATTTGTTTTTCTGATTTATCAGCGGAACAATACTGGTTTCCTTTTATCCATTACAGAAAGCAAATCTCCTACAGAAATGTCTCTTTTTATGATATCTAGTAAAATATCAAAACATCAATTGTTTACATTGTAGGTTACAACAAAAAAAGTTTCCAACTGTGAACGCAGATAAATAAAATTTGGGGAAGGGGTGGTTTGGAATAGGATACAATGATGATATCCATTGTATGACGCATGTCTCTTTGGGTCGTATTTACAAAGGTGCGGTATCGCTTTTTAGCAATACCGCACTTTTAACGACTGGCTTAACAATCGCTAAACTAATCATAAATCTATGATAAGTATTGTAAATCTATGACCGCAATCGCAGGTTAACAATCCCATAGAATGCTATTTCAGTAGTTTACTACCGCATAGTATTCTACGACCAAACGTTCGTAAATTAACAAACATTCGCCTTAAATGTACGATCATCGTACATTTACGTCGTCGTTGTAATTTACTAAAAAGGCGCAGTATAGATAATGTGCAATACTGTTCATTTATAAATATGGCCCTATATCTATTAGGGGATGGAAGATTTAACTATTATTCTTTAGGTTGTATTTCAGTTGGCCATAGTCTCACATGACACCTATCCTTAACAACCAATCCATCACAGCCCTGAAGGCATCCATTAGCTAATCGCCAACCTATCTCAGTAATGTACGTTACCAGAAAGACCAATCATTAAGCAATGTAGTGCTAATAGGCCCCATTACAAATGCCTTACAAATGCAATGGAATCTCATTAGCATATTCACACTTCCAGAAAACAACTTATTTTAAAATGTCTATTAATAATATAATTAATAATCTGACACCATGTCCTCTCTAGACACTGAGGTCATTAGATTCTGATCAGTTTTACCATTCACACTCAGATCTCTTTTCTTGTCATCTACAGTCCTGCACATTCGTCAGGTCATGTACAATCAGATGATTTTATCTGAATAAAACAGATCTAGAGAGAACAGTCCCCCCTAGATGGCTTTGATTATGTCCATTTATAAATTAGTATGAGGTGACTATAAGGCCGATGCAGAACAAAAAAAGTTGTATCGTCCCTGACCGGGATTCACGAAACTTCAACTTTTTTATGTGAGACTTAATGAATCGAGGGATCCTGGTCAGGTAAGATACAACTTTTTCTGTTCTGCATTGGTCCATATGCCCTGTAGCAATGGCGTTAAAGGAATAGTTCACTCCCAAAGTGAACTATTCCTTTATGTATTGATTGAAGCCTGGAGGTTAAGGAGCTATGCCTTACCTTCCATTCTTCAATCAATAACTCTGGAGCCAGGGCTGAAGGTAAGTATATTTCCTTTTGGGTGATCCACCGATGCGATCTCCTCACTGCTTCCTGACTCTAATTCTCTATAGCGTGCATTATCACGCTTCTGCGGATTCATTAGTAGGAAATAGGACACTTTCTCCATATGCCCCGCATCGTACCAAATTTTAGTCTCTAGGTCAAAAACTGTGGGAGGAGATACAGTCCAAGAAAGAAGAAGAAATAGAAAGAACAGTAATTTGGCTCTTCAAGCCAAATTAATAAATATAACAGCTTAGGATTCAGTGAATCATATACAGGTCCAGTCACTGTGACCTATCCACGGGTCTCTGATCAAAACAGGAACTAGATAAAGAGATATAATTAAAAAGTGGACCACACTCCAATATTTAAAAAAGAAATTATCTCCTAATGTTTATAATACACATATAAGTAAGTAAATCTCTTCCACATGGAACCTTTCAATTTCTATGGTTTTATTACCAGAGTCCAATCCTAAGATACAATCTCTCTAGAGATCGTTCATCATCCTCTGGGCCCAAATACTAAAAACAAATATAAGCATGCAAATAAAAAGTACAATTCAATATATAAAAAAATATATATAAAGATACTGCAGTAAAAAAAATGCCACTGCTATAAAATCCGGATTCAGTAAATAAGAAGGCACTTATATATATCACATATATGATGTTGAGATGTGTGAAACTCATAAATCTATATATATAAACTGTATTTAACCAGCAGGATCTCTTATCCCTATCTTCTCATAGTAGCACTGACACGCAAATTGAAACGAGAGAACTTAATGCCATAAATGGATCACCCTGAACCAGAACTGCAGGAACACATCTAACAGCACCTAATCTTAACTTAGCCATTACTACAATGGCGATGTCGCTCTATTTCCAAAAAGTTTGGAATTGGCGACCAGCGAGAAAGAACAATAGTTTAAAACCCACGCTTACACGATAGTACACCGAGTAGCATTTTTTGGAATAATTTTAGGCAAAAACCTTATAGCATCGGACCCTATAACTTCCACACTGCCTTTTCTCCAGTGTGAACAAACTAAACCTTAACTCCACAATTCCTTCTATTACCGGTAATTTAATTCATATGCCATCCTCTATGTATAATTTCTTTTATATATACTGGATTCTAACCTAAATAATATGTTATAGGTAAGGCCTACAAGATGATATTTCTCTCCCTTAAATCTAATCCCCTTTGTATACAATTCACTATATGCCTGGTTCTGGTTGTTGTATAATTTGCTTTTCTGCTTCAGCTTAATTATCTTGCTATCTAAGGTACTCCTTAATTTCAATTTACAATTAACATTAACTGGGTGCAATTGTTTATGACCATGTTTCACGTCAAATAGCTGTTAAAATCATTCATTCAGAAACTCGTTTCCCTATTGCTATACAGATGGGTAAATGGTTTGTACAGTACATAACATTTGCCTTCTTTTAACTTTAGATTGCAAACAATTTAGCTGTGGTTGTTTTTTCAAACACAATTCCTTTAAATACCTTTTTTTTTTTCTATTTCCTTTCTACCTCTGAATGAAGCCACTTGGGCATGGACTAAATGGTTTTGCATTTTTTCTGTAACAGTATAAATATAGAAGAATGATTATTAATACTGCACTAAAAACAAGTCAACCTCTGTTCAGTCTCCTGGCCTGAGAATTCATCATACTAAGCTATGTGCTGAAAGATTGTTTTAAAAAGTTATTTGCTTTGATTGATATTAAGGGTTATCCAATATCATATAACATTAAATGACAGGATATCAGGATCGCTACCCTAAGGCTTTACATTCGGTGCCCATACACTGTCTATAGACAAACATCTAATCTATCTAATGTCTGCCATTGTATGGCCAGCTTAATTGCATTAGACAGTTAATGCTCATGAAGCAAATCTATATACATTCCCCAATTAAGTTCATACATGGCCAGATTGTCTTCCAATCGCAGATTTCCAAAACTTCCTACCTTAAGGCTCTGATCTTCAAGAGGAAATCTGAGGAGAGATGGGGATCGGTGGAAAATGTTCTGTCTGGCCCGATCTTCGTTTTTCTGACGCTCATGAAATCATTGAGTGGACAACGTAAAAGCAAGAAAACGGTTTCAACATTTCACAACCCGATAAATTGATCGGACCAGTCAAAATGTTGATCCCGTCTATGTGGGGATTTACATTAAACTCCTATTAAACTTTCAGCCTTTTTCATGCAGTTGCAGCTGAACAACTTCTCCATTAGCATTTGGTGGCTTGAAACAAACACCCCTAAACAATGTACCTGCTTTCTTAGGGACAATACACACAGGCTCCTGATAAATCAAAAATCTACAAATGATATACCTATCGTCTAGTGGTGGAGACATGGTGGTATTTCAGTCCGGCTAACAGTTTGATCAACTGACTTTACTGATGAAATCGTTCAGGAGCAATTCTCAAACTGACCCGATAGGGACAAAGCAAGCAATGCTGCAAAATGGTTGTTTCAAGGTTAGTTGTAGACTATATATATATTAGAAGCAATAGTGAAGCATGGACAAAGGTCAACTAACAATTTAAATCTTTAAGTGTATGGCTAACAATTGCAGATGGGTGCATACTGAAGCTTTGTAAAACACAGTTTATATTATTATTGCCTAACTTTGGATTATTTTGCACAATTGTGAATCACAGCTTAAATCTAATATACAGCCATAAGGCACAGTCTGTTGCCTTACTTACTAATAGTAGCACTAATGGAGAGAAGCCTCATCACCTATCTGTTCATGGAAAAAGGAATCCCTGTTATAATTCCATATAAGAACATTTTGTGAAAATCCTATTTAGAGAGAGTCCGCAGGCAGAATTCCCTTTTTCAGTTATAATATGTTTGTAGACATATCTAAGTAAATCTGGGCTTGGCTTGCACTTTCCTTACGAATATTCCCCACAGGGTTCTTGTGCTTGAAAGTTCATGAGAACAGCACACCTTCTCGGAAATAACCTCCAAGGGAATGTGGGTCCTGAGCCGTCTCCTGGAAGATCAATTCATACGATTGGAGCTCAGATGACAGCTGAAAAAGCAATAACATTAGGCCTAAAACAACCGCACAATGAGATAAAGCCGCATATTCATAAGGTTGGCAAACATGTTCCTTCATTTTCTCTGGTCTCCAGCACGTATCCATCTCAGCAAGCAATATGGAGGAAACTTGGAGCATGAGGATTACACAAGGAGTGAAAGGAAATTAGTTTTGCACCACTTTGCTACACATTACCCTCCTCTTCTTCTCTCCAGCCTTTTCCATGATTTTACATTGTTTTATGTCATAACCCCTCAATCTTCATTTGAACAGTGAATTTATTCCATTAGAACTGTAGGAGGTATTAGCAATAGAGAATGTGCAGTCCATTACCACAGGAGGGCAATTTCGACATAAACTTACAGGAAAAAGTGCAAACACATATCCGCGGTTGATTCCCCTTCCTGCAGGTGTATGTGTTCCACGTTGTCATCATTTCATAAATACCTTTTGTGCAAACATGCATAAAGACATGTCTATAGAATTTCCTGTTGTCTTATTGCTGGTTACTTTACGGTTTTAACTTGACCCCTGAATCAGTGTGAAATGTGTTATTATTTGGAAAGGATATTGTGAATGGGAACTTCCTTACAAGTACATTAAACATTTATCTCCCCTTCCCCCATTCATTCTCTGTTTTGTCTCAATGTCCCTCTGGCTTTGAAGGCAACCAACTACTTTGCAAAGAAAATAACATTTTTTTCCACGGATGATGTAATTGCCTCATCATTTTTCATTTGTATGTTTCTAGATGTTTTTCAAGATGAAAGTAGGGAGATTTTAACTTTCTCTGACTACTGTTTACTTTTTATATTTCAATAAATGTACATCCCAGGCAAGGAATAAACTGAAGTGATGCTAACCAGTGGAGCTGTGATATAATATATCAGCATGGGAAACCTAAACTGATCCCAGGAAATTCCATTGTTTCTGGCCCCTTGCCTCTTATTTACATACAAAAAAAAGCTATTTACCCACCGTCTATGGTACCATATGAAATGCAGTTCATGGTACACATGTACACAACTGACGTGTCATATGTTTTTTGGTGGCTGGTTAAAAATAATGTGGGTTTTTTTTGTTTTTTTATGGTCCATTGTTTAAATTTTCATCTACTTGTTCAATAATTCAATACAAGCAAGTCACTTACCATATTGACTGGTCGATGAAACTGTTGATTGACGGTTGAAAATACCATTCGCAGAAGTAAGCATGCTTATTTCAACTGAACAGAAATCTAGAAAACATAAAACCATCAACATTTGTACGATCAACAGAAAAAGTCCAAACTGACCAATTAAGGAAAATTATACTTTGCGTCAATTGAATGCAAGCAAGGGAATCCGTTTTGGATTTATTCATTGGATCCGAAATTTCACTTGATTGGGCAATTGTCTGGTAGGTTTGGTGTTCAATCACTTAAGCTAGGTACACACCTATCGATTTTTCCTCCTGACCGACCGTTCGATACTTTCGAACGGTCGGCCAGGAGGAAGGACTGTCGGTCGCGGCAAAAGCAGCCGCGTCCGATATTCACCCGCGACCGATCGTGCGGTCCATAGAGGACCGCACGATCGGACGAGGTTTTCCACCCTGTCCGATCGTCCTTTCGTCCGATTCGGACGAACGGTCGATCGGACTGGGCACTTTCGATGCGATAATTTCGGTCCGATCGACCGATACACTGAACTATCGGTCGATCGGACCGAAATATCTCATCGTGTGTACCCAGCTTAAGGATCAAAAAACTAACTTACTTGCTATTGTCTGGAAATGAACTCACTGGCCCAGTGACCACTGCATGTATTGGCTCAATAGATCTTCAATTCAATGACTAGAGCATTCAATTCTTAAGCTGGGTACACACAGTAACGATAAAGCCCCGATACCGTCGGATCCGACGGTATCGGGCTTTATCGTTACTGTGTGTACGTTCGTCCCGAACGACGCGCGGCCACGAACGATCGGGTCGGCCGTACGCTCGTTCGGGAAGGCCGAAATTTCCATCGGCCGCGCTAGACTCCTATAGGGAGTCTAGCGCGGCCGATGGAAACACACAGTCCCGAGCGTTCTCCCTATAGGGAGAACGCTCGGGACTGTGTGTATGCAGATCTTTGAAAGATGGCAGACAGGATCTTGCAGATCCTGTCTGTCATCTTTCAGAAATCTGTACTGTGTGTACCTAGCTTTAGGGCCGTTTTACCCAGACTTGCTGGGCAAATGTATGGAGTTAAAGTCACGCTAACCAGTTCGCTACTGGTTAGCGCGACTTTAATCCATATTAGCCTCAGATGCGCGGTTACGCAAATATCACCCGTGCATCCAACGCTAGTGTATCATTATTACATTTGCGCTAGTTTAGCGCAGGATTTTAAAACCAGCAAATAGTTAAAATCCTGCAGTGGGTATATCCCTTACCGATTTACCCAGATTCGCAAACGCGAATTGAATCGCGAAAGGAGCATTTATCCAGAGCGATGGCGGCTTTGGGTAATAAGCTTGTTAGTGTGGTAGTTCCAGCTACATGTGGTATGGCACCTCTTACATATAATCATTCCCATTGAACTACACCAACAAACGCAGCACATATGCACAAGGCAGCTGCAATCCATGACATGTGTAATTTATTTGCATGTTTATATGTTTCTATAACGCCATGATAAGCAAGGAAAATACACGTATGTGCAAGGTGGCTGCAATCCACGTGCATGTCTATTTGCACATTTGTTTCTAAGCACAGAAAAAATTGCCATGTGGAATAGAAACAACTTACATACCAGTGTTATAGTATCCAGATATGAGACATCTCATTCACCTTCCCTTTAACATTACACAGTAATTGACTCTTTATTTCATACATATGGAGCATAGAGGACATTTCACACACACCCGGCATGACTCTGCAATGAATAATTCCTCCCCAAGTCTGATTCACCATTACCCACTGTGCAATCTCATGGCACATACACATAAGTTACTGCTGAAAACAACATAGGCCATCCTGCTATGGAGACACTAAATAAATCCAAGCAAGCATTCCAAAATGTCACATTATGATGTAACCAAAAAGGGTGTGTGTGTGTGTGTGGGAGCTCTCCTATGGCATCTCTTTTCACATTATGTAACACAATAAACCAGCAACTGCCAATTCATTTGTAAGTTTAACTTTTCTACAGCAAAACCAGTAATGATTCAGTTTACACTGAACCAAATAAACACAAATAGGAACCTACTGGTTACCTCTCTGCTTCATCTGCAGTTATTGTCTGGGGGACTGTATCTGTCAAGGAGAAGTTGGGGCCCTACATGGCTCCGTCCCCCCCCCCGCAGTCACAGGGGCAGCTCCCATGGTATACCCCTGCCAATAATTAGGTTTATATGCTCAATAGAAGTCTAATGGTAAAAAGAACCTAACAGAAAAACATTTTTAAGGCTACGGTCACACAATAGTCCACATCGGAACGCAAGTGATCCGCAAAAAAATGGTGATCGCATCCCTCCGAAAATGGATCTAAGTGCTGCATATACAGCGTATGCCGTAGCCCTAACACTTATAGGCTGTTATTTAAGATATCGCTGTGGTATGTAAAGTGGCCCTAGTGCTTTCTACAGTTAAACAGCTTCTCTGATATGATCTTCAGTTTTTATACGGTCCAATCATTTTTAAAAGGCACAGTAAGCATGAACTATTATCCTCTAAGGTTCTAAGCAGGTTTTATTGAAATCCCAGGGACTGTGCCCAAAAACCACAGTGAAGCACAAGTGATGTGGTGTGGTGGAGACCAACCGCCCCTCTCTATCTTCCCGCAGACCGATCAATACAATATCATTGGACCTTCCTCTAATGTTCTAAACATGTGGAAGATCACGTGCACTAAGGGGCCCTCCAGCTCTGGTTTAAATGGACACAATGAAGAATTTACTGTATTTACTGCTTCAGTTCCCACTTTATTAACATCCACAAAAAGATATCACCAGTCTCCTGTATAACTTACCCATTGGCTGCTTGGAGTCCAAATGATCCCAAGATATCTGCCATAGCACCTAGCATCTGATCAGTACGTCCAGTTGATTTCTGTGGTGCCTTCATGGTGCCCTGTGCCTCTGTGTAGTTCGATGTGGAATCCCTGTGTAGATCTACATTCCAAATCACAATCTCAGCCACTGCTGCTGCTTTCACCCATTGAGGCTCCACCTCTGTGGTGAGAGGTGCAGGACTCTGCTAATGTGTGAACCTTGTGCTTGTGTTTATTGTAATGGCACAGAGCTGCTTGGCTGTGGGGAGGGAAGGCTCAGAGAAAGGCAAAGCTAAACAGTGATAAATTTTCAAAAGAAACAAGTAAAGAGCCAATAGCTTTCACCATCTCCCCTCTGTGTCTGCCTGGCCTCTGTGCTCTGTTGTTGTGGATAGGAGCCTATTGGTGGTGTGGGTTACAGTGACATCCCATGTTTGACTGCAAACAGCTGTTTAACAGTTTTAAATCTGGGATTGTCTGCAACACAGTGTGAGCTGCCTAATGTAGAGTGATGGTAGCCCTGGAATATATATAAAATACATATATATTGGACTTTTATTATAATATAAAAATATTATATTAATATATTCAACTTTTGCTTACTGGAAAATTTAATTTCCTAAATCCATAAAACAAAAAACTTATGTGCAGGGATATCAAACTTTCAGCCCTGCAAACGTTTGGAAAACTACAACTCCCAGCATTCCCTTCTTGGGAGTTGTAGTTCACAACATCCTGTGGCCACGCAAAATCTCTCCTGCCCTTTACATCAGTTAGCGGACTTTAAGGGGCATATTTATAAAGGTTCGTTAACTTTTCGCGGCCGTTTTCGCGGACATTAACGCAAATCGCGTTTACCGCGATTTATAAAGGTCCGAAAACGGCCGCGAAAAGTTAACGAAGCGTTAACCTTTCGCGCCGATACTTACCTGTTACCTGCCGCTTCTATTTATAAAGCGGCGGTACTGGTTTCACTCGGCTAGTATCGGCTGTTTTACTTCGCCACCTTGAAGGAGGCGAATTCAGCCGATACTAACCTCCCACACCCCCGCGGCGACAGCGGCGACCACCCGCCGCCGCCGCCACTTCCCACAGCCCCTCCCAACCCTTTCCCCGTTCGCGGCAATCTCGGAACTGGAGGCTAGAGGGGCTGCCGAGGGGCCGCAGCAGTGGGTCGCGACCACCCGCCGCGCACCCCCTCCCCGGCAACCCCTCCAAGCCCCCCGCCCCGGCCGCTCCCGGAGGGGACGGGAGGGAGCCGCGGGGGGGTGGAGGCTTTCAGAACTTCCCAGAAATCTGATTGGTTATGTAAAGCAAGTATTAAAAAATTGACCAATCAGAAACGGATTATGGATTCTGCAAACCTATAAAAGAGGAGCTTTCCGCCGCGGAACTCAGATGCCATCGCAGTAGATGGCTGAAGAAGAAGAAAGAAGCGGCTGGCACACATCGGCTCCGCTGAGGCCGGCGGTGCCAGCGGCTCACTGTCGGCCCAGTGAGTCTGCCTGGCATCGGCGACCTGAGTGGGGTTGGTGTCGCCAGCCCGAAGACGTCGCCAAAGGGCTCTTTTAAGAGCCGCACTGGGTCCCGTTCGAGCTGCGGGACCCCCGCCAAAGCACTTATTAGTGCCGCAAGGGCACTTGTTAGTGCCGCAAGGGCCCTTACAAGGGCCGGGGAGGGGTCCTGTTTCGAGCTGCGGGACCCCTAAGCCCCAAAGGGCTCTTATAAGAGCCGCAAGGGCACTTGTCAGTGCCGCAAGGCCCTTATAAGGGCCGGGGAGGGGGTCCCGGTTTCGAGCTGCGGCCCCCTTAAGCCCCAAAGGCTCTTGTCAGAGCCGCAAGGGCACTTGTAAGTGCCGCAAGGGCCCTTATAAGGGCCGGGGAGGGGGGGTCCCGGTTTCGAGCTGCGGGACCCCCTAAGCCCCAAAAGGCCCTTCTCAGGGCCCCGCTGGAGGGAGCCTCCACCCCCCCCAGCGGCTCCCTCCCGTCCCCTCCCCGGAGCGGCCGGGCGGGGGGCTTGGAGGGGTTGCCAGGGGGGGGTGCGCGGCGGGGTCGCGACCACCTGCTGCGGCCCCTTCCCGGCAGCCCCTCCTAGCCTCCCGTTCCGAGATTGCCGCGAACGGGGAACGGGTTGGGAGGGGCTGCTGGGAAGCGGCGGCGGGTGGTCGCCGCTGCCGCCGCGGGGTGTGTGCGGGGGTAGGAGCAGCGTCGGGAAGGATTTTAGTCCCTTCGCGGCGATACTATACAGTATCGCCGCGAAGGGGCTTAAAATTACCGCACGCACATCGCGGCCGCGATAGTATCGCGGGAATAGCGCTCGCCGTTATAATACGGCGATAGCGCTATTTTCGCGGCCGCGATGTGCACGGTAATTTTTTTGCGATATTATCGATTCTTTAAAATATGCCCCTAAGTCTTAGTTTGTAGCAGCTGCCAAGAGTCTCTTCCGGTTCTTGCACAGCCGTCCCAAACCAAGGCTTAAAGTCCGCTTACCGATTGTAAATTACTTACATGCGAGTGAGATTCATCCAGAGCCTCTGGTAATAGAGATGGTCGAACTATTGAAAGTTCGGTCCGTTTTCGAACTTTCGAAATATTGTAAAAGTTCAAAAGTTCGAAAGTTCGAAACGGACACATTAAGGAGGCAAATAGTTTGAAAAGTTCGAGTCAAATACAACTAAAATATTAATGGTAACTTAATGTAAATGGCTGTGGGACCTGGGAAATGGTCTGGGAGCATGTTTCCAATATCCAGGACTTAAGTAAAATCGATTTTACTCTCACGCGCGCTCCTTTGAGCTTTCGCGTTCGAACGTTCGGGGTAACAATGGACATTTTACTCGCAGATTCGATACTCGCGTATAGGCTGTAAGGGAGACTTTACTCGCAGATTCGATGTTCGCGCCTAGATACATGTACATTTTACTCGCGGATTCGATACTCGAACGTTCGAACATTCGATAAATCATCGAAAGTCCGGGAAATATCGAAAGTCCGCGTCCGAGATGGTTCGAGATGTCCGGGTCCGTTCGAGTTCGAACAGTTCGGCTCGAACTCGGGTTCGAGTTCTATGCATTCCTACAGGTCAAATCCGATACGGTTGAGGTTTGCCCAAAGCTCTGGGTAAATCTCCATGCTGGAGAAGTGAAAGTTGGACATCCTTGAATCACATTGGAACCTAGTCATGTAAGCTACGTTATAACTATGTAAGGCTACTTTATACATACATGTAAGGCTACTGTATACATACATGTAAGGCTACTTTATACATACATGTAAGGCTACTTTATACATACCTGTAAGGCTACTTTATACATTAAGGCTACTTTCACACAACACAAAGAAAGCGGGGAAACACAAAAGCGTTTTTTTCTGCAGTAAACTGCACAGTTTAAAAATATTAAATACAACGCAAAAAAACACACTAGTGTGACCAGTATTATGACATTCCTATGGGAAAGTATTGCCCTTGCTTTTGTTCCCAACGATAGCGTTACCGTAAATGCGATAAACCATGTCTAGTGTGAAGCCTTATAGTTTTCTCCAATTCCCACACTATCAATAAATGACTCATTTTGTCTAATGTCTACCTATTGTATTATTTAGGTCGAATCAAAAGCGTTTTTGTGCCCACGATTTTACCTGAGTGAGTAGATTTGTGTGTGGCAGATCAGAGTGGAACTATTTTATTTTAGAGCAGTGACACACAGGACATTCACCGGCGTATAGTTACCCACTGGGTAAAAATATCCATCAATCAATGTCCCATTTGCTTTTATAGTAACTTACCGTATTAGAAAGTACGATTGATATGAGTACATATCAATTTTCCATCCTTGACAAAAATAAAACAAAAAAAAAATGTAAAGCCAGGTACACACCACCTGAAAGATCTTTGAAATATGACAGAAAGGATCTGCAAGACCCATCTGTCATTTTACAAACGATCGGCTACACACAGTCCACTACAGTTTGTCAAACCAGAACCCAGGGCAGTGAATAGTAACATGAAGCAGGATACCTGTGATTTATCACAATATAGCACCAGTGATCTGCTACCCCAGGAGATGGTCACCTACATATTTATATTTTTATGTACTGAACTATTTATGTATTTACTCCCTTGTATGTATGTATGTATAATTTTATTTATAAAGTGCCACTTGTGTACGCAGCGCTGTACATTAAAAATACAGAGCATGTATGTATGTATGTATTGTTTATTTATATAGCACCACTTGGGGATGCAGCGCTGTACAGTATTAAAATACAATAAAGTCATACAAGGGGGATAAATACATAGATAGTTCAGTACATAATATATAACTATATAAATAGAAGTGCTAGAGCTTTGCCACAAAGGTAAGAGGTCCCCATAGAGCTTAATCTAGTTAGGCGGGTACATACACATACAATGGAATGGGCATTAGTGCCAGAGTGAGACGTATGCAGTGCAATATAAACAATCATATACTGTGCTGGTTACCAGATAGGTAGGATTGTAGGCTATATTTAAACCTGCTTATTGAGGTTTCTTGACGTAGAGAGAGGGGAATAGAATTCCAGAGGATGGGAGCCACAGAGAGAAGGTTTAAGGCGAGAGGAAGCAGTCCGAGTGGGGGTCTGTACAGGAGCTGGTTCTGCGATGAGCGGGGGTACGGGCAGGAACATATGGGGAGACTAGAGAGGAAATTAAGTTGGAGCAGCAGAGTGAGGAATTTAAATGTTGAGAAGGATTTTTGTATACAATGTGCTGTTTAACGGGAGCCAGGTTGTTGTCCGGTACAGAGGAGATTTGGTATCCGGTTTATTAGAGAGCGAAACACACGTGTGGCAGAGTAAGTATAGACTGAAGGGGAGAAGGTGGAAAGCAGGAAGACCAAAGTAGTAGGTTGCAATAGTCCAGCGCAACAGGACGAGAGCATGCATAAGCATAGCGGTGGTCGGGAGAGAAAGGAACCTGCAGATTTTGGCTATATTGCCGAAAGAAAGAAGCGGCAGGTTTTTGCAACATAGTTAATGTGGTTCAAAAAGAGAGGAGGAGTCAATAATTACCCCTAGGCAGCGTGCCGATTGGATAGGGGAATGGGGTATTGTCAACAGAAATGGAGAAAGATGGGACAGGACCAGTTTAGGTGGGAAAACATCAGTTCAGTTTTAGAAAAATTTAATTTGAGGTAGCGTTGAGACATCCAGGAGGAGATGGCAAGGGGCAGTCGAAAGGGGGGGACTGTGGGAGCACTCCTGTGGCAAAATTACTTTATAACAAATAGTGGAAGTGCTACTGATCTGACCAAAACATTAGAACAAACAAAAAAGATTATCAATGCACATTCCTGGGCCCATATTGGGCCCCATATATCATAATATCTATGCTAGTACAAACGTAAAAACACGGGGGTTTCTAGTTACAATTTTATGCATAAAAGTGAAAAGCCTTCCAACCACGTCAAGTAACCCCTGTATGGAAGGTCCTAACATTTTTACCTTGGGTCATTTATCTGGGCTGACACTCCCTGCTTGGTTGCATTTTCTTGGAAGGTTGTCTCCCTGACCTTGCGTTGGATTAGTATTACAGGCTATCACTTCCCCCCGCCTACTGGCTTTTAACAAGAGGGAAGAGGCCTTTCATCCAATGTTTAGTATTCAGGCATAAGACCTCCAATTAAAGGGCGTGTTGGAGGCAGTCAGAGACAAGTGATTGGAGTCGGAGTTAGAACAGGGGACAAATAGATTTTTGTATCGTCTGCATATAAATGATATTTGAAGCCAAAGGTAATAACATCTCCCAAGGAGATAGTGTAGAGGGAAACTAAGGGTCCAAGAACAGACCCCTGTGGGACCCCCATACCAAGAGGAACCGGAGAAGAGTGGTTTGTTACATAGATACAGAGTAAGTTCTGTCAGAGGGATAGGATAGAAACCAGGATGCCACTTCATTCCGAATGCCCAAAGAGTGAAGTATCCGCATAAGGAGAGAATGATCGACTGTGTCGAAATAGAGGAGAGGTCAAGGAGGATAAGAATAGAAAAGTGACCATTGGCCTTTGCCAAAACAAGGGGATAAGTACAATAAGGATATGTGCAAGCACTGGTATGACTTTGTTGTATTGTGTTATTGTACAGCGCTGCATCCCCAAGTGGTGCTTTAATAATAAATGATATATCTACATAATACAAAGCACCAGCAATGTCAAAAGATCTTCATCTGACGGTGATGATGTTTCCATTTCAGTGAAGAGTTCCCTTGCTAGCATGGCACTGCCCTTACTCTCCAGAGAATAGGTTGCACATGCTTTAGAACTAGCCTGAGTCTAGCGTAGACTGCCACAATTTGCTCTAACAGCAGTCAATGGTCTCTAGTACCCTGTGAGTCATAGTCCAAAAATAGCCGTAGGACAATAAGTTGGATATTCCTGGTTGTGCCAGGGCTTACTGTGCCATTTGTCATTATAGCGTCATCCAGGATAACATTTCACCCCCTAAACCACAGGGGTTCTCCTGTTAAGTGTGAAATTAAAAAGATGGTTTAAAAGGTACTTTCTTATTCTCAGAAACTGTCTCTGTTATTATCATTTAAAGGTCAATAATAATGTCTGGGTGTGACAAAGCATACCCACAGTGACCAGTCCACCGCAGCAGGAGCCAATGTGAAAACTGATCTTACAAGCTCATTGATTTTAATGTATACAGCAGATGACTTGTCTCAACACTGGGAATTGCCAACTTATACCTTCATCCACATTAAGTGAGACCACCCACATATGACATTGAGTGCATAGGCTATGCTATGTATCCAATGGGATTAGTGTGCTCAGATCTAATGGACCCTCTTGGTGGGAGAGTGCTTAAATGCCAGGGTTTATAATATGTCCAGATGATTTCCCTGTGTACCCAGACCCAATTTTTACCCCATGTACCCGACACCAACATGTTTTATTTTGTAAGGGGTAAACCCCTGCATTATTTCATTGTTTAGCTCCCCTCTGAGCACATGTTCTGTTTTAATAAACCACAGCAGGTAGAAGTAGTTTGTTTCCCAACCATTCAATTCAAAATTGACATTGTGCTACTACCCAGTATCCCATCACCATTGACCTAGCTAGAAGATCCAACCAGTCACATACCTAGACCAACCAACCACAACTCTGGCCCCCAAGCCCCACCCATTCCAGGACCAAGCTCAGCACTCTGGGAAAGTAGGATAGGCTCCTCAAGATTGATTTGTTTTGATGAGTTTTTTGTTTTGAATGGGGTGTACTTGAATGAGTTAGGGGAGCAGCATGTTGTTAATAAAGGAACAGTGGAATACACGTTTTTATATTAGTCTCCCATCTAGGTATTTCAGGGAATAGTCTCTTATGTAATATAAAAGGGTATTAGTCCCCAGGACTATTAAAAAAATGGCAAGGCCACAGGCCAGAAGCTTTATACAGGTCTGGGAGTTTGTAATATTATATATATAGTCCTTATTTTTAACAACAAGAAAGCAAATTAAACTTTAACAGTTTCATCACAGCCATGAGAATGCTCACCCACCCTCAGTATGCAGACCTTCAGTACTATATCACGCTAATACCCCATTATTTTCTCAATCGCCCCCAGTGTTTACATAAGGCAGACTGCAGAAGTCCCTTCATTATCAAGTTGTGCCCTGTACTGATAAATCCACTCCTGTATTTGCATACCCCTCATGGGACAGTAAAAGCGCTTTCTTCCCAGACTCTTATGTCTTAAGACATCTCTTTATATGAACAAAAGCGGATACAAAGGGAACTAGCAAACACTAACTAAAGGTTCGTACACGGGACCTGATAATCTGCCCGTGTATGGCCCCTTTATCAGGCGAAACGGGCGTTCGGGCAGGTCTCCGAACGACCACCATTTCGCCCGATAAAGGGCCCATATACGGGCCGATTAACGGACGAAACGAACACATCGTGCAATGCGGGTCGGACACATAGAAAACTATCAGGGTTATTCAATAAAAGTTCTTATCGTTTAAAATGGTACTAATTTGCCCCAACCAATCAGATCTTTTTAACATTTGAAAGCTAACATCTGATTGGTCAGGGCAAAATTAGCACCATTTTAAACGATAAGACCTTTTATTGAATAATTACCCTAAATCACGTATTCAAGTTTTTCATTAAAGGAAAGAAACACCATGAGGTAAAATACAATGTTGGCTTACAAAAATACACAATACAGAAAATCCTCCTCAAGCTGGGACTGTATTTGGCTTTTCTTTAATGTGCAATTAAAGGACAACTAAAGCCTTTAAAGCAACATTGAATCAGAAGGTAGAACTCCTTAATATAAAAGCAGTAATTGTTTCCCACATGACATTTTGATATGGTTGTTGGGAAATTTACCTTGCTAACATGGGGTTTGTGTTTCATTTCCCAGCATTCCAGTATTGCGCACTGTGGTCACTGACCATTATGTTCTCTGCCATGCCCAGTTCTAAGCTATTGCGGAACTTGTTACAGTTGGTCACCCCCACTATAGCCTCTAGCCAATCCGTTTACAGGACAGACTAGGCAAGCGACCATGTGACTGAGGTCATGGGTGTGGCCAGTCACTGTACATACACACAGTTATTTCATCCAGTTCAATAGGGGGTTACATTTACTTTAATGCTATTTACTGTAGTGGGATTTTACAATTTATTGGTGTTTTTATATTTTTTTAAGACTCTGAAATGTAAAATGTAGGTTTAGTTCTCCTTTAAGCAGGGGATTTCAGGTGATTTCTCCAGATAGTCCAGATTGACCATACCACAGCAGATATTTGGTAGATCAGGCCAAATAACCAGCTGTTTTTTATCCCAACCTAATTTTAGTTGATCAAATATATTCTGCTTTTTTCAAACGGCACTATATAGATAAAGTTATAAACATTCTAACCATGTATCGTCACTGCTAAATAAGTTTATAATGAGATTTCAAATTAAAACATGGGTAGGCAAATTGAACAGATCTAGCCAGGAATTGTTCCGGTTGTAAAAGTAGAGGTAATCTACATCATCCGATTTTCTATATTCCCAGTACAGAGAACTCATAAGTAGATCAAAGCAGCAATAATACATTTGATACTAATCATACGCTTACAATTACAAATTGGGGTTTCTGTTCCCATAGCAACTTTCAGAATAAAACATAGGTTTATTTTACTGTGAATGTTGAACTTGTTTTCCCTTGGTTTGCATGAAGTTAATAGATGGATATTCTCCATATTTCTTAATATAAAGGAGTTTTTATACATTCTGCATACATACTGTTCACCCCACGAGGAGTTGTTGTAAACCATTAAAAAATATAATTTATGAGCTTGGTCTAAAATTCAGCTTTGATAGGATTTTAATTGTAAACATATGTAAGGTAGAATACCCCAAACATGTAATTTTTTCAGAAATGTTCACAACTTAAAAATTCTCTTAATCCTTATTGTCTGAGGGTGTACCGATAAATTCTTGTGCTACTCAACATTTAGCACAATCTGAAATCAATCAAGCTGTTTTTTTATTGCTCAGTAAGGTGCAAGCTAAGTATGTTGCATTGGTACCCTGCGGCTCCCATCTTTCCCCATCAAGTTCAATTTATAAAACAGGTGAAAGGGAATGCATTTTTTTTTCTGAGACTGGTGAAAAGGTTGGAAAGCTGAGACTAGAGAATTTGTATGCAATAACCTTACCTGATCGGTTAATACAATCTTCCATTCATAGAGCACTAAAAAGTGCCTGAATGGCAGAAGGCAGTATTAATCAATCTGCCGGGTTTTTTTTCCCATTTTGCTACCTTGCTTTCTCTGGCCCACTTGGACCACAGCGAAGTTGCACTTGCCACCCCTTTTCCTACTCAACTGATCACACCACCCATTCACCCTCCCATCATGCTCTTACCTGTGCAAGGCTGTTTACAGGAATGTGGCCGTGCAGAGATGTAAATATTTGTATGGACAAGGGTGCCCACTTACATGTGCTTGCCTATTTGTCTTGAGCCCCTTTCACCCCTGCTTCAAACAGCTTAACTCATTTGAATCTTTATCCTTTCTGGTCTCTGGTTGACATTTTTTGCAGGTGAATTATCAGTGGTCACAGCTGCAAGGTAATAAACTTATAATTATTTCATAATGTATTTTTCGGATCTGGGGCATCAACACTTCCTGCACTTGTTTCGGGGAGACTGTCATACAGAGCCAATGTGCTAAATATGCGACTGTTTTGGGGGATATGATGTTGCACACACAATTATAGGAACAGACTTACAAATCATTGTATTGTCACAGAAAGGGTTAAAGAAAAACTTTTCTGAAAATAAATCCTAATAAGGTCTATGACTAGCTTAATTAGTTTTAAAGGACAATCATAGACTAATTACAAAAATCCTCAGGACAGAATTATATTAATATTAACTAAATGTAAAATATAGGATTTACAACACGCAAGGTAGGGGATGTGGATTGGGCCAAGGGCTCCTCACCTGCCAACAAAGACTACTTTCCTCCTTTGTAAAAGAGAAAACAGAACTGTACTATGTGCAAAATAATGAAAATGTCTCCAGGCATTAGCTGGCAGATGAATCATTGGTTTGTGGATGATCCGACTGCAGTATTAATGACCTGTAATGAATGCCTTGTTTTGAAACTATTCATATCATACTGTAGGCTATGACTGGCTTAATTAGTTTTTGTCATGTTAAAACAGAATTTCTTTCCCCTCTCTCTCTTTGATCACTAAAAGCAAAACCCAACAAAACCAACTCTTGATGGCATAATCATAGCAGGATAGTTGAGTGAACACCTTTTCATCATCTCAATCATGGATATATTATTGAATATGGTAAAAAGTGTTTGCATTTGAGAGGCTTAAATCTTTCTAAATGGCAGAGTTGGCCTATTTGGGCTGAAATGTTGGAGATCCTTCCCACGCAGGCTTCGATTGATTATTACTTGCATTCAATGAGAACTGTCTTGTATTGCATAGGATGTGGGAGGGGGTGCTGGTATTCGAGCAGGTTCTGTATGGTTTTCTGTACAGGGAAGGAGGGATGGGTGACTGGGTGCACCATAAAGGGAAAATGTTTGGGTGGGAGAAAAATAGTGTTTGAGTGCACTGTTCATGGGGTAGGTTTGTGGGGTGCCCAGGCTCAAATAAATGCAGGTGATATTTGGGGGGGGGGCCTGACGGGTGCACTGGTATTATCAGGGAGGGGGGTATTGGGCAACTGGTGCACTAGTATTACAGGGAAGGGGGTATGGGGCAACTAAGTGGCTGGTATTATTACAGGGAGGGGGTATTGGTTAATTGGTGTGGTGCTGGTATTATTCCAGCAGGGCGTATTGGGCCTGGGTGCACTGATATTATTACAGGCAGGGGTGTTCCTAGGGTTGTTGGCACCTGAATAATTTGAATGCTTACCTAATGGCCCTCCACTCTATCTCTATCAACAATGCGCTGTCTATCCTTTACGCACACGTAGGTATATTAAAAACACATCGGAGAGAGCCACAACTGGAGCGCACAGTAGGTAAGTTTATCTGTGTAATCCGGCGTTTCTGTCAGTCAAAGAGAGGTAGGAATAAGCGATCTCACTTCCCTGTGAAATAACATTTGCAAAGTACACGTATATGGTGGTTTAATGTCGCTATAAGTGGAAAATGTGTCAGTATCGAATGTTCTCCCTATACTTCTTGTCGGCCATCTTTTAAAGATCATTGCTGTGTACCACCTTTAGTTTGGGTCCTGCCTTTACTATAGAAAGGAAGGACAGGCAGAGGGGTGTAAATGTGTTGGTATGGGCTGGGGTATTTTACTAACTACTGTCTGATCTTAATAAATCAACCTCAGTTTTTCTAATTAAATTAATTTCTGTGTTCTTGCAATAGTGTATTGTATTTACATTAAGTCTAATCTGTTACTGACCCTTCAATGTCCTTATAATTTCAATAACTTCAAATACAACTGTGATGTATTTATAATTTACAGTAGGGGATACAACAGGGCCGCCATCAGACTTTTCTGGGTCCCATATTGCACTGACCTGTATATATAAAATGCAGAACACACTGACCTGTTATATGAAATTCATGTACAAAAACACACACTGACCTTGTAATATAAAAAGGCCCCAATGTCTCTTTACCAGTTCCTTGTAAAAGGGAGAATAATATTTTTTCTCGTGAATCTATTCCCCTTTTTATACAAGACAATATCTTGCTAGCTCTAGCCGTTGCTACCTGGCTTGTTTGCTATAGCTAAGTCTGTTATCTACCAGAACCCCCAAATCTTTTTCCATACAGATACACTTACACAGAGTTATTTATGGTGTAGGTGGCACAGGGATATTAAATCCCAAATGCATCACTTTACATTTATCAACATTGATCTCATCTGCCAATCTGATGCTCATTTTGATAATCTATCTAGGTCTGCTTGCAGCACTGGCACTCATTTGAAGTCTGCATATAAAATGTCCCCAATGTCCACTACACACTTTGCCCAGTATATTTAAAATACCCCAATGTCCAGTACACATATTGCCCATTATATTATATAAAATGCCCCAATGTCCAGTACACACATTGCCCAGTAAACATAAATGCCCCAATGTCCAGTATATTATATAAAATGCCCCCAATTTCCAATAAACACATTGCCTAGTATATATAAACTGCCCCTGTACTGTTTAGGACAGGTTTATGTCCTCTTAACATTCTGTTGTGCAGTATGAGCATTCCCTTCAGCTCCCTCTACTGGACACTTGTGGACTTAACTCTGTTATTAGGTATAGTTGAATAATAAAGTTTAGCTAGCTGACCTCTGATGTCAGAACTCTGGGTCACAAGAAAGTGTTTTCCAGCCTGTGCAGTCCTCACATGTTTCCAGACTCCATGTTGTGAGAAGTCTCTTAGAAGCATGTTGGTAGAAATGTTTTTGCCTATATGTTCAGTTTCCATAGCCTAAAGAGTTAGGTTGTTATATTATGATTGTATATGTATTGCTATTTCAATTGGTTCATTCACATACATCCTTTTTTTGTATGTATTACAGTTTTTAAACCCTTAAATCTTTAATCATCCATTAAACAATTATCGGAACTTACACAGTGTGGTGCTTTGAAGAAGGGTTATCTGCCTGTCAATCTTACTTCAGACAGTGAGCAGGACAGAACAGTAGGCAACATACAGCATAGCTGATGCTCAAACAGCATAGTAAAACAACAGCTATTATACAAGGCTTACACACTGGATGGATCAGTAAAACGGCAACTGGTATCAAAGACTTCACACACAGCAGTGGATTAGCAAAATACCACAGAGTACAGAGTACAGCTTCAAGATCGCAGTACCACGTGCTCACCATAGATCACCAACAGATGTCTGAACGATCATTCAAGACCAATCTAAGGTGTCACATTCATCTAGACTCTCTAACCGCTCCCAATGCCTGATGCTGCGTTTTTTCCGTGCAGAAGCCGCGGCTGCATTAGCACAACTCACATTTGCTGAAAGAAACAGAGCTAAAATTAGAGAAGACACGCTTAGAGGCTATGGCGAAGAGAAGGGCACGTCTGGCAGCTGAGAAAAAAGCAGATAGGCGCGTCTAGCAGCTGAGAAAGAGGCAGAGAAGGCACGGTTAGAAGTGGAGACAAAACTCCAAATGGCAACACCTAGAAGCTTTCGCTGGAGATTCTTAACTTACTAAAACTGTGGCGATTGCAAACGCCAAGGCAGATGCCTTAGATGTTACACTACAGAACAAGCAGGTCAGAAATTCACTATGCAGCCTGATGTAAACAAGAAACTGCTATGCTTCGTACTAAAGAATAATGTGCTAAAACATTCACAGGAGGTACGGTCTATCAATGCCAAGCCTAGAAAAGATTAGTGATTACAAAGATGGTGATGTTTTCCCATCATTTGAACAATCAGAGTATCCTTTCCAGAACATTCCTCTGCAGTGTGACAACACCAATGTGCCTGCAGTTACACCTACCTCACCACCAGATGGTGCTCTGCCACAGGAACAAAAGGATTACAGACAATTCTATCCTGTTAATGTTAAGACACCTGCAGCCAGGACTATAATGATATCCCATGGACTTTACCTGCTATTAAAATACAGTGGTCCTGTTTATAAGCAACCAGCGGTCCCTGACAGGGCATTATTCTCCAGAAGGAGCACACCAGTACACACACCAGATGTGAAACCAGCGCTTTCCTATTAAACCTGATCGACCAAAACTTACTGGTAGCATCAGATGACAGACTTTGTAAGATTTATGGCACGCAGAGAAATGATAACCTCAGGCCTTGTTCCAGTTTGATGAGAAGCCAGAGAATTACAGGGCTTGGAAGGCTTCATTTAAAATGCTATAGAAGATCTACGCCTCTCTACAAGAAAAACAGACCTCCTAGTGAAGTGCTAGGTCCAGAGTCTAGCAGACAGTGAAAGGCATTCGAGCAGTCTATGTCAATGATTCTTACAAAGGATTACAGATGTCATGGCAAAGATTAGATGGAGACTATGAGCCTCTGAAAAGATTGAAAAATCTCTGTGGAACAGGATTGACAACTTGGGAATATCTTTAAAGAGATTGCAGCAAGAAACTTAGAGACTTCAGTGACCTGATGATAGAACTGTTAGCAGCAAAAAATGGAAGGCTGCTTTCATAGGATTTGACAATCTTGATTCTGCAAGAGGGATAGAAGACCTTGTCTGTAAGCTGCCACATCTCTAAAGAAAGAGATGGCGTCACAGGGGACCGAATACAAACAAAGACTATGTACTGTTCCCACCATTCTCTTTTTTGTGTGCAATTTATTTCTCAACAGCAAAGATGTACATGACCCTGGTTTTTCTCAGATCTTCCAGTCTGCTGGTGACAACAAGGCAGAAAATACCACTACCAGACACCCATCAGAGAAGTTCCATCCGGGTGCACAAGACTGAAGTGTCCTCATCTACAGCAAACTCTTCTACTTTCACTGATACCAAACCATGGACTTAACCAAAGGTTGTCCAATTCACCACAAACCTCATCCGCTGTACAATGCAGAGGCTTCAGAGGTAAGTCCCTTGATGAGAGAGGAAAACTTTCTTAAACAAAACAATATTTGTTACCGTTGCTGTGCCTCAAATGCACACCTTGCTAAAGACTGTGACGATCAGTTAGCGTACAGAGTGCAACAGTACAACATATGTCTGCTCTTCATCCCGGTCCTGCACCATGGTCATCAGGTCCCAGAAGGGAGGATCATGGCGGGGAGAGAAAGGATAACACAACGAGACTGAGTAATTACACATGTACTAAGTGTGGTGGAGGAGATCTTCAAGACAGATCATGCTCTAAAATCTGCTTAGTCAGTGTCTATCCTCAGACAAAAAGACAATCAATCAACTTTATGTTATTCTGGATGATCAGAGTAACAGATCTTTAGTCAGGTCAGAGTTCTTTGAAATCTTCGGATCAAAGGCCAGCATTTCCATATTCTCTCAGAACCTGTGTCGGGGGTGATTAACACTTCAGGAAGAAGAGCACAGGGTTTGAACTACAGTCTATTGATTTGTTTTTATGTCATAACCCCTCAATCTTCATTTGAACAGTGATATTTATTCATTAGAACTGTAGGAGGTATTAGCAATAGAGAATGTGCAGTCCATTACCACAAGGAGGGCAATTTCGACATAAACTTACAGGAAAAAGTGCAAAACACATATCCGGGTTGATTCCCCTTCCTGCAGGTGTATGTGTTCCACGTGTCATCATTTCATAAATAACCTTTTTGTGCAAACATGCATAAAGACATGTCTATAGAATTTCCTGTTGTCTTATTGCTGGTTACTTTACGGTTTTAACTTGACCCACTGAATCAGTGTGAAATGTGTTATTATTTGGAAAGGATATTGTGAATTGGAACTTCCTTACAAGTACATTAAACATTTATCTCCCCTTCCCCCATTCTAATTCTCTGTTTTGTCTCAATGTCCCTCTGGCTTTGAAGGCAACCAACTACTTTGCAAAGAAAATAAACATTTTTTTCCACGGATGATGTAATGTGCCTCATCATTTTTCATTTGTATGTTTCTAGATGTTTTATCAAGATGAAGTAGGGAGATTTTAACTTTCTCTGACTACTGTTTACTTTTTATATTTCAATAAATGTACATCCCAGGCAAGGAATAAACTGAAGTGATGCTAACCAGTGGAGCTGTGATATAATATATCAGCATGGGAAACCTAAACTGATCCCAGGAAATTCCATTGTTCTTGGCCCCTTTGCCTCTTATTTACATACAAAAAAAAGCTATTTACCCACCGTCTATGGTACCATATGAAATGACAGTTCATGGTACACATGTACACAACTGACGTGTCATATGTTTTTTGGTGGCTGGTTAAAAATAATGTGGGTTTTTTTTGTTTTTTTATGGTCCATTGATTTAAATTTTCATCTACTTGTTCAATAAAATTCAATACAAGCAAGTCACTTAACATATTGACTGGTCGATGAAACTGTTGATTGACGGTTGAAAATAAACCATTCGCAGAAGTAAGCATGCTTATTTCAACTGAACAGAAATCTAGAAAACATAAAACTCATCAGACATTTGTACGATCAACAGAAAAAGTCCAAACTGACCAATTAAGGAAAATTATACTTTGCGTCAATTGAATGCAAGCAAGGGAATCCGTTTTGGATTATTCATTGGATCCGAAATTTCACTTGATTGGGCAATTGTCTGGTAGGTTTGGTGTTCAATCACTTAAGTAGGTACACACCTATCGATTTTCCTCCTGACCGAGTTACTACTTTCGAACGGTCGGCCAGGAGGAAGGACTGTCGGTGCGGCAAAAGCAGCCGCGTCCGATATCACAGCGACCGATCGTGCGGTCCATAGAGGACCGCACGATCGGAGAGGTTTTCCACCTGTCCGATCGTCCTTTCGTCCGATTCGAGAACGGTCGATCGGACATGGGCACTTTGGATGCGATAATTTCGGTCCGTCGACCGATACACTGAACTATCGGTCGATCGGACCGAAAATCTCATCGTGTGTACCCAGCTTAGGATCAAAAAAACTAACTTACTTGCTATTGTCTGGAAATGAACTCACTGGCCCAGTGACCACTGCATGTATTGGCTCAATAGATCTTCATTCAATGACTAGAGCATTCAATTCTTAAGTGGGTACACACAGTAACGATAAAGCCCCGATACCGTCGGATCCGACGGTATCGGGGCTTATCGTTACTGTGTGTACGTTCGTTTCCCGAACGAGCGCGCGGCCACGAACGAGGTCGGCCGTACGCTCGTTCGGGAAAGGCCGAAAATTTCCATCGGCCGCGCTAGACTCCTATAGGGAGTCTAGCGCGGGCCGATGGAAACACACAGTCCCGAGCGTTCTCCCTATGGGAGAACGTCGGGACGTGTGTGTATGCAGATCTGTTAAGATGGCAGACAGGATCTTGCAGATCCTGTCGGTAATTTCAGAAATCTGTACTGTGTGTACCTAGCTTTAGGGCCGATTTACCCAGACTTGCTGGGCAAATGTATGGAGTTAAAGTCACGCTAACCAGTTCGCTACTGGTTAGCGCGACTTTAAATCCATATTAGCCTCAGATGCGCGGGTTACGCAAATATCACCCGTGCATCCAACGCTAGTGATTCATTATTACATTTGCGCTAGTTTTAGCGCAGGATTTTAAAACCAGCAAATAGTTAAAATCCTGCAGTGGGTATATCCCTTACCGGGATTTACCCAGATTCGCAAACGCGATATTGAATCGCGAAAGGAGCATTTATCCAGAGCGATGGCGGCTTTGGGTAAATAAGCTTGTTAGTGTGGTAGTTCCAGCTACATGTGGTATGGCACCTCTTACATATAATCATTTCCCATTGAACTACACCAACAAACGCACATATGCAGCAAGGCAGCTGCAATCCATGTACATGTGTAATTTATTTGCATGTTTATATGTTTCTATAACGCCATGATAAGCAAGGAAAATACACGTATGTAGCAAGGTGGCTGCAATCCACGTGCATGTCTATTTGCACATTTGTTTCTAAGCACAGAAAAAATTGCCATGTGGAATAGAAACAACTTACATACCAGTGTTATAGTATCCAGATATGAGACATCTCATTCACCTTCCCTTTAACATTACACAGTAATTGACTCTTTATTTCATACATATGGAGCATAGAGGACATTTCACACACACCGGCATGACTCTGCAATGAATAATTCCTCCCCCAAGTCTGATTCACCATTACCCACTGTGCAATCTCATGGCACATACACATAAGTTACTGCTGAAAACAACATAGGCACATCCTGCTATGGAGACACTAAATAAATCCAAGCAAGCATTCCAAAATGTCACATTATGATGTAACCAAAAAGGGTGTGTGTGTGTGTGTGGGAGCTCTCCTATGGCATCTCTTTTCACATTATGTAACACAATAAACCAGCAACTGCCAATTCATTTGTAAGTTTAACTTTTCTACAGCAAAACCAGTAATGATTCAGTTTACACTGAACCAAATAAACACAAATAGGAACCTACTGGTTACCTCTCTGCTTCATCTGCAGTTATTGTCTGGGGGACTGTATCTGTCATAGGAGAAGTTGGGGCCCTACATGGCTCCCGTCCCCCCCCCCTGCAGTCACAGGGGCAGCTCCCATGGTATACCCCTGCCAATAATTAGGTTTATATGCTCAATAGAAGTCTAATGGTAAAAAGAACCTTACAGAAAAACATTTTAAGGCTACGGTCACACAATAGTCCACAATCGGAACGCAAGTGATCCGCAAAAAAATGGTGATCGCATGCCCTCCGAAAATGGATCTAAGTGCTGCATATACAGCGTATGCCGTAGCCCTAACACCTTATAGGCTGTTATTTAATGATATCGCTGTGGTATGTAAAGTGGCCCTAGTGCTTATCTACAGTTAAACAGCTTCTCTGATATGATCTTCAGTTTCTTTATACGGTCCAATCATTTTTAAAAGGCACAGTAAGCAATGAACTATTATCCTCTAAGGTTCTAAGCAGGTTTTATTGAAATCCCAGGGACTGTGCCCAAAAACCACAGTGAAGCACAAGTGATGTGTGGTGGTGGAGACCAACCGCCCCTCTCTATCTTCCAGCCAGACAGATCAATACAATATACATTGGACCTTCCTCTAATGTTCTAAAACATGTGGAAGATCACGTGCACTAAGGGGCCCTCCAGCTCTGGTTAAATGGACACAATGAAGAATTTACTGTATTTTACTGCATTCAGTTCCCACTTTATTAACATCCACAAAAAGATATCACCAGTCTCCTGTATAACTTACCCATTGGCTGCTTGGAAGTCCAAATGATCCCAAGATATCTGCCATAGCACCTAGCATCTGATCAGTACGTCCAGTTGATTTCTGTGGTGCCTTCATGGTGCCCTGTGCCTCTGTGTAGTTCGATGTGGAATCCCTGTGTAGATCTACATTCCAAATCACAATCTCAGCCACTGCTGCTGCTTTCACCCATGAGGAGCTCCAGCCTCTGTGGTCAGGAGAGGTGCAGGACTCTGCTAATGTGTGAACCTTGTGCTTGTGTTTATTGTAATGGCACAGGAGGCTGCTTGGCTGTGGGGAAGGGAGAGGCTCAGAGAAAGGCAAAGCTAAACAGTGATAAATTTTCAAAAGAAACAAGTAAAGAGCCAATAGCTTTCACCATCTCCCCTCTGTGTCTGCCTGGCCTCTGTGCTCTGTTGTTGTGGATAGGAGCCATATGGTGGTGTGGGTTACAGTGACATCCCATGTTTGACTGCAAACAGCTGTTTAACAGTTTTAAATCTGGGATTGTCTGCAACACAGTGTGAGCTGCCTAATGTAGAGTGAGGTGTAGCCCTGGAATATATATAAAATACATATATATTGGACTTTTATTATTAATAATAAAAATATTAATATTAATATATTCAACTTTTGCTTACTGGAAAATTTAATTTCCTAAATCCATAAAAACAAAAAACTTATTGCAGGGATATCAAACTTTCAGCCCTGCAAACGTTTGGAAAACTACAACTCCCAGCATTCCCTTCTTGGGAGTTGTAGTTCACAAAACATCTGTGGCCACGCAGAAATCTCTCCTGCCCTTTACAATCAGTTAGCGCGACTTTAAGGGGCATATTTATAAAGGTTCGTTAACTTTTCGCGGCCGTTTTCGCGGACATTAACGCATAAATCGCGTTTACCGCGATTTATAAAGGTCCGAAAACGGCCGCGAAAAGTTAACGAAGCGTTAACCTTTCGCGCCGATACTTACCTGTTACCGCCGCTTCTATTTATAAAGCGGCGGTACTGGTTTCACTCGGCTAGTATCGGCTGTTTTACTTCGCCACCTTGAAGGAGGCGAAGTCAGCCGATACTAACCTCCCGCGGCGGGGATGGGCAGGCAACCCGCGGCGGGTGGTCGCACCCGCCCCGGGAGACACGCCCACCCCGCCCACACCCCCCGTGGCGACAGCGGCGACCACCCGCCGCCGCCGCCACTTCCCAGCAGCCCCTCCCAACCCGTTCCCCGTTCGCGGCAATCTCGGAACGGGAGGCTAGGAGGGGCTGCCGGGAAGGGGCCGCAGCAGGTGGTCGCGACCACCCGCCGCGCACCCCCTCCCCGGCAACCCCTCCAAGCCCCCCGCCCCGGCCGCTCCCGGGGAGGGGACGGGAGGGAGCCGCTGGGGGGGTGGAGGCTTTCAGAACTTTCCAGAAATCTGATTGGTTAATGTAAAGCAAGTATTAAAAAATTGACCAATCAGAAACGGATTATGGATTTCTGCAAACCTATAAAAAGAGGAGCTTTCCGCCGCGGAACTCAGATGCCATCGCAGTAGATGGCTGAAGAAAGAAGAAAGAAGCGGCTGGCAACATCGGCTCCGCTGAGGCCGGCGGTGCCAGCGGGCTCACTGGTCGGCCGCAGTGAGTCTGCCTGGCATCGGCGACCTGAGTGGGGTTGGTGTCGCCAGCCCGAAGACGTCGCCAAAGGGCTCTTTTAAGAGCCGCACTGGGGGTCCCGGTTTGGCTGCGGGACCCCGCCAAAGGCACTTATTAGTGCCGCAAGGGCACTTGTTAGTGCGCAAGGGCCCTTACAAGGGCCGGGAGGGGGTCCTGTTTCGAGCTGCGGGACCCTAAGCCCCAAAGGGCTCTTATAAGAGCCGCAAGGGCACTTGTCAGTGCCGCAAGGGCCCTTATAAGGGCCGGGGAGGGGGGGTCCGGTTCGAGCTGCGGGACCCCTTAAGCCCCAAAAGGCTCTTGTCAGAGCCGCAAGGGCACTTGTAAGTGCCGCAAGGGCCCTTATAAGGGCCGGGAGGGGGGGTCCCGGTTCGAGCTGCGGGACCCCCTAAGCCCCAAAAGGCCCTTCTCAGGGCCCCGCTGGAGGGAGCTCCACCCCCCCAGCGGCTCCCTCCCGTCCCCTCCCCGGGAGCGGCGGGGCGGGGGGCTTGGAGGGGTTGCCGGGAGGGGGTGGCGGCGGGTGGTCGCGACCACCTGCTGCGGCCCCTTCCCGGCAGCCCCTCCTAGCCTCCCGTTCCGAGATTGCCGCGAACGGGGAACGGGTTGGGAGGGGCTGCTGGGGGAAGCGGCGGCGGGTGGTCGCCGCTGCCGCCGCGGGGGGTGTGGCGGGGGGGAGGAGCAGCGTCGGGAAGGGGCTTAAAATACAGTATCGCTGCGAAGGGGCTTAAAATTACCGCAGCACATCGCGGCCGCGATAGGTATCGAGGGAATAGCGCTCGCCGTTATAAATACGGCGATAGCGCTATTTTCGCGGCCGCGATGTGCAGCGGTAATTTTTTTGCGATATTATCGATTCTTTATAAATATGCCCCTAAGTCTTAGTTTGTAGCAGCTGCGCAAGAGTCTCTTCCGGTTCTTGCACAGCCGTCCCAAACCAAGGCTTAAAGTCACGCTTACCGATTGTAAATTACTTACATGCGAGTGAGATTCATCCAGAGCCTCTGGTAAATAGAGATGGTCGAACTATTGAAAGTTCGGTCCGTTTTCGAACTTTCGAAATATTGTAAAAGTTCAAAAGTTCGAAAGTTCGAAAACGGACCCATTAAGGAGGCAAATAGTTTGAAAAGTTCGAGTCAAATACAACTAAAATATTAATGGTAACTTAATGTAAATGGCTGTGGGACCTGGGAAATGGTCTGGGGAGCATGTTCCAATATCCAGGACTTAAGTAAAATCGATTTTACTCTCACGCGCGCTCCTTTGAGCTTTCGCGTTCGAACGTTCGGGGTAACAATGGACATTTTACTCGCAGATTCGATACTCGCGTATAGGCTGTAATGGAGACTTTACTCGCAGATTCGATGTTCGCGCCTAGATACATGTACATTTTACTCGCGGATTCGATACTCGAACGTTCGAACATTCGATAAATCATCGAAAGTCCGGGAAATATCGAAAGTCCGCGTCCGAGATGGTTCGAGATGTCCGGGTCCGTTCGAGTTCGAACAGTTCGGCTCGAACTCGGGTTCGAGTTCTATGCCATCCCTACAGGTAAATCCGATACGGGAGGTTTGCCCAAAGCTCTGGGTAAATCTCCATGCTGGAGAAGTGAAAGTTGGACATCCTTGAATCACATTGGAACCTAGTCATGTAAGGCTACGTTATACATACATGTAAGGCTACTTTATACATACATGTAAGGCTACTGTATACATACATGTAAGGCTACTTTATACATACATGTAAGGCTACTTTATACATACCTGTAAGGCTACTTTATACATGTAAGGCTACTTTCACACAACACAAAAGAAGCGGGGAAAAGCACAAAAGCGTTTTTTTCTGCAGTAAACTGCAACAGTTTAAAATAATTAAATACAACGCAAAAAAACACACTAGTGTGACCAGTATTATGACATTCCTATGGGAAAGTATTGCCCTTGCTTTTGTTCCCAACGATAGCGTTACCGTAAATGCGATAAACCATGTCTAGTGTGAAGCCTTATAGTTTTACTCCAATTCCCAACACTATCAATAAATGACTCATTTGTCTAATGTCTACCTATTGTATTATTTAGGTCAGAATCAAAAGCGTTTTGTGTGCCCACGATTTTACCTGAGTGAGTAGATTTTGTGTGTGCAGATCAGGGAGTGGAACTATTTTATTTTAGAGCAGTGACACACATGGACATTTCACCGGCGTATAGTTACCCACTGGGTAAAAATATCACAATCAATCAATGTCCCATTTGCTTTTATAGTAACTTACCGTATTAGATAAGTACGATTGATATGAGTACATATCAATTTTCCATCCTTGACAAAAATAAAACAAAAAAAAAATGTAAAGCCAGGTACACACCTGAAAGATCTTTGAAATATGACAGAAAGGATCTGCAAGACCCATCTGTCATTTTACAAACGATCGGGCTACACACAGTCCACTACAGTTTGTCAAACCAGAACCCAGGGCAGTGAATAGTAACATGAAGCAGGATACCTGTGTATTTATCACAATATAAGCACCAGTGATCTGCTACCACAGGAGATGGTCACCTACATATTTATATTTTTATGTACTGAACTATTTATGTATTTACTCCCTTGTATGTATGTATGTATAATTTTATTTATAAAGTGCCACTTGTGTACGCAGCGCTGTACATTATAAAATACAGAGCATGTATGTATGTATGTATATGTTTATTTATATAGCACCACTTGGGGATGCAGCGCTGTACAGTATTAAAATACAATAAAGTCATACAAGGGGGATAAATACATAGATAGTTCAGTACATAAATATATAACTTATATAAATAGAAGTGCTAGAGCTTTGCCACAAAAGGTAATGAGGTCCCCATAGAGCTTACAATCTAGTTAGGCGGGTAACATACACATACAATGGAATGGGCATTAGTGCCAGAGTGAGACGTATGCAGTGCAAATAAAACAATCATATACTGTGCTGGTTACCAGATAGGTAGGATGTAAGGCTAGATTTAAACCTGCTTATTGAGGTTTCTTGATGTAGAGAGAGGGGAATAGAATTCCAGAGGATGGGAGCCACAAGAGAGAAAGGTTTAAGGCGAGAGGAAGCAGTCCGAGTGGGGGGTCTGTACAGGAGCTGGTTCTGCGATGAGCGGAGGGTACGGGCAGGAACATATGGGGAGACTAGAGAGGAAATATAAGTTGGAGCAGCAGAGTGAAGGGATTTAAATGTTAGGAGAAGGATTTTGTATACAATGTGCTGTTTAACGGGGAGCCAGGTTGTTGTCCGGTACAGAGGAGATTTGGTATCCGGTTTATTAGAGAGCGAAACAACACGTGTGGCAGAGTAAGTATAGACTGAAGGGGAGAGAGGTGGAAAGCAGGAAGACCAGAAAGTAGTAGGTTGCAATAGTCCAGGCGCAACAGGACGAGAGCATGCATAAGCATAGCGGTGGTCGGGAGAGAAAGGAACCTGCAGATTTTGGCTATATTGCCGAAAGAAAGAAGCGGCAGGTTTTTGCAACATAGTTAATGTGGTTCAAAAAGGAGAGAGAGGAGTCAATAATTACCCCTAGGCAGCGTGCCGATTGGATAGGGGAAATGGGGGTATTGTCAACAGAAATGGAGAAAGATGGGACAGGACCAGGTTTAGGTGGGAAAACAATCAGTTCAGTTTTAGAAAAATTTAATTTGAGGTAGCGTTGAGACATCCAGGAGGAGATGGCAAGGAGGCAGTCGGAAAGGGGGGGACTGTGGGAGCACTCCTGTGGCAAAATTACTTTATAACAAATAGTGGAAGTGCTACTGATCTGACCAAAACATTAGAACAAACAAGAAAAGATTATCAATGCACATTCCTGGGCCCCATATTGGGCCCCATATATCATAATATCTATGCTAGTACAAACAGTAAAAACACGGGGGTTTCTAGTTACAATTTTATGCATAAAAGTGAAAAGCCTTCCAACCACGTCAAGGTAACCCCTGTATGGAAGGTCCTAACAGTTTACCTTGGGTCATTTATCTGGGCTGACACTCCCTGCTTGGTTGCATTTTCTTGGGAAGGTTGTCTCCCTGACCTTGCGTTGGATTAGTATTACAGGCTATCACTTCCCCCCGCCTACTGGCTTTTAACAAGGAGGGAAGAGGCCTTTCATCCAATGTTTAGTATTCAAGGCATAAGACCTCCAATTAAAGGGACGTGTTGGAGGCAGTCAGAGACAAGTGATTGGAGTCAGGAGTTAGAACAGGGGTGGACAAATAGATTTTTGTATCGTCTGCATATAAATGATATTTGAAGCCAAAAGGTAATAACATCTCCCAAGGAGATAGTGTAGAGGGAGAACAATAAGGGTCCAAGAACAGACCCCTGTGGGACCCCCATACCAAGAGGAACCGGAGAAGAGGTGTTGTTAGCATAAGATACAGAGTAAGTTCTGTCAGAGGGATAGGATAGAAACCAGGATGCCACTTCATTCCGAATGCCCAAAGAGTGAAGTATCCGCATAAGGAGAGAATGATCGACTGTGTCGAAAGTAGAGGAGAGGTCAAGGAGGATAAGAATAGAAAAGTGACCATTGGCCTTTGCCAAAACAAGGGGATAAGTACAATAAAGGATATGTGCAAGCACTGGTATGACTTTGTTGTATTGTGTTATTGTACAGCGCTGCATCCCCAAGTGGTGCTTTATAAATAAATGATATATACATACATAAATACAAAGCACCAGCAATGTCAAAAGATCTTCATCTGACAGGTGATGATGTTTCCATTTCAGTGAAGAGTTCCCTTGCTAGCATGGCACTGCCCTTACTCTCCAGAGAATAGGTTGCACATGCTTTAGAACTAGCCTGAGTCTAGCGTAGACTGCCACAATTTGCTCTAACAGCAGTCAATGGTCTCTAGTACCCTGTGAGTCATAGTCCAAAAATAGCCGTAGGACAATAAGTTGGATATTCCTGGTTGTGACCAGGGCTTAACTGTGCCATTTGTCATTATAGCGTCATCCAGGATAACATTTCAAAGCCCCTAAACCACAGGGGTTCTCCTGTTAAGTGTGAAATTAAAAAGATGGTTTAAAAGGTACTTTCTTATTCTCAGAAACTGTCTCTGTTATTATCATTTAAAGGTCAAATAATAATGTCTGGGTGTGACAAAGCATACCCACAGTGACCAGTCCAACGCAGCAGGAGCCAATGTGAAAACTGATCTTACAAGCTCATTGATTTTAATGTATACAGCAGATGACTTGTCTCAACACTGGGAATTGCCAACTTATACCTTCATCCACATTAAGTGGAGACCACCCACATAGTGACATTTGAGTGCATAGGCTATGCTATGTATCCAATGGGATTAGTGTGCCTCAGATCTAATGGACCCTCTTGGTGGGAGAGTTGCTTTTAAATGCCAAGGGTTTATAATATGTCCAGATGATTCCCTGTGTACCCAGACCCAATTTTTACCCCATGTACCCAGACACCAACATGTTTTATTTTGTAGAGGGGTAAACCCCTGCATTATTTCATTGTTTAGCTCCCCCTGGAGCACATGTTCTGTTTTAATAAACCACAGCAGGTAGAAGTAGTTTGTTCCCAACCATTCAATTCAAAAATTGACATTGTGCTACTACCCAGTATCCCATCACCATTGACCTAGCTAGAAGATCCAACCAGTCACATACCTAGACCAACCAACCACAACTCTGGGCCCCCAAGCCCCACCCATTCCAGGACCAAGCTCAGCACTCTGGGAAAGTAGGATAGGCTCCTCAAGATTGATTTGTTTTGATGAGTTTTTTGTTTTGAATGGGGTGTACTTGAATGAGTTAGGGGAGCAGCATGTTGTTAATAAAGGAACAGTGGAATACACGTTTTTATATTAGTCTCCCATCTAGGTATTTCAGGGAATAGTCTCTTATGTAATATAAAAGGGTATTAGTCCCCAGGACTATTAAAAAAATGGCAAGGCCACAGGCCAGAAGCTTTTATACAGGTCATGGGAGTTTGTAATATATATATATATATAGTCCTTATTTTTAACAAAACAGAAAGCAAATTAAACTTTAACAGTTTCATCAGCCATGAGAATGCTCACCCACCCTCAGTATGCAGACCTTCAGTACTATATCACGCTAATACCCCATTAATTTCTCAATCGCCCCGCAGTGTTTACATAAAGGCAGACTGCAGAAGTCTCCTTCATTATCAAGTTGTGCCCTGTACTGATAAATCCACTCCTGTATTTGCATACCCCTCATGGGACAGTAAAAAGCGCTTTCTTCCCAGACTCTTATGTCTTAAGACATCTCTTTATATGAACAAAAGCGGATACAAAGGGAACTAGCAAACACTAACTAAAGGTTCGTACACGGGACCTGATAATCTGCCCGTGTATGGGCCCTTTATCAGGCGAAACGGGCGTTCGGGCAGGTCTCCGAACGACCAGCCATTTCGCCCGATAAAGGGCCCATATACGGGCCGATTAACGGACGAAACGAACACATCGTGCAATGCGGGTCGGGACACATAGAAAACTATCAGGGTTATTCAATAAAAGTTCTTATCGTTTAAAATGGTACTAATTTTGCCCCAACCAATCAGATCTTATTTAACATTTGAAAGCTAACATCTGATTGGTCAGGGCAAAATTAGCACCATTTTAAACGATAAGACCTTTTATTGAATAATTACCCTAAATCACGTATTCAAGTTTTTCATTAAAGGAAAGAAACACCATGAGGTAAAAATACAATGTTGGCTTACAAAAATACACAATACAGAAAATCCTCCTCAAGCTGGGACTGTATTTGGCTTTTCTTTAATGTGCAATTAAAGGACAACTAAAGCCTTTAAAGCAACATTGAATCAGAAGGTAGAACTCCTTAATATAAAAGCAGTAATTTGTGTCCCACATGACATTTTGATATGGTTGTTGGGAAATTTACCTTGCTAACATGGGGTTTGTGTTTCATTTCCCAGCATTCCAGTATTGCGCACTGTGGTCACTGACCATTATGTTCTCTGCACATGCCCAGTTCTAAGCTATTGCAGGAACTTGTTACAGTTGGTCACACCCACTAGTAGCCTCTAGCCAATCCTGTTACAGGACAGACTAGGCAAGCGACCATGTGACTGAGGTCATGGGTGTGGCCAGTCACTGTACATACACACAGTTATTTCATCCAGTTCAATAGGGGGTTACATTTACTTTAATGCTATTTACTGTAGTGGGATTTTACAATTTATTGGTGTTTTATATTTTTTTAAGACTCTGAAATGTAAAAATGTAGGTTTAGTTCTCCTTTAAGCAGGTGATTTCAGGTGATTTCTCCAGATAGTCCAGATTGACCATACCACAGCAGATATTTGGTAGATCAGGCCAAATAACCAGCTGTAATTTTTATCCCAACCTAATTTTAGTTGATCAAATATATTCTGCATTTTCAAACGGCACTATATAGATAAAGTTATAAACATTCTAACCATGTATCGTCACTGCTAAATAAGTTTATAATGAGATTTCAAATTAAAACATGGGTAGGCAAATTGAACAGATCTAGCCAGGAATTGTTCCTGGTGTAAAAAGTAGAGGTAATCTACATCATCCCGATTTTCTATATTCCCAGTACAAGAGAACTCATAAGTAGATCAAAGCAGCAATAATACAGTTTGATACTAATCATACGCTTACAATTACAAATTGGGGTTTCTGTTCCCATAGCAACTTTCAGAATAAAACATAGGTTATTTTACTGTGAATGTTGAACTTGTTTTCCCTTGGTTTGCATGAAGTTAATAGATGGATATTCTCATATTTCTTAATATAAGGAGTTTTTATACATTCTGCATACATACTGTTCACCCCACGAGGAGATTGTTGTAAACCATTAAAAAATATAATTTATGAGCTTGGTCTAAAATTCAGCTTTGATAGGATTTTAATTGTAAACATATGTAAGGTAGAATACCCCAAAACATGTAATTTTTTCAGAAATGTTCACAACTTAAAAATTCTCTTAATCCTTATTGTCTGAGGTGTACCGATAAATTCTTGTGCTACTCAACATTTAGCACAAATCTGAGAATCAATCAAGCTGTTTTTTTATTGCTCAGTAAGGTGCAAAGCTATAGTATGTTGCATTGGTACCCTGCGGCTCCCATCTTTCCCCATCAAGTTCAATTTATAAAACAAGGTGGAAGGGAATGCATTTTTTTTTCTGAGACTGGTGAAAAGGTTGGAAAGCTGAGACTAGAGAATTTGTATGCAAATAGACCTTACCTGATCGGTTAATACAATCTTCCATTCATAGAGCACTAAGAAGTGCCTGAATGGCAGGAAGGCAGTATTAATCAATCTGCCGGGTTTTTTTTCCCATTTTGCTACCTTGCTTTCTCTGGCCCACTTGGACCACAGGCCAAGTTGCACTTGCCACCCCTTTTCCTACTCAACTGATCAACACCACCCATTCACCCTCCCATCATGCTCTTACCTGTGCAAGGCTGTTTACAGGAATGTGGCCGTGCAGAGATGTAAATATTTGTATGGACAAGGGTGCCCACTTACATGTGCTTGTCCTATTTGTCTTGAGCCCCTTTCACCCCTGCTTCAAAAACAGCTTTAACTCATTTGAATCTTTATCCTTTCTGGTCTCTGGTTGACATTTTTTGCAGGTGAATTATCAGTGGTCACAGCTGCAAGGTAAATAAACTTATAATTATTTCATAATTGTATTTTTCGGATCTGGGGCATCAACACTTACTGCACTTGTTTCTGGGGAGACTGTCATACAGAGCCAATGTGCTAAATATGCGACTGTTTTGGGGGATATGATGTTGCACACACAATTATAGGAACAGACTTACAAATCATTGTATTGTCACAGAAAGGGTTAAAGAAAAACTTTTCTGAAAAATAAATCCTTAATAAGGTCTATGACTAGCTTAATTAGTTTTAAAAGGACAATCATAGACTAATTACAAAAATCCTCAGGACAGAATTTATATTAATATTAACTAAATGTAAAATATAAGGATTTACAACACGCAAGGTAGGGGATGTGGATTGGGCCAAGGGCTCCTCACCTGCCAACAAAGACTACTTTCCTCCTTTGTAAAAGAGAAGAGACAGAACTGTACTATGTGCAAAATAATGAAAATGTCTCCAGGCATTAGCTGGCAGATGAATCATTGGTTAGTGGAGATGATCCGACTGCAGTATTAATGACCTGTAATGAATGCCTTGTTTTGAAACTATTCATATCATACTGTAGGCTATGACTGGCTTAATTAGTTTTTGTCATGTTAAAACAGAATTTCTTTCCCCTCTCTCTCTTTGATCACTAAAAGCAAAACCCAACAAAACCAACTCTTGATGGCATAATCATAGCAGGATAGTTGAGTGAACACATTTTCATCATCTCAATCATGGATATATTATTGAATATGGTAAAAAGTGTTGGCATTTGAGAGGCTTAAATCTTTCTAAATGGCAGAGTTGGCCTAATTGGGCTGAAATGTTGGAGATCCTTCCCACGCAGGCTTCGATTGATTATTACTGCAATTCAATGAGAACTGTCTATGTATTGCATAGGGATGTGGGAGGGGGTGCTGGTATTCGAGCTAGGTTACTGGGTTATCTGTACAGGGAAGGAGGGATGGGTGACTGGGTGCACCATAAAAGGGAAAATGTTTGGGTGGGAGAAAAATAGTGTTTGAGTGCACTGTTCATGGGGTAGGTTTGTGGGGTGCCAGGCTCAAATAAATGCAGGTGATATTTGGGGGGGGGCCTGACTGGGTGCACTGGTATTATTACAGGGAGGGGGGTATTGGGCAACTGGTGCACTAGTATTACAGGGAAGGGGGTATTGGGCAACTAAGTGTGCTGGTATTATTACAGGGAGGGGGTATTGGTTAATTGGGTGTGCTGGTATTATTACAGGCAGGGCGAATTGGGCAACTGGGTGCACTGATATTATTACAGGCAGGGGTGTTCCTAGGGTTGTTGGCACCTGAAACTAATTTTGAATGCTTACCTAATGGCCCTCCACTCTATCTCTATCAACAATGCGCTGTCTATCCTTTACGCACACGTAGGTATATTAAAAACACATCTGGAGAGGAGCCACAACTGGAGCGCCAGTAGGTAAGTTTATCTGTGTAATCCGGGCGTTCTGTCAGTCAAAGAGAGGTAGGAATAAGCGATCTCACTTCCCTGTGATAATAACATTTGCAAAGTACACGTATATGGTGGTTTAATGTCGCTTAGAAGTGGAAAATGTGTCAGTATCGAATGTTCTCCCTATACTTCTTGTCGGCCATCTTTTAAAGATCATTGCTGTGTACCCACCTTTAGTTTGGGTCCTGCCTTTAGCTATAGAAAGGAAAGGACAGGCCAGAGGGGTGTAAATGTGTTGGTATGGGCTGGGGTATTTTACTAACTACTGTCTGATCTTAATAAATCAACCTCAGTTTTCTAATTAAATATAATTTCTGTGTTCTTGGCAATAGTGTATTGTATTTACATTAAGTCTAATCTGTTACTGACCTTCAATGTCCTTATAATTTCAATAACTTCTAAATTACAACTTGTGAATGTATTTATAATTTACAGTAGGGGATACAACAGGGCCGCCATCAGACTTTTCTGGGTCCCATATTGCACTGACCTGTATATATAAAATGCAGAACACACTGACCTGTATATATGAAATGTCATGTACAAAAACACACACTGACCTGTAAATATAAAAGGCCCCAATGTCTCTTTACCAGTTCCTTGTAAAAGGGAGAATAATATTTTTTCTCGTGAATCTATTCCCCTTTTTATACAAGACAATATCTTGCTAGCTCTAGCCGTTGCTACCTGGCATTGTTTGCTATAGCTAAGTCTGTTATCTACCAGAACCCCCAAATCTTTTTCCATTACAGATACACTTAACACAGAGTTATTTATGGTGTAGGTGGCACAGGGATTATTAAATCCCAAATGCATCACTTTACATTTATCAACATTGAATCTCATCTGCCAATCTGATGCTCATTTTGATAATCTATCTAGGTCTGCTTGCAGCACTGGCACTCATTTGAAGTCTGCATATAAAATGTCCCCAATGTCCACTACACACTTTGCCCAGTATATTTAAAATACCCCAATGTCCAGTACACATATTGCCCAGTATATTATATAAAATGCCCCAATGTCCAGTACACACATTGCCCAGTAAACATAAAATGCCCCAATGTCCAGTATATTATATAAAATGCCCCCAATTTCCAATAAACACATTGCCTAGTATATATAAACTGCCCCTGTACTGTTTAGGACAGGTTTATGTCTCTTTACATTCTGTTTGCAGGTATGAGCAGTCCTTCAGCTCCCTCTACTGGACATTGGTGGACATTTAACTCGTTATTAGGTATAGTTAGAATAAAAGTTTAGCTAGCTGACCTCTGATGTCAGAACTCTGGGTCACAAAAGTAGGTGTTTCCAGCCTGTGCAGTCCTCACATGTTTCCAGACTCCATGTTGTGAGAAGTCCTTAGAAGCATTTTGGTAAGAAATGTTATTTGCCTAATATGTTCAGTTTCCATAGCCTAAAAAGTTAGTTTTGTATATATGTATGATGTATATGTATTGCATTTCATTGGTTCATTCACTTACATCCTTTTTTGTATGTATTACAGTTTTACCCTTAAATCTTTATCATCCATTAAACAAGTTATCGGAACTTACACAGTGTGGTGCTTTGAAGAAGGGTTATCTGCCTGTCAATCTTACTTCAGACAGTGAGCAGGACAGAACAGTAGGCAACATACAGCATAGCTGATGCTCAAACAGCATAGTAAAACAACAGCTATTATACAGAGGCTTACACACTGGATGGATCAGTAAAACGGCAACTGGTATCAAGAGCTTCACACAACAGTGGATTAGCAATACCACAGAGTACAGAGTACAGCTTCAAGATCGCAGTACCACGTGCTCACCATAGATCACCAGACAAGATGTCTGAACGATCATTCAAGACCAGATCTAAGGTGTCACATTCATCTAGACTCTCTAACCGCTCCAAGTGCCTGATGCTGCGTTTTTCCGTGCAGAAGCCGCGGCTGCATTAGCACAACTCACATTTGCTGAGAAAGAAACAGAGCTAAAATTAGAGAAGACACGCTTAGAGGCTATGGCGGAAGCAGAAAGGGCACGTCTGGCAGCTGAGAAAGAAGCAGATAGGGCGCGTCTAGCAGCTGAGAAAGAGGCAGAGGGCACGTTAGAAGTGGAACAAAACTCCAAATGGCCACACCTAGAAGCTTCGCTGGAGATTCTTAACTTACATAAAACTGTGGCGATTGCAAACGCCAAGGCAGATGCCTTAGATGTTGACACTACAGAACAAGCAGGTCAAATTCACTATGCAGCCTGATGTAAAACAAGAAACTGCTATGCTTCGTACTAAAGAATAGTGTGCTAAACATCACAGGAGTACGGTCTATCAATGCCAAGCCTAGAAAAGATTAGTGATTACAAGATGGTGATGTTTTCCCATCATTTGAACAAAATCAGAGTATACCTTTCCAGAACATTCCTCTGCAGTGTGACACCACCAATGTGCCTGCAGTTACACCTACCTCACCACCAGATGGTGCTCTGCCACAGGAACAAAAGGATTACAGACAATTCTATCCTGTTAATGTTAAGACACCTGCAGCCAGGGACTATAATGAATCCCATGGACTATACCTGCTATTAATAATACAGTGGTCCTGTTTATAAGCAACCAGCGGTCCCTGACAGAGGCAATTATTCTCCAGAAGGAGCACACCATTACCACACCAGATGTGACCCAGCGCTTCCTATTAAACCTGATCAGACCAACTTACTGGTGTAAGCATCAGATGACAGACTTTGTAAGATTTATGGCACGCAGAGAAATGATAACCTCAGCCTTGTCCAGTTTGATGAGAAGCCAGAGAATTACAGGGCTTGGAAGGCTTCATTTAAAATGCTATAGAAGATCTACGCCTCTCTTACAAAGAAGAAACGACCTCCTAGTGAAGTGGCTAGGTCCAGAGTCTAGCAGACAAGTGAAAGGCATTCGAGCAGTCTATGTCAATGATTCTTACAAGGATTACAGATGTCATGGCAAGATTAGATGAGACTATGAGCCTCTGAAAAGATTGAAAAATCTCTGGGGAACAGGATTGACAACTTTGGGAATATCTTTGAAAGAGATTGCAGCAAGAAACTTAGAGACTTCATGACCTGATGATAGAACTGTTAGCAGCAAAAAATGAAGGCTGCTTCATAGGATTTGACAATCTTGATTCTGCAAGAGGGATAGAAGACCTTGTCTGTAAGCTGCCACATTCTCTAAAGAAGAGATGGGCGTCACAGGGGACCGAATACAAACAAGACATAATGTACTGTTCCCACCATTCTCTTTTTTTGTGCAATTTATTTCTCACAGGCAAAGATGTACAATGACCCTGGTTTTTCTCAGATCTTCCAGTCTGCTGGTGACAACAAGGCAGAGAAATACCACTACCAGAACACCCATCAGAGAAGTTCCATCCGGTGCACAAGACTGAGTGTCTCAATCTACAGCAAACTCTTCTACTTTCACTGATACCAAGACCATGGACTTAACCAAAGGTTGTCCAATTCACCACAAACCTCATCCGCTGTACAAATGCAGAGGCTTCAGAGGTAAGTCCCTTGATGAGAGGAAAACTTTCTTAAAACAAAACAATATTTGTTACCGTTGCTGTGCCTCAATGCACACCTTGCTAAAGACTGTGACAGATCAGTTAGCTGTACAGAGTGCAACAGTGACAAACATATGTCTGCTCTTCATCCCGGTCCTGCACCATGGTCATTCAGGTCTCCAGAAGGGAGTGATCATGCGGGGAGAGAAAGGATAACAAGAACAGAGACTGAAGTAATTACAACATGTACTGAAGTGTGTGGAGGAGATCTTCAAGACAGATCATGCTCTAAAATCTGCTTAGTCAGTGTCTATCCTACAGGACAAAAGACAAATCATCAGACTTTATGTTATTCTGTGATCAGAGTAACAGTCTTTAGTCAGGTCAGAGTTCTTTGAAATCTTCGGATCAAAGGGCCAGCAGTTTCCATATTCTCTCAGAACCTGTGCGGGGGTGATTAACACTTCAGGAAGAAGAGCACAAGGGTTTGAACTACAGTCTATTGATGGCAAAACCACAATCCCATTACCCCGCTCATAGAATGTAATGAAGATACCAGATGACAGGTCAGAGATCCCAACCCCTGAGGTGGCTCTTCATCACAAGCATCTAAAGTCACTTGCAGTGTGATACCTGAGCTTGATCCATCAGCATCCATCCTTATGCTGCTAGGAGAAGACGTTATTGAGCCATAAGGTGAGGCAGCAGATCATGGACCACATGATGCTCCCTATGCACACAGACTAGACACAGGATGGGTCATAGTTGGCAATGTATGCCTGAAAGGAGTCCATAGACCAGACTCAGTACAAAATCTTTACACCAGAACCTCAGAGAGAGCTGCAGATCCCTCTTTACACCTTGTCCATACTTCTACAATGTGAAGGAAAACTATCACATAGATGTATCTGTAACTATGCAAATCTTCAGTGTCTACATACAAATCATCTTGCAAAGATTTTGAAGATTTTGTAAGCCACATCTTTGAGAGAACAACAGAAGATGAGACAGTTGCTCCCTCTCTTGAAGATCTTGCTTTTCTAAAAACAATGAAGGAAGGTTTCTACAAAGCAGAAGATAGTAGCTGATAGCTCCTTTACCATTCAAACCTCAAAGACAGTTGCTACCAAATAACAAAGAACAAGTCTTGCAGCGTTTCAAGTCCTTACAGAGGTCCTTTAAATCAAAACCTGAAATGAGACAGCATTTTCTACATTCATGGGAAAGGTAATCCAAAATGGCCACGCAGAGATAGCGCCACCTCTCAAGCCAAAGGAAAGTGTTGGTATCTGCCTCTCTTGGAGTCTACCACCCTAAGAAACCCCAACAGATTAGAGTTGTCTTTGATTCAAGTGCACAGTGTTGTGGAGTATCCCTGAATGACATTCTGCTGAAAGGCCCAGACCTCAATAACAACCTCCTTGGGGTGCTGCTACCGCTTTCGCAAAGACACCATTGCATTCATGGCTGATATCCAACAATGTTTCATTGTTTTCTAGTTAGACCTGAGGACAGAACCTACTTAAGGTTCTTCTGGCACAAAGACAATGACCCTGCACAAGACATCATCGAATGGAGAATGAAAGTTCATATCTTTGGTAACAGCCCTTCTCCAGCAGTGGCCAATATGGTCTTAGACAAGCAGCTTGTCAGGAAGAAAATGAGTTTGGTGCTGATGCTAAGAGATTTGTGAAAGAGACTTTTATGTGGATGATGGTCTGAAGTCGTACCCACACTCCAGCTGAAGCCATCGACCTCTTAAACAGACAAGAGAAATGTTAGCATGCTCCAATCTCCGCTTACACAAGATAGCATCCAATAGCAGTGGATGTATTGGCTGCTTTTTCTTCTGAAGATCATGCAGCAGACTTAAAAGATCTCAATTTCAATGATGATGATTTACCCATGCAAAGAAGTTTAGGCATCTGCTGGGATCTTAAGAGTGATTCTTTGACTTTCCAAGTGTCATCAGAGAAAGACCCTTCACACGAAGAGGAGTCCTCTCTACAATAAATGTTTGTATGACCCTTTGGGAATAGCTGCACCAGTAACCATTGAAGGGAAAGCTCTACTACGTGATCTCACCTCTGACACTCAAGATTGGGATGCACCTCTGCCTGAAGGTAAGAGACTGTCATGGGAAGAATGGAAAGAGTCCCTTCACCAGTTGAAGCACATACAGGTAACAAGACCCTATGTATCTGTTTCTTTGTTCTAATGCCAAATACAAAGAACTTTGTGTGTTTTCAGATGCTTCTACACAAGCAATTGCAGCAGTAGCTTCCTTAAGGTAATAGACTCAAATCAGGTGCACATAGGCTTTGTGCTAGGGAAAGCTAAGTTAGCCCCCACGTCCAGAACTTACAGTCCCACACTTGAACTCTGTGCAGCAGTCCTTGCAGTGGATATAGCTGAGTTCATACCAAGAAATTGATACAAACATAGACTCTGTCAGCTACTTCACAGACAGCAAAAATAGTTTTAGGCTACATCTATAATGAGAAAAGAAGATTTTATGTCTTTGTCAGCAACAGAGTTCAGCGAGAAGAAGATCCTCTCTCCCTGAACAATGGCATTATGTGTCAACAGAGAGTATCCAGCTGATCTGGCCACAGATCTGTATCAGCACACACCTGAAAGATACCATGTGGTTTACCGGTCCACCTTTCTTGAGTCATCTCTCATCACTTCAAACTAGAGACTGAAACCTTTACATAGTGGATCCAGCTCAAGATACAGAGATTCGTCCACAAGTCACAACCTTAAGTACAATATCTAAGGTAAAGAACTAGGGTCTGAACTTTTTTTGCAGATTCTCTAGCTGGAGTACTTTGACCAAAGCACTAGCACCGCCTCATACATTAGCACACCTGTTCAAGGAAAAGGGGAACAGCCAACCTGATCATTGTAAGGGCTGGCACCTGTGCAAAAACTAGACTTGGTACATGACTTCAAGAAGGCTAGAACGTCATCATACAGAATGTTCAAAAAGAGACATTTGAAAAGAATACAGTGCATCTTAGGAAAGAAAGCATTCCAATGATAGCCTCTCAGAGCATTAGATCCTTTCATAGATGAAAATGGACTACTGAGAGTGGGTGGTCGCTTGAGAAATGCAGAACTAGGGCCAGAAAAAGAAATCCAATTATGTGGCCTGGTCCACACTACGTTGCTACTCTGATTGTTCGCCACTATCACATCCAGTCACAGCACCAAGGGCGTCACATTACAGAGGGTGCCATCCGCTCAGCAGGATACTGGTAACAGGAGGAAAGAGATATGTGAGTAGTTTCATCTTTAAATGTGTCATATGCAAGAAACTCAGGAATACTTGTGACACACAAAAATGGCAGATTTGCCACCTGATAGACTAAGAACAGATCCCCCATTTACTCACATTGGTCTAGATGTATTTGGGCCATGGACAATTTGCTCAAACTTAACAGGAGCCTCTGCTGTCAGCAAAAGGTGGGCAGTTCTTTTTACTTGTCTCAATATCAGAGCCATTCATATTGAATGATAGAAACTATGGACACTTCAAGCTTTATAAATGCCTAGAAGGTTCCTTGCTATACGTGGTCCAGTCAAGACTATCAGATCTGATCGTGGTACCAACTTCGTGGGAGCCTGCCGTGAACTTGGAATCTCTTCAAATCTTAACTATGAAGAGTTAAAAAGTTTTCTTTCCAACAAGAGATGTGTTGGATCTTCAATCCTCCTCATGCCTCTCACATGGGAGGTGTGTGTGGGAAGAATGATTGGAGTTGCAAGAAAATACTAGACTCCATGCTTCTACAGTTACCTTCAAAACTCTCTCATGAGGTTCTCATTACTTAATAGGCAGAAGTGACAGCAATAGTGAACTCAAAGGCCTCTGACCCCAGTCTCACCAGATCCTGAGGACCCACAAATACTCACTCCAGCTACATGTTGACCAGAAGTTTGCATCTTTCCCCGTACCTCTGGAAACTTCGATGGCAAAGATCTCTATAAAAGACAGGGAGAACAGGTTCAAAGCCTAGCTAAGGTCTTCTGGGACAGGTGGCGTAAACAATATCTGTCTACCCTACAAGTAAGAAGGAATGGCGGTCAGATAGACCTAACATTAATGCAGGAGATCTTGTCCTTTTGAAAGATCAACAAACCAAGAGGAATGAATGGCCTATGGGACGTGTAACAAAGACTTTCCCTGATAAAGATGGCAAAGTTCGCAAAGTGGAATTGAAAGTTGCCAGAGATGGAAGTTCCACATTATTCTTCAGACCAGTGACGAGCTCATCCTTCTTCTTCTTCTGAAGACCCTGCTCCCTGTTGGACTAGAATTATTGTGGTGATCTTACAGACACCAGGCGGGGAGTGTACTGTTTGGACAGGTTTATGTCTCTTACATCTGTTTTGCAGGTATGAGCAGTCCTTCAGCTCCCTCTACTGGACATTGGTGGACATTTAACTCTGTTATTAGGTATAGTTAGAATAATAAAGTTTAGCTAGCTGACCTCTGATGTCAGAACTCTGGTTCACAAGAAGTAGGTGTTTCCAGCTGTTGCAGTCCTCACATGTTTCCAGACTCCATGTTGTGAGAAGTCTCTTAGAAGCATGTTGGTAAGAAATGTTATTTGCCTAATATGTTCAGTTTCCATAGCCTAGAGTTAGGGTGTATATATGTATGATGTATATGTATTGCTATTTCATTGGTTCATTCACTTACATCCTTTTTTGTATGTATTACAGTTTTACCCTTAAATCTTTAATCATCCATTAACAAGTTATCGAACTTACACAGTGTGGTGCTTTGAAGAAGGGTTATCTGCCTGTCAATCTTACTTCAGACAGTGAGCAGGACAGAACAGTAGGCAACATACAGCATAGCTGATGCTCAAACAGCATAGCCCCAATAGACAGTAAATCGACTTACTAACTAAATTACTGCTGTATATAACCAGACATAAGGAACTTCCAGGAAACAAGAACATGCCCCCTTTCTCTTTTTCTGTGAACGGAAGTATTGCAGGTAAGGGAAAAAAACTCCCCATTGACTTTTATAATTTACATTAGAAGATATTTTCCCTTATAAAACATGATGAAGCAAATATAGGATTACAATTGACAATTAGACATATGGGGTACACAAACGGGCAATGTGTGATACACCTTGAAAAGCTCTTGTCAGACTCAGTCAGTTTCTTTGTGTTAGGCTAGGTACACATGGAGGTACTATTTGCCCCGAGCAAGCGATTGGCCGGGACAAATGTTCGGCCAAAATAGGGAACCGCACGATTGATCATGATTTTCTGACACGTCCGATTAGAGATGGCCAAACTTTCGAAAGTTCGGTCCGTTTTCGAACTTTCGAACTATATGGAAAGTATGAAAGTTCAAAAACAGACCCATTAAAGTCAATGGGAGTCAAATAGTTCTAATGAAATACAATTAAACTATCAATGGTAACTTAATGTAAATGGCTGTGGGACCTGGGAAATGGTCTGGGGAACATGTTCGAATATCCAGGACATTCGAAAAATCAATTTTACTCTCACTATCGCTATTTTCGAGCTCATTCATTTAATGGACACTTTACTCGCAGATTCGATGCTCGCGTTCGCGCCTAGATACCATGTACATTTTACTCGCGGATTTGATGTTCGCTTATAGGCTTTAATGGACACTTTACTCGCAGATTCGATGTTTGTGCCTAGATACCATGGACATTTTACTCGCGGATTCGATGCTCGCGTATAGGTTTTAATGGACAATTTACTTGCGGATTCGATGCACGCGTATAGGTTTTAATGGACGCTTTACTCGCGGATTCGATGCTCGCATTTGCGCCTAGATACTATGGACATTTTACTTGCGGATTCGATGCTCGCGTATAGGTTTTAATGGACCCTTTACTCGTGGATTCAATGCTCGCGTATAGGTATAATAGGCATTTTACTTGCACATTCGAACGGTCGAACATTCGATATTTATCGAAAGTCCGAAAATATCGAAAATCCGGGTCCGGGATAGTTCAAGAAGTCCGAATTTGTTCGAATTAAAATAGTTCGGCTCGAACTCGGGTTCGAGTTCTAGTCCATCTCTATGTCCGATCATCCATTCGTCCGATCCGGACGAATCTTCTGGTGTGTACCCAGCCTAAAGGTGTGAAAAGCTCTAAAAAGAAACACAAAATTCAAAAGACAGTTTGTTAGTAGCTTTTTAGAACCAAAATTTTTAGCTTTACATTAAAAACCTTCATTCCTTTTGGAGTGAAATATTTTAAATTATCTTTATAAACAGATTGAAACAATCTTTGTTCAGATTCTAAATAATATGTTTATGCTTTCTTGGTGAAGTTTTGCTTATAAAGGACACGTTTCTTTACTTTGGTAAAAGTCTTGTCAGGGTTTCCATGTTTTTAGCTGCGGTGCGGGAGGTAAGCGTGAGAAAAGTGCTGGTGAATTTAGATAATTCTCACACTTACCTCCCACATCGTAGCCAAAAACGTGGGATACTTTGTCATCTCTATGCACGTAAATAGTGTATGGGGAATTACTATATTGTTATATTGTATTATATTCTATATTATATTATGTAGAATACACAGAGAGACAGACAAAAACAAGCACAGGAGAAAACCCTAAAGGCATATAAAGCAAAGAATGTACAGAAAGGGACCCAATTAGAAAGGGACCCTGCATACCTAAAATATAAAGAAAACAGGCTGGCATCCATGCAAACCCCAGATTCCCATTTTACTCCCAATACCATATATACTCGAGTATAACCCAAGGTTTTTATTTTTTAAATGACCCTTAAAAGCTAACCTCGGCTTATACTCGGGTCCCAGGCATTACTTACTGGAGCAGTCAGGAGCAGGAATGTGTACGAAGGAGAGAGCGTGCACATAGTCGTGAGAATTCTGGGAATTCTGCTGTATAGTATACAAGGGTCAACTTAAAGGGCAACTAAAGCTTAAAAACAATACTGAATCATAAGGCAATAGAGGTCATAATTTCTACACTTGGCTTATATTCGAGTCAATCAGTTTTTCTCATTTTTTGGGTAAAAATAAGTACATTGGCTTATACTCGGGACAGCTTATATTCGAGTATATAGGTATATACTATAAAATTGATTTCCCAAGATATGACAAAAACATGACCATGAAGGTCAACAAAAAGGATAATTAAAGAAGTGCTAAAACTAGACTTATTGGCCCTGATTCAAAATTTGGGCATGGGCCCTCCAACACTGCCGCAAACACAAATCGGCACCGTAAACCAAATAATCATTTCCATAAAAAACACCCAAATTCATCATTAACCTTTTGTTTAAAGGCACTCATTTTAACCCATACTTAACCCATACACCTAGCAAAACTATTCAATCAGATTCAAACAGTATTTATAAACTTAGAAACCTTCTAAAATAACTAACCAACTGACGCTAGTAAAATGCTTGGCACAGAGAGTGTTGTAACATGCTTTGTACACAGACCACTGGTGAAACAGTTGGCACACTGACTGGTAGTTTTGAAACCTTAGCACAAAATGGGGCACCCTTCTTGGCCAAGGGCCCTGGTGCGGTCGCATCCCCTACAACCCTGGTAGCTACGCTCCAGGATAAAACCTAGCTACATAAATGATCTGTTTTCTGGTTACCAGGGTTAATAATACTAAACTAAAGCCAGATGTTTAGGAGGGTAAGACAGCAAACAATTCAAAAACCACAAAGATATTTGTGAGATTCAAGGTACTTGAAATTAGACAAACTTTCCCTTAGAGTCCAGGCCGTGGTAAAACATTTAGGTCAATAGGTGCATAGAATGTTTTCGCTGTAGAATTTTGCAACCACTGGAACCTGGTGTTTTCGAATTAAATATAAACCAGGTCCTAAAATCAGGATTTAGGAATCCATTCCAGTAATCGGGATATTTTTAGGTTTCCCCTCTGCTATTTAGCTGATGAAAAGAGACAGGAATACTGGGATGGTAAGCACATTTCATGCAAGGTTTCCGTGTCTTTTGCACTTGATAGAAACGCTGCCTAGGTGTATACATTAAAAACGAATTGCTCTGCATGCAAACTGAAACCTTAAGCTGGGTACACACGATTAGATATTTCGGTCCGATCGACCGATAGTTCAGTGTATCGGTCGATCGGACCGAAATTATCGCATTCGAATGAGCCCATGTCCGATCAACCGTTCGTCCAAGTCGGACGAAAGGACGATCGGACAGGGTGGAAAACCTCGTCCGATCGTGCGGTCCTCTATGGACCGCACGATCGGTCGCAGTGACTATCGGACGCGGCTGCTTTTGCTGCGACCGACAGTCCTTCCTCCTGGCCGACCGTTCGAAAGTATTGAACGGTCGGTCAGGAGGAAAAATCGCTAGGTGTGTACCTAGCTTTACAGCAGCAGCACTGACAAGATCAGCCGCAGATATTGTTTTGGAAGGTGTTATTTTATGAAAAAAGGGTCCTCACATCTACGTGTTAGTGCTAACAAAGAAAAATTGCACCTAAATCACTTATGATACAATTTACACATTTGGGGGGAAAAAACCCTGCTTAACAGACATACAATCTCTTCATCCCAATCCAGAATGTCTTGAATGCAGGAACAAAATCCCGAGTCCTGCAGTCAGGGCTGAAATTCTAACCAAACACCGTCCCTGGCAATCATGCCCCGGAACGCCCACTCCCCATCCAGTTACGCCCCCTAACCCCACCTTTGACGCTTGTCAGATTAACCATTGAATTTGCTGTAACATTTGCTTGGTAATATGTCCGTCATAGGGAACTTCCCTTTGTTCAGGTTTTTATTATTATCATCATTTGGTCTGGGAGTGAAGTTAGTTTTGATACCATTGTTCCTATGCTAAATGATAACGATTGTAATTTAATTTAAACTTTGGAGGTAATAACATCGATTTTTAGACTTTAGACTCACTTCTAGTGGGTCAGAAATTCGCAGCCCACTCTTTAGAAAGCCTTGTACTGGGAATATATTCTTCGAGCAAATTCCTGCCATCCTTCCCAGGTATTTAAAGGTATATCATATGGCCAGTTTTTTAGGATACCACGTAACTGTTCCACGGTGGATGAATATGTAATTAAGGCCTTGGAACTTTAACAACGCCTCCTTATTAGGGGGTACCCCAAACGGACCCTTATAAAGACATACAATAGAGTAATGTCCCTTAAAAGAGAGTCCCTACTGTATAACAGGAGAACCGTTAGCCCTAATGTAAGTAGTTGCAATTTCAAGAGAAAATATAGCAGGGAGCCCCATATTGCCTGTAAATCCTGGAGTATTGTGGAGATCTCAAAAGGGGACCCTGGTAAACAGTCTTTACCCATTATATTCTCCACCCCTCCACCCATTATATTCTCCACCCCAATATCATGAGATCTCACGCATTCTAAAAAATCTTTTACCCAGTCTAAATGAGGATGCACTTCTTCACAAACAGGGTTATTCAATAAAAGTTCTTATCGTTTAAAATTATGCTAATTTCGCCCCAACCAATCAGATGTTATCTTTCAAATGTTAAATAAGATCTGATTGGTTGGGGCAAAATTAGCACCATTTTAAACGATAAGAACTTTTATTGAACCTCCCAAAGTGCTTAATGAGGGATGGAATACAGTCCCTAGGAGAACACAGAACCTACGGGACATACTAGCCCCCAGCACATTCCGCACTGACAAGAATAAGGCCACCTAGCCAAATAACCAGGGTATGTTTAAATGTGGTAATATTCGCTGCCCATTCCTTCAAACAGGCACCAGTTTTCAGAGTAGTGTTACTTATAAAACATATCAGATCAATATCAATCAGTATATTCATTGCAATAGTAGTTATATAGTGTATCTTATTACATGCCAGAAGTGTCTGAAGCAATATGTGGTGTGCACTAGTCACCCCCTAAGACTTATGTGAACACATCAGAGCGATTAAACATCGGGACGAGAATAGTCCCCTAGACAGACATTTAAGGACATGTAATAATTCTGATCAAAATTTTGCTAGGTTCCAAGGTATCCATAAGATATGTATGCCTAATAGAGGAGATAATAACCTCAGGTCTGCATTTAGTTTATGCATTTGTATCTACTTTTAAGTATGTTAGATATATATATGTTATGTCAGCTATATTATGTATATTATGTACCGTATATTGTGTGATTACAATGTGGTATTTATACTTTGCTGTCTACTTATTTTTATATACTTACCATGTTTTTGTGCTAAACTGGTACTAATCTGTAGGTAGTAGCCTTTTTATTATGAGGTCTATCTAGGACCCAGTGATTTTTATGGTGTTTGCCTTTCCCTGTCCTCATACACACGTGCGATCGTGAGTGTCCGAACCTTTAGTTAGTAACCCAGGTGCTAATTTCGTTTTCCGAACAGGCGCACGGCTGCCGAACGATCGTGTCGGCTGAACAGTTTTTCAGAAAAGAGGGAAAATTTCCCTCGGCCATGGTAGACTCCCTATAGGGGATTCAGCCGTAGCCAAGGAAACACAGGGTCCGGAGCATTCTCCTTATGCTGTGCACAGGGGGAGCGCTTGGGACTGTGTGTAGCCCAATTGTTTGAAAAATGACAGACAGGATCTTGCAGATCCTGTCTGTTATCTTTCAAGATCTTTCAGGTGTGTACCTGGCTAACTGACTAAAATCTGATAGGAACAGTCTGCTAGCACATATTGTGAATCATTTGTGATAACCTGGCTACAAAAAACCAAGACTTGCCCTGTGGTTAAAACTTTTTGGGATCATATTTTTCCACTTATATCTGTGGTGTTAATATACCATTTCCCCCTTGCCCCAAAATAGTCTTCTTAGGCAAAGAAATTGAAAATGTATCCAATGCCACCAACAGATGGATATTGTACATCATGTTAGCCACCAAAATACACATTGGGGCACTTTTGAGAACACCTACGGTAATTTGTCTGTATCCCGGGATATTTCTAGAATTAATGATATGATGCTAAATGAAAGAATGTTTCATACCCTACAAGACATAACGGTGATGATGTATAGAATAATTACTGTATGTTGGTGACATTTACAGAGATGATCCTTTTTATTTCTTTTTGTAAAACCAATAAAAATCTATTGCAATCTAAAAAAATGGGCAACCACATAATCATTGTGTGACGTACCCAACATCATTCTAGTACAATGAATAATCATTTTTAAAAAACGTTTACAGGAGCACTCAGAACCATAAGATTTTTTTAAAAATACATTTACCTGACCAGCTACATATTCTACATGTTGTGAGAGTTCTTAAATACCAACAAAGACCATTACCATTACATTAACAAGAATAGAAGTAAAATAAAATAAAAATGTGTAGTCCAAAATTAGATTTTTGCTCCCAAAATGCTACATGAAGAGTTTTGCTCACAAAATGGCCCACAGGATTGCCACCTAATTTGAATAATAGAGGCAGAGGGTGGAGCAAGTGGATTTTGTTATGCGACCCCACATTTGCATTGCTTAAAAGGCACGCCAACCAATATTATATGCGGAAGTTAGCCATGCTGTTTGCATATCGCCTTACCTTTATGGGACTTTTTAATGTCAGCTCTGTTAAAGTCCCGCAACGGTGAAACTCCATTTTGGAATGCATGGAGAGGTGCTATGGGAATGTATGGTATGGGGTACATTATCTGTTATAATCCACACCACATTCATGACTTCAGAGTCAACCCCTGTACACAATCTAGTTCCCCATTTCTCTCTCTCACACACAAACACACCTACCTCTGAAAAATCAGCCCACCAGCATCTTTCCCACTTAAAATACACACACACGCACACACAAAGCTACCTACCTTTCTCTCTCAACCTAATGGATACAGCCACAAATACAGCCTCTATCCTGCTCTATCCTGTTTTGTATCCGGAAGGACGGAGTGATGGTGCTTAATGTGATTTATGGCATCTTGGCGATGGGAGGGGAAAGTTTTACATTTCACTGGGGTGACTTCTGTGTTATAACTGGCGACTATTATATAAGGGATAATGCGCCCCTTCCAGTGTAATATAAGGATGTAAAGTCACAGAGGAGTTATCTGATCATATAAAAGCACGAGACTGCTGTACTGTTTTTGACTCATTACGAATGACAGGCAGTTTAACGAAGTTGAAGGAGATGTAACGCGGTGCTACTCAGATGATTTCTACTATTCAGGTCCGTGCAGTGTCATCCGTGGAAATAACAAAACTTCTTTGTTCTTAAGGTGACAGATGTTCAATGGGGAGGTGCAGTGGTATATATTCTTATAAAAACCTCTTAACTACGTAGTTAAGAGGTTTTTATAAGGATATATTCCACTGCATCTCTTCATTGAAAGTCCAGGTCCTTATGTATTATAAGGATATAATACACAAGTCTCTGCACTTTCAATGGAGAGCTGCAGTGGCGAGAATCCTTATTAGAATCACTCAGTGGTGTCACTAAGTGACTAGTTCAATTATTAGTGCCACTGCAGCTCTCCGTTCCTAATATAACTAGAGATGTCCGAACTTCGCAAAATCCGGTCCGCTCGAGGCCGGCTCGAGCGGACCCATTAAAATGAAAAAATCCTCGAAAATACGAGAAATCCTCATAATTTCGAAAATTTTCGAAAATACGTATTTCACGCATTTTCGAAAATATGAGAAATCCTTGTAATTTCAAAAATTTTCGAAAACGCGGTTCGGAAAAGTTCGGAAGGCGGAAAACCGGAAAATCCGCCATATTCGCTGTTCGTGAACGTGGTAAATCCGCTGCGGATCCGTGTTCGGATCCGTTAACTGGGCCATCACTATATGTAACATAAAAATCATTGTCCTACCTCTTATCCAGCCACCCCGGAATCGAACATTTCACAAAATCAATGTCCACAAAGAGCTGGACAGGAACGGATCAGCCGTGCATACACGGCACAGAACAGCCTGGCGCGCATGCGCATTACCATCCATTACGGCACATGAGGAAATCAATACCAAAGTAGTAGGCGGGCGCGCTCGGAGCAGCCGGGCGCGCACATGCATTATGCAAACAAAAAAGAGGCGCGAACAAAATGGAATAAACCAAAATTAACAAACAGGGGTAAACATAAAGCCTATAAAACGAAAACAAGTGAAATAAACCTAAAACAAACATCTGATTCTGACTAAATTACTATTAACATTTAAACAATGAATGTTTAAACATATATCTAAGATAAAGATTTTAAATAGTTAAAATGTTTAACAATGTTTTTTTAATGTTATGTTCCAAACTTTGGAGAAAAAAAAAGTTAAATAAATTCTGTTCACCAGCTATTATCACTGTACTTATTTAAAATAAAAACTTGTGTATTATAAGAAATAATTTGCCCCTTACAGTGTAATATACGCCTATAACCCACCCCTTCCATTGAATAGAATGGAGCGAACTGTAAAATAATTTACTTATAATCAGCACACTTAAGAACATACAAGTCATCTCGTGAGCACAGGGACTCTTATAAGCCTCACAAGATTGGAATTTACATCAGCTGGGAGGAAAGGAGGAGGGAAACAGAGCTGGAAGAATTTTTAATTATGTTCTAAAGTTCCTGAAGAGGGAACAAGCAGTTGATTTAGGTGAGTGGGGAGGGGGGTTAATGTGGAGGATTTATAAAAAGTATTTAATTAGGAGGTCTGCAGCTTACTTCAAATGGAAATGGCTAGTCTTAAATGAGATGCGTATTGGGTGGGTTATTATGGATATTAGAAGTTACCTCCGAGTTCTGTGCCCTGTATAAAAACACTCGGCCTGCGGTCTCATGCTTCTATATGGTCACGAAACTCCTCAGTGACCTCTAATATCCTTATAATTTACAGTTGGGGGTACATTATCCACTATATAACCTACCCCTGTTAAGGATCTCAATGGGATGCAGGTGTAAATAATATCCTTATAATCAGCGCGCTACTGCGTAGTAGCGCGCCGATTATAACCCGGAACTAATGCAACACCCCCTCTCCCGTCCGTTTGTCCGGCCGCATGCCCGTTTGTCCGGCCGCACTTACGGCCGTTTGCTTACCAGCGATGTTCTTCATCTCTATTGTCCTGACCCGGCTAAATCTAGTGTGCATCCTGTTTTAATAAAGTTTTTTATAATAAAAAAAAAAACAATCTGAAGCACGGACTCTGACTTACGCTGAATGGAAGCAGGAGATAATAGAAGGCAAAGGCACAGGCTGTCAGCAGACACTATTACTGAGGAGTCAGAGGTTAGTGTTGTAAATCAATAAAAGTTCTGTCTGCCCTGTTGATTCTTTCATGCTTCCTCGGCTCAATAGAGGGGGAGGGAGAGGGGGCTGCTAGTGCACTACACTTAACTAAACTTTCCATATACATTCATTGTTCACTGTCCTGCAAAGTCTGTCTGTATGTACTCTATCTATTCCATCTAATATCTAATCTGTCTAATCTAGTCTGTCTATCTATCTAATATCTATGTAAGTCTGTACTGTCTATAGAGCTAATCTAGTCTGTACATAAATCAGAGAGAAGGGGTAGGTTATAATGGATAATGTACCCCCTACTGTAAATTAATTGGATATTAGAAGGCACCTCGGAGTTCCGTGGCCTGTATAAAAGGCACTCGGCCTCCGGCCTCGTGCTTTTATATGGTCACGGAACTCCTTGGTGAATTCTAATATCCTTATAATTTACAGTAGGGGGTACATTATCCACTATATTATGCCACCTCGGAGTTCCCTGACCTGTATAAAAGCACTCGGCCTACGGCCTCATGCTTTTATATGGTCAGGGAACTCCTCGGTGGCATAATAGCCTTATATTACACTGTAAGGGGCGCATTATCCCTTATATTATGTTACAGTTGGTCCCATAGAAGACCATTTAGGGGGTGGATTATAATAAAATAAACTGAAAAGCTGACAATCTGTTCAAATGTATTGCTTACCATGAGGAAATTGTAAACTAAACATGTTTGAGTCTGAAAAGCGATAGTGGTCTTAATATGTATTATACAAGGGAACTGCATAAGGAAATAATTTTAACATAACATCGTTTAACATTTACACGCTACATCTTTACCATAGAAACCATCCTCACTGTAGAAAATAATGAATCAGAATAAAGATTTTAATGGATATTACAGACTGTCCATTTTTCACTCACAAATGCAGCAGATTCACATGGCAATGCGCACTGGCGCACAGGACGATCCTGGTCCGCTAGGACGTAGTATTGTGTGGCCTCAGCCTTATGGGAATGTTAGGAGGTATACTTAACACAGTGTAGCTGTATACCGTGGAGAGATTTCAACACCAACCTACACCACACATGTATCCAGGGGAAATATGCATGTAGCATCTTACTACTGACAACTTCTAATAAACCTCTGGGGAAATGCATGAAAAGGAATAAAAACCATTCGTTAGATTGTAGCCTTAATGGCTATACACTATAAGGACATTCAATCGATTCTAAGTTCAATTATCTTTTCAATACCTTTGGTGTGTGTTTTCGCCCGGCAGTTGTAACAGAGACGTTCCCACCTGACCCATTCATTTTGCATTTAAAAGTAGATCGCAAAAAAGATTGTGCCAGGCAGTTCTTTGGACATTGCATGGGCATGGGAAGAACATCGAAGGAATGTTGGTAGGTGAGTATAATATATGGGCACCTTTAGGGCCCAGACTAACATGCACCTCAAGCCTATCAAACCAGGAGTGGTTACTATGGTGTTAACTTTGTAAGAGCCTTTTATTTAATAAAAATCATTCTATAAAACTATGTAAAATCTTCCAGACTGTCCTACTACAGTGACCATCCTATAGTTCCGAGGATTGTCAGTTAGCTCCTAATGTTTTTCTGTAATGTCCTGTCTTCCCTGAATGGTCCGATATATTTAGCAGTCACCTGGTGCAGATGCACTTCATAGGCAGCAGGAAGCCAACAGCTAAGGAGCAGTGGGGGACTGTCTGTTGCTAATAAGAAATACCAGTAGACACAGACATGATGGGATTGTATTTCAGCAATGTATATTTACATACACGTGTGTTCAGTGTTCTCTTTACTATTAACACTATATATATATATATATATTCCTGCCATCAGACCCATCCATCAGTATCATGGATGTTGTAGTGCACTGAAGATTGCAGGTGTATTTTTACAGTATTTATTAAATACTTATTAATAAATCAATAAGTATTAATTTATTAATGTGCCCAATCACTTGGACAAATGAGTTGCCCAAAAATTGGTCAGATGCAATCAAAAGGGTCAGAAATTACAGCTGATATTTTGGCCCAATCAACTCATTCAGTAAAATTACCAACCCATGTATACCAGCTCTGAGGTATCTTACTTTTAGCATGTGTAGGATCACTGCTAAGAAAATAAGGAGAGCAGGAGACTTTAGCTAACAAAGGTACATGAAGGGAAGCTTGCAGGTAAGACAGTCCAGTCTGTGTCAAAACAAATATTATATCAAAGACAATAGCTAACCTATAAAGAAGTGTATTGCACTTTAACTAAAATAGAGGTATTTTTCCTGTCTAAAGAGTGGATCACTACCACCTATGTTTGGGATATACTTTACATTATGGGAGAAAGTTTGCAAAAAGGACCATGGCAAGTTGCACCAGAACAATATGGTATCTAATGCTGGATTAATGCAAGATAACAGTTAGGATAAAAAAAACTTTCCTATTTATTAACAAACACAAATGCAGCAGACAAAGTTATCATAAAATGAATCTCCTATGATATAAAACTTTTTAATCACAGATATAATAATAAACCCATTGTAAGTACACTCGTCCTCACATTTCTACACACACTCACCTACACACACATTTCTACACACACTCACCTACACACACATTTATACACAAACTAACCCACACACATTTATACACACACTCACCCACACACACATTTATACACACACTCACCCACACACACATTTATACACACTCACCCACACACACATTTATACACACATTCACCCACACACATTTATACACTCACCCACACACACATTTATATGCACACTCACCCACACGTTTATATACACCCACACATTTTTACACACATTTTTAACCCAAGCACAATGCATATTTGTATATTTTTGCCAATACTCTCGCATTATAGCCTCATATTCTTATGAGAACCCCACATGGGCTCATCCAATGAGTATTCCAATGAATAACTAAAATCCATTCATGACACAGGCCACCCAAAAGGACAAGTAGATCTCTACACATATTCCTGTTTAAAGATGCTAAGCTAAAATTTCAAGTATTCCAATAGGAAAGTTCTTCATCTTTGGTTTGTGTGCAACTGCTTGGGCCTGTTGATGACAACCTATATGTGGGGAATGTTCATTGTCACTATACCAATTTATTAATGTCCTACTGTATTTATCCAATTCTTTAATACATACAAAAAGAATGTATATTTGCATTCTCTTTCCTTGTTTCTTGTATAACAATGTTTTCATTCTTCCTGAGGATCCTGCCTTATATGTTCACTTCCAGCGAACTGTTTCTGTTTTTCCTAATCCTCTCTGTCTCCTTTCTAATTTTCTCCTGTTAGGTTGCCAGATTAAAATATCCCAATAGAATTGGATATTCTGTGAGTGTAATCTAACCAATTGCTGTGTTGCGATGTCATGGATGGGGTATGGTTAGCTCAAAATTGCTTGTGGGCTAAAAAAATGATACCATAAATTTGGGCTTATATGGTATTTCTTTGTACTATGCTTGATTAAAAAGAAAGCTGCATTGATCATGAACAACAACAACAAAAACTTAAGCCTCAAACACACTTACGTTCTTTGCATTATTGGCCAAACGGCGAGGAGACTGTCAATAAAGAAAAATGTCCCATTTTATAAGAACAAATATCTCCCCTACTGCTAGTGGCCTAGTCCTAGATCAGTCTCTATATGGAAAAATATCAAACTCTCAGTTAGGGAATTCCGTTCATATTTGTGGCTGTTAATCTCATTGCAATATAATGCATTGCACTGTTTCTTCTGTAAACTGTGTGTACATTGCTGACACTGTACAATCAACATGTTTATTCCACTTCTTCATGATACAGAAGCCAACTGAGCTCGCATCTGGAAGGCATTACACTGCAGGCACAGTTCAAAGCCCTTTCCATTACTGCCATCAGGTGTTTCCAAGACACAGGCCTTGCTGTTTTATAATTTTATAATTTTACATCACATAGGACAGTGGTGACTTCAAAGCAAATGCAATAGCTACCTGAGCGTGCTGTCTAAAGTGGCAGCCATATGCAATATCTTAATGACATTTGTCAACATTCTTTTTCAGAGAACCCTAGATGTAAACAATTACAGGGCGATGCGATAATGGTCGATATCTGGCAAAATTAGAGTAAAACCCATGCTAACCAATGTATTATCATGTTACCACATGTTTTACACTAATTTTGTGGTGGCATCGCCATTTCCAAAATGAAACTATCACTGCGCAGCCTATTCAATATAGGCTAAATTAAAGGGCATGTCCACCCCCAAAACTACATTCTCCGCCACTACTGGCACCACTGTGTAGTGTGTAAAAATCCTTACCTTACCTCTCTGCTCCAAATGGTTCTCCTTCAATATCTGCCCAAATCCTAGAAAGTGAAGATCAGGAGCTTGGCAGGGAGGGATAACCTTTCCGCCTCTTAGGTGTTCTCTGAGAGGTTTCTGGCTTGGTGCAGCCCCCCCCCCCCCTCCCCCCTCCCTGCCGGTCCTTCTTTTCTCCCTGGTGCCCTAGCGTTTAATCCAATTTTTGCTATAGTAGTTTGTAAAAAAACTAAGCCGTACTCTACTTACACAGCCTTTTTCCCCGGCATTCTGTACTGCAAGAAGCCACGTCCGTGATTGGCTGACTTTAATCCAATCATGGACACGGCTGCCGGTCCGGCCCCCTGCTTGCAGTTTCATGAAAGCAGAGGGCCGTGTCTCAAAGCCGGGGGAACGAGGCTGTGTAAGTACAGATCGGGTTTGTTTTTTTACAAACTACTATAGCGGTTGGGGGTGGGAGAGCGTCCCCTACACTACAGAATTTTTTTTAAAAAGAGGAGGACATGCACTTTAAGGTTTGCAATACCCTGTAAAACTTGACGCCTATTGAATAGAATGTGTAAACCGCAAGTCTAACCTAACCAGGATCCGGCAATGCAGTAAGTCTCGCAAAGGGGTTTATTGCATCACAGGATTGCAGTCAGGTAAGGTAAATAACATCGACCCTTAGCTGGTGCATTTTAGCCTTTTTGCACAGCCATTAAGGTTAATCTTTTTCATTCTGTGACTTTTGTAGTCCGAACAAATGCACAAAAATAGGGAAGGATATTGTGTTATATGATACTGTCTCTTTAGATTGCCGTTTGTTATGTTGTTTTGTTGTATTGATTGATTGGTCATTTCCATATTCCTCTTTAGAAGTAAAGTACAAGAGTTAAATAAATTCTTAGATTAATAAAATGCTTGCTTATGAATTCTAGAGTGTCACTTCTTACATTTCCAAGAGTAATTGAGCTTCTTCACACTATTAAAGACAGGCTGGGTGCCAGTGTTTCTTACAAACACTATATAACATCTGGTTAGAAAGCAAAATAATTCCTAAAGGAATACACACTCTTTAATCTGCTCATATGGTGACCAGGCTGAAAATACAGAAATGCGCTCAAGTTCTCACTCTATTCTCTGGACAAAAAACATTTGAGTCAAATGTTGTATAGTAGATGGCTAATACGATCCCATACCATATGTATATATCACTAGTGACTGTAGGCCAACCACAAACCTTAACCCCTTTTCAGGAAATAATACTTTATGGAATACCCTCTACACGAACTGTCAAGATTGAATCACATACTATTTAGGAATGTATTTCCACTATATCCAGACAGGGGTATTGTTCATAAAGTGCACATTTTCGCTGCCTACCTTAGACAACAGACTAGTAATGTATAAATCATTTACATACAACGATTATGGACTAATTGCATCATCTTATTTGTGTATTGAGTCCCACAAAAACTAATCGGCACTGGGTCTGTTTCTGACTGTAATTTTAGTCTATTTATTAACATGTTTAGGATCATTTCATTAAATTCAGCACATTTCATTTTTCGCCGTAAAATAACGCTCGGTATCGTAGAACAACGATCGTTATTTTACAGCGATCTTAAAAAAAAAACAATACAGATTTTTGATATATATGGCCTATGGCTCTCACCTTTTTCCCTTTTGGTAATGCATCTCCAAAGTCTTCATTGATCTCAGCTGCTGACAACTCCCTGGTCTGCCCCTGTGTAAGAGCATTGATGTGCTGAGATGTTCTGAATGGAAATACCTTGGACCATATTTATAAACCTGCAGTATTGCTTTTTAGCGATACCGCGGGTTAGTTAATTTTACGGTCGCGGTCGTAAATGTATGATCGCGATCGTAGAATACCGTTGGGGTAGTAAACTACCGCAATGGTATTCTATGGGGATCGTAAATCTACGATTTAGTAATCGTAGATTTATGATCGGTATCGCAAATTTACGATTGTTAAACCGATTGTTAATCTCCGACCAATTTAACGGTCGTAAATTAACTATAGCAATCTTTAAAGTTGCGGTATAGCTAAAAAGTGATACCGCGGCTTTATAAATATGGCCCCTTAAGAGGTGTGTTAATACCTCAAAGCAAAATATAGGTAAATCCCCCCCAAACCACAAAACCAGAATAGTTAGAAAGCTGGCAAATTACTAACCTGTTATGCAGTAAAATTATGTTTTCACCCTTCCCTCTGCCTCTCAAAAGGTTTCTGCCTTCAAGCTCTTCAAGCTCTTCAAGCTCAGGCAGCTAGGGTAATTTTATTCAGTCATTGGTGTGGATAGTCCCTTTAAAAAACAGAGGACGAACCCTTTAAAGGGTATGTCCACCCCCAAAACTATAATCCCCCCAACTACTGGCCCCATCATGTAGTGTAGTGTAATCCTTACCTCACATCCCAGCTCCATATGGTTCTCCTGTAGTCCCCCCCACAAAGTCCCAAAAACTGCCCATATAGGACTCTGCCTCCTACCTGGCCTCCGGGAGAAGTTTGGCATGCGTACTGCAGCCCTTCTCCCCCTCCCCTCCCTCTCCCGATTCCCTCCCCCTAGTGTATAACCATTAAAGTATAAGATTCCCCCTTGTCTCCCAGCCCCAACCGCTCTATTTATATGTTTAGAAAGCTCCCCAAACTTTACTTACCTCTCCTCTTTCCTCCGTCGAAGTGAGCTGCCGGCAGCCACGTCCGTGATTGGCTGCCGCTCAGCCAATCACAGACGCGGCTGCCGGTCCCGCCCCTCTGCTTGCATTTTCTCTCAAGCAGAGGACCGGGAGCGCGGCAGAGGAAAGAGGGGAGGTAAGTAGCATTTGGGGGGCTTTCTAAACATATAAATAGAGCGGTTGGGGCTGGGAGACCAGGGGGAATCTTATATTAAAAAATATAATTTAGGGTGGACATACCCTTTAAGTAAATTGAGTTGACAGTGATGATTATAATAGTTATTTAGATTAAATGCAGAATATTGTGAGTGCGTATGCCTGTCACCGCATATTACCTACAGATTTCATAGGAATCTGCCATGTACAAGTCTGCTAATAAAGTTCGGAATTGAAACAGTGCTCAATCTATTAAAACTTGGGAACTTATACTTTCAACTGGGAACCACTTTGCCACAAATTAGTGATTAGACATCCTACAGTAAAAACCATTCCCTTTCCAAGACTGTATCGGTGCTTCTATAAATCCTTTCTAGGAAAGGCATCTACACTTTACCTTGTGCCAGTGAATTACACATGACAAACATCAAAGAAGAAGCCTCTGGAAACAATAATAAGTAACGAGTGTGTCAATATGCTAACTGCTAAAATCTACATCATGGCAAATTGTCTTCACTGCCAACTTCATTCCAATGACACCTACACTGTCATATATTCATATTCAACGTCACACACCTGGCAGATAACATTACACATTTCATCCAACGCGTAGATCGTCTATTAATTGTGACCAATCCTATCATCATAAATGTGTGATTTTACTATGTGGTATGGGGCCCTGGAAAGTACATTACTATTTCCCTGTACATGTTTCCAATGGAATTTTCTATTTGTGTGTTCTTTCTACAGAAATACAGTAAAAAAAACGTTACAGGTGCGCCATTGCAAAATATTGATCCCGCACCTTTGTAAATACGACCCATAACTCCACTTTAAGGCCACACTAGTATGTTTTTCGCACGTTTGTGCACACGTTTTGCGCTCATGATTGTGCCCGCAATTTTCACTAAAATGGAAAACGCGGGAATGCGAAAATTGCAGCGATTTCCGATGTGATTTCCAACGTGTTTTGGTAATGCATGGGTTCACCATTTTTGATGCGTTAACGCACGTGCAAACACAAAATGCACAAAAATCTTGATTGTGTGCACGATTCCTGTGCGTTGCAGTGTGGCCTCAGCCTAGTGGAGGAAAGTTCCCACTGCAAAAGGCAGATACATAAAAACATTGGAGATATTGTAATTCCCAGTATTGTTTCAAAGAGTTAAAAATCCACCCTCTCCCATCTCATGTCACCTTCAAATATCTGTCACCTTCCGGTCCAATAGATGCTCCTTAAAACCCAGAGAGCAATATTCATAAAGGAGCAATATGGCAACTTACTGATGTAGTTCCTGATATATCTCCTTTATCGGCACAAGCACTAATTTACAATACGGCTTGTGGTTATAAAATACCAAACACAGCAGTGTCAGTTAATAGGGCCATAACACTTGGTTGCAAAATAACGCAATAGAATTTTACAAGTGTAGAATTTAAATTTTCCTACAACAAGCCTAAAGGCGCGTTTTTGGAAATTTGTGACGCTGTGACTTTACAAATATGCCCCTAAGCATTGTAATTGATGTGTACGCAGTATTAATCTGAATGCTGACATTACTGTGGGTGGGAGTGACTCACTGTATCAGACATAATGTGAGTTGTTTTATTATCTGAGAAGCGTATGTATTGATATTAAGATTTGTGTGGATTCTAAAGGTATCTACATCTATATCTTTAGAAACATAGAAACCTTTCCATATGTAAAAACATATAAACAGTACAGTGACCCAGTGCTAAGTCCTACCAGCCTGTCTAAAATAACTCAGTAGATACCGTACCCTATACAGTGTTAAGTGCTTAATCAGTTGGAGGGAATCAGTTCATTTGAACTGTCCTCCTGTGTAAGAATAAACATATCAATATATCCTTTTAATTAGATACACAGTCCAAACTGTGCCATGAACAGAAACAACAGTGTTGAATGTATCTGTTTATAGGGAAATTCTAAAGTGTCAGGGCCACATTAAGTAAATAATAAAATATAACCTCAAAAACTAAACCCAATCTCCTGGGACTTCTACCAGGGGCTTCTACGCAGGGGGCCCCATCTTCTTGTTTTTCCAAGAGGTGCATCGGCTGAAAATGGGGTTAAAAGACACGGTGACCGATGTTATATCGGTTAGCGTGACTTAAACTCCATCATTGAGGCGCCTGCGTGGTTAACGCGGAAGTTAAGCGCAAACGATGCTATATTCACATAGCGCCTTACCTTTATGGGACTTTTTAATGCCAGCCGATGGACGAAATGGTAAAACTCCATTTCGGGATGCACGGAGAGGCGCTATGCGAATGTAGCATCGCCAGAGCGATTGCACAGGAGAGCCAATAGCGCCTCTCTGTGCATCACCCTGATAGTCTCCCACAAAACCACTGGAGATGAGGCATCGAGAGGGTCCCCATGAGAGTTTTGTTGGGGGGCCCAGTGATTTCTAGTTACGCCACTGTGCTAACCCATGATGTCTGTGGCTATATACTGTATCTAATTGTATTTCATCTTTATTGTACACATACATTAATCTAACCATCACTACCCATTTATAGTTACCTCTGGTTATTATGTCCTGTGCAGTAAAAGACATATAAGTAGAATGGGTATTGTGTAACTGGATTATGATGCTGAGTTCGGTTCATTAATGTAAAAAAACATTTTTATATTTTTATATATATTTACTCTTAATGAAAAGTTTACAAATAGCCACATAAGCATTTACTCAAATTCAAATGTCTCTGCCCTTATGTAAATATCTTTAGGTTTTGGTAATAAAAATAAATAAATAAACAAACAAACAAATAAATAAATAAATACATGAAACGGCCCATACATTACTCAGGGTACACAACTACTTAAAAATGTGTTGTGCAACTATAACAGTATAGCAATTCAATAATACAAACACAAGACAAATAATTATCTCCAGTAATAGCAATTCAATAATACAAACACAAGACAAATAATTATCTCCAGTAATATAATTTATAAACACTGGGAAAGTCGCAAACACCAATAATAATGGGCAGGCTAAGTAGTTAGTTGGAAAAATATCCAGACAAGGAAATAGCAAGTTTCTTGCTCAATGGTTTTAAGTCTGGTTTTGTCGTTCCTATACTAAAAGCGGTGGAAGGAGCTAGGAAATGCAATAATCTTAAATAGGCAGCTCAATACGCAAGCGACCTGAGGGGGAAAAAAAAAATTCTTGACGGGAAGGATGGCTGGCCCGTTTAAGGAAAGCGGAAAGTCCAGGATGATTCAGCATCTGTCTTACCCAGAGGGCTTATTAGTCAATTATGCACGGGATTTAGCATAATGTTCAGTGCTTTATCAAACTTTTTGACAGGGCTTTGGTGTTGTGTTAATTTAATAAAGTGACCTCCCATAATTTTTGCCAAGAAAAAAAGTTGTGCCGTGTGTTTTTCAAATTTTTAAGGTTGGATGTCTATGTGGTAATAAAAAAGGTATATCCAAGGTTTATGGTTAAGGAATTTGGTTTTTTAAGGTTTAAGGCCCGGGTGGGATCTCTGACCCTTAATGCAAATAAGCAAATGCACTACACACAGTAAGGAGACAGGGATTTACCTACTATCACTGACCAACCCTTATTATGGTCAGTCGGGGAAAATGGAAAATTTCCATCTGTCGCATTGGCTCCCTTTACTTTAAAGAGAGCCGATATCATCAGCCTTTGCATGCCCTGTGGCCGACCGATCACCATACCGCGTATGGGCGATCTGTTAGTTCCATGTGTGCAGTTCCCTTTGCAATGTGCTGACAGATACCAATGGAAGTCGCATGTGTATGGCCACCTTTACATGCATTCTGCTGTGTGAAATAACATGTGATCTGTAAGGACAGCTTTGCACATTTCTCAGTGTGTGGTACCTAAATAGTTAACTCTAATCTAATGTGTGGAAATTACTTTATTACCGCACTTTTGTTTAAAATAATAATTGTTCATTGTCTCCTTCGTTTAAAAGCTTAAATAAAAAAATGTGTGGCAGAAAATGTTTATTATACGAGCTGGGTGGATTTCTACGCTTCTTTTCTACTGCCATCTAGAGGCCACCTAAGGGCAATCGTTATGCGCAAGCTTGCTGTTGTTTTTTCAGTTTAAATAAAGAATGGATCCTACTACATATTAATACATTACAATTAATAACATTTCTACTGTCAGCATTTCAATCCAAAATTGGATTTCCATCCATGTCTTCAATTATAAGAATATAATTTACTGTCTCTTTAAAGGGCAAAAAAACACAATGTTCTGATGGATATATTGGCCGACAGTTACCATCTCTCTATGAAATTAAGATTTTTGTTTTTATTTTCTATGTATCTTATTTGCAATTCTTCCTGGTATCTGGGAGACCTGAACATGCTCATTGTGATCTTGGTGCCATAGGAAAGCTAAGTTGGTCTTACACCTTACTGGCACATTTAGATTAAACATCCCCTATAGCTGTACATGCAGAAAAGGTTGTTCATGTCCCCAAATTCCCCAATAAAGAAACAGAGCCAGTCTGAATGATTAGTGATTAGCAGTCTGTAACATGTACTTTTATAACGTACACACACATCAGCTTTTATAATGTGTCCATTCCCTTCTGTTTATCTGCCTAATATGTATTTATTTAAAAAACAGTTAGTGATTTACTGTTAAAACCTTACTGGAGTTTATTGATTAATCTCAATGCAGCCCATACACCTGCACGTGACTGGGAAGTACAGATCGAACTGTGCCACCTTACACCATCTATATTAACTCGATTCAGAGTGTAATCTGCTAAAGATAATGCTGTAGCCAGTGGCGGATTGGCAGATTTACACCTGAGAACTTAGCTAAAAAGCCTCCCAACCTCTTTCAGGACTTAGGGGCATATTTATAAAGCCTTGTTAAGTTTTCGTGGCTGTTTTCCCCGACCTTTCCAATAATCACGTTAAACGCAATTTTATTATTGTCGGGAAACACCGTGAAAAGTTAACGAGGCGTTACCTCTTCACACCGATACCCACCAGTTAACCGCCCGTTCTATTTAAAAAACTGTTTTGCACTGCTAGTTATCGCTGTTTTTGCTTCGCGCCCTTCCCCGCTACGCGGCAATCTCGGAACAGGAGGCTAGAGGGGTACCCCCCGGCGCGGCCGCGACCTCAACGAGGCCGATGTTGCTGGCATCTTGATCCGACGCAACATCTTCGGCTGGGTGACACACATCCCCACTCAGGTCGCCGATCCAGGCAGGCGAACTGCGCGCCGCAGTGACCCGCTGGCAACCCCGGCCTCTGCGGAGCCGATTTTGCCACCGCTTCTTTCTTCACGCCATCTACTGCGATGGCATCTGAATCCGCAGCGGAATGCACCTCTTTATATAGGGTCGCTGCAAGCCCCTTTCCCAGCAGCCCCTCCCCAGCAGCCCCTCTAGCCTCCTGTTCCGAGATTGCCGCGAGCGGGAAGAGGTGTGGGAGGGGCTTCTGGGAAGCGGCGGTGGTCTCCGCCGCCGCGGGGGTCGGGGGCGGGGGTGGCGTATGCCCCGCCCCCTTAGCAGAGAGCAGCCAGGAAGGGATTTTAAGTCCCTTCGCGGCAATATTGTATTTAGCGTATTGCGCTAAGTTGTATCGCCGCAAAGACTTAAAATTACCGCAGACATCACGGCCCGCGATACATATCGCAACAATGCGCTCGCCTTTATAAATACGATGTCGGCGGTAATTTTTAGCGTTATTTTCGTTTTTTTTAGAAATATGCCCTGCCCTTATTCTCTTTTTTTACATAAATAGCCTCCTGACACCTCTTTTGAACCAGTCATGTACTTAACCAATAGGTTAACATTACAATCTTCAAGGTATGTCTTTTTCCTTAAGATGCAGGAACAACGGCTGAGTCCTGAACCCGAGGAATTGGCTCTTCTTGCTGGGCCATACATTGGATGCGTTGTTGCTGTTTGGTCTCCCCCACATACAAATCGAGCACTTCTTCACTGCACCTCCTGCTATATGATGTCGCTTTCTTGTGTTTCGGTTTTGGGTCTTTCAGATGTACCAATTGCTGCCTTCAGTGTGTTTGTTTCGGTTTAAAGCAGACAGTGACAGTCAGGGTTTTTAATAAAAGTTCTTATATTTAAAAAGGTGGTTATTTGCCCCAACCAATCAGATGTTAGCTTTCAAAATGTTAAATAATATCTGATTGGTTTGGGGCAAAATTAGCACCATTTTAACATAAGACTTTTAGTGAATATCCCTGAGTTTTTTTTGAAAATTCTTCTTAATTTCTGGAGACCCTTACTTACATAGGATGACCATGTTCTTTCTTCTGTCTTGTTTTTCCTCTGCACTTTTGGTATTCTGTTCTTTCTTTCTCTTCTACGTCTTTTGACAAAGGACCCACTCTGGGTATCCCACGTTTTAAGGGCTCTTCTGAAGATGGTTTTATTTATTTAGCCTTCCCTGTCATCCATGTATCTGAACCAGTGGCTGGTGTCTATCCCTTAAAGGTATTAACGCCTGTTATTCTACTTTCCCCATGTAAGGTTGACCACAATGGGTGAAACGGAGATCCCATAGCACATCAATGTTTTCCTAGAACTCTATCCCTGTATTTGAATAGGTGGTATTTCAGGCAACAAGTCAGTTAGGGAACACATGTCTGGGTTAAGATCAGTTCTGCTGGTAAGAGTGCTGTCTTGGCCTAGCCGTTTTCCTCATGATAACCGCCTCCTTGGTGGGTATACATTGAAGAGAGATGTCACATCATGACACCATCGTTTCTTCTGCACCAATTACTATATCTTAAATCATGTTGAATGAAATCCTGGGATTCTGTTTTTAATGTTGAGACCTTCCAACAAATGGCCCAAGATTTTGGCTAGGTATTTTGCCACCTTGTATGTTACAGACTGCTAACTCTATTTCTATTGGACTACACAGTCTGTATTGGGTTCCCTGGCCCATTTGCTACCTGGTAAAATGGAAGCTACGAGTCACTTATAGTTGATCTTTTTACCTTTCTTATAGACTGGTGTGAGAATTGTTATATTGTTTTCTTATCCTTTCACATATGTAGGTTCTCCATGCTCTTTAAAAACCCCTTAAGATTCTATGAAAAGATTTGTTCAAACACCCAACACTTAAAGCTTCAAAACAAATCACACATTGCCCAAATTATGATACTTGTCTGCTAAAGACAATATCACAGTCCAAATTATGTGGTTTTCGTGCACTGAAAAATGAATTCAGATAAATCTTCCATGTATCAAGATTTCTTTACCTTTTTTAAAGGAGATTAATCATCTTTCCAATTAATGCATTTAGAGAAATTATTAATCCGCCTTTAATGCATCAAAAAATGTAAGGATATTTGGGTTTTTAAACAGACTGAGTTTGAGAAATCTTCAGGATCCTATCCTCTCAGAGACCCAGATGTACTACCGCAAACTTTCTAATACCAAACTTTTGGGAAAGTATCGACACAATCATAGACTTGCGATTATCTAAATGCTTCCATCAAAAACGGCACTCAAAATGGAGTCAGTAATCTCCCACCATAAACTCGATGGAGTTGGGCCCCAATCGATCAACAGGGTGTCCTACTAATGTACCAATACCTCCAACAAAATTTTCAAGAATGGCTATCCAGAAGGAACACCAAACCTACTATTACCAGTTTGCAGTCCTCTATTGTGAATCCTCAGCACCATGGCTGTTTTCCAAGATTATGGCAGTAATAGCATTCTCATCTTCATCCGAAGGGTATATAGATGTTGGCAAGTATGAAGGAATCTCCTCCCCAAACATAAGTATTCCTTTTTCTCACTCTTCAAATCTATGATGGTTCTAGTATGAAAAGTTTGCTTTGAGTCTAACCCCATCAGATCTATTTTTGGGGGGTCTCTTCTCAAAACTAAACAAAGTTCTTCTCTTCTCCTCCGAAAGGATTTTCAAATTGCTTGCGTGTATTCACTCGGTAAAATTTGCCTCATTAGTCTAAGACAGTCCTGGAAGTGTTATGTCATTTCACCTCCTCAACAGGAGCAATTACTAAGCACCTTATTAAAAAAAAACTCAAGTTTTCATTTTGACAACTTGGAACAGAGATCCGAAACTCTAGACACTCAAGTACACTTTCCCTTAAAAGTAAAACTTGTTTTGAGTGGCGGCAAAAGCCCCTAAAACCCAACCGCTCAAAGGGAAACCGCTGTCAGATTAAAACTCCTGTGTTCCCTACAACCGATGCCAGCTCTTGGGGTGGGGAAATTATTGCTAAATTGCCAATACAGGAAGAAAGTTCAGTGCCAAACAAAGCCTCAAGTTCCTCCAAATTTTGAGGAAGTGTTGCCGGTACAAGCAACGCTTCTATTATAATATACTGTATATGTCTCTATATGAAGACCCAAATCATCAGAAATGCAACATGACATGCAATTTATTTGCCACATGTCTTCCCTCATTTCAGTTGATCCCAGGCAATATAGAAGAGACATCAAGATCAGAGTCAGGTCAATTTATGGGCTTGTTTTACAACACCATGATCATCTATTGATAACAGATCTTTGGCTGCTTTTCCTCCCTTCCCTCTGATGAATTGGGACCTCCCACCAAATGCGATGCGTCCGGTGGGTGAAACAAAACAGACTTAGTTGTTTTCATGTTTTTAGATGTACTAAATAAGGACTGGTTTACACCTACAACTACCCCTCCGTGAGTAGCACTGTTCTCTTTTAAAAATCTACTGTATACTTACCTGCACCTGGGAGGGTACTTTTTGGAACAGAACGCACCACGGAGTTTCCATTTCTTGTGTTGTGAATCTGCTTTCCCTCCAGAACAATTTAAATAATCAATAGTATCCTTTTCTGTAGGATCTAAGGACTGAAGTCCTGTCGTTTAAAGGAAATGTATGCAAGGCTAGGTCATAGGCCTGTTACTTACAGAATTTATTAAAGAACTAACACGTTTCAGAGATGGTGTTAACAAAAGACTAACATTGTCATGACAATGTTCAAAGTTTTAAACAGGGATGAATACTCTAAAGTAAAATGTCAGCTTTAGAGTTCTAATCTGGCAGAGATGGGTACATCAAGAAGGTTTTTTATAGCAGACAAACCAAGGTCTAAAATTTGTTTCCCTAAATGGGACCTAGTGATTGTCCTACAGAGCTGAAGTTTGATAGTTCTTAATTTTGCCATAGGAGTAATGAGTTCAAGCCTAATGCCAAATGGTGGGTTCTTACTTACCTGAAAAGATTGAATATTTATGGCAAATCTGATTTTTATTAAAGAAGAATAACTAAAGCCTCAGATCAATACTGAATCAGAAGGTAGAGTTCCATGATATAAGGCAGAATCTGATTTGCAGATTACACCTGAGAAGCATGTGGGTCATAAACGCGCTACCCGGGACCTCTATTGCATAGCTTAGGGTAACATATTTATCAGCCATTGTTATGTTGTTGCGTGCTGTTTTAGCCCGAAAGCCTTTCCCGTATATAAAAATAATAAAAAAAATATAAAATATCAAAATCACGTGTATCTAACATCAATTAAATATTATTTCGGAAACGACCGTTGAATAAGTTAACGAGGCGTCTAACTCTCCACCATTTAAAATGGTTAATCTTCACGCCGATAACCTTCACTTGCCGGGGTTACCAAATGCTTTGGTCTCTGTGCTTATCTGATTTATAAAGCGGTCCGTTAACTGGTTTTGCGCTGGCTAGTACTCGTTCATGTTGTGTTGTGCTGCGCGCCCATAGCGTCCCCGCTCGGGCATATCTCTGAGACATGATGGCTAGAGTGGTACTCCGGCGGGCTGCCGTCGATCCTCAACGGGTCTCGGTATGTTGGCTTCTGGCGGTCTTTGTATCTGCATAACCGCCGTTCTTTCTGGGACTGGGGTGACAGGACCAAGCCCCACTCAGGTCGCCGATTCCAGCGGCGAACTGCGGCCTCCATTGAGCCCGGGGGGGCTGGCAAAACCGCCGGCCTCTGCGGAGTCCGATTTTCCGAAATAGCTCGGCTTCTTTCTCTTCAGCCTATCTCCTGCGATTGCATCTGAGTTCCGCGCTGACTGCAACCGTCTTTATATATGTTTAATTGAACAGAAGAAACCCTAATGCCGTTTCTGATTGTCAATGTGTTTTAATGTCTTGGTTTACATGCTTTACATGTATCATCAGTATTTGCATAACTTATTTACTTGAAATCTTGTCGTACCTATCACGACAGCCCCTTATACGCTCAGCAGCCGAGCCCACCTCCGTAGCCTCCTGTTTCCGTAGATTGCCGCTGAGCGGGGAAGTAGTGTTTGGAAGTGGCTTCTGGGAATGCAGGCGAAGTGGTCTCCGCCGCCGCGCGGAGGGGGTAGGGCTGGGTGGAAGCGTATCCCGCCCCATTGAGCAGAGCAGCCCAGGGCAGTGAATTGTTTCAAGTCCCCTTCGCGGCAATATGTTTAGTATTAGGCGTATTGCCATCAATTGTAGTAAGGGGGAGTTGTTGGGTTGTGTAATGGGTGGAATTTGTGGAATTAAATATGTAAGGTTAGGGGGAAAGGGGGGGGGGTTGGGGGGGGTCAAAAGATCCTGCTAATACTTACAATTACCGGCAGTACAAATACGCGGGAGGGGACCGCGATATGTGGGTTTCTATATCTCAAGGGGCATGCGCTACAGACCTTATAAATACGATGTGCGGGGATGCGGTAATATTTTAGCGTTATTTTCGTTTTTTTAGAAATATGAAAGGCCCCTGTATTGCCTACCTTTATGTATTACATAAATAGCCATCCTGTGACACCTCTCTTAAGAAACCAGTCATGTTACTTTACCACTAGGTTAACATGACATATCTGTCAAAATTTATTTCCCTTTCCTTAAGATGCGAGGAACACGCTGATGTCCCTGACCCATAGGAATTGGGCTCTTCTGTGACTTGAGGGTCCATCCGTTGGTGGATATATGCAGTTTTTTGTTTTGGTTCCCCCACATACTAAGCAGACACGGCATAAGTTCGGTTCACTCACTGCACTGCTTATAGATGTCGCTTTTCTTGTGTTTCGTGTATTGGGTCTCATTTATGTTATCTATTCTTCCTCAGTGTGTTGGTTCGGAAAAAATTTAAAGCTTGGTCCACCCGCTAAATTAACGACTTTTAATATTATGCGTCGCCTCCATATCCAAACGCCAGGTCGCGCGAAACTAACCGCTATGTTTTTTTTTTAAGGCCTCCCCAAATGCGTCTTTCTATCCATCTCCCGTCGAACTCGCATCCGCCGGGCGACTTGCCGGACACCCTCTGGCTTTGCTGAGAATGACAAACAGAGGGCGGGACCAAAGGTGGGTCAGACCGGTCTGTGATTGGCGGGAGCGGTTGTACAGCCATCACGGACGCTGGCTGCCGTCATTCAATGCCGCTAAAATAAAATGAAGGATGAATACAAAAGAGGAAAGCGGAGAGGTTAAGAGTGGTGGGGACTTTTTAAAAAAACGAAAACATGCGGTGGGGCGGGGACATGGGGGGAGCACATTATTAGGGGGATATGAGTCTGATGGGGAGGGATCAAGTGAACGGTAGGGAGAGGAGAGGTAGAGGTTAAGGGGGGGGGGGTGTTAGAATGCATTGTGGCTGGGGGGGAGGGTGTGAGAGAGGCTGGCAGTACGCATGTGGCACAAATCTTACCTGCTGGCCAGCTAGCAGGCATGTGGCCTATATGGATCCATCTATGACTCCCTGGTAGGTGCAGTTTTTTATAGGAACTGTGGGGGGAAAAAACTTTGGGTGTTGGGGGACAATAGGCGGTAGGAGAACCTTAGATGGTTTTATGGGATGTTGTAGTGTAAAGGTTAACTACACTACAATTTGTGGGGGCGCCTAGTAGTTTGGGTGGGGATTATTGGGGTGTTTGGGAGAAGGTGTAGGGGGCCGTGAGCCCTTTATAAGTGGCCGCGATGTTAGTTGAGACAAGTCAGGTGTAATTCAAATAAAAGTTGCTTATCTGTTAAAAATGGTGTTAGTGGGTTTGGGCGCCCAAGCACGTCACATCAGTATTGTGTAATAGGCTGTTCGGACTATATGTTAGATAATATCTGATTGGTTTTTGGTAGCAAAATTAGCACGCATTGTTTAGCGGGAGGAAGGAACTTTTATTGGCATACCCTACTGTATCACTGATACTTGTCTGTTTGATGGGCGGGGTCCCTGAGTTTTAGGTTTTGAAAATTTCTCTTATTTCGTTCGGAGACCATTACTACATGGGATGACACATGTGTCTTGTCTTCTGTCCGTTGTTGTGTGTTTAGATTTCCCCTTGGTAACACTTTTGTATTTCATTGTTCTTTTTTCTTTCACATTCTACGTCTTGTGACTAAAGGCGCCAGTCTGGGTTATCCAACAAGTTTAAGGTGGTGCATCTTCTGAGATTGGTTTTAAATTTAGTTTATTTATACTTCTCTCTGTCTACCGTGTATACGTGAATCTTCAGGTGGCTGGGACTATCCCTTAAAGTGGTATTCAAGCTCTTCTTGTTTATTGGTTCCTACTTTCTCCATTTAATAGTTTGATCCAACTAATGGTGGTATATACAATGAGTATCCTCGTAGACATCGAGGGTGTTTTATCTGAGAACCTATCCCTGTATTTGAATCAATAGGTGGTATTCGCAGTTTGGCAACTATCATTAGGGGAAGCGGGGGGGGACACCTGTTCTGGGTTAAGATCAGTCTTGCTGGTAAGATTGCTGTCTTGGCACTATTCTGCCGTTTTCCTCACATGATAACAGCGGACTCCTTGGTGTGTATCCGGTGAAGAGAGATAGTCAACATTTCATCGAGACTATATTTTTAAGACATCTTTTCTCTGCACCAATTTTACTATTATTCGTTATCATGTGGAATGAAATCCTGGGAGATTTCGGAGTTGTAATGCTTAGAACTTCCAACCAAATGGCCCCCAAGATTTTGGCTGGTATTTTGGCCACCAGGTTTGTATGTACAGAATGCTGGCTACTCTATTCTTATTGGATCTCACAGTCTGTATTGGGTTTCCCTGGCCCATTTTGCTACCTGGTAACAATGGAAGCTAACAGTCACTTATAGGTGATCTTTTCCATTTTCTTATAGAAACTGTGAATTGAGAATTGTTTTTATGTTTTCTTATCCTTTCACATATGTAGGTTTCCTCATGCTCTTAAAATTATAAAAAAAAACCCCTTAAGATTAACTGAGGAAAATCTGTTAAAAATCCCCACACTTAAAGCTTCAAAACAAAATCACCAACTTTGCCAAATTATGATACTTGTCTTTCAGAGTGTAATCTGCTAAAGATAATGCTGTAGCCAGTGGCGGATTGGCAGATTTACACCTGAGAAGCATGTAGGCATAAAAGCCTCCCACCTCGTAAGACAAGTATCAGCCAAATTAGTGTTTCGTGCACTGAAAAATGAAATTCAGATCTCTCATGTTTTCAAGATTTCTTTACCTTTTTTAAAGGAAGATATATCATCTTTCCATTAATGCATTTAGAGAAAATTATTAATCCGCCTTTAATGCATCAAAAATTGTAGGATATTTGGGTTTTTAAACAGACTGAGTGTTTGAGAATCTTCAGGATCCTATCCTTCTAGAGGACCCAGAGTACTCGCAAATTTCTATACCAAACCTTGGGAAAAGTATCGAACAATCATAGACTGCGATATCTAAAGCTTCCATCAAAAAACGGCATCTCAAAATGGAGTCAGTAATCTCCACCAAAACCGATGGAGTTGGCCCCAATCGATCAACAGGGTGCCTACTAATGTACCAATACCTCTCAACAAAATTTTCAGAGAGGAGATGCATCAGAGGAACACCAAAACTACTATTACCAGTTTGCAGTCCTTATTTGGAATCTCAGCACCATGGTTTTCCAAGATTATGGCAGTAATAGCATCTCATCTCATCAGAAGGGTGATATAGATGATTGGCAAGTATGAAGGAATCTCCTCCCCAAAACAAAGTATTCCTTTTCTCACTCTTCAAAATCTATGATGGATTCTAGTATGAAAAGTTTGCTTTGAGTCTAACCATCAGATCATTTTGGGGGGTTCCTTTCAAAAATAAACAAAAGTTCTTCTTCTCCAGAAAGGATTTTCAAATGCTTGCTGTAGTCACTCGGGTAAAATTTGCTCTCATTAGGTAAGATCAGTCCTGGAAGTTTATGTCATTTCACCTCTCTCAACAGGAGGAATTACTAAGCCCTATGAAAAAAACTCAAAGTTTCATTTTGACAACTTGGAACAGAGATCCAGAAACTCTAGACACTCAAGTACACTTTCCCTAAAAGTAAAAAATTGTTTTGAGTGGCGGCAAAGCCCCTAAACCGCTCAAAGGGAAATCCGCTGTCAGATTAAACTCGTGGTCCTACAACAGATGCCAGCTCTTGGGGGTGGGGAAATATTGCTAAAATGCAACAGGAAAGAAAGTCAGTGCCCAAAGCCTCAAGTTCCTCAAATTTTGAGGAAGTGTTGCCGGTACAAAGCAGGACAATTTATTATAAATAACTGATATGTCTCTATAATGAGAGACCCCAAATCATCAGGAATGCATACTATGACATGCAATTTTTATTTGCCACATGTCTTCCCTCATTTCAGTTGATACCCAGGGCAATATAGAAGAGACATCAAGATCAGAGTCAGGTCATATTTATGGGCTTGTTTACACACCATGATCATCTATGATAACAGATCTTGGCTGCTTTTCCTCCCTTCCCTCTGATGAAGTGGGACACTCCCACCAAATGGATGCGTCCGGTGGGTGAGAACAAAACAGACTAGGTGGTTTCCATGTTTTTAGAATGTACTAAATAAAGGACTGGTTTTACTACTACAACTACCACGTGAGTAGCACTGTTCATTCTTTTAAAAATATAATGGATTACTTACCTGCCCTGGGAGGGTACTTTGGAACAGAACGCACCACGGAGTTTCCATTTCTTGTGTTGTAATTGCTTCCTCCAGAACAATTTAATATCATAGTACCTTTCTGTAGGATCTAAGACTGAAGTCCTGTCTGTTTTAAAGGAAATGATTGCAGAGGCTAGGTCATAGGGCTGTTACTTACAGTAATTTATTAAGAACTAACACGTTTCAGAGATGGTTAACAAAAGACTAACATGTCTGACAATGTCAAAGTTTTAAACAGAGGATGAATACTCTAAAAGTAAAAGTGTCAGCTTTAGAAGTTCTAATCTGGCAGAGATGGGTACATCAGAAGGTTTTTTTTATAGCAGACCAAACCAAGGTCTAAAAGGTGTTTCCCTAAAGGGACACTAGTGATTGTCCTACAGAGCTGAAGTTTGATAGTTCTAATTTCTGCCAGAGGAGTAATGAGATTCAAGCCTAATGCCAATGGGTGGGTTCTTATACCTGAAAGGATGAATAATTTAGGCAATATGATTTTTTATTAAAAGAAGAATAACTAAAGCCTCAGATCAATACTGAATCAGAAGGTAGAGTTCCATGATATAAAGGCAGTAATCGTTCACCCCCATTATAAGTGCGTTTCTGTATTTTCTGTATTTTCTAAGTTGATTCCTACATTGCGGCCGACAAGATGAGCATTTTTTAAGAATTTCCATCTTATTTCCGTACAAAATGATTTCTGTCCAAATACAACTTTGGTCCTGTTACTGCAGTGTTCTAAATGTGCCAAATGACTAAATCCTGTTCATCACAATTTCCATAAGGATATATCATTAATACATTTTATTATATTCTCATGAAATTCCAGATCAGCATTGCATCTTTATTCCTGGAAACCTAGAAAATGCGTTGTGTAATAGGTTAGTAAGTAAAGGACACTTTGTACAAATTATCTACAGTCAGATAGATAGAAAGAGGAGAGAGACAGACAGACAGACGGACGGATGGATGGATGGATACATAGATAGATGTACGTGCCTGTACTGCACTAATGTTCTATTTTTCAAGGATTTTTACAGATTTGCACCCCCTTCCATGAGTCAAGCCTCTCTGCTCTGCCTTAAAAGGCAGTTGAGTCCCTGCACATTGTTATTCTAAAGTCATGCTATGAAACGCTCGTACACAGAAAATGCTGAAATGACTAATTGATGATCCAGGAAACGAGATGCTACTTTTTTAAACCACACAATGTTTTTTAAACTCATAGCGGTCAGATCTTTTCCTGTCTGCTTCATTTCTGCTAAATGGACTATGGTATATGATCTTCATCGATGGAAAGAGGCCATAAACAAAGAGATGCTGGGCAAAGTGGGTATACAGCCTCTGCCTTCTAGCTCTATCTGGGAGAATGAAACAATGTTCTTCAGCTTTACTCTAGTAATGGGAAAGTGCTGTTTCAGTCACCCTATTCACCCCTCCCCTTTTCCTTCACCCTAAAAAATCCCTATGTTTTGTTTATACAACCATCTCTCACATGACAATGTGTCAATCAGCCCAGGTTGGGGTCATGGTTTACCCTTTAATCAGCGGATTGGAAGATTCTATTCTGTTCTTTTTGATCTGGGATATAGAAATAGGATAAGAGCGGGGAAATATTTTGACTTTGTGATGCAAGAGCAGATTTCTCTTTCTATGTCATTTCAGCGATGATGTAAATCCACAGGGAGGAAAAAGAAACTAAATTAGGATTATTAAAATCTTTAGTACTGCAACTTGATAAGCCAAACAAGTACACTACTGCTATACAGCACAATAATGTGCGCTCCGAAACACAAACAAAGGCTTTTTTCTTCCAAATATGAATAAATAGATACTTTGAGGGAGTTACAGGTCCCTGGGCAGAATAATCTATGAAAGGCTGGTTTACATTGATCTAAAAGGGAATAGAAAACTTACATATAAATAGAAAACAAATTCTTCTTTGCTTACAAAATAACTCTTCTTTAAGGATGTTTATTTAAAAAAGGTAGAATCACGGTGTCCCCCAGGATGCCTTATCAGCAATGTTCTGTTCTAGCAGTGATCTAGCCCCCATGGCAGACCTGTTTATTGCACAAGGCGTGGAGCACAGAAATGTTTCTTTGGCCATGATGCTGCAGCTTAAATGTTCGAGGGGAAAGGAAGGAATGTGTGTGCAAGTCACTCACAACTCTGGTGCGCTTTAGCCACTGAACATGTTTTAGCTCAATATTATTATCTGTGCAAAAGGAATCTTTTGTAATCCATTACAACACAGAAGCCATGAGTAAAACGTAAATAATCTGTATAAATGTGTGTATTCCATAAACACCTCACTAAAATAAGGAGTTGGTCGTTTAGGGATCTGATAGGGGTGGCTACAGATGGAGGATTTTTGTGTCCCAACAGCAAAAGTTGCCACAACCGCACGATCGGCAATGGCATGGAAATATCAGTCGGTTGGTCCAAAAAATCTGCTTGTTGTGACCCCGCAGCCTAAGAGGAACTTGGAACTCCTATGTATATTTTATTCTTCTCTAGTATTCTTATATTTTACTCAGGAGTTGCAGTATTTTTATATTTTGACTAAACAGGAAGGAGCTAAATGTTTTTTCTATTAGCGAAACAGTAATCACATGCCTACCGTCTGCCAACAATCACACAATACAATGCCCACAGACTGCCATCAACACAACATCACATTGCCCACAGACTGCATCAACACACAATACATTGCCACAGACTGCCATCAAGTCACACAATCACATTGCCACAGACTGCCATCATCAACAATCACATGCCACACAGAGTACCATCAATGACACAATCCAATGCCCCATGTCCACCAACAATCAGACAATCAACATTGCCCACAGACTGCCATCAATCACACATCACATTGCCCACAGATGCCATCAATCACAAATCACATTGCCCACAGACTGCCATCAATCACACAATCAACATTGCCCACAGAGTACCATCAATCACACAATCACATGCCCACTTGCCACCCAACAATCCACAACAATCATCATTGCCCACCGTCTGCAACAATTCACAATCACATTGCCCACACCTGCCATAACATCACAATCACATGGCCCCACAGACTGCCATTCATCACAAACCACATTGCACCACGACTGCCATTAATCACACAATCACATTGCCCACGTGTCCGCCATCAATAAAAAATCACATTGCCCACGGCGACTGGACATCAAACCAATCACATTGCACACCATTGCTAACAATCACAGAATCAATTGCCACAGACTACCATTAATAACACTAATTGCCCATGTCACCAACAATCAAAAATCACATTGCGGCACGGCTACAGGCAATCACACGAATCACATTGCCCACAGACTACCATTAATCACAGTATCCCATTGCCCACCGTCTGCCAACAATTACAAGAATCCAGCTCCACCGTATGACCATCCACAAAATACAGCCCACTGTCCACAACAATCACAGAATAACATTGCCCACCGTCTGCCATCAATCACATTTGCCACAGACTACCATCAATCACACAATCACATTGGCCCACAGACTGCCATTAATCACACAATCACATTGACCCACTGTCCCGCATCAAAAAAATCACATTGGCCACAGACTGACATCAATCAACAATCACATTGCACACCATATGCTCTGATAACAATCACAGAATCACACTGCCACAGACTACCATTAATACACACAATCACATGCCCACTGTCCACCAACAATCACAAAATCACATTTGCCCACAGACTACCATGAATCACACAATCACATTGCCACCACACGATACATTAACACAATCAACATTGCCACGTCTGCCACACAATTACAGAATCACATTGCCCACCGCATTGCTGCCATTCAATCACACAACACATGCCACTGCCACCAATAATCACAGAATCACATGCCCACCGTTGCCATCAATCACACAATCACATTGCCCCACAGACAACCAATCACACATCACACATTGCCCACAGACTGCCTCAATCACCAACAATCACATGCCCACAGACTGCCATCAATCACACAATCACATTGCCCACTGTCCGCATCAATAAAAATCACATTGCCCACCATCTGCTAACATCAGAGAATCACATTGCCCACTGTCCGCAATCAATCAGAGAATCACATAGCCCACCAATCACCAATCACAGAAGAACACAGTGAATCACTCAAGTTTAGACATGTTTTCATTGGGTTTTGGTCTCTGGTAATTAGAGTTGCTTTTTTATTTTAGGTTCACTGCGGAAAATTCAGCAGGTAAAAAAATCCCATTAGAAAACGCCTTGGAATCTGGCATCCAGCGCCAAGCAACCAGGCTGTTCTTAAATAGATTTAAAAACCTTCAAACAGAAAACAAATCCTGAAAGGTTGAAATATTTTACACAGAAAGCTTGCAAATGGCCTTGATGCCTTAATACCCTATAGCATCATGGGCTGGTAAGGTGGCCACCCAGAGGTGAAGGTCCCACTCCCAAGAAGCACCTTTTCTTATATGGATGGATGACCCGGTCCAGGGACGGTAGGAATCATCATAGCAGCCATAACAGTTGCTATGGGGCCCGAGCAAAGGAGGGGCCAGTCCAGGGTCCCCTGCAGACATGTCTACCCTCCTAAGAAAATTTTTACCTCACAAAGTTCAGTCCCACAAACCACATTTTCATTTTACTTTAACCTTTCAAAGATGCCCCCAGGTTAAGTAAAATAAAAACAGGGTTTGTCGGGTACTATGGGCTCATTTATAAAAGATCGGTACATTATCGTAAAATACCGATCGTATCGTAAAATAACGACCGGGTTTTTCCGATAACGACCGTTATTACGATAACGGTCGTTATTACCGATAACGACCGTTATTTACCGATAACGGTCATTACGGTATAATAACGACCGTTATCGATAAATACGGTCGTATTTTACCGATAGATCTGTATTTACTGATAACTGACCGTATTAACGATATCGGTAAATAACGCAGTATCGGTAAAAACGGTCGTATCGGTATAAAAACCCGGTCGTTATTTTCGATAACGATGGTATTTTACGATAAACGATACCGATCTTTTATAAATAGGGCCCTATGGTGAGGAAATGTTCTAGTAGGGGTGGACATTACAAAAAAACCTTGCTGCAGTTTGGGTGGGTAGGTTGGACTGCACCGAACTGATTTTATATAAACTTGCTATGGGCCCTGTGATATTAGCTTACGCCACTGACATGGTCTGTTAGTCACTGCTGCACACATTTCTGTAAACAGACTGTTAGTGTTATGTTCCATTTTAGTCCGTTGTTTATTATCTAGTAACGTTTTACACTACAGTAAGTTCTGCCATTATTTTACTCCTAGTACATCAAGATATAAAGTAGTTCACTGAACAACTTGCCTTTTTCCCTGAACACTGAGCACTGCTGAGCAAGTGGTGGACCAGAGAAGGAGCAGTTAGGAGTTGTGGGCGGCTTTAGTAGAGGATGGAGGCATTAATTGCTTCTGATTGACTAATAAGATGTATTTTAGGCCAATAAATCAGGGAAATGTATTTTAACCTTAACTTCTCCTTTATCCTGTCATATTGATAGATGACGCATGCAGGAAACAGTATTCTCTCCTCACAGAAACCACCCCCAGCACTGCATAGAATCTCTGTAAGTTACTCGTGGTGGTTTGTTGTTTTCCCTAACCTATTGGAAGTGGTGATTCTGTGACAGTCACATATTCACTAGCTAATATTCTGGATGGGGAAGAAAGTTAATACGTAGTGAGTGATAAGTGTAACATGGCTACAGAGGATCACCATACAGTGAAAAGAAATTATAACTAGTTGAGGGGGAAGGGCTTCATATTCTGCCAGAAAAGTTAAAGTATTTGCCACACCATAAACAACACTAGCCGCGATTCAAGCCGTTTATAGTGAGTTTCAGCTCTTACGTACCGAATATCGAAGAGTCCTGGTTTGATAAAAGAACCTGCGAGTGGACAGGAATAACTGCCCCCCCCCAGGAAAACTAGATGGGCCCCCTCTCCCTGCTCATACTTAAATTGGTTTTCTGTGGGAGGCGTTGCCAATTCAGGCAAAAACAAGATGGCCCCCACTGAAGGGTATGCTTTTCCGGTACTACACCGTGGTGACCTGTTTCAATTAAAATAACTGCAGATCAGTTGGATTAACAGTTTAGAAAACAAAAACTTATCGAAAAAATCGACTATTAGAAATGAAATCAACTGGAATTGAAGAAAACATAGTTAAAACTTTTGTAAACTGTTTAAAATAGAAGAAATCTAAAGAAGCTCTGATTTATAGGGTTCCAATAGGAGTTTTTAGATCTTCAAAGGTTTTACGGAATATGTGTCAAAATGAAAAACTCATCCAGTTTTGCTCAATCTATACTTACCGATATATGGGTCAAATTGGATTGCTCTTGTTTACCTCTTATGGTTTTTTAAAACTGTGATGATAGAACATGTTACTTTTCTTGGAATGAACACAAGGGTTAAGTGCCGTGCTGGACAAAGTGATGTGTAGTGTTAATTTTTTCCCGTTCATTTCATTTGTCTAGCAGCGAAGTGAATGTGGATCCGTTTGAACAGTGTTGGCTTCAGCTACACTATTTTGTAGGGGGCACACTTACCCCGATGTGTGCTGCAGGCTCATTTTTCCGTCCTTTCATATGCTTTATAGATTCGCTTACCTGTTGCAGCACCTCCCTTATATTTTAATTGGAGGGGCAGATTTACACCTGAGAAGCATGTAGGCATAAAAGCCTCCCACCTCTATTCAGACTTAGGGGCATATTTATAAAGCTTTGTTAAGTTTTCGTGGCTGTTTTCCCCGACCTTTCCACATAAATCACGTTTAACGCAATTTATTATTGTCGGGAAACGACCGTGAAAAGTTAACGAGGCGTTAACTCTTCACACCGATACCCACCAGTTACCGCCGCTTCTATTTATAAAGCGGCCGTAACTGTTTTGCACTGCTAGTATCGGCTGTTTTGCTTCGCCCCTTCCCCGCTCGCGGCAATCTCGGAACAGGAGGCTAGGAGGGGTACCCCCGGCGGCGCCGGCGACCTCAACGAGGCGGATGTTGGCGGCGTCTTGATCCACGCGACGTCTTCGGGCTGGTGACACCAACCCCACTCAGGTCGCGATGCCAGGCAGGCGAAATGCGGCGCCCAGTGAGCCGCTGGCACCGCCGGCCTCTGCGGAGCCGATGTTGCCAGCCGCTTCTTCTTCAGCCATCTAATCGATGGCATCTGAGTTCCGCAGCGGAATGCCTCTTTATATAGGTTTGCAGAAAACCTAATCCGTTTCTGATTGGTCAATTTTTTAATGCTGTTTACATGCTTTACATTAACCAATCAGATTCAAAACTTTCCTGAAATCTGACCCACTGCAGCCCCTTCCCAGCAGCCCCTCCTAGCCTCCTGTTCCGAGATTGCCGCGAGCGGGGAAGAGGTTGGGAGGGGCTTCTGGGAAGCGGCGGTGGTCTCCGCCGCCGCGGGGGTAGAGGCGGGGGTGGGCGTATGCCCCGCCCCCTTAGCAGAGCAGCCAGGAAGGGATTTTAAGTCCCTTCGCGGCAATATTGTATTTAGCGTATTGCGCTAAGTGTAGTATCGCCGCGAAAGGACTTAAAATTACCGCAGGACATCGCGGCCGCGATACATATCGCAACAATGGCGCTCGCCTTTATAAATACGATGTGCGGCGGTAATTTTTTAGCGTTATTTTCGTTTTTTTAGAAATATGCCCCTTAGTCTCTTTATTTTTACATAAATAGCCTCCTTGACACCTCTCTTGAACCAGTCATGTTACTTTACCAATAGGTTAACATTACAATCTTCAAATGTATGTCCTTTTTCCTTAAGATGCAGGAACACGGCTGAGTCCTGACCCGAGGAATTGGCTCTTCTGTGCTGGGCCATACGTTGATGCAGTTGTTGTTTGGTTTCCCCCACATACAAATCAGAGCATTCTTCACTGCACTGACTGCGTATATGATGTCGGCTTTTCTTTTCTTGTGTTTCGGGTATTGGGTCTTTCAGATGTAACCACTTGCCTGCCTCAGTGTGTTGTTCGTTTAAGGCTATGTCCATCCCCTAAATTCACTTTATATTTGCTCCCCCATATCCCCCTCCCCAACCGCATGCGTTTTTTTTTTAAAACCCCCAAACTCTTCTTACCGCTCCACCTCATCCTCCGCCGCACCTGCCGGCCCCTGCTTGCGAAATGCAACAGAGGGGCGTACCGGCTTCGCGTCTGTGATTGCTTAGGGCGGCCAGCCAATCACGGACGGCGGCTGCCGTCATTCAATGCAGCGGAGGAAAGCGGAGAGGTAAAGTAAGTTTGGGAGCTTGTTTTGAATAAAAAAACAAAACTTGCGGTTGGGCTGGGGGACATGGGGAGCAAATATTTAAGGGGGATATGAGTATGGGGGAGGGATCGTAAGAACGGAGGGTCGAGGGAGGGAGAGTGAGGGGAGAGGAGGGTGCAGTGATGGGGGGCGGACATGTCTGAAGTACGCTGGCAAAAAATCTAGCTAGAGCCCAGCTAGGCAGGGGCAGTGTCCTATGGACCCTAGTCCCTCCTGGTAAGGCAGGTTCTTTGGATTGGAACTTGGGTGGGGGGGGGGGCACTACAGAGACCAGATGAGTGGGGATGTGAGTAGGATTAAACTAGCACTACAATGTGGGGCCGCACAGTAGTTGGGGGGGGATTATAGTTTTTGGGGGGTGGGACATGCCCTTTTATGAAGCAGACAGTGTACAGTCAGGGTTATTTCAATAGTAAAAGTTCCTTATCGTTAAAATGGTGTTAATTTTTTGCCCCAACCAGCAGATTTTTGCTTTCAAATGTTAAATAATATCTGATTGGTTTGGGGCAAAATTAGCACCATTTTTAACGATAAGAACTTTTATTGAATAACCCTGACTGTATCACTGTCTGCTTTATTGAATCTCCCTGAGTTTTTTTGAAAATTCTTCTTAATTTCTCGGAGACCCTTACTACATATGGGATGACCATGTTCTTTCTTCTGTCTTGTTTTTCCCCTTCACTGTTGGTATTCATGTTCTTTTCTTTCCTTCTACGTCTTTTGACAAAGGCCCAGTCTGGGTATCCACAAGTTTTAAGGGCTCTTCTGAGATGTTTTATTTATTTAGCCTTCCCTGTCATCCATGTATCTGAACCAGTGGCTGGGTACTATGCCCTTAAAGGTATTAAGCGCCTGTTATTCTACTTTCTCCATGTAAAGGTTGACCACAATGGGTGAAACTGGAGATCCCGTAGAACATCAATGTTTTTCCTAGAACCTATCCCTGTATTTGAAATAGGTGGTATTCAGGCACAAGTCCAGTAGGGAACACACCTGTTCTGGGTTAAGATCAGTTCTGCTGGTAAGAGTGCTGTCTTGGCCTAGCCGTTTTCTCACCATGATAACAGCCTCCTTGGTGGGTATACAGGTGAAGAGAGATGTCACATCATAGGACACCATCGTTTCTTCTGCACCAATTACTATATCTTTAATCATGTTGATGAAATCCTGGGATTTCTGGTTGTAATGCTTAGAACTTCCAACCAATGGCCCTAAGATTTTGGCTAGGTATTTTGCCACCTTGTATGTTACAGATGCTGCTAACTCTATTTCTATTGGACTACACAGTCTGTATTGGGTTCCCTGGCCCATTTTGCTACCTGGTAAAATGGAAGCTACAGTCACTTATAGTTGATCTTTTTACCTTTCTTATAGACTGGTGTGAGAATTGTTATTATTGTTTTCTTATCCTTTCACATATGTAGGTTCCTCATGCTCTTAAAAACCCCTTAAGATTCTATGAAATATCATGTTCAAATCCCAACACTTAAAGCTTCAAACAAATCACACATTTGCCCAAATTATGATACTTGTCTGGCTAAAGACAAGTATCAGCCAAATTATGTGTTTCGTGCACTGAAAAATGAAATTCAGATAAATCTCCATGTATTCAAGATTTCTTTACCTTTTTTAAAGGAGAGTATATCATCTTTCCAATTAATGCATTTAGAGAAAATTATTAATCCGCCTTTAATGCATCAAAAAATGTTAGGATATTTGGGTTTTTAAACAGACTGAGTTTGAGAATCTCCAGGATCCTATCCTTCTAGAGGACCCAGATGTACTCGCAAAACTTTCTAATACCAAAACCTTTGGGAAAGTATCGAACAATCATAGACTTGCGATATCTAAATGCTTCCATCAAAAAACGGCATCTCAAAATGGAGTCAGTAATCTCCACCATAAACTCGATGGAGTTGGCCCCAATCGATCAACAGGGTGCCTATTAATGTACCAATACCTCATCAACAACATTTTCAGAGAATGGCTATCCAGAAGGAACACCAAACCTACTATTACCAGTTTGCAGTCCTCTTATTTGGAATCCTCAGCACCATGGCTGTTTTCCAAGATTATGGCAGTAATAGCATCTCATCTTCATCAGAAGGGTATATAGATGATTGGCAAGTATGAAGGAATCTCCTCCCCAAAACATAAGTATTCCTTTTCTCACTCTTCAAAATCTATGATGGATTCTAGTATGAAAAGTTTGCTTTGAGTCTAACCCATCAGATCATTTTTGGGGGGTTTCTTTTCAAAACTAAACAAAGTTCTTCTTCCTCCAGAAAGGATTTTCAAATTGCTTGCTGTAGTCACTCGGGTAAAATTTGCCTCTCAATTAGTCTAAGATCAGTCCTGGAAGTGTTATGTCATTTCACCTCCTCAACAGGAGGAATTACTAAGCCCTTATGAAAAAAACTCAAAGTTTCATTTTGACAACTTGGAACAGAGATCCAGAAACTCTAGACACTCAAGTACACTTTCCCTTAAAAGTAAAACTTGTTATGAGTGGCGGCAAAAGCCCCTAAACCTCTCAAAGGGAAATCCGCTGTCAGATAAATCCTGTGGTTCCTACAAAGATGCCAGCTCTTGGGGGTGGGGAAAATTATTGCTAAAATTGCCAATACAGGAAAGAAAGTCAGTGCCCAAAGCCTCAAGTTCCTCAAATTTTGAGGAAGTGTTGCCGGTAAAGCAGGACAATTTATTATAATATACTGATAGTCTCTTAATGAGAGACCCCAAATCATCAGAATGCATACTATGACATGCAAATTTTTTTCCACATGTCTTCCCTCATTTCAGTTGATACCCAGGGCAATATAGAAGGACATCAAGATCAGAGTCAGGTCATATTTATGGGCTTGTTTTACACACATGATCATCTATTGAAACAGATCTTTGGCTGCTTTTCCCCTTCCTTGATGAAGTGGGACACTCCCACCAAATGCGATGGTCCGGTGGGTGAAACAAAACAGACTAGGGTGTTCCATGTTTTTAGAATGTACTAAATAAAGGACTGGTTTTACTACTACAACTACCTCGTGAGTAGCACTGTTCATTCTTTTTAAAAATATACATGTTACTTACCTGCACCCGGGAGGGTACTTTTTGGACAGAACGCACCACGGAGTTTCCATTTCTTGTGTTTGTGAATCTGCTTTCCCTCCAGAACAATTAATATATAGTATCCTTTCTGTAGGATCTAAGAATGAAGTCCTGCTGTTTAAAGGAAATGATGCAGAGGCTAGGTCATAGGCTGTTACTACAGTAATTTATTAAAGAACTAACACGTTTCAGAGATGGTGTTAACAAAAGACTAAATGTTGACAATGTCAAAGTTTTAAACAGAGGATGAATACTCTAAAAGTAAAAGTGTCAGCTTTAGAAGTTCTAATCTGGCAGAGATGGGTACATCAGAAGGTTTTTTATAGCAGACCAAACAAGGTCTAAAAGGTGTTCCCTAAATGGGACCTAGTGATTGTCCTACAGAGTGAAGTTTGATAGTTCTAATTTCTGCAGAGGAGTAATGAGATCAAGCCTAATGCCAAATGGTGGGTTCTTACTTACCTGAAAAGTTGAATAATTTAGGCAATCTGATTTTTATTAAAAGAAGAATAACTAAAGCCTCAGATCAATACTGAATCAGAAGGTAGAGTTCCATGATATAAAGGCAGTAAATCGTCTCACCCTCATTATAAGTGCGTTTCTGTATTTTCTGTATTTTCTAAGTTGATTCTACATTGCGGCCTACAAGATTGAGCATTTTTTAAGCACTTTTCAATCTTATTTCAGTACAAAATGATTCTGTCAAATACAACTTTGGTCCTGTACTGCAGTGTTCTAAATGTGCCAAATGACTAAATTCCTGTTCATCACAATTTCCATAATGGGATATATCATTAATACATTTTTATTATTATTTCTCATGAAATTCCAAGATCAGCATTGCATCTTTATTCCTGGAAACCTAGAAAATGGTTGTGTAATAGGTTAGTAAGTAAAGGACACTTTGTACAAATTCTGACAGTCAGATAGATAGAAAGAGAGAGAGAGAGACAGACAGACAGACGGACGGATGGATGGATGGATACATAGATAGATGTACTGCTGTACTGTACTAATGTTCTATTTTTCAAGGATATTTTACAGATTTGCACCCCCCTTCCATGAGTCAATGCCCTCTCTGCTCTGCCTTAAAAGGCAGTTGAGTTCCATGCACACTTGTTATTCTAAGTCATGCTATGAAAGCCGTACACAGAAAATGCTGAAATGACTAATTGATGATCCAGGAAACGAGATGCTTTTTTAAACCACACAATGTTTTTAAACTCATAGTCGGTCAGATCATTTTCCTGTCTGCTTCATTTCTGCTAAATGGACTATGGTATATGATTTCATCCTATGGAAAGAGAGGCCATTAAACAAAGAGATGCTGGGCAAAGTGGGTATACAGCCTCTGCCTTTCTAGCTCTATCTGGGAGAATGAACAATGTTCTTCAGCTTTTAACTCTAGTATATGGGAAAGTGCGTGTTTCAGTCACCCTATTCACCCCCTCCCCTTTATCCTTCACTCTAAAATAATCCCCTATGTTTTTCTGTTTATACACCATGCTATCACATGACATTATGTGTCATCCAGCCCAGATGTTGGGGTTCATGGTTTACCCTTTTAAATCAGTGATTGGAAGATTCTATGTGTTCTTTTCTGATCTGGGATTATAGAAATAGGATAAAGATGGGGGAAATATTTTGACTTTGTGATGCAAGAGCAGATTTCTCTTTCTATGTCATTTCAGCGATGATGTAAATCCACAGGGAGGAAAAAGAAACTAAATTAGGATTATTAAAATCTTTAGTACTGCAACCTTGATAAAGCCAAACAAGTACACTACTGCTATAAGCACATATAATGTGCGCTCCGATAAACACAAACAAGGCTTTTTTCTTCCAATATGAATAAATAGATACTTTGAGGGAGTTACAGTTCCCTGTGCAGAATAATCTATGAAAGGCTGGTTTACATTGATCTGAAAAGGGAATAGAAACTTTACATATAAATAGAAAACAATTTTCCTTTGCTTACAAAATAACTCTTTCTTTAAGGATGTTTATTTAAAAAGGTAGAATCATGGTTGTCCCCCAGGATGCATTTATCAGCAATGTCTTCTGTTCTAGCAGTGATCTAGCCCCCATGGCAGACCTGTTTATTGCACAAGGCGTGGGAGCACAGAAATGTTTTCTTTGGCATGATGCTGCAGCTTAACTGTTCGAGGAAAGGAAGGAATTGTGTGCAAGTCACTCACAACTCTGTGCAGCTTTAGCACTGAACATGTTTTAGCTCAATATTATTTATCTGTGCAAAATGAATCTTTTGTCATCCCATTACAACACAGAAGCCATGAGTAAACTGTAAATAATCTGTATAAATGTGTGTATTCCATAAACACCTCACTAAATATAAGGCGTTGGCGTTTGGGGATCTGTATACGGGTGGCTACAGATGGAGGGATTTTTTGTCCCAACCAGCAAAAGTTGCCACAACCGCACGATCGGCAATGGCATGGAAATATCAGTCAGTTGGTCCAAAAAATCTGCTTGTTTGTACCCAGCCTAAGAGGAACTTGGAACTCCTCTGTATATCTTTATATTCTTCTCTAGTATTCTTATATTTTACTTCAGGAGTTGCATTATTTTTTATATTTTGACTAACCAGGAAGGAGCTAAATGTTTTTTCTATTTAGCGAAACAGTTAATCACCATTGCCTACCGTCTGCCAACAATCACACAATCACATTGCCCACAGACTGCCATCAATCACACAATCACATTGCCCACAGACTGCCATCAATCACACAATCACATTGCCCACAGACTGCCATCAATCACACAATCACATTGCCCACAGACTGCCATCAATACACACAAATCCACATTGCCCACAGGAGTAGTACCATCAATCACACAATCACATTGCCCACATGTCCACCAAACAATCAGACAATCACACATTGCCCACAGACTGCCATCAATCACACAATCACATTGCCCACAGACTGCCATCAATCACACAATCACATTGCCCACAGACTGCCATCAATCACACAATCACATTGCCCACAGAGTACCATCAATCACACAATCACATTGCCCACTGTCCACCAACAATCACACAATCACATTGCCCACCGTCTGCCAACAATCACAGAATCACATTGCCCACCACCTGCCATCAATCACACAATCACATTGCCCACGACTGCATTCTCACACAATCACATTGCCCACAGACTGCCATTAATCACACAACACATTGCCCACGTCGCCATCAAAAAATCACATTGCCCACGGACGACATCATCACACAATCACATGCACACCTGCAATACAGATACATTGCCACAGACTACCATTAATCACACAATCACATTGCCCACTGTCCACCAACACATCACAAAATCACATTGCCCACAGGCTACCATCAATCACACGTCACATTGCACACAGACTACCATTAATCACAGTATCCCATGCCCACCGTTGCCAACAATTCAGAATCCCATTGCCCCACCGTCTGCCATCAATCACACAATCACATTGCCCACATGTCCACCAACATCACAGAATACATTGCCCACCGTCTGCCATCAATCACATTGCCCACAGACTACCATCAATCACACAATCACATTGCCCACAGACTGCCATTAATCACACAATCACATTGCCCACTGTCCGCCATCAATAAAAAATCACATTGCCCACGGACTGACATCAATCACACAATCACATTGCACACCATCTGCTAACAATCACAGAATCACATTGCCCACAGACTACCATTAATCACACAATCACATTGCCCACTGTCCACCAACAATCACAAAATCACATTGCCCACAGGCTACCATCAATCACACGATCACATTGCCCACAGACTACCATTAATCACAGTATCCCATTGCCCACCGTCTGCCAACAATTACAGAATCCCATTGCCCACCGTCTGCCATCAATCACACAATCACATTGCCCACTGTCCACCAACAATCACAGAATCACATTGCCCACCGTCTGCCATCAATCACACAATCACATTGCCCACAGACTACCATCAATCACACAATCACATTGCCCACAGACTGCCATCAATCACACAATCACATTGCCCACAGACTGCCATCAATCACACAATCACATTGCCCACTGTCCGCCATCAATAAAAAATCACATTGCCCACCATCTGCTAACAATCAGAGAATCACATTGCCCACTGTCCGCAATCAATCAGAGAATCACATAGCCCACCAATCACCAATCACAGAAGAACACAGAAGTGAATCACTCTAAGTTTAGACATGTTCTTTTCATTGGGTTTTGGTCTCTGTTATATTTAGAGTTGCTTTTTTATTTTAGGTTCACTGGAAAATTCAGCAGGTAAAAAAATCCCATTAGAAAACGCCTTGGAATCTGGCATCCAGCCAAGCAAAACCAAGGCTGTTCTTAAATAGATTTAAAAAAACCTTCAAACAGAAAACAAATCCTGAAAGGTTGAAATATTTTACACAGAAAGCTTGCAAATGCCCCTTGATGCCTTAATACCCTAATAAGCATCATGGGCTGGTAAGGTGGCCACCCGAGGTGAAGTGTCCCCACTCCCAGAAGCACCTTTTCTTATATGGATTGGATTGACCCGGTCCAGGGACGTAGGAATCATCATAGCAGCCATAACAGTTGCTATGGGGCCCGGAGCCAAAGGGGGCCCCGTCCAGGTCCCCTGCAGACATGTCTACCCTCCTAAGAAAATTTTTACCTCACAAAGTTCAGTCCCACAAACCACATTTTCATTTTACTTTAACCTTTCAAAGATGCCCCCAGGTTTAAGTAAAATAATAACAGGGTTTTGTCGGGCTACTACGTGAGGTAAATGTTTTCTTAGTAGGGTGGACATTACAAAAAAAACCTTGCTGCAGTTTGGGTGGGTTAGGTTGAACTGCACCGAACTGATTTTTATATAAATCTTGCTATGGGGCCCTGTGATATCTAGCTACGCCACTGACATGGTCTGTTAGTCACTGCTGCACGCATTTCTGTGAGCGGACTGTTAGTTTATGTTCCATTTTAGTCCGTGTTTATTATCTAGTAACGTTTTACACTACAGTAAGTTCTGCCATTATTTTTACTCCTTAGTACATCAAGATATAAAGTAGTTCACTGAACAACTTGCCCTTTTTCCCTTGAACACTGAGCACTGCTGAGCAAGTGGTGGACCAGAGAAGGAGCAGTTAGGAGTTGCTGGGCGGCTTTAGTAGAGGATGGAAGGCATACATTGCTTTCTTATGACTTTAATAAGATGTATTTTAGGCCAATAAATCAGGGGAAATGTATTTTAACCTTAACTTCTCCTTTAATCCTGTCATTATTGATAGATGACGCATTGCAGAAATAGTATCTCTCCTTCACAGTAACCACCCCCAGCACTGTATAGAATTCTCTGTAATGTTAACTCAGTTGGTGGTTTGTTGTTTTCCCCTTACCTATTGGAAGTGGTGCTTCTGTACAGTTCACACATTCATAGTTAATATTCTGGGATGGAGGATAAAGTACATACGTAGTGATAATGTGTTACACATGGATACAGAGGATCAACCATACAGTGAAAGAAATTATACTATTTGAGGGTTGGAAGGGCTTCATATTCTCCAGAAAAGATAAAGTATTTGCCACACCATAAACAACATAGCAGCATTCAAGCCGTTATAGTGAGTTTCAGACTCTACTTACCGATATCGAAGAGTCCTGGTTTTAAAAAGAACCTGCAGTGGCAGGAATAACTGCCCCCCCCCAGGAAAACTATGATGGGCCCCTCTCCCTGCTTCATCTAAATTGGTTTTCTGTGGGGAGGCTGCATTTCAGGAAAATAACAAGATGGTCCCCCCTGCAGGGTATGCTTTCCCGGTACTTACACCTGTGTGAACCTGGTTTCAATTAAAATAACTGCAGATCAGATAACATTTTAGAAACACAAAACTTATCGAAAAATCGAATATTAGAGAATTGAAAATCAACTGGAATTGAAAAAATTGTTTAAAACTTTTTTTAAACTGTTTAAAAATAGAAAATCTAAGAAGCTCTGATTTAATAGGGTTCCAATAGGATTTTTAGATCTTCAACAGGTTCTACGGAATATTGTCAAAATGAAACTCATCCAGTTTTGTTCATCTCTACTTACCGATTATATGGTTCAAATTGGATTTCTCTTGTTTTACCTCTTATTGGTTTTAAACTGTGACTTGATAGAAATGTTACTTTTCTTTTGAATTGAACACAAGGGTTAAGTGCCCTCTGCTGGACAAAGTGATGTAGTGTTAATTTTTTCCTTTCATTTTCATTTTGTCATAGCCTAGCTAAGTGAATGTGGTATCCTGTGAACAGTGTTGGCTTCAGCTCCACTATTTTTAGGGGGCACACTTACCCGATTGTGTGCTGCAGGCTTCTTTTTCCTTCTTTTTATATGCTTTATAGATTTGCCTTTTACCTGTTCAGCACCTCCCCTTCATATTTTTAATTGGAGGGGTTGACCAGTGCCATACCATACATATTGCTTTACCTATTTTTAGGGGGCACAACATGGGTACAAAGTCTAACAAATGGGGCAAATTCAAAGGTCAGAATAATGTATGGTGTACACAACAACTTTTAAACACCTTACAGTTAAAGGGTCACTATACTTTACATTATCTGAAACTACAATTTGAGAGAAGTAAATTGGTGGTACTTACACATTTATCTGTGCTTGCTTTGTCATTACATTATTAATATTTAGTGAGTGCTCCTAATTCTCCCCACCCTCCTTTACTCACTGCCTTCTTTTAGTGTCTGCGACACTTATGTGATCTGCACAGCCTCACCATGGACACTGCTACCCTTTAAACTGTGTGTGTGTGTGTGTTTAACTAAGAATTTTTAGTTTATAAGTACAGGATTAATTAAAGAGCATTGCCTGGCTACATACAGTAAAGAGCATTAAAATAAGCATAACTTATCATTCATGCCCCAGCCTGAGCCAACAGAGCAGTGGATGAGTTTGGACTGTATCTTAATATAAGCAGAGAAGTTCCTAGATCAGTGATGGTGAACCTTTTAGAGACCAAGTGCCCAAACTGTAACCCAAAACCCCATTTTTTATTGCATAGTGCCAACATGATCATTTAACCTAAATACGGAATTTTTACTTTAGAAAAAACAATTCAAATAAACACAGACCAATAGAGTAGATAGAATTGATTATAGATTACCTATTAACCTCTACATTACCACACAGGATTTTGATATATAAAACAGTGACCATTAACCCTTCATTATTTAACATGAGTTTGAGATCCAAAACAGGAGCTCAAGCAGAGCCGAATGTTATAGCATGTGACCTCTCTCTGCTACAGACAGACGCTACACTTTCTCTCTTTTTTGGTAACAAATTCTGGTGAACTCTGCTGTACATGAGTGCCCACAGAGAGGGCCCAGAGTGCCACATCTGGCATGCCTGCCATAGGTTTGCCACCATTGTCCTAGACCTTTTGTCATCTGAAACAAATATTTAAGGCTGCACTAGTATCTTCCTGCGCCACACAAAGTTTGCCGCCGAAAATGTAGGCATGGCTTGTGGAGGTGAACTTTCGGGCTGAATTGGTACCTGAGTCAAACTTTGTAAAAAGGGGCTTCCATCTGTATTAGGTGGTGCAAGCAGTAGTGAAGTGGGCGTGGCTTCTGTTGTGAGTGTGGCTTTTGGTTGTTGCAGTGGTTGAAAACTTGGTAAATTCAAAGTTTACAAGGTGGTGGGGGCACATATATAAAAAATATAAAAGAGATAAGAGTTAAAAAAGATAATGTAAAAAAAATATAAAAGATATATAAAAGATAAGAGATCAAAAACATAAAAAAGATAAGAGATTAAAAAAAGATAAGGGAATCCAAAAGATCAAAGAGATAAAGATAAGAGATCAAAGACATAAAAAAGATAAGGGATAAAAGAGATAAAGATAGAAAAGATAAGAGATCAAAAACAAAAAAAGATCAAAGAGATAAAAAAGATAAAAAAAATCAAAGAGATCCAAAAGATTAAAGAGATAAAAGAGATTAAAGATAAAAAATCCAAAGATACAAAAAGATAAGAGATCAAAAAGATATATAAAAGAGATTAAATAGATCAAACAGATAAAACATCAAAGAAGATCTTAAAGATAAAAAAAGATCAAAAGATAAAAAAAATCAAAGAGATCAAAAAGATAAGAGATAAAAAAATATAAAAAAAGAAAAGGTCAAAAAGATAAAAGATAAGAGATCAAAAAGATTAAAAAGATAAAAGCGATAAAAAAGATAAAGGTAAAATAAGATAAATAAAAGATCAGAGATAAAAAAAGATCAAAAAGATCAAAAAGAAAAGAGATAAAGATCAAAGAGCTAAAAGAAAAAAAAAGATAAAAGACAAAAAAGATAAGAGATCAAAGAGAAAAAAGAGATCAAAAAGATAACGATAAAAAAAGATCAAAGTGATCAAAAAGATAAGAGATGAAAAAGATAAAAGAAACCAAAAAGCTAAAAGATCAGAGATAAAAAAAGATAAGAGATTAAAAAAGATAAAAGAGGATCAAAGAGATAAAAAAAAGATTAAAGAGATCAAAATTATAAGACATAAAAAAAAGATCAGAGATAAAAAAAGATAAAAGAGATTAAAAAATCAAAAAGATTTTAAAGATAACAGATAAGATAAGAGGCCATAAAAGATAAATAAGATCAAAATTCAAAGAGATCAAAAAGGTAATAGATCAAAGAGATAAAAATATATAAAAAATAAAAAGATAAGAAATAAAAAAGATTAGAGATAAAAAAAGATTTAAAAAAAAAGATAGGATGATCAATAAATAGAGAATACCATTGATATGCTGATATAAAGCAGATAATTGGGAAGCTGCTGGATAACAGTCAAATAAATAGTTGAATGACTGGGATAGATATACTGGTGGATAAAGTAAAGAAGACAATTTTAATAGAAATGGTCCCCACACAGATAACTATAATATACGGTAAGTGCCTCACACAGCGTGGTCAGTTTTTGTGCAGCTTGGAAAAGGGATTTTTTTTATTTTATTGAAAAAAAGTGTGTGGATCACTATAAGATTTTTTGAAAATGTGTTTCACACATTTTTCCCAAAGTGATATAAAAGTTGATAACAAAGTTGAAATACGGGCATTAATGCCTGTTTTATAAGTTGAAATCCGATCAGTGACTGGTACATACGTTTGCCCACAGTGACTGGTACAAAGGTTTTTCCCACAGTGGTTGGTACTTAAGTTCCCCACAGTGATTGGTATATAAGTTCCCCACAGTGATTGGTATATAAGTTTTCCACAGTGATTGGTACATAAGTTTCCCACAGTGATTGGTACATACGTTTCCCACGGTGATTGGTACACAGTGATTGGTGCATAAGTTTCCCACAGTGATTGGTATAGAAGTTATCCACACTGATTGGTATATAAGTTTTCCACTGTGATTGGTACATAAGTTTCCCACAGTGATTGGTACATACATTTTTCACAGTGGAAGTTAAGAGGGCCTGCGAAAACCTCTGCGATCACCGGACCCAAACTTCCAGTTCAGTTCTAGTGTTTTAAACAGCTGGTCGCACATATGATTCCTTCATACACATGATCAGCTGTTTAAAAACAGCTGATCGCAGAGGTTTTCACGGCCCCCTTAACTTCTGGGGGGCCCCCGCAAAGGATTGTAAGTATAGTTCTGCACCCTTTTTTAACAAACAAACCTAGGGGTTGGGGGTGGGCTAGGGTCCTCTACTATATGTTAAAAGTTTGTTTTTAGGGTGGACATACCCTTTAAAGGGAAAGTCTATCATACATTAAAATATGATTTTTAGGGTGGACATACCCTTTAAGGTGATGCTTAGGAGTATAAGTATACTCTCTATATAGAGTATAGAGAGTTGGTTATCGACATCTATTTTTGAACACACTATAGATTATGTTCACGTCTATGATGAATTGCTAAAACTAAAGAGAAAGTTAAATTATTAACTTTAAATTTGGCTTAAAGGCTGCACAAAGCTTTATTAATGTGAGTGTATGTGTGTACTGTAATTGGTAAAACATGCACCTGTGACACAGGCAATTAAGACAGGTAATCAACTCTAATTGAGTCTACTCACACTGGAACACAATCAAAAGGCACTGGTTGGATCTGGTTACTAGAGATGGGATCCAACACGGAACACCTCGGTTCCGAAATCCCAATGCTCTGTCCGAAACTGGGTGTATCGTTTGGGTTTCAGGACTTCAGAGCGCATTTTCGATGATTATCAAACATTATTTGAATAACCTTGACTGTTCAACATTCCTCAAAAATACGATCAGAAATTCGAAAGTAGTTTCCGATCGTTATTTTGAGGATTATCGAACATTCAAGGTTATTTTCGAGGATTATCAAAAATAGTATCGAACATTCAATAATCTTCAAAAAAGTAAACCTAAGTCCCAAAAGTACGTTCTGTTTTCAGATTTTTGGATCTTCTGTTTTTTTTAGAGATCCGTAAATCTGAAAATGGAATGAAACTTATCAGTTTCGGACATCTTTACTGCTCACGTGTGAACCCAATCAAAAAGCAGCTAATCAAAGTTAATTAGGTTCTGCTCAAAGATGGATCCAATCATGAGGCAGCTTATTAGGGCTGATTAGTTCTGCTTACAGTCAGCTGCCTCACAGAGGAAGGTGTTGCGAAAAATGCCCATTAAAGTATATGTGCAGAAAAGTCAAATTAATGATAAGGTTAAGTTAAGTAGGGGGGATTATAATTCAATAACATGTTGGTGTTTTAAGAGGTTAATAAAGAAAACTAAATACAAATGGTAGAGATACACCTCTTTTATTACATTAGTGAATACATCAAAACCATACCCACAATGCCCCATAAAGTGACCCGCAATTATGTACAATATAGTACAATGCACACAGGTAGGATCTAGATGCATTTCTATAAGCCCTTCTGGTTGGATGAGTCAACAGCTTCGCTGCCAGAGATCCACAACTTTTCTGACCTCTAACAACAAGGAGTTCAGAAAAAAAGTAGAAACTGAACTAATACAGAAATATTATCAACAATCAAGACACCTTTCTGGTGTAGCAAAAATTACCTGGGTACTATTAAAGATCAATAATACTACTCAGGAAGCATAGAGCTCCCGAAACTTTGTATGTTTTTCACATAATTAATTCATATATATTACCGTAGTGTGCTCCTCTCATCTTTGCTGCTGTTATAGTGATGTTTCTGGGGAACTGCACCTACCGCTTGCGCCAATTTGCCAAGCTTAGTGTGCTGGAGTGACAATACATTTTTGACCATGTCCCACACGTTCCCTTATATAACATTACTCGTATAACTCTTGGTGGTGCAAAGCAGTGAAGGGGCTTGTCTACCATAGAGTAATGTTGGGACATAGAAAGTTTGTTTGTGACGAAAAATATTAATCCATAGGCCTCGTTCACACAAGAAGCATTTTTGTCTGTTTACAGTATATTTTTTTAATGGATAGACCTGGTCTGTTAAAAAAAACTCACTGATGCACACATTTCTCTCTCTCTACTTCGCCCCTTTCGTGTCAAAATGTAAAAAAACTTCTATTGTAAAATACCAATATTGTTATTTTGCATTTTACTTTATACTCTGTTGTAAATAAGGATGTACTTTGTACCTTTATTAATTGATATTGATATTCTTTTAAATACCTTATTTTAATTTAAATTAAATCAGCAGTACATGTCAAATAATAAAGGAACAAAGTTCATCCTTATATTACAACGGCGTAGAAAATACAGAATGTAAAATAACGAGTGACAAATAACGAGTGTAAAATACCGAATGTAAAATAACGAGTGACAAATAACGAGTGTAAAATAACGAGTGACAAATAACGAATGTAAAATAACGAGTGACAAATAACGAGTGTAAAATAACGAGTGACAAATAACGAGTGTAAAATAACGAGTGACAAATAACGAATGTAAAATAATGAGTGACAAATAACGAGTGTAAAATAATGAGTGACAAATAACGAATGTAAAATAACAAGTGACAAATAACAAGTGTAAAATAAAGAGTGACAGATAACGAGTGACAAATAACGAGTGACAAATAACGAGTGTAAAATAACGAGTGTAAAATAATAATTATCAATAATAATCGTTATTTTACGATAACAAAGTTTTCTATTTATAAAATTTGAAAATCCCTACAGATATTAGCACTATGGACACAAGCCTGTCCTGAGATGCTCCACAGAAACTGCATTACACTAGGGCTGCCACAATTCAAGGTTTGCCGATCCCTGTGTCTGGTCCTATGCCTGACAATCCCATAATGATTTTCATTTGTCATACATGCAATACTGGAATGATACTGCTAATCTGTAGAGTTTTATGCCAATGATATCATATATGTGTGTGTTTATTTTTTAAATGAATAAGCTATACCTGGAGTGAACAGTCAATCTACTAAAAAGAGGCAGAATCTGTGAGTCACATCAATGAATCCACAGCTTTGACCAGCTCTGCTCTGCACTGCACATTTCAAGGAAATATGGGATAGAAGCGCTTGTATCAGCATGGTGACTCCAGCCTTGTATACTGCATAGAGCTCAGCACAGCTATATTGCATTTAAAGCACCATCACTTATTAATAAAGAGTTTACTTCCTTTACTGTAGCTGCATTTGTGCTGTGTTTGTGTTCTGATCACCCCAGCTTTGCTCTATGTCTGCCCATATTTACTATGAACGTGGCATTGCATCTACAGTATGTGTGCCATTTAGGATCCTTTCTCTTGCTGCCCATCATTTTACTGTTACGTAGGATAGAAATGTGGCCCACGTGCTATTTATGTGGAGAGTTTTTCCATACCACATTTAAACCATTTCACCTCACATAATAAGGAGCAATTAAGAACATTCCGAGGTAACTACATGGGTGATATAATTAATGTATTTATTTTTGAAACCGGATTTAAACACAGGTACAATGATCACTGCTGTGTTCATCCCCTTATTGCCACAGCAACAATGTTTGCAGATACCGCACCAGAAGAAAATAAAATGTAGAGACAATCTCATATAGTGCAAAACGTAAACATTTATTTAATTATGCTGAAATTCACAACGTTTCGGGGTAGTCGCCTTCCTCAGGGTACGTTGAGTATGTTTAAGTTTTGCACTATATGAGATTGCCTCTAACTTCTATTGTATTTCCTGTTTGTCCAGGTTGGTGGGGTGACTCTGACTTTGCCTTCTACCTTATAGATACTGCACCAGACATGATCTGTCTAGTGTGGTAGCTCAGTGGTTAGCACTGGTGCCTTGCAATCCTGGTTTCAAATCCTCAATCATAAAGACATACTGATAGGTTGAATGTGTGAAATAAAGTGCATACATTGTAAGATTATCAAGGCAGGGACTGATGTCAATGTATCATTGTAAAGCTCTATAAATATGTAATAATAATAACTATTTCTCCATTCAGCCATACTATTTGCATGAAGGTTAGTAATTAGTAACAGGAACCCTTGGGTTACCATGTAAGATGGTTGTGTACACCTGGCAATATATTGCCAGATGTATATTCTATGCATATGCGCAAGTGCATAGAATACCGAGTCCGTCGGAACCTGTCAGAGGACGCAGCGGAGGAGCGATTGATCTGAATGTTTTATTGAAGAACGAGAAGTAAGACAGCTCCATTACCTCCCATTCATCAATAAAACTGAATACCAAAATATTTTTTTTTACCAGTGGAGATTCCCTTTAATGTAAATGCAATCCCCTGAAGAAAGGGCTAAAATAAATGTGTGGCCTGAACTCAGTCACATGATGCCTTGCCTAATGTGGACTGTAAGAGGATTGGATAAAACTACTTGAGGGAGGGGCCTGTATAACAAGTTCCTGCAGTTAATTAGGAATGGGTAAGTGCGAAGAACATACCGGTCAGTGATACTGGAATGCTGAGAAATAAAGCACATGTCAGTAAAGTGAATTTATCAGTACCCACATAGAAATGAGATACTGCTTTTATTCAAAGGTGCTCGGTTTTCTGATTCGGTGTTGTTCTGAGGCTTTAGTTGCCCTTTAATGATGGGACTAATAATACTGCCATTAATTCAGCTTTAATGAAAAAAAGATTTTGACCTGTATTTTACACTGTATAGCTGAAAAGAGAATATAAGATACTGCAAATAAAAATGTAAATAAACAGGGGCAAAAAAAAGATGACAATGTTTATACCCATATTCACGAAGAGCCGCCAGCCGGGCGAAGTAGGGTTAAAGTCACGGTAACCAATTTGTGTGGCTGCACGAGTATCACAAGCGACCCTCACGCAACCACCGCAAGCTATTCACCAGTGGCTGTGCACCTCCAATTAATAGTAAATTTTAGAGGTGATTAACCCACAGCTACAAAGCTGCAAAGTGTCTGGTTAATCTCTGTTAGGGAAAGCTATACACACAGCAGCTGCAGCTCTGGGTAAATCTCCCTTTATGTGTTTACAAAAACAAAGACTGGCACTCAGTCTAAAGCCCCCCATACACGTGTTTTACCAATTGGATTTCCAATCAGGATTGTAGTTCTCCACCTGATTTCACCATGAAATCTGTGGGAGATGGGGACTTAAAAAATGGGGGTCGGTGGAAAATTTCCCATTTGACCCATCTTCATTTTTTTTGATAAACCACTCAATATTGTTGAGCAGCCGATCAGAAAAATGGAAAACCACTATCAATATTTTGAGCGATTTCATATTGATGCCATGTTGGGGGGGTATCTTAAAGGACATTATAAAAATTAACTTTTTTCAAATAAAAAGTACCTGGGGCAGGAAAGTAGGATCGATTATTCCTACTTCCCAATATTGTTTTGTTGAGGAGCTACAGCATATTCAGTTTTCATCTGCCAGGTTATGGCCCTGGGCTTTCCTGTATTATAGATAGGGCTGAAGCATTCAGGAAGACTGGCAGAAGCAGTTTTCTTCATGCTGCCACATAGAATATATTTTCTACTCATAGAAAAGATATTGGGAGGTAAAAAGTACTAATCTTACCTCCCTGCCCAAGATTTTTTTTTTGACTTTTTATGTTAAGTACACAGTATTGTTCTCCTTTAACCTGCGCATTGCCTTACCACTAGAGCTTCTCAGTAAATAAAAAGTGCAACATGGTCGTATTACTCAATTTGGTGGCTGGGGACTTTATATTAAATGCACTACAAACTTAGAATGCTAATAGGAATCAACTCTACTGATGATTTGGCCAAGGTGTGGTACTAACACCTCCCTTTTGTTTAAAATTATTTTTAAAGGCAAACTGTGCGCTGGCAATTTTTTGTTTCTGTATGTACAGATAATAGTGTTTGCTATAGTTCACTTTGTACATTTTCTTTAAAAATATAATTGTTAGCATTATTACTTAATAGTACCTGGATATTAATAAAGAGACACTAACATCTCTTGGTTTTATTATTAAATTATACTATTTACACTTTTACCAAGGCTTAAAAGGCAGTTATTATAGTGCAATTTGCATAGTGACATTTCAGCAGTTTGTCTTGCTCTATTTTAAAAGAAATAATTTGTTTAACTGATAAACCAATCAACTATTTTAAATCCTTTGGCAGTAAGGGCGGAAGGGAGGGGGGGAGGGAGCAAGATGGAGTTTGGACTGATATTTACATCTTTATAATGCTGTATATTTGTAAAGAAATCAGGAAGAAAGTCGGAAAGACAAGGGATACATGATTTTAATCTGCAGTTTCAAAAACCAATCAAGGCTTAATGTTTTTAATTACTCAGACTAGGCAAGTGAGTGACAACAGAGGGACATAAGCCTTAATAATGGAGCAGCACTCCATTGCATCAAATAAGATTTATTGATAATATGCATGGTGAATGTTATCAAGAAATCTTATTCAATACTATATATAAAATGTTTTTTTTTTAAAGAAAGAAGTAGATAAAGTGCCAAGAATGTGAAAATTTCTCCTTCGTGCATTCAGCAAAAGTAACAAATATAAATACGTATCGTTTATAACGTCTTTACTCTTAAAGGGTATGTCCACCCTTAGAAATCATTTTAATATGATGTTCCCCCATGTCCCCAGCCCCAACCGCATAAATGTTTTTTTCAGAAAGCCCCCCAAACTCTTACTTACCTCCCCTCGTTCCTCCGCCGCACTGCCGGCCCTCTGCTTGCGAGAATGCAACAGAGGGGGCGGGACCGGCAGTCGCGTCTGTGATTGGCTGAGCGGCAGCCAATCACGGACGCGGCTGCCGGTCATTCAGTGCAGCGGAGGAAAAGAGAGAGGTAAGTAAGAGTTGGGAGCTTTTGAAAATAAAATATGCGGTTGGGCTGGGAGACATGGGGGAACAACATATAAAGGGGATGTTATGCTAGGGGGAGGGATAGTAGAACGGGAGGGAGAGGGAGGGAGAGGGAGGGAGGGGGGAGAGGCTGCAGTACGCATGGCAAATATCTACCGAGGCAAGGTACAGGCAGAGCCTGCTATCTCCTGGTGGTTTTTTGGGACTTTGGGGGGGGGTCTACAGGAGAACCCTATGGAGCTGGGATGTGAGGTAGGATTAAACTACACTACATGATGGGGCCAGTAGTTGGGGGGATTATATTTTGGGGGTGGACATGCCCTTAACTCTTCTTAATGACAAAGCTTTTATTTTTATGATGGTATCTCTTAAATGACATAATAATTGACGGGACTATCCTGGGATGGTTTTGCTATTAAGGTTTCGACAAAGGATTTATTAAAGCAAGATCCAACATTAAGGGTTGAGTTACCTGCCTATTTTTGTACAAGACATAACCCAATAAATATATTGCCAAGCAGTTATGTATAAAAGATTATCTAATAAAAAGAACACGCTTTTTACCGTATATACTCGAGTATAAACCGAGGTTTTCAGGCTTTGAAAAAAGCCTGAAAATCTTACCTCGGTTTATACTCGAGTCAATTCTTCTCCTACCTGTCCGGCGGCCGTGCGATCCGAATTCTCAGTGCGCTTCCAGATGACGTCACTACCCGGCGCCTCTCACTTTGCGGCGCCTAATAGTGACATCATCCTGAAGCGCAGAGGATGTGGAGCGATGGGCCGCCGGACAAGGTAGGAGAATACCACAGGAACACCAGGGCACACAATACTTACAAATAAGAGTAAAACCTTCTAACCTGCAATTAAAGAATGCTGGGAGTTGTAGTGGCAAACACTAGTAGGGGTTACTATGTGGGATTTAAAAATCAACTAACATTTACCTGATAATACGTTATCCCAGTTGACATTCTGAAGAGCTGCTTTTAACCTAGGAAAATTTGCTTTCCTGAAATTAAAAGTCTTTGTTAACCCAGCGCACCTTTCCTTTCGATAACAAAGTCCAAATGCCACTGTTTCATAGTCACTATTCCCTAAGCCTCCAGTTACCTTTATATCTACAATGTTAGATAGGGATCACTATTGGTCATTGTGTTAGATAGGGATCACTATTCGTCATTGTGTTACAGAGGGATCACTATTGGTCAATGTGTTACAGAGGGATCACTATTGGTCAATGTGTTACAGAGGGATCACTATTGGTAAATATGTTACAGAGGGATCACTATTGGTAAATCTGAGGTCCTATAAAGAACCCAGACTATCCTGTCATGTTTCAGTCTTATTACATGTATCAGTTCAGGACACAGGTTCATGCCTTCTATGGGGGTCTATTGGTTAAATAATGTAATAAACCATTAACAAACTCACTTCATTGTCTCAGAGAAATGAGCATGGAGATGTTTTCCTTTCAGTCCCCCTATCATATAGATATCCCTCCCTGTCCAGCAATCAGCAGCTCCCCTTTTTGTCTATTGAGAGGGGAGGAGTGGGGTGGAGTTAGGTGAGAGTAAGAAGAATGTTTTTACTAAGACTGTCACGTTTTACAAATGAAGAGACATATAAGTCTTGCAACTTCCTACTTACACTTCCTACTAACACTCAGAAAATGTTTTGATTTGCTAACCCTGCTGTCAATCTAATAATAAGCACACCATTGGATACAACACTAAAAGGTAAGTGAGAAATATGTTCCTATGTAAGCTTCCAATGCCTCCCTGGGGTGTGTCTTAACAGTCCATTTTGAAGATACCATTACAAAACAGGAGTGGGGACTACGAAGTACTTTTATTTATTTATATATTTTGCCTTATTTACTTTTCTATATACTTTAATGTCATTACTACATACTTGTTAATATTGATATAATGTATATACTCGAGTATAAACCGAGGTTTTCAGGCTCTAAAAAAAAGCCTGAAAATCTTACCTCGGTATATACTCAAATCAATACTTCTCCTACCTTGTCGGCGGCCGCTTGCTCCGCATCCTCAGTGTGCTTCCGGATGACGTCACTACCCGGCACCTCTCACTTTGCGTCGCCGAGTAGTTGCATCATCCAGAAACGCAGAGGATGTGGAGCGAGGGGTCGCTGGACAAGGTAGGAGAATACCACAGGTACACCAGTGCACACAATACTTACAAATAAGAGTAAAACCTTCTTTATTTGTGCATACTGTACCCTTCTGCGTATGTTTGGTATTTTCCTCCCCTGTCAATTAAAGCATGCTGGGAGTTGTAGTTTCCAAACATCTTAAGTGGCAAATACTAGTAGGGGTTACTATGTGTGATTTAAAGGGCAACTAAGCAAAAACAATACAGAATCAGGAGGATGGTATCTATTCTTAAATACTGCCTTATGATTCTGTATTGTTTTAAGGCTTTAGTTTCCCTTTAAATAGACAGCAGAATTCCCATACAGTAGTCCCATACAGTAATAACCATACTGGATCTGGCTATTACTGTATGGGACTACTGCATGGGAATTCTGCTGTCCATTTAAAGGGCAACTAAAGCCTCAAAACAATACAGAATCAGAAGGCAGTAGTGGTCATATTTTTTTTACCCTCGGTTTATACTCGAGTCAATCGCTTTTTTCTCCTTTCAGGTAAAACTAGGTACCTCGGTTTATACTCGAGTATATACGGTAAATATTCCCCTTCATACTAAAGCCTCATACAAACTTCTGATAGTGTGCGCGATAGCAGAGTGGGAAACGGGTGTGACGAACAGCCATTTCAGTCGATCATCGCACATGTGATGAACTGACTTTGCAGGAGTGTCACCCTTGGACGTCATGCACACTATCAGACATCTGTATGAGGCTTAAGGCTGGTAGCACAAGCAAAAGTAATGAGAGGTGCACACTACCAGAATATATTTATTATGGTGAATCACACACATACAAAATTATGGGGATCACATTGTCCACTTCTTCAGGTGAAGAGGACAATGTGTTCCCCTTAACGTTGTGTGTGTGATTCACTATTATATATTCTATTGAAGTAGCGTGCGCCTCTCATCTCTTTTGCCATAGCTTTTGAGTCCCAGGGTGGAGGACTAACAGAGGTTTGCACCTACCAGCATTATTCGCAAATTGGCACCAAGAGTGCCTGGGCCCAAACTGTGTTTAAGGCTGGTGGCACAGGATTCTAAAAAAGGGAAGCACCAGAAACCACTAAACAGTGACAGTAATGGGCAGATCTCTGTCATAACTGCTATGAGATAAAGTATGTATAGATAGCCACAATGCCACACATATTTTTTACATTATAAACACACAGTAGCAATTCTCTTTGCCAAAAAAATAAAATGTCCTAGAGATGTTAATCCGACAATTAAAGGTAACTTTATCTAACAACATTGGCGGTTCTACCTCCTGATGTCCCCTGTATTCATTTTGCAATTGGTATTCAATTGGTCCAATTGGTTGCCCAAACATGGGCAATGTTGAGGGTTTTCTAATGTATGGCCAGCATATAACCTATAACCTCTCATTTGCCTTATGCTATCACTTCCTGCTCAATAAAAATGCATCATTTCTGCTCTGGCTTTTTGGTCCTGAATGTTTTCTTATAACTGCAAAATTACTTCTCTCTGAATTCAATAAAAAGGCACCAATAATGTCATCAGATTTAGTGCCCAATTTGGTAATAATTTACAATATGCCCAAATCCACATTGGCTGTAGCACCAAGATAAAGAGATGTGGGTTTCACACTAGGAAGTTATTTATAAAGCTTTAAATGGAAATCAAGTATTGAATAATCAGTTGTGTTATCAATGCATTTTAAAGAACAAAAACATGAAGACTTGTGCCAGTGTGGGGAAATGTATGGTTTGTGTAAAGGGCATTGATATACTCATAACTCTTCTGCTTATATGCTTTAGTAATTGGGAAAACATTGTCACTTTTGATGGGGGCTCCAAATATTTGTTCCAGCCTAAAAAAATGTATAGTGCCAGCAAGCCTACCTTCAACTGCAAATTCCCAACTTAAAGTAGCCAATAGAAGAGCAGCTGTATAGTCACCCCTGCCCCCAAGCTCCGGAGTTTATTTTTTTAAAAATTGCAATTTTCACTCTGGCTTCCTGTTGCTAAGCCACCATCAATCTCCAGAGCTGTTGCACTGGCATCCACACACACTATCTCTCCTTCGTACTCTATGTCCCAATATTTATAAATTCTGTTAAAGAAAAATGTTCTAGTTGGCAGTATATCTAATTGGATGTGTATCAAAATCCCTTTATTTCATAAGTAGCATCGTGTGGAATATTTGAGGTTTCATTAGGATACATTAATCAATATTGCTAATGCTAAAACTGAGAGAAAGAGAAACCATCACTACAGAATCCGAATTGAATTGCAGCATTTGATACACTAGGCAAATATCAAGGAGTGAGAAGCACAAGATACGTAGTATATTGCGACACTGTAACAAAGGTGTCAGCATGATACGATCCAGAATGCACTGCAACAACAAATACATTGATCTTTTCTAATGGCTTTTAAACTACAAGACCCAGAACATGTTGCAACTCCAAGTTTATTGAACCAAGAATTCCAGAACCGTAGGAATCATAATGTGCTGCAAAATCCACATATAGTTGTCATTCTTCTTAAAACGTTAGCCAAACACTACAGGCGAATAAAAATGAATTCTAAGTGATTAATCAATTATGAGGCAAGACTTCCACAGGCAACTCAATAAATCTTCAGGTGCCCTTCCCACTGTAATATGTTCAGTATTGGACCACATCTCTCACAGCATCTTGATTTGATTCACCTTTAAGGCAAACCCAAACAGAAGTCCTCCATGTTTAACACAGTATCAGAGGGTCACTTTTCAATGTTCCCCAATGTTCTAGATTTCTAATTGACATTCGTTTGGTTGCTGTAGTCACAGTTAAGTCTGAAAAAAAAACTACGATGAAGAAGAGGAAACAAACAGATTGGCAAGTTTTTCAGAAACTAGTTATTTTTGCCGCTTAGAAGAAGAAATACATTTCCTTTCTTGATATTTCCATGTAAGACTGTGAAGCAAAGTCTTATCTTAGTCAGCAGTGATTCCTTTGGCACGAAGTTCCTCCTGGACTCTGAGCAGGTAGGTTGGGTCTGGGTATCCAAATCTAAAAGCCAAAAAATGCAAGAGAAAATATAAGTGTAAGAAATCTACAAACAGTCTGACGTACATAGACAGTATCACTGGCAATAACATGGTCCTTATCCTAATTAGATAAACTTACTATATATGTGTTAGTAGCGAACTTATTTGTACCAACATCAGTCTATTTTTAATACTATTCTTCGCCTATACACAGTATTTTAACACCAAGAATAAGTTTAGAAGGTTTATTGTTCAAAGACTTTATCAAACCCTCCCCTGAAAAATGTTAAAAATTGGTGAAACCCTAACTACTTATAAGAAGAGCATATAAGAATTATTCAGCCAAAATGATTTTCTGGGTAATGTTGAGATATTTGTGGGTTACCATATAAACACATGTACAGAATATCTTATTAAAGGATGACCTATTAGATGGCCATTTCTTTTAAACAAAATCAATAAGGCACAAATTCCATTTTCTCAAAAACTACCTACCCAAATGGTTGTTATTTAAAAATCCAGCAACTAGTCATATATTTTTCTACAGCAAGCTATCCATACACTCTTCCTTGGGCTCCACCCCAAAACCATGAGAAGCACACAGGAGAGATGGTATTTATGTTCTTGTCTTCCCCCGGGTGAAAGTTAATCAACATACCCGTCCCCAAAGGTTGGGGTAACAAGCCAATGAAAAAGTGTTTGATTGCTTACTGTATTTAAGACTTTCCGGGTCAGTCTTGCCATTTCCAATGGGTAGAAAAAAGTGCTTCCACCTTCATTTTGGCATGATCAATCACGCGGCACATTAAAGGCCACGCGATTGGCTGAAATTTACCAGCAGATCCTATCAAACCTTTCCATCAATATTTTAGCCCGGTTGAACAAATTATGTGGTGCCCGGTTGATAGGGCCCAAAATACTGGCATGTTTAATAGGCATAACTCTGTACTGCACTCTGTCTGGAAAAAAACAATTAATTTTTCAAGAGAGGTTGGCTGATCTTATACTGTGCACACAATGATGTCATGCTCTGTTTTTACAGTAACGATCTGGTTTCTTTCCAATCACTTTTTAACAGATTGTAGGTTATGAGTAAATTAAAAATGTTCATTCCCTACACAGTAGACCATATACTTATCTATTCTTTTACGGTTTACACTGTCATCATTATAGACCATATTGCTGGGTATGTAAGTTGGGCTGCTTACAGTTGTGGTCCTCCAGTGCAGTTAGTTTTATGGTGAATATCATTCCATGTTATCACATTGGGCCTTCCTGTAGTCATTGAAGTCCCAATGGTGAAGGTCAGACGTTGGTCAAAGGCTTTTTTGAACAGGGTGAGAACTTTATTTCCTTCAGGGCAATCGGGTAAATAAGCCACACGAGTTGTTCCTGGATACCTCACGCCCGGATTGGGATGTTCTGACTGCAAAAGGTGAAGAAATATTAGCAACTCTATTCTTCAGTATTCACAGCCTGTCAGTCAGAAACAAAGAGCTAATCTGTTAATAGAATTATAAACATACCAGTCCAGTACGTATTACTCATCAACAGGGGAAAATACAGAATCTGTAATGTTTTGCATTACTCATCAACAGGGGAAAATACAGAATCTGTAATGTTTTGCATTACTCACCAACATATGTCATCTCTATATTTGTCTGATTTTCTCTGTCTGCTCCCGTGGTAAATACAAAACTTGCTGTATGTTTAGCAAAAGAGTCTTTACAAAGAGATAAATTAAAACTTGTCTAGGAATACTCATAAATCTAACTTAAGAAGGTGGAATTTCTAATTTGTCAGAAGCAATAAGTTCATTGCAATTTATTATCATATTTTTTCTTTCAATTTTTTAATTACTGTATTACCGTATGTATTATAGGTTACATTCCTTTTATTGCAATATAATTAAACTGCTAAAAGCTATGATTAATGATTTGCATATTGTAATTTCTTGTGCTCTGTAAACATCTGGCTACCAAGGCAAAAAGCTTATACTCCCTGAATGGTGTAGGGGATGCTGGTAGGTTTTTTAAACAGCTTTAGGTGTACATGTTAAACATGTAGCCTGTAATTACAACTGCAATGTATGGTGCATCCGTGTCCCTTAACTAACTCCTAGCTTAACAGAGACCGAATGAAAAATATAACAAAAATCCTATTTCTTACAGAACAGACAAGCAAAAATATTTGCATGTTGCCTACCACTACTATCTAATTGCTCCTCTGTCCCCATCTACAGTTATCAGCTTCTAGTGCGGATTGGCAACCATACCTGTGCCATTCAGCCATCTAATACTCAGAAGAGATCTGCACCTGGACTTTTATTTGAAGGCCCTATACCCATACCGTGGGTATCACAAACCAGACCACCAATGGTCAAGTGGCCAGGCAAGGTGACCTGTTCATCCTGACTACAAGGAAAGGTTACAGGTTCACAGTGTAATTGTTACACCTCAAACATGTATAGTAGACAGATCCATTCATCTTGCTGTCAATACATTATTTTGTTACTAGCAGATTTTCAATGACACATTGGGTATTGACAATGCTCAGATACTGTAGATCCATACAGTATGTCTGATCTATTATTTATCATTGACACCTCTCTTGAACCAGTCACATTCCTTTGCCAATATGTTAACATTACAATCTTCAAAGGTATGTCCTTTATCCTTAAGATGCAGGTACACGGCTGAGTCCTGACCCGAGGAATTGGCTCTTCTGTGCTGGGCCATACGTTGATGCAGTTGCTGTTTGATCTCCCCCACATGTAAATCAGAGCATTCTTCACTGCACTGCACTGTGTATATGATGTTGCTTATCTTGTGTTTCGGTATTGGGTCTTTCGGATGTACCAATTGCAGCCTCAGTGTGTTGTTTGGTTTAAAGCAGGTCTTAATTTCTCTGAGACCCCTGCTACATATGGGATGACCATGTACGCAGTGCAGTGCAGTATGCTCTGATTTGTATGTGGGGGAGACCAAACAGCAACTGCGTCAACGTATGGCCCAGCACACAAGAGCCAATTCCTCGGGTCAGGCCGTGTACCTGCATCTTAAAGATAAAGGACATACCTTTGAAGATTGTAATGTTAACACATTGGCAAAGGAACGTGACTGGTTCAAGAGAGGTGTCAAGGAGGCCATTTATGTGAAAATAAAGAAACCAAACCTAAATAGAGGTGGGGGGGGTTCGACACCAACTGTCTGCCATGTACAATGCTGTTTTGACACCTTACGCTGGGCGTTCCTATAACACCTCTTAGCCACTATCCAATCACACCCTTAACACCTGGCTGTGATATGCTAATTGGGATTTTCCAGGGTACATAATTGCCAAAGATTCTTGTACAAGTCATTCTGAATTGAGAAAGCCAGTCGGATGACTAGCGAAACGTCTTCAAGAACTAAACTTCAAGTCCAGTTGATCTAATTGAATACAACAGATATATTTACTGGGTACTTTACAGAATATGTGTAATACTTACTTAAAGCGCTCCTTCACCACAATCATCCGCTTCTCCTTAAATCATTTTGTTGCTGATAGTCCGTAATAGGGACAATGATATTTACATTAAAAATGGACTAAATTAATTGCAACTCCTGACACAGTCTCTTGAACTCCCCCTCAAAGCCTCTTAGGGAACCATAGGGGTCCCCGGACAACTGACTGAGAAACACTGGTATAAATCACAAGGCCACAAAAGAGTTCTTTTATACATGTCATAATCATGTAAACTCAATGGCATTACTCCTTCTCTTCTAAAATATACCAGAGTATCAGACTGTTGTTCTGACCAAGGATGCTGGGAGATGTAGTCAAATGACCTACAGCAAATACCAGAGCCATATAGCAAGTTAAGCATATAGGAACAGAGCACCAAACACCCACTGGCGGTCCTCCCCATGAATTGCAATCCTCCCTGAGGAAGGGGGCACTTTACCCTCCAAAACGTTGTGGTCACCAACAAATTTGGATATTTATTTTTGAAGTGCAACCCACAATTTCGGCTTTATTTGACATATGTATTCCAGTGAGGGTGGGTACTTAAAGGAGTCTGCACCCAGGGTTGGAAAGAATAGGCCCTCTTGCTTTACTTTGTTGTTAGTAGCTGTGAACTGTCTCTGACTGCCCATGATGCAAGGACCACTCAAGATATCCATTAGGGTATTTGTCAATGCATGCTGTATGCCTCTCACAGAGATTCCTTATGTCCACCTGCACAGTACTTCTTACCAACATTACTATACACCATTTAACTTTATACCAAAGGATATTATTTTAATTGCAGCTCCACAGAGTTTGGTATTCTTTGTAGATGAGTATATTAAAAGGGGAAGTTCAGTGCAAATACATATGCTTTTCAGAAAAAATAGCAGTGTTTTTCCATCCCAATAACCGTAACCTGCAAATTCAGCATTTTGTCTGTGTATAAATAAATACAACCGAAATACTGACTTCATGTTTGTAGGACCCCTAATAGAGACAGTTATGGTCTTGCCCTTGACCCAGCGCCTGGGTTGATTCAGTTGCTTTTTCCATTTCAGGTTCTGTATTTTTTACTAAGTTTGTTGGAATAAGGGCTGGTGGGTACGCCCATGCTGGATATATTTATGGAGCCGTTAAATGCCCTCTGGCAACACAGAGGTTGGCACTCAAGCTGAGATCTACGGCTAAGATGGTTAACAACAAGTATGGTTATGGAATGCAAGGGCGTAAAGTGGTGTTAATAAGGGGCATATGTAAATTAAGTTATTAATAAAAGCCGTGGCTGATTGTTTACCCAAAAAGTTGAGTCTGCGGCTTAAGTTAAATAAAAAGTATTTGGTAACATCACCAAAACAGCACCTTAGGTATATGGTACGGCTGACTTTGTTCCCTTAATTAGCCAACTTTTCACAAGCATTTATTTATGAACAGCATTTTCTCGCAAGCAGAGGGCCGGCAGCGCAGCGGAGGCAACATAGCGGTTCGGGCTGGGGGGACAGGGGCAATGTCTGGTAAAAAAAAATTTTTAAGGGTGGACATACCCTTTAAAAGCATATGCATTTGCACTAAAATTCCCCTTTAAAGGGAAAGTTCAGTGCAAATACATGTATTTTTCAGAAAAAAAGAGCAGTATTTTTTCATCCCAACAACCTTAATCTGGCATTTTGTCTGTGTATAAATAAATGCAACTGAAATACTGACTTCCTGTTTGCAGAACCCCTACTAGAGACTGTTATGGTCTTGCCTTTGACCCAGCGCCTGGGTTGATTCAGTTGCTCAGTAGAGATCTGAGCATCTTTGACCCATCCAACAGCCAATCAGTAGAATTTACTGTTAGGAACATTCCAAGGATGTAACATAGTAACATAGTAATTAAGGTTGAATAAAGAAGTCCATTTTTTTTTCAACCCCTCCTAACAGTTGATCCAGAGGAAGGCAAAAAAAAAAAAACAGCTAAAAAAAAAGTGTGTGTGGGGGGGAATTCCTTTCTGACTCCGAACGGCATTTGCAAAGAATCCCTGGATCAACCAGATCTACAGTATATGTATTAATACCAGTTGTTCTCAATATTTTTAGTTTTAGAAACTTATCCAGGACATTTTTAAAGGGCATGTCCACCCTTCAAAAATTTCTTTTATATAATATTCCCCCTGTCCCCCCAGCCCCAACCGCTATATTTTTATTATCAGAAAGTGCCCCAAACTTTGCTTACCTTCCCTCTTTCCTCCGCCACACTGCCAGGCCCTCTGCTTGCGAGAAAATGAAAGCAGAGGGGCGGCAGCCAATCACGGACGCGGCTGCCGGGAGTTCAGTGCGCGGAGGAAAATGGGAAGGTAAGTAATGTTTGGGGCACTTTCTGCTAATAAAAATATAGCGGTTGGGGCTGGGGGGACAGGGGGAGTATTATATAAAAAGGATTTTACGCTAGGGGGAGGGAATCCAAATCGGGAGGGCGAGGTAGGGGAATGGAGGGGGAGAAGGGCTGCAGTGCGCATGCCAAATTTCTCCCGGAGGGGAGACAGGAGGCAGAGTCCTATATGGACTCGCAGTACTCCTGGGGGCATTTTTTTGGACTTTAGGGGGGATATCAGAAGAACCAGATGGAGCTGGGATGTAAGGTAAGGATTAAACTACACTACACAATGGGGCCAGTAGTGGGGGGATTATAGTTTTGGGGGTGGACATGCCCTTTAAAGCTATTCAATGAATTTGCCATTACCACATCCGCTAGAAGACAGTTGCACAGTTTCACCGTTCTCACTGTAAAGAAACCTTTCCTAACCTGAAGATGAAATTTCTTTTCTTCCAAACTTAAAGGATGTCCATGAGTCCTCTGATATGACCTATTCGTGAACAATGCACTAGAGAGTTTATTGTATGGCCCATTAATATATTTGTATAAACCCCACACAAACGTCGCTTCTCCAGTGTAAACAGCCCTAACTTGTCTAATCTGTCTGCATAGTCAAGCCCCTCCATTCCCTTTATTATTTTAGTTGCCCTTCTCTGAACTGCTTCTATTTCCAAGATGTCCCTTTTGTATATAGGATTCCAAAAATGCACCGCATATTCCAAGGTGGCACAGGGATTATTAAATCCCAAATGCATCACCTTACATTTATCAACATTGAATCTCATCTGCCATTCTGCTGCCCATTTTGATAATATATCTAGGTCTGCTTGCAGCACTTGCACATCATTTGAAGTTTCCAAAGCTCTGCATAGTTTAGTGTCATCAGCAAATGCAGAGACCTTGCTCTTAATGCCCCCTTCTAAGTTATTTATAAACAGATTAAAAAGAAGCGGCCCCAGTACAGAACCCTGAGGCACTCCCCTTAGAACTTTAACCCACATAGATGTAGCTCCATTTACCACTACTCTCCATTTGTGATCCAATAACCAATTCTCTATCCATGAACAAATGTTTTTTTCTAGGCCAACTGTCCTCAGTTTTTACATTAGTCGCCTATGTGGCACAGTATCAAAAGCTTTCGCAAAATCCAAGTATACCACATCCACTGCTGTGCCTGAATCTAAATTCTTACTCACTTTTTCATAAAAACCAATTAAATTTGTCTGGCATGATCTATTTCTCATAAATCCATGCTGATTACTACTAATAAGATCAGTTCTGGAGACAAAGTCAAGGATATGATCCTGTTACAAAGTTTCCAGCACTTGCTTTGTTTGGCTATCCATATTTCATTTTCTATTTTATCTAGTTTAATTGCTTTCTTACACTCTTTATTACAGCTTTTATACTCCCTGTAAGACTGTTCTAATCCCTCTGATTTCAAAATTTGAAAAGCCTTTTTCTTTTTTTCCCTTTTTACCTGAGCATTAAGCCATGCAGGAGAGGACCTATTTTTTTTTAGACTTGTTCCCTAAAAGTACAAATTTAGAAATGTAATAGTTTAATATCCCTTTAAAAGTGGTCCACATCTGCTCAGTATCTTTACCTTGAAACCATTTCCCCCAGTCTATGAGCAGGAGTGATTCCTTTAACAACATAAAATTAGCTTTCCTTAAGTTAAAAGTTTTTGTTAACCCGGTGCACTTTTTGCAACCTATATTAAATTACACTATATCATGTTCACTATTCCCTAAACTTCCCATTACCTTCATTTCCAAAATGAGCTTAGGGTTATTAGATATCACCAGATCCAACAACACATTCTGTCTAGTAGGAACTATTACCATCTGTGAAAGAAAATGCTCATATAGAAATTTAAAGGGGAACTGTGGTCTCCAAACAAGCTCAGTTTAAATGAAAGGCCAGTTTCCTACCTTTAAAATGAGCCATCAACCACCTTTCTACATGCTCCACAGCCCAAGATATAAAGAAATGACTGACCAGGAAGTTAATGGGTGGGAGGCTGACATGTGACATTCCTAAGGCTTCTCCTACACAGTGCCGCCGGCGAGCACAGCCTCAGTTGTGATGTAATAAAATCCTTACCTTACATCCCAGCTCCAAATGGTTCTCCTGTAATCCCCCCCCAAAGTCCCAAAAACTGCCCACCAGGAGTACTGCAGAGTCCATATAGGACTCTGCCTCCTGTCTCCCCTCCGGGAGATGTTTGGCATGTGCACTGCAGGCCTCCCCCCCCTCTCCCTCCAGTTTTGCGATCCCTCCCCCTACCATAAAAACCCATGGCCATATATTAGTATACCTACCCCCAGCCCCAACCGCTTTAAAAGATTTTTAAGAAAGTCCCCCAAACTCTACTTACCTTCCCTCTCTCCCCCGGCGTTCTGAGCAGCCGGCAGCCGTGTCCGTGATTGGCTGCCTCTTAGCCAATCACGGACACAGCTGCTGGTCCCGCCCCCTGCTTGCAGTGTTGGGGGACTTTCTTAAAATTATTTTAAGGTGGTTAGGGCTGGGGGAAGGTATATTATCATATGGCAAAAATGTATTATAAGGGTGGACATGCCCTTTAACCCTGTCATGTCTAAATAAGGAGTATCCTTCAATATTTACTGTCCAGTCGTGTGAATCATTTAGCCATGTTTCTGCTATACTGATCACATCATACCTTTCCTTTAATGCTATTAGTTCCAGTTCCCCAGTTTTTCCAGCCAGACTTCTTGCATTTGTAAATATACATTTTAGATTATCAATTGATTTACTTCCATACTTACATGCCTCCTTATCCTCTATGCTGTCCCTTTCCCCGTTTCCTTCCTCCGTTGTGTCTAGAGCCCCCTGATCCCTGACTACTCTATCTATCCCTGTGTAGTCCAACGTACCCTCCCCCACCATACCTAGTTTAAAATCTCCTCCAACCCCCTAGCCATCTTCTCCCTCAAAACAGCTGCACCATCATCATTGAGGTGCAATCCGTCTCTACTAAAGAGCATGTAGCCAACAGAAAAGTCAGCCCAGTTCTCTATAAGCCTAAACACCATTTCCTTACACCACCCTCTTAGCCACGCATTTATACTCCTAAGCTCCTGTTGCCTCCCTAGCGTAGCACGTGGCTGCAGTAGTATATCTGAAAACACTACCCTTGTGGTCCTTACTTTTAACTTTGGCCCCTATCTCTCGGAAATCATTTTTAAGGACCTCACCTCCACCTCTAACTTTGTCAATGGCACCAATGCAAACCAAGACCATCACTCCCAGCCCCACCCAATAATCCTTTTACATGATCCACCACATGTCGAACCCTAGCACCAGGCAGGCAACACACTGTTCGACATTTTCTTCTAATAATGGAGTCTCCTACCACTACCACCTGCCTATCCTTCCTAGCCCCCAGTTTTTCCTCCTTTGTATTGGAGATGGCAGCCCCCTGGGTGCTCAAGGGAATGGCCCGCTCCATACATGCTACTTCCAAACCATTGTCCTCCACATCTTCGCCTAAAACGGCAAATCTTTTGGGATCAACCAGCTGGAAAGAAGCGTCTCTATCCTTCCGTCCCCTACTTCCCCTGGTGACCCTTACAAATCTATCTTCCTTTACCACCCTATCTGCCCCATTTCCACCCTCCTGTTTACTGGCCCCCATCAGAACCTGCAATTCCCCCAGATTTGTCAAGCCCTGCAATGCTGCAAGTTTCCCATTTAGATTCTGAACCTCAGATTCTAAATGGGCAACCCACTCACATCTGACATATACATAGGTCCCTTGGTGCGGCTGCTCCAAGATCCCATACATGCGCCAGGATGCACACTGCATGGCCCCAACAAAACTGTCCATAATAAACAGCAATTCACAGCAACAGCAATACACAGCAAGAGAAAACAGCAATACACACCAGAGAAACAGCAGTCTTGTTCTTAAACCCTCTCTTGTTCTAAACGCTTTTGTTTCTTAACACAAAACCCCCTTAAAACAGAAAATCTCTTTACAAGTAAATCGCTCTGTAGGAAGAACTTGTGTGGTGCATCCTGGGAAGAAGAAGGACCGTTAGAACCTGAAATGTCAGCTCACTAATGTCAAGAGTAGTGAACAGCAAAGGGTATGAAATCAACTGATTTTTAAAGGGCATGTCCACCCCCAAAACTATAATCCCCCCAACTACTGGCCCCATCATGTAGTGTAGTGTAATCCTTACCTCACATCCCAGCTCCATAGGGTTCTCCTGTAGTCCCCCCCCAAAGTCCCAAAAAACTGCCCACCAGGGGCTAGCAGGTCCATATAGACACTGCCTGTCTAGCTGGCCTCAGGTAGATTTTTGCCATGCGTACTGCAGCCCTTCTCCCCCTCCCTCCCTCTCCCGTTCTACTACCCCCCCCTAGCATAAAACCCCTTCAGTACAGTATCCCCCCCATGTCTCCCAGCCCCAACCGCATATTTTTTATTTTAGAAAGCTCCCAAACTCTCTTACCTCTCCTCTTTCCTCCCGAAGTGAGCTGCCGGCAGCCGCGTCTGTGATTGGCTGCCGCCGCCAATCACAGACGCGGCTGCCGGTCCCGCCCCTCTTGCATTCCTGCAGCAGGGCCGGGAGCGCGGCGGAGGAAAGAGGGAGGTAAGTAGAGTTTGGGGGGCTTTCTAAAAAAAAATATAGCGGTTGGGGCTGGGAGCCCAGGGGGATCTTATATTAAAAATTCAATTTTAGGGGGGACATACCCTTTAAAAGGAAGAGAATATGTAGATACCCAAGTTCCTTACCAACTAACAATTTAACAAATGTTGATAATTTCCACTGAACTGCCCCTTTAAAACAGAAAGTACTTTACATTCACATGCTATTAAAAAGCATTTACCCCACTAATCCAAGTAAAAAGGAATAATTTCTCACTCCTAGAATATCCTAAACAGTGGTCAGAGATATAAAAAGCTACTCCTTTATGGCCCTGTCGCAAATGCATGCGCTTTTACAACATTTAATACACCAACTCCAACATCAGGGGACTGGGTGTCTGGGGAAGGGAGATAGGGTGTAGGAGTAATTTAAATTCCACCCACCCCTACCTGCTCAGCCCCACTTCTGACCCTTCCAGCCAAACCCCACCCAACCGCCATCCAGAATGCCTAAAGGTTTTTCACATGTTGCTTAAAAAGCGGAAATTCTTAGTGCATCACTTTTAGAAACACAAATACAACACAAATAGCTAATATGTGAAAAAATGCAGTTGTGTTGTGTCAGATTGTAGACCCTTTATGCCCATAGATCCTTAAAGGGTATGTCCATAACGAGTGACAATACCGAGTGTAAAAGAACGAGTGACAAATAACGAGATGATAAATAACGAATTGACAAATAACGAGTGTAAAATAACGAGGTGACAATAACGAATGTAAAATAAACAGGACAATAACGAGTGTAAAATAACGAGTGACAACCTAACGAGTGTAAAAATAACGATGACAAATAACGACATGTACAATAATGAGTGACAAATAACGAGTGTAAAATAGAGTTGACAAATAACGAATGTAAAATAACAAGTGACAAATAACAAGTGTAAATAAAGAGTGGCAGAAACGAGTTGACACAATAACGAGTGTAAAATAACGGTGTAAAATAATATATTATCAATAAATAACGTTTTTACGATACAAAGTTTTCTATTTATAAATTGAAAATCCCTAAACAGATATTAGCACTATGGACACAAGCCTGTCCTAGATGCTCCACAGAACTCTGCATTACCTAGGGCTGCCACAATTCAAGGTTTGCCGATCCCTGTGTCTGGTTCCTATGCTGACAATCCCATAATGATTTCTTTGTCATACATGCAATACTGGATGATACTGCTATCTGTAGAGTTTTATTTATGCCAATGATATCATATATGTTGTGTTTTTATTTTAATGAATAAGCTATCCTGGAAGTGAACAGTCAATCTCTAAAAAGAGCAGAATCTGAAACACTGTCACATCACATGAATCCACAGCTTTGACCGCTCTGCTCTGCACTGCACATTTCAAGAAATATGGGATAGAAGCGCTTGTATCAGCATGGTGACTCCAGTCTTGTATCCGCATGAGCTCAGCACAGCTATATGCATTTAAAGCACCATCACTTATAATAAAGAGTTTACTTCCTTACTGTAGTCTGCATTTGTGCTGTGTTTGTGTCTGATAACCCCCGCTTTGCCTATGTCTGCCCATATTTACTATGAACGTGCAGTGCATCTCTACAGTATTTGTGCCATTAGGATCCTTTCTCTTGCTGCCCATCATTTTACTGTTACGTTAGGATAGAAATGTGCCCACGTGCTATTATGTTGGAAGTTTTTCCATACCACATTTAAACCATTTCACCTCACATAATAGGACAATTAAGAACATTCCGAGTACTACTGGGTGATATTAATTAATGTATTTATTTTGAAACCGGATTTAAACACAGGGTCATGATCACTGCTGTGTTCATCCCTTTGCACAGCAACAATGTTTGCAGATAACCGCACCAGAAGAAAATAAAATGTAGAGACATCTCATATGTGCAAAACGTAAACATTTATTTAATTATGCTGAAATTTCACAACGTTTCGGGGTAGTCGCCTTCCTCAGGGTACGTGAGTATGTTTTAAGTTTTGCACTATATAGAGATTGCCTCTAACTTCTATTGTATTTCCTGTTTGTCCAGGTTGGTGGGTGACTCGACTTTGCCTTCTACCTTATAGATACTGCACCAGACATGATCTGTCTAGTGTGGTAGCTCAGTGGTTAGCACTGGTGCCTTGCAATCCTGGTTTCAAATCCTCAATCATACAGACATACTGATAGTTGAATGTGTGAAATAAAGTGCATACCATTGTAAGATTATCAGGCAGGGACTGATGTCAATGTATCATTGTAAAGCTCTATAAATATGTAATAATAATAACTATTTCTCCATTCAGCCATACTATTTGCATGAAGGTTAGTAATGTAACAGGACCCTTGGGTTACCATGTAGATGGTTGTGTACACCTGGCAATATATTGCCAGATGTAATTCTATGCATATGCCAGTGCATAGAATACCGAGTCCGTCGGAATCGAACTGTCAGAGGACGCAGCGGAGGAGCGATTGACTGAATGTTTTATATGAAACGAGAAGTAGACAGCGTCCATTACCTCCCATTCATCAATAAAACTGAATACCAAAATATTTTTTTTTACCAGTGAGATTCCTTAAATGTAAATGCAATCCCCTGAAGAAAGGGCTAAAATAATGTGTGGCCTGAACTCAGTCCATGATGCCTTGCCTAATGTGGACTGTAAGAGGATTGGATAAAACTACTTGAGGGAGGGGCCTGTATAACAAAGTTCCTGCAGTTAATTAGGAATGGGTAAGTGCGAAAACAAACGGTCAGTGATACTGGAATGCTGAGAAATAAAGCACATTCAGTAAAGTGAAATTTATCAGTACCCCAGAATGAGAATGAGATACTGCTTTTATTCAAAGGTGCTCGGTTTTCTGATTCGTGTTGTTCTGAGGCTTTAGTTGCCCTTTAATGATGGGACTAATAATACTGCGCCATTAATTCAGCTTTAATGAAAAAAAATTTTGACCTGTATTTTACACTGATAGCTGAAAAGAGAATATAAGATAACTGCAAATAAAAATGTAATAAACAGGGGCAAAAAAAGATGACAATGTTTATACCCATATTCACGAAGAGCCGCCAGCCGGGCGAAGTAGGGTTAAAGTCACGGTAACCAATTTGTGTGGCTGCAGAGTATCACAAGCGACCCTCACTCAACCACCGCAAGCTATTCACCAGTGGCTGTGCACCTCCAATTAATAGTAAATTTTAGAGGTGATTAACCCACAGCTACCAAAGCTGCAAAGTGTCTGGTTCATCCTGTTAGGGAAGCTATACACACAGCAGCTGCAGCTCTGGGAAATCTCCCTTTATGTGTTTTACAAAAACAAAGACTGGCACTCAGTCTAAAGCCCCCCTACACGTGTTTTCCAATTGATTTCCAATCAGGATTGTAGTTCTCCACCGATTTCACACCATGAAATCTGTGGGAGATGGGGACTATAAAAATGGGGGTTGGTGGAAAATTCCCAGTGACCCATCTTCATTTTTTTTTGATAAACCACTCAATATTGTTAGGCACCATCAGAAAAATGGAAAACCACTATCAATATTTTGAGCGATTTCATATTGATGCCATGTTGGGGGGGGTATCTTAAAGGACATTATAAAATTAACTTTTTTCAAATAAAAAGTACCTGGGGCAGGAAAGTAGGTCGATTTCCTACTCCCCAATATTGTTTTGTTGAGGAGCTACAGCATATTCAGTTTTCATCTGCCAGGTTATGGCCCTGGGCTTTCCGTATATAGATAGGGCTGAAGCATTCAGGAAGACTGGCAGAAGCAGTTTTCTTCATGCTGCCACATAGAATATATTTTCTACTCATAGAAAAGATATTGGGGTAAAAGTACTAATCTTACCTCCCTGCCTGCCAAGATTTTTTTTTGACTTTTTATGTTAAGTACACAGTATTGTTCTCCTTTAACCTGCGCTTGCCTTACCACTAAGACTTCTCAGTAAATAAAAAGTGCAACATGGTCGTATTACTCAATTTGGTGGCTGGGGACTTTATATTAAATGCACTACAAACTTAATGCTAATAGGGAATCAACTCTACTGATGGATTTGGCCAAGTGTGGTACTAACACGCTCCCTTTTGTTTAAAAAATTATTTTTAAAGGCAACTGTGCGCTGGCAATTTTTTGTTTCGGTATGTACAGATATAGTGTTTGCTATAGTTCACTTTGTACATTTTCTTTAAAAATAAATTGTTTAGCATATTACTAATAGTCACCGTGATATTATAAAGAGACACTAACATCTCTTGGTTTTATTATTAAATTATACTATTTACACTTTTACCAAGGCTTAAAAGGCAGTTATAGTGCAATTTGCATAGTGACCATTTCAGCAGTTTGTCTTGCTCTATTTTAAAAGAAATAATTTGTTTAACTATAAACAATCAACTATTTTAATCCTTTGGCAGTAAGGGTCGGAAGGGAGGGGGGAGGGAGCAGATGGAGTTTTGGACTGATATTTACATCTTATAATGCTGTATATTGTAAAATGAATCAGGAAGAAAAGTTCGGAAAGACAAGGATACTGATTTTATCTGGCAGTTTCAAAAACCAATCAGGCTTAATGTTTTTAATTACTCAACTGGGCATTGAGTACACAAGGGACATAATCCTTAATAAGTGGCACACTCCATTGCATCAAATAACGATTTATTGATAATCTGCATGGTAATTTTATCAACGAATCTATTCATACGTATTATCAAATTTTTTTTTTTAAAGAATAATAGAATAATGCCAAAAATGTAAATTTTCTCTTGCATTCAGAAAAGTAACAAATATAAATCGTATCGTTTTTATAACGTCCTCTAAAGGGTATGTCCACCCTTAGAAATCATTTTAATATGATGTCCCCCATGTCTCCCAGCCCCAACCGCATAAATGTTTTTTTCAGAAAGCCCCCCAAACTCTTACTTACCTCCCCTCGTTCCTCCGCCGCACTGCCGGCCCTCTGCTTGCGAGAATGCAACAGAGGGGGCGGGACCGGCAGTCCGCGTCTGTGATTGGCTGAGCGGCAGCCAATCACGGACGCGGCTGCCGGTCATTCAGTGCAGCGGAGGAAAAGAGAAGGTAAAAGAGTTGGTGGGCTTTTAGAAAATAAAATATGCGGTTGGGCTGGGAGACATGGGGGAACAACATATAAAGGGGATTAATGCTAGGGGGAGGATAGTAGAACGGGAGGGAGAGGAGGGAGAGGGAGGGAGGGGGGAGGGCTGCAGTACGCATGGCAAATATCTACCGAGGCAAGGTAGCAGGCAGAGCCTGCTATCTCCTGGTGGTTTTTTGTGGGACTTTGGGGGGGGGTTCTACAGGAGAACCCTATGGAGCTGGGATGTGAGGTAGGATAAACTACACTACATGATGGGCCAGTAGTTGGGGGATTATAGTTTTGGGGGTGGACATGCCCTTAACTCTTCTAATGACAAAGCTTTTATTTTTATGATGGTATCTCTTTAAATGACATAATAATTGACGGGACTATCCTGGGGATGGTTTGCTATTAAGGTTTCGACAAAAGGATTTATTAAAGCAAGATCCAACATTAAGGGTTGAGTTACCTGCCATATTTTGTACAAGACATAACCAATAAATATATTGCCAGCATATATGTATAAGAGATTATCTAAATAAAAAGAACAACGCTTTTTACCGTATATACTCGAGTATAAACCGAGGTTTTCAGGCTTTGAAAAAGCCTGAAAATCTTACCTCGGTTTATATCGATTCAATTCTTCTCCTACCTTCCGCGGCCGTGCGATCCGAATTCTCAGTGCGCTTCCAGATGACGTCACTACCCGGCGCCTCTCACTTTGCGGCGCCGAATAGTGACATCATCCTAAGCGCAGAGGGTGGAGCGATGGGCCGCCGGACAAGGTAGGAGAATACCACGGAACACAGGGCACACAATACTTAAAATAAGAGTAAAACCTTCTAACCTGCAATTAAAGAATGCTGGGAGTTGTAGTGGCAAACACTAGTAGGGGTTACTATGTGGATTTAAAAATCAACTAAGCACAAACAATACAGACTCAGGAGGATGGTATCTATTATTAAATACTGCCTTCTGTATTCTGTATGGTTTTAAGCTTTAGTTTCCCTTTAAATAGACAGCAGAATTCCCATACAGTAGTCCCATACGTAATAACCATACGGGATCTGGCTATTACTGTATGGGACTACTGCATGGGAATTCTGCTGTCCATTTAAAGGGCAACTAAAGCCTCAAAACAATCAGAATCAGAAGGCAGTAGTGGTCATATTTTTTCCCCTCGGTTTATACTCGAGTCAATCCTTTTTTCTCCTTTCAGGTAAAACTAGGTACCGCGGTTTATACTCGAGTATATACGGTAAATATCCCCTTCATACTAAAGCCTCATACAACTTCTGATAGTGTGCGCGATAGCAGAGTGGGAAACGGGTGTGACGAACAGCCATTTCAGTCGCATCATCGCACATGTTATGACTGACTTTGCAGGAGTGTCACCCTTGGACGTCATGCACACTATCAGACATCTGTATGAGGCTTAAGGCTGTAGCACAAGCAAAAGTAATGAGAGGTGCACACTACCAGAATATATTTATTATGGTGAATCACACACATACAAAATTATGGGGATCACATTCCACTTCTTCAGGTGAAGAGGACAATGTGTTCCCCTTAACGTTGTGTGTGTGATTCACTATTATATATTCTATTGAAGTAGCGTGCGCCTCTCATCTCTTTGTGCCATAGCTTTTGATCCCAGGGTGGAGGACTAAACAGAGTTTGCACCTACCAGCATTATTCCAAATTGGCACCAAGAGTGCCTGGGCCCAACTGTGTTTAAGGCTGGTGGCACAGGATTCTAAAAGGGAAGCACCAGAAACCACTAAACATGACAGTAATGGGCAGATCTCTGTCATAACTGCTATGAGATAAAGTATGTATAGATAGCCACAATGCCACACATATTTTTTACATTAAAACACACAGTAGCATTCTCTTTGCCAAAAAAAATAAAATGTCCTAGAGATGTTAATCCGACAATTAAAGGTAACTTTTCTCAACATTGGCGGTTCTACCTCGATGTCCCCTGTATTCATTTTGCAATTGGTATTCAATTGGTCCAATTGGTTGCCCAAACATGGGCAATGTTGAGGGTTTTCTAATGTATGGCCAGCATATAACCTATAACCTCTCATTTGCCTTATGCTATCACTTCCTGCTCAATAAAAAATGCATCATTTCTGCTCGGCTTTTTGGTCCTGAATGTTTTCTTATAACTGCAAAATTACTTCTCTCTGAATTCATAAAAAGGCACCAATAATGTCATCGATTGTGCCCAATTTGGTAATAATTTACAATATGCCCAAATCCACATTGGCTGTAGCCCAAGATAAAGAGATGTGGGTTTCCACACTAGGAATTATTTATAAACTTTAAATGGAAATCAAGTATTGAATAACAGTTGTGTTATCAATCATTTTAAAAGAAACAAAACATGAAGACTTGTGCCAGTGTGGGGAAGTGTATGGTTTGTGTAAAGGGCATTGATATACTCATAACCTTTTCTGCTTATATGCTTTATGATTGGGAAAACATTGTCATTTTGATGGGGGCTCCAAATATTGTTCCACCCTAAAAAAATATAGTGCCAGCAAGCCTACCTTCAACTGCAAATTCCCAACTTAAGTAGCCAATAGAAGAGCAGCTGTATAGTCACCCTGCCCCCAAGCTCCGGAGTTTATTTTTTAAAAATTGCAATTTTCACTCTGGCTTTCCTGTTGCTAAGCCACCATCATCTCCAGAGCTGTTGCACTGCCATCCCACACACTATCTCTCCTTCGTACTCTATGTCCCAATATTATAATCTGTTAAGAAAAATGTTCTAGTTGCAGTATATCTAATTGGATGTTATCAAAATCCCTTTATTTCATAAGTAGCATCGTGTGGAATATTTGAGTTTCATAGGATAATTAATCAATATTGCTAATGCTAAAACTAGAGAAAGAGAACCCCATCACTACAGAATCCGAATTGAATTGCAGCATTTGATACACTAGGCAAATATCAAGGAGTGAGAAGCACAAGATACGTAGTAATTGCGACACTGTAACAAAGGTGTCAGCATGATACGATCCAGAATGCACTGCAACAACAAATACTTGATCTTTTCTAATGGCTTTTAAACTACAAGACCCAGAACATGTTTGCAACTCCAAGTTTATTGAACCAAGAATTCCAGAACCGTAGGAATCATAATGTCTGCAAATCCACATATAGTTGTCATTCTCTTAAACGTTAGCCAAACACTACAGGCGAATAAAAATGAATTCTATTGATTAATCATATTAGGCAAACTTCCACAGGCAACTCAAAAATCTTCAGGTGCCCTTCCCACTGTAATATGTTCAGTATTGGACCACATCTCTCACAGCATCTGATTGATTCCCCTTTAAGGCAAACCCAAACAGAAGTCCTCCATGTTTAACACAGTATCAGAGGGTCACTTTTCAATGTTCCCCAATGTTCTAGATTTCTAATTGACATTCGTTTGGTGGCTAGTCACAGTAAGTCTGAAAAAAAACTACGATGAAGAAGAGGAACAAACAGATTGGCAAGTTTTTCAGAAACTAGTTATTTTTGCCGCTTAGAAGAAGAAATACATTTCCTTTCTTGATATTTCCATGTAAGACTGTGAAGAAGTCTATCTTAGTCCCGTGATTCCTTTGGCACGAAGTTCCTCCTGGACTCTGAGCAGGTGGTTGGGTCTGGGTATCCAAATCTAAAAGCCAAAAAGGCAAGAGAAATATAAGTGTAGGAAATCTACAAACAGTCTGACGTACATAGAGTAATCACTGGCAATAACATGGTCCTTATCCTAATTAGATAAACTTACTATTATGTTTTAGTACGAACTTATTTGTACCAACATCAGTCATTTTAATACATTCTTCGCCTATACACAGTATTTTAACACCAAGAATAAGTTTAGAAGGTTTATTGTTCAAAGACTTATCAAACCCTCCCCTGAAAATGTTAAATTGGTGAAACCCTAACTACTATAAGAAGAGCATATAGGAATTATTCAGCCAAAATGATTTTCTGGGTAATGTTGAGATATTTGTGGGTTACCATATAAACACATGTACAGAAATTCTTATTAAAGGATGACCTATTAGATGGCCATTTCTTTAAAACAAAATCATAAGGCACAAATTCCATTTTCTCAAAAACTACCTACCCAAGGTTGTTTTATTTAAAAATCCAGCAACTATTCTATTTTTTTCTACAGCAAGCTATCCATACACTCTTCCTTGGGCTCCACCCCAAAACCATGAGAAGCACACAGGAGAGATGGTATTTATGTTCTGTCTTCCCCCGGGTGAAAGTTATAGCATACCCGTCCCCAAAGGTTGGGGTAAAGCCAATGAAAAGTGTTTGATTGCTTACGTATTTAAGACTTTCCGGGTCAGTCTTGCCATTCCAATGGGTAGAAAAAAGTGCTTCCACCTTCATTTTGGCATGATCAATCACGCGGCACATTAAAGGCCACGCGATTGCTGAAATTTACCAGCAGATCCTATCAAACCTTTCCATCATATTTTAGCCCGTTGAAACAATTATGTGTGCCCGTTGATAGGGCCCAAAATACTGGCATGTTTAATAGGCATAACTCTGTACTGCACTCTGTCTGGAAAAAAACAATTAATTTTTCAAGAGAGGTTGGCTGATCTTATACTGTGCAACACAATGATGTCATGCTCTTGTTTTTACAGTAACGATCTGGTTTCTTTCCAATCACTTTTTAACAGTTGTAGTTTATGAGTAAATTAAAAATGTTTATTCCCTACACAGTAGACCATATACTTATCTATTCTTTTACGGTTTACACTGTCATCATTATAGACCATATTGCTGGGTATGTAAGTTGGGCTGCTTACAGTTGTGGTCCTCCATGCAGTTAGTTTTATGGTGAATATCATTCCATGTTATACATTGGCCTTCCTGTAGTCATTGAAGTCCCAATGGTGAAGGTCAGACGTTGGTCAAAGGCTTTTTTGAACAGTGAGAACTTTATTTCCTTCAGGGCAATCGGGTAAATAAGCCACACGAGTTGTTCCTGGATACCTCACGCCCGGATTGGGATGTTCTGACTGCAAAAGGTGAAGAAATATTAGCAACTCTATTCTTCAGTATTCCAGCCTGTCAGTCAAAACAAAAAGCTAATCTGTTAATGAATTATAAACATACCAGTCCAGTACGTATTACTCATCAACAGGGGAAAATACGAATCTAATGTTTTGCATTACTCATCAACAGGGAAAATACAGAATCTGTAATGTTTTGCATTACTCACCAACATATGTCATCTCTATATTTGTCTGATTTTCTCTGTCTGCTCCCGTGGTAAATACAAAACTTGCTGTATTTTAGCAAAAGAGTCTTTACAAAGAGATAAATTAAAACTTGTCTAGGATACTCATAATCTAACTTAAGAAGGTGGAATTTCTAATTTGTCAGAAGCAATAAGTTCATTGCAATTTTTATCATATTTTTTCTTTCAATTTTTTAATTACTGTATTACCGTATGTATTATAGGTTACATTCCTTTATTGAATATAATAAACTGCTAAAAGCTATGATTAATGATTTGCATATTGTAATTTTTGTGCTCTGAAACATCTGGCTCACCAAGGCAAAAAGCTTATACTCCCTGAATGGTGTAGGGTGCTGGTAGGTTTTTTAAACAGCTTTAGTGTACTATGTTAAACATTACCTGTAATTACAACTGCAATGTATGGTGCATCCGTGTCCCTTAACTAACTCCTAGCTTAACAGAGACCGAATAAAATATAACAAAAATCCATTTTTCTTACAGAACAGACAAGCAAAAATATTTGCATGTTGCCTACCACTACTATCTAATTGCTCCTCTGTCCCCATCTACAGTTCAGCTTCTAGTGCGGATTGGCAACCATACTCTTGCCATTCAGCCATCTAATACTCAGAAGAGATCTGCACCTGGACTTTTATTTGAAGGCCCTATACCCATACCGTGGGTATCACAAACCAGACCACCAATGGTCAAGTGGCCAGGCAGGTGACCTGTTCATCTGACTACAAGGAAAGGTTACAGGTTCACAGTGTAATTGTTACACCTCAAACATGTATAGTAGACAGATCCATTCATCTTGCTGTCAATACATTATTTTGTTACTAGCAGATTTCAATGACAACATTGGGTATTGACATGCTCAGATACTGTAGATCCATACAGTATGTCTGATCTATTATTTATCATTGACACCTCTCTTGAACCAGTCACATTCCTTTGCCAATATGTTAACATTACAATCTCAAAGGTATGTCCTTTATCCTTAAGATGCAGGTACACGGCTGAGTCTGACCCGAGGAATTGGCTCTTCTGTGCTGGGCCATACGTTGATGCAGTTGCTGTTTGATCTCCCCCACATGTAAATCAGAGCATTCTTCACTGCACTGCACTGTGTAATTGATTTTTGCTTATCTTGTGTTTCGGTATTGGGTCTTTCGGATGTACCAATTGCAGCCTCAGTGTGTTGTTTGGTTTAAAGCAGGTCTTAATTTCTCTGAGACCCCTGCTACATATGGGATGACCATGTACGCTGCAGTGCAGTATGCTCTGATTTGTATGTGGGGGAGACCAAACAGCAACTGCGTCAACGTATGGCCCGCACACAAGAGCCAATTCCTCGGGTCAGGCCGTGTACCTGCATCTTAAAGATAAAGGACATACCTTTGAAGATTGTAATGTTAACACATTGGCAAAGGAACGTGACTGGTTCAAGAGAGGTGTCAAGGAGCCATTTATGTAAAATAAGAAACCAAACCAAATAGAGGGGGGGGGGGTTCGACACCAACTGTCTGCCATGTACAATGCTGTTTGGACACCTTACGCTGGGCGTTCCTATAACACCTCTTAGCCACTATCCAATCACAACCCTTAACACCTGGCTGTGATATGCTAATTGGGATTTTCCAGGTACATAATTGCAAAGATTCTTGTACAAGTCATTCTGAATTGAGAAAGCCAGTCGGATGACTACGAAAGTCTTCAAGAACTAAACTTCAAGTCCAGTTGATCTAATTGAATACACAGATATATTACTGGGTACTTTACAGAATATGTGTAATACTTACTTAAAGCGCTCCTTCACACCACATCATCCGCTTCTCTCTTAAATCATTTTGTTGCTGATAGTCCGTAATAGGGACAATGATATTTCATTAAAATGGACTAAATTAATTGCAACTCCTGACACAGTCTCTTGAACTCCCCCTCAAAGCCTCTTAGGGAACCATAGGGTCCCCGGACAACTGACTGAGAAACACTGGTATAAATCACAAGGCACAAAAGAGTTCTTTTATACATGTCATAATCATGTAAACTCAATGGCATTACTCCTTCTCTTCTAAAATATACCAGAGTATCAGACTGTTGTTCTGACCAAGGATGCTGGGAGATGTAGTCAAATGACCTACAGCAATACCAGAGCCATATAGCAAGTTAAGCATATAGGAACAGAGCACCAAACACCCACTGGCGGTCCTCCCCATGAATTGCAATCCTCCCTGAGGAAGGGGGCACTTTACCCTCCAAAACGTTGTGGTCACCAACAAATTTGGATATTTATTTTTGAAGTGCAACCCACAATTTCGGCTTTTTTGACATTTGATTCCAGTGAGGGTGGGTACTTAAAGGAGTCTGCACCCAGGGTTGAAAGAATAGGCCCTCTTGCTTTACTTTGTTGTTAGTAGCTGTGAACTGTCTCTGACTGCCCATGATGCAAGGACCACTCAAGATATCCATTAGGGTATTTGTCAATGCATGCTGTATGCCTCTCACAGAGATTCCTTATGTCCACCTGCACAGTACTTCTAACCAACATTACTATACACCATTTACTTTATCCCAAAGGATATTATTTTAATTGCAGCTCCACAGAGTTTGGTATTCTTTGATGAGTATATTAAAAGGGGAAGTTCAGTGCAAATACATATGCTTTTCAGAAAAATAGCAGTGTTTTTCCATCCCAATAACCGTAACCTGCAAATTCAGCATTTTGTCTGTGTATAAATAAATACAACGAAATACTGACTTCATGTTTGTAGGACCCCTAATAGAGACAGTTATGGTCTTGCCCTTGACCCAGCGCCTGGGTTGATTCAGTTGCTTTTTCCATTTCAGGTTCTTGTATTTTTTACTAAGTTTGTTGGAAAAGGGCTGGTGGGTACGCCCATGCTGGATATATTTAGGGAGCCGTTAAATGCCCTCTGGCAACACAGAGGTTGGCACTCAAGCTGAGATCTACGGCTAAATGGTTAACAACAGTATGGTTATGGAATGCAAGGGCGTAAAGTGGTGTTAATAAGGGGCATATGTAAATTAAGTTATTATAAAAGCCGTGGCTATGTTTACCCAAAAAGTTGAGTCTGCGGCTTAAGTTAAATAAAAAGTATTTGGTACAATCACCAAAACAGCACCGTAGGTATATGGTACGGCTGACTTTGTTCCCTTAATTAGCCAACTTTTACAAGCATTTATTTATGAACAGCATTTTCTCGCAAGCAGAGGGCCGGCAGCGCAGCGGAGGCAACATAGCGTTTCGGGCTGGGGGACAGGGCAATGTCTGTTAAAAAAAAATTTTTAAGGGTGGACATACCCTTAAAAGCATATGCATTTGCACTAAAATTCCCCTTTAAAGGGAAAGTTCAGTGCAATACTGTATTTTTCAGAAAAAAGAGCAGTATTTTTTCATCCCAACAACCTTAATCTGGCATTTTGTCTGTGTATAAATAAATGCAACTGAAATCCTGACTTCCTGTTTGCAGAACCCCTACTAGAGACTGTTATGGTCTTGCCTTTGACCCAGCGCCTGGGTTGATTCATTTGCTCAGTAAGATCTGAGCATCTTTGACCCATCCAACAGCCAATCAGAGAATTTACTGTTAGGAACATTCCAAGGATGTAACATAGTAACATAGTAATTAGGTTGAATAAAGAAGTCCATTTTTTTTCAACCCCTCCTAACATTTGATCCGAGGAAGGCAAAAAAAAAAAAACAGCTAAAAAAAAGTGGGTGTGGGGGGGAATTCCTTTCTGACTCCGAACGGCATTTGCAAAGAATCCCTGGATCAACCAGATTCTACAGTATATGTATTAATACCAGTTGTTCTCAATATTTTTAGTTTTAGAAACTTATCCAGGACATTTTTAAGGGCATGTCCACCCTTCAAAAATTTCTTTTATTAATATTCCCCCTGTCCCCCCAGCCCCAACCGCTATATTTTTATTATCAGAAAGTGCCCCAAACTTTGCTTACCTTCCCTCTTTCCTCCGCCACACTGCCAGCCCCTCTGCTTGCGAGAAAATGAAAGCAGAGGGGCGGCAGCAATCACGACGCGCTGCCGGAGTTCAGTGCGCGGAGGAAAATGGGAAGTAAGTATGTTTGGGGCACTTTCTGCTAATAAAAATATAGCGGTTGGGGCTGGGGGACAGGGGAGTATTATATAAAAAGGATTTTACGCTAGGGGAGGAATCCAAATCGGGAGGAGAGGGAGGGGAAGGGAGGAGAAGGGCTGCAGTGCGCATGCCAAATTTCTCCCGGAGGGGAGACAGGAGGCAGAGTCCTATATGACTCTGCAGTACTCTCTGTGGGCATTTTTTTGGACTTTAGGGGGGGATATCAGAAGAACCAGATGGAGCTGGGATGTAAGGTAAGGATTAAACTACACTACACAATGGGGCCATAGTGTGGGGATTATAGTTTTGGGGGTGGACATGCCCTTTAAAGCTATTCAATGAATTTGCCATTACCACATCCGCTAGAAGACAGTTTGCACAGTTTCACCGTTCTCACTGTAAAGAAACCTTTCCTAACCTGAAGATAAATTTCTTTTCTTCCAACTTAAAGGATGTCCATGAGTCCTCTGATATGACCTATTCGTGAACAATGCCACTAGAGAGTTTATTGTATGGCCCATTAATATATTTGTATAAACCCCACACACACGTCGCTTCTCCAGTGTAAACAGCCCTAACTTGTCTAATCTGTCTGCATAGTCAAGCCCCTCCATTCCCTTTATTATTTTAGTTGCCCTTCTCTGAACTGCTTCTATTTCCAAGATGTCCCTTTTGTATATAGGATTCCAAAAATGCACACCGCATATTCCAGGTGGCACAGGATTATTAAATCCCAAATGCATCATTACATTTATCAACATTGAATCTCATCTGCCATTCTGCTGCCCATTTGTGATAATATTATCTAGGTCTGCTTGCAGCACTTGCACATCATTTGAAGTTTCCAAAGCTCTGCATAGTTTAGTGTCATCAGCAAATGCGAGAACCTTGCTCTTAATGCCCCCTTCTAAGTTATTATAAACAGATTAAAAGAAGCGGCCCCAGTACAGAACCCTGAGGCACTCCCCTTAGAACTTTAACCCACATAGATGTAGCTCCATTTACCACTACTCTCCATTTGTGATCCATAACCAATTCTCTATCCATGAACAATGTTTTTTCTAGGCCAACTGTCCTCAGTTTTTTACATTAGTCGCCTATGTGGCACAGTATCAAAAGCTTTCGCAAAATCCAAGTATACCACATCCACTGCTGTGCCTGAATCTAAATTCTTACTCACTTTTTTCATAAAAACCAATTAAATTTGTCTGGCATGATCTATTCTCTCATAAATCCATGCTGATTACTACTAATAAGATCAGTTCTGGAGACAAAGTCAAGGATATGATCCTGTTACAAAGTTTCCAGCACTTGCTTTGTTTGGCTATCCATATTTCATTTTCTATTTTATCTAGTTTAATTGCTTCTTACACTCTTTATTACAGCTTTTATCCTCCCTGTAAGACTGTTCTAATCCCTCTGATTTCAAAATTTGAAAAGCCTTTTTCTTTTTTTCCCTTTTTACCTGAGCATTAAGCCATGCAGGAGAGGACCTATTTTTTTTTAGACTTGTTCCCTAAAAGTACAATTTAGAAATGTAATAGTTTAATATCCCTTTAAAAGTGGTCCACATCTGCTCAGTATCTTTACCTTGAAACCATTTCCCCCAGTCTATGAGCAGGAGTGATTCCTTTAACAACATAAAATTAGCTTTCCTTAAGTTAAAAGTTTTTGTTAACCCGGTGCACTTTTTGCAACCTATATTAAATTACACTATATCGGTTCACTATTCCCTAAACTTCCCATTACCTTCATTTCCAAAATGAGCTAGGGTTATTAGATATCACCAGATCCAACAACACATTCTGTCTAGTAGGAACTATTACCATCTTGAAAGAAAATGCTCATATAGAAATTTAAAGGGGAACTGTGGTCTCCAAACAAGCTCAGTTTAAAATGAGGCCAGTTTCCTACCTTTAAAATGAGCCATCAACCACCTTCTACATGCTCCACAGCCCAAGATATAAAGAAATGACTGACCAGGAAGTTAATGGGTGGGAGGCTGACATGTGACATTCCTAAGGCTTCTCCTACACAGTGCCGCCGGCGAGCACAGCCTCAGTTGTGATGTAATAAAATCCTTACCTTACATCCCAGCTCCAAATGGTTCTCCTGTAATCCCCCCCCAAAGTCCCAAAAACTGCCCACCAGGAGTACTGCAGAGTCCATATAGGACTCTGCCTCCTGTCTCCCCTCCGGAGATGTTTGGCATGTGCACTGCAGGCCTCCCCCCCCTCTCCCTCCAGTTTTGCGATCCCTCCCCCTACCATAAAAACCCATGGCCATATATTAGTTAACCTACCCCCAGCCCCAACCGCTTTAAAAGATTTTTAAGAAAGTCCCCCAAACTCTACTTACCTTCCTCTCTCCCCCGGCGTTCTGAGCAGCCGGCAGCCGTGTCCGTGATTGGCTGCCTCTTAGCCAATCACGGACCAGCTGCTGTTCCCGCCCCCTGCTTGCAGTGTTGGGGACTTTCTTAAATTATTTTAAGGTGGTTAGGGCTGGGGGAAGGTATATTATCATATGGCAAAAATGTATTATAAGGGTGGACATGCCCTTTAACCCTGTCATGTCTAAATAAGGAGTATCCTTCAATATTTACTGTCCAGTCGTGTGAATCATTTAGCCATGTTTCTGCTATACTGATCACATCATACCTTTCCTTTAATGCTATTAGTTCCAGTTCCCCAGTTTTTCCAGCCAGACTTCTTGCATTTGTAAATATACATTTGATTATCAATTGATTTACTTCCATACTTACATGCCCCTTATCCTCTATGCTGTCCCTTTCCCCGTTTCCTTCCTCCGTTGTGTCTAGAGCCCCCTGATCCCTGACTACTCTATCTATCCCTGTGTAGTCCAACGTACCCTCCCCCACCATACCTAGTTTAAAATCTCCTCCAACCCCCTAGCCATCTTCTCCCTCAAAACAGCTGCACCATCATCATTAGGTGCAATCCTGTCTCTACTAAAGAGCATGTAGCCAACAGAAAAGTCAGCCCAGTTCTCTATAAGCCTAAACACACCATTTCCTTACACCACCCTCTTAGCCACGCATTTATACTCCTAAGCTCCTGTTGCCTCCCTAGCGTAGCACGTGGCTGCAGTAGTATATCTGAAAACACACTACCCTTGTGGTCCTTACTTTTAACTTTGGCCCCTATCTCTCGGAAATCATTTTTAAGGACCTCACCTCCACCTCTAACTTTGTCATGGCACCAATGCAACACAAGACCATCACTCCCAGCCCCACCCAATAATCCTTTACATGATCCACCATGTCGAACCCTAGCACCAGGCAGGCAACACACTGTGTACATTTTCTTCTAATAATGGAGTCTCCTACCACTACCACCTGCCTATCCTTCCTAGCCCCCAGTTTTTTCCTCCTTTGTATTGGAGATGGCACCCCCTGGGTGCTCAAGGGAATGGCCCGCTCCATACATGCTACTTCCAAACCTTTGTCCTCCACATCTTCGCCTAAAACGGCAAATCTTTTGGGATCAACCAGCTGGAAAGAAGCGTCTCTATCCTTCCGTCCCCTATTTCCCCTGGTGACCCTTACAATCATCTTCCTTTACCACCCTATCTGCCCCATTTCCACCCTCCTGTTTTCTGGCCCCCATCAGAACCTGCAATTCCCCCAGATTTGTCAAGCCCTGCAATGCTGCAAGTTTCCCATTTAGATTCTGAACCTCAGATTCTAAATGGCAACCCACTCACATCTGACATATACATAGGTCCCTTGGTGCGGCTGCTCCAACCCATACATGCGCCAGGATGCACACTGCATGGCCCAACAAAACTGTCCATAATAACAGCAATTCACAGCAACAGCAATACACAGCAAGAGAAACACAGCAATACACACCAGAGAACAAGCGTCTTGTTCTTAACCCTCTCTTGTTCTAAACGCTTTGTTTCTTAACACAAAACCCCCTTAAAACAGAAAATCTCTTTACAAGTAAATCGCTCTGTAGGAAGAACTTGTGTGGTGCATCCTGGGAAGAAGAAGGACCTTTAGAACCTGAAATGTCAGCTCACTAATGTCAAGAGTAGTGAACAGCAAAGGGTATGAAATCAACTGATTTTTAAAGGGCATGTCCACCCCCAAAACTATAATCCCCCCAACTACTGGCCCCATCATGTAGTGTAGTGTAATCCTTACCTCACATCCCAGCTCCATAGGGTTCTCCTGTAGTCCCCCCCCAAAGTCCCAAAAACTGCCCACCAGGAGGCTAGCAGTCCATATAGGACACTGCCTGCTAGCGGCCTCAGGTAGATTTTTGCCATGCGTACTGCAGCCCTTCTCCCCCCTCCCTCCCTCCCGTTCTACTATCCCTCCCCCTAGCATAAAACCCCTTCAGTACAGTATTCCCCCATGTCTCCCAGCCCCAACCGCATATTTTTTATTTTTAGAAAGCTCCCCAAACTCTTACTTACCTCTCCTCTTTCCTCCGGCGAAGTGAGCTGCCGGCAGCCGCGTCTGTGATTGGCTGCCGCTCAGCCAATCACAGACGCGGCTGCCGGTCCCGCCCCTCTGCTTGCATTTCCTTGCAAGCAGAGGGCCGGGAGCGCGGCGGAGGAAAGAGGGAGGTAAGTAGAGTTTGGGGGGCTTTCTAAAAAAAAAAATATAGCGGTTGGGCTGGGAGCCCAGGGGGATCTTATTAAAATTCAATTTTAGGGTGGACATACCCTTTAAAATGGAAGAGAATATGTAGAATACCAAGTATGCATACACAAACTACAATTTAACAAATGTTGATAATTTCCACTGACGGCCCCTTTAAAACAGAAAGTACTTTACATTCACATGCTATTAAAAAGCATTTACCCCACTAATCCAAGTAAAAAGAATAATTTCTCACTCCTAGAATATCCTAACAGTGGTCAGAGATATAAACTCTACTCCTTTGGCCCTGTGTCGCAAATGCATGCGCTTTACAACATTTATACACCAACTCCACCATCAGGGGACTGGGTGTCTGGGGAAGGGAGATAGGGTGTAGGAGTAATTTAAATTCCACCCACCCCACCTGCTCAGCCCCACTTCTGACCCTTCCAGCCAAACCCCACCCAACCGCCATCCGAATGCCTAAAGGTTTTTCACATGTTGCTTAAAAAGCGGAAATTCTTAGTGCATCACTTTTAGAAACACAAATACAACACAAATAGCTAATATGTGAAAAAATGCAGTTGTGTTTGTGTCAGATTGTAGACCCTTTATGCCCATAGATCCTTAAAGGGTATGTCCATATAAGATTCCCCAGGGCTCCCAGCCCCAACAGCTATTTATTATTTCTTTAGAAAGCCCCCCAACTCTACTTACCTCCCCTCTTTCCTCCACCCGCTCCTGGCCCCTGCTTGCAGAAAATGCAAGCAGAGGGGCGGGACCGGCAGCCGCGTCTGTGATTGGCTGAGCGGCAGCCAATCACGACGCGGCTGCCAGCAGCTCACTTCGGCGGAGGAAAGAGAAGAGGTAAGTAAGTTTGGGGAGCTTTATAAAGATACAAATATAGCGGTTGGGGCTGGGAGCCCAGGGGGAATCTTATGTATTAAACATTTTACGCTAGGGGAAGGAATCGGGAGAGGGAGGAGAGGAGTGGAGAGGTAGGGGGACTCTTAGTGGCCCTATTTATAAAAGACGGTATCGCTATTGTAAAATTACCGATCGTTATCGTAAAAAACGACCGGGTTTTACGATAACGACCGTTATTTACGATAACGACCGTTATTTACGATATCGTTAACTACCGGTCGTTATCGGTAAATACCGGCGTTAGTTACCGATAACGGTCGTTATTTACCGTAAACGGTCGTATCGGTAAATAACGACCGTTATTGGTCAATAACGGTGCCTTATCGGTAAATAACGACCGGTATTACCGATAACGACGGATTAACCGATATCGTAAATAACGGTTCGTTATCGGTTAAAAACCTCCGGTCGTTATTTTACGATAACGATCGGTATTTACGATAACGATAACGTTTTTTTATAAATAGGGCCCTTAAAGGGTAGTCACCCTTAGAAATCATTTTTAATTGATGTTCCCCATGTCTCCAGCCCCAACCGCATAAATGTTTTTTCAGGAAAGCCCCCAAACTCTTACTTACCCCCTCGTCCCCGACCGCCTGCCGGCCCTCTGTTGCGAGAATGCCGCACGGGGCGGGACGGCAGTGCCGGCTGCGATTGTGGCGGCGCCACTCACGGACCGGATGCGGTCATTCGTGCCGGGCAGGAGGACGGCGAGGTACGTAAGGTTGGGGCGTTTTGCCAACCTCAATAAAAACGAGCGGGGGCTGGGAGCATGGGGGAACCCATATGGGGGTATTTATGCTAGGGGAGGAGCTGATAAAGAGCAAACCGGGCAAAGGGGACTGGGCGAGGGAGGGGTCAGGGGAGAAGGGCTGCAGTACGCATGGCAAATATCTACCGGAGGCAAGGTAGCAGGCAGAGCCTGCTTCCGTCACTGCGGTCCGTGCTCTCCATCCCTCGTTTTCTTGGGACTTTGGGGGGGGTCTACAGGGAGAACCTATGGAGCTGGGATGTGAGGTAAGGATTAAACTACACTACAGGGGCAGTAGTGGGGGGGATTATAGTTTTGGGGTGTGGAAATGCCCTTAACTCTTCTAATATGACCAAAGCTTTTATTTTTTTTATGATGGTATCTCTTAAATGACATAAATAATTGACGGGACTATCCTGGATAGGTTCTGCTATTAAGGTTTCTGACAAAAAGGATTTATTAAAGCAAGATCCAACATTAAGGTTGAGTTACCTGCCATATTTGTACAAGACATAACCAAATAAATATATTGCAAGCAGTATATGATAAGAGATTATCTAAATAAAAAGAACACGTTTTTTACCGTTTATACTCGAGTATAAACCGAGGTTTTTCAGGCTTTGAAAAAGCCTGAAAATCTTACCTCGGTTTATATTCGAGTCAACTTCTTCCTACCTGTCCGGCGGCCGCGATCCGAATTCTCAGTGCGCTTGCCAGATGACGTCACTAACCGGCGCCTCTCACTTTGCGGCGCCTAATAGTGACATCATTCCGAAGCGCGAGGATGTGGACGATTGGGCCGCCGGGACAATGGAGGAGAATACCAAGGAACACACAGGGCACACAATACTCTACAAATAAGAGTAAAACCTATCTAACCTGCCAATTAAAAGAATGCTGGGAGTTGTAGTGGCAAACACTAGTAGGGGTTACTATGTGGGATTAAAGATCAACTAAGCAAAAAAAAACAGATAGGAGGATGGTATCTATTATTAAATAACTGCCTTCTGATTCTGTATTGTTTCTAAGGCTTTAGTTTCCCTTTAAATAGACAGCAGAATTCCATACAGTAGTCCCATACAGTAATAACCATACTGGATCTGGCTATTACTGTGGGACTACATGCATGGGAATTCTGCGTACATTTAAAGGGCAACTAAAGCCTCCAAAACAATACAGAATAGAAGGCAGTAGTGGTCTATATTTTTTACCCTCGGTTTATACTCGAGTCAATCGCTTTTTCTCTTCAGGTAAAACAGGTAACTCGGTTTATACTCGAGTATATAACGGTAAATATCCCCTTCATACTAAAGCCTCATACACAACTTTGATGTGTGCGCGATAGCAGAGTGGGAAACGGGTGGTGACGAACAGCCATTTCAGTCGATCATCGCACATGTGTAGCCTTTCGGTCGAGCATCGTTCGCTGAACTGACTTTGCAGGAGTGTCACCCTTGGACGTCATGCACACTATCAGACATCTGTATGAGGCTTAAGCTGGTAGCACAAGCAAAAGTAATGAGAGGTGCACACTACCAGAATATATTTATTATGGTGAATCACACACATACAAAATTATGGGGATCACATTATCCACTTCTCAAGGTGAAGAGGACAATGTTCCCCTTAACGTTGTGTGTGTGATTCACTATTATATATTCTATGAAGTAAGCCGTGCGCCTCTCATCTCTGTGCATAGCTTTTGTCCCAGGGTGGAGGGACTAACAGAGGTTGCACCTAACCATCATTGGCAAATTGGCACCAAGAGTGCCTGGGCCCAAACTGGTTTAGGGCTGGTGCACGGATTCTAAAAAAGGAAGCACCAGAAACCACTAAACAGTGACAGTAATGGGCAGATCTCTTTCATAAACTGCTATGAAGAAAAGTATGTATAGATAGCAACAATGCCACACATATTTTTATTATAAACACACAGTAGCAATTCTCTTTGCCAAAAACTAAAATGTCCTAGAGATGTAATCCGACAATTAAGGTAACTTTATCTAACAACATTGGCGGTTCTACCTCATGATGTCCCTGTATTCATTTTGCAATTGGTATTCAATTGGTCCAGTTGGTTGCCCAAACATGGGCAAGTGTTTGAGGTTTTCTAATGTATGGCGAGCATATAACCTATACCTCTCATTTGCCTTATGCTATCACTTCCTGCTCAATAAAAAATGCATCATTTCTGCCTCTGGCTTTTTGGTCCTGAATGTTTTCTTATAACTGCAAAATACTTCTCTCTGAATTAAATAAAAAAAAGGCACCAATAATGTCATCAGATTTAGTGCCCAATTTGGTAATAATTTACAATATGCCCAAATCCCACATTGGCTGTAGCACCAAGATTAAAGAGATGTGGGTTTCACACTAGGAAGTTATTTATAAAGCTTGTAAATGGAAATCAAGTATTGAATAATCAGTTTGTTATCAATGCATTTTTAAAAAACAAAAAAACATGAGACTTGTGCCAGTGTGGGGAAATGTTGGTTTGTGTAAAGGGCAGTGATATACTCATAACTCTTCTGCTTTTATGCTTTAGTAATTGGGAAAACATTGTCACTTTTGATGGGGGCTCCAAATATTTGTTTCCAGCTAAAAAAATGTATAGTGCCAGCAAGCCTACCTCAACTGCAAATTCCCAACTTAAAGTAGCCAATAGAAAAGCAGCTGTATAAGTCACCTGCCCCAAGCTCCGGAGTTTATTTTTTAAAAATTGCAAATTTCACTCTGGCTTCCTGTTGCTAAGCCACCATCAATCTCCAGAGTGTTGCACTGGCATCCCAACACACTATCTCTCCTTCGTAATCTATGTCCCAATATTTATAAATTCTGTTAAAGAAAAATGTTCTGAGTTGGCAGTATATCTAATTGGATGTGTATCAAATCCCTTATTTCATAAGTAGCATGGGTGGAATATTTGAGGTTTCATTAGGATACATTAATCAATATTGCTAATGCTAAAACTGAGAGAAAGAGAAACCATCACTACAGAATCCGAATTGAATGCAGATTTGATCACTAGGCAAAATATCAAGGAGTGAGAGCCAAGCTACAAGATAGTATGTGGATAATTGCGACACTGTAACAAAGGTGTCAGCAGATACGATCCAGACATTCGCACTGAAAACACACATACATTTGGTCTTTTCTTTAATGGTCTTTTAAAACTACAAGACCCAGACACATGTTTGTCGAACCCAAGATTATACTGCAAGAATTCCAGAACCCCGTGGAATCATAATGTGCTGACGCAAATCCACATATAGTTGTCATTCTTCTTAAAACGTTAGCCAAACACTACAGGCGAATAAAATGAATTCTAAGTGATTAACAATTATGGAGGCAAGACTTCCACGGCAACTCAAAAATCTTCAGGTGCCCTTCCCACTGTAATATGTTCAGTATGGACCACCATCTCACAGCATCTTGATTTGATTCACCTTTAAGGCAAACCCACACGAAGTCCTCCATGTTTAACGTAATAACAGATAGAGGGTCATTTTCATGCCCCAATGTTCTAGATTTCTAATTGACATTCGTTTGGTTGCTGTAGTCACCGTAGTCGAAAAAAAAACTACGATGAAGAAGAGGAAACAAACAGATTGGCAAGTTTTCAGAAACTAGTTATTTTTGCCGCTCTAGAAGAAGAAATACATTTCCTTCTTGATATTTCCATGTAAGACTGTGAAGCCAAAGTCTTATCTTAGTCAGCAGTGATTCCTTTGGCACGAAGTTCCTCCGGACTCTGAGCAGGTAGGTTGGTTGGGTATCCAAATCAAAAGACAAAATGCAAGAGAAAATATAAGTGTAAGAAAATCTAACATAACAGTCTGACGTACATAGACAGTATCACTGGCAATAACATGGTCCTTAACCTAATTAGATAAACTTAATATATATGTGTTAGTATTCTTTTGTCGAACTCATTTTGTACCACATCGTCTATTTTATACTTCTTCGCCTATACACAGTATTTTAACACCAAGAATAAGTTTAGAAGGTTTATTGTTCAAAGACTTATCAAACCCTCCCCTGAAAAGTTTAAAATTGGTGAAACCCTAACTACTTATAGAGAGCATATAGGAATTATTCAGCCAAATGATTTTCTGGGTAATGTTGAGATATTTGTGGGTTACCATATAAACACATGTACAGAATATCTTATAAAGGATGACCTATTAGATGGCCATTTTTTTAAACAAAATCAAAGGCACAAATTCCATTTTCTCAAAAACTACCTACCCAATTTGTGTTGTTTTTTTTAGTTATCCTGAAACTGTCATATTTTTTCTACAGCAAGCTATCCATACACTCTCCTGGGCTCCACCCAAAACCATGAGAAGCACACAGGAGAGATGGTATTTATGTTCTTGTCTTCCCCGGGTGAAAGTTAATAGCATACCCTCCCCAAAGGTTGGGGTAAAAGCCAATGAAAAAGTGTTTGATTGCTTACGTATTTAGACTTTCCGGGTCAGTCTTGCCATTTCCAATGGGTAGAAAAAAGTGTCCACCTTCATTTTGGCATGATCAATAACGGCCACATTACGGCCCGGATTGGCTGAAATTACAGCAGATCCTATCAACCTTTCCATCATATTTATGCCCGGTTGAACAATTATGTGGTGCCGTTGATAGGGCCCAAAATACGGCATGTTTAATAGGCATAACTCTGTACTGCACTCTGTCGTGAAAAAAACAATTAATTTTTCAGAGAGGTTGGGTTGATATCTGCTTATCTGTTGCACAATAAATGATGTATTGTTTACTGTTTTTTCGTTATACGATTTTTGGTTATTTTCCAATACACAATTTTTTTAATTAGTTTTTATGAAAAAGCAAGGTCTTTATGAGTAAATTGGTTTTCCTCAAGGAATCTACTTATACTTTCTATTCTTCGGTTACACTGTTCATATTTAGACCATTATTGCGGGTATGTAGTTGGGCTATGTCCTGTAGTTTATTGGTTCTAGTATCCAGGTCCATAGTAGAGGTGCAGGTTCGTTCAGTTTTATGTTTTTGGGGTTTGTGTTTGAGTCCAATGGTGAATTTGAAGAGAGCGTTTAGGTTTTTTGAAAGGGTGAGAACTTATTTCCTTCAGGGCAATCGGGTAAATAAGCCACCACGAGTTGTTCCTGGATACCTCACGCCCGGATTGGGATGTTCTGACTGCAAAAGGTGAAGAAATATTAGCAACTCTATTTTCAGTATTCACAGCCTGTCAGTCAGAAACAAAGAGCAATCTGTTAATGGAATTATAAACATACCAGTCCAGTACGTTACTCATCAACAGGGGAAAATAAAGAATCTGTATGTTTTGCATTACTCATCAACAGGGGAAAATACAGAATCTGTAATGTTTTGGCATTACTCACCAACATATGTCATCTCTATATTTGTCTGATTTTCCTGTCTGCTCCCGTGGTAAATACAAAACTTGCTGTATGTTTAGCAAAAGAGTCTTTACAAAGAGATAAATTAAAAATTGTCTAGGAATAATCATAATCTAAATTAAGAAGTGGATTTTATTTGTCAGAAGCAATAAGTTCATTGCAATTTATTATCATATTTTTTCTTCAATTTTTTAATTACTGTATTACCGTATGTATAGGTTACATTCCTTTTATTGCAATATAATAAACTGTAAAAGCTATGATTAATGATTTGCATATTGTAATTCTTTTGTGCTCTGTAAACATCTGGCTACAAAGGCAAAAAGCTTATACTCCCTGAATGGTGTAGGGGATGCTGTAGGTTTTTTAAACAGCTTTAGGTGTACATGTTAAACATGTAGCCTGTAATTACAACTGCAATGTATGGTGCATCCGTGTCCTTAAACTAACTCTAGCTTAACAGAGACCGAATGAAAATATAAAAAAAATCCTATTTCTTACAGAACAGACAAGCAAAATATTTGCATGTTGCCTACACTACTATCTAATTGCTCTCTGTCCCCACTCAGTTTCCGCTTCTAGTGCGGATGGCAACCATACCTGTGCCATTCAGCCATCTAATACTCAGAAGAGATCTGCACCTGGACTTATTTGAAGGCCCTATACCCATACCGTGGGTATCACAAACCAGACCACCAATGGTCAAGTGGCCAGGCAAGGTGACCTGTTCATCTGACTACAAGGAAAGGTTACAGGTCACAGTGTAATTGTTACACCTCAAACATGTATAGTAGACAGATCCATTCATCTTGCTGTCAATACATATTTTGTTACTAGCAGATTTCAATGACACAATTGGGTATTGACAATGCTCACATTACTGTAGATCCATACAGTATGTCTGATCTATTATTTATCATTGACACTCTCTTGAACCAGTCACATTCCTTTGCCAATATGTTAACATTACAATCTTCAAAGGTATGTCCTTTATCCTAAGAGAGGTACACGGCTGAGTCCTGACCGAGGAATGGCTCTTCTGTGTGGGCATACGTTGATGCAGTTGCTGTTTGATCTCCCCACATGTAAATCAGAGCATTCTTCACTGCACTGCACTGTGTATATGATGTTGCTTATCTTGTGTTCGGTATTGGGTCTTTCGGATGTACCAATTGCCAGCTCAGTGTGGTGTTTGGTTTAAAGCAGGTCTTAATTTCTCTGAGACCCCTGCACATATGGGATGACCATGTACGCAGTGCAGTGCGTATGCTCTGATTTGTAGTGGGGGAGACCAAACAGCAACTGCGTCAACGTATGGCCCAGCACACAAGAGCCAATTCCCGCGGTAGGCCGTGTACCTGCATCTTAAAGATAAAGGACATACCTGAAGATTGTAATGTTAACACATTGCAAAGGAACGTGACTGGTTCAAGAGAGGTGTCAAGGAGGCCATTTATGTGAAATAAAGAAACCAAACCTAATAGAGGTGGGGGGGTTCGACACCAACTGTCTGCCATGTACAATGGTTTTGACACTCTACGCTGGGCGTTCCTATAACACCTCTTAGCCACTATCCAATCACACACCTTAACCCACCTGGCTGTGATATGCTAATTGGGATTTTCCAGGGTACATAATTGCCAAAGATTCTTGTACAAGTCATTCTGAATTGAGAAAGCCAGTCGGATGACTAGCGAAACGTCTTCAAGAACTAAACTTCAAGTCCAGTTGATCTAATTGATACAACAGATATATTTACGGGTACTTTACAGAATATGTGTAATACTTACTTAAAGCGCTCCTTCACCACAATATCCGCTTCTCCTTAAATCATTTTGTTGCTGATAGTCCGTAATAGGGACAATGATATTTACATTAAAAATGGACTAATTAATGCAACTCCTGACACAGTCTCTTGAACTCCCCCTCAAAGCCTCTTAGGGAACCATAGGGGTCCCCGGACAACTGACTGAGAAACACTGGTATAAATCACAAGGCCACAAGAGTTCTTTTATACATGTCATAATCATGTAAACTCAATGGCATTACTCCTTCTCTTCTAAAATATACCAGAGTATCAGACTGTTGTTCTGACCAAGGATGTGGGAGATGTGTCAAATGCCTACAGCAAATCCAGAGCCATATAGCATAAGTTAAGCATATAGACAGAGCACCAACACCCACTGGCGGTCCTCCCCATGAATTGCAATCCTCCCTGAGGAAGGGGGCACTTTACCCTCCAAAACGTTGTGGTCACCAACCATTTGGATATTTATTTTTGAAGTGCAACCACACAATTTGCGTGCTATTTGACATATGTATTCCAGTGGGGGGGTGGTACTTAAGGAGTCTGCCCCAGGGTGGAAAGAATTGGCCCTCTTGTTTACTTTGTTGTTAGTAGCTGTGAACTGTCTCTGACTGCCCATGAGCAAGGACCACTCAAGATATCCATTAGGGTATTTGTCAATGCATGCTGTATGCCTCTCACAGAGATTCTTATGTCCACCTGCACAGTACTTCTTACCAACATTACTATACACCATTTAACTTTATACCAAAGGATATTATTTTAATTCGCAGCTCCACAGAGTTGGTATTCTTTGTAGATGAGTATATTAAAAGGGGAAGTTCAGTGCAAATACATATGCTTTTCAGAAAAAATAGCAGTGTTTTTCCATCCCAATAACCGTAACCTGCAAATCAGCATTTTGTCTGTGTAAAATAAATACAACCGAAATACTGACTTCATGTTGTAGGACCCCTAATAGAGAAAGTTATGGTCTTGCCCTTGACCCAGCGCCTGGGTTGATTCAGTAGTTGCTTTTTCCATTCAGGTTCTGTATTTTTTACTAAGTTTGTGTGGAAAGGGCTGGTGGGTACGCCCATGCTGGATATATTTATGGAGCCGTTAAATGCCCTCTGGCAACACAGAGGTTGGCACTCAGCTGAGATCTACGGCTAAGATGGTTAACAACAAGTATGGTTATGGAATGCAAGGGCGTAAAGTGGTTTGTTAATAAGGGGCATATGTAAATTAAGTTATTAATAAAAGCCGTGGCTGATTGTTTCCCAAAAGTTGAGTCTGCGGCTTAAGTTAATAAAAAGTATTTGGTAACACACCAAAACAGCACCTTGAGTATATGGTACGGCTGACTTTGTTCCCTTAATTAGCCAACTTTTCACAAGCATTTATTTATGAACAGCATTTTTCGCAAGCAGAGGGGCCGGCAGCGCAGCGGAGGTCAACATAGCGGTTCGGGCTGGGGGGACAGGGGCAATGTCTGGTAAAAAAAAATTTTTAAGGGGTGGACATACCCTTAAAAGATATGCATTTGCACTAAAATTCCCCTTTAAAGGGAAAGTTCAGTGCAAATAAATGTATTTTTCAGAAAAAAGAGCAGCAGTTTTTTTCATCCCAACAACCTAATCTGGCATTTTGTCTGTGGATAAAATAAATGCAACTGAAATACTGACTTCCTGTTTGCAGAACCCCTACTAGAGACTGTTATGGTCTTGCCTTTGACCCAGCGCCTGGGTTGATTCAGTTGCTCAGTAGAGATCTGAGCATCTTTGACCCATCCAACAGCCAATCAGTAGAATTTACTGTTAGGAACATTCCAAGGATGTAAATGTAACATAGTAATTAAGGTTGAATAAAGAAGTCCATTTTTTTTCAACCCCTCTAACAGTTGATCCAAGGAAGGCAAAAAAAAAAAAAAAACAGCTAAAAAAAAGTGGTGTGGGGGGGAATTCCTTTCTGACTCCGAACGGCATTTGCAAAGAATCCCTGGATCAACCAGATCTACAGTATATGTATTAATACCAGTTGTCTCAATATTTTTAGTTTTAGAAACTTATCCAGGACATTTTTAAGGGATGTCCACCCTTCAAAATTTTTTTATATAATATTCCCCCTGTCCCCCCAGCCCCAACCGCTATATTTTTATTATCAGAAAGTGCCCCAAACTTTGCTTACCTTCCCTCTTTCCTCCGCCACACTGCCAGGCCTCTGCTTGCGAGAAAATGAAAGCAGAGGGGCGGCAGCCATCACGACGCGGCTGCCGGGAGTTCAGTGCGCGGAGGAAAATGGGAAGGTAAGTAATGTTTGGGGCACTTTCTGCTAATAAAAATATAGGGTTGGGGCTGGGGGGACAGGGGGAGTATTATATTAAAAGGATTTTACGCTAGGGGAGGGAATCCAAATCGGGAGGGAGAGGGAGGGGAAGGGAGGGGGAGAAGGTGCAGTGCGCATGCCAAATTTCTCCGGAGGGGAGACAGGAGGCAGAGTCCTATATGGACTCTGCAGTACTCCTGGTGGGCATTTTTTTGGACTTTAGGGGGGGATATCAGAAGAACCAGATGGAGCTGGGATGTAAGGTAAGGATAAAACCACACACAATGGGGCCAGTAGTGGGGGGATTATAGTTTTGGGGGTGGACATGCCCTTTAAAGCTATTCAATGAATTTGCCATTACCACATCCGCTAGAAGACAGTTGCACAGTTTCACCGTTCTCACTGTAAGAAAACTTTCCTAACCTGAAGATGAAATCTTTTCTTCCAAACTTAAAGGATGTCCATGAGTCCTCTGATATGACCTATTCGTGAACAATGCACTAGAGAGTTTATTGTATGGCCCATTAATATATTTGTATAAACCCACACAAACGTGCTTCTCCAGTGTAAACAGCCCTAACTTGTCTAATCTGTCTGCATAGTCAAGCCCCTCCATTCCCTTTATTATTTTAGTTGCCCTTCTCTGAACTGCTTCTATTTCCAAGATGTCCCTTTTGTATATAGGATTCCAAAAATGCACCGCATATTCCAAGGTGGCACAGGGATTATTAAATCCCAAATGCATCACCTTACATTTATCAACATTGAATCTCATCTGCCATTCTGCTGCCCATTTTGATAATATATCTAGGTCTGCTTGCAGCACTTGCACATCATTTGAAGTTTCCAAAGCTCTGCATAGTTTAGTGTCATCAGCAAATGCAAGAGACCTTGCTCTTAATGCCCCTTCTAAGTTATTTATAAACAGATTAAAAAGAAGCGGCCCCAGTACAGAACCCTGAGGCACTCCCCTTAGAACTTTAACCCACATAGATGTAGCTCCATTTACCACTACTCTCCATTTGTGATCCAATAACCAATTCTCTATCCATGAACAAATGTTTTTTCTAGGCCAACTGTCCTCAGTTTTTACATTAGTCGCCTATGTGGCACAGTATCAAAAGCTTTCGCAAAATCCAAGTATACCACATCCACTGCTGTGCCTGAATCTAAATTCTACTCACTTTTTCATAAAAACCAATTAAATTTGTCTGGCATGATCTATTTCTCATAATCCATGCTGATTACTACTAATAAGATCAGTTCTGGAGACAAAGTCAAGGATATGATCCTGTTACAAAGTTTCCAGCACTTGCTTTGTTTGGCTATCCATATTTCATTTTCTATTTATATGTTTAATTGCTTTCTTACACTCTTTATTACAGCTTTTATACTCCCTGTAAGACTGTCTAATCCCTCTGATTTCAAAATTTGAAAAGCCTTTTCTTTTTTTCCCTTTTTACCTGAGCATTAACATGCAGGAGAGGACCTATTTTTTTTTAGACTTGTTCCCTAAAAGTACAAATTTAGAAATGTAATAGTTTAATATCCCTTTAAAAGTGGTCCACATCTGCTCAGTATCTTACCTTGAAACCATTTCCCCCAGTCTATGAGCAGGAGTGATTCCTTTAAAACATAAAATTAGCTTCCTTAAGTTAAAAGTTTTTGTTAACCCGGTGCACTTTTTGCAACCTATATTAAATTACACTATATCATGTTCACTATTCCCTAAAATTCCCATTACCTTCATTTCCAAAATGAGCTTAGGGTTATTAGATATCACCAGATCCAACAACACATTCGTCTAGTAGGAACTATTACCATCTGTGAAAGAAAATGCTCTAGAAATTTAAAGGGGAACTGTGGTCTCAAACAAGCTCAGTTTAAAAGAAAGGCCAGTTTCCTACCTTTAAAATGAGCCATCAACCACCTTTCTACGCTCCACAGCCCAAGAATATAAAGAAATGACTGACCAGGAAGTTAATGGGTGGGAGGCTGACATGTGACATTCCTAAGGCTTCTCCTACACAGTGCCGCGGCGAGCACAGCCTCAGTTGTGATGTAATAAAATCCTTACCTTACATCCCAGCTCCAAATGGTTCTCCTGTAATCCCCCCCCAAAGTCCCAAAAACTGCCCACCAGGAGTACGCAGAGTCCATATAGGACTCTGCCTCCTGTCCCCCTCCGGGAGATGTGGCATGTGCACTGCAGGCCTCCCCCCCCTCTCCCTCCAGTTTTGCGATCCCTCCCCTACCATAAAAACCCATGGCATATATTAGTATACCTACCCCAGCCCCAACCGCTTTAAAAGATTTTTAAGAAAGTCCCCCAAACTCTACTTACCTCTCCCTCTCTCCCCGGCGTTCTGAGCAGCCGGCAGCCGTGTCCGTGATTGGCTGCCTCTTAGCCAATCACGGACAAGCTGCTGGTCCCGCCCCCTGCTTGCAGTGTTGGGGGACTTTCTTAAAATTATTTTAAGGTGGTTAGGGCTGGGGGAAGGTATATTATCATATGGCAAAATGATTATAAGGGTGGACATGCCCTTTAACCCTGTCATGTCTAAATAAGGAGTATCCTCAATATTTACTGTCCAGTCGTGTGAATCATTAGCCATGTTTTCTGCTATACAGATCACATATACCTTTCCTTATTGCTATTAGTTCCAGTTCCCCAGTTTTTCCAGCCAGACTTCTTGCATTTGTAAATATACATTTTAGATTATCAATTGATTTACTTCCATACTTACATGCCTCCTTATCCTCTATGCTGCCCTTTCCCCGTTTCCTTCCCTTGTGTCTAGAGCCCCCTGATCCCTGACTACTCTATCTATCCCTGTGTAGTCCAACGTACCCTCCCCACCATACCTAGTTTAAAATCTCCTCCAACCCCCTAGCCATCTTCTCCCTCAAAACAGCTGCACCATCATCATTGAGGTGCAATCCGTCTCTACTAAAGAGCATGTAGCCAACAGAAAGTCAGCCCAGTTTCTCATAAGCCTAAACACCATTTCCTACACCACCCTCTTGCCACGCATTTATACTCCTAAGCTCCTGTTGCCTCCCTAGCGTAGCACGTGGCTGCAGTAGTATATCTGAAAACAAACCCTTGTGGTCCTTACTTTTAAACTTTGGCCCCTATCTCTCGGAAATCATTTTTAAGGACCTCACCTCCACCTCTAACTTTGTCATGGCACCAATGCAAACCAAGACCATCCTCCCAGCCCCACCCAATAATCCTTTTACATGATCCACCACAGTCGAACCCTAGCACCAGGCAGGCAACACACTGTTCGACATTTTCTTCTAATAATGGAGTCTCCTACCACTACCACCTGCCTATCCTTCCTAGCCCCCAGTTTTTCCTCCTTTGTATTGGAGATGGCAGCCCCGGGTGCTCAAGGGAATGGCCCGCTCCATACATGCTACTTCCAAACCATTGTCCTCCACATCTTCGCCTAAAACGGCAAATCTTTTGGGATCAACCAGCTGGAAAGAAGCGTCTCTATCCTTCCGTCCCCTACTTCCCCTGGTGACCCTTACAAATCTATCTTCCTTTACCACCCTATCTGCCCCATTTCCACCCTCCTGTTTACTGGCCCCCATCAGAAACTGCAATTCCCCCAGATTTGTCAAGCCCTGCAATGCTGCAAGTTCCCATTTAGATTCTGAACCTCAGATTCTAAATGGGCAACCCACTCACATCTGACATATACATAGGTCCCTTGGTGCGGCTGCTCCAAGATCCCATACATGCGCCAGGATGCACACTGCATGGCCCCAACAAAACTGTCCATAATAAACAGCATTCACAGCAACAGCAATACACAGCAAGAGAAAACAGCAATACACACCAGAGAAACAGCAGTTTGTTCTTAAACCCTCTCTTGTTCTAAACGCTTTTGTTTCTAACACAAAACCCCCTTAAAACAGAAAATCTCTTTACAAGTAATCGCTCTGTAGGAAGAACTTGTGTGGTGCATCCTGGGAAGAAGAAGGACCGTTAGAACCTGAAATGTCAGCTCACTAATGTCAAGAGTAGTGAACAGCAAAGGGTATGAAATCAACTGATTTTTAAGGGCATGTCCACCCCCAAAACTATAATCCCCCAACTACTGGCCCCATCATGTAGTGTAGTGTAATCCTTACCTCACATCCCAGCTCCATAGGGTTCTCCTGTAGTCCCCCCCCAAAGTCCCAAAAACTGCCCACCAGGAGGCTAGCAGGTCCATATAGGACACTGCCTGCTAGCTGGCCTCAGGTAGATTTTTGCCATGGTACTGCAGCCCTTCTCCCCCTCCCTCCCTCCCGTTTTACTATCCTCCCCTAGCATAAAACCCCTTCAGTACAGTATTCCCCCATGTCTCCCAGCCCCAACCGCATATTTTTTATTTAGAAAGCTCCCCAAACTCTTACTTACCTCTCCTCTTTCCTCCGGCGAAAGTGAGCTGCCGGCAGCCGCGTCTGTGATTGGCTGCCGCTCAGCCAATCACAGACGCGGCTGCCGGTCCCGCCCCTCTGCTTGCATTTCCTTGCAAGCAGAGGGCCGGGAGCGGCGGAGGAAGAGGGGAGGTAAGTAGAGTTTGGGGGGCTTTCTAAAAAAAAAATATAGCGGTTGGGGCTGGGAGCCCAGGGGGATCTTATATTAAAAATTCAATTTTAGGGTGGACATACCCTTTAAAAATGGAAGAGAATAGTAGAATACCCAAGTATGCATTACACAAACTAACAATTAACAAATGTTGATAATTTCCACTGAACTGCCCCTTTAACAGAAAGTACTTTACATTCACATGCTATTAAAAAGCATTTACCCCACTAATCCAAGTAAAAAGGAATAATTTCTCACTCCTAGAATATCCTAAACAGTGGTCAGAGATATAAAAAGCTACTCCTTTATGGCCCTGTCGCAATGCATGCGCTTTTACAACATTTATACACCAACTACATCAGGGGACTGGGTGTCTGGGGAAGGGAGATAGGGTGTAGGAGTAATTTAAATTCCACCCACCCCACCTGCTCAGCCCCACTTCTGACTTCCAGCCAAACCCCACCCAACCGCATCCAGAATGCCTAAAGGTTTTTCACATGTTGCTTAAAAAGCGGAAATTCTTAGTGCATCACTTTTTGAAACACAAATACAACACAAATAGCTAATATGTGAAAAAATGCAGTTGTGTTGTGTCAGATTGTAGACCCTTTATGCCCATAGATCCTTAAAGGGTATGTCCACCAAAAGTATAAGTTCCCCAAGGGCTCCAGCCCCAACAGCTATATTTATTTCTTTAGAAAGCCCCCAAACTCTACTTACCTCCCCTCTTTCCTCCACCGCGCTCCTGGCCCTCTGCTTGCAGAAAATGCAAGCAGAGGGGCGGGACCGGCAGCCGCGTCTGTGATTGGCTGAGCGGCGCCAATCACGGACGCGGCTGCCAGCAGCTCATCGGCGGGGAGGAAAGAGGAGAGGTAAGTAAGTTTGGGGAGCTTTATAAAGATACAAATATAGCGGTTGGGGCTGGGAGCCCAGGGGGAATCTTATGTATTAAACATTTTACGCTAGGGGAAGGAAGGGAGAGGGAGGGAGGGAGAGGGAGGGAGAGGGAGGGGGAGGGAGGGGGAGAAGGGGGCTGCAGTACGCATGCCAAACTTCTCCCGGAGGCCAGGTAGCAGGCAGAGTCCTATATGGACTCTGCTAGCCTCCTGGTGGGCAGTTTTTGGGACTTGGGGGGGGAATACAGGAGAACCCTATGGAGCTGGGATGTGAGGTAAGGATTAAATACACTACATGGTGAGGCCAGTAGTTGGGGGATTATAGTTTTGGGGGTGGAATGCCCTTTAAACACTGTTAGTAACAGGTGTGCTATATGCTTCCTGAATGCTAAGGATGTTCTAAAAAGGACATACATTCCCAGTAATTTCAGTGAATACAAGAGCATTTCAGTATTTAAAACTAATGTGTGAGTGTGACAAGTATAGATGCTAATGTCGTGTAAATACTGTATATACCGTAATAGTCCTAAAGAAGCTCTCGTTTCCCAGATTTATCAGAAAAGCTTTCTTTAGTCAGCATTTCAGCTAAAAGACATTCATGCTGTTTATCTATTTGCCAGAGCTCTCATGTTTAATATAAATCTATCAAGTTCTACCCTCTGTCACCCCCCCACCCCCGATGGAAAGAAAATAAAGAATAATAGACTTCAGACTTCACAAAGCCCACGCTTTACGAACGAAATGTAACACTTTGAGAAGAAAACCGTCATTAAATTTACCAGATTATTACTTTGTTTTATTTTATAACATTAGCAAAGAACCCGTGATTGTTCTATAAGAGATGAACATTTTCAGCACCGCATAAATTTCCATTACTGTGATAACACATTTATCCTGTTCAGTTAGCCAGCAACCAAGCAGTCTGGTGGTATAGCAATAAGACACTTTGGGAGTCTGGGGATATCGGACAGTATCAGTAACAGGTTTGGGACACATAACTCTAGATGTAATGGATAGAAAATTGTCCAAATGAATACAAATATAGCTTTATAAGGATGTTCAGTAATTAACCATTCCAATGATAAAAGGATGGCCTAAAAGCTTGTAAATATTTTCGCTAGCTATTCACAATTGCCCTCCTTAAAAGGGGGAACTGTGGTCCAAAAATGACTTTAGGTAAATAGCTAGCAGAGAGATATAATAGATAGATAGATAGATAGATAGATAGCAGAGTTAGATAGATAGCAGAGTTATATAGATAGATAGATAGATAGATAGATAGATAGATAGATAGATAGCGAGAGAGTAGATAGATAGATAGATAGATAGATAGCAGAGAGTTAGATAGATAGCAGAGAGTTAGATAGATATGTAGATAGATAGATAGTAGAGATAGATAGATAGCAGATATCTGTTGTATTCAATAGATCAACTGGACTTGAAGTTTAGTTCTTGAAGACGTTTCACTAGTCATCCGATGGCTTTCTCAATTCAGAATGACTTGTACAAGAACTGTGGGCATTATGTACCCTGGAAAATCCCAATTAGCATATCACAGTCAAGTGTTAAGGGCGTGATTGGATAGTGGCTAGAGGGTGTATAGGAATGCCAGAGTAAGCTGTCAAAACAGCATTGTACATGGCAGACAGTTGGTGTCGAAGCCCCCCACCTCTATTTAGGCTTGGTTCTTCATTTTCAATAAATGGCCCTCCTAACACCTCTCTTGAACCAGTCACGTTCCTTTGCCAATATGTTAGCATTACAATCTTCAAAGGTGTGTCCTTTATCCTTAAGATGCATTCTTCACTGCACTGCACTGCGTATATGATGTCGCTTTTTTGTGTTTGGGTATTGGGTCTTTCGGATGTACCAATGCTGCCTCAGTGTGTTGTTTGGTTTAGAGCAGACAGGGATACGGTGTTTTATGAAAATTCTTCTTAATTTCTCGGAGACTCTGCTACATATGGGATGACCATGTTCTTTCTCCTGTCTTGCTTTTCCCCTTATGTGGTATTCGTGTTCTTTTCTTTCCTTCTACTTCTTTTTACAAAGGCCCAGTCTGGATATCCACAAGTTTTAAGGGCTCCTCTGAGATGTTTCATTTCTTTAGCCTTCGCATGTGTGCTAGTGGGGATGTTCTCAGCTCTGTGTTGCAGGTTCTGAGACACCCAGCTTGTGATCTAAAGGGTGGTGGGAGTCAAACATCAAATACTGATCTGTGGGTTGGTTTTCGTAACCTCTACTTCCAGTTTATGCTGTTTTGACACCTTACTCCGGGCGTTCCTATAACACCTCTTAGCCACTATCCAATCACGCCCTTAACATTGGCTGTGATATGCTAATTGGGATTTTCCAGGGTACATAATTGCCACAGATTCTTGTACAAGTCATTCTGAATTGAGAAAGCCAGTCGGATGACTAGCGAAACGTCTTCAAGAACTAAACTTCAGTCTAGTTGATCTAATTGAATACAAACAGATATACCATGACCTGATGAATGGACCTTCACAAGCCTAGATAGCAGAGTTAGATAGATAGATAGATAGATAGATAGATAGCAGAGAGTATAGCATAGATAGATAGATAGATAGATAGATAGATAGATAGCAGAGCAGAGTTAGATAGATAGATAGATAGATAGAGTTAGATAGATAGATATACAGCAGAGAGTTAGATAGATAGATAGATAGATAGATAGATAGATAGATAGATAGATAGATAGCAGATAGATAGATAGCAGATAGATAGATAGCAGATATATAGATAGATAGCAGAGAGTTAGATAGATAGATAGATAGATAGACAGACAGAGTTAGATAGAGAGACACAGAGAGATAGACAAGAAGCAGATATACAGACAGAGATATACAGAGAGAGAGGGACAGATAGAGATAGATAGGGGCAGAGGTCCATAGTGTCTGTGGCATAATTGGGCCGGAGAAAGGGGCATGGCCTAAAAATATTTGGGCACATGGATTGCCCAAAAGTGCCCCTGATCTTTTTAGACCCTAGATACGCCCCTGAACCAAACGTTAAGGGGGTCCCGCCACAGACCTATTTAGCCATAACAAATGTAGCAGCTTGTCAGCCTGAAGCTTAATTAATAACGTAGTTTGCACATGTCTTTTTGTTTATTTATTACTTTGCAGGACCATGGAAAATAGAAGGACTGCAACAAATATCACAGTGATTTTCTATTTTAAATGTATAAAATATGTATAAAAATATAAGCTCTATTTAAAAAAAACGCTCTGCTATTGTGACTGACAAGTAGACTGCACTACAATTAGAAAGTCTTTTTTAAAGGCCAGTTCTGTCTGGAAGATAGTTCCCAATTCTATACTCAGCCTAGTATAGTATAGTAAAGTATTTAAGGTTGACTAACGACATACGTCCATCCAGTCCAACCTACTCAGCAATACCCACATTTCCTGCCTAACAGTTAATTCCGTTAAATCCCCCCGGAATTATGAAGGATAAACGACACTCCAATTTATGTATTAATATCAGTAACATGTAATATTCTTTATTTTTACTCGCCCAGATTTTTTTTTTTTTTAAACGATTCAATGAAACTGCTATCACCATGTCCAATGGAAGACAGCTCCATAGTTTAACCGTTCTCACAATGGAAAACCACTTCGGAACTTGAAGACTGAACTTCTTTTCTTCCACTCATAAGGGATGTCCGCATGTCCTCTGACATGTTTTATTGGTGAACAATGCCTCCGACAGTTTATTGTAAATAAACACAGACTTATAAATGCATCTCATGAACCAGATCATATTGACAAGTGTGGTCTCATTATAATGGTCAAAATAACTTAAAGGAAAAGTGAACTATTCCTTTAATGTATTGATTGAAGCCCAGGAGGTTAAGGAGCTATGCTTTACCTCTCGTTCTTCAATCAATTGAGCAGGAGCCAGGGTTGTTCCTCAATCAATTGAGCAGAAGCCAGGGAAGAAAGTAAGTATATTTACCTTTCGTGCAATTCACCGCTGCAGAAATTAAATTAAATTTGAAATCTATATTATACGATTTTCTAAAATAACAGGAGCAGTGATCGGTTACATGATGCTTGGGCTATATCAGATATCCTTCCAGCTAATTTACCCAGTCTGCCTGCCTCCTTCTCTAAAGTAGGAGCCCACATGAACGCCAGGGGTTGGGGGTGGGAAAGGGAGCGCTACACTACAAAAAAGGGATTTTAAGTTAGGGGAAGGGAGAGAAAAATGGGAGGGGGAGGGAGGGCTTCATTGCGCATGAAAAAATTGACTCTGAGGAGATGTACAAGGAAGAAACCTTTAGGGACACAGCCAGGCTCCTGCAATTCAATTTTTGGACTTTGCAGAGACATTGCAGGACAGACATTTGGAGCAGGGATGTAAGGTAAGGATTTTTCAAAACTACACAGTGGGGCCAGTAGTGGGTTAAAGTATGGTTTTGGGGGTGGACATGCCCTTTAATTTTGTACAACAAATTGACAAACATATTTTTAAAAACTAAAAATCCAGGAGAAGCATTCATACCTTTTAACTGACTAGGTGTTTCTCAGCGGCTTCAGAAGTGCACTGCAAATACTAGGTGTCCACAGTACAGACAGGTTCAATGGGCTTGTAGTATTTCCCACTGACCCTCCATTTATGCAAGTACCTCCCCTTACATCCTATCTACACCTGATCATTACCAATATTTCCTGCTTTTACATGTAAATAAGAAGACAGGAAATATCCTGTGAAAAATTAGGATATATTTAAAACAGGATTAAAACCAAATGGGGCCCTAGAAACAAGTCAGATTTGGGGGCCCCCACATTGCTAATACACAAATCCTCACCCCCTTGGCATACCAGCAAACGTTCTGTATGCTACAAAGGAAGTGATGTGTATATAGGAAAGAGGAAATAAAGGATGATACTTTGCATGCAACTGGAAGGGAGAAATATAAGTTTATATGTTAGATTATTAGGGCAAAGCTATTATAATAACAAGTATGAACCTAGCGTGTTAATATAGATCCTGTATAGGGTCTCAAGTTGCCCAATGGTGCTGTTTAGTTTAAACTGTACATTGAGGCAGGATTGTCACAGTTTATAGTTTTCAAACATGTGAAAGGTCACAAGTTCAACACCTCTGCTGTATACCATTAGGCTGTATTGCATCTGGACACATGCATTAGCTACAAGACATTAAGATTTAAGAAGAAACTTACTGCAAACAGAGAATTCTGGGAGTTGCAGTTTTGAAACATGTGAAAGTTCCCAAGTTTAACACCCCCACTCTATACCATTAGGCTCTATTACATCTAGACACTTGCCTTTGCCACAGGCAATAAATGAGATACTTTTCATGTCCCCGCCCATTTCTCTAGGTAAGCTGGGAGGGAGATATATATGTTAGAATATTAGACCAATGCTATTATAATAACATGAGGCTGTGAGGTACCTTCTGATATAAGAGGGTTCTAATTCATTTTATTCATACTCGGAGGGGGGCTTTTTGCTCCTTAACCCCACCCACCTTAACCTATAAAGCTAATCAGTATCCTGATGTTCCTGTGTTTCCAAGTCCTAACCCCATAGGAAATGCAAATCTGAAACTTGCTGTGGTAAAAACTAATGAACCTAGCATGTTAATCTGGATCCTGGATAGGATATCAGGTTGTCTAATATTGCTGTTAAGTTTGAACCACACATTGTGGTAGGATTGCCTGGGTCTATTCTCAGACCTGCAGGTTTATCCTATTTGGTTCCTCTGGATGCAGATAACAGTTTGACTAACAAATACATTTATACCTGTGTAAAGGTTTTATATCCACTATATTCACACATAACAAAACATACATAATTTCCACTGGTCACCAACGGGCACACTTTTGCTTATACTACTGTATATCTTACCCCTTGGATTCCAGGTGGGAAGACATATTGGATAATAATGGTCCCATATTTCTCATATCCAGGCAGTAACAGGCCAGAGTCCTTGGATACCAACATTCTACCATTTTCTGGCTGGTTTCCCACCAACTGCCCATAGAAACGACCACACATTGGACAGGCTTTCTTCACTTGCAGGGCCCGGGTTATACAGTCCTCACAGAATGAGTGTTGGCACTTCTCCAGTGTCTTTATGTTTTGAATCTCACCCAGACAAATGGGGCATTGGTTTTCGCGATCATCCTCTGGGTCTTCCCTTCTATGATCCCGAGAGCTGCTATGACTACTGCCTGCACCTGTATTTGGAAATCCTCTGCCACCAGTACTCTGAGCACCCCTTGAGTATGTGCCTCGGATATGAAGTTCAGTTGCATGTTCACTATTCTTATCACCATAAGCCATACATCCAGACAGCTGGTGCTGCTTGCAAGATTTTTTCAGTTCTTTCTCAGTCTCCTTAAGGAGGGATTTCAATGCCTTTCTGGCTAGATAAAGAGCATTCGCAGGAACATGGCTTTCAGGGGAAAGTCTTAAAACATAAATTTCTGATGTTTCACCATCAATTAGAATCCTGACTCGGCTTTCTTCCCAAAGTCGAGTAAGTTTGGAAGGGGTCTCTTTATTAAGAAAATCCCATACTGTCTTGTTTACTGTAACTTTATTTTTTATATTTCCTCCACAGGCCGCCATTCTGGACAAGACAAAAGTGACTTAAGAGAAAAATGGAAAAGGAGAGAGAGAAAGAAAGTTAGGAGTCAATAAGTTAAAGGGAACCTCAGATGATAATACTGTACATCAATAGGTAATACACTTAAAAGATAAGAACAACTGTTTGAAAACATGTAGCATGTTACATAAAATAAAGCAGGGGCTGGCACCCACCTCACCAGTGATGTTATAAATTATATATGTGTATATCACAAAGTGTATGTTTCTGGAAACTTCTCTGTCCATTTATTTTACACTAACAGTTACTAACAGAAACAATTTATAATGTACTGTACCTCCAGCTGAATTAGTGATTTGTGTAACCAATATTTTGTCATATAAAAGGGTTCCTGTGAGTTGCTCAATAACATCAGACTGTTTAGCTAGATCACTGTTGGGCAAGGCGGCTGACAAATAAATGTTTTGGTCAACAACAGGGGCGTCTCTAGGGTCTAAGAAGATCAGGGGCACTAATGGGCACTCTTATGTGCTTAGTGCAGCTCAAATTTATTAGACCATACCCTTCCCCATACAATATAAGCCACACCTACTAGGTATAGAGACAGCCTGAGAGACACAAACAGACAGACAAACAAACAGACAGATACACATCCATATAGTGATAAATAGAAAGACAGAGAAAAAGACAGAGATAGAGATAAGAGGTAAACAGAGGCACACAAATTAATGACACAGAGGCACAGTAAATTGACAATTTCATTATCTTACTGGTAGGCAACTAGGAATGTTATCAAATACTGGTAACAACCTGGGAATTTTATTACATACTGATAGCAAACTGGGATTTTTTTTCACATACTGGTAGCAAACTGGGAATTTTATCACATAATGGTAGCAAACGGATAATACACTACTGGTAACTAACTGGGAATTTTATCACATACTGGTAGCAAACTGGAATTTTATCACATAATGGTAGCAAATGGATAATATCACATACTGGTAACTAACTGGGAATTTTATCACATACTGGTACAAGCTGGGAATTTTAATCACATACTGGTAGCAAACTGGGAATTTTATCACATAATGGTAGCAAACGAATTTTATCACATACTGGTAGCAAACGGAATAATATCACATACTGGTACTAACTGGGAATTTTATCACATACTAGTAGCAAACGGAATAATATCACATACTGGTAACTAACTGGGAATTTTATCACATACTGGTAGCAAACTGGGAATTTTATCACATACTGGTAGCAAACTGGGAATTTTATCACATACTGGTAGCAAACTGGGAATTTTATCACATAATGGTAGCAAACTAGGAATTTTATCACATACTGGTAGCAAACGGAATAATATCACATACTGGTAACTAACTGGGAATTTTATCACATACTGGTAGCAAACGGAATAATATCACATACTGGTAACTAACTGGGAATTTTATCACATACTAGTACAAACTAGGAAATTTTTTTACATACTGGTAGCAAACTGGGAATTTTATCACATACTGGTAGCAAATTGGGATTGTATCACATGCTGGACGAATGTTTTAAAATCTCTGCTTATTTCAACATATAAATGCAGTATTGCGTATAAGTGTCCTTGCTATCTCATATATGTGGGCAGGACAGTAGGCCCATTTAAAATGCAGATTCCAACATATAGGAGTGACATCAAACTGGCACTGGCAAAATCTGATTCTGTTGTACAGAAATAGGATGATCCGTCAGTGGCCAGTCATTTAAGAATGGCTTAATACCAGTTTTCCGATCTGCGTGGGATGTTGATTGACCATTGTCCCATCATTACAACAAGGTGGTGACCATCAGAATACACTCTTGCGCAGAGGCATTCTGGATTTTTAGGCTAGGTGCATTTCAACCTAAGGGGCTGAATGGGAAGTTAAAGTTGTCTTGTTTTTTGCCCAAGAGATAAATATGCATAATGTGGTTCATCATCGGCCAGAGATGAACCCAGCATGATTAATAATACGGAATTGCTGGGGACTGTAGACCAGCACTGGGAATGGAGAAGAACAAATATCCCAAGGCTGTACCCATTATCTTAGTCCCAGCAGATAAGTACTAACACCCGGAATCGAGCAACGAAGGAGGGCCCCCTCAGACTCCACGGAGGAAGGGGAGCCCTTTCTACCGTGCGTCCTTCAGGTTTGGCTAGAGAAGGTCAAGGCACAGGCTCTGGTACTCATCAACAGGTGGTGAGGATGAAAGCATGCACCTCTGCATTACGGAGGCTCGAGATGGGGCTCGTCCTCAGATACCTCTACTGGGGCCTCCTGCAGGAGCAGGAGATAGAGGTTATGGAGGGTCAGCAGGCGGAAACGGAAACCACTCTGAGTGAATGGGGTGTACCTGGGGGCTCACAGTCAGAAGGGGCATGGTTAGCCATGCTAAAAGCTATGCTTAACAAATAGGAAAACCCGTCCCTGGGACGGTCACCACAAGTGTAACAACAGGGGGGGGCCACAAACAAGTTCCCTCTAATTGGAATTGTATATGTGCGCAGATATAAAATTTTCTGTGCGCATACAAAATGAAATTGTGTGTGCTACATACCACAGCACTTTTTTCCAGCAGATTTTTGCATGCGCACCACTGATATATGGTCCTTTAAGGGCCTCTATAGTGAAATTTATACATTGCTCCAATACAGACATAAAAAAAGGTTATTGTATTCTGCCTTCCTCTGTGGATCCATGTTTGCACACTGTCTGATTTACTACAGAGCTACCCACTCCCCCTCCCATCTCTGGTCATTCCCCCTGTCTCAAGTAGTCCGGCTGTAAATTAAAGGGCATGTCCCCCCCAAAACTATAATCCCCCCAACTACTGGCCCCATCATGTAGTGTAGTGTAATCCTTACCTCACATCCCAGCTCCATATGGTTCTCCTGTAGTCCCCCCCCCAAAGTCCCAAAAACTGCCCACCAGGAGGAGAGCAGAGTCCATATAGGACTCTGCCTCCTACCTGGCCTCCGGGAGAAGTTTGGCATGCGTACTGCAGCCCTTCTCCCCCTCTTTCTCCCTTCCTCTCCGGATTCCCTCCCCCTAGTGTAAATTCCCTTTAATAAAGTAATCCCCCTGGTCTCCCAGCCCCAACCGCATAATTTTTATTTTTAAGAAACTCCCCCAAACTCCGGATTCCCTCCCCCTAGTGTAAATTCCCTTTAATAAAGTAATCCCCCTGGTCTCCCAGCCCCAACCGCATAATTTTTATTTTTAGAAAGCTCCCCAAACTCTTACTTACCTCCCCTCTTTCCTCCGCTGGCAAAGACCAGCAAAAACCGTGTCAAAAACTGTGATTGGCTCAGTACCAAAGCACAGCTGCAACAGCCGAAAAAAAGCTAAAAGCAAGCAAGCAAAATAAACATTTCTCCGTTCTCAAACAGCACCAAGCACAGCAATGCAACAATAAAGCATCCCAAAAAAAGTTTTTATAAGATTCCCCAAGGGCTCCCAGCCCCAACAGCTATATTTATTTCTTTAGAAAGCCCCCCAAACTCTACTTACCTCCCTCTTTCCTCCCCACCGCCTCCTGGCCCTCTGCTTGCGAGAAAATGCAACAAGAGGGCGGACGCAGCCGCGTCTGTGATTGGCTGAGCGGCAGCCAATCACGACGCGGCTGCCAGCAGCTCACTTCGGCGGAGGAAAGAGGAGAGGTAAGTAAGTTTGGGAGCTTTATAAAGATACAAATATAGCGGTTGGGGCTGGGAGCCCGGGGAATCTTATGTATTAAACATTTACGCTAGGGGAAGGAATCGGAGAGGGAGGGAGGAGGAGGGAGAGGAGGGGGAGGGAGGGGGAGAGGGCTGCTACGCATGCCAAACTTCTCCCGAGGCCAGGTAGCAGCAGAGTCCTATATGGACTCTGCTAGCCTCCTGGTGTGGCAGTTTTTTTGGGACTTTGGGGGGGGAATACAGAGAACCCTATGGAGCTGGGATGTGGGGTAAGGATTAAACTACACTACATGGTGAGGCCAGTAGTTGGGGATTATAGTTTTGGGGGTGGACATGCCCTTTAAACACTGTTAGTAACAGGTGTGCTTATGCTTCCTGAATGCTAAGGATGTTCTAAAAAGGTAGACTACATTCCCAGTATTTCAGTGAATACAAGAAGCATTTCAGTATTTAAAACTATGTGTGAGTGTGACAAGTATGAGGCTAATGTCGTGTAAATACTGTAATACCGTAATAGTCCAAAGAAGCTCTCGTTTCCCAGATTTTATCAGAAAAGCTTTCTTTAGTCAGCATTTCAGCTAAAAGCATTTCATGCTTGTTTATCTATTTGCCAGAGCTCTCATGTTTAATATAAATCTATCAAGTTCTACCCTCTGTCACCCCCCCACCCCCCGATGGAAAGAAAATAAAGAATAATAGACTTCAGACTTCACAAAGCCCACGCTTTACGAACGAAAATGTAACACTTTGAGAAGAAACCTTCATTAAATTTACCAATTATTACTTTGTTTTATTTTTATACCATTAGCAAAGAACCCGTGATTGTTCTATAAGAGATGACATTTTCAGCACCGCATAAATTTCCATTACTGTGATAACACATTTATCCTGTTCAGTTGCCAAGCAACCAAGCAGTCGGGTGTATAGCAATAAGACACTTTGGGAGTCTGGATATCGGACAGTATCAGTAACAGTTTTGGACACATAACTCTAGATTGTAATGGAGAAAAATTGTCCAAATGAATACAAATATAGCTTTATAAGGATGTTCGTAATTAACCATTCCAATGATAAAAGGATGCCTAAAAGCTTGTAAATATTTTCGCTAGCTATTCACAATTGCCCTCCTTAAAAGGGAACTGTGGTCCAAAAATGACTTTAGTAAATAGCTAGCAGAGAGATATATAGATAGATAGATATAGATGATAGATAGCAGAGTTAGATAATAGCAGAGTTATATAGATAGATAGATAGATAGATATATAGAAGATAGATAGATAGCATAGATAGATAGATAGATAGATAGATAGATAGATAGCAGAGAGTTAGATATGATAGCAGAGAGTTAGATAGATATGTAGATAGATAGATAGTAGAGATAGATAGATAGCAGATATCTGTTGTATTCAATAAGATCAACTGGACTTGAAGTTTAGTTCTTGAAACGTTTCACTAGTCATCCGACTGGCTTTCTCAATTCAGAATGACTTGTACAAGAATCTGTGGCATTATGTACCCTGGAAAATCCCAATTAGCATATCACGTCAAGTGTTAAGGGCGTGATTGGATAGTGGCTAAGAGTGTTATAGGAATGCCCAGAGTAAGTCTCAAAACAGCATTGTACATGGCAGACAGTTGGTGTCGCACCCCCACCTCTATTTAGGCTTGGTTTCTTCATTTCACATAAATGGCCTCCTTAACACCTCTCTTGAACCAGTCACGTTCCTTTGCCAATATGTTAGCATTACAATCTTCAAAGGTGTGTCCTTTATCCTTAGATGCATTCTCACTGCAGCTGCACTGCGTAATGATGTCGCTTTTCTTGTGTTTGGGTATTGGGTCTTTCGGATGTACCAATTGCTGCCTCAGTGTGTTGTTTGGTTTGAGCAGACAGGGATACGGTGTTTTATGAAAATTCTTCTTAATTTCTCGGAGACCTCTGCTACATATGGGATGACCATGTTCTTTCTCCTGTCTTCTTTTCCCCTTTACTGTTGGTATTCGTGTTCTTTTCTTTCCTTCTATCTTCTTTTTACAAAGGCCCAGTCTGGATATCCACAAGTTTTAAGGGCTCCTCTGAGATGTTTCATTTCTTTAGCCTTCGCATGTGTGCTAGTGGGATGTTCTCAGCTCTGTGTTGCAGGGTTCTGATGACACCCACTTGTGATCTAAAGGGTGGTGGGAGTCAAACATCAAATCTGATCTGTGTGTGTTGGTTTTCTGTAAACCTCTACTTCCAGTTTATGCTGTTTTGACACCTTACTCTGGGCGTTCCTAAAACACCTCTTAGCCACTATCCAATCACGCCCTTAACACTTGGCTGTGATATGCTAATTGGGATTTTCCAGGGTACATAATTGCCACAGATTCTTGTACAAGTCATTCTGAATTGAGAAGGCCAGTCGGATGCCTAGCGAAACGTCTTCAAGAACTAAACTTCAAGTCTAGTTGATCAATTGAATACAACAGATATACCATGACCTGGAATGAGGACCTTCACAAGCCTAGATAGCAGAGTTAGATAGATAGATAGATAGATAGATAGATAGCAGAGAGTTAGATGATAGATAGATAGATAGATAGATAGATAGATAGCAGAGAGTTAGATAGACCGATAGATAAATAGATAGATAGATGATAGATAGATAGATAGCAGAGTTAGATAGATAGATAGATAGAGTTAGATAGATAGATATACAGCAGAGAGTTAGATAGATAGATAGATAGATAGATAGATAGATAGATAGATAGATAGATAGCAGATAGATAGATGCAGATAGATAGATAGCAGATATATATATAGATAGCAGAGAGTTAGATAGATAGATAGATATATAGACAGACAGAGTTAGATAGAGAGACACAGAGAGATAGACAAGAAGCAATATACAGACAGAGATATACAGAGAGAGAGGGACAGATGAGAGATATAGGGCAGAGGTTCCATAGTGTCTGTGGCATAATTGGGCCGGAGAAAGGGGCATGGCCTAAAAATATTTGGGGGAGGGGGAGAAGGGCTGCAGTACGCATGCCAAACTTCTCCCGGAGGCCAGGTAGCAGGCAGAGTCCTATATGGACTCTGCTAGCCTCCTGGTGGGCAGTTTTTGGGACTTTGGGGGGGGAATACAGGAGAACCCTATGGAGCTGGGATGTGAGGTAAGGATTAAACTACACTACATGGTGAGGCCAGTAGTTGGGGGGATTATAGTTTTGGGGGTGGACATGCCCTTTAAACACTGTTAGTAACAGGTGTGCTATATGCTTCCTGAATGCTAAGGATGTTCTAAAAAGGTAGACATACATTCCCAGTAATTTCAGTGAATACAAGAAGCATTTCAGTATTTAAAACTAATGTGTGAGTGTGACAAGTATAGATGCTAATGTCGTGTAAATACTGTATATACCGTAATAGTCCTAAAGAAGCTCTCGTTTCCCAGATTTTATCAGAAAAGCTTTCTTTAGTCAGCATTTCAGCTAAAAGCAATTTCATGCTTGTTTATCTATTTGCCAGAGCTCTCATGTTTAATATAAATCTATCAAGTTCTACCCTCTGTCACCCCCCCCCCCCCCCCGATGGAAAGAAAATAAAGAATAATAGACTTCAGACTTCACAAAGCCCACGCTTTACGAACGAAAATGTAACACTTTGAGAAGAAACCGTCATTAAATTTACCAGATTATTACTTTGTTTTATTTTATACCATTAGCAAAGAACCCGTGATTGTTCTATAAGAGATGAACATTTTCAGCACCGCATAAATTTCCATTACTGTGATAACACATTTATCCTGTTCAGTTAGCCAAGCAACCAAGCAGTCTGGTGTATAGCAATAAGACACTTTGGGAGTCTGGGATATCGGACAGTATCAGTAACAGGTTTGGGACACATAACTCTAGATTGTAATGGATAGAAAATTGTCCAAATGAATACAAATATAGCTTTATAAGGATGTTCAGTAATTAACCATTCCAATGATAAAAGGATGGCCTAAAAGCTTGTAAATATTTTCGCTAGCTATTCACAATTGCCCTCCTTAAAAGGGGAACTGTGGTCCAAAAATGACTTTAGGTAAATAGCTAGCAGAGAGACAGAGAGATATATAGATAGATAGATAGATAGATAGATAGATAGCAGAGTTAGATAGATAGCAGAGTTATATAGATAGATAGATAGATAGATAGATGATAGATGTAGATAGATAGCAGAGAGATAGATAGATAGATAGATAGATAGATAGCAGAGAGTTAGATAGATAGCAGAGAGTTAGATAGATATGTAGATAGATAGATAGTAGAGATAGATAGATAGCAGATATCTGTTGTATTCAATAAGATCAACTGGACTTGAAGTTTAGTTCTTGAAGACGTTTCACTAGTCATCCGACTGGCTTTCTCAATTCAGAATGACTTGTACAAGAATCTGTGGCAATTATGTACCTGGAAAATCCCAATTAGCATATCACAGTCGTGTAAGGGCGTGATTGGATAGTGGTAAGAGGTTTATAGGAATGCCCAGAGTAAGCTGTCAAAACAGCATTGTACATGGCAGACAGTTGGTGTCGAAGCCCCCCACCTCTATTTAGGCTTGGTTTCTTCATTTTCACATAAATGGCCTCCTTAACACCTCTCTTGAACCAGTCACGTTCCTTTGCCAATATGTTAGCATTACAATCTTCAAAGGTGTGTCCTTTATCCTTAAGATGCATTCTTCACTGCACTGCACTGCGTATATGATGTCGCTTTTCTTGTTTGGGTATTGGGTCTTTCGGATGTACCAATTGCTGCCTCAGTGTGTTGTTTGGTTTAGAGCAGACAGGGATCGGTGTTTTATGAAAATCTTCTTAATTTCTCGGAGACTCTGCTACATATGGGATGACCATGTTCTTTCTCCTGTCTTGCTTTTCCCCTTTACTGTTGGTATTCGTGTTCTTTTCTTTCCTTTACTTCTTTTTACAAGGCCCAGTCTGGATATCCACAAGTTTTAAGGGCTCCTCTGAGATGTTTCATTTCTTTAGCCTTCGCATGTGTGCTAGTGGGGATGTTCTCAGCTCTGTGTTGCAGGGTTCTGATGACACCCAGCTTGTGATCTAAAGGGTGGGGGGGAGTCAAACATCAAATACTGATCTGTGTGTGTTGGTTTTCTGTAAACCTCTACTTCCAGTTTATGCTGTTTTGACACCTTACTCTGGGCGTTCCTATAACACCTCTTAGCACTATCCAATCACGCCCCTAACACTGGCTGTGATATGCTAATTGGGATTTCCAGGGTACATAATTGCCACAGATTCTTGTACAAGTCATTCTGAATTGAGAAAGCCAGTCGGATGACTAGCGAAACGTCTTCAAGAACTAAACTTCAGTCTGTTGATCAATTGAATACAACAGATATACCATGACCTGGATGAATGAGGACCTTCACAAGCCTAGATAGCAGAGTTAGATAGATAGATAGATAGATAGATAGATAGCAGAGAGTTAGATAGATAGATAGATAGATAGATAGATAGATAGATAGCGAGAGTTAGATAGACCGATAGATAAATAGAAGATAGATAGATGATAAGATAGATGCAGGTTAGTAGATAGATGTAGTAGAGTTGATAGATAAATACAGCAGAGAAGTTAGATAGATAGATTAGATAGATAGATAGATAGATAGATTAGATAGATAGATTAGCAGATAGATAGATAGCGATAGATAGATAGCCCTCTTAGGGCCCTATTATAAAAGACGGTATCGCTATTGTAAAATTACCGATCGTTATCGTAAAAAACGACCGGGTTTTACGATAACGACCGTTATTTACGATAACGACCGTTATTTACGATATCGTTAACTACCGGTCGTTATCGGTAAATACCGGCGTTAGTTACCGATAACGGTCGTTATTTACCGTAAACGGTCGTATCGGTAAATAACGACCGTTATTGGTCAATAACGGTGCCTTATCGGTAAATAACGACCGGTATTACCGATAACGACGGATTAACCGATATCGTAAATAACGGTTCGTTATCGGTTAAAAACCTCCGGTCGTTATTTTACGATAACGATCGGTATTTACGATAACGATAACGTTTTTTATAAATAGGGCCCTTAAAGGGTAGTCACCCTTAGAAATCATTTTTAATTGATGTTCCCCATGTCTCCAGCCCCAACCGCATAAATGTTTTTTCAGGAAAGCCCCCAAACTCTTACTTACCCCCTCGTCCCCGACCGCCTGCCGGCCCTCTGTTGCGAGAATGCCGCACGGGGCGGGACGGCAGTGCCGGCTGCGATTGTGGCGGCGCCACTCACGGACCGGATGCGGTCATTCGTGCCGGGCAGGAGGACGGCGAGGTACGTAAGGTTGGGGCGTTTTGCCAACCTCAATAAAAACGAGCGGGGGCTGGGAGCATGGGGGAACCCATATGGGGGTATTTATGCTAAGGGGAGGAGCTGATAAAGAGCAAACCGGGCAAAGGGGACTGGGCGAGGGAGGGGTCAGGGGAGAAGGGCTGCAGTACGCATGGCAAATATCTACCGGAGGCAAGGTAGCAGGCAGAGCCTGCTTCCGTCACTGCGGTCCGTGCTCTCCTCCTCGTTTTCTTGGGACTTTGGGGGGGGTCTACAGGGAGACACCTATGGAGCTGGGATGTGAGGTAAGGATTAAACTACACTACAGGGGCAGTAGTGGGGGGGATTATAGTTTTGGGGGTGGACATGCCCTTAACTCTTCTAATTGACAAGCTTTTATTTTTTTTATGGATGGTATCTCTTAAATGACATAAATAATTGACGGGACTATCCTGGATGGTTCTGCTATTAGGTTTCTGACAAAAGGATTTATTAAAGCAAGATCCAACATTAAGGGTTGAGTTACTGCCATATTTGTACAAGACATAACCAAATAAATATATTGCAAGCAGTATATGGATAAGAGATTATCTAAATAAAAAGAACACGTTTTTTACCGTTTTATTACTCGAGTATAAACCGAGGTTTTTAGGTTTGAAAAAGCCTGAAAATCTACCTCGGTTTATATTCGAGTCAACTTCTTCCTACCTGTCCGGCGGCCGCGATCCGAATTCTCAGTGCGCTTGCCAGATGACGTCACTAACCGGCGCCTCTCACTTTGCGGCGCCTAATAGTGACATCATTCCGAAGCGCGAGGATGTGGAGCGATGGGCCGCCGGGACCAATCGGCAGGAGAATACCAAGGAACACACAGCGGCACACAATACTCTACAAATAAGAGTAAAACCTATCTAACCTGCCAATTAAAAGAATGCTGGAGTTGTAGTGGCAAACACTAGTAGGGGTTACTATGTGGGATTAAAGATCAACTAAGCAAAAAAAAACAGATCAGGAGGATGGTATCTATTATTAAATACTGCCTTCTGATTCTGTATTGTTTTAAGGCTTTAGTTTCCCTTAAATAGACAGCAGAATTCCATACAGTAGTCCCATACAGTAATAACCATACGGATACTGGCTATTACTGTTGGGACTACTGCATGGGAATTCTGCGTTACATTTAAAGGGCAACTAAAGCCTCCAAAACAATACAGATAGAAGGCAGTAGTGGTATATTTTTTACCCTCGGTTTATACTCGAGTCAATCGCTTTTTCTCTTCAGGTAAAACAGGTACTCTGGTTTATACTCGAGTATATAACGGTAAATATTCCCCTTCATACTAAAGCCTCATACAAACTTTGATGTGTGCGCGATAGCAGAGTGGGAAACGGGTGGGTGACGAACAGCCATTCAGTCGATCCATCGCACAGTGTGTAGCCTTCGGTCGAGCATCGTTCGCTGAACTGACTTTGCAGGAGTGTCACCCTTGGACGTTCATGACACTATCAGACATCTGTATGAGGCTTAAGCTGGTAGCACAAGCAAAAGTAATGAGAGGTGCACACTACCAGAATATATTTATTATGGTGAATCACAACATACAAAATTATGGGGATCACATTATCCACTTCTCAAGGTGAAGAGGACAATGTTCCCCTTAACGTTGTGTGTGTGATTCACTATTATATATTCTATGAAGTAAGCCGTGCGCCTCTCATCTTCTGTGCATAGCTTTTGTCCCAGGGTGGAGGGACTAACAGAGGTTGCACCTACCATCATTGGCAAATTGGCACCAAGAGTGCCTGGGCCCAAACTGGTTTAGGTCGGTGGCACGGATTCTAAAAAGGGAAGCACCAGAAACCACTAAACAGTGACAGTAATGGGCAGATCTCTTGTCATAAACTGCTATGAAGATAAAGTATGTATAGATAGCCACAATGCCACACATATTTTTTAATTATAAACACACAGTAGCAATTCTCTTTGCCAAAAATAAAATGTCCTAGAGATGTAATCCGACAATTAGGTAACTTTATCTAACAACATTGGCGGTTCTACCTCATGATGTCCCTGTATTCATTTTGCAATTGGTATTCAATTGGTCCAGTTGGTGCCCAAACATGGGCAATGTTGAGGTTTTCTAATGTATGGCAGCATATAACCTATACCTCTCATTTGCCTTATGCTATCACTTCCTGCTCAATAAAATGCATCATTTCTGCTCTGGCTTTTTGGTCCTGAATGTTTTCTTATAACTGCAAAATACTTCTCTCTGAATTAACATAAAAAAAGCACCAATAATGTCATCAGATTTAGTGCCCAATTTGGTAATAATTACAATATGCCCAATCCCACATTGGCTGTAGCACCAAGATAAAGAGATGTGGGTTTCACACTAGGAAGTTATTTATAAAGCTTGTAAATGGAAATCAAGTATTGAATAATCAGTTGTGTTATCAATGCATTTTTAAAAAACAAAAAAACATGAGACTTGTGCCAGTGTGGGGAAATGTATGGTTTGTGTAAAGGGCAGTGATATACTCATAACTCTTCTCGCTTTATGCTTTAGTAATTGGGAAAACATTGTCACTTTTGATGGGGGCTCCAAATATTTGTTTCAGCCTAAAAAAATGTATAGTGCCAGCAAGTCCTACCTTCAACTGCAAATCCCAACTTAAAGTAGCCAATAGAAGAAGCAGCTGTATTAAGCACCTGCCCCAAGCTCCGGAGTTTATTTTTTTAAAAATTGCAAATTTCACTCTGGCTTCTGTTGCTAAGCCACCATCAATCTCCAGAGTGTTGCACTGGCATCCCACACACACTATCTCTCCTTCGTTCTATGTCCCAATATTTATAAATTCTGTTAAAGAAAAATGTTCTGAGTTGGCAGTATATCTAATTGGATGTGTATCAAAATCCCTTTATTTCATAAGTAGCATCGGGTGGAATATTTGAGGTTTCATTAGGATACATTAATCAATATTGCTAATGCTAAAACTGAGAGAAAGAGAAACCATCACTACAGAATCCGAATTGAATGCAGATTTGATACACTAGGCAAAATATAAGGAGTGGAGCAAGCTACAAGATAGCTAGTGAGTAATTGCGACACTGTAACAAAGGTGTCAGCAGATACGATCCAGACATTGCCACCTGACAAACTACATTTGTCTTTCTATAATGGCTCTTTTAAAACTACAAGACCCAGACACATGTTTGTTCGAACCCAAGATTATACTCAAGAATTCCAGAACCGGCCGTCGGAATCATAATGTGCTGACGCAAATCCACATATAGTTGTCATTCTTCTTAAAACGTTAGCCAAACACTACAGGCGAATAAAATGAATTCTAAGTGATTAACAATTATGGAGGCAAGACTTCCACGGCAACTCAAAAATCTTCAGGTGCCCTTCCCACTGTAATATGTTCAGTATGGACCACCATCTCACAGCATCTTGATTTGATTCACCTTTAAGGCAAACCCACACGAAGTCCTCCATGTTTAACGTAATAACAGATAGAGGGTCATTTTCATGCCCCAATGTTCTAGATTTCTAATTGACATTCGTTTGGTTGCTGTAGTCACCGTAGTCGAAAAAAAAACTACGATGAAGAAGAGGAAACAAACAGATTGGCAAGTTTTCAGAAACTAGTTATTTTTGCCGCTCTAGAAGAAGAAATACATTTCCTTCTTGATATTTCCATGTAAGACTGTGAAGCCAAAGTCTTATCTTAGTCAGCAGTGATTCCTTTGGCACGAAGTTCCTCCGGACTCTGAGCAGGTAGGTTGGTTGGGTATCCAAATCAAAAGACAAAATGCAAGAGAAAATATAAGTGTAAGAAAATCTAACATAACAGTCTGACGTCATAGACAGTATCACTGGCAATAACATGGTCCTTAACCTAATTAGATAAACTTAATATATATGTGTTAGTATTCTTTTGTCGAACTCATTTTGTACCACATCGTCTATTTTATACTTCTTCGCCTATACACAGTATTTTAACACCAAGAATAAGTTTAGAAGGTTTATTGTTCAAAGACTTATCAAACCCTCCCCTGAAAAGTGTTAAAATTGGTGAAACCCTAACTACTTATAGAGAGCATATAGGAATTATTCAGCCAAATGATTTTCTGGGTAATGTTGAGATATTTGTGGGTTACCATATAAACACATGTACAGAATATCTTATAAAGGATGACCTATTAGATGGCCATTTTTTTAAACAAAATCAAAGGCACAAATTCCATTTTCTCAAAAACTACCTACCCAATTTGTGTTGTTTTTTTTAGTTATCCTGAAACTGTCATATTTTTTCTACAGCAAGCTATCCATACACTCTCCTGGGCTCCACCCAAAACCATGAGAAGCACACAGGAGAGATGGTATTTATGTTCTTGTCTTCCCCGGGTGAAAGTTAATAGCATACCCTCCCCAAAGGTTGGGGTAAAAGCCAATGAAAAAGTGTTTGATTGCTTACGTATTTAGACTTTCCGGGTCAGTCTTGCCATTTCCAATGGGTAGAAAAAAGTGTCCACCTTCATTTTGGCATGATCAATAAGGCCACATTACGGCCCGGATTGGCTGAAATTACAGCAGATCCTATCAACCTTTCCATCATATTTATGCCCGGTTGAACAATTATGTGGTGCCGTTGATAGGGCCCAAAATACGGCATGTTTAATAGGCATAACTCTGTACTGCACTCTGTCGTGAAAAAAACAATTAATTTTTCAGAGAGGTTGGGTTGATATCTGCTTATCTGTTGCACAATAAATGATGTATTGCTTTACTGTTTTTTCGTTATACGATTTTTGGTTATTTTCCAATACACAATTTTTTTAATTAGTTTTTATGAAAAAGCAAGGTCTTTATGAGTAAATTGGTTTTCCTCAAGGAATCTACTTATACTTTCTATTCTTCGGTTACACTGTTCATATTTAGACCATTATTGCGGGTATGTAGTTGGGCTATGTCCTGTAGTTTATTGGTTCTAGTATCCAGGTCCATAGTAGAGGTGCAGGTTCGTTCAGTTTTATGTTTTTGGGGTTTGTGTTTGAGTCCAATGGTGAATTTGAAGAGAGCGTTTAGGTTTTTTGAAAGGGTGAGAACTTATTTCCTTCAGGGCAATCGGGTAAATAAGCCACCACGAGTTGTTCCTGGATACCTCACGCCCGGATTGGGATGTTCTGACTGCAAAAGGTGAAGAAATATTAGCAACTCTATTTTCAGTATTCACAGCCTGTCAGTCAGAAACAAAGAGCAATCTGTTAATGGAATTATAAACATACCAGTCCAGTACGTTACTCATCAACAGGGGAAAATAAAGAATCTGTATGTTTTGCATTACTCATCAACAGGGGAAAATACAGAATCTGTAATGTTTTGGCATTACTCACCAACATATGTCATCTCTATATTTGTCTGATTTTCCTGTCTGCTCCCGTGGTAAATACAAAACTTGCTGTATGTTTAGCAAAAGAGTCTTTACAAAGAGATAAATTAAAAATTGTCTAGGAATAATCATAATCTAAATTAAGAAGTGGATTTTATTTGTCAGAAGCAATAAGTTCATTGCAATTTATTATCTATTTTTTCTTCAATTTTTTAATTACTGTATTACCGTATGTATAGGTTACATTCCTTTTATTGCAATATAATAAACTGTAAAAGCTATGATTAATGATTTGCATATTGTAATTCTTTTGTGCTCTGTAAACATCTGGCTACAAAGGCAAAAAGCTTATACTCCCTGAATGGTGTAGGGGATGCTGTAGGTTTTTTAAACAGCTTTAGGTGTACATGTTAAACATGTAGCCTGTAATTACAACTGCAATGTATGGTGCATCCGTGTCCTTAAACTAACTCTAGCTTAACAGAGACCGAATGAAAATATAAAAAAAATCCTATTTCTTACAGAACAGACAAGCAAAATATTTGCATGTTGCCTACACTACTATCTAATTGCTCTCTGTCCCCACTCAGTTTCCGCTTCTAGTGCGGATGGCAACCATACCTGTGCCATTCAGCCATCTAATACTCAGAAGAGATCTGCACCTGGACTTATTTGAAGGCCCTATACCCATACCGTGGGTATCACAAACCAGACCACCAATGGTCAAGTGGCCAGGCAAGGTGACCTGTTCATCTGACTACAAGGAAAGGTTACAGGTCACAGTGTAATTGTTACACCTCAAACATGTATAGTAGACAGATCCATTCATCTTGCTGTCAATACATATTTTGTTACTAGCAGATTTCAATGACACAATTGGGTATTGACAATGCTCACATTACTGTAGATCCATACAGTATGTCTGATCTATTATTTATCATTGACACTCTCTTGAACCAGTCACATTCCTTTGCCAATATGTTAACATTACAATCTTCAAAGGTATGTCCTTTATCCTAAGAGAGGTACACGGCTGAGTCCTGACCGAGGAATGGCTCTTCTGTGTGGGCATACGTTGATGCAGTTGCTGTTTGATCTCCCCACATGTAAATCAGAGCATTCTTCACTGCACTGCACTGTGTATATGATGTTGCTTATCTTGTGTTCGGTATTGGGTCTTTCGGATGTACCAATTGCAGCTCAGTGTGTGTTTGGTTTAAAGCAGGTCTTAATTTCTCTGAGGACCCCTGCACATATGGGATGACCATGTACGCAGTGCAGTGCGTATGCTCTGATTTGTAGTGGGGGAGACCAAACAGCAACTGCGTCAACGTATGGCCCAGCACACAAGAGCCAATTCCCGCGGTAGGCCGTGTACCTGCATCTTAAAGATAAAGGACATACCTGAAGATTGTAATGTTAACACATTGCAAAGGAACGTGACTGGTTCAAGAGAGGTGTCAAGGAGGCCATTTATGTGAAATAAAGAAACCAAACCTAATAGAGGTGGGGGGGTTCGACACCAACTGTCTGCCATGTACAATGGTTTTGACACTCTACGCTGGGCGTTCCTATAACACCTCTTAGCCACTATCCAATCACACACCTTAACCCACCTGGCTGTGATATGCTAATTGGGATTTTCCAGGGTACATAATTGCCAAAGATTCTTGTACAAGTCATTCTGAATTGAGAAAGCCAGTCGGATGACTAGCGAAACGTCTTCAAGAACTAAACTTCAAGTCCAGTTGATCTAATTGATACAACAGATATATTTACGGGTACTTTACAGAATATGTGTAATACTTACTTAAAGCGCTCCTTCACCACAATATCCGCTTCTCCTTAAATCATTTTGTTGCTGATAGTCCGTAATAGGGACAATGATATTTACATTAAAAATGGACTAATTAATGCAACTCCTGACACAGTCTCTTGAACTCCCCCTCAAAGCCTCTTAGGGAACCATAGGGGTCCCCGGACAACTGACTGAGAAACACTGGTATAAATCACAAGGCCACAAGAGTTCTTTTATACATGTCATAATCATGTAAACTCAATGGCATTACTCCTTCTCTTCTAAAATATACCAGAGTATCAGACTGTTGTTCTGACCAAGGATGTGGGAGATGTGTCAAATGCCTACAGCAAATCCAGAGCCATATAGCATAAGTTAAGCATATAGACAGAGCACCAACACCCACTGGCGGTCCTCCCCATGAATTGCAATCCTCCCTGAGGAAGGGGGCACTTTACCCTCCAAAACGTTGTGGTCACCAACCATTTGGATATTTTTTTTGAAGTGCAACCACACAATTTGCGTGCTATTTGACATATGTATTCCAGTGGGGGGGTGGTACTTAAGGAGTCTGCCCCAGGGTGGAAAGAATTGGCCCTCTTGTTTACTTTGTTGTTAGTAGCTGTGAACTGTCTCTGACTGCCCATGAGCAAGGACCACTCAAGATATCCATTAGGGTATTTGTCAATGCATGCTGTATGCCTCTCACAGAGATTCTTATGTCCACCTGCACAGTACTTCTTACCAACATTACTATACACCATTTAACTTTATACCAAAGGATATTATTTTAATTCGCAGCTCCACAGAGTTGGTATTCTTTGTAGATGAGTATATTAAAAGGGGAAGTTCAGTGCAAATACATATGCTTTTCAGAAAAAATAGCAGTGTTTTTCCATCCCAATAACCGTAACCTGCAAATCAGCATTTTGTCTGTGTAAAATAAATACAACCGAAATACTGACTTCATGTTGTAGGACCCCTAATAGAGAAAGTTATGGTCTTGCCCTTGACCCAGCGCCTGGGTTGATTCAGTAGTTGCTTTTTCCATTCAGGTTCTGTATTTTTTACTAAGTTTGTGTGGAAAGGGCTGGTGGGTACGCCCATGCTGGATATATTTATGGAGCCGTTAAATGCCCTCTGGCAACACAGAGGTTGGCACTCAGCTGAGATCTACGGCTAAGATGGTTAACAACAAGTATGGTTATGGAATGCAAGGGCGTAAAGTGGTTTGTTAATAAGGGGCATATGTAAATTAAGTTATTAATAAAAGCCGTGGCTGATTGTTTCCCAAAAGTTGAGTCTGCGGCTTAAGTTAATAAAAAGTATTTGGTAACACACCAAAACAGCACCTTGAGTATATGGTACGGCTGACTTTGTTCCCTTAATTAGCCAACTTTTCACAAGCATTTATTTATGAACAGCATTTTTCGCAAGCAGAGGGGCCGGCAGCGCAGCGGAGGTCAACATAGCGGTTCGGGCTGGGGGGACAGGGGCAATGTCTGGTAAAAAAAAATTTTTAAGGGGTGGACATACCCTTAAAAGATATGCATTTGCACTAAAATTCCCCTTTAAAGGGAAAGTTCAGTGCAAATAAATGTATTTTTCAGAAAAAAGAGCAGCAGTTTTTTTCATCCCAACAACCTAATCTGGCATTTTGTCTGTGGATAAAATAAATGCAACTGAAATACTGACTTCCTGTTTGCAGAACCCCTACTAGAGACTGTTATGGTCTTGCCTTTGACCCAGCGCCTGGGTTGATTCATTGCTCAGTAGAGATCTGAGCATCTTTGACCCATCCAACAGCCAATCAGTAGAATTTACTGTTAGGAACATTCCAAGGATGTAAATGTAACATAGTAATTAAGGTTGAATAAAGAAGTCCATTTTTTTTCAACCCCTCTAACAGTTGATCCAGAGGAAGGCAAAAAAAAAAAAAAAACAGCTAAAAAAAAGTGTGTGTGGGGGGGAATTCCTTTCTGACTCCGAACGGCATTTGCAAAGAATCCCTGGATCAACCAGATCTACAGTATATGTATTAATACCAGTTGTCTCAATATTTTTAGTTTTAGAAACTTATCAGGACATTTTTAAGGGATGTCCACCCTTCAAAATTTTTTTATATAATATTCCCCCTGTCCCCCCAGCCCCAACCGCTATATTTTTATTATCAGAAAGTGCCCCAAACTTTGCTTACCTTCCCTCTTTCCTCCGCCACACTGCCAGGCCCTCTGCTTGCGAGAAAATGAAAGCAGAGGGGCGGCAGCCATCACGGACGCGGCTGCCGGGAGTTCAGTGCGCGGAGGAAAATGGGAAGGTAAGTAATGTTTGGGGCACTTTCTGCTAATAAAAATATAGGGTTGGGGCTGGGGGGACAGGGGGAGTATTATATAAAAGGATTTTACGCTAGGGGAGGGAATCCAAATCGGGAGGGAGAGGGAGGGGAAGGGAGGGGGAGAAGGTGCAGTGCGCATGCCAAATTTCTCCGGAGGGGAGACAGGAGGCAGAGTCCTATATGGACTCTGCAGTACTCCTGGTGGGCATTTTTTTGGACTTTAGGGGGGGATATCAGAAGAACCAGATGGAGCTGGGATGTAAGGTAAGGATAAAACCACACACAATGGGGCCAGTAGTGGGGGGATTATAGTTTTGGGGGTGGACATGCCCTTTAAAGCTATTCAATGAATTTGCCATTACCACATCCGCTAGAAGACAGTTGCACAGTTTCACCGTTCTCACTGTAAGAAAACTTTCCTAACCTGAAGATGAAATCTTTTCTTCCAAACTTAAAGGATGTCCATGAGTCCTCTGATATGACCTATTCGTGAACAAGCACTAGAGAGTTTATGTTATGGCCCATTAATATATTTGTATAAACCCACACAAACGTGCTTCTCCAGTGTAAACAGCCCTAACTTGTCTAATCTGTCTGCATAGTCAAGCCCCTCCATTCCCTTTATTATTTTAGTTGCCCTTCTCTGAACTGCTTCTATTTCCAAGATGTCCCTTTTGTATATAGGATTCCAAAAATGCACCGCATATTCCAAGGTGGCACAGGGATTATTAAATCCCAAATGCATCACCTTACATTTATCAACATTGAATCTCATCTGCCATTCTGCTGCCCATTTTGATAATATATCTAGGTCTGCTTGCAGCACTTGCACATCATTTGAAGTTTCCAAAGCTCTGCATAGTTTAGTGTCATCAGCAAATGCAAGAGACCTTGCTCTTAATGCCCCTTCTAAGTTATTTATAAACAGATTAAAAAGAAGCGGCCCCAGTACAGAACCCTGAGGCACTCCCCTTAGAACTTTAACCCACATAGATGTAGCTCCATTTACCACTACTCTCCATTTGTGATCCAATAACCAATTCCTATCCATGAACAAATGTTTTTTCTAGGCCAACTGTCCTCAGTTTTTACATTAGTCGCCTATGTGGCACAGTATCAAAAGCTTTCGCAAAATCCAAGTATACCACATCCACTGCTGTGCCTGAATCTAAATTCTTACTCACTTTTTCATAAAAACCAATTAAATTTGTCTGGCATGATCTATTTCTCATAATCCATGCTGATTACTACTAATAAGATCAGTTCTGGAGACAAAGTCAAGGATATGATCCTGTTACAAAGTTTCCAGCACTTGCTTTGTTTGGCTATCCATATTTCATTTTCTATTTATATGTTTAATTGCTTTCTTACACTCTTTATTACAGTTTTATACTCCCTGTAAGACTGTCTAATCCCTCTGATTTCAAAATTTGAAAAGCCTTTTCTTTTTTTCCCTTTTTACCTGAGCATTAACATGCAGGAGAGGACCTATTTTTTTTTAGACTTGTTCCCTAAAAGTACAAATTTAGAAATGTAATAGTTTAATATCCCTTTAAAAGTGGTCCACATCTGCTCAGTATCTACCTTGAAACCATTTCCCCAGTCTATGAGCAGGAGTGATTCCTTTAAAAACATAAAATTAGCTTCCTTAAGTTAAAAGTTTTTGTTAACCCGGTGCACTTTTGCAACCTATATTAAATTACACTATATCATGTTCACTATTCCCTAAAATTCCCATTACCTTCATTTCCAAAATGAGCTTAGGGTTATTAGATATCACCAGATCCAACAACACATTCGTCTAGTAGGAACTATTACCATCTGTGAAAGAAAATGTCTAGAAATTTAAAGGGGAACTGTGGTCTCAAACAAGCTCAGTTTAAAAAAAGGCCAGTTTCCTACCTTTAAAATGAGCCATCAACCACTTTCTACGCTCCACAGCCCAAGAATATAAAGAAATGACTGACCAGGAAGTTAATGGGTGGGAGGCTGACATGTGACATTCCTAAGGCTTCTCCTACACAGTGCCGCGGCGAGCACAGCCTCAGTTGTGATGTAATAAAATCCTTACCTTACATCCCAGCTCCAAATGGTTCTCCTGTAATCCCCCCCCAAAGTCCCAAAAACTGCCCACCAGGAGTACGCAGAGTCCATATGGACTCTGCCTCCTGTCCCCCTCCGGGAGATGTGGCATGTGCACTGCAGGCCTCCCCCCCCTCTCCCTCCAGTTTTGCGATCCCTCCCCTACCATAAAAACCCATGGCATATATTAGTATACCTACCCCAGCCCCAACCGCTTTAAAAGATTTTTAAGAAAGTCCCCCAAACTCTACTTACCTCCCCTCTCTCCCCGGCGTTCTGAGCAGCCGGCAGCCGTGTCCGTGATTGGCTGCCTCTTAGCCAATCACGGACACAGCTGCTGGTCCCGCCCCCTGCTTGCAGTGTTGGGGGACTTTCTTAAAATTATTTTAAGGTGGTTAGGGCTGGGGGAAGGTATATTATCAATGGCAAAATGATTATAAGGGTGGACATGCCCTTTAACCCTGTCATGTCTAAATAAGGAGTATCCTCAATATTTACTGTCCAGTCGTGTGAATCATTAGCCATGTTTTCTGCTATACAGATCACATATACCTTTCCTTATGCTATTAGTTCCAGTTCCCCAGTTTTTCCAGCCAGACTTCTTGCATTTGTAAATATACATTTTAGATTATCAATTGATTTACTTCCATACTTACATGCCTCCTTATCCTCTATGCTCCCTTTCCCCGTTTCCTTCCGCTTGTGTCTAGAGCCCCCTGATCCCTGACTACTCTATCTATCCCTGTGTAGTCCAACGTACCCTCCCCACCATACCTAGTTTAAAATCTCCTCCAACCCCCTAGCCATCTTCTCCCTCAAAACAGCTGCACCATCATCATTGAGGTGCAATCCGTCTCTACTAAAGAGCATGTAGCCAACAGAAAGTCAGCCCAGTTTCTCATAAGCCTAAAACACCATTTCCTACACCACCCTCTTGCCACGCATTTATACTCCTAAGCTCCTGTTGCCTCCCTAGCGTAGCACGTGGCTGCAGTAGTATATCTGAAAACAAACCCTTGTGGTCCTTACTTTTAAACTTTGGCCCCTATCTCTCGGAAATCATTTTTAAGGACCTCACCTCCACCTCTAACTTTGTCAATGGCACCAATGCAAACCAAGACCATCCTCCCAGCCCCACCCAATAATCCTTTTACATGATCCACCACAGTGAACCCTAGCACCAGGCAGGCAACACACTGTTCGACATTTTCTTCTAATAATGGAGTCTCCTACCACTACCACCTGCCTATCCTTCCTAGCCCCCAGTTTTTCCTCCTTTGTATTGGAGATGGCAGCCCCGGGTGCTCAAGGGAATGGCCCGCTCCATACATGCTACTTCCAAACCATTGTCCTCCACATCTTCGCCTAAAACGGCAAATCTTTTGGGATCAACCAGCTGGAAAGAAGCGTCTCTATCTTCCGTCCCCTACTTCCCCTGGTGACCCTTACAAATCTATCTTCCTTTACCACCCTATCTGCCCCATTTCCACCCTCCTGTTTACTGGCCCCCATCAGAAACTGCAATTCCCCCAGATTTGTCAAGCCCTGCAATGCTGCAAGTTCCCATTTAGATTCTGAACCTCAGATTCTAAATGGGCAACCCACTCACATCTGACATATACATAGGTCCCTTGGTGCGGCTGCTCCAAGATCCCATACATGCGCCAGGATGCACACTGCATGGCCCCAACAAAACTGTCCATAATAAACAGCATTCACAGCAACAGCAATACACAGCAAGAGAAAACAGCAATACACACCAGAGAAACAGCAGTTTGTTCTTAAACCCTCTCTTGTTCTAAACGCTTTTTTCTAACACAAAACCCCCTTAAAACAGAAAATCTCTTTACAAGTAATCGCTCTGTAGGAAGAACTTGTGTGGTGCATCCTGGGAAGAAGAAGGACCGTTAGAACCTGAAATGTCAGCTCACTAATGTCAAGAGTAGTGAACAGCAAAGGGTATGAAATCAACTGATTTTTAAGGGCATGTCCACCCCCAAAACTATAATCCCCCAACTACTGGCCCCATCATGTAGTGTAGTGTAATCCTTACCTCACATCCCAGCTCCATAGGGTTCTCCTGTAGTCCCCCCCCAAAGTCCCAAAAACTGCCCACCAGGAGGCTAGCAGGTCCATATAGGACACTGCCTGCTAGCTGGCCTCAGGTAGATTTTTGCCATGGTACTGCAGCCCTTCTCCCCCTCCCTCCCTCCCGTTTTTACTATCCTCCCCTAGCATAAAACCCCTTCAGTACAGTATTCCCCCATGTCTCCCAGCCCCAACCGCATATTTTTTATTTAGAAAGCTCCCCAAACTCTTACTTACCTCTCCTCTTTCCTCCGGCGAAAGTGAGCTGCCGGCAGCCGCGTCTGTGATTGGCTGCCGCTCAGCCAATCACAGACGCGGCTGCCGGTCCCGCCCCTCTGCTTGCATTTCCTTGCAAGCAGAGGGCCGGGGAGCGGCGGAGGAAGAGGGGAGGTAAGTAGAGTTTGGGGGGCTTTCTAAAAAAAAAATATAGCGGTTGGGGCTGGGAGCCCAGGGGGGATCTTATATTAAAAATTCAATTTTAGGGTGGACATACCCTTTAAAAATGGAAGAGAATAGTAGAATACCCAAGTATGCATTACACAAACTAACAATTAACAAATGTTGATAATTTCCACTGAACTGCCCCTTTAACAGAAAGTACTTTACATTCACATGCTATTAAAAAGCATTTACCCCACTAATCCAAGTAAAAAGGAATAATTTCTCACTCCTAGAATATCCTAAACAGTGGTCAGAGATATAAAAAGCTACTCCTTTATGGCCCTGTCGCAATGCATGCGCTTTTACAACATTTATACACCAACTAACATCAGGGGACTGGGTGTCTGGGGAAGGGAGTAGGGTGTAGGAGTAATTTAATTCCACCCACCCCACCTGCTCAGCCCCACTTCTGACTTCCAGCCAAACCCCACCCAACCGCATCCAGAATGCCTAAAGGTTTTCACATGTTGCTTAAAAAGCGGAAATTCTTAGTGCATCACTTTTTGAAACACAAATACAACACAAATAGCTAATATGTGAAAAAATGCAGTTGTGTTGTGTCAGATTGTAGACCCTTTATGCCCATAGATCCTTAAAGGGTATGTCCACCAAAAAGTTATAAGTTCCCCAAGGGCTCCAGCCCCAACAGCTATATTTATTTCTTTAGAAAGCCCCCAAACTCTACTTACCTCCCTCTTTCCTCCACCGCGCTCCTGGCCCTCTGCTTGCGAGAAAATGCAAGCAGAGGGGCGGGACCGGCAGCCGCGTCTGTGATTGGCTGAGCGCGCGCCAATCACGGACGCGGCTGCCAGCAGCTCATCGGCGGGGAGGAAAGAGGAGAGGTAAGTAAGTTTGGGGAGCTTTATAAAGATACAAATATAGCGGTTGGGGCTGGGAGCCCAGGGGGAATCTTATGTATTAAACATTTTACGCTAGGGGAAGGAAGGGAGAGGGAGGGAGGGAGAGGGAGGGAGAGGGAGGGGGAGGGAGGGGGAGAAGGGGGCTGCAGTACGCATGCCAAACTTCTCCCGGAGGCCAGGTAGCAGGCAGAGTCCTATATGGACTCTGCTAGCCTCCTGGTGGGCAGTTTTTGGGACTTGGGGGGGGAATACAGGAGAACCCTATGGAGCTGGGATGTGAGGTAAGGATTAAATACACACATGGTGAGGCCAGTAGTTGGGGGGATTATAGTTTTGGGGGTGGAATGCCCTTTAAACACTGTTAGTAACAGGTGTGCTATATGCTCCTGAATGCTAAGGATGTTCTAAAAAGGACATACATTCCCAGTAATTTCAGTGAATACAAGAGCATTTCAGTATTTAAAACTAATGTGTGAGTGTGACAAGTATAGATGCTAATGTCGTGTAAATACTGTATATACCGTAATAGTCCTAAAGAAGCTCTCGTTTCCCAGATTTATCAGAAAAGCTTTCTTTAGTCAGCATTTCAGCTAAAAGAACATTCATGCTGTTTATCTATTTGCAGAGCTTCATGTTTAATATAAATCTATCAAGTTCTACCCTCTGTCACCCCCCCACCCCCGATGGAAAGAAAATAAAGAATAATAGACTTCAGACTTCACAAAGCCCACGCTTTACGAACGAAATGTAACACTTTGAGAAGAAAACGTCATTAAATTTACCAGATTATTACTTTGTTTTATTTTATAACATTAGCAAAGAACCCGTGATTGTTCTATAAGAGATGAACATTTTCAGCACCGCATAAATTTCCATTACTGTGATAACACATTTATCCTGTTCAGTTAGCCAGCAACCAAGCAGTCTGGTGATAGCAATAAGACACTTTGGGAGTCTGGGGATATCGGACAGTATCAGTAACAGGTTTGGGACACATAACTCTAGATGTAATGGATAGAAAATTGTCCAAATGAATACAAATATAGCTTTATAAGGATGTTCAGTAATTAACCATTCCAATGATAAAAGGATGGCCTAAAAGCTTGTAAATATTTTCGCTAGCTATTCACAATTGCCCTCCTTAAAAGGGGGAACTGTGGTCCAAAAATGATTTAGGTAAATAGCTAGCAGAGAGATATAGATAGATAGATAGATAGATAGATAGATAGCAGAGTTAGATAGATAGCAGAGTTATATAGATAGATAGATAGATAGATAGATAGATAGATAGATAGATAGCGAGAGAGTAGATAGATAGATAGATAGATAGATAGCAGAGAGTTAGATAGATAGCAGAGAGTTAGATAGATATGTAGATAGATAGATAGTAGAGATAGATAGATAGCAGATATCTGTTGTATTCAATAGATCAACTGGACTTGAAGTTTAGTTCTTGAAGACGTTTCACTAGTCATCCGAATGGCTTTCTCAATTCAGAATGACTTGTACAAGAAACTGTGGCATTATGTACCCTGGAAAATCCCAATTAGATATCACAGTCAAGTGTTAAGGGCGTGATTGGATAGTGGCTAGAGGGTGTATAGGAATGCAGAGTAAGCTGTCAAAACAGCATTGTACATGGCAGACAGTTGGTGTCGAAGCCCCCCACCTCTATTTAGGCTTGGTTCTTCATTTTCAATAAATGGCCCTCCTAACACCTCTCTTGAACCAGTCACGTTCCTTTGCCAATATGTTAGCATTACAATCTTCAAAGGTGTGTCCTTTATCCTTAAGATGCATTCTTCACTGCACTGCACTGCGTATATGATGTCGCTTTTTTGTGTTTGGGTATTGGGTCTTTCGGATGTACCAATGCTGCCTCAGTGTGTTGTTTGGTTTAGAGCAGACAGGGATACGGTGTTTTATGAAAATTCTTCTTAATTTCTCGGAGACTCTGCTACATATGGGATGACCATGTTCTTTCTCCTGTCTTGCTTTTCCCCTTTGTGGTATTCGTGTTCTTTTCTTTCCTTCTACTTCTTTTTACAAAGGCCCAGTCTGGATATCCACAAGTTTTAAGGGCTCCTCTGAGATGTTTCATTTCTTTAGCCTTCGCATGTGTGCTAGTGGGGATGTTCTCAGCTCTGTGTTGCAGGTTCTGATGACACCCAGCTTGTGATCTAAAGGGTGGTGGGAGTCAAACATCAAATACTGATCTGTGTGGTTGGTTTTCTGTAACCTCTACTTCCAGTTTATGCTGTTTTGACACCTTACTCCGGGCGTTCCTATAACACCTCTTAGCCACTATCCAATCACGCCCTTAACACTTGGCTGTGATATGCTAATTGGGATTTTCCAGGGTACATAATTGCCACAGATTCTTGTACAAGTCATTCTGAATTGAGAAAGCCAGTCGGATGACTAGCGAAACGTCTTCAAGAACTAAACTTCAAGTCTAGTTGATCTAATTGAATACAACAGATATACCGTGACCTGGATGGATGAATATTACAGATATACCGTGACCTGGATGGATGAATATTACAGATATACCCGGATAATACACTACTGGTAACTAACTGGGAATTTTATCACATACTGGTAGCAAACTGGGAATTTTATCACATAATGGTAGCAAATGGATAATATCACATACTGGTAACTAACTGGGAATTTTATCACATACTGGTACAAGCTGGGAATTTTATCACATACTGGTAGCAAACTGGGATTTTATCACATAATGGTAGCAACGGAATTTTATCACATACTGGTAGCAAACGGAATAATATCACATACTGGTACAACTGGGAATTTTATCACATACTAGTAGCAAACGGAATAATATCACATACTGGTAACTAACTGGGAATTTTATCACATACTGGTAGCAAACTGGGAATTTTATCACATACTGGTAGCAAACTGGGAATTTTATCACATACTGGTAGCAACTGGAATTTTATCACATAATGGTAGCAAACTAGGAATTTTATCACATACTGGTAGCAAACGGAATAATATCACATACTGGTAAACACTGGGAATTTTATCACATACTGGTAGCAAACGGATAATATCACATACTGGTAACTAACTGGGAATTTTATCACATACTAGTACAAACTAGGAAATTTTTTTACATACTGGTAGCAAACTGGGAATTTTATCACATACTGGTAGCAAATTGGGATTGTATCACATGCTGGACGAATGTTTTAAAATCTCTGCTTATTTCAACATATAAATGCAGTATTGCGTATAAGTGTCCTTGCTATCCCATATATGGTGGGCAGGACAGTAGGCCCATTTAAATGCAGATTCCACACAATAGGAGACATCAAACTGGCACTGGCAAAATCTGATTCTGTTGTACAGAAATAGGATGATCCGTCAGTGGCCAGTCATTTAAGAATGGCTTAATACCAGTTGTTCCGTCTGCGTGGGATGTTGATTGAATTGTCCCATCATTACAACAAGTGGTGACCATCAGAATACACTCTTGCGCAGAGGCATTCGGATTTTTAGGCTAGGTGCATTTCAACCTAAGGGCTGAATGGGAAGTTAAAGTTGTCTTGTTTTTTGCCCAAGAGATAAATATGCATAATGTGGTTCATCACGGCCAGAGATGAACCCAGCATGATTAATAAACGGAATTGCTGGGGACTGTAGACCAGCACTGGGAATGAGAAGAACAAATATCCCAAGGCTGTACCCATTATCTTAGTCCCAGCAGATAAGTACTAACACCGGAATCGAGCAACGAAGAGGGCCCCCTCAACTCCACGGAGGAAGGGGAGCCCTTTCTACCGTGCGTCCTTCAGGTTTGGCTAGAGAAGGTCAAGGCACAGGCTCTGGTACTCATCAACAGGTGGTGAGGATGAAAGCATGCACTCTGCATTACGGAGGCTCGAGATGGGGCTCGTCCTCAGATACCTCTACTGGGGCCTCCTGCAGAGCAGGAGAATAGAGGTTATGGAGGGTCAGCAGGCGGAAACGGGAAACCACTCTGAGTGAATGGGTGTACCTGGGGCTCACAGTCAGAAGGGGCATGGTTAGCCATGCTAAAAGCTATGCTTAACAAAATAGGAAAACCCGTCCCTGGGACGGTCACCACAAGTGTAACAACAGGGGGGGCCAAAACAAGTTCCCTCTAATTGGAATTGTATATGTGCGCAGATATAAAATTTTCTGTGCGCATACAAAATAAATTGTGTGTGCTACATACCACAGCACTTATTTTCCAGCAGATTTTTGCATGCGCACCACTGATATTGGTCCTTTAAGGGCCTCTATAGTGAAATTTATACATTGCTCCAATACAACATAAAAAAAGGTTATTGTATTCTGCCTTCCTCTGTGGATCCATGTTTGCACACTGTCTGATTTACTACAGAGCTACCCACTCCCCCTCCCATCTCTGGTCATTCCCCCTGTCTCAAGTAGTCCGGCTGTAAATTAAAGGGCATGTCCACCCCCAAAACTATAATCCCCCAACTACTGGCCCCATCATGTAGTGTAGTGTAATCCTTACCTCACATCCCAGCTCCATATGGTTCTCCTGTAGTCCCCCCCCCAAAGTCCCAAAAACTGCCCACCGGAGGAGAGCAGAGTCCTATAGGACTCTGCCTCCTACCTGGCCTCCGGGAGAAGTTTGGCATGCGTACTGCAGCCCTTCTCCCCCTCTTTTCCCTTCCTCTCCGGATTCCCTCCCCCTAGTGTAAATTCCCTTTAATAAAGTAATCCCCCTGGTCTCCCAGCCCCAACCGCATAATTTTTATTTTTAGAAACTCCCCAAACTCCGGATTCCCTCCCCTAGTGTAAATTCCCTTTAATAAAGTAATCCCCCTGGTCTCCCCCCCAACCGCATAATTTTTATTTTTAGAAAGCTCCCCAAACTCTTACTTACCTCCCCTCTTTCCTCCGCTGGCATCTAATTGACCACAAAAAACCGCAAAATATTGCTCAAAAGCAAAAAAAAGGTCACAGCTGCAACAGCCGAAAAAAAGCTAAAAGCAAGCAAGCAAAATAAACATTTCTCCGTTCTCAAACAGCACCAAGCACAGCAATGCAACAATAAAGCATCACATACTGGTAGCAAACTGGGAATTTTATCACATAATGGTAGCAAATGGAATAATATCACATACTGGTAACTAACTGGGAATTTTATCACATACAGATAAAAATGAAATTGTCAATTTACTGTGCCTCTGTGTCATTAATTTGTGTGCCTCTGTTTACCTCTTATCTATCTCTGTCTTTTTCTCTGTCTTTCTATTTATCACTATATGGATGTGTATCTGTCTGTTTGTTTGTCTGTCTGTTTGTGTCTCTCAGGCTGTCTCTATACCTAGTAGGTGTGGCTTATATTGTATGGGGAAGGGTATGGTCTAATAAATTTGAGCTGCACTAAGCACATAAGAGTGCCCATTAGTGCCCCTGATTATGCTTTATTGTTGCATTGCTGTGCTTGGTGCTGTTTGAGAACGGAGAAATGTTTATTTTGCTTGCTTGCTTTTAGCTTTTTTTCGGCTGTTGCAGCTGTGTTTGGTGGTTGATGCATCTTGCCGTTTTTGCGGTATTATGCCAGCGGAGGAAAGAGGGGAGGTAAGTAAGAGTTTGGGGAGCTTTCTAAAAATAAAAATTATGCGGTTGGGGGGGAGACCAGGGGGATTACTTTATTAAAGGGAATTTACACTAGGGGAGGGAATCCGGAGTTTGGGGAGCTTTCTAAAAATAAAAATTATGCGGTTGGGGCTGGGAGACCAGGGGGATTACTTATTAAAGGGAATTTACACTAGGGGGAGGGAATCCGGAGAGGAAGGGAAAAGAGGGGGAGAAGGGCTGCAGTACGCATGCCAAACTTCTCCCGGAGGCCAGGTAGGAGGCAGAGTCCTATAGGACTCTGCTCTCCTCCGGTGGGCAGTTTTTGGGACTTTGGGGGGGGGACTACAGGAGAACCATATGGAGCTGGGATGTGAGGTAAGGATTACACTACACTACATGATGGGGCCAGTAGTTGGGGGATTATAGTTTTGGGGGTGGACATGCCCTTTAATTTACAGCCGGACTACTTGAGACAGGGGGAATGACCAGAGATGGGAGGGGGAGTGGGTAGCTCTGTAGTAAATCAGACAGTGTGCAAACATGGATCCACAGAGGAAGGCAGAATACAATAACCTTTTTTTATGTTGTATTGGAGCAATGTATAAATTTCACTATAGAGGCCCTTAAAGGACCAATATCAGTGGTGCGCATGCAAAAATCTGCTGGAAAAAAGTGCTGTGGTATGTAGCACACACAATTTCATTTTGTATGCGCACAGAAAATTTTATATCTGCGCACATATACAATTCCAATTAGAGGGAACTTGTTTTGGCCCCCCCTGTTGTTACACTTGTGGTGACCGTCCCAGGGACGGGTTTTCCTATTTTGTTAAGCATAGCTTTTAGCATGGCTAACCATGCCCCTTCTGACTGTGAGCCCCAGGTACACCCATTCACTCAGAGTGGTTTCCCGTTTCCGCCTGCTGACCCTCCATAACCTCTATCTCCTGCTCTGCAGGAGGCCCCAGTAGAGGTATCTGAGGACGAGCCCCATCTCGAGCCTCCGTAATGCAGAGGTGCATGCTTTCATCCTCACCACCTGTTGATGAGTACCAGAGCCTGTGCCTTGACCTTCTCTAGCCAAACCTGAAGGACGCACGGTAGAAAGGGCTCCCCTTCCTCCGTGGAGTTGAGGGGGCCCTCTTCGTTGCTCGATTCCGGGTGTTAGTACTATCTGCTGGGACTAAGATAATGGGTACAGCCTTGGGATATTTGTTCTTCTCATTCCCAGTGCTGGTCTACAGTCCCCAGCAATTCCGTTTATTAATCATGCTGGGTTCATCTCTGGCCGTGATGAACCACATTATGCATATTTATCTCTTGGGCAAAAAACAAGACAACTTTAACTTCCCATTCAGCCCTTAGGTTGAAATGCACCTAGCCTAAAAATCCGAATGCCTCTGCGCAAGAGTGTATTCTGATGGTCACCACTTGTTGTAATGATGGGACAATTCAATCAACATCCCACGCAGACGGAACAACTGGTATTAAGCCATTCTTAAATGACTGGCCACTGACGGATCATCCTATTTCTGTACAACAGAATCAGATTTTGCCAGTGCCAGTTTGATGTCTCCTATTGTGTGGAATCTGCATTTAAATGGGCCTACTGTCCTGCCCACCATATATGGGATAGCAAGGACACTTATACGCAATACTGCATTTATATGTTGAAATAAGCAAGATTTTAAAACATTCGTCCAGCATGTGATACAATCCCAATTTGCTACCAGTATGTGATAAAATTCCCAGTTTGCTACCAGTATGTAAAAAAATTTCCTAGTTTGTACTAGTATGTGATAAAATTCCCAGTTAGTTACCAGTATGTGATATTATCCGTTTGCTACCAGTATGTGATAAAATTCCCAGTGTTTACCAGTATGTGATATTATTCCGTTTGCTACCAGTATGTGATAAAATTCCTAGTTGTGCTACCATTATGTGATAAAATTCCAGTTGCTACCAGTATGTGATAAAATTCCCAGTTTGCTACCAGTATGTGATAAAATTCCCAGTTTGCTACCAGTATGTGATAAAATTCCCAGTTAGTACCAGTATGTGATATTATTCCGTTGCTACTAGTATGTGATAAAATTCCCAGTTGTACCAGTATGTGATATTATTCCGTTTGCTACCAGTATGTGATAAAATTCCAGTTTGCTACCATTATGTGATAAAATCCCAGTTTGCTACCAGTATGTGATTAAAATTCCCAGCTTGATACCGATCACATACTGGTAACTAACTGGGAATTTTATCACATACTGGTAGCAAGCTGGGAATTTTATCACATACTGGTAGCAAACTGGGAATTTTATCACAAGTTGTTACCAGTATTTGATAACATTCCTAGTTGCCTACCAGTAAGATAATGAATTGTCAATTTACTGTGCCTCTGTGTCATTAATTTGTGTGCCTCTGTTTACCTCTTATCTATCTCTGTCTTTTTCTCTGTCTTTCTATTTATCACTATATGGATGTGTATCTGTCTGTTTGTTTTGTCTGTCTGTTTGTGTCTCTCAGGCTGTCTCTATACCTAGTAGGTGTGGCTTATATTGTATGGGGAAGGGTATGGTCTAATAAATTTGAGCTGCACTAAGCACATAAGAGTGCCCATTAGTGCCCCTGATTAATCAGGGGCACTAATGGGCACTCTTATGTGCTTAGTGCAGCTCAAATTTATTAGACCATACCCTTCCCCATACAATATAAGCCACACCTACTAGGTATAGAGACAGCCTGAGAGACACAAACAGACAGACAAACAAACAGACAGATACACATCCATATAGTGATAAATAGAAAGACAGAGAAAAGACAGAGATAGAGATAAGAGGTAAACAGAGGCACACAAATTAATGACACAGAGGCACAGTAAATTGACAATTCATTTATCTTACTGGTAGGCAACTAGGAATGTTATCAAATACTGGTAACAACCTGGGAATTTTATTACATACTGATAGCAAACTGGGATTTTTTTTCACATACTGGTAGCAAACGGGAATTTTATCACATAATGGTAGCAAACGGAATAATATCACATACTGGTAACTAACTGGGAATTTTATCACATACTGGTAGCAAACTGGGAATTTTATCACATAATGGTAGCAAATGGAATAAATCACCTACTGGTAACTAACTGGGAATGTTTATCACATACTGGTAGCAAGTGGGACTTTCAGTATGTGATATTATTCCGTTTGCTACCAGTATGTGATAAAATTCCTAGTTTGCTACCATTATGTGATAAAATTCCCAGTTTGCTACCAGTATGTGATAAAATTCCCTACTGGAGCAACTGTGAAATTTTTTTATCACATAATGGTAGCAAACTAGGAATTTTATCACATACTGGTAGCAAACGGAATAATATCACATACTGGTAAACACTGGGAATTTTATCACATACTGGTAGCAAACGGATAATATCACATACTGGTAACTAACTGGGAATTTTATCACATACTAGTACAAACTAGGAAATTTTTTTACATACTGGTAGCAAACTGGGAATTTTATCACATACTGGTAGCAAATTGGGATTGTATCACATGCTGGACGAATGTTTTAAAATCCTTGCTTATTTCAACATATAAATGCAGTATTGCGTATAAGTGTCCTTGCTATCCCATATATGGTGGCAGGACAGTAGGCCCATTTAAATGCAGATTCCACACAATAGGAGACATCAAACTGGCACTGGCAAAATCTGATTCTGTTGTACAGAAATAGGATGATCCGTCAGTGGCCAGTCATTTAAGAATGGCTTAATACCAGTTGTTCCGTCTGCGTGGGATGTTGATTGAATTGTCCCATCATTACAACAAGTGGTGACCATCAGAATACACTCTTGCGCAGAGGCATTCGGATTTTTAGGCTAGGTGCATTTCAACCTAAGGGCTGAATGGGAAGTTAAAGTTGTCTTGTTTTTTGCCCAAGAGATAAATATGCATAATGTGGTTCATCACGGCCAGAGATGAACCCAGCATGATTAATAAACGGAATTGCTGGGGACTGTAGACCAGCACTGGGAATGAGAAGAACAAATATCCCAAGGCTGTACCCATTATCTTAGTCCCAGCAGATAGTACTAACACCGGAATCGAGCAACGAAGAGGGCCCCCTCAACTCCACGGAGGAAGGGGAGCCCTTTCTACCGTGCGTCCTTCAGGTTTGGCTAGAGAAGGTCAAGGCACAGGCTCTGGTACTCATCAACAGGTGGTGAGGATGAAAGCATGCACTCTGCATTACGGAGGCTCGAGATGGGGCTCGTCCTCAGATACCTCTACTGGGGCCTCCTGCAGAGCAGGAGAATAGAGGTTATGGAGGGTCAGCAGGCGGAAACGGGAAACCACTCTGAGTGAATGGGTGTACCTGGGGCTCACAGTCAGAAGGGGCATGGTTAGCCATGCTAAAAGCTATGCTTAACAAAATAGGAAAACCCGTCCCTGGGACGGTCACCACAAGTGTAACAACAGGGGGGGCCAAAACAAGTTCCCTCTAATTGGAATTGTATATGTGCGCAGATATAAAATTTTCTGTGCGCATCAAAATAAATTGTGTGTGCTACATACCACAGCACTTTTTTCCAGCAGATTTTTGCATGCGCACCACTGATATTGGTCCTTTAAGGGCCTCTATAGTGAAATTTATACATTGCTCCAATACAACATAAAAAAAGGTTATTGTATTCTGCCTTCCTCTGTGGATCCATGTTTGCACACTGTCTGATTTACTACAGAGCTACCCACTCCCCCTCCCATCTCTGGTCATTCCCCCTGTCTCAAGTAGTCCGGCTGTAAATTAAAGGGCATGTCCACCCCCAAAACTATAATCCCCCAACTACTGGCCCCATCATGTAGTGTAGTGTAATCCTTACCTCACATCCCAGCTCCATATGGTTCTCCTGTAGTCCCCCCCCCAAAGTCCCAAAAACTGCCCACCGGAGGAGAGCAGAGTCCTATAGGACTCTGCCTCCTACCTGGCCTCCGGGAGAAGTTTGGCATGCGTACTGCAGCCCTTCTCCCCCTCTTTTCCCTTCCTCTCCGGATTCCCTCCCCCTAGTGTAAATTCCCTTTAATAAGTAATCCCCCTGGTCTCCCAGCCCCAACCGCATAATTTTTATTTTTAGAAACTCCCCAAACTCCGGATTCCCTCCCCTAGTGTAAATTCCCTTTAATAAAGTAATCCCCCTGGTCTCCCCCCCAACCGCATAATTTTTATTTTTAGAAAGCTCCCCAAACTCTTACTTACCTCCCCTCTTTCCTCCGCTGGCACGAATTGACCAAGCAAAAACGTCACGTGATTGGCACACTCACAAAAAGCACAGCTGCAACAGCCGAAAAAAAGCTAAAAGCAAGCAAGCAAAATAAACATTTCTCCGTTCTCAAACAGCACCAAGCACAGCAATGCAACAATAAAGCATAATCAGGGGCACTAATGGGCACTCTTATGTGCTTAGTGCAGCTCAAATTTATTAGACCATACCCTTCCCCATACAATATAAGCCACACCTACTAGGTATAGAGACAGCCTGAGAGACACAAACAGACAGACAAAACAAACAGACAGATACACATCCATATAGTGATAAATAGAAAGACAGAGAAAAAGACAGAGATAAGATAAGAGGTAAACAGAGGCACACAAATTAATGACACAGAGGCACAGTAAATTGACAATTCATTTATCTTACTGGTAGGCAACTAGGAATGTTATCAAATACTGGTAACAACCTGGGAATTTTATTACATACTGATAGCAAACTGGGATTTTTTTTCACATACTGGTAGCAAACGGGAATTTTATCACATAATGGTAGCAAACGGAATAATATCACATACTGGTAACTAACTGGGAATTTTATCACATACTGGTAGCAAACTGGGAATTTTATCACATAATGGTAGCAAATGGAATAATATCACATACTGGTAACTAACTGGGAATTTTATCACATACTGGTAGCAAGCTGGGATTTTATCACATACTGGTAGCAAACTGGGAATTTTATCACATAATGGTAGCAAACTAGGAATTTATCATCACTACTGGTAGCAAACGGAATAATATCACATACTGGTAACTAACTGGAATTTTATCACATACTAGTAGCAAACGGAATTATATCACATACTGGTAAACTAACTGGGAATTTGAATAATATCACATACTGGTAACTAACTGGGAATTTTATCACATACTGGTAGCAAACGGAATAATATCACATACTGGTAACTAACTGGGAATTTTATCACATACTAGTAACAAACTAGGAAATTTTTTTACATACTGGTAGCAAACTGGGAATTTTATCACATACTGGTAGCAAATTGGGATTGTATCACATGCTGGACGAATGTTTTAAAATCTCTGCTTATTTCAACATATAAATGCAGTATTGCGTATAAGTGTCCTTGCTATCTCATATATGTGGGCAGGACAGTAGGCCCATTTAAATGCAGATTCCAACATCATAGGAGTGACATCAAACTGGCACTGGCAAAATCTGATTCTGTTGTACAGAAATAGGATGATCCGTCAGTGGCCAGTCATTTAAGAATGGCTTAATACCAGTTGTCCGATCTGCGTGGGATGTTGATTGACCATGTCCCATCATTACAACAAGGTGGTGACCATCAGAATACACTCTTGCGCAGAGGCATTCTGGATTTTTAGGCTAGGTGCATTTCAACCTAAGGGGCTGAATGGGAAGTTAAAGTTGTCTTGTTTTTTGCCCAAGAGATAAATATGCATAATGTGGTTCATCATCGGCCAGAGATGAACCCAGCATGATTAATATACGGAATTGCTGGGGGACTGTAGACCAGCACTGGGAATGGGAGAAGAACAAAATATCCCAAGGCTGTACCCATTATCTTAGTCCCAGCAGATAAGTACTAACACCGGAATCGAGCAACGAAGGAGGGCCCCCTCAGACTCCACGGAGGAAGGGGAGCCCTTTCTACCGTGCGTCCTTCAGGTTTGGCTAGAGAAGGTCAAGGCACAGGCTCTGGTACTCATCAACAGGTGGTGAGGATGAAAGCATGCACTCTGCATTACGGAGGCTCGAGATGGGGCTCGTCCTCAGATACCTCTACTGGGGCCTCCTGCAGGAGCAGGAGATAGAGGTTATGGAGGGTCAGCAGGCGGAAACGGGAAACCACTCTGAGTGAATGGGGTGTACCTGGGGGCTCACAGTCAGAAGGGGCATGGTTAGCCATGCTAAAAGCTATGCTTAACAAAATAGGAAAACCCGTCCCTGGGACGGTCACCACAAGTGTAACAACAGGGGGGGGCCACAAACAATGTTCCCTCTAATTGGAAATTGTATATGTGCGCAGATATAAAATTTTCTGTGCGCATACAAAATGAAATTGTGTGTGCTACATACCACAGCACTTATTTTCCAGCAGATTTTTGCATGCGCACCACTGATATATGGTCCTTTAAGGGCCTCTATAGTGAAATTTATACATTGCTCCAATACAGACATAAAAAAAAGGTTATTGTATTCTGCCTTCCTCTGTGGATCCATGTTTGCACACTGTCTGATTTACTACAGAGCTACCCACTCCCCCTCCCATCTCTGGTCATTCCCCCGTTCAAGTAGTCCGGCTGTAAATTAAAGGGCATGTCCACCCCCAAACTTCTAATCCCCCAACCCCACTACTGGCCCCATCATGTAGTGTAGTGTAATCTTACCTCACATCCCACTCCATATGGTTCTCCTGTAGTCCCCCCCCCAAAGTCCCAAAAACTGCCCACCAGGAGAGAGCAGAGTCCTATAGGACCTGCCTCCTCACCTGGCCTCCGGGAGAAGTTTGGCATGCGTACTGCAGCCTTCTCCCCCTCTTCTCCCTTCCTCTCCGGATTCCCTCCCCCTAGTGTAATTCCCTTTATAAGTAATCCCCCTGGTCCCCCAGCCCCAACCGCATAATTTTTATTTTTAGAAAGCTCCCCAAACTCCGGATTCCCTCCCCCTATGTAAATCCCTTTATAAAGTAATCCCCCTGGTCTCCCGCCCCAACCGCATAATTTTTATTTTTAGAACTCCCCAAACTCTTACTTACCTCCCCCTTTCCTCCGCTGCACTGAATGACCGGCAGCCGTGTCCGTGAGGGCTGCCGCTCAGCCAATCACGATGCGACTGCTGGTCCCGCCCCTCTGCTTGCATTCTCGCAAGCAGAGGGCCGCAGCGCGGCGAAGGAAGAAGGGAGGTAAGTAAGAGTTTGGGGATCTTTCTAAAAGTAAAAATCATGCGGTTGGCTGGGGGACCAGGGGAAGGCTATATTAAAAAATAGAATTAAGGGTGGACATACCCTTTAAGCCTGTGAAACAAGCTGCTTATGCACATTAATCCTCCTACACATGACACATCACTCTAACCTTTGTAAAGAAAAAAACCCCAAAACCTTGGTATGCAAGCCTGTAGTGAGGAAGTTTCTCCGTTGTTCTGAAGATAGTGCTACATAAGGTGTGGGAGGGGGAAAGGGGGGGGAGTTTGGAGACACAGAATCCTGCCTTATCACTGCAGTCTGATCTCCCTTTGACAGGCAATAAATTGGTGAAAGCTTGCGGAGGAGGGGGACTTCTCCTTCCCTTTGCTTCTGTTTTTAACCCAGTATTTACGATGTATTTTAGTTAGCTTGAAGGAGTCATTGGGAGACTTGCTGTACAACTTGTGTAAGCTTACACACTACAACCGGTATGCTGTTAGGGTATTTGATTGACAGCTCAAGCAGAATGGTGTATTGAAATCTTTACTCTTTTAACTTACCGTATAACTCGAGTATAAACCAACCCGAGTATAAACCGAGGTACCCATTTCACCTAAAATCTAATAAAAGTTGTTGACTCAGTATAAACCGAGGGTAGACCTTGGCATCAAGATGTTTGGAAACTACAACTCCCAGCTATAAAGCATGCTGGGAGTTGTAGTTTCCAAACATCTTGAATGCCACCCTCACTTGGCATTCAAGATGTTTTGGAAACTACAACTCCCAGCATGCTTTATTAGCTGTGAGTTGTAGTTTCCAAACATCTTGAATGCCACCCCACTTGGCATTCAAGATGTTTGGAAACTACAACTCCCAGCTAATAAAGCGCTGGGAGTTGTAGTTTCCAAAACATCTTGAATGCCACCCTCACCCTCAAACCCAGTTAAGTTTGTACCTGTGGGCTCTCTTCATCCAGGATCTGTGGGCTCTCCTCCATCCAGGGCTTCCTGGGACTGTGTGCTGGTAAGTTCCTCTCATTCCGGCCGCAGCGTCCTCTCCATTCCGGCAGCAGCGTCTCTCCATCCGCAGCCGCACGATCAGTCCTGTACTGGCGCGCCGGCTGATGTCACTAATTGGCGCCGGGCAGTGACGTCGGCCAGTACATGCTGATCGTCGGCTGCCGGAATGAGAGGACTCTGCGCCGGAATGGAGAGGACGCTGATCTTCAAAGGTGAGTGACTCGAGTATAAACCGAGTCCGAGTTTTCGGGCTGATTTTTCAGCCTGAAAAACTCGGTTTATACTCGAGTATATACGGTATATATCTCAGGACAGAGGGGGAATCTGAAGAAAATAAAGCTACTCTGGAGGTTGGGGGGAATTATAGAACACAAATAAAGATTTTTTTTTTAATTTTTCCCACTATAGATGCCCTTTAATATCAATAGATAGTGTTACAGTAGACAAAGAATGGCCATTCAAGAAAGGGAAGGAGAAAGAGCCCAAAGTAGCATAAACTTTCGGCAACTGAATCCAGGTTTTCAGAATAATGACTAGCATCATAAAGCAGACAGCATCTGGAAAGAGCAGCGGATCTCTTCACATTTCTTGACCAGATTTTGGTGCTTACAAAATTCATGGTGGCGCAGCCTGGAGGAGATATGATGAGGAGTTCTGCCAAACGCTTGCGCTGAGACCAGAAGTAGGGTGGAACACCAAAGCCAAAAAGCCGTAGATCTGTCCCCTGTTGGCTTTTTAATGAAGGACAATGCCACTTTGACCCCGCATGCAGATTCGAACACGATTGTTCTGTATGCAGGGGACCAGGCCATGCTGCCACACGTGGTTTTCTCTGACCAAGGGCCCAACCCAAGCAACCTTCTAGCAGTGGTCAAGTGGTCAAGAGAACGCCAGTGAGCGTGGCAGAAATGAAAGACTGGCTCTCCATTTACCCCAGGAATTGGGAAGCAGACCTACTTAGGTCTGGCTTCACTATAGGTTTTTTCATCCCTTGTGTTTACTCCCCTTTCCCCCAGTTTTCAAAAAATGTAAAATCAGTAATTGAGTTGCTGGAAGTAGCTAGGCAAAAGTTAAATGTAGAAGTGAGCCTAGGTTGCATGATTGGACCGTTCAACGAGTTATTATTTCCCAAGCTGAGGATTTCCCCACTGGGAGTGATTTCAAAGAAGGAGACAGGTAAATACAGGATGATTCACCACTTATCGTACCCCAATGGCAGAAGGGTTAATGATGGAAAATCGAAAGAACTAACATCAGTGTTTTATGTGTCTTTTTATAGGGCGGTGGATCTGGTAAGGGAAGCCTGTCCAGAGGCTTTGCTCACTAAGTCTGACATCGAGCCTGCCTTCAGATTGCTTCCTGCCCATATTAATCATGCTGGGTTCATCTCTGGCCGGTAAGCTGTTTCTACTAGGTTGTCAACTGGCAGGTAAGTATTATTATGATATATGCCTGCCCATGAGGTGCTCCATTCAGCTTATTTCTGGAATGGATGGTCCGGTATGATACGGGAATGGGAGCCATAATCCACTACCTAGACAACTTCTTGTTTGTAGGCCCCGCAAAGTCAACTCACTGCTCATACTTACTAAATAATTTTAGGTTACTGATGCAACAAATAGGCGTACCCTTGTCATCAGAAAAAAGTACCGGAGTATCGTGCCCACTAACCCTGTGGGACATCTTGGAGGAGGCCTACCACAACTGATCCAGTCGTCTGTAGCACAATCCACATGGACAAGTCATGGTAAGGCATGGGGGGAATGGTCAGAAGTAGCAAAAGGCAAGAACTGGCAGGATGATAAAGTGAGGCTAGAGTGCACAGTAACTTACCTTTCTATACTTCGCAGTCAGGGTAGCTCAGCATTGGTGGCACAGCATAGGATGTCTGGGGTCTCCTTTTTCTTTAGGCTTTGGGGAATAAGGGATTCCAAAGAAGCCAGGAGACTGATATCATTCGGCCTTCTTTCCTGCCTTTGGGACAGATTACAACAGGTACCGGTATGTACGGACTGCCTGAATGTACGGATGGCCTGAATGTGCACTATTCAGGCCAAGCTTTATTTTGGCTTTCTTCAGAGCGCTTCGAGTTGTGTGTGTGAGTGAACTAGTACCACCGAGCCAAACAAAAGCTGGGGGCTTAAAAGTAGAGGACATGAAAGTTAGTGAGTCACTAGTGCAGATTAGGTCCAGAGATCAAAAATGGACGTATTTGGTGCTGGAGTTTATCACTATTCCCCCTACAGTCACCTTGTTGCCCAGTGACAAAACAGGTTGTTTTCACAACTACGGTTCCCAGGAGCCAACTTCCTTTCACACGTAAATGGATCCCTTTTAACCAAGTTCCTGTTTGAGTCCATCCTTAAAAAGGTGCTGCGCTAGCTTGGGCTTAATCCACAAGACATTGTGACGCACTCCTTCCGAATTGGTGCGTCGACCGAGGCTAGCAGTCTAGGTTTTTCCAATGCCCAAGTAAAATGCATAGGAATATGGAAATCAGATTGTGTAGCACAGTACATTCCACCAAATCTGGTGACTAACTAAGCTCCCACCCCCCCTCACAGGTATGGAAAGACCAGAAGTGTGGATACTTGGACAGTCCTTTATATACTGGACTAAGAAGAGAGCAAGGATTCGTCCCAGAGGACATCAACTTGGCTTCTGGAATATCGACATACACTGGAAAGAATATGAGGAATGCAATGGTTACAAGTCCTACCGGAGGTTTTTTCCATCAGCCAGAAAGAAAGGGTGCCAGTGATCTTAGTGTCCTTATTAATGCCAATTACAATCTGAAAGGGGTTATGGTACCTCATATGAATAAAAGTGGGGGGGAGGGCCAACTGGTACAATCCGTCTTGGGGGTATTGCTGGTACTTACACCAGCTGGGGTAAGGCAGGTACCTGGCTAGGGTCGGTACCTCCTCGAGCGGCTACACATCCATTCCCAACTGTCTTTTGCACAAGGGGAGAGAACATGTCGCGGTACGATGATGTCAGCAGCGCAACCCAGGTACAAAAGAGGGGGGGCGGTGCTAGGAGCCGGACGCCATTTGGAGCTATCCCTCCCACCCTCCCCCTACATTGGGGAAAATTGTATGTATGTAACATGTTAAAGTTTGTTGTTCATTTTATATATATATATATATATAATATATATATTATATATACTGTTATATATATATATATATATCTATATATATATATATATATATAAAACCATACTAATCATAGCTTTAAGGCATGGAAAGGTACTTATTAAAGGGCATGTCCACCCCCAAAACTAATCCCCCCAACTACTGCCCCCCCATGTAGTGTAGTTTAATCCTTACCTCACATCCCAGCTCCATAGGGTTCTCCTGTAAACCCCCCCCCCCCAAAGTCCCAAAACTAACCACCAGGAGGATAGCAGGGCTCTGCCTGCTATCTTGCCTCCGGTAGATATTGCATGCGCACTGCAGCCCTTCTCCCCCCTCCCTCCCCCTCCCTCTCCCTCCCTTTCTACATCCCTCCCCCTAGCGTCAATCCCCCTTAATATGCTGCTCCCCCATGTCTCCCAGCCCCACCACCACCGCAGAGTTTTTTTTTTCAAAAAGCTCCCCAAACTCTTACTTACCTCTCCGCTTTCCTCCGCTGCACTGAATGACCGGCAGCCGTGTCCGTGATTGGCTGCCGCTCAGCCAATCACAGACGCGACTGCCGGTCCCACCCCTCTGCTTGCATTCTCGCAAGCAGAGGGCCGGCAGTGCGGCGTAGGAACGAGGGGAGGTAAGTAAGAGTTTGGGGGGCTTTTGAAAAATACTAACCATGCAGTTAGTATTGGGGGAGCAGCATATCAAAAATAAGTTTATGGGGTGGACATACCCTTTAAGCTTAATAAGTGTTTTTGTCAAAGCAGGAGGTGGCTAGATCCATGCAAATGGGAATTGGTGTTGGTTTACATGCCCCCCCCCCCCCTAACAGGAGGTTGGCATACAAACAAGGAAGTATCATCTAGTATGGGGTGACAGGGTTGTCCTATTTAATGCCACTTACAATCTGAAAGGAGTTATGGTATCTCTGTGAATAAAAGTGGGGAGAGGGCCCAGGCCCCACTGGTACAATCAGACTGGGTATTTTATCACATAGCCAACTGGCAATGTCCTTCATAATGGACCCAAATTATAAAATCCTATGATCCCAGACAGACCTGATCAAACTTTCTGAGCCCAGTTCCAATTTTCTAAACCCTGGTCTTGGCTTAGTTCCCCAGCAGCAGCCCTTTCCTGGCCCCATTTCTGCCTGTAGCCCTGCACTGGGATAAATAACATGTACCTGCAGCTTCTAACAATGTTCTCTCCAGTCTCCTCATTCCTCACCCAGCCATAGCTGCACAAGCAGTCGTAGTTATTCCGCCCCCAGGGCTAACAGATCATCAGGGATCGCATTTCAGGGCTGTCACTCACTAACATACAGCCAACTGGAGGGGAGGGGGAGGAAAGAGGGGGGAGTCTGAGTGCAGGACTTCAGCACTTAAGGAACGGAGACTTATGGGTAATTTCCATGTTTCCATGGCATCTCTCAGTAAAGCTTTACTTTTAAAAATAGGTTTTACAGCATTCTACAAGCTAAATGCAAAACCAGAGTGTCAACTACAGACCAGTTTTGGCTTTATTGAGCCATCATCAGTATAGTGCAGGTCTCTGGTTTTGCAGTGTGAAGCACCTATAGACAGACATCACTAATAAATTAAGTAAGATAAGGATAGAATTAAGGTTCGTACACACATGTGATCACACGTGTGTACAAACCTTTAGGCTCCCCTTCAGTTTATGCGAATCTTATTTAATTTATTAGTGTCGTCTGTCCAGAAGTCTCTGTTCCTCATTTGCATATACTGAAGGGGATCTGAGAAGCCTGATACTCTCCCAATCTTATTTAATATATTAAGCTAGGTGCACACTATACAATCAATACAATCTTTGCTGAGACCGACAGAAGGACTGTCGGTCGCAGCAAAAGCAGCCACGTCCAACAGTTAGACGCGACCGATCGTGTGGTGCATAGAGGACCGCATGATCGGTTGTGATTTTCCGACCTGTCTGATCGTTTGTCAACTTGGACGAATGAGTGGTTGTGGATCAGTCGCGGGCGCAAAAATAGCCATACTATAATTCGGCCCGACCGACCAAAACACTGAAATGTCTGTTGGTCGGGCCGAATTATTTAATCGTGTGTACCTAGCTTTAGGGTCTTCAGCACAGGACACGAACTTTAACTGAAGGGGAGGGGGAAGGAGGGGTGAGTTACAGGCACAACCCTAGGATTGGTTCCACATAGCAAGGTGAGTTGACTTGATACATTCTTTTCTTCATGTTCGGCTTGAGCGCAAGGTCATTGCGCATGTGCAAATAACATTCAACAGCTGAATTAGATATTCAGGGCGCTTGCTTTAGGGGGAGGGAGTGAAAGGCTGCTCTTAGCAAGCCAAAAACCTCTGAGAGGACAGCTCCTTATCTCAGCTCCTTATGGTTCTTATGCAATTCTTATCCAAAGTCCCGGAAGTAGGAGACTGAGGAGTAGGAGCTGTCTTCCTGTGGGAAAGGTTTCTGTCTATTCTGTAGCTACCGGGAGGTAGTGTGATATGTGCAGGGGAGCCCTTTCCCCCCTCCCTCCCACCATCCGTCACGACAAATCAGCTGACAGCCACGATCAGGAATAATAAATTCTGTCAGCACAGAAACCCTCTGCTCTTCTTTTTGCTCGAAACAGGAGCAGGGGGCGGCGCCTAGGCAGCAGGGGACTGGGTCAGATAAGTGCCTTTAGGGTAATATTTGACATATATTAACAATGCAAAAGTGGGGTTTGGGGGGGTCCTCTACATTTCTAGCTAAACTTATTTTTCGACTGGACATTCTCCGAATTTTTTTGGGTTTTAGAATCTTTTTGCCCACTTTTAAAGCTAACTGTAAAGAAACCTTTCCTAACCTGAAGATAAAACTTCTTTTATTGTAATCTTAAAGGATGTCCACAAGTCCCCTGAAACAACCTTTTGGTGAACAATGCATCAGAGAGTTTATTATATGTTCCATTAATATATTTGTATAAAGTGATCATATCCCTGCACAAACATCACTTCTCTAATATAAACAGCCCTAACTTGTCTAATCTGCCTTCATAGTCAAGCCCCTCCATTCCCCTTATTAATTTAGTTGCCCTTCTCTGAACTGCTTCCATTTCCAAGATGTCCCTTTTGTATATGGGATTCCAAAACTGCACCATATATTCCAAACGAGGCCTCACCAGTGCTTTATAAAGGGGGAGAATATTTTTCTTCCTTAAATCTATTTCCCTCTTTATACAAGACAATATCTTGGTAGCTTTAGCCATTGCTGTCTGGTATTGTTTGCTACAGTTAAGTCTGTTATCTACTAGAACCCCCAATGTTTATCAACATTGAATCTGCCACAGAGCTGCCCAGACTGAGCAGCATAGTTTAGTGTCATATTGGTTATATTCTACATATTTACTTTAATTTCTTTTAAATATCTGTGGATTTTATAACATTTGCTATTTTGTGGTCAATAGTGAGCTGCTATTTCAAGTTCTGTAATGTTTCTTCTTCCCAGGATGCACCACATAATTTTGCTAACAGTAATTTCTACTGATTGGCTGTTGGATGGTTCAAACATGCTCAGATCTCTACTGATCAATGGAATCAACCCAGGGTGCACCTGAGGAAGGGGACACACCCCTGAGTTCTAAGTCTATAAGAGTGCGTTTTTCTACAATCAAACTCTATAGAGTTCTTACTCTGTCTGAAAAGGCTGTTTTCACAGTTTTCTGTAGGGGGGGTCTGAGTGTCCCAGGAATGGGGCAGGGCCATGGTACCCGGTTGTGGGCGGAGATAAGCATGGGGCTGTAAGGGAAGGAGCAAAGGGGGACTGCAACTGGAGGGGCCATGGGGTCCATGAGAGTGGAAGGGACCAGGGGGGCTTGCAAGATGAGGGGGGCTGCAAGGGGAGGAGGAGACACAGGGCAGATTGACTGACATGGTCTCAGAGCAGGAAGCAGGAAGTGCAGGGGACCTGGTGATGCTGCTGCCATATCACACACGTACATGTAAATATCTTCAAAATTATGCAAAATAAACAATGTAAATATATTGCAAAAATTCTCAGGAGAGCAATTGCTATCAATTTACCAAAAGTCATTTTTGGACCACAGTTCCCCTTTAAGTCTAGTTGGAAGCTGCAGCTTTCAGGACCCTCCAGAGCCTACCTTTGCTGCTTTAAGTTTGCTCCAACTAAACTTAACCTTGTTTTACAGCATACTTATCCTTTAAAAAAAATCCTCAAAAAGTACATTCTCTAGATGTATGAATGGTAAGTATCAGTCACTGTGGAAATCCCTGATTTTAGTCACTAATAGTATTCTTTAAGGATCTGGGTAGACAATGTACCTAAAAATGTACTTCTGTCAGTTATAGAACATTTCCTATTGATATGCTTGGAACGTTATGTTCCATAAAATTCACCCTTAGGCTTGATCGACTGATTTGTAATCTGATAATATGAAAAATCATTTGTTAATCACACTATAATATACCCCTAGTGGAAAATAAAAAATATTAGATGTTACATGACAATATTAAGCCCATGGACTAAATATTTCTTAAGTCCCCCAAATTCAAAATGTATCCCTTTTTGTTTCATAAGGCATAGGAAAAGGGTATGGCAGTCCTCTGGACCCCTGTAGTTGTACTGTCTACATGTATTCAGTGTAAAGCTTGTATAACAGTGTAAATTTGGTGTCTTCTCAAAATAACAACACACAACCATTAAAGTCTAAAGTGGTGGCAACAAAAGTGTATACACCCTAAGTGAAAAATGGCCAAATTGTGCCCAGTTAGCCATTTCCCCACCCCAGTGCCATGTGACTTGTTAGAGTTACACGGTCTCAGGTATGAATCGGTAGCAGTTATGTGATAAATTTGGTGTTATTGCTCTCACATTCATACAGGTCACTGGAAGTTGGTACCTCATGGTAAAGTAAACTCTGAGGATCTGAAAATAAGAATTGTTGCTCTACATTAGGATGGCTTGGGATATATGAAGAGTGCCAACACCCAGAAACTTAGCTGTATGGTGTCCAACACCATACAGCCATTTAACAGGACAGGTTCCACTCAGAACAGGGCTCGCCATGGAGGACTAAAGTTGAGTGCATGTTCTCAGCTTCATATCCAGAGGTTATCTTTTGCAAATAAGACATAATTTCTGCAGAGGTTAAAGGGGTGGGAGGTTAGCCTGTCAGTGCTTAGACTATATTCCGCACACTGCATCAAATTGGTCTGCATGGCTGTTGTCCCAGAAGGAAGCCTCTGCATAAGAAAGCTGGAAAAATGTTTGCTGAAGACAAGCGGACTAAGGACATGAATTACTGGAACCATGTACTGTGGTCTGAAGAGACCAATATAAATGTATTTGGTTCTGATGGTGCGTGTTTGGTGGCAACCAGGTGCGGAGTACAAAGACAAGTGTGTCTTGCCTACAATCAAGTATGGTGGTGGGAGTACTACCGGCACTGTAGAGCTACATGGTAAAGGGAACCATGAATGCCATCATATACTGTGACATACTGAACCAGAGCTTGATCCCCACCCTTTGGTGGCCACAAAAAATATTGACACTTAGGGGTATACTCACTTTTGTTGCCACCGGTTTAAACATTAAACGGTTTGTCCACCCCCCTGCTAAAAAAAGGCTGTAAACCTCGACCCTGCTGTCTTCGCGCCTAAGCCAATTACAGGAGCGGATGCTAGTCAAGCCCCTCCTGCTTGACTTCCGTGTTCAGAAAAGGCACAAGAGTTAAGCAGAAGGTGTCGGGGGAACAAAGGCTGGTAAGATGGCTGGGACCATCTTTGGCAGCCGTAAACCTCGCAAGGTCTTTTCCTAGCAGATACTAAATTTTTGTTTGGGGGGTGGACATACCCTTTAATGTGTGTTAAAGGGTAACTGTGGTCTCAAAACAAGCTAGGATTGAATGAAATTTCCTTTAAAATGAGCTGACAATCATATCTCTGGCTGGAGCATGTGAGAAATTACATTGGGGTGAATGCTCAAATGTCCTGCTTCCAGTAGGTTGAGTGACATTACCAGACCTCTGCCCCGCCAAACTACCCCGGGGGAGAAGCATGCTCAGTTGAGACTTAAAGGGCAAGTCCAGCCCTAAAATGAAAACTTACATACAGGTAAATCACCCCCCAAAACCCTGAACTATAATAGTTTGAAATCTGAAATATATAAATCTAACCTAAAAACCTTCAGCCGCTCGCTTCCTCTCCCTTCCGCATCCCACGGTGCTGTGTCTAACGTCAAATTGTGTGATTTGTATAGAAACGCTAGGCCACACTAAACCGTTTTAACATACGACCCGATCGTGCCTTAAAGGGGAAGTTCAGTGGAAATACATATGCTTTTAAGAAAAAAGAGCAGTTTTTCCCATCCCAATAACTTTAACCTGCCCATTTAGCATTTTGTCTGTGTATAAATAAATGCTTCTGAAATACTAACTTCCTGTATGTAGGACCCCCAAATAGAGACCGTAATGGTCATGCCCTTGATCCAGCGCCTGGGTTGATTCAGTTGCTCAGTAGAGATCTGAGCATGTTTGACCCATCACCAACAGACAATCAGTAGAAATTACTGTTGAATGAAACTGCAAGCAGGGGGCCGGGCCTGCAGCCACGCAAGGTAACTAATGATCGGGGGAGTTTCTGTACATATTAATATAGCGGTTGGGGCTGGGGGAGGAAGCCGTACAGTACCCCAAAGGGGTTTTATGCTAGGGGGAGGGATAGGAAAACGGGAGGGAGGGAGGGGGGGAGGGCTTCTCTGAGCAAGCCAAAAACCTTTGAGAGGACGCCTCAGAGGCGAAAACAATTTCCCTCCCTGCAGTGCTCCTGGTGGGCAGTTTTTGGGACTTTACAGGGACATTACAGGAGAACCATTTGGAACTGGGATGTAAGGTAAGGATTTTATTACACTACAGAGTGGGACCAGTAGTGGGTTAAATTCTAGTTTTGGGGGTGGACATGCCCTTTAAAGGAAAAAAGAGCTTTAACATCAGTTCCCTGTATTTGAAATGCCCCTCGGTGTGAAGGAGGCTTGTCCTAACACCAGCTCTAGTCCTTTTAGTGTAGTGGTAGCATGGGATGATGTGCCTGCATTTCTCAAATGCCTTTGGTGCATAAATTCTATCACTGCAGTAATGACAACCAAATGATTCAATTGTAAAGGGCAGTATTATGGCAGAGCAGCAGTTTTATCAGGAACATTATCTAGAACTGTCTGTTTTTTCTTTGTTTTTGCTTGGGGGTTATGATGACCTTCAAGAAGCTGTGGGGTGTAAACATGAAAGGAAGCTTTAAGTCATGCGGTTTGGGCTTAAGTCCTTTACTTTACAGAGGTGGGGACCTGATGTTGATTAAAACACAGAGTCTACCAGCATCTGAGAAGGGGTTTAAAGGAGTTTACAGTACAATACCTGAGGTGGTCGTCAAGTCCATAGTACAGTATAGATGAACATAGAATTTTAAACTATGCTAAACTAAAGCTAAAAATAGAACTTGCTCAATAACAAATTGTAGTAATTAATGTCATGTCATACAAGCAGACTCATGGGAGAACACTCCGACTAATGTTCTCTGAGCTTTGGGGCATGAAAAACTTCTCCCAAGCAATGCAGGAGAACAATATCCCTATCCCAGCTGCTTCCAGTCTGAATGTCTCATTCACCTCCAGATACAATCCTTGTGATCCAAGGAATTCCAACAGATTGTGTCCTTTATGTTATTATAATATTTTATTTACGACATTACGTACAGCAATGTAAAGACAGTGCATGATAAGTGTGTATATTATAACTGTAATTCATAGAAATGGATTAGAATTGTAAGAGAACTCTTAAGCCTCATACACACATGCAACGCACAAAATGAGCGCCCATTTCAACTGACAATCGTGCCATGTATGTGCGCTTTGTTGGCCAAAACAGAACGTTCAGTCAAGCCTTGTTTGCATCGGCCGACAAAGTGCCCGTACACGCCCAAAACAGGTACTCATTACACATCATGTGTCGGCCAATGCGATTGCATGTGTATATGAGCCTTTAAAATTAACTAAGGGCCCCTGTACATTTCTTTAGAACATTAAAGTATGTTATAACCCATGCTGCAACACCAACAAAAAAAATCATTATTACAGCTCCATTAATTGCAGTTAAAGTTCCCCTTTGCACAAGAAAGAATATGTTACAGGCTAGTTATCAGTTATCCACGGTCTACAGGATATTTCACAGGCCAGTCTTAACAATAAGTTAAGACTTAAAAATAAGTATTGGCTTGAGAGCCCTGCAAAACTTCAATTAACCATTTGTAATTGAACTCCCGGAATGCCCATTAAACCAAAAGATTAGATAGATTAACGATAAATTAAAGCACAAAATTAAAATTACCCCCCCCTTATTAGTAGCTCACCCCTGGCTACAATATTGATCTCCTGATATACTTAGGGGTAAGGAGGACATAAGCCGCATTATCCGATGTACTAAGGGTTAATGCAACTAAGATTTTGCTTCAGTGCGCAAAACCTTGGTTGCGCAACCGCCACAACCAATGTACCAAGCCGATAGTGGCTCTTAAGGGTAAAATCTTTAAGGCTAACAAATAGTTGGCATTAAAGATTTGGATTGGTTAAACACCATTCGCTACGCACTGAGAGGCCCTGTTGGCTTGGTGCATTGCCTAAAGGCGGCAATAGGGAGCGATAGCGGCTCTCGGTATAGCCCTTTAAATACTTTTCATGGACAGAAGTGGAGGGGAGTGAGGTAGGTAAGTATAACTGTTGAACTTCTCCCTGTACCAAGAACGGTTCTCACTTGGCACTGCTTATTCCACATTGATGTACCAATGTGATCGCAGGTGTTTGTGCACTGCGGCTTAACTTTTGCCAACTTTAACAGTATCTATCTGCAATCATTAATGTCAGGCAAAAGCGTTCAAATTACCTTGAGCTGCGATCCGCGCAGTCGGGAGTGCATGTGATTTACAAAAAAATTTTGATCGTATGCACTCTGAAAACGGATCGAAACACATTTCAATATAGCCAGTTACATAGATGTGCACTGCTCTGCCTTTAGCACATGCAAACTGTGTGTGGCCTAGCCCTAATGAGCTTGTAAAAAAAATTCACACAGCTGACACACGCCGCAAGGGTTAAGGTGCCCATACACTACTGGGAAATTAGATAGATTAGACTTCTATATCTATAACACTAACACCTGTGGATTTCTTACCTTCTCATGTTTCTGAAATGGTTCCGCCTGGCCCATTCATTTTGTAATTGCATGTCGGTCACAAAAAAGAACGGTTCAGACGGATCCTTCAGAATTGCCTCAGAAATGGGCCTTTTAAAGGGTATGTCGGCCCTTAAAAACATTTTTTGATATATGATTCCCCCTGTCCCCCCAGCCCCAACCGCTCTATTTTTATTCTTAGAAAGTTCCCCAAAATTTACTTACCTCCCCTCTTTCCTCCGCCTCGCTGACGGCCCTCTGCTTGCGAGAAAATGCAAGCAGAGGGGCGGGACCGGCAGTCGCGTCTGTGATTGGCTGAGCGGCTGCCGGGAGTTCATTGCGGCAGGAGAAAGAGGGAAGGTAAGTAAAGTTTGGGACACTTTCTAAGAATAAAAATAGAGCGGTTGGGGCTGGGGGGACCGCGGGAATCATATATCTAAAGGGTTTTAAACCAGGGGGAGGGAGGGGGAGAAGGGCTGCAGTACACATGTCAAACTTCTCCCGGAGGCCAGGTAGGAGGCAGAGTCCTATATGGACTCTGTTATCCTCCTGGTGGGCAGTTTTTGGGACTTTGGGGGGGGACTACAGGAGAACCATATGGAGCTGGGATGTGAGGTAAGGATTAAACTACACTACACAATGGGGCCACTAGCGGGGGGGATTATAGTTTTGGGGGTGGACATGCCCTTTAAGTCATTCTAACCTTTGAAACATTACCGATAGGGAGGACAATGTTTCCTTTCCCATATGTTTAAAGGGCATCTATACTAATAAAAAGTTATTTTAAATTGACCATTATTGGAAACTATCAGTTTTCCCAACCATCACTGTATCATTTTTTGTTGATCTGCCACCTATTTCTTTAAATATCCAATCTAAAACATCTTACATTTCAGCTGTCAATCGAGTGCCTTACTCACTAACCATTCTTCTGTGAACAGTTTTGCTGTAGCTGGAATAATGACTGTCAAATGGAGTTTTGTGCTGGATTAAAGGCATGCAGCAACACACACACTTCAGAATATATAAAAAAAAATAGGGCTGTTGTACGTCCATATTAAAGTGCAACTAGAAACCAAAAATATAATACATATGTTTGTAGCAGCAACCTAATGGAGATATAGCCAATATGCAATTAGAATCGTTTGTGCACTAGAATTCTATTTTTTGTATTTGTATCCCTTTAAATTGGTGTAGTTGTAGGGTTATCAAATAAAAAAATCGTATGGTGGCTATAAACATGATTCGGAAAGTACAATAACCAGATATTGTACAATAATATTGTACTAGCATTGTCTAACTAGCTCCTAATGTCTAAATTGAATTTGTACCCCACCCCCCGTTCATTATTTTTGTGTTCCTTACGCATCATTAACTAGAAGTAAATTAGCAATTTTTTTGAAAGACATTACATTTACATTTTCTCATTATACATCAAGATACCAATAATGTACTTAGTGTAATTGATAAGTGTCATTAAGAAGAGATGTTACATTATTTTCTAGTCATCTTTAGAAAAAAGCAGTGACATATGGGTTAACAGAAGGCTCATGCATTTCATTAGCAATTAGACCTAGGGATATTGAAATAACAGTTAACAAACTGCACCTGAAGTTAAACTGCCAACACTAAATCATCAGAACTCTACTGCACCATTCCAGTATAGGTGTAAATCAAGGTGCCTAAGGGCGTTATGTGAACTATAGTTCAGGATCCATCCATCAAATCAACGTCAAACTGTCATTCCAAACAAGAAATGCAAAGGAAACTGCTGTCTGAATGATTATATGCACGATATTCTAACTTTTAGTATTTGGTAGACAATGTGCTAACTAGTCTGTTAGTCAATCTCCTCTCGCTGGTATTTTTTTACCTTCTTTATTACATGGGAATAACAATAGGGGTCATTATTCCTTTATTAAAGGATTAACAACTCCTACTGTCCCTTGCAGAATTTACAATCATGAAATGTCACTAGGCTATAGGCAGTAAATGATTTCTTATAATTTAGTTTTAATAAGTCACCTGACACAAGCATCAGTAAGCATCAAGGACACACTCTTTAGAAGGTTAACCTCCAACAACTATTCGTAAAGTACAAGCCTTTCAGACAACCTACTGGGATGTGTGTGAATTTCCAAGCCTAATAAATGATATTTCTGATATCTGCTAAAGATGAGGACTGAGAACGTTGGACCATTAAATAATAGGGCTAAGATGGTTATAGAGGATGACAAAAGGCTAATGTGCTAAACAGTTTTTTTTCCTGCTGTATACAATATAGAGAATCCTAGGGGCATATTTATAAATGATCGATATTATCAACATTTACCGTTATTTTCACCATATTTATAAAGCTGATCGTTTTCTCTGCAGCAATGTGGAGCAGTAGTTTTGGCAATGTGTGCCAGCTACATGAGCACGTTCATTGCGTTATATCTGGTATTGCAGTAGGGAAAAAAAGCCAGTATAATATCGATCAATGCCAGAGCAGGGCAACTGAGAATTTGTCAACATTAAAGGGGAGACTTTAGCAGAAAAAAACTCATGTAACTGTTGAAATAAGGACACTATTCCTTTATTGGGAAATAGAGAAAATCCAAAAAGCAATAATCAGACCACGAATTGTGATTTAGAAAAATGCCCCTACTCCTTATAGCAGATACTGTAATAATATAAAGGGTATAAATGGGAAAGGTTCACTCTGGCTGACAGAGGGTATGGCACGGAAACAATTAGACAAATTTAATATCAATAGCCCCAGGACCAGATAAAATACATCCTTGGATCTTAAGAGAACTTAGTCCAGTTTTATCTAGACCACAGTTTCTTATCTTTTCAGATTCACTTTTGTTTAGTGATGTGCCTCTGGGTTGTAAAAAAGCAGATGTAATACCAATATTCAAAAAAAAGAAGCCATTCACAGCCCGGTTACTATAGACCTGTAAGCCTAACATCATTGGTAGGGAAGGTGCTGGAAACTTTGTTACAGGATCATATCCTTGACTTTGTCTCCAGAACTGATCTTATTAGTAGTAGGCAGCATGGATTTATGAGAAATAGATAGTGTCAGACTAACTTGTTTGGTTTTTATGAAGAAGTGAGTAAGATTTTAGATTCACGCATAGCAGTGGATGTAATATACTTAAATTTTGCTAAAGCTTTTGATACTGTGCCACATAGTATAAACTGAGGACTGTTGGCCTACAAAAAAACATTTGTACATGGATAGAGAATAGGTTGGTGGATCGCAAACAGAGAGTGGTGGTCAATAGAGCTACATCTCTGTGGGCTAAAGTTTTAAGTGGCGTGCCTCAGGGTTCTGTACTGGGGCCACTTCTTTTTAATCTGTTTATAATCTACCCCTACTATGGACACTAATGGGCCGAACAGTCCCATAATATCCTTATAATCGGCGCACTACTACATAGACAACCTACTAGGGAGACAGTACTTTTTTTGACCTGTATTAAGGAAGGGAGGGGGGTGAGGATAGGGAGAGAGAGGGAGAAAGATTTTTTTTGGGTGGGTAGATTACCTCGGAGTCTCGTGCCCTGTATAAAAGCACGAGGCCTACGGATACGGCCTACGGATATGGTCACGGAACTCCTCAGTAACTTATAATATCTTGTAAAATATATATGGTCAGGGAACTCTTCCGGAAACTATGCAAAGCTTTAGAAACTTGTGATGTGCAATTGGTGCAAGCAAACCTAGATAGCATGGTTGTACGCAGAATATTTTTTTTGGGGGGGGTTGCACAATGGTAAATAAGCAGTGCGCTTATAGGGGTGCCATTAAAAAATGGGGGTGGCTTTGCGGAAATGGGGTTCTTTTGAAAGAGGGGATTCTTTTAAAAAATTTCACTTATGAAGTTTAACAATAACAACATTTTGGTTGGAAGGGTAATTTTTCTGCTTCACCTTATGTTTCATCTCCATCTCCTCTAGACTGTAAGCTCTCTTGGGCAGGGCCCTCCTTTCTGTAACTTACCACACTGAATGCTGCTGGACCAGTACTTGAATCATATTCACTTTGTATTACTTGAACTACCCTTGTATGTAACATATATGCGCCACGGAAGATGTATATAAATCCACAATGTCCTGTATGATACAGAATAACAGTGACATAAAGGAATTGCCACTACTGCATTAGCAGCCATTTTGTATCTTAAACAGCCATTTTTTTTTTAATGGGTGAATTGTAGACACCAAAATCCCTTTCACCTGCACATACCCATATTTTTACAGAAAGCCTCACCTAAAACAGCAAGATAATTATCCATACAAGGGTCTGAATTTCCCAAGACATGGGATAAACAGAAGGATGTTTACCGAGACCAGAGTCCCTGCAGTTATTGTGTTTTTTTATTAATGGCTTCAACCTCTCTTACGCAAAACATGGTGCCAATATACAGAAGTGTCACAGCAGCTGTGGTAACGCTCATTTTTACTCTAGGCTGGTGACCTGTAGGGACTCTGCAGTGGGAAACACAACATTTCCTCCAACTAGAACAAAGTCATTTACAAGATATTTATGAGTGGGAAATAATTCACTCAGCTCTGGCACAGGAGACAGACAATATTCCCATTATTCATGTCCATACTGTTAAAGGGCAATTGTAATCCATCCATCCCCTCCCTTTAATGTACCCAAGGTGAGTTTCAAGAAATGTCCCTGGAAATTATTGCAGACTTAACATCTAATCTAATGGCGTGGCATAACTGCTGGGGTGGGCAGCATAAATTTGTAAAGCAGCACCCCCTCATTCTTATAGCAACTGCAGAGCTGCCCCAGCATTACCTTGTTGCTGGCCTCCGTTCTCCAGACAGTGAAGAGATACATCATGTTTCCTTCTTCATTTCTGCTTTTTCCATTCAATCAATTTCACTTTCCTCTTTCTCAATCCCCTAGGTGCACAAGGGCCAACCCTGACCAGATATTCCCTTCAGACAGACTACTGATAAAGAAATCAATTATTTGTCAGGTACTGACGATATTTAACATAAGGCCAGATGCATGTCGTATTGAAGATATCTGTTGTATTCAATTAGATCAACTGGACTTGAAGTTTAGTTCTTGAAGACGTTTCGCTAGTCATCCGACTGGCTTTCTCAATTCAGAATGACTTGTACAAGAATCTGTGGCAATTATGTTCCCTGGAAAATCCCAATAAGCATATCACAGCCAGGTGTTAAGGGTGTGATTGCATAGTGGCTAAGAGGTGTTATAGGAACGCCCAGAGTAAATTGTCAAAACAGCATTGTACATGGCAGACAGATGGTGTCGAAACCACCCCCCCACACACACACACACACACCTCTACTTAGGCTTGGTTTCTTTATTTTCACATAAATGGCCTCCTTGACACCTCTCTTGAACCAGTCACATTCCTTTGCCAATATGTTAACATTACAATCTTCAAAGGTATGTCCTAAATCCTTAAGATGCAGGTACACAGCTGAGTCCTGACCTGAGGAATTGGCTCTTCTGTGTTGGGCCATAGGTTGATGCAGTTGCCGTTTGGTCTCACCCACATACAAATCAGAGCATTCTTCACTGCACTGCACTGCATATATGATGTCGCTTTTTTGTGTTTCAGTATTGGGTCTTTCGGATGTACCAATTGCTGCCTCTACATATGGGATGTTCTTTCTCCTGTTATTCTTTTCCCCATCACTGTTGGTATAAGTGTTCTTTTCTTTCTTCTACTTCTTTTGACAAAGGCCCAGTCTGGACATCCACAAGTTTTAAGGGCTCCTCTGAGATGTTTCATTTCTTTAGCCTTCGCCTCTGTGCTAGTGGGGATGTTCTCAGCTCTGTGTTGCAGGGTTTCGATGACACCCAGCTTGTGACCTAAATGGTGGTGGGAGTCAAACATCAAATACTGATCTGTGTGTGTTGGTTTTCTGTAAACCTCTACTTCCGGTTTACCATTTTCCTTGAAATCTACCAAGCAGTCCAAGAAAGCCAGTTTGTTGTTTTGTACCTCTTCCCTTGTAAATTTAATGTTTTGCTCTACCGCATTAATGTGTTCTGTGAAAGCTTGTACTCCCTTCTGGTGGATTTTAACCCAGGTTTCATCCACATATCTGAACCAGTGGCTGGGTGCTATGCCCGTAAAGGTATTAAATGCCTGTTTTTCTACCTCCTCCATGTAAAGATGGCCACAATGGGTGAAACTGGATCCCATAGCACATCCATGTTTTTGCTTATAGAACTTATCCCTGTATTTGAAATAGGTGGTATTCAGGCACAAGTCCAGTAAGGAACACACCTGTTCTGGGTTGAGATCAGTTCTGCTGGTAAGAGTGCTGTATTGGCCTAGCCGTTTTCTCACCATGTCAACAGCCTCCTTGGTGGGTATACAGGTGAAGAGAGATGTCACATCATACGACACCATTGTTTCTATGCACCAAGTACTATATCTTTAATCTTGTTGGTAAAATCCTGAGAATTCTGGATGTGATGCTTAGAACTTCCCACCAATGGTCCTAAGATGTTGGCTAGGTATTTTGCCACTTTGTTTGTTACAGAGTTGATGCTGCTGACTATAGGTCTTGGTGGTGCCCCTTCCGTATGTATCTTTGGGAGTCCATATATGAATGGATGTGCCTCACCAGGGTAGAGGCGATGATACATTGCTCGATCTTATTGAAGACCAAATCCGACAAAATTTACTGACCTGCCCAACCCATTAATGGGTTGTAATGTCAGTTGCGGCATGTGTACCCATGTGAACACACATTGTTTCTGCGTTTGGTATTTCTAATTTTGGTAAATAATTGCACATATTTATTTATCATTTTTCATTTGGTGCATTATTAGGGTGCTTACAGTTTTTGTGATTCATTTTTCATGGTGCGGGGGGCAATAACTAGGAACTCTTTAAGCTGTGCTGTCTTAAGACCCACAATCTCACCACCATGATCTATTTATAATCATTCCTGCTGTTGGGATTGTTGTTTATTTTCAGATTTATCTCACAGGCAATATGGGTGCTCCCACTCATATGTTTAAATTATATACACAAAGAAGGTATGTTCCAAGGGCACTGTAAGCCATGCCCACATACTTTCTATTTATAGAAGATAAAAATAATCCTTGTAGGTAAGTTATGTTTATATATATATATTATATCTAAGGAAAATATGACCTGGTCTTAGCTGGGTGAGTAACTGTTGTCTGCCTGCTCGTATCCATGCCAACCATGTTCTTTTGTTCCCAACAACAGGAATTCTTTTAAGAAATATCTTGTATTAGCCTATTTATACTCCGTTATACCTCTCTTAGCTTTTCTATTAAGATCCGACTTAAGGATTTTATTCTAGTAATTCTACTGGGAGAATTGTTTGTTTTATATTTTGTTCCTGTTCCATATTCAGTAGTAGAAGGAAAATATTATTCTAGTTATTCTACATATTCTCTCCCATTTTGAAAAATCAGATGAAATTGTACCCCTTGCTGTTCCCCGCTGTTGACATTAGTGAGCTGACATTCCAGGTTCTAACAGTCCTTCTTCTTCCCAGGATGCACCACATCCATGTAATGTTCCTAACAGTAATTTCTACTGATTGGCTGTTGGATGGGTTAAAGATGCTCAGATCTCTACTGAGCTACTGAATCAACCCAGGCGCTGGGTCAAGGGCAAAACCATAACGGCCTCTACTAGGGGTCCTGCAAACAGGAAGTCAGTATTTTGGAAGTATTTATTTATACACAGACAAAATGCTAAATTGGCAGGGTAAGGTCACTGGAATGGAAAAATACTGCTCTTTTTTCTTGAAAGCACATGTATTTGCACTGACATGTATTTGCACTGAACTTCCCTTTTAAGTCCTTGGCTTTTTAAAAGAATAGTTCACTCGAAAAGTGAACTATTCTATTAATGCATTGATTGAAGCCTGGGAGGTTAAGGAGCTATGCCCTACCTTATAGGGACGAATGTATTTACCTTTCGCACACTCCACCAATGCATAGCTGAAAATCTCCGACCGTCTCCTGGTTCTAATCCAGTATAGGCTCATGCACAATATTGTGAATTAAAACCAGGAAGCAGTCAGAGAATTTAAGCTCTGCAGCGGTGGATCGCACGAAAGGTAAATATACTCACCTTCGTCCTGTTTAATTGATTGAAGAATGGAAGGTAAGGCATAGCTCCTTAACCTCCCAGGCTTCAATGAATACATTAAAGGAATAGTTCACTTTTCAGTAAACTATTCCTTTAATACATGTTTTAGATTAGGTATACACATGCTAATATTTTGACCCAGCTAAAAATATTTTGGTCAATTGGCTAAAAATAGAGGCAGTAGAGTTTTATTGGACAAAAGTTCAATCTGACATGTTGGTTTATTGCGGTCTTTTATGTACCACACAATTGACCACGTCTGACAATATATATATATATATATATATATATATATATATATATAGTAATAACTGGTGGAGCGGCACTAGTGTTCAGTCGACTCACAGCCGCCCGGGTGCTTCCTTTTTATAGATTGTAGATAACTCAGTATACAGAGCACACCTGGGTCTTATATCCAAATAATACTTTTAATGCCAACAGGTCACACGCGTTTCGGCCGCGTGTTTGGCCGTTCTCAAGACAATGTGTAACATACAATAGCAAACTAATATGTGCCGCAACCGGAAGTACACACCCCCCTCCCTCCCCTCCCCTTCTCCCTCCCCCTGATGTCGTCATCCGTTCCACAGAACTGACAGGGAACGGATGACGACATCAGGGGGAGGAGAAGGGGAGGGGAGGAGGGGGTGTGTACTTCCGGTTGCTGGCACATTTAGTTTGCTATTGTATGTTACACTTTGTCTTGAGAACGGCCGAAACGCGTTGACCTGTTGGCATTAATAAAGTATTATTTGATATAAGACCCAGGAGTGCTCTGTATACGAGTTATCTATCTAAATATATATATATATATATATATAATATATATATATAAAGGCACTGGATTTGAAATGGGGAGGGTGGTATAAATCCTTATAAAATCACTAAGTGATGTCATTTAGTAACTTCCTGAGAGCCACATACCGCAGCATCAAGGGGAGGGGCTGCATGACCAGGAGGGCTTCCCGGTGGGGATTGGGTAATTTAAGTCCAAACAGGATCGGGGGGGGGGGGGGGGGGGGGGGAGAGGCTAAAGGGACCCGGGAAAAAGAAAGGAGGACTTAGGAAAGCTGTCATTTTGCTGGAGCAGCCACAGGGAGCGGACATCCCACCCTCCCACCCTGTTGCTAATACAACTGCACAGGGTACAGGTTCTCCATTCAATTAAAGGGACAATGACTTAAAAGAGGATAAGGAGGTGACATAATTAAAATTTAAATTTTCTTGTCGCAGATTTAGGTGGGTCTTTGTCAGTCTGCCAGGAGAATCAATATTTACATTTTGGCCCATTTGGGCAGACAGTGGAAAACAGGTGCTGGTCTAACCTCGTAGGTGGGTAGTCAGCTGTTAATGGACAGGGTGAACTGGGGACTGGTCAATGGTTTGGTGCAGCCAGTTCAAAGGCAAAAACACTTACCCATTGAGTCAGGTAGTGGGCGGCTTATGGAATAGGAGGTAAATGGAAGGGCAGACTGACAGGGACTCAAAATTTTGTTCAAGAATTTTTTAAATCGTTTGTATGGGGTAAGAAAGTGGGGGGAGGTAAGTAAAAAAAGTAGTGGTATTCGGATAGAGGTGGTCTCAGCTTGATGTTGGGGAGCAAGGATAGAACTTCCATGGTCATGTATTCCACTGCACCTCCCCCTGTCTCTCCCACTCCCTGTATTAGTCATTTATATAAGAAGCCCTGTTTATTATTGACAGACAATGTTCAGTCCTTCTTTCTCTTTCCAATAAGAACGATAATTAATTATTTATACACTAAATAGTGATAAATGACTAATAAAGAGAAGGGAGAGACAGTGGTGAGGTAGGGGGAGAATTTGTCTGTGCTGGGGTTTTGTTTTTTTTGGCTGACCTTATGTATTATAAGAAATAATATGTTAAATACAGTGTAATATACAGATTTACTTGACCTCAGAATTTCATGTCCTGTATAAAAGCACTCGGCCTACGGCCTCATGCTTCTATATGATAACGGAACTACTCGGTGGCGTAATATCCTTATATTACACTGTAAGTAGCATATTATACTATATATATATTGGTAGATGCAGGCACACACTTGAAGCAGTTTATGGACCCAGGTGTTCAATATATAACAATATAATGGATGAATGGAGGCACTCCTGGGTCTTTTCCAAAACAAACTGTTAATTTGTGCACAGTGTACAGAAGCAATGGTTCGGTCACAAAACAAGGACCTTTACCCATTATATTGTTTTATCTAAATATATATACACACATTCTGGGATGTCTCTGTTCACCATTTATTTGAGGTGTTATTTCAGTCCAAGTGTAAAGGTGTCAGTAAATGTGTTAAAGGATTTGCTAAGTTGAGAATCCATCTATTTATGTCACTTCCATATAATATGCTGCTGATATGGGTCTGATGAATACTGCGGAAATGTAAATGTTTAGAGGGTTTTTTTTCCATTTCCTGAGGTGCTTTGCCATGATAAAATGTCATGGGTCCTTATTGTTCTATCACTAGACTGCATGAGGGCAGAAAACTCTAGAAATGAATCCCCCACATATTCCCAGGAATCTGATGAGTAGCCAAGGACTTTGTAGTTTATTGGCATTTGCAAAATAGATGGTCCATCTGACCCAAATCAGTGGACTGTAGCTTTCCCGAAAATTAGACCTAAGACTGCCATCCATGTGGTCACATGCATTTTTGGATGTGTTTCCATCATTATAAAGGAACCTTGTGAATTACAACAAAAATTGTAATTTTTGGATTAAGAAATGGACCACATAAAAATTAATAGTTGGGTATAGGTGCCCCAACTGATATGTTACTGCTGTGTCTATGCAATTCACCAAACAGACCACGTGTCATTCAGTGGGGCCTTAACTTACCCAAGCATGGGAACACCACCCCCTCCCCACCAAAATGGATAAATAAAAAATTTAAATTAACGTCAGTTGCACGATTTAAAAAAAAAAAAACTCCTTTTAAATTTTATGGATTTTTATGATTTCTGCAGAGAAAAACATGTTCCCACAGATAAGAATTAAATATACAATTACAGACCATACAGTATTTTATACGTGTCAAAGGCACCAACTATTTTTATTTTTTTCCCCTGTAACCAAAGTGCCATTGTCATAACACAAACACACAATATCTACTTTTTCTACCTGTGACAGAATGACACAAAAAAACATACCTCTCTTCATACACAATGATATCACAGTGCCTACCTGAGACCCCCTCACACAGTGAAATCAGGGATACCTTTCTGAATTAATCAGGCAAAAATCAAGGGCACTATCTGCAAATTAAGAACAGAGTTTTAAACTTGTACTGCAGCACAACAAGGCAAGTGGGAAATTACTGCACTAACATATTCACTAACAATGTCAGGTTTGCTTTAACCGTATCCATTTCAACCATCCATAAGGCTAAAATAGTATTTTACCAGGCAATTAGAATGTTACAGAGGCAATTTCTATTGTACATACTGAACACATACTGAACACAGAACTGCTCATAGAAGGTTCATGGCACTTTACTTCCCTGGATTTTAAAGATTTTCTATCAATATGATGTCCAAGACCTACGGTAAGCAGCCTGTGATGATCACACAGCCTGGTATTAAACTACAATGCTCAAATGCCTTAAGGTGCATACACACGGTTGATTCTCTGCCGAAACGGCCGTTTTCGTTGCATGTAGCGTCCGGCCGTCAGGGGTCGTTGCTCGCTCGGAAATTGAGCATGTGTACGAACCTTTACTCACAGGCAGCCTTCAATATCAGCTGGAGGTAGGGTTATTACTACTTTTCTTTTTTAAGCAGATATTAAAACGTCGGGTCTGTACTTACATTAGAAGCATGATCCAGGCTGCACTATTTCCATGTAGCAATTCAGTAAATCTTAAAGGGCATGTCCAACCCCAAAACTAATGGCCCCACTGTGTAGTGTTAAAAATTACTTAAAGAGGAACTGTGGTCCAAAAATGACTTTAGGTAAATTAATAGGAATTGCCCTCCTAAAAGTTTTGCAATTTATATCCATTGTTTATTTTACATAGTTTTGAAGATATTTACATTTTTGTTTGTGATATGGCAGCAGCATCACCAGGTCCCCTGCACTTCGTGCTTCCTGCTCTGAAACCTGTCAGTCTATCTGCCCTGTGTCTCCTCCCCTTTGCAGCCCCCCTGGCCCCTCCCACTCGTGGCAGTTGCAGGCCCCCCTTGGCCCATTCCCTTACAGCCCCATGTGGCCCCGCCCACTCGCGGATGCCGTGGCCCCCCCCAACTCACAGGGTCCTAAGCCTCACCCACCCGTGGGTGCCTAAGCCCCACCCGCTCTGACACCCCCCCAACCCCTGCCCTGAGAACTCTGCCGGAAAAGGCTCTTTTCACATAGTGAGAGAGAAGGGCTGTAGATTCCCTTACCTTCTCTGCAGCTGCAGGTCCTTCAGGAGGAGGGACTTCCTGTCTCCCTCACACACTGAGGGAGTCTGAGGCTGTGCTCGCCGGCGGCACTGTGCAGGAGAAGCCTTAGGAATGTCACATGTCAGCCTCCCACCCATTAACTTTCTGGTCAGTCATTTCTTTATATCTTGGGCTGTGGAACACGTAGAGAGGTGGTTGATGGCTCGTTTTAAAGGTAGAAAACTGGCCTTTCATTTAAACACAACTTGCTTGGAGACCACAGTTCCCCTTTAACATTCTCCCCTGCTTCTTATGGTTGTCCTGCAGTTCCTATTCAAAGTCCATGTAACTGAAGAGTAGGAGCATTCCTGTGTGTAAAAAGGTAATGCTACTCTCTTCCCGGAAGTAGCATTAGAGGCAGAGGCCATAGGAACAAAGGTTGGTAAGTAAGTTTCTCTGTACTTTTTAAAGATTTCAACATGGTGGGTAGGGATGGGAGGGGGTCCCCTACACTACAGAAAAAAGTTAATTTTGGGGTTGAGATACCCTTTAAATACACTGGTACGTAGCTTTGCTGCATGTAGATTTCATGCGTGTTCAGTTTTTGAAAGAGGAGGGCTGCAGTTGAGACACCCCTAGTATCAATACTAAAAATATAATTCCCTGTTTTAATAACATGTAAAACTTCCCAACCACATACTTTGACCAAAGCAGTGTGGCCCTAGGAATTTCCACCTGTGCCCTATTCATACCATGGAAAGTCACGTGACAAAAAGTACTGCACTTAGTAACTTATCCCTATAAATTTGTCCACGTATGCCAGCCATAAAACCAGCCAATTACCAATTATGAATTAACATTTTCTAGAAATGCACAAAGCTGACACAGTTAATTTCATAAAGGGATCAAATTAAAGGTTTATTGCCAAAAAAGCCCTTTTTTCCCAAACCAAATATTAATTATATTTCATGCAACAAAGACACGATAACCAGTGTTTGGTTTGTTTGGCTAATGATAAAGGATTCACAGGAATCCAAATGTTGCCAAAGGTCCTGGGATCCATCAAAACCAAGAACCAAATGCTGAATTCAGTTAACCCCCGAATGGATTTTTTTGTACAGCGGTAACTTTAGCACTGCATGTGGAAATAAGGACGGGGTTAAACAATAGTCACTCTGTATATTTCTAACAACGTCTAACCCACCAATGTCAAACATGCAGACCTCCAGATGTAATGTTTGAAACCTACAACTCCTGGTAGAATGCTGGGAGTTGTAGGTTTCAAACATCTGGAGAGCTGTAAGTTTGACGTCCCTAAACCAATCAAATAAAAGCATTAACAGCACCACAGTCTGTGATAGGGAAACAGTTAAAGGAGAAGTAATTGTATTTTTTTTCTGTCACTGGAAGATTGCAGATTTCACTGTTACTGTTCCAGTTCCACTTCTTTAACCCACTACCCTAGAAATCATTTAATCAAATGAACATTTCTTACCTGGAGACCCCATGGGCTGTTTGTGCACGAAAACCCGCCCCAAAGTCCTATTTCATTTGATCTGTTAGGGAGAGAGAAAAGAAAAGGTACACGGGCAATGAGATCTCTGAACAACAGTCTGTTGCAGACATGCAATTATCTTTCAGTAACGCTGGAATTTCCCAGACCCCATCATTTCTGGGCACAGGGCCCAACTGTTCTGTTGATCTAGGATGCTCCTAGTGTGAGAAAGCATTTCTAAATTGCAAGTGACCTGAGGAAGCAGAAGAAACACAGCACACACTGAACTAAGAGAGCTGCTGTCGCAAAGCCATTCTATAAAAGCCTCCAAGCCATTTATCCCTCTTATAGTGCCCCCCCCCCCTGTTTATCATTTTACCTTCTATCCTTTGCAGTCAATAAGTAGCTAATTTCCTAGCCTGCTTTCATTCCAGGCCCTGCATTACTGTACCGATTGGTCATGTGCTCATATCACTTGGTCCTGCCTCTAGTGCCTAAGTCCTCCTTTCTTTAACCTCTTCCATGCTGTGCTGCTTTCACCATTTACACCTCTACAGTTTTTAAAACGTGATCATTGGCTTTCAAGTAGAACTGTGTGTTGTAGAATAGAACATATATATACATGCATATATATACATACAATGCAGATGGTTGGTTTATGCCAATGTATTTGTATATGAAGTCAAAACTATGAAGTTTTATACTATCTTTAGATTTATAAATAATGTTTTAGTTACTGGTATCAAACATCAAATGAAAGTGACAAAGAAAAGGAGAGAGAAGAGACGGACAAAGGAAAGAAAGAGAAATGATAGTAAGGGAGGAGAAGAAGGGATAAGAGTAAATGTAGTTACAGATGCACACCAAACACTGCACCCGACACCCGAGTACAAGGCCAACAGGCCTTTCAGCAGACAATTCGTTCACCTTAGGATATTCAGTCTGGCGTTAGAAAGAACGCCCATACACAAACAAATTGTATGCTGAAAAGCCTGTTTGTGCACAGCTGTATGTCTGTACCTAGCTTAGGCTGGGTACACACCAGCCAATATTTTCGGCCGACCGATTCACAGCACTTACGGTCGATCGGGCGAAAATATCTGCTGATGTGGGGCAGGCGGCCGTGACCGACATAGATCGTTCGTTCGTCTGAATCGGGCGAACAATTGTGCATGTCGGAAAATTCCAATCGATCGTGCAGTTCCCTATGGAACTGCACGATCGCTCGCAAATTTGCCACGTCTGATGGACATTTGTCCCGGAGCGAGCGATTGGTTGGGACAAAAAGTCCCTCCGTGTGTACCCAGCCTTTGAGAGAGAATAGAAAGAAATAGTGAATGGATTGACAGAGGATGAAAAAAAAGGAAAGGAAAGAGCAGGTAAACAATACAATGGATGTGGAAGACATTGGTAAGCATAGAATAAATATATTGTAAGAGGAGAGTATGATAACATAACAATGAGAATAAAATCAGGCTAAGGATATAGTATCTGCCTTGACTGCAAATTTACTATTTTTAAAGGACAACTATACTGTAAAAATGAACTTTTTAGAGATTTTAGCTTACTATGGGTCAAAGTTGACATATGATACCAACATCCAATAATTCATTCAGTTTAAAGGAGAACTTTTGAGCATATACATTTCTTTAAAATCAGTTTGAATGAAAAGTACCTGGGGAAGGGAGGTAGGATTGACTATACCCACCACCGGATATTGTTTCATTGAAGAGCTACAGCACATACCGTTTTCATCTGCCAAGTTATGGCCTTGGACCTTCCTGTATTAAAGATAGTACTGAAGCACTCAGGAAGCCTGGCAAAAGCAGTTTTCTTCATTTTGCGGCTCATTATAGAAATTATATTGGATGGTAGAAAGTACCAATCCTACCTCCCTTCTCCAGGTACTTTTCATTCAAACTGATTTTAAAGAAATGTATACGCTCAAAAGTTCTCCTTTGAACTGAATGAATTATTGGATGTTGGTATCATATGTCAACTTTGACCCATAGTAAGCTGCAGAGTTGGACTGGACTGTTGGGGCCTACCAGGAAATCTGAGACCAGGGACCCACCAGGATGAATTTGGGGGCCCACCTAACATTTCATATCTCTATTATCACTCATTTAAATATTTTTCTACTACTGACTATTGTTTATTAAAATTAATTTCTTAGGGTGAGGCCACACTGCAACGCACAGGAATCGCGCACAAAATCGCGAGCATTATCGCACGCGATTGTGTGCGCGATTCTTGCGAGTTTCACGTTCGCGTTTTGCGCATGCGTTTTCGCCTTTTCACGTTATGGAAACGCATGCGTGTCTTCCTATTGGACCTATAGCGGAAGCAGACTAGGGAGCGGAGCAGCGCTGTGTAAGTATATCGGTGTAAGCACAAACAGCCCAGGGGTGAGGACCTAGTGGCTTAGATCCTCACCCTTGGTAGAAAGCGTGGATATAAGAAGAGGAGTGAATAGGAGTAAAACTGTGCTTTAAATGAAACTTTGCGAACAGGTAAATCACCCCCTAAACTGCCACTGTTAGAAAGCTGAAAGATATAATAACCTGAAATGCTGCACAATGTCATGTTACCTCTTTTTCAGCTTCTTGGTCCTTCCAGTTAGCAACTATCAGTTATGGATATGACAGCTGATTCCATAGCCAATGACTGAATGCAATTTACCTAGCTGCTTCCTCTGAGGATGTGCAAAGCTTAAGTTGGGTACACACAGTAATGATAAAGCCCCGATATCGTCAGATCTGATGGTATCAGGGCTTTATTGGTACTCTGTGTACCTTCGTTTTCCAAATGAGCACGTGGCTGCCGAATGCTCGTTTGGAAAAGAGAGAAAATATCCCTTGCCCGCAGCAGATTCCCTATAGAGGAGTCAGCCGTGGCCGAGGGAACACAGAGTCCCGAGCGTTCTTCCTATGCTATGCATAGGGGGAGCGCTCGGGACTGTGTGTGCGGTTTAAAAAACGTTTTGCTCCTTTTAAAAAGTTATTATTTTTGGTTCAAAATTAATTGAAAGGCAAGTTGTTGGTAGTTTCTGGCAGATAAGTCAAGTAAAAAATGTGTTTCAGCCAAGACTTCTCCTTAACTTAAGTACAATTAATCATGCCTTGTGATTGCTGGGATTTCTATTTTGGTCAGTGATTATATAAAGCAACAATTTTTTTTTAAATTACTTTTAGCAAGGGAACTGCTGATTTAAATGATATATCTCGTGCCTTTTTAATGAGTTCCTACAAAAAGTTCCAACCTCCACCCATTGAGTAAATCCATGCTCAATGTGTGTTCACACAGAGGGGGTCATGGCATAACAGGAAGTGACTAGACAACATGCTTTAAAAAGAGAACTTTATGTATCTGCAATTCTGAATCTGTGTGTAGAAGCAAGGTTCAAAGACAAGCAGAGAAACTGTGTTTTAGCCCATAAAACTCCTTTATTAATGGGCATGTCTACCCTTTAAAAAAAATTTGATATGTTGTAGGGCTTCCTCCACCAGCCCCAGCCGCATTATTATTATGTCCAGAAACTTCCCCGATCTGTACTTACCTTACCTCTATCCTCCGCTGCACTGTCCCGGCCCTCTGCTTGCATGAAACTGCAAGCAGGGGACCAGACCGGCAGCCGCGTCTGTGATTGGCTGAGGGGCAGCCAATCACGGACGTAGCTGCCGGTAGTTCAGAACGGCGGAGGATATAGGAAAGGTAAGTAAAGATCGTGGGAGTTTCTGGAGATAATAATAACGCAGTTGGGGCTGGGGGAGGAAGCCCTACCATATATCCAAAGGGTTTTGTGCTAGGGGGAGGGAGACCAAAATGGGAGGGAGAGGGGGGGGGGGAAGGCTGCAATGCGCATGGGAAAATTCTCCCGGAGGAGAGACAGGAGGCAGAGTACTATATGGACTCTGCCTGGCTCCTGGTGGACAGTTTTTTGGACTTTGGGGGAACATTACAGGAGAACCATTTGGAGCTGGGATGTGAGGTAAGGATTTTTATGCACTACAGAGTGGGGCCAGTAGTGGGTTAAATTATAGTTTTGGGGGTGGACATGCCCTTGAACTAAACTTTAGTTTTAAAAAAAATGCATACCAATAAAATTTTGCTGTTAATTATTGTTTCTCCAGCATTTGGCATTGATGTCAATTGTTTGTTTGTTTTTTTAATTTATATCTTTAGTTTCCATCCTACTGAGGAAATTGTGTTTTATACTAGAGCAGCGTTGGTTCCCCGCCCATCACATTGCTTAAACTGTGTTTTCTACAAAACATTGTTAGAGATACATTTGACATTTAGAACTATTTCTATCACTGTGTTTTGAAACAAAGTCCTAGAAATCAATAAATGAAATGGTTCTGCTTAAGGTGATCAATAATTATCCCTTGAGCATAGAATTGCTTCAACAACCACAGGATCACTCATGCAATTTTATTTCTAAACCAAGGTTACCAGATAAGCTGGTACTGTTAGGAATTGCAGATGTAGAGCGGCATTTTTAATTGTATTTATGAGATGTCCCTAATATTTTATTGGATCTGGTAACTGTATTCTGTAGACATTTCTAATTCTATAGATTCAAAAAGATGATGTCATGATTGATTTTGCATGGGCCAAAAAACTTCATTTATATTCCAATAAAGTTTTCAGTTTTGAAAGTTTAAATGCACCAATCACAGGGTGTGTATTACTGTGATGTTGATCCTTTGTATTCTAGATTTTTAGAAACTACAACTCCCAGCATGCTTTGATTTCATTCTGCAACCAAGGCATGCGGGGAGGTGTGGTTTCCAAACATCTAGAAAAAGGAAGCTAGTTTCTCAGTACTCATGTGACCTCTGCCACTATTAAAAATGACAATTCACTCATGAATTCAGATTTACTCTCTCCTTCAATAAAGTGTAATGGTGACCATAGACGCTTAGATCCCGGTGGTACGATGTCGGATCGTGTATGGGAGATCGTTTCAACGATCTTCCAATAATTTCCACATCGGACCAGTTGAAAAATGTTTTGCCGACCAGCAATCCAATCGTGCGACCTGCGGATTGTAGTGTCTATGGCCACCATTAGTCACACAGAAAATCTCTGTTCTGTAACTAAATCCAACATTAGATGTTTTAAACCTAAGTTACATTTCCCCCTTAATTTATTTTTCTAAAATTACGAATGAAGGATGCATTATAAATGATAAATATAAGGTGATGCATTTGGGAGTTTAAAAATCCATGTGCCACCTACACCATATAAAACTCTGTGTTAATTGAATCTGTTTAAAAAAGACTTAGATGTAACAAACAATGCCAGGCAGCCACGGCTAGATCTAGCAAGATATTGTCTTGTATAAAGAGAGGGAGGAAATTATTATTCTTCATCTTTACAAGGCACTGGTAAGGCCTCATTTGGAATATGCTGTGCAGTTGGGAATCCTATATACAAATGGGACATCTTGGAAATGGAAGCAGTTCAGAGAAGGGCAACTAAATTAATAAGGGGAATGGAGGGGCTTGACTATGCAGGCAGATTAGACAAGTTAGGGCTGTTTTTGCTGTGAAACAAATCATTTCAGAAGACCCATGGACATCCTTTAAGATTAGAAGAAAATCAATTTTCAGTTATTGGGAATGTGAAACTGTGGATCTATCTTCCAGTAGATGTATTAGTAGTATAGCAAATTATTTGAGGTTGAATAAAGACATACGTCCATCTTGTCCAACCTGCTCAGCAATACCTGCATTTCCTGGCTCACTGTTGGTCCAGATGAAGGGGAAAAACAAGCAAGGATAGTATTATGTAACTATCACAACTCAATCCCTAATTACAGATACATTAGTTAGATATGGAACATTGGGAAAGAGTTCCATCCCAATACTGTACTGCATGTTTTGCCTTTTGTCTTCATTTATAGTCTATTTTGAACCCCCCTATATGTATTCAGGGTAATGATCTAAAGCGCAGGGGCCTCATCCCTGGGTTTTTTCCTACATATTCCACACCAGGAGTCTCCAATCGTAGTCAATCTAGCCCCACCTCCTCCCATAGTCTGCTCAATGGGAAGACACACTCTGCAAGAACCCATTTTTTCTTCCTATTGGTCAGGGCCCGGATTGTGAGAGCCCTGGTATGGGGTATCTAGGTAAATCCCAAGTGGTTTAGGTCCTTACACTGGGTACATTTAGGGCTCGGTAAAATTGACCTAAAAATAATAAAAAGCAATTATAGTTCTTGAATAAATGTATGTTTGAATATACAGTATCTCATTTAAAGAGAGATGTACCACACAGACTGTCTGTCTTTATATTGCAAATCTGTTAACCATTTCTTAGACTTTAACTCTATTTGCTTGCTTTAAGGATTTTGCATAAAAGAGCTGCAATCAGCTCTTTTTGCCAACTGATATAATTATAAGCATATTACTGATTGCAGCTCCCCGTACATCTCAACCAAAGGGTGCATTATAATAATGAATACTCACTTTTAGTTTCTACACAAGCACTCTTAAGCTACGTACAGATGAAGGATGTTCCTGCGACCACGACTCATTTGTGTGACAAACGGCCGTTACACCGATACGTGTGTATGCGTTCGGTCTGGGTCGTTCAATATTGCGCCATGGCGGATAGACCATACACACGCCTGTTCGGTGGTGCATGAACACGTTCGTGGGTCTGCAGGAACATCGTACGTCTGTACAAAGCTTTAGTTACAGAGAAAGGCTGAGGCCCTATTGCAACATAAACAGAGAGATGTGTGGTTCTGTGTTTATTTTTTCATGCTTTTGTGTCTGATTTTACTAGCGTTTGTGCTTTCCAGGCAATTATGGGTAAAAATGCATATCCTATTGATTTGTGTCTGCTTGTATCTGCTTCCATAGTCTTGTATTAAGTGCAATTTTGACAGAGAGGGATCAAAAATGATTGCATGGATGCAAAATCCATCAATTTGCCGGAACAAAGATGAAACAAATAACAAAAATTCTGTCACTTTTTTTGATGTAAACAAGGGACATGCCCTTTAAAAAACATTATAAAGCAGATTGGCCCAATAACTAACATACAATCAGTCCACACCATCCCATTAAAACCTTATAAACTAACCTGATCAACTAGAATTTGAAAAAGAGAGTTGGTAATCACACATCCCTAAATGCCGTATGATATCAGTAGTTTGCAACAATGTCAGTATATTCAGGCAAGATCATAAAACGAAAGTGATTGTGCTGTATTTTCCATATGTAGACCCCATAAACAAAGGCTTTCTAACTTTTATGACTTCTTTTGGGCTATAGCTAGATGATACACCCTCATGCTCTCTGACTTGACAGTGATGATGGACAGATGAGTATTTATTACTATATTTAAAGGGCATGTCCACCCCCAAAACTAAAATGTAACCCCATACTGGCCCACCTCTGTAGTTTAATAAAATCCTTACCTTACATTTCTGCTCCAAATGGTTCTCCTGCTATGCCCCTCCAAAGTCCAGGAAACTGCAGTGTAGGATCTGTGCTGCTCCTACGACAAGGTTTGAGGCATACGCAGGAGAGCCCTCCCCCCCTCCCTCCCGCTTTGGTCTCCCTCCCCCTAGCGTAAATCCATTTTTATATAATATAGTTCATGTTCCCCCCGCCCAAACCGCTATAATTATGTCATCAGAAAGTCCCCCGATCATTACTTACCTTACCTCTCTCCTTCGCCGTTGCCTCTCGGCCAATCACAGACGCGGCTGCTGGTCCCATCCCCTGCTTGCAGTTCCGTGCAAGCAGAGGGCCGGGCAGTGCGGCAAAGGAGAGAGGTAAGGTAAGTAATGATCGGGGGACTTTCTGATGATATAATTATAGCGGTTGTGGCTGGGGAACATGAACTATATTATATAAAAACTTTTTATAAAGGGTGGACATGCCCTTTAAATTGTAGCCCTTTTGTACTAATAAAGGAATTTTGAGTTTGTCGTATATCTTGTGCCCTATGTCTGGCTCTAGGCTAAGGCCACACTGTAGTGCATACTAACACTTCGGAAACAGGCACAGAAGCGTGTGCATTAACACACATTAACATTTCCAGTGCGTTAGTTACGGTGCCCTGCGACTGAGCAATGTTGCGCAATCAGAGCACATTCGGTTGCACAAAAAATGCAGATTGCATGCACTCTGATTAACAGATCACAGCAGACAACAATTGAGCCACACTAGTGTTAGCGTGCTCTTGTGAACATGCAATCCGATTGCAATTGCGAACGGATCACGTTATAGGGACAGTTCAGTGGAAATTATCAATATTTGTTAAATTGTTAGTTTGTGTAATGCATACTTAGTTATTCTACATATTCTCTTCTATTTTGAAAAATCAATTGATTTCATACACTTGCTGTTCCCTTCTGTTGACATTAGTGAGCTGACATTTAAGGTTCTAACAGTCCTTCTTCTTCCCAGGATGCATCACTTCCTTGGAATGTTCCTAACAGTAATTTCTACTGATTGGCTGTTGGATGGGTCAAAGATGCACAGATCTCTACTGAGCAACTGAATCAACCCAGGCGCTGGGTCAAGGGCAAGACCATAACGGTTTCTATTAGGGGTCCTGCAAACAGGATGTCAGTATTTCAGTTGCATTTATTTATACACAGACAAAATGGCAGATTAAGGTCATTGGGATAAAAAATACTGCTCTTTTTTCTGAAAAGCATATGTATTTGCACTGAACTTCCCCTTTAATATGCTCTGATATGGCCTAGCCCTTAATCATTATGCTGACCACATTGGAACAAAAATGTGTTCATAAAATATTTGTACTGCTCTGCATTTTACAGTTGTGCCATCACAGACAGGTATGTGAAAGTGTAGAGTATCTGTTACATGTTATAGGATTTATATGTATAAATTTGTCCATAAGTATACTTGGCTATGAATCTTAATGGATCCTACAGACTATTTCAGATATCTGCCAATCTATGTTTACAAAACAAACGGTTATCACCGGTTCACTGTAAAGCTAGGTACGGACGTGTGATTTCACATGCAACGTCCAACCCCGACTGCACGACAAATGTCTGTTTGGTCGTGTATGACTGGTCTGTCAGGTCTCGTTGAAATGTCGTAGCGGATCATCAAAAACACCTGACCTAACCTAGCTTAAGTAGTGGAAAAATCAAAAGCACCAATCCAAATAACGGATGTAAATCTAGGTCAACACTTTATCCAAAACCAATACCCCTGTTTGATATATTGGTTAGCTTCAGCAAAATGTTGGTGAAAATAATAGCAGCATATAGCAGCAATTGCCATCTTTTTGATTTTGATGTTGGTAAATTTCAGACAATCATATTTTCATTATATTTTATTCCCCAACAGAAGACTACTGATCCGTTTATTGATCTGTAGAATATTGGGCACAATTAACGCGTCAAAAACTTATATTATTATGTACTAAACTATTTATATATTTATTTTTTTTGTCCTCCTTCAAGAGTCCTGCACGGGTCTAATTTTCTAGACCCGCACCCGACCCCAAAAAATGCGCCCACCCACTTTTTGTCTTTCTTCCTAAAATTTGTACAGGGAAGTTAAAAAAAAAAGGTCTAGGCCACACCACCGTGCTTTTTTTTGCGTTTGCGCATACGTTTTTTCCGATCATTGAAATCGCGGCAATGCATCGAAAACGCATGTTTTCGGGTGCGATGTGATTGCGCATGCGATTGCGATTTGCGTTTCGCATTTTTTATCGCAATCACATGCGTTTTTCTATATCTAATGAAAAAAACATAAACGCAACAAAATTGCACATGAAATCTCATGTGATTCTGTGTGAGATTGTGTTTCTGGCGCAGTGTGGCCGTGCCCTAAAAGTTAAAATAAATATTTTACTCATAACCAAAAATGTTCATGGAAACAAACCTACAATACCACTAAATAATATAGTAGGGGTCTTCAACTTGCAGGCATACAAATGTCTGAAAATGTAGGCCCTCAGGTAGGAGTACAATGTACACTTTATATCAGGTACCCCACCCCTCCCGGAGATCTTCCGGGAGACTCCCATGAATTGGGGTGGTCTGCCGTGCTCCCGCGAGACCACCCCAAACTCACGCGATGGAGAGGAGTACTAAATCTCCTACCCGTTACGAACCCCTTTTTGGCTGCCATGCCCTGGGACCACCCACACCATGCCCCCCAAATGCTCCTAACCTGCCCCCACCTCCTATCATGCATGTCCCGCCCACTGTCAGTGACATCGTGACACATGGCTACGCCCCAAGCATGAAGCGGGAGGGTGGGATGTCTGTTATATAATATATCCCTACTGTCCCCAACTTCCTAACCATGGGCCTCTGCTGTCCCCTACTACCTACCCATGGGCCTCTACTGTCCCCAACTTCTACTATAGCCAAGGAATGCTGGGAGTTATAGTTTTGAATCATCTGGAGATCTACTGGTTACCTATCTATGATTTTATAACTATGTCCTGCAGAATATACATTTTAATCTCCACCAACTGTCTAAACTTGCATTATGGGAGACAGTAAAGTTACAATGATCAGGTACCATAACAGAGGATCATGAGTAGGGAGCAGCAGTTAAATATCTAAACCTTTATATGGGTGTAGATTTTCATGCTATGTTTTGAAAACTACAACTCCCAGTATTCCCTTTCTGCACTCTGCTGTTGCACAATGATTGGGAGTTTTAATCATCTGGATAATCATCATATGTCTGCAGTAGTTCAAGCTGAACCTCATCAAGTTGTATATTGTTCTGTTCATCAATAGAATCATCCACAGACATGAGACATACCATTGATCATTACGGCCATAAGGATGTATATAGACCAATGAAATCACATGTCCTTTGTTCCTATGCAGACACTTGCTCTGGTCTTATGCATAGGTGCAGGTGCAGATAAAAGTTTGTTACTTTGCTGGCTCTGACCTCTGCTAGTAAAACCAAGGTCAGAAGTTTAACCCCTGCCTTTCCAGCCACTCCTGCATTAACTGTTTTTTTACCCATTTATCTCTGCAAAACCTACCAAGGCACTACAAGAGTTCAAGTTCAACATAGCTATGTTTGTTCCTGTCCACAATGGCATCCTGTTTTGGAGTTTAAGTCACGCTAACCGATGTTATATCAATTAGCGTGACTTAAACGCCTTCCTTGCTGTATCTGCTTTGGCTAACGCGAAAGTTAACCACACAGCCAGCACAAGCGATATTATATGCTGAAAGCGACATTCTATTGCGGCACTTTAAAAGTGGCAGAATAAAAAAAATGTGCCATCAGAGCCGCTATTGGCATATAACATCACCAGGTTTTTTGTTGCGACTCTCTGTGCAGCGCCCCCATGTAAGTACATAAGAGCTGTATTTACCCTGCCAAAAACACAAGCTGGGAACTTTTGCATCTAGATACATTTGCCCTTTATCTGACATAGTGTGATTTTGTGTAAGGTGCTATACACACTGCACAATGTCTTGGATTTATAACAATGTATTTTCAGTTCCAGTTATTACAGACAGATCTCTCTTCATAGACAGGAAAAGTTCTTCTACCCTACCCGCGGTTAATAGAGAAATAGATAGACAGAGATAAGGTATAGACAGAGATACATAAATTAATGTCACAGAGGCACAGTATTCCATTATACTGGTAGCAAACTGGCAATTTTAGTATATTCTAGTAGCAAACTAGTAATTTCATTATATACTGGTAGCCATGGGGAAATTAATAACATACTGGTAGCCATGGGAATTTCATTACATACTGGTAGCCATGGACTTTTCATTACACACTGGCAGCAAACTGGCAACTTCATCATATACTGGTAGCCATGGAAATTTCATTACATACTGGTAGCCATGGACTTTTCATTACACACTGGCAGCAAACTGGCAACTTCATCATAAACTGGTAGCCATGGAAATTTCCTTACATACTGGTAGCCATGGGAATTTCGTTACACACTGGCAGCAAACTAGTAATTTCATTATATACTGGTAGCCATGGGAAATTCATTGCATACTGGTAGCCATGGAAATTTCATTAAAATACTGGTAGCCATGTGTATTTCATTACATAGTGGTAGCCATGGGAATTTCATTATATACTGGTAGTCATTTCATTACATAGTGGTAGCCATGGAAATTGCATTACATACCGGTAATCATTTCATTACATACTGGTAGCCATGGGTATTTCCTTACATACTGGTAGCCATTTCATTACATATTGGTTGCCATGGAAATTTAGTCAAATACTGGTAGCCATGGGCATTTCATTACATACTGTTAGCCATGGGCACTTCATCACATAATGACAGCAATTGCTTGTTCATCATATACAGGGGTAGGCCATTACCATGTGCAGGGCAATCAACTTTTATTATTATATTAGTGCAGGCAGTTGGCAGCATTGCCTCCACTAATATAATGAGTGAACTGCCCTGCACATGGGGTAGGTAATAGCCTAATAGGGTTATGTCGCTATCACCTACCCATAATGTGCAGTGGAGCAGAGCAGCTGAAGGCCAGAATTTAAAGCAGAGACATTGCAGAGTAGCGCAGATGTGGCAGCTCCAACTTCCCACTAGTACAACACGCCTGGCGCAATGACGTCAATGCACAGCCGCAAAATACTACTGGAAAGTTGGAGATTCGGGCACCTCTATCAGGAAAGTATTTTTTTAAACATTAGGTGTACTTTGCCAAAGATTCGGGGCCCCCGAATGTTTTAACGTAGCGACGCCACATTGTACAGCACTGCGTCCACAAGTGGCGCTATATAAATAAACTATACGTACAACTAGCTTGTAAGCTCTATGGGCCAGGGACCTCTTTTCCTCTTGTGGCAAGGCTCTAGCACTTATATAGTTATAATTAGATTTATATCATTTAAATATGTATGTACTGAACTATTTATGTATTTGCCCCCTTGCATGACTTGTTTGTATTTTGTTATTGTACAGTGCTGCATCCTCAAGTTGCCCTTTATAAAAAAAACACCATACATACATACATTGAAAAATATGTCTACTGCTCCAGTCTTAAAGACACTTCCATCCTTAAAACAAAAAGCTGGTCACTTGTCAGTTTCCTATACCCAACCCCAACTGATATATTCAGCATATTATTAGATGTATTAATCAGAATTAAGTATAATTATTGTCCCCATTATGGGAGAGTAAGCTGACCCCTCCCTCCACATGCTGTTTCACTTGCTGCCTCCTCTGCTCATGCTCAAGCCTATACAAAGCTCATTGCGCATGAGCAGAGGCAGATACTTTTGCCAGAAAGGAATAGAACTTTTCATTAAATATCTGGTTACAAATGCCTATAATAAACTGGTAAAAACAGCAGTTGGAGTTGCAGGTAGATAACTGTTTTTTGTTTTAAGTGTAGACATACCCTTTAAATCTCAAATCACCTCTATTAGCCAGAATGAAAGCACCAACGTTCCTCTGTGTCCTGTCGCAATCTATCATGGGAGATATTACTGCCAGAGTTTCCGGCATATTGTATAAAGATTGAGCTCACTGCAGTGTGCATGCTCGAACTTGTAACAAGCTTGTTGATATGGATGAAAGTATTTACATGAAATTTACATGAAATTGTCAGACCAAACATAGGTGGTTTCAGATGCAAGAGTGGAGTGGGCAAGGTTTTTTAAGGATGTGAAAAAGGTGGGTACTGCAGTTCCCTTTCTACACAGTAAGGCAGAGGCCACACTACAACACACACACATTTGCATGCGATAACGTGGGCGATTCTCATGCGTTTGCGTTTTGCTCATGCAATTTTACCGTTTTCCGTTATGGAAACGCATGCGCATTGGAAATCGTGGGAATTTTAATGTTCCCGTGATTTCCATTTTAGCAAAAATTGCGAGCGCAAAAGCGCGCAAAACGCGTGCGCAAATGCTCGCAAAATGCGCTAGTGTGGCCTAGCCCAAAGATTCAATACTGCAAAAGGGAATCTTACCTTTTAGCTTACCTCTTACCTCGCTTTAGCGATCCTGCAATGAAATACACGATAACGTCCACTTGGAAATAGCGCAGTGCCCTTAAATAACTCTAAAACCCATGTTAAAGGGCATGTCTACCTGTCTACCCCCAAAACTAGAATTTAACCCACTACTGGCCCCACTCTGTAGTGCATAAAAATCCTTACCTTACATCCCAGCTCCAAATGGCTGCCCTGCAATGTTTCCCCAAAGTCCAAAAAACTGGCCACCAGGAGCCTAGCAAAGTCCATATAGGACTCTGCCTCCTGTCTCTCCTCCGGGAGAATTTGCACATGCCCAGTGCAGCTTTTAGTTCCATGCAAGCAGAAGGCCAGGCAGTGTGGTGGAGGATAGAGCGAAGATAAGTAAAGATCAAGATCGGGGGAGTTTCTTGACATACTAATATGGCGTTTGGGGCTGGGGGAGGGAGACCTACAATATCCTAAAAGTTGGGGAAAGGGGTGGACATGCCCTTTAACTTTGTAAAAAACTTTGTTTTTTAACTTTGCCTACCAGAGCAGCGTTTCAGTAACGCTGTGCTGCAAGTTACGTGAACCCAGGGGTGAGGACCTAGCAGTTCAGGTCCTCACCCTGGGTAAAAGGTACTGACCAAAGAAGTGGAGCGGAGGGAAGGTGAGTATAATTGTCCTTTAAAAATTTAATGCACACTTTAAAGCGGAACTAAAGAGGGAAAGGCCTAAACACCTTAAACTAGTTCCTAATTCCATTGTATTGGTTGGACCACAGATCCAGGAAAGAAGACCGTGGCACAAAAAAAATATTGTGACTGATACCAGAGAATCTGTGCTAACAAAGGGGTAATACTTTTTCTCTTTTATAACACTCTCTTTTACAACAGCAAATGCCATAAATATTGTGCATGTGAATCTGAATGCAATGACACACAGAATCACATCTGATAAACCTAGTACATTTGCCATAAAAAAAAATCTCATTGCTGGGATTATTCATTTATCACCCACATTTCTTGCTCCCTTAGAAATCCTCTAGCCTGTTAATGGTGAAAACCTATTTAACACTGAGCTCATGCAAACATTTAAACAGAAACCAGACCAGAGGATTTGCCTGAGGCGTCGTGATTTCTGCTCAAATAACCTGTCAGTTTTTCACAAACTAACTCAAGCAACCGTTGTACAGCCTGCTGGTTGACAGGGAGGCTCTGGTAACCTTAATATATACACAATAGGTGGGGTTATAATCATAGTACGCCTTAAGTGCTAGTTTGGGATCACAAAGATTACGTTTTGGTTCATGTATGACAAACTTAATTTAAGATGCATTTGACCAGTTAGGCTTACATAAGTGTACCCTTTGCTTTACTTATTGTACTGTGGTCTCACAAGAATACAATCCGTTATTTGGCCGGTTTATGCCCCAAATTGGGAAATGTGGTTCACTCTTTATGGACCCTAGATAACCCTTGATAACTACTTTCGAGTTTCCAAACCTATTTTGGAGGGTTATCGAAGATTATTTTCGAGGGTTACCGAAGATAACCTCGTACATTCAGTAACACTAGAAACTACGGTCCGAAGTCCCGAAAATCTGAATGATCTGCCCAGTTTCGGACGGGACATTTGGATTTCTGAACCGAGGGGTTCCGTGCCGGACCCGGATCCCATCTCTGCTAGCTATGTCTTGTTTCCCATACTTCACTTAAAGCTTAAAAGCCAATGTTCACTTTGCGAGTGAACTTACCCTTTAAATATGGGGATCATCCATGTAACAATATCATCATACACAACTTGTTATAATATGATAACAGTATCAAAATTATTGCCCATCATATTTACCGGAAGCAGACAACAAACATCCGACTACCTTGCCCAATAATCTGGTGTGTGTGGCAGCTCATGTCCATGTCATTCAGTGATCTAGCAGGAAGGATCACAAATGGCAGCTATGGGAGTCACCACACAAGATTGTAAAAAATAAGAGGACTAAACCCTCTTCATCAGGTCAGAGCAGTAGTGAGGGTTTAGCCCTCGAAAGCTTGTCTACTAAATAAACTGTTAGTCCATAGAAAAAGTATCACAGTACTCTTATTTTTTACATCTATATATTGGACTAATAAGGCACTACAATATTTTTCTATACCACACAGATTGTCAGTGGGAGCCATTCGACAACTGCTTCAACGGGACCTTCGACTTCAGATTAAGATACAGTTAGAAATGATAAAGCCCTACTGCTGTAGTGTAAGATTGCATTGTAGCATTCAACATACTGTATAACACAGTGCTTTACAATTTACTAAAAGATCCATTCACAAATGCTCGCCATTCCCTGCTTAGAATAAGAATGAAACAGAAATAGCCATGAACAACCACATTCTCCTCTTTGTTACTGTGTGTATTATTATTTTGCCATTAGTGTGACACAGTCTCCTGCTTGGTATGACTTTAATGGAGATGTGTGGTCCAACATACACATATTTGCAAGATGGTAATACTATGACAATTGGCACTTACAATCACATTTTCACTGTCATAGATCTCCCTCTCTGTAGGAATATAAAGACTGCTTCTAAAATAGTGATCACAGGTGGCAGTTCTCTACTTTGCTCTTTGTTACAAATAAACTGAACAACACGCACTGCTACAATGTGCTTACCTGGTGCAGGAACCTTTCTTAGTGACTGAAGGGAAGAATTAAAATTGTGTGGGGACCTTTCAGGAGTTTGAATGGTGTTACATGGTTAAACCGTATATACACTGTACAAATACAAAGACGTGGGTTCCACAAATAATCCATTATTTCTTATGAACCATTTTACGGTGTCACTCACAGATGACTGGAAATGCACAATAGAATGATCCATAGCAGCTTTTCAGTATCCAGCTGTCAGCCACAAAGCCCACCTCCTGCACCATCAAACTGAACATCAGCAGAACAAAGAGTCATACTTCTGCCTAGAATTCATTCTGTGTATAAACGCCCATAAGCCACCAATGAAGCCAGCAGCCAGTGTACATGCACCAACACATACATCATATATAAAACAGCCCTTATCTTGAATCTATCTTTATAAGGGAGCTCAGTGTATCTTCAGTAGGGAGCTCAGTGTACAGAATCCAGATATATTAAACCAAGGCACTTTCATAATCCACCTTCCCTTTATGCTCCCCCCCCCAGAGACTGCCTATTGCAATCAGAAATGTGGAGGTTAAACAGATAAGGCAATACAAGATATTGTCTTTAAATGCAATCCCTACATTAAACACCGGTGTCAAGGGTTCCAAGGAGCATTCTGTAAGATACATACCTCCCATCAGAGCAGCCATAATAGAGCAGGTCACATGGGTGTTTCGTTGCAGGAATGATGATTATAGCCATAGCAACAGCAAAAGAGCCTGGAAAAAATCCTGCGCTGAATTGGTGCTAGGGATAAAGAGGCTGGAGATGACAGTGACATTCCTTCCTCCCCCCTACATTACCCACACAGATATCAACCAATAGGGGCACGGGAAACAGCTACAACATAATCAGTGGGAATGCTGATAAATATAAAGCTTACAGTCTTTGAAAGTAATTATGATGAGTTACGGAATCCCCTGCCCAACATAAAATGATATTAATCACATTGTTGTCTGAAAGGGGATTTTTTTTTATTTATTAGCAAATCAAAACCCAAAGAGAAGAAAATACCAATGCACTGAAATCTAGGGCAAATCAGTGGCGCATGGAATGGGAAAAGGGAGGGAAAGGCTGCAAACATTTTAAACTCCTAGGATAATGACAAAACGTCCCACCAAGGAATTTAAAGAGAATTATGCAACCAGCCGCAATACGGCAAAGTTAGTCACCCACATTCAGTTTAACTTCTATTTACATTTGAATGTACTTGGATAAGTAAACTATTAACTGTCCATCTAAAGGGGCCCATTCACATCCTATATTTGGTCATACAATATTGTCTTCGTCATACGATCATCGGATTGTGTATGACAATTGATTTTCATCCCAGTGAAAATTTTCATTCCATCCGAATCAAACCCAATCGTATGACCCGGAATGGTTTGTGTATGGCCCTCTTAAAGCTGGGTACACACATAAAAGGAATAGCTCACTGAAAAGGTATTGATTGAAGACTGGGAGGTAAAGGACCAATGCCTTACCTTCTGTTTAATCAATCGACCAGGAGCCAGGAACGTAGATGAGTATAGTTACCTTGTGCACTATCCACCACCAGCTCCATTGAAATTTCCTGAGCGCTTCTGGGTTTAGTTTAACTATAGCACACATTATCGGGCATGCACGTTATAGTTGAATTAAACCCAAAAGTGGGAATTGTCAATGGAGCCAGCAGTGGATTGTGCGCAAGCCTTTTTCAGTGAACTATTCCTTTAACTCCAGGATCGGCTCTTTTTTCCAGTAATGTGTGTATCCACAAAAGAACAGTTTGGGATGTAGATGAACGTTCATCACCTTGGATGAATGAAATAAATTTGATTTAAACAATTAACTAGACTGATCAAAGATAAAAAAAAATAGTGTAAAATACCCCGCTGGCATGAACTAGAGCAAAACCTCCTGCCCTCAACACGTCTGTGCAAGATTCTCTGAATACCTCAAAATAAGAAAGCTATTTATAATGCACCATCAACTTTGGCATACTACTATGAGAAACTACCAACAAGGTAAGTCCCCATCTCTAATGACCCCCATATATCACAATCCTGACTTCTTCAGGAGAAAACACACACATGGAAGGCATGGCTGGAACAAAACATATTTAGGGTGGTACATTTGGCACCAGTGGGAAAAGTTCTCCAATGGAACAAAGTACATCAATGTAAAGGGTATGTCCACTGTGTGGCTCTCCTACTAAATTTCTTAAGTTTTTGGATTTCTGATCACCAAGGATTGGAGTGGTATCTGAGCCGGTTAATAAACTGATTGAAGTGTAACTACAATCCCATACTTTGCTTCAGTAAAAGGGGAGAAAGGACTTACCATGGATAGCCCTAGTGTGAGCTTCTTACTGAGTCTCCGAAGCACCCACACTCCCTTGCACTGTGTGGCATTCCAGCAGATTTAAAACACTGTTGATGGGATTGTGTTGTGGTATAAAGGGTGTACAAAGGGATATGTGAATTGATAATCCAAGAAGTATTATATACCACAGTGGTCCTTGACCTGTGGACAGCCCTCTTTAATAGAACTATAGCTTAGAAATACAGCTCAGATGTCTCCTGCAAGCAATAAACTGGCTCATAGCATATTATATGTGCTGGTGCTAGAACCCTTATAGCAGCCACAAGGAAACAACCTGCCCCTTCTAGACAACAAATAATAGCCAAAGTGTGGTGGCTGTGCGAGAATGAACTGGTGCTCAACAGCGTAAGAGGCTCTAAAACATTAGCCTTGGGGTTTATGCCATGTCAGAGTGGGGGGAAAGCCCGAAGGGTGCTGTGAGGGGCGACAGGCACGACCGAACCATTCACACAACCCATAAGGATGAGATACTGTAGATATGACAACTATATATATGATATACCTCCAGTTCATTAAAGGCAAATTAAAGGCAATTAAAGGGGAATTTATTCAGTCCTCAGTTTAAATGTACCTGAATCACTTGTATACTAAGACACAATATAATAATGTCCATAATTAGACCTCATAAACGCCTTAAGGGCACAGAGTACCAATCCTATAGCTTATATACATTAAAGTTATATTCAAGATATACTAGATATTCGCAGTATTCAAAAATTAAAATTCAAAAAGGCATTTTCTAACAGCAGCAAGAGTATAGAGAGAGTAGTTTATTACTTAAACATATTAGCAATATGTGCATAATAATTTACAAGAAGCACGCAGTGAGATGCCTCATTCAGACCGTCTGGTTCTTGAGACCTCATTCTATATATCCATCTAAGTTCATGTTGAAGAAGGATTTTATTTGTCACCCCCCCCCTTATGCCAAGGGATATTTTTTCTAAACCACAAAAAAAAAAACATTTGGTGGTTAAGTCAGATTGGTGTGCTTCTATATAAAAAAAACGCTCTGCTATGTTCAGATTTTCTCAATTTTAAAGGTCGTATTGTTTTACCTATATATTCTTCCCCGCACATGCAGGAAATCATATATATCACTCCTTTTGTTTTACATGTGATCCCCTCCTCAATGTTGTACTTTCTACCATTATTTAATGACATATTTTGCATCCTCCACATTTTTATTCCCTTTCCATCTCCTACTGTTTAGCCTCTCACAGTTTTCCTTCTTAGGTTCTATGAAATAGCTGGGGGAAAAAACTTCTCTCTAAGATTTTTGCCTCGTTTTGCCGTCATGGCTGGAAACTTGCCAATCAGATCTTTATCATCATAGAGGAGAAACCAATGCTGTTGTAATATGTTTCTTAATGACTTCCATTCTTGGTTGTAAGTAGAGATGAATCTCACTTTACTGCCATCGAGATTATCAGAGTGCAATTTTTTACCATCCTTCAGGTGCACATCTGTCCTTTTTCTAAGGAGACTATCTCCCAATTCTCGTAGCTCTAGCGAGACCATTTCTTACTGCTTTTTCACCATACCCCCTCTCCCTAAATCTCATGCTTAGTTCCTCAGCTTGCATCTGAAACATGTTCTCTTTAGAGCAGTTTCTCTTAAAGGACAATTATACTCACCTTCCCTCCGCTCCTCTTCTGTGTTCATTAGCTTTTACCCAGGGTGAGGACCTGAACCGGCTGTTCCTCACCCCTGGGTTCGCGTAACTTACACCAGCATTGCTAGGCTCCTGGTGGCCAGTTTTCTGGACTTTGGAGGGGCATTGCATGGCAACCATTTGGAGCTGGGATGTAAGGTAAGAATTTTTCTACACTACACAGTGGAGCCAGTAGTGGGTTAAATTATAATTTTGAGGGTGGACATGTCCTTTAAACAATTAAATGAGTTGTCTGACCAAATTACAATAGAGTTGTGTTAAGATCAGGTTTACTTCATTACGAACCATAACTATATTTTAGAAATATCCAGTTTAAACAGGATTTAGCAAATCCATATGCACTGTTTTAGTGCACATAAAAAGCGCATTACTATTTTTTATTCTAATGTAGGAACAGTATTAATTAGTTCTGATAATTATACTGTACATGCAAAATGAATATAAGTTTGCTATTTATCCTGTTCCTAAGGCATGGCTATTGGGCATGTGTGATACCTAGTGGTACAGGAGGAGCCAAGATAGCAGCACCCATGGGACACCTTTAAACCTGCATATCTTCACTGTCATTGGGCTGATGTCACTCTGAGTAGGTGCACTATATACAATGCAATGTGTTCTTGGTTTCTGTTTGCCTGTCTCACCGCCCAGCACCTAGTAGTGACGGCAGCTGGCAAATCAACAGTACTTGTGCAGCGTGCGGTACCTGGATTGAATAGTCTGTGAGCTACACTAAGGACTAGCCGAGGTTAGGTTTTCAGGTTTATTTTAAACCTGAATACCTCTGCTTATACTCGAGTATATACGGTACATTTTATGTTTGATATAGAACAGTAATTACAGTACACATTAAATATTTCAGGTTTAAAGTAACAGATTTTGTGTACTTCGTTGGGTACATGAAAACTGTATCTATTATTCACAGGGAGGTAAGAACACTTATTCCCACCTCCCTGTGAATAAAAGAAAGCTCGGTTAAGTAATAATCTTATCTACCGGTGCTCCACTCATGGCTCCTTCCCAGGTGGCGCGTTGTCCTGACCAGGCACGTATCTTCAGTGCATATGAACCAATACAAAAGATAGGCATGAGATCAGGACAGCACGCCTGACAGCCAGAAAGCCGCGAGTGGAGCACCGGTAGGTAAGTGTTCCACTGTTACCCATACGCTCTATTATTCACAGGGAATTATTGCGTTCTCACCACCCTGAGAATAATACACATTTCAGTCCAGTTTAGTGTCCCTTAAAACAAAAATAGCAATTACAAAAAATTGGACTAAAATCTAGAGGGGAATGAGCGTATATCGATACACAAACAATTATTAATATAATTAACCAGTCAAACATAAGGCATTAACCTACTCTTTCATCATTCTCTGGTACAAAAATAATATATAGTCACACATACAATAAATGAACATGAAAGAACAATATGACAATTGTTTCATATGACTTTGTTCTTGGCATTCAGCCCAAACAAATATGAAAACAGTATTAACGAGCATTCAAGGTTTTATACTTTAGTATAGTCATTACTGTTGAACATAGAACATATGGTTTTGTTTTTAATAGCATTTAAAGACACATATATAATATTCATTGTTATTGCCATTTCATGCTCATTTAATGTATGTTTAAGATACAGCTCTTACAATAGTGTTTGTACCAGAGAATGATGACAGAATAGCGGAGTAATGCCATATCTTTGATTTTGGTTTATTATATCATGGAGGATTTATATAGCGCCAATTCACATTCACATCAGGCGCTGCCCCGATATTAAAAATTGTTTGCGTATACACTCATTCCCCTCTAGATTTTAGTTCGATTTTTTTTTTTATTTGTAACTACTGTTTTCTGCATTATATCATCCTATAGGCCCAGGTGGCTCAATCAGCCTCTACATTTTCTTAATTGTTTTAAGTTATCTGTCACTATTTCTCTTTAGCTGTAAAACTGTAAAACAGTGCACACAGAAAAAACTTTCAGAAAATAGATAGATTTGGCAGAATGCAGCACAATTTTTCTTATTTGTATCATACAGATTAAATATACCCTAACAAAATGAAAATTGTCAGCTGTAGGCGATTGTGTACACCACACCCTCTGTGCTCAAGTGAAATTGAGTTGATTGTGTACACCCTCTGTGCTTAAGTGAAATTGCGCAATGTATACCAAAAGCATGTCCATACGTGCGTGAACCAGATTAGACCATTAATGGTCCACCCAAGATTTTTTTCAGCCCGGGGAGGGCAGGACATGTAGGGGAGTGTAGAGGCAGATCGGGGTTACACCAAATATTTACAGTTTAACACACAATTGGAGGTGTATATAACAAAAGTTGTAAAATTCTACAATATATAAATTTAAAGAACTTTTAAATGTAACAACCAAAATGTAACAAGGAATGTTGCAAGTTACTGGTATTGATACATATAGCGGAGTTGATCTAGGGAAATTTGCCACTTGGAGTCAGGAAGGAATTTTTTCCCCTTCAGAAATTTGGTGTTTTTTTTTTTCCTTCCTCTGGATCAAGTTAGGCAGGAAATGAGGATATTGCTAGATGGGTTGGACTGGATGGACGTATGTCTTTATTCAACCTCAAATACTATATTATACTAATAAACTGTAAAATCAAGTTTAGTTTAATAGTAAGATGCCGCTTTAAAAAAATCTTTCCCCCCAGGTCCCTCCTGAGCCCACTTGTGTGGCTGTAAAGTTTGTGATATCTTGGATGTGAAGGTAAGGCTGGTGAGCTACTCCCTCTGAGATTAGCTTGCTTCCCCAGCACGGATGCACAGGAGCGCACGCACGGATATCACAAGCATGTATTTGGAGGCTAAGGGAAGAGGGGGAAGCAAGAAACTCTCAGAGGGAGGAGCTCACCAACCTTACCTTCACATCCAAGATGTGACCAACTTTACAGCCACACAGGTAGGCTCAGGAGGGACCCTAGGGGGAAATAAAAAAAAAGGGGGATTTTTTTTTTTTTTAAAGAGGCATCTTACTATTAAACTAAACTTGATTTTACAGTGCACTTCTCCTTTAAGGTGGAATTTGCAGCAGTTGGGGTAGTTTCCAAAAACATGTACAAGTTAAGGAACAATATATTTCCCAATGCAAATAGCGGGCATTGAAATCACACAGACATTAAAGGAGAATTATAGTGCATATGAACATTTTTCAAAAACAGTTTAAATGAAATGAAAGTATATGGGTCAGGGAGGAAGAATTGGCACTTTCTACCTCAGAATATAATTTCTATGAGGAGTGGCAGCATAAAGAAAACTGCTTCTGCCAGGCTTCCCGAGTGCTTCAGTACTATCTTTAAAAACAGGGAGGTCCAGGGCCATAACCTGGCAAATGAAAACTGCATGTGCTGTAGCTCCTTAATGAAACATTATTGGGAGGTAAGAATAATCAATCCTAGCTCCCTGTCCCAGATGCTTTTCTTTTCCAAAAAGTACATTTATACAGTATAGTTGTCCTTTAATATAGATTGCATTGAAAGCTACAATTGTGTTGATACACCTGAATTGTGGGGCAGTATCAAGTGATAAAGACTGCTGATTTCTTTAAAAATATTTTATTTTATTGTCCAGTTTCCAAGCATGTTATCCCGTTTCTAATGAAACCATCATTAATTACCGTTTGCATATAAAAAGGTACAGGTAACACAATATAAAAACTGTATATTTACAGAAGGAAATAAGGCACTTCTAAGCAAAGTGATGAAAAAAATAAGATATTTATATAGTGAAGTATGGATGAATTCAACCTCTATGAACAAACACACCTTCTGGTATTTGTTCTGTATTTTAAGAAATAGAACACTTTTGGTGTGATTTACCCAATGGTGCTGGGCAATTATATGGTGTTAAAGTCACGCTAACCAGTTTTCTGCCGGTAAGTGAAACTTTAACTTCATATTAGTGCTGGATGTGCGGGTTACATAATACACCTGCACAACCGGCACTCGCGATTCCTTTTTGCATTTGCGCTAGTTTTAGAGCATGATTTTAAATCCTTTTTGGGATTTATCCATATGCACAAACGTGATATTGGATCACGTTTGGGAGATTTACCCAGAGCGATAGCGGCTCTGGGTAAATTGACGTTTGGTGCCTATTTAAGGTGCAAAATTTTTCCTGTTTTCCTGTGCAGTTGTTAATTGTTTTCCAACTAGAGTGAACCAGTAAAAAGGTATAATCTGATTGGTTGCTTCAAATTAACAGCACAGACAAAATTTTGTACCTCATACTAAATCAGCTTTTGTGTTTATTTGTGGTTTACAAAACTGGTGCACAATATTTCATTTGAACTTCCCAACAAGAGATTTCATGTTTTATTAATAAATATTTTTAATTATCAAACTGGCAAATAAATCTAAGAAAATAGATTTTCAGTTTCCCACAACGGTTATTGCTTCCGAAATTAGTGCTGAAATGCCTATGAAGTAAGGTGTAACTATGTTTGTAGGTTCAGCTGAGCAATTTTTAAGGGATAACAAAATTGTACAGACTTATCAATTTTCTTTTTTTGCAACAAAAAAGAAAAAAAACTATAAAGCTTGGAGTAGCTAGTTATAATAAAGCTTAACCTTTGAACTTGGTTAGTTATGGCTAAGATGTAAAATGAGGCCAACAGTTGGTTATCTTACCAGCTTCTAAGAACTGACATCCATTGCTGAAACAAGTAGTAAGCATCCTATCCATTCCCTACAGACCAAAATCTGCAAATGCAAATAAAACCAATTAAAGGCAAAGCTGTAATGGTTACACTGGAATGTTCCTAAGTGGAATGTATAAGGCTTTGCATTCAATGTAGTTGAGTAAACCTTGGAGGTCACAGTGTGGGGAAATTGTTTGCTATTTAGGCTGAGGCCACAATACAACGAACGGGATTGCGTCCATGATTTCTGTGCATTTGCACGCGTTGTTTCGCGTTTGTACATGCTGTTTTGCCATTTCAAAGAGAAAACGCATGCGATTGTGTGGGAAAATGCTTGAACGCAAAACGGAAATGGACGTGCAATTGCATGCCCATTGGAAATCGCAGAAATGTTCGCGTTCCCGCAAAAATGATGGGTGCAATTGCAAGCGAAACGTGTGCACAAAAAAAACGCGCTAGTGTGGCCTAGCCCTAAGGTAACTTGTTCGCTACAGTAGTCTATCATTACATAAGGTAGCTAATCGTGTAAAAAAAAAAAAAAAAAAAAAAACATCAATCAGGATATCCCAGTATTTTTTTTTTAAATGTATACACACAAATAATGTTTTCAGAATAAAAGGTGTTTTGGGAGAGATTTCATTCGCTTTAGGAGAAGTAAACTTTTGTGACCCAAAATGCTATATCTAAAACAAAGAAAAGTGGTGTGGTTTGAATCATTAAGCCCCTACTGCCACTGGGATGCATACAGTACTTTATTTTAAATTTAAACATATTGTGATGGTTGATTAGATTTGCATCTCCTTTGGAGGCAGTGTTTTTGAAGGATGAAGATCAGCCACCACATTTTGTCCCACAGCACAGCTCCCCTTGCTATGTATACCAGGTGCTTATTGAGACCATTTCACAATTTAACATTGGTCCATCGTTCACTAACTCAAAGCATGCAGGTATTTCAACTGGAACAGAACACTCTGGTTCCTATGGTTACTGGATGGGAAACATTTAGCCTATTTTTCCATATAATCAGAATTCCACAGGCAAGTCTTTATATGCACATAACCCAGTTCAGCAAAACCATATATGGTAAATACTTGTGAATGAAATTTGATTTGAAAAAGAAATCCTATTATACAACTGCTTTCAAATGAAATACATATTAGTTAGAGGTTCACATGGAATAACCTGCTGTAAAGTATATTTTCATTCTAAAGGCTGTGCATTGAAGAGACTACAGAAGCAGTTTCTTTATAAACCATCACAGTGGTCCTTAAAATTTATAAAAATGCCTAAATATGTAGTGGATTGCTGCAGGGGAAACATGCTTCTACAGTGAAGTAAACTAGTATTTAAAACCCAGATTATTTTACTTGCTTTTGCCAAATGGGTTTTATATGTCTTTAATAAATAACTTTGAAGAGTATCTCCAATGGGAATTTATTTTTTTTGCCATTTAGTCTTCTTGAAGATCGGGAGGTAAAGGATCTGTGTCTTACCTCCCATTCTTCAATACAACCTTCAGTAGCCGGGAGAGAAGGTAATTCACTGATTGCTCACTCCTCCGCCGCGTAGTCTGACGGGTCCGTCGGGACCTGTTAAGAGTATGCAGTGGAGGAGTGAGTGGGGAAGTACCTTACCTTCTCTCCCGGCTCCTTCAGGTTTTATTGAAGAATGGGAGGTAAGACACAGCTCCTTTACCTCCCGATCTCCAAGAAAACTAAATGGCAAAAAAAAAAATTCCCAGTGGAGATACCCATTAACAAAGGCCAGCAAGACCCTCCTATTTATCAGTTTCCACCCTAAAAGAGAATATTCACAATTTCAATTCTTCTAAGTAATTTCTAGGTTTCTGATTAACTGACCAGAACAGAAAAGTGAAGTTGACCTTTTGTAAATTAGCGAGAGTCAAATTAATAAACTGCTATGGTCTTGAATTTTTTATAGAAACTAAAACAAAACTAAAGTAAGCTACATAGCAATGTACTAAGAATATGTATTAGATCTAAAAACACAGGCCTACAAAAACAATTTGTACTAAAACCCCACAGGGGAACACAAGCAGCAGACAACCATTCATTTAACTTCATAAGAAATACTACATTTTTCATCAATCAAGCCCCATGGTAATCGCATTTCTGGTCTACATTGAAGATTTTTTAAGAAAAAAACTTCATTAGCATTTCAGTAAGTTGAGTTAATAATACATTTACGAGTACCTTTGTTAATATTGTAACAGTACTTTATAACAACAATTCTGCAAAAAAATTAGTCCTGGTACACCAGGCCCGACTATGGTCCAATATTCCGTCTCTCAGAGATCTACCAATTTATGGCCGGTAGTCTGTCTGTCTGTCAAACACAGTAACATGGAAAATATTTCAAACCAACCTATTAAGAGGACCACTAATGATTTACAGTGATATAGTAATGTCTGATCGCTTGTTTGGAAGAGATATTTCTTGATATAAAATTAGTTATCCTAAAAATGAGCACTGGAGCCTTTTTATACTTGGGTAATCTGCTGCCTACTGCATTAGTTTAGATATGTTTCTACCATTTGGACTGTATAAAATAGTATTAGCAGCAGCAGGCATTAGGTGAGCTTTGTGAGAACAAATTTACATATTAAGCTGATCCCATTTCTCTCACTATAGGGCACTTTAAGAGGAGGTTCGATGTACTGATAAATGTAAAATGCAAATGTTTCAGTTTCCTAAGTCTCTTTTGTGACAACCACAAATGTTTTGAAAACTGTGAAGGTGCTACCATAAGTACCCAGCAAACACCTAATAAAATAGTTTTGAATTAATGCAGCGGAATTATGGTGTCCAGCTGTAAAACTGCCTTAAGTGCACTTTTTGGTAGATAAAGATTACACAAATGGGAGAAAGCAATAGCCTTTCGTTCTCTGGATATTTTTCACTACAGTCGTGTCTACTAAAAGCTTAGGCAAAGATATTTGTGACAAATTCCAGGAATCTTTTTGCATACTGTTCTGGATGTACTGTGGAAATCTCTGCTCCAGCCTAGAAAACAAAATTGGTTTGATAAGATATTTATTTCAGAATAGATGATAAAATTTCCAATTCATATGAATAATTAATCAACTGCAGCAATGGGATGAACCTTTGATAATATTACTGAAGTCAGCATGTTTTCTATGCATACACAAGCAAGTGCTTGTGAGCAATGCAGGGGACAGACAAGGTTGTGCACTACAAATGAAAACGGATTACAAATTCTTAGTTTTAAATCATAGCAGTTTAAGCCCGCAAAGCAACCCCCCTCCCATTTGATGTACCAAAAGTGATGACCTAAAACAATAGGTACTTGTCCTGTGTGTAAATTAGATCACCTGTATGATGCCCCCTGCTTGTGTTTGCAAGAAGTACAACTTTCCCACTGGCCAGGTCCTGGAGTGAAATATTGAGGGAGTTGGGCTAGACTAGATCAGCAGGGGCAACTTAAGGTACACAGCATTTTAGGTCCTCACAAAAAAAAGACAATTAACAATTACTACGAAGCAAGAACATTTACTAACATGTAGCCCATCTCACTTTCTCCCATACCTTCTAGAGCACTTCAAACTGTTACAAAAATTGCTGAAAGTAGAGCAGTCAGTGTTTTGAAAGATAAAGCCAATAACACACTTAGCAGTAAAATAAACTTTACTCTGCTGTATATCTATAATGTTCAGTTAAAGGGCATGTCCAGACTAAAATAAACTTGCGGCTGTCAGTAAGGTGTCACGTCCAATCGCCCGACAGCCATGACCAGGAAGAAGAGCGTCTGTAAGCGCAGGAACCCTCGGCTTCTGTTTTTGCTCGAAAAAGAATCAGGGGGCAGTGCCCAGGGCAGGTAAGTCTCTATAGGGGAATCTTAGGTGGGGGTGGGGGTGTTGAACATTTTAAAGCAAACTCTTTTTTATGGTGGACTTGCCCTCCCTTTAAGCTGGGTACACACCATCCAATATTTCGGGCTGACTGATGGATTTTTTTTTGTGCGCTCACAATCCAACAGGTCGACCTGGACAAAGGAGTGATCGGTTGAACCAAGGGTGACCGTGTGTTCCTCTATCCTTCATCCTGGGCTCGCCAGTGCTGAACGGTCAGTTGGAGATAAAGGATCTCAACATGTGTACCCAGCTTAAGATCAACTAGATCAATCTGTGGCAATAAACACCTTGGACTGTGTCCCAATCACCATTTAACAGCCTTAACAAGGTGTTAAGGTTCATACACATGTGCGATCGCGGCAGCCGATGCACATTGTGTATGAGCATCAGTTTTGGGCGAAAATCATTCCATATATGGGCATTTTGTCCGCCGAAACAAAAGTTTGGTCAGGCCTCAATAATCTGCCAGGCGAATCGGTCAACGAGACCTGCTTTAGGGACATCCTGAATGCACAGGGCTGATTGCATTGTGGTTAAGAGGTGTTATCAAAACTGCCCAGGGTAAGGCGTCAAAACAGCATTGTACATGCTATTTATTTATTGCCACAGATCCTTGTACATTCTGTCATTCTGAATTGAAAAAGCCAGTCGGATGTCTAGCGAAATATCTTCAAGAACAAAATTTCAAGACCACAGATATACCATGACCTGGATGAATGAGAACCTTCAAAAGCACTGTATAGTATGCGCCTTGGTGATCATTTACCATTTCCACTGACACACAATCTCTATCTCTACATATGGAACAAACATACGTATATATTAAAAAATGTAGTTACCCCATGCTTTACGGTTTTAGCTGCATGTGCTGCTTTCTTCTTTGCATCATAATGTGTAAGGATATCAATCAGACCCATAAAATAAACTTCCTTCTGGTGAGCATCTGAATGTCAGGATAAAGATTCCAAGTTAAATTACTTAAGTCATAGAAAATTCTGCAGATAAGGTCAATTTGTTCTTTATGAAAGGAGTAAGAAGTAATGCAATCACACTCACAGATACATGTGAATAAATAAATATGAACAATCATTGTGCCATCGAATTGTGCCAGGGAGTAAAGCTGGCTATACAATAGAAACCTACTGCTAGACATTCTAGCAATGTTCCAACAACTGCCTGGCCAAATCATATTGTGATTGATTTTTTTTACGATCATTAATTACGATCGCAATCATGGTCCGTCACAAAAAAGACTTATTCTCTTTACACGTTTTTAATCACACCATATAAAATTAAATTGATTCATTAGGGACATGGGAAAGGACTTTTCTTGTTGAACTTCTATATTTTCAAAAATGTACAGAGAATAGTCTTTGAGAAAGTCAGTCAGATGACTAGCAAAACATCTTCAAGAACTAAACTTCAACTAAAGTCCAGTTGATGTAACAATACTACAGAGATATACCATGGCCTGGATGAATAAAAACCTTCACAAACACAGTCTTAAATGTTTCTACACACAGTACACCAATATTTATGATCACTTAAAATAAAAAGCCTGCAATCCTTTTCTTTAAAATGAGCCCCAGGTCACATCTATGATTGCTGCCTGTGAGAAATAATTTTTCAAGGAATGTTGAAAAAAAACACCAGAAAAAAAATTTAATAATTGAGAGGGGTTAATTCATGCAGGCAGAGGCTCATCACATGAATTCAACCTGCTGAAAAGTGATCACCGTTCCCCTTTAAGTTTGATTTAGTTCTTCATCAAGTATAGCAGAAACAAATCGTTTAACCTTGAATACACATTTATTATGCATTATAGTGTATATACTTACGGTCAGAACTTTTGATCGCATATACGTCAATAAAGGGCTCAAATTCACCAGGGCCCAGAGGTTTATGTAAGTTCAGGTATCCAGAAATACCTTCTGGGGATGTACCAAGGGATCCAACATTCATGTGCCCAGAACTTTCATTCTCAGGATCCTCTTCTTCCATTTCCTCTTCATCCTCTTGTTCAGACCGGAGGACATCATGGATTCCCAATAGCAGACTATAATCCATTAGCTTTAACTGCACCAAAAACTAGAAATATATTGTAGCATTATTACTGTATGGTAAGAGTAATGGCATCTAAATTACTATTAAAAGGACAATTATACTCGACTACTCCTCTCCTTCCACATTTGAAGAGTACCCAGGGTGAGGACCTTAACTGCTAGGTCCTCGTCTCTGGGTACTTTACAGAATGTTGGTAATACTTACTAGAAGCTCTGCTTAAAAAGCTGTCTCCTCTTCCATGTTCGGACTGCAGTGCATGACTGGCCAATGTTAAGAAGCTCTGCAAAAGCGAGTCTTACCATTGGCCCAATTGTGGACTGTCAGTGACAGAAGGATGGAGGAGGAGATGAGTGGTTTGGGCAAAGGTGCTTCAAGTAAGTATTATAGACAATCTTTAAGGAGGCCATACATCTGCGAGACATTACTTACCCGACCGAGGTCTCACGCGATGTTCCTTCGATCCTGCCGGAACCGCTTCTCCCGATCTTACATTCGACCGACATGCGATCGCAAAATGAATGGGATTTTGCGATCACATGTCAGTCAAATATATACGTTCGGGAGAAGCGGTTCTGGCAGCATCGATGAACATCACGTGAGCGCTCGGTCGGGTAAGTAATATCTCATAGATGTATGGCCACCTTTAAAGTATCCAGTGGTTTAGGTCCTCCCCTGGCTACTCTTGAAGTGTGGATCGAAGGATAGGGGTGTATAATTGTCTTTTAACAACATTGTATACAAGCCAAAAATATTACCATTCCTAAAAGAAGATTACTAAATAAGATGTACAAAAAAAACAACAAACAGATGATAGATCAATTTACAAACCGCAATAATAAATAAACGTAGACACTAACAATTAGTGAAAATTCTAGTTGTAGTCAGGCAAAAAAAAAAAAAAAAGAGAAAATTTGCGTAAAACAACGAAAGTCCATTACAGTTCTGAAGGAGGTTGGCGGAAATCCCTTATAAACTTTATACTTGCAAGTTCCCAATAAATTGGCTAAGGGCCCTTTTGCAAAAGACAGGTATTTTGTGTTGTGATCCTCAATCCCTCTATAGTTCTGCCTGCAATCACCCTTATAAAGAACATTTGATGGTTGCACATTGCTAGAGAAGTCAACTGGACCAGGTGCTATGGATGAAAATGCATGTAAGGATAAGGAAGTGGATGGAAATGTCAGTTTAAAAATTGATGCAAGAGACCTGGTGGCATCCGATTTATCTTGGCCACCCCTATGTCAGTAATAGTAAATGCAACAGCAGAAATTATATAATACCTTAAAGTCCGGAAACAGTGGGTATTGATAAAAATAATGGATGGGGATGTATGCATGCAGTAAATAGGAGGGAATGCCCACAGCTTGCTTACACTTTATGAAGGACATTGAATCAACACATACTGCTTGTTTCAGATTACTAATCCTAGTTTAAATGGCAAACACGAAAGTAAATAAAAACACAATGTTAAAACTGTTATTTATAGTACCAATACACATCAATCAGAATGTACAATAAATTAAAATGTAAAATTGCTCTACCTCTACATCTCTCTTCAACTTTTCCATAAAAGTCTTCTTTTGCTCTTCATCCACATATACTTTCTGGCTCTTATTTAAAAAATCCATATCTTTTAACGTTGGCAATTCTTTTACCTTAAATAGACCAAAATGTTGTAAGTATTTCCCAACCAGAGACAGGTCCTCTTCAAAACCAGGGTGAGAATCACATTTACCATAGAGCTATCCATCTATGGCAGAATCATAGTAAAATGATGTGGGGAATACTGACTAATAAAATGTTTCTCTATACCGACTAACCACTTATCCAAAGGTGTTCGTGGCAATGTGGCCAATTGTTTTCGCCCCATACACCTTTCAGAAATTCTGTTGGATCTGAAGGATTTGCCAGACATTGGCATGATGTATAGCGAGGGATCGTCTTGATTGGTGAGATTGAATCAATATTTTAAATTGTAGGGAATATTTCTCCTATTTAATCTCCTAAATATTTACCGATAAGAAAGTGGTCTCAGTGTCTGTGTGCAAGTAAGCAAACATAAATAAGTTTTATGCCACTGTTCAAGGCAAATGGATTTAACAGTATATTTTATTCCGACATCAATGTAGTAATTATTTTGCCACTGTTTACACCAAGCCTACACTTTGGCATCAATTAAACGTACCTAATGATGCAGAAATCAAATCCTATATCACTGCTTTCTAAATGCCATTAAATGTATTATGACTGGTACCCACAGACCTATAATTCGTCCCAAACTATTGTCAGTTCAGACAGGCAATTAAATGTGATTTTTCAACACAATTGATAGTTTGCAAACCAATTTTCTGTAAGAAAAAAAAAAACAGTTTAATCTACTGGACATGTGGGAAAGTGGAACATGTGGCCTTTAATTAAACTCAAAATTAGTTGGTCTAAATATTACCATGCCAAAATCCAATAGAAAAAGAAAAACCTTCACCCACATAGACCATGCTCTTCAGAACTCTCCCACAATGACAAACCTGAACAAATATATATCCAATGATATATCATGCATATGATTAAAAAAATACCTTTTCTTTATCACTGGCTTCACGAGATACCAAAGAGCCCTGGGAAAGTACAAAAAAACAAACGTTTTAAAATATGGGGTAAGAGTGAAACATGCTTAAACCATGGGTTTGGAAAATTAAGAAATTATCAGGGTTATTCAATAAAAGTTCTTATCGTTTAAAATGGTGCTAATTTTGCATAACAATCAGATAACATCTGATTGGTTGGGGCAAAATTAGCACCATTTTAAACGATAAGAACTTTTATTAAATAACCCTGAATATGCCTAGCAAATCTATGAAAAAACTGCATGCCTGTATTCATTATTTCCTTTTCAGCTTTTAAGGAATATGCGCTTATACCTCCCTGTGAATATCAAACATTGATAAAAAAAATGGTTGAGAATCCCTTTAAATTTAATAGAGGCAAAGAGTATTTCCTTATCTAATAAATTGGGCGTCCAGCCCCTCTATTTGCACAAAAGCGCACAACTGAGGGCAGTGCTGAATGCAACTGTAAGGCTGTTTGCTCAAAGGTCGATATTTCAAACCAAACAAATGCTGCAAAAAAAATATTGGAAAGACTGGGAGGAAAAAGTGGTAGTTTTCATTTTTACAAAATATTCACCTTTAAATCATACTTCCGGTGAACTGTAAGTCTGTGGCTGAACATATTCCTCATAACCATCATGTAAGAATCTTCGCTGTCCACGCTTAACCGGTACATACCCAAAAACTGAGGCAGCAGTGTATTGCCATGACACTTCACTATATGCTTTAACAAAACAGAAATACATGTTAAGTTATTTTTCCTCATTTCACTGTAAAAACTTAAAAATCTCAACTCACAGCCACTAAAGCATGCTGGGAGTTGTAGTTTCTAAACACCTGTATTGCCTCAAAACAATGCAATGATGCTGGGTTACAGAGTTGGGCATGGGCATTTTCTTTGTTGAACTTGCCATTACAGATGTTTAGAAACTACAACTCCCAGCAACCAAAGCATCCTGGGTGTTGTAGTTTCCAAACATCTGGAGTGCCAAGGAAATGGGGGCTACCAGTTCTGGATTTGGCTACGGTATTACTGTATGGGAATTCTGCGGTCCATTAAAGGCCCAACTAAAGCCTCAAAATAATATTAAATCAGAAGGCAGTAGTGGTCAATTTCTACCCTCTGCTTATACTCGTGTCAACAGTTTTTACTCATTTTTCAGTTAAAAATATGTACCTCGCCCCCCCCAACTAAAATTTTAATACAACCTTATTACCGTCCCAAATTCAGACCTTGTAAGGTTCAAATCTATCTACGATTTTTCGAAGTATACTTAGCAGCACGTGTTTCCTCGTGCTGTCTTCTGCTTTCGCGTGTCACTGAAGGGGCTGTTGGTCCAGCCACTTCTGCTGCTGGCGTACATAGAAAAGGCACAGAGCAGCAGCCGACAGCCGACTAAACAAGTGCTGGTAAGTATACTTCGAAGCATCACAGACAGATTTAAACCTTGCGAGATCAAGTTTTGGGAGGGGGGTAATTAGGTTTAATTGAAATTGGGGGGGGGGGGGGTTTGAGGTAGTCATTACCTTTAAGGGGCATGTCCAGCCTAAAATAAACTTTTAATAATCTGGTAGAGGACCCTCCAAAAGCCATTTTTGCATTATTTAGAAATCTCAAAGAATTTAGGCTAGGTACACACAACAGGACTTTTGTCCTGACAAAGAGTTCGCTACTAGAGAGCGCTTGGCTGGGACAAATGACTGTCGGTTGCGGCAGGTTGAATAATAATTTAAAAAGATAAAAACTCTCATTTGCATCAGATGTCATATAAGCATTCACCTGGTGATAATGGGATAGAATATTATGCATATCTGCAACATCCTCACTAGAAATGTCTTTAATAGCTAATGTTTTGTCGTAAGAGAGAAGAAAGCGGCCATCTTGATCTTCACTATCACAATATGGGGAACTTCTTGTTAATGACACCTAGAAAGCAACAACAACAAAAAAACATTAATCAGTACGAATATTCAAAAGCTTAAAGCTAAACTTAGAATTATTGTTACGTTCAGCTTACACAATGGGAAACTACAAAGAAGTATTAAAAGCATTCTGTCACATTGTGAAAAAAAAAAAAAAAAACCCTTCCTTTTGAAAAAAACAAAACAAATTGTCTGTATCCGTTTACATAGACATAACATGGAGAAGTAAACCAATTTTTTTAAAACTCCAGAATCTAAACATATCCCTTCTAAAAATAATAAACTGAAAAATTCCACTACAGTAAATAGCATTAAAGTAAATTTAAACCCCTGAAGAACTGGGTGAAATAACTGTGTGTATGTACAGTGACAGGCCACACCCTTCAAGATCAGTCTCATGCTCCCTTGCCTAATCGGCACAGGAAAAGGATTGGCTAAAGGCTACCAGTGGGTGTGACCAACTGTAAAAAGTTCCTGCAGTATCTTTGGATTGAGCACGTGTAAAGAACACAATGGTCAGTGACCACACTGGGTGATAAAACACAAAACCCAAGCTAGAAAGATAAATACCCTAACAAACATATCAAAAGAGAGGTGAGACACAGATTACTGCTTTTATATTAAAAGAGAACTATCGGACAAGTTATTCTACTTTAACAGAAACAAAGAATAGAGGGGGCATCGGCCTCCCGGATATCCCCTCTTATCATGAAGCAGCACAATTAACACACATTCTAGATTGGATATATCATACCAAAAATAAACAATGGACACAAATAACAAATACGATAGAATCAATTCAAATTACCGTATATACTCGAGTATAAACCGAGTTTTTCAGGCTGTAAAATCAGCCTGAAAACTTTAACTCGGTTTATACTCGAGTCAGTACATTTACCTGTGCATCCAGCTCTCCAGTGTCCGGGATTCCTGCCTGTAAGTGTCATCCTGCAAATTGAACCCTGTACATGTAAGTACCATCCTGCAAACTGAACCCTGTACATTACGGTACCGGTACTTAAACATTTCGGCCGGCGCTTCGCAGCCAGCGCGACAGTACAGGGACTCAGCGTGCGGCTGCCGAAATGGTTAAGTACCGGTACCGTAATATACAGGGTTCAGTTTGCAGGATGGCACTTACATGTACAGGGTTCAATTTGCAGGATGGCCCTTACAGGCAGGAATCCCGGACACTGGAGAGCTGGATGCACTTACAGACAGGAATCCCGGACACTGGAGAGCTGGATGCACTTACAGACAGGAATCCCGGACACTGGAGAGCTGGATGCACACTGGATAGGCTGGATGCACACTGGAGAGAAGGTACCCTTTGAATTAGGTGGGAGGGTGAGGGTGTAGATGTTTATACTCGAGTCAATCACTTTTATTAGTTTTTTCAGGTACAATTGGGTACCTCGGTTTATACTCGGGTCGGTTTATATTCGAGTATATACGGTAAATCAATACTGGGACTCTCCACTGCTGAAAGACCAACTCATCCACATTTATCATTCTACTCCACTTCAGTTCTAAAACTGTGGGATAAAAAAATTAAATCATCGGCCCTTACAATCATTTGCACCAGGATACTCATCACAAAAATTCTTAAACTGGACAAAGACTTAAGAATTATCATTTCCCTATGGAAAAGTAATAATCTTATCCCATTAGAGGACATTATTAGAGTCTACTGTGGACAAAATTCACAAATACCAATATATCCAACTGCTGCACTATGCAAAATCTATACAAAGCAGCTTACCTCCGCAAAAATAACTGACAGACTTTGAGAAGCTATGCACTTCCTCTTCACCACCTAACAATTCAATCTCAAAGATATACCGGATCCTCCAACTCCATAAACACCCTAATCAACCCGGACAGTGTTCTCCCTAGGGTCTTTTAGCCGGGCGGCCCACCCGGCTACTTTTTCATGCCACCCGGCTGGAAAAAAATTCTTAAGAGAACACTTGTGATTTTAAAAAAATTAGATGTAGGTTTAATAGGTGTGCCAATATGACAGTAAAAACTCCTGCCAAAACTGCCCAGTCCAGACCACTTTTTTACACTTGTAAGCTTATTTTAGCATGTTAACTAGCTTTTCCAAGATCCTCAAGGCCACAAAAGGTTGGCACATGTATTTGTGCTGCCATTTTACAGCATAAATACATGTGCCATGTTACCTTCAGATGTTGTAGAACTACAATTCACTGCAGATGTTGTAAAACTATATAATGAGCATGATGCAGTGCACCTTTTTCCCCACCACCAAATTTCCTTGTCCCACCCCACCCAGCTACTTTTTCATGCCACCCGGCTTGAAAAAAATTCTGGGGAGAACACTGAACCCGGATATGTCTCTAAATGGGAAAAATAACTCAAAATCCAATTCTCTGAAAAACAATGGGACACAAGCTTTACCCTAACCCATGGACTATCAATATCATGCAAAGCCCAAGAAACAAACTTCAAACTGTTATCCAGATAGTACAGATGCCCATCAATCCTCCATACAATATATCCCACAACATCAAAAAAGTGCTGGAGATGTTGGACTCATAAAAGGCACATATCTGGTTCTAATAATAATACCAGGAACAATTAAATAATCAAAAAACAGCCTACTTAAATTTTTCCTCACAGCAGGGAGAACAGTGCTTCCGAGATACTGGAAAAAGTTAAAGTGCCCACCAAATGTGGACTGGATTACGGAAATAAACCAAATCATGCGTATGGAAGAGCTAACAGCATCACTAAAAAACCAAAACAATAAATTTATCCACCTGTGGACACCATGGATTATGTTTAAAGAAACCAAACATTACAAAGAACTATTACTCACCTAAAGCTATTCTTGAATCCTATAAAGTCTCAAAGTTTAATCGTTTACTTACGACTGTAATACTATGTAAAAATATTACTGTGCTTAAATAAAAACACATAAAGTAATTGCATAATCATTAACTAAATACCATCTCATCCAGTGGCTCTATACCACCAGGTATATTATATAATCAGAATCTTATTGAATACTCAGCTATACCCAATACCTCCCATTTCCCTCTCCCTTTTCCCCCAAACCACAACAAAATAATATGGACAGGAAGGTTTTTAATAATATGTTTTATTTTATTTTACATGTTAAAAACTGAAAAAAGTGGAAACCATTAAAAACATGGACATAAGCAGACTTTGTACTACAATATATGAACTGTAATATATGCATATGTACAAACCTGTTTTCACTAAAAATTCACAGAACTATCCTGTGTATAAAGATTTTTTGAAAAACAGTTAAACTGAAAAGTACTTTGGACAGGGATATATAATTGGTAATTCCTATCTCCCAATATTGTTTTTGTGAGGAGCACCAGCCCAAAGAAAACAGATTCTGCCAGTCTTCCTCCTGGTTTCAGCTCTATCTTTAATACAGGAATAGTCCAGGACTAACCTGGCAAATGAAAACCGTTAGTGCTGTAACTCCTCAATGAAACAATATTGTAAAGTAGGAATAATCAATCCGACCTCCCTGCCCCAGGAACTTTCCATTTTTAATAGTTACATTATATTGTATAGTTATATAGTTATAGTTATTATATAGTATAGGAAGAGTTAGCTCTTCCTTCAGAGGCTTTAGTTGTCCTTTAAGATTATCGATCAGTGATTGCTGTTTTTCACCCATTAGAGTTTATCAGTGGGAAAAATATTTGCAGTACACCGAAATTCTTAAACATACTTTATTTTTGAAAAACATCTTATTACGCCCCTAGGTTACAAGTGCTTCTGTATATCACAAACCAAATACAGTTACAAGCTTTTTCTCATATATCCATTATCTTACCAGACCACAATTTTAAAAGAGGTAATTTGGCAGCAATGAGGGCAATGAATGCAGACATTATTATTGACGCTAGTCAGAGAAGGATCATTTTAAAGGGAAAATACACATGCATGAAGAGCAAAAAAAATACTATTGGAATGTTCTCTGCCTACACTCAGTATTAAAATTCTACAGCTTTTGTAACTACTGTATGCAATTACAAATGAAGTACAAAAAAATAAGGGTTTAACTGTACAGTTAGTCTGTTGGCAGTCCTGGCTGTTTAACAAATGTTTTTCTTTAGGGAAAATCAGCAAGCAGTCTGGATGAACTGCTTCTGGTTGAGTCATATTGTTAATAATAGAAGAACTCAGTGCATGGTTCATGTAAGGTTACTAGGGATTGAAAATAAATATGTATATTACCATCTGCAGCAAAAAAAAAAAAAAAAACATGCACTAGTTGAAGAGCCAAAAAATAGTATTGAAATCTTCTCGGCCTACTCTTAGTATTAAAGGGCATGTCCACCCCCAAAACTATAATCCCCCCAACTACTGGCCCCACCATGTAGTGTAGTTTAATCCTTACCTCACATCCCAGCTCCATAGGGTTCTCCTGTAGTCCCCCCCCAAAGTCCCAAAAAATGACTACCAGGAGGCTAGCAGAGTCCATATAGGACACTGCCTGCTAGCTGGCCTCAGGTAGATTTTTGCCATGCGTACTGCAGCCCTTCTCCCCCCTCCCTCCCCCTCCCTCTCCCTCCCTCTCCCTCCCTCCCGTTCTACTATCCCTCCCCCTAGCTCAAATTCCCCCTTAATATTGTGCTCCCCCATGTCTCCCAGCCCCAACCGCATATTTTTTTTTTTTAGAAAGCTCCCCAAACTCTTACTTACCTCTCCTCTTTCCTCCGGCGAAGTGAGCTGCCGGCAGCCGCGTCTGTGATTGGCTGCCGCTCAGCCAATCACAGACGCGGCTGCCGGTCCCGCCCCTCTGCTTGCATTTCCTTGCAAGCAGAGGGCCGGGAGCGCGGCGGAGGATCGAGGGGAGGTAAGTAGAGTTTGGGGGGCTTTCTAAAAAAAAAATTATAGCGGTTGGGGCTGGGAGCCCAGGGGGGACCATATATTAAAAAAATTTTTCCAGGGTGGACATAGCCTTTAAAATTCTACTGCTTTTGAAACTGCTGCATGCAATTACAAATGAAGTACAAATAAATAAGGGTTTAACTATACAGTTAGTCTGTTTGTAGTCCGGGCTGTTTAACAAATGTTTTCTTTAGGGAAAATCAGCAAGAAGTCTGGATGAACTGCTTTAGTTGATAATAGAGCTCAGTGCATAGTTCATGTCAGGTTACTAGGGATTGAAAATGAATATGTATTTTACCATCTGCAGCAAAAACAAAAATCATGCACTAGTAAGCCCCATACAATATTATACTAGCTGAGCACTTGCATACATTATAAACAATGGGGTATTAGTTACATTATATAAAAAAATGATGTTTGGATTAAATTAGTGTAGCTGGCTTTTATTTTTTAACTGGAGTTCCTATGCCTTTACTGCCAAATAAAATAAAGTAAGACTTTTTGGAAAAAATTGATTGTAAGTCATGACAGTGCATCTGCAATTTTAGCTTAAAGGGCATTTATAGTGAAAAAAACACATTGCCCCTTTCCAAAGTTAAATTCATGTACTCTGTGCTGCCTTAATCCTATCTCTGTCAGTGATTTGTTTAACCATGGTGTCAGATCTCTGTGCAGCACTCCCCCCTTCCCCCTCCCCTCTGTTACCTCCTCCATGTCTCAACTCCAGCTAACCAACAAGCTTATCATGTGCAGTAGGAATTAAAAGTTCAACATCCTGAAAAACACACCCACACACAGTGGCCAATAGAAAGCAAGCTGTCCTGGAGACACGGAAGAATAAGAAGATCAGTACAGTTTACAATCTCTCACTTTGTGACCCATCATCAATCAGAGAAAGTATTAAGAAGGGGGGTCAAGTGCAGCCTTATAGCTACCATCAAAGATACCTCTCTCCCCCTGCTAATGCTCTTATCTCTATGTTTATTACAGAGCAGGGAGGGGGGGATCACATCACAGGGATTTGATTGACAGTCCAAGTAGGAGTAGAGGAATGCAATCATGTATTCTTCTAACTGGTGTATCTCAGGACAGAGAGGGAATCTGAAAAAAGTGAAGACACTCTGGGGGTTGTGGGGAATTATAGAATATATGGAAAGAAAGAAAAAAAAAAGTTAATTTTCCCACTATAGATGCCCTTTAAAATCAAGTTAATTCAGCTGCGGATGGGACAGTCTATAAAACATATAGCCATAGACGGATCAAAATGTTTAAAAAAACTTGATTGAATTTATTGGATTAGTATAGTCTGTACAACATTACAATCACAATTAAAAAAACAAACCAAAAAAACCCAACAATGTCCTATGGAGGATACAAACAAGTAATAAGCAATCAGATAACAGGAAAACAATAAGGTTGGGTACACATGGGCAGATTTTTCAGCCAAATCAAGCAATACTTCCGTGTACCAGTCAGGCCAAAAACACGTCGGTAAATGCCTATGGGACCACATGATCAGTCGTGCGAACTGTCAGCCACAGAAGCTATTGCCACAACCGACAGTCATTTGTCCCAGCCGAGCACTCGCTTATAGCAAACGTTTGGTCAGGACAAAGTCCCTTTGGGTATACCTAGCTTAAATAAAGACTGAAAAGCCTGGCATACTTGAATGATAAAATAAATAACAGAATAAATAGAACTTTCTAATATGTAACTGGTCTTTCTTTTCTAAAGATTGAAAACTTAACTAATGTCTATTTATTTATTGTCGTATTTATACTTTTAATTACCGTATATACTCGAGTATAAACAGAGTTTTTCAGGCTGAAAAATCAGCCTGAAAACTTGGACTCGGTTTATACTCGAGACAGTAGCTTACCTGAGCATTCCGGCAGCTGCACGATCTTTCTGTGTACTGGCACACCGCCTGACGTCACTGCAAGGCGCCAAGCCCGGCGCCGGGCAGTGACGTCAGCCGGCGCGCCAGTACTGGAATGAGCGCGCAGCTGCCGGAATGCTCAGGATACCGCTAAGGATACCGTACCTGCCAGGAAGCCCTTGGATGGAGGAGAGCCCACAGGGAGAAGAGAGCCCACAGGGAGAAGAGAGCCCACAGGGAGAAGAGAGCCCACAGGTACAAACTGAACTGGGTGGGAGGGTGAGGGGGGCATTCAAAATGTTTGGGAACTACAACTCCCAGCATGCTTTATTAGCTGGGAGTTGTAGTTTCCAAACATCTTGAATGCCAAGTTTCTACCCTCGGTTTATACTCGGGTCAACAACTTATTAGGATTTTTAGCTGAAATTGGGTACCTCGGTTTATACTCGGGTCGGTTTATACTCGAGTATATATGGTAATTGCACTTATTTTCTTCCCTGTATACTCTGCAAAGTTAAAGGGAAATATCCATCCCCAGTATAAAATGTCTATTCGAAAGAAGTACAAGCTTGCAGTTATTGGTAGTTAAGTCATCTGTCCATGAATGACTACCTGTAAGAACCAGGAAGCAAAAAAAAAGCAACAAAATATCGGGATAAATAGCTGCCTTTTTGGACATATTTAAATGCTGTAAGGTTTATGGTGTAGGTTTTTTTTTGTGGGGGAACGCTACAGATCCAAGTGGCACTAAATCAAAATAATAAAATGCATGCAGTGCATACATACCACAAGTATCTAACTGATTAAGGATTAAAACCCCTTTAGTTCATGCAGTGTTTGCATTCTAGTATGGCATGGATATTCATTTTTTTAAAAATAATATTTCAATTAAGCATATGTCAAAAACTTTTTATACTGATGAATGCACCATTATAAAGGTTAGGAATGTTAATTTTCCAGTGAGGCTTCTGACATGAATATGAAAACATTTATTATTTTACTATTTATAAAAGCTATTTACTTAATATGCATTAGACGCAAAGAAACTAGATGCAATAGGGATGCAACTCAAAAGTGAATATATTTAATATATTATATAGTAGATAATGCACTCCCTAGTGTAAATTATAAGGATATTATTCAATGTTATGAGGAGTTCTGTTTTATAAAGGGCACAGAACTCAGAGGTGCCATCTCTATCCATATAATTTACAGTAGGCAGAGCATTAACTTTTATAATTTACCTCTTCTCTCCATTAATTTAGCTGTCCCTAACCCAACCCCCCCACCTCGCGTCTGAAAGAATAATATATCCTATTCCAGTCACGCCCGACTTTAGTGCCTGTCTTAGAGCCACTAAAAGACCTTTACAGCGCCAGGAGATAGAGTTGAACTACACAGTTTTGTAGCAAAATTCTAACTCACTTTATTTAGTTATTACATTGGGTTTTCACAAAGAGAAAAAGGGGGCGTGGCCAGACACAGTGTCTGCCGATGACATACTAAAACCTTGGAATATGAAGATAGAGTCAGGCTGACATAAAAAATGTAGGAGAAAGACCTTGAGCTCAGAACATTTGGAAACAAAACATCTGCAATAACACGACAATAATAAGACAAAATGGAGTCAGAGAACAAAATGGCTGCTATTAGGCTAAGTGATAATAGAGAATATATAAAAACCTAACAGCGCCCCCCCATGGGTCGCTTGTTTATCCAAACCCTCTCCCGGAACTGTAATTCTGCTCACATCTCTCGCGCGATTACCTCCTCTTCCACATGCAAATGATACCGCGCTACCAGCAAAGGCAATGTAAGTAAACTTTAAAACCAACTTCCACTCTGTAGTTACTATATCTCCTGCATGAGGAAGTGATTGTGTGAGAGCGGCGAGCTGAATTACAGTGCCGGCGGAGAGAAACACTTCGTAATATTATAATCAGCATGCTACTATGTAGTAGCGCATGGATTATGTTACAGGTGGCCTCATAGAAAAGTACTAAGGGGGTAGATTATATAAATATATAATGCATCATTCTGCATGGAACTTAAAACTGCCAATCTGACCACTGCTATGTGCTAAATTATTAATGGGAACTTTTAAGAAACTGTCCTGTAAATGTAATGGATATCATATTTTTTTCTTATAACCTACCTGGTAGTCCTGGTCATCTATTCCAAAACGCTCACGTAAATTCCTGAAAACCTGAGGGCAGTATTCTTTAAATTTAAAATGGCTTGGTAGGTTTTCTCTGATAAAAAAAAAAATAATCAATGGATAATACAAAATTTACAAATACAAAGGTAGGCATAGGATTTTTTTAATGAATAAACAGAAAAAAAAAAGCCAGAGATAGCAATGAAAACAGTAATACTGTTTATATTAACAGATACATTAGCTACCTGGCTCCTGGGATTTGTTCTGCTCTGCACCATTGAAACATAAGAAACAGTCATTCTACCACTCAGGCCAAAGTTAGTAGGCAACCCCTATCTGCCTGACTATTTTATTTCATAGTTTTATTAGTTATTACATACTAGGTATTGCTACTCCAAAAAAGTAATTAGAATTTGTTATGCCGACATTTTCCCATGTACACTAGCCCCTCCATTATTTCATACATAGAACCAAATTTTACATTTCACATATACCTTACCTATTAAAAAGGTGATTTGTGACTTTGATTTTAGAATTAGCTTTGAAATCATCTGGTAAGAGCATCACTGGGACAGGTACTTGGTTTAGTTCATTAATCTAAAAGGAATAATAAGCAATTAATTTTAAATTCATTTTAGAATATAAAAGTTCAAGATCAAAGATGAGCGAAAGCAAAGTCCTTATTCATCATATAGTTAAATTAAGTTTAATTTTACATAAATGTAGCAGAAAATATTTAATAAATGGGAGAAATGAAAACATGTGTGCAGCTTGAAACTCTGAATCTGAACATCCCTTCCTTCATCAACTTCAACATTCAACACTTTAACATTCAAAAGTGTATGGTGGCTCTCCAGGCGCGCATACCCTTATGGAGCCCATAGTGAAATTACCTCATAACATTAATGCTTCTTTATGAAAATTGACTGGCCGTATCATTTTGTGATTGATATTTTAATCATAAAAACTGCAGTAATGATTGGTGTTATGTTCAAATTGACAAAAATGGCCAATCGGAAGGTTATCTGTGTGTATGGCTAGCCTTGGAAGGACAAGGGCATCATTATAATTAGCAGTGTTTGCATTGTCAAACTTTTCCTTTAATAACCAATAATAATGCACATCTTGTAGGTGATTTTTTTTGGGGGGAGGGGGTAAATTTAAGGATTCGAGTGAACTATTCCTTTAAAGCTTACATGAGGCTCCATTAGAAGAAGCATCAGTGTTATTCTCTGATCTCCAATGCAGTAAACTTACATCTACTAATTACAACATGGATGGGATATAAAAGATCATACTCTTTTGATCTCAGGAACACTAAACTATCTGGACTACCAGATATTTGCTTTAGGAGTTTTGCAGTGCTTGCAATGGCACACATTTTTTAGCAGATCTGAACTCGCTGTAAAAAAATCCAGGTATGTATCTAAAGAACATCCATGATCCAGTGACATGTTTCTTTGCCTAAGAAACTTTAGATATGCACACGTTTAAAACAAATACATTTTAAAAGCATGGCTAAACTGTTCCTGAAGACAGTTTCACCTGTAATGTTATGTTTTGCATTGATAACTTCACGGTCAGACATGTGGGGTGTTGCACTTCCATTATCAGTTAGATGTATAATTTGAAGCTTCTTACAGCCTAACATTTCAGCTGTCAGGTGCCTTATTATCATAAATTCTGTGTGCAGCTTTACTGTATCTGGAAGGGCAACAGTTTGTGCGTGTGAATTGCAATGTGAAAAATTCCCTCTCCCAGTACTGGATCATAGTGATTACCAAGCATGCTTGACTTCCTATAAAGTCATGCCACTTGGAAGGAGCCTGAGCAAAACAAGTACTTGATTGAAGACATGCAGCAAAACACAAACACACCTATTTACAAGTATTTATTTATAGATTAAAATAAGTATTTTTTCAGTATAGGTGACCTTTAAATTCCCGATTAGCAGATTAGAACATATTTTGCTTGACTTGTGTACTGAATTTAAACTGTAATTCTGCCTGCAAGAACCACTGAAGCATAAAGATCTCTGTCAAAACTGGCTGAGTCAAGATAAAGTGTTCAAACAATGCTGAGCTTTGAATATTAAACTTTTAGAAAGCAAACTTCACAATGCAGGGGGGAAATGTGTGACCAAGAAGCAGTTCACAATCCTGTCAAATTCAATAGATTATTTGTTATTTTACATTTTAGTTGAGGCAAAAATCTGAAATAAAGGTTATTAAACGGTTTTCCTTTGAACTACAGTTGAATTATCAAAACATTTTTCCAGCAAAAAATGTGCACTAAACTATTGTAATTTTCTTGTGAAGGTTCTCATTCATCCAGGTCATGGTATATCTGTTGTATTCAATTAGATCAACTGGACTTGAAATGTAGTTCTTGAAGACGTTTCGCTAGTCATCCGACTGGCTTTCTCAATTCAGAATGACTTGTACAAGAATCTGTGGCAATTATGTACCCTGGAAAATCCCAATTAGCATATCACAGCCAGGTGTTAAGGGTGTGATTAGATAGTGGCTAAGAGGTGTTATAGGAACGCCCAGAGTAAGGTGTTAAAACAGCATTGTACATGGCAGACAGTTGGTGTCGAACCCCCCCACCTCTATTTAGGCTTGGTTTCTTTATTTTCACATAAATGGCCTCCTTAACACCTCTCTTGAACCAGTCACGTTCCTTCGCCAGTATGTTAACATTACAATCTTCAAAGGTATGTCCTTTATCCTTAAGATGCAGTACACGGCGAGTCCTGACCCGAGGAATTGGTCTTCTGTGCTGGGCCATACGTTGATGCAGTTGCTGTTTGGTCTCCCCCACTACATATCAGAGCATTCTTCACTGCATGCACCGAATATGATGTCGCTTTTCTTGTGTTTTGGTATTGGGTCTTTTGGATGTACCAATTGCTGCCTCAGCGTGTTTTGCTCGGTTTAAAGCAGACAGGGATACGATGTTTTTTGAAAATTCTTCTTAATTTCTCGGAGACCCCTGCTACATATGGGATGACCATGTTCTTCCTCCGTCTTGCTTTTCCCCTTCACTGTTGGTATTTGTGTTCTTTTTTTCTTCCTTCTACTTCTTTGACAAAGGCCCAGTCTGATATCCCAAGTTTAAGGCTCCTCTGAGAGTTTATTTCTTTAGCCTTCGCCTCTGTGTAGTGGGGATGTTCTCGCTCTGTGTTGCAGGTTCTGATGACACCCAGCTTGTGATCAAAGGGTGGTGGGAGTCAAACATCAAATACTGATCTGTGTGTGTGGTTTCTGTAAACCTCTACTTCCAGTTTACCATTTTCCTTAATTCTACCAAGCAGTCCAGAAAGCCAGTTTGTGTTTTGTACCTCTTCCCTTGTGAATTTAATGTTGGTCCACCGCATTAATGTGTTCTGTGAAAGCTTGTACTTCCTTTGGTGGATTTTAACCCAGGTGTCATAACATATCTGAACCAGTGGCTGGGTGCTATGCCCTTAAAGGTATTAAGCGCTGTGTTTCTACCTCCTCCATGTAGAAACACAGGCGCTTAATACCTTTAAGGGCATAGCACCCAGCCACTGGTTCAGATATGTTGATGACACCTGGGTTAAAATCCACCAGAAGGAATTACAAGCTTTCACAGAACACATTAATGCGGTGGACCAAAACATTTAATTCACAAGGGAAGAGGTACAAAACAACAAACTGGCTTTCTTGGACTGCTTGGTAGAAGTTAAGGAAAATGGTAAACTGGAAGTAGAGGTTTACGAAAACCAACACACACAGATCAGTTTGATGTTTGACTCCCACCCCTTTAGATCACAAGCTGGTGTCATCAGAACCCTGCAACACAGAGCCGAGAACATCCCCACTAGCACAGAAAGCGAAGGCTAAAGAAATGAAACATCTCAGAGGAGCCCTTAGGAGCCCAGAGGAGCACTAATGGTGGTAAATAAGTAATACTCCCTGGTGGATTTTCAAAGTAATGTCAAATTAGTTTATATACATTGAGCACCCATGTTTGTTATTTAAAAATAAAATGTTTTTTTTTCAGCAAAAGATACAATAAATAGTGTAAAACTCACCCAGGCGAGTTGAACTAATTTTTTAGCATTGCTTATTTTCAGCAAACTGCAGCTAATTATCAATCAGTTACATTAAAGGACAATTATACTCACCTCCCCCTCGTTCCTTTCCCCTCCACTCCTGCAAAGTACCCAGGGTGAGGACCTAAAACGCTAAAGCTAGGTACACACAGTACAGATTTCTGAAAGATGACAGACAGGATCTGCAAGATCCTGTCTGCCATCTTTCAAAGATCTGCATACACACAGTCCCGAGCGTTCTCCCTGAACTTCATAAGGAGAACGCTCGGGACTGTGTGTTTCCATCGGCCACGCTAGACTCCTCTATAGGGAGTCTAGCGCGGCCGATGAAAATTTTCGGCCTTTGCCCAACGAGCGGATGGCCGACCCGATCGTTCGGCGGCCACGCGCTCGTTGGGGAAACAAGCATACACACATAACGATAAAGCCCCGATACCGTCGGATCCGACGGTATCGGGGCTTTATCGTTACTGTGTGTACCCAGCTTAAGTCCTCACCTCTGGGTACTTTACAAAACTCCTGCACTACTAACTTGTTATCTCCCTTGTCGCTCCGGTCCGATCCTCCCCATTGGCACTTTGAGTGACAGGTCGCGAGGCAGCCAATGGGAAACACACACTACGATTAACATACGATACAGTGTGTCGCATGATCATATTGTAGTGTGCATGAACTCCTTAACAGTATGCACGGTTGTCTCCCTGTATGCTGGTGTATCACCTTTTGTCACAACCTTCCTATAAAAAAATCACCATGAGTGCAGATGCAATTGTTTTAACAATTGATATTTTTCAAACTTCAACTGATCATAAGAATACCAAAATCCTTTTAATTTAATAAATAGAAATATTTTAAAAAGATTACAAAAGAATACATCCCACGCACGTAGGGTTTATGTGGAAAACTGTAATTCTCTGAACCTGCTGCTTAAGCATCATATTCTCAATTACAAATTCCAGTTTCTAGTTACTTCCTATTGTGGAATGTAATTCAAACCCACACGCTAATTTGCAAAAGCTTTTGCTTGTAAAATCTCTTAGGAGCAGCTTAGAACATAAAAATTATAAATTTTTCTTACACTTTAGTCAGTTTATCAATCAGCAAAGTGGATAGAAAACTCCTAGATTTGGGCAAAGTCAGTGCATGGCTAGGAGAACACGGTTCCATATTTCAAACCAATCAACTGCCCAGTTCAATATTCCAGACCGCAAAGTCAAATAATCTTTGAAAATTGGATTAGACATATTAGTAAATGCTGTCAGATCACGTGGTCTTTGGAAAGCAACTTGAATGGTCATGTTGGAATATTGACTGTACCACTTTGCTTCTTAAACCAGCACACTACCAATCAGATAATTGAATGGCAGTCTGTATTTTCTAAAGCTTCCTCTAAACACAGTCTCCAGTGTTCTCCCTATGTAAACTATAGGGAGAACACTCCCGTATAGCTGAACAACATGGGCGCAAGAACAACTAAAGTAAAGACTTTCTAGAATTTAAAAGTGCCATTTACCGGATCGGCAGTGCTTTGTCCCTAGCCAAATAAACTAGTTCTCTTCTCACTCATATTCACACATCTCATAACCCCAAACAGCACTTCAAAATTTTTAACTCCCTGCTCTGTCCACCACCTCCTCCGTCTACACCATGATTATCGGCTGATTTCACAGAAAAAGTTGAAATCATAAATGGTTTTCCTGCTCATCCTAGCACCTTCATAGAGCTTCCGACCACTACCACTGCACCAACTAACCTCCCTTAATTGCTTACCCCCTCCATCTATACCTGTACCACTGCAACTCTCTAGCCTCCAATCATTGGCTAATCCCTCTGCTTACCCCCTAACGAGCTTCACCACTATAACAGAACTCTTCTCTCTTCTATCCAGAACATGTCTAACCACCTGCCCCCTCGAACCCATTCGCTCTTTTTTCCCTCCTCATTTAAACAGGCTGTGGTATATCCCCTATTCTTAAAAAACCCTCCCTGGGCCCATCCGCTCTTTCCACCTACCGGCATGTCTACCTCCTCCCTTTTGCTTTCAAACAGCTTAAAAGACACGTCTATGCTGACCTGGTTCACCACCTCTATATTAATTATCTTTTTTACCACCTCTTGTCAGGCTTCTGCCCTAACCACTCCACAGTAACTGCCCTCACTAAAGTGACCAATGACCTACTTAGTGCTAAATCTAAGGGTCACTACTTATTCTTCTATAACCTGGCCTAGACATTACCCCTCTCATTGACCCAACCCGATCCTAACCGCCTTACTCCACTGCCAATCTATTTACAGCCTACCGATTCCCCTCACCTTATATCTCACCCCCACTTCCTCTAGACTGTAAGCTCTTTAGGCAGGGTCCGCTTTCCTATTTTATAACGGTATTGCTGTAAGTAACTCATCACTCTGTGCAAATATATGATGTATTACCTGTGTATATAATATGTATCACTTTGTATAATATGTATTATCCTGTATATTAGTACTGTGATGGTGCACCAGGGGTCTGTAATAACCTGAATTAGTTAATGCTATGTAAGGGAGAGTGTGGTTCCCAGTCTTTAATAGATAATATAACATTGTTTCATCCAGGCACCACCTCTCCCAGTATTATACCTTGTGTTAATAATGTACATGTAAAATGTGCCTGTGCACTGTTGGGAATATGCAGTTAGCCCTTTGTCCACAAGATGGCTCAAATGGTAAAACTCCTGGGACTGCCTGTCCTAAACTCATTAGCACAGTGCCTATTTGGCTATGCAGATGGATTGAGAGAAATTTGCGAATAAAAAGAGCAGCTTTAGTCCACATGGGGGGGAAGCATTTAGACAAAGGGATAGCCAGGATACATGCTGAGGCAGTATCCTGTAGCTAAGAGCTGATTAACTCTATCTTGCCCCTTAGCTGGAGAGCAAGAGATATAGGAGGCTAGCCTGCAGGAGGAAGCAGACTAGGACTTGGCAGAAGGGAAAGCCGAGCATGGGAGAACAGAGCTAGGACACATGCTTAGGCAGTGCCTAGCTTCTCAGAGCTGTGACACACTACCCATCCTTTAGCTTGAGAGCAAGGGACACAGGAGTCTGGAAAGCAGAAACCAGCAGCAGCCCAGTAGTTTTGAGCCAAGGCAGTGAAGCCCAGTGAGTGTAGCCCAGAGATCCCAGAAACTGCATCCCAAGGACAATGCTTGCTTGGTAGGATGAGGTTGTGCTTGGTACTGGTGCATTATAATAAAGCTCCTTCCATTGTAAAAGAGCTTGTGTGGCCTGGTTTGCCTTATTTCTCATGGTTAGGGTGTCCATGTACCACTAGCGAAAATATCAAGTAAGGTACACATTTCCAGTCTCCCCCACCCTGGATAGCATCTCAAATAGACAAAATATTTGTACTTGAGAAAGAACACTGGGTCCGCCTTATTTAGAAAACCGCTTGTTTTCTTGAGAAAGTAAAGCAGCAGCGATGTGCAACTGTAATATCGCCTTATTCATTGCGTTATGTCTAGTATCGCGGTAAAAAGAGAAATACCACACCAGAGAAGGTGAAGTATCAGAGCTATTTTTGTCTGTCTCTCTTTTTTTTTTTTCATTTAAAGCTATTTGGCCACCCTTTTTGCAGTTTTACCAGAATTTTCGCCAAACATCATGTTCCCATATTAATTTAACTGGTTTGATAATTAGCTGCAGGTTGCTGAAAATAAGCAATACTAAAAAAAAAATTGCTTTGGTGAGTTTTACACTATCATATCCTATTAATAAAAAAGAGAACATTCGCCTTTGACTTTTACACTATTTACGGCATCATATCCTATTAATAAAAAAGAGAAAAATTTGCTTGGGTGAGTTATACACTATCATATTTTTTTGCTGTTCAGTGTGTATTAACCAATTTGATACTACTTTAAAAAAATCCACAAGGGAGTATTACCTATTTACCATCATTTGTGCTGAATTTAACTTGCCATATTTTCAGCATTATAAGTGCTACTTTTGAGGGAAAAAAAATTATATAAAAGCGAAATCTCAGATCGTATTACATTAAATGCTGGGAAATAGTCTAACACCCCCCTGTGTACTTATTAGTATTGAGAAACACTCCACAATGTATCGACACCTTCCATTTACCCATTGGCAGGCTAATAAATGGGCACTTATACGTTTTTGTCACCTTAAATTTGGCATATTGGAATGTCTGAACTTAATGCAATAAAACACTTTTCGCCAATTTATAAATATGATTGAGTGGTTACCGCAGCGATGAATGGTGAAAAGCGACAATGACTCCAAATTTAGCCTTCCATTTACCCATTGGCAGGCTAAATAAATGGGCACTTATACGTTTTTGTCACTTCAAATTTGGCATATTGGAATGTCTGAACTTAATGCAATAAAACACTTTTTGCCAATTTATAAATATGATTGAGCGGTTACCGCAGCGATGAATGGTGAAAAGCTGCTTTTTTTATCACTGCTTTAAAAAGCAGTGATAACTGAGGCAAAAAGTTTAACGAACCATTTTAAATATGCCCCTATGTAATTGTAAAGCGCAATTTAAAATGTTGGCGCTATATAAATTCATAATAATAATAACGCTTGGGACTGTAAATTTGCCTTAGCCGCGGCCAACTCCCTACACTTAAAGCACAGGGAGACAACCATGGAAGAAGGAATTTTTTGTGCATTTCCGAACGATCCTGAGGCCATTGGTGAACGTCGCTGAGGGAGAACTCAGAAATGCCCTACACACTAAAGGTGTCCATAAACACAAACGTTAATGGGTAAATCCCGCCAGGGAACAAGGGATTTAGCCATTATCATCAGTGTGTAGGGGCTACTTTAGGTAAATTGAGAGGAATTGCTTTCCTGTGTATTTTTGCAATTTACATTATTTTTTTTACATAGTTTTAAAGATATTTACATTTTTATGTGTGACATGGTAGCAGCATCACCAGATCCCCTGCACTTCCTGCTCCGAAACCATGTGAAAATTCCTCTTCCCTTTGTCTCCTTCTCCTTGTGGGCCCCCATGGCCCTTCTCTTTGCAGTCCCCTTGAAACCCCCCTGGCCCCTCCCATGCCTCCTTAAGTCAGTGTAACTCGATCTCTAACTGGTTTCTTTTGCTTTCTCCTGCACTGAGCGTGTGCCAACCGCAGATTAGAAGGAGAAAGTAGTATTGTGACCGCAGATTCATAACTTCCCACCCCCTAACTTTCTGAAAAGTGATTTCTTCATATAATGGGCTGTGCAGCACGTAGAGAGGTGGTTGATGGCACATTTTAAAGGTAGGAACCTGGCCTTTCATTTAAAATCAACTTGTTTGGAGACCACAGTTCCCCTTTAAGAGAGCCGATCCAATCCAATCATACTGTGTATGGCTACACAGCCTACCGATCCCCATAAGCAGTACTTACATTACCAGTGCTCCACTCACGGCTCCTTCTCAGCTGTCAGACGAGCTGTCTCGACATTGTGCCAATAAAAAGGATAGGCGCACGGTCACAACAGCGCGTGTGACAGCTGAGGCGAGTGGAGCACTGGTAATGTAAGTTTTGCACAGTTCACGGGCATTCTATTAGTCACAGAGAGGTGGGAATAAGCGTTCTCACCTCCCTGTGAATAATAGATACAGATTTCATGTACATGTAACAGCCAGTTTAATGTTCCTTTAACAACCAGCTCAGATATAGATGTTTGAGAAGTTTCTTTGTAACTTCTGTATAAACTTATTTAGCCATAAACATATAGGAAGCAACTTGTTATTATCCAGCAGTAACCAATCAGCTGCTAGCTGCTTGGGGTGTATTGTAGTTAGATGACATCTGATTGGTTGCTGTAGATAAATAGGGTAGGTACTTTTGCACTATATATCGCATGTGTTGGCTGCTCAGGGCTGTGCCACTACAACAGTTGGAGGTGTTTGTACTAGAGCGTGTGTACTGAGGGCCCTTACCGAATGGTTCACTCCCCACATGAACACGCTGATGAGCGGGTCGCTTGCCCGGAACACCTTCACCTTCTGCTGGACGAAGTGCTTCTTTTTGGTCTTGGTCTTCGCTGTAGCGCCTGAGAGAATCCCCACAGCAGTGGAGGAAGCGGCGGCGGCAGTGTGAGCGACGGAAGAGGACATGTCACTGACTGGGACACAGGAACTATGGAGTTGTGACACCACCTCCTCTAACCAACTCCTCCTCCTCTTCGCGGTGCCGGTAACCCGGTTGCCTCAGTTAACGCCTCTCCCCGCCTTCAAACGACTCACCTGGGCGCCTTTCGCGCATGCGTACTTCCACCGAGCTCCTGATTGGTTACCACACTCCCTACACGTCATTTCGGTGAAGTGATTAGATCGCCTTGGATTTTTTTTCTCCTTTAGATTCATGCTGGAACTGTGTGGTGTCGGGTTTGCATGAAATTTACCTGGGGGGGGGGGGTTATTTACTTTCAGATCGGCCTAAATCCTTCCACACCGACTCACTCACATAGATATATAACCGTATTGTGTGCATATACAGCGGAGACAGGTTGTTCTGATCACAAATACACGATAATGCCGGTCTAGCTACGATATAAGATATATTTGCACTTCTCGTTCTGTCTCGACATATGTGACATGGCCCCGCCCATAACTAGGTCACATGACTGGATCTCAAACTTTCCCACTGTCATATGTGACATGGCAATGTAAATGTCATTCTCAATGCTCTATAGTAATCTATACAGATTGCCTGGGGTGTTTATAGACTTTTTGCCACCTTAGACAAACATTGAAAAGGCGCACCCTGGTGATAGGGTGTATAACGTAAGCACACTACCCTGAATAGTAGTGGAAATTGTAGGCTATTTCCGACTAACGACAAATCATCGTTCTATTCGTGTTGTGACTGGCAGTTTCTTAGCGTTGCTGCTCGGAAAATCTGCATGCAACGTTTTTCCTAGAAGCAAAACATCTGGAACAACTTGTAAAACGTGACCAGAATGACAAAAAATTGCATGGTGTGTTCACAGCCTAAATCTAAAATGTAAGGCTGGGTACACACGAAAGGATTATTTGTCCCGAGCGAGCACTTTGCCGAGACAAATGTCCGTCGGTTGCAGCAAATTCGTCCGTGGCCGAAATACCACACGATCGATCGGAATTTACCCACGTCTGATCCGAACGATCAAGGTCAGTCCCCCCCACACCAGCAGATATTTTCGGCCGACCGACCGAAAGTGCCGTGAATCTTTCGGTCGGCCGAAAATATCTGCTGGTGTGTGCCCATCCTAAGTATTAGATAAGCCGGAGCTGTAACTATCACCTTTTCTAAATCACCAGCACTGTTGAGAAATCAACTCTTTAAAGGGTATTTCCACTGAGGAAAAAACTTTTTTTTTTCTTTTTGGTACACCATCCCCCAACCCTCCTCCTACCTTTTTTTTTTTTTTTCAGAATTCCCCTTCGTTTGTTTGCAGCAGCATGGGAAAGTTGTGCTAGCTCAAAAGTGTGTCTTCCCCTATGCTGGGAGTGCTGTCACTCAATGTAAACCATCATGGTAGCAGACACACCCACTTGGCTGCAGTAAAGAAATCCTTTCCTCCCTGACTCTCTAAGTTAATTTTTACAGCTGATTATGCAGAGTGCGACAAGGGAGGAAAAGGCCGGGGGAACTTGTGTTGTTCTTAATAAAGATTTGTTTGTGTCTAACTCTGAGAGGGGTGGTTGAAAAAGTGATCGAAGATTTATTTTATAGGGGATGCTGGGAATATGAGGCAATCTGGTTTGGGAGGGGCTGCGAGAGAAACACAAGCAGATGTGAGAGGGTGTATTCGGAGACAGAAAAAGGTAGTACCTGATAACTCCTCCATTAATTAGTGAACTCTGCAATCTGCTGTGATGGTAATGTGATTATTCCTCCATTAATCGTGTGTGTGTGTATAAACGGCCCATCCAGTCGGATCACACAGACAGCAGTCCCGACCCATCCCCACACGTTCTGTGCATGCACTAAAGGAACACGTGCATTGGATATTTCTCCAAGCAGGCAGTCACTGAAAGTGGACGGACCTGCACCATCCACTCGTTGGATTTCTTTTTAAAGGAACACTAAACCCCCAAAAATAACTCTGTGCCATTTGTTTCTATTATTCACAGGGAGGTGAGAACGCTTATTCTCACCTCCCTGTGAATAATGACGCTTGGGGGACCTGGCACTTACCTTACCGCCGCTCCACTCGCAGCCGCTCCTTCACTGACAGCCACTCTGTCCCGACCGCGCTCCCTATCTTAGGCCCATGCACGCCAATACAAAAGATAGGACGCGCGATCGGGAGAGAACAGCTGTTCAGTGAAGGAGCGACTGCGAGTGGAGTGGCGGGTAAGGTAAGTTCCAGGTCCTCCGAGCGTCCTATTATTCACAGGGAGGTGAGAATAAGCGTTCTCACCTCCCTGTGAATAATAGAAACGAATGGCACAGAATTATTTTTAGGAGTTTAGGGGAGTTTACAGTCCCATTAACCCTTTCCCTGCCACAGATCGTATATTCACGATCTGTGCAGAGAATGCTTTAACTGCCACAGATCGTGAATATACGATCTGTGGCTTCCCCTTTAAATTTTCAAAAACACCGCGCGCTAGGGCCGACCCGGGGGCAGCATTCAGCTGCCCCCCTATCCCCCTCGACCCCCCCTCGGTTGTGTCCAAATCCGAGGGGGGGATCGGGAGTTACAGTACCTTTCAGAAGCAGTGATCGTATAGTGCAGCCGGTCCCACGTGGATGAAGAGGAGGAAGCGGAAAGGGAGACCCCGGTGACGTCACGGAGCTTCCTCCTTCACCGGGGTCTCCCTTGAAGTGGTAGGAGACTGCCCCTGGTGGTCTAGTTGAGGTACTGCAGCTTGATCTCAATTTGATCATGCTGCAGTACCTAGTATAGAACAAGCTGTCAAGCTGCCAGCTTTTCTATACATTTTGTGAATGGAACTCAAAGTTCCATTCACAAATAGGATTTTTTCTAAGTCTTTGCTACTTAGCGAAGACTTAGAAAAAAAATGGGGACAGAGATCAATATTTGGTGATCACTTCTGATCACCAAATTATTGATCTTTGCCAATGAATGAAAAATCACTTCCTGGAAAATGATTTCCGGGAAGTGATTTTTCCGATCGGATTTCGAATTGGAAAACGGGCATTTATGCCCGTATTCCAAGTTCGGTATCATTCCCTAAGATGATCTGATGATTATCTTTGGGAATGATCGGGGAAAAAAAGGGGAAATACACACAAAAAAATTCTTAAAGTGATACACACACCCTTTTTTTTTTTTTTACCCTAAAACTATAAATTAGAAAAAAAAGTTGTCTTCTCCAAGCTCCCCAATGTCCCCAGTGATATCGGTAAAGTAAACGCGGATACTTATTTGTTCGATTTCAAGGGAAACTAAGCCTATATTTTATAAGGAAATTTTGCAGAGGTACCAAATAAAGACCGTATTGAATTTTTAGGATCAGTAAAGTGTGCAAAAACGTGTGTGACTCTCCATACTAACCGACTTCACTAAAATACCACTAAAAGGGGGAGAGTGTGTGTGTGGGGGGTGGGTTGTGGCGTTTTTAAAAATTTTTCTTGTAACTGCACTTCTAAATGCGTCCCATTTGAGCTAGTTGGTGGCCTCGTCTCTGTTTGCACCCACGCAAATGGCACACCGTTTGATTCAGGACATGTGGGAGATTGCTATTTAGTGGGTTTTTTTGCTTGTCAAGTGGGTTTAGGTAGGATTTCAACCCTTGAATCATCTCATTTTATTTTTCACAAAATCTCGTAAAAACACCGAGTTCTTTGGATCGCTGGGTCTGGAATTCTTCATGCATGTATGAAAGCATGGCACCGTAACGTAGCTGAAGGTGTGTAGATTCCAAAAATATACAGTTTGTGGGGGGAATCTCCATGTTTTGGGACTGTTTCCTTAGAAAAAGGGTAGGCTGTTCAAATGACAGAGCACTTTGATTTTTTCTTGTAATTGCATTTGTGCATGCGTCCCATTTGAGCTAGTTGGTGGCCACGTCTCTGTGTGCATCCACGCATATGGCATACCGTTTGATTCAGAACATGTGGGAGATTGATATTTAGTGGGGGGGTTTATGTTTATTGCAGGGGGCATTTCAAAGTTTTGGGGCTGTTTGAAATTACAGAGCACTTGATATTTTTCTTGTAATTACACTGGTGCATGCGTCCCATTTGAGCTAGGTGGTGGCCGTCCCTGTGTGCATCCACGCATATGGATACCGTTTGATTCAGGGCATTGGAAGATTGATAATTGACAAGTTTTTTTTACATGACATGGAATTTGCCATGATTTTTAACTTTGAATTGTATTTTATAAATTTTTCCTGAAAATCTGGTAAGAAAGCGAAATTGTACACAAAACTGCACCCACACCATTGGTGGTATGCATAAAAGAATCACACCATGTGTAGCTGAAGGTGTGTGTAGAGTCCAAGAATATATAGTTTTGGGGGTGGTATTTCTAATATAGAGGGGTGTTTAGTCTGACAAATCTGAAAAGTTGCTGTAATTGGGCCACTGTTCATTGGCTCACTTTGTGGCTAGTTGATTCCACATCTGCGTGTGTAACCATACATAGGGCATCCGTTGATTCAGAACATTTGGGAGATTGATATTTGGTAACTTTTTTTTACATTACTTGGGATTTTGGCATGATTTCTACCTTTGAGAGTGTTTTTTTTTAAATTTTTTTGAAAATCTGCTAAAGCTGTGAATTCTACGAAGAACTGCGCCCACACCATTGATGGTACGAATGAACAACTACACAGAATTTCGTAGATAAAGGTGTGGGATTCGAGAAATATGGTTTGTGGGGTTGTTTTGTGGGGAAAAATTGCAGACTGTTCAAATTCAGATTTGACTGAATATTTTTGCTGTTTCTGAGCCATTGTGCATTGTTTCACTTTGTGTCTTTTGGCTTCCACGTCCACGTGTGTAACCACACATATGGCATACCGTTTGATTCAGGACATTTGGAGTGAATTATTTAGTAGCTTTTTTTTACATTCCTTGGGTTTTGGCTGATTTCTACCTTTTGAAGTTGTTTTTGTTCATTTTTTCAGACAAAATGCGAATTTCTACGAAGAACTGCGCCCACACCATTGATTGTATGAATGAACAAACTACAGCGTTACGTAGCTGAGGTATGTAGATCTTGAGAATATATAGTTTGGGGGGGTATTTCCAAGTTAGAGGGGTGTTCAGTTTGGAAAATCTGGGAAAATGGTTATTGGCTCACTGCGCATTGTTTTACATTTTGACTAGTCGTTCCACGTCAGTGTGTGTAACCACACATATGGCACACTGTTTGATCAGGACATTAGGAGATTGATATTTGGTAAGTTTTTTTTACATTACATGGGGTTTGGTGTGTTTTGTAACTTTGAAATGTATTTTTCTCTATTTTTCCAGAAAATTGGTTAGAAATGCGAAATCTACGAAGACTGCGCCCACACCATTGATGGTATGAATGAACGAAATACAGTGCTACATAGGAAGGTGTTTAGATTTCAGGAATATATAGTTGTGGGGGGTATTTCTGAGTTATCAGGGTGTTTTGTGGAAAAAACTGCAGCTGTCCAAATCGGAGTTGGCTAAATATTTTCGCTGTTTCTGAGCCATCGTGCATTGTCTCACTTTGTGGCTTTTCGCTTCCACGTCCGCGTGTGTAACCACACAATGGCATACCGTTTGATTCAGGACATTTGGGAGATTGATATTAGTAACTTTTTTTTAGATTTCATCAGGTTTTGGCATGATTTCTACCTTTTGAAGTTGTTTTTGTTCATTTTTTCAGAAAAGTGCGAACTTCTACAAAGAACTGCGCCCACACCATTGATGGTATGAATGAACAAACTACAGCGTTACATAGCTGAAGGTGTGTAGATTCAGGAATATATATAGTTTGTGGGGGTTATTTCTAAGTTACGGGGGTGTTTTGTGGAAAAAACTGCAGACTGTCCAAATTCGGAGTTGGCTAAATATTTCGCTCTGTTTCTGAGCCATCGTGCATTGTCTCACTTTGTGGCTTTTCGCTTCCACGTCCGCGTGTGTAACCACACATATGGATACCGTTTGATTCAGGACATTTGGGAGATTGATTTAGTAAACTTTTTAGATTCCATCAGGTTTTGGCATGATTTCTACCTTTTGAAGTTGTTTTTTTGTTCATTTTTTCAGAAAAGTGCGAACTTCTACGAAGAACTGCGCCCACACCATTGATGGTATGAATGAAAACTACAGCGTTAAATAGTGAAGGTGTGTAGATTTCAGAATATATAGTTTGTGGGGGTATTTCTAAGTTACGGGGGTGTTTTGTGGAAAAAACTGCAGACTGTCCAAAATCGGAGTTGGCTAAATATTTTCGCTGTTCTGAGCCATCGTGCATTGTCTCACTTGTGGCTTTTCGCTTCCACGTCCGCGTGTGTAACCACACATATGGCATACGTTTGATTCAGGACATTTGGGAGATTGATATTGGTACCTTTTTTACATCCAGGGGTTTTGGCATGATTTCGACCTTTTTGAACGTTGTTTGATGTTCATTTTTTTAAAAATCTGGTAAAAGTGCAAACTTCTACGAAGAACGCGCCACACCACTGATGGTATGAATGAACGAACTACAGCGTTACATAGTGAAGTGTGTAGATTTCAGGAAATATAGTTTTGGGGGGGTATTTTTGAGTTGGGGGGGTGTTTTGTGGAAAAACTGCAGACTGTTCAAATACAAAACTGGCTAATTTTTTTTTGCTGCTACTGACATTTGGCACTGGTCCGCTTGGGTTAGTTGGCAGCCATGTCTCTGGGTACACCCATGAATGTGGGATACGTTATTGGGAGGGGTTAGGCTTTCATATTGAGATGCGTTTGAACTTTCCTCCACAGTTTTTAGCTGAAATTCGCATTTGATTTTGTCTCTGATTTTACAGTGAGGAAAAAAAGGAAAATGTGAGAAAGTAACTTACAATTTACGAAGAGCTGCGTCCGGGTATCTGCATTTTGATCGAAACTAACCTCACTCGTAAAATCCTGCGAGTGTGTAGTTTCTAAAAATATCTCACTTGGGGGATATTTTAGATAATTTGGTAGATATTCTATGTAATGTCAGTAGTGGGTTACACATTTAATTTGGTGTAATATTCTAGGAGGTGCAGTTTTAGTTTGGGGGGGTCTCCTGTACAGGAAACGTCGGGTACTACATATATTGGTATCGTTGTTACTGGGAGTATCTGAGCTTTTAGAACAGTAAGATTTTGTGTGTAACCTTAAGATAACTATAAGTAAAAATGGGAAAAATCCATGAAAATTTGCAAATTTTCATTTTTTTACATATTTTACCCATAATTCCAGTAAAATTTCCAGAAAAGTTACAAAATTTTGTTACCATATAAAGTAGACTTTGTGCTGAAAAAAACAATGTAATATTCCTGATTTACTGCAAGGTTTCCTACTGTAAAATTAGTCTATAAGCGATTAAGGACAAAATCCTGAAAATTCTTTGGCAGTTAAAGCAAAAAAAAAATGAAAATCTCCTGGCAGTGAAAGGGTTAAACTACTACTCAAAGACACATGATACTGCAGGTACATTTACACTTACACATATCTATCCTTACAACCCAGGTGACTTTTAACAGTGGAGATACCCTTTAACTATGCAGTTTTGTAAATTTTCTGATTTCAAAAGCCCTGTTTTAAGCAGTCACCCTACCTCTCCTGATATTGATATTATAGGAGTCTGTGACTTTCCCACTCCAAATGTTTTGGGATGTCTGCACTCCCACTCTACACACCAGTAAAAAGTGAGTACTTGAGCCAGATCAAAGAATGTATCCTGATTTGTTTCTCTTAGGCTGGGTACACACCAGAAGATATTTCGACCGACCTCGATCGCCCCGTTCGTCCGGGTTGACAATCGGACGTGGGAAAATCCCGATCGATTGTGCGGTTCCCTATGGGACCGCGCGGTCAATCGTTCGCAAATGCGGACGAATTTTCCACAACCAACGGACATTTGTCCCACAGAACGCTCGCTCGTAGCAAGCGCTCGGTCTGGACAAATAGTCCCTCCGTGTGCACCCAGCCTATTGATAATTGTTTTCTTACATAGTTAGCCTTTTGGTTGGGTGTTAGTGGGGCACCTCCCTGAAATAAGTTTTTTGTCTGCCTAAGGAGTAACAATTGGTTTTGAATGCTTAGTCTTCAATAGAAAAACGGTCAGTGGCATGTCACTGAGTAGTTACACGGTTAAGGGACTAGTGATACCCAGTCTGCATTCTGCAAGCGGCATGGGAGGCCACTAGTCAGGGTGGATTTGATTTAAAATCACTAGTCAGTAGCTTGACTTAAATCATAGTTTTCTACATAAAGGCTAATTCTTGCTGGTATAACTTCAATATGCAAGTAGATAAAGATTTTTATATAATAATAATTTAAATAGATTAACTCAACTGAAACAATAACATTACAGCATTTCTATTCACTGAACTTCTTGCAACTTAGCACTGAAGGGGTTAATTCTGTATTCATAGGTTTTGTAGAACAATAGGATTAAGGTCTTTCTCTCAAAATTTGCTGGGAAGAAGAGGCATGTGATCTGCTGAGTCAAATTCAGTTTTGAGAACTGCAAAAGTAAAACAAGCATCTGTGATAATATCTTGTAGGCAAGGAAATTGTCCAAATCTCGAAAAACCTCTGGAAGAGCATATGCATTTGAGATGGATTAAAGGAATATATTTACCAAAAAAATTAAACATTCTGTATAAACTTGAGTATGAGCAGAGGTTTTCAGGCTTTAAAAATAGCCGAAAATCGAACTTTGGCTTATAGTCGGGTCAATCACTTACTGCACCCCGGCTGCTGCTGCTCCGCAATCCACATCCACTGCTCTGCCTGACCTCACTACTGGCGCTGGTCTCACTTCCTGGTGCAGGTAGTTCCCGCCCTGCCCTGGGGGGTGCTTGCCACTGCAGATGTTTGGAAACTATAACTCCCAGCAACTAAAGCATGCTGGGATTTGTAGTTTTCAATCATCTGGAGTGCCAAGAGCATTGGGGATTACTGTTCATTTAAGGGCAACTATTGTCTCAAAACAATACAGAATCAGCAGGATGGTATCTATATTGTTGAAAAGATTGCCTTCTGATTCTATATTGTTTTAAAGCTTTAGTTTCCCTTAAAGAAACACTTAACCCAAAAAAATGCATATCCAATACTGTATGGGAATTCTGTGTTCATTTAAAGGAACATTAACCCAAAAAAATAAGTATTTGCCATTTGTTTGTATTATTCACAGGGAAGTGAGAACTCTTATTCTCACCTCCCTGTGAATAATATTTGACTCGGGGGACCTGGAACTTGCTGTACCGCGATCCACTCGCAGCCGCTTCTTCACTGACAGTCGATCTGTCCCGACCGCGCGCCCTATCTTAGGCGCATGCGCGCCAATACAAAAGTAGAGGCGCGCGATCGGGAGAGAACAGCTGTTCTGCGGTGCGAGTGGAGCGGCGGTAAGGTAAGTTCCAGGTCCTTTAAATGAACAGCAGAATTCCCATACAGTATATGGATATGCATAACTGGATTTGGCTATTACTGCATGGGATTACTGTATAGGATTACTGTATGGGAATTGCTGTCCATTTTAAGGAAAACTTAAGCCTCAAAATTGTCCGAAACGAACGTTGGACACATCCTGCGTCATTGCAGTGTGTACAAACCTTTGGTTTCTTATATTTGCTAGCTGGCAGGGGGTCTGCCTTCAAAGAGGCATAGGTGTGAAAACTCACTGCCACAGCTTGACATCGTGGTAGACCAGCATGTGGTCTTCTAGTTTACAACTGAGCAAAAACCAAATAGCAGTTCAAAGGCATTCATATTTTTTAATAATCAGGGTATAGAAATATTTCATATTTTCATAAGTATTCTCAGTTTATACAAAAATTAGGTATGAATTTATAGACACCTTGTAGGCTGTTCCTTGAGAAAATCAAGATATTATCCCTCTAGGCCTACAAACTCCAAAGTATGTATGTTTGGTATCATTCTATTGTGCAAAATTAGTTAATGACAATCATGTTATTATTTGATTGAAGTGGCGTGGACAGTATATCCTAGAGGGAAATTGAGAGTTTTAAAGTTCCCTCCAAAAATAGGAAACACCTTTCAGAGGCAGAACCAAGCCTCTAGAGTCCAGACCGCTCCCATTTTCAGGAAAAAGGATAAATGGGAGTATGGACTCAGCCCAGCAGTTCGTCATAACATCTAAGGTACATCTAGCCAATCGGACATACCATATTGGCTTCATCAGGGACTATCAATTGGACTATGTCACTCTTTCCCATAAATTGGATTTACAAGTTTCTTGGACTGTTCATGGACTTTCAGTGCCATTTATTTCTAAGTATTCTTTCTTTTATCCCATTTTACCCTCACCTGTGTGTTACCTGTTATGTTCAGTAAGGTAACAGTTTTCTGTATATTTTTTATGCACTCTTTTGTTATGTTTTAATAAATTATATAAAAATATTAAAGGCTTATTGTCCTATTCTCCATATATACCAAAATGAACCCGTGTCTTGGAGGTACGTACTATATTAGAGTATTGTTTAGAAATATATATATAACTGTGTATAGAGTAATAGGTGTGGATAACCTTTTTCTTACAGGATTGTATAATTAGGGGGTGTGGATAATAGGGGGTGTGGATAACCCCAAATATAGATTTAACAGGTCATTCACCTAATTTCGGTATGTGGTGGCAGCAAGTATATAGATATTGAGAAATAATAAGTGTGTGATATATCCGATTTGTTCACCCCCTCCTTGTCCTTTCTGTTTTATCGACTTGAAGTTGGGTAAGCAGACCGGACATGGGGGTTTGTGACAGGCATGACCTGCTGTTACAAGTTTTTGTAGTTGTTTAGTTTGTGAAGGTTATCTTCATCCAGGTCATGGTATATCTGTTGTATTCAATTAGATCAACTGGACTTGAAGTTTAGTTCTTGAAGACATTTCGCTCGTCAACCAACTGGCTTTCTCAATTCAGAATGACTGTACAAGAATTGTGGCAATTATGTACCTGGAAAACCCAATTAGCATATCACAACCAAGTGTTAAGGGTGTGATTGGATAGTGGCTAAGAGGTGACAGAGAAGGTAGGAGGGACCAGGGGGGCGCAAAAGGAAGAGGAGACACAGGACAGATGACTGTTTCAGAGCAGGGGACCTGGTGTGCTGCTGCATATACACACAAAAAAAATGTAAAATCTTCTCAAACTATGTAAAATAAACAATGGAAATAAATTGCAAAAATTCTCAGGGGAGCAATTCCTATCAATTTACCTAAAGTAATTTTTGGACCACAGTTCCCCTTTAATCACCCCCCAAACTAGATTTCGCATTACTAATATATTCCAAAGATGTTCTGTAGTCTTTACCTGACCTTGTCCTTAGTCTCTCCTCGCTCTGCATGACAGCCGCTCTACTTCCTTGTGACAGCTGTCGGTAAAGGTGCAACGTGACGTCACTCCCAATTGCCTGACAAACCGCAGAGTGTCTGTCAGCGCAGAAGACTGCTCATGTTTTCGCTCGAAACAGGAGCAGGGGGCGGCGAGGGCCGGGTGAGATAGGAGACTTCAGGGGCATCTTTGGAACATACCGTAATGCAAAAGCTAGGTTTGGGGGGTAGTGATTAACATTTATACCTAAACTTTATTTTGATTGGACTTGCCCTTTTAATTCCTTGGGTGAGAAGCACTTCTTTCTGTAAATTTTGCAAATTGTGTTTAGTTGGAAAATGTAGAAGACCATGTGTACATCACACAAAATAAACACTTTTCCCCATTCCATTGAATGGAAGCAAATAGTAAGCAATTATCCCAAAAAACACACATGCCTTGGAAAATGGAAATATGACAGAATGCGAAAGTGGTGCTAGATACCATGATTGACATATTAATCATGGTGTCCTTTTCAAACGGAAAAAATAATGCTGTTCAGAAAAATGAACCATGTTGTGTGCAGTGAGACCTAGACCTAAGGAGAAACCAGATCAGCTAATCTACAGTAGCACTTAAAGAAGAACTAGTGCATACTTTTCATTTTAACTGTTTTTGAAAAAAAATTATCTGGGGCAGGGAGGTAGGATTGGTTCTACCCCCCAATAGCATTTACGCTAGCCGCGGCCAACTCCCTACACTTAAAGCACAGGGAGCAACCATGGAAGAAGGAATTTTTTGTGCATTTCCGAACGATCCTGAGGCCATTGGTGAACGTCGCTGAGGGAGAACTCAAAATGCCCTACACACTAAAGGTGTCCATAAACACAAACGTTAATGGGTAAATCCCGCCAGGGAACAAGGGATTTAGCCATTATCATCAGTGTGTAGGGGCTACTTTAGGTAAATTGAGAGGAAGCTTTCTGTGTATTTTTGCAATTTACATTATTTTTTTTACATAGTTTTAAAGATATTTACATTTTTATGTGTGGACATGGTGCAGCATCACCAGATCCCCTGCACTTCCTGCTCCGAACCATGTGAAAATTCCTCTTCCCTTTGTCTCCTTCTCCTTGTGGGGCCCCATGGCCCTTCTCTTTGCAGTCCCTTGAAACCCCCTGGCCCCTCCATGCCTCTTTAGTCAGGTTAACTCGATCTCTAACTGGTTTCTTTTGCTTTCCCTGCACTGAGCGTGTGCCAACCGCAGATTAGAAGGAGAAAGTAGTATTGTGACCGCAGATTCATAACTTCCCACCCCCTAACTTTCTGAAAGTGATTTCTTCATATAATGGGCTGTGCAGCACGTAGAGAGGTGGTTGATGGCACATTTTAAAGGTAGGAACCTGGCCTTCATTTAAAATCAACTTGTTTGGACCACAGTTCCCCTTTAAGAGAGCCGATCCAATCCAATCATACTGTGTATGGCTACACCTACCGATCCCCATAAGCAGTACTTACATTACCAGTGCTCCACTCACGGCTCCTTCTCAGCTGTCAGAGCGGCTGTCTCGACATTGTGCCAATAAAAAGGATAGGCGCACGGTCAAAACAGCGCGTGTGACAGCTGAGGCGAGTGGAGCAATGGTAATGTAAGTTTTGCACAGTTCACGGGCATTCTATTAGTCACAGAGAGGTGGGAATAAGGTTCTCACCTCCCTGTGATAATAGATACAGATTCATGTACATGTAACAGCCGTTAATGTTCCTTTAACAACCAGCTCAGATATAGATGTTTGAGAAGTTTCTTTGTAACTTCTGTATAAACTTATTTAGCCATAAACATATAGGAAGCAACTGTTATTACCAGCAGTACAACATCAGCTGTAGTGCTGGGGTTGATTGTAGTTAGATGACATCTGATTGGTTGCTGTAGATAATAATAGGGTAGGTACTTTTGCACTATATATCGATGTGTTGGTGCTCAGGGCTGTGCCACTAAAACAGTTGGAGGTGTTTGTACTAGAGCGTGTGTACTGAGGGCCCTTACCGAATGGTTCACTCCCCACATGAACACGCTGATGAGCGGGGCGCTTGCCCGGAACACCTTCACCTTCTGCTGGACGAAGTGCTTTTTTTGGTCTTGGTCTTCGCTGTAGCGCCTGAGGAAATCCCCACAGCAGTGAGGGGAGGAGCGGCGGCGGCAGTGTGAGCGACGAAGAGGACATGTCACTGACTGGGACACAGGAACTATGGAGTTGTGACACCACCTCCTCTAACCAATCCTCCTCCTCTTCGCGGTGCCGGTAACCCGGTTGCCCAGTTAACGCCTTCCCCGCCTTCAAAACGACTCACCTGGGCGCCTTTCCGCATGCGGTACTTCCAACGAGCTCCTGATTGGTTACCACACTCCCTACACGTCATTTCGGTGAAGTGATTAGATCGCTGGATTTTTTTTCTCCTTTAGATTCATGCTGGAACTGTGTGGGTGTCGGGTTGCATGAAATTTACCTGGGGGGGGGGGTTATTTACTTTCAGACGGCCTAAATCCTTCCACACCGACTCACTCACATAGATATATAACCGTATTGTGGTCATATACAGCGGAGCGGAGAAGGTTGTTCTGATCACAAATACACGATAATGCCGTCTAGCTACGATATAAGATATATTTGCACTTCTGTTCGTCTCGACATATGTGACATGGCCCCGCCCATAACTAGGTCACATGACTGGATCTCAAACTTTCCCACTGTCATATGTGACATGGCAATGTAAATGTCATTCTCAATGCTCTATAGTAATCTATACAGATTGCCTGGGGTGTTTATAGCTTTTTGCCACCTTAGACAAACATTGAAAAGCGCCACCTGGTGATAGGGTGTATAACGTAAGCACACTACCCTGAATAGTAGTGGAAATTGTAGGCTATTCCGACTAACGACAAATATCGTTCTATTGTGTTGTGACTGGCAGTTTCTTAGCGTTGCTGCTCGGAAAATCTGCATGCAACGTTTTTCCTAGAAGCAAAACATCTGGAACAACTTGTTAAACGTGACCAGAATGACAAAAAATTGCATGGTGTGTTCACAGCCTAAATCTAAAATGTAAGCGTGGGTACACACGAAAGGATTATTTGTCCCGAGCGAGCACTTTGCCGAGACAAATGTCCGTCGGTTGCAGCAAATTCGTCCGTGGCCGAAATACACCACGATCATCGGAATTTACCCACGTTGATCCGAACGATCAAGGTCAGTCCCCCCCACACCAGCAGATATTTCGGCCGACCGACCGAAAGTGCCGTGAATCTTTCGGTCGGCCGAAAATATCTGCGGTGTGTGCCCATCCTAAGTATTAGATAAGCCGGAGCTGAAAATATCACCTTTTCTAAATCACCAGACTGTTGAGAAATCAACTCTTTAAAGGGTATTTCCACTGAGGAAAAAACTTTTTTTTTCTTTTGGTACACCATCCCCCAACCCTCCTCCTACCTTTTTTTTTTTTTTTCAGAATTCCCCTTCGTTTGTTTGCCGCAGCATGGGAAAGTTGTGCTAGTCAAAAGTGTGTCTTCCCCTATGCTGGGAGTGCTGTCACTCAATGTAAACCATCATGGTAGCAGACACACCCACTTGGCTGCAGTAAAGAAATCTTTCCTCCCTGACTCTCTAAGTTAATTTTTACAGCTGATTATGCAGAGTGCGACAAGGGAGGAAAAGGCCGGGGGAATTGTGTTGTTCTAATAAAGATTTGTTTGTGTCTAACTCTGAGAGGGGTGGTTGAAAAAGTGATCGAGAATTATTTTATGGGGATGCTGGGAATATGAGGCAATCTGGTTTGGGAGGGGCTGCGAGAGAAACACAAGCAGATGTGGAGGGTGTATTCGGAGACAGAAAAAGTGAGTAACTGATAACTCCTCCATTAATTAGTGAACTCTGCAATCTGCTGTGATGGTAATGTGATTATTTCTCCAAATCGTGTGTGTGTGTGTATAAACGGCCCATCCAGTCGGATCACACAGACAGCAGTTCCGAACCATCCCCCACACGTTCTGTGCATGACATAAGGAACACGTGTATGGATATTTCTCCAAGCAGGCAGTCACTGAAAGTGGACGGACCTGCACCATCCACTCGTTGGATTTCTTTTAAAGGAACACTAAACCCCCAAAAATAACTCTGGTCATTTGTTTCTATTATTCACAGGGAGGTGAGAACGCTTATTCTCACCTCCCTGTGAATAATAGGACGCTTGGGGGACTGGCACTTACCTTACCGCCGTCCACTCGCAGCGCCCTTCACTGACAGCCACTCTGTCCCGACCGCGCTCCCTATCTTAGGCCCATGCACGCCAATACAAAAGATAGGACGCGCGATCGGGAGAGAACAGCTGTTCAGTGAAGGAGCGACTGCGAGTGGGAGTGGCGGGTAAGGTAAGTCGTCTCCGAGCGTCCTATTATTCACAGGAGGTGAGAATAAGCGTTCTCACCTCCCTGTGAATAATAGAAACGAATGGCACAGAATTATTTTTAGGAGTTTAGGGGGTGTACAGTCCATAACCCTTTCCCTGCCACAGATCGTATATTCACTGCTCGTGCAGAGAATGCTTTAACTCCACAGATCGTGAATATACGATCTGTGGCTTCCCTTAAATTTTCAAAAAACCGCGCGTAGGGCCGACCCGGGGGCAGCATTCAGCTGCCCCCCTATCCCCCTCGACCCCCCCTCGGTTGTGTCCAAATCCGGGGGGGGATCGGGTGAGTTACAGTACCTTCAGAAGCAGTGATCGTATAGTGCAGCCGGTCCCACGTGGATGAAGAGGAGGAAGCGGAAAGGGGACCCCGACGTCACGGAGCTTCCTCCTTCACCGGGGTCTCCCTTGAAGTGGTAGGAGACTGCCCTGGTGGTCTAGTTGAGGTACTGCAGCTTGATCTCAATTTGATATGCTGCAGTACCTAGTATAGAACAAGCTGTCAAGCTGCCAGCTTTTCTAACATTTTGTGAATGGAACTCAAAGTTCCATTCACAAATAGGATTTTTTCTAAGTCTTTGCTACTTAGCGAAGACTTAGAAAAAAAAGGGGACAGAGATCAATATTTGGTGATCACTTCTGATCACCAAATTATTGATCTTTGCCAATGAATGAAAAATCACTTCTGGAAAATGATTTCCGGGAAGTGATATTTTCCGATCGGATTTCGAATTGGAAAACGGGCATTTATGCCGTATTCCAAGTTCGGTATCATTCCCTAAGATGTCTGATGATTATCTTTGGAATGATCGGGGAAAAAAAAGGGGAAATACACACAAAAAAATTCTTAGTGATACACACACCCTTTTTTTTTTTTACCCTAAAACTATAAATTAGAAAAAAAAGTTGTCTTCTCCAAGCTCCCCAATGTCCCCAGTGATATCGGTAAAGTAAACGCGGATACTTATTTGTTCGATTTCAAGGGAAACTAAGCCTATATTTTATAAGGAAATTTTGCAGAGGTACCAAATAAAGACCGTATTGAATTTTTAGGATCAGTAAAGTGTGCAAAAATGTGTGTGACTCTCCATACTAACCGACTTCACTAAAATACCACTAAAAGGGGGAGAGTGTGTGTGTGGGGGGTGGGTTGTGGCGTTTTTAAAAATTTTTCTTGTAACTGCACTTCTAAATGCGTCCCATTTGAGCTAGTTGGTGGCCTCGTCTCTGTTTGCACCCACGCAAATGGCACACCGTTTGATTCAGGACATGTGGGAGATTGCTATTCAGTGGGTTTTTTTGCTTGTCAAGTGGGTTTAGGTAGGATTTCAACCCTTGAATCATCTCATTTTATTTTTCACAAAATCTCGTAAAAACACCGAGTTCTTTGGATCGCTGGGTCTGGAATTCTTCATGCATGTATGAAAGCATGGCACCGTAACGTAGCTGAAGGTGTGTAGATTCCAAAAATATATAGTTTGTGGGGGGAATCTCCATGTTTTGGGACTGTTTCCTTAGAAAAAGGGTAGGCTGTTCAAATTACAGAGCACTTTGATTTTTTCTTGTAATTGCATTTGTGCATGCGTCCCATTTGAGCTAGTTGGTGGCCACGTCTCTGTGTGCATCCACGCATATGGCATACCGTTTGATTCAGAACATGTGGGAGATTGATATTTAGTGGGGGGGTTTATTTGCGGGGGGCATTTCAAAGTTTTGGGGCTGTTTGAAATTACAGAGCACTTTGATATTTTTCTTGTAATTACACTGGTGCATGCGTCCCATTTGAGCTAGTTGGTGGCCATGTCCCTGTGTGCATCCACGCATATGGCATACCGTTTGATTCAGGGCATTTGGAAGATTGATAATTGACAAGTTTTTTTTACATGACATGGAAATTTGCCATGATTTTTAACTTTGAATTGTATTTTTATAAATTTTTCCTGAAAATCTGGTAAGAAAGCGAAATTGTACACAAAACTGCACCCACACCATTGGTGGTATGCATAAAAGAATCACACCATTGTGTAGCTGAAGGTGTGTAGAGTCCAAGAATATATAGTTTTGGGGGGTATTTCTAATATAGAGGGGTGTTTAGTCTGACAAATCTGAAAAGTTGCTGTAATTGGGCCACTGTTCATTGGCTCACTTTGTGGCTAGTTGATTCCACATCTGCGTGTGTAACCATACATAGGGCATACCGTTTGATTCAGAACATTTGGGAGATTGATATTTGGTAACTTTTTTTTACATTACTTGGGATTTTGGCATGATTTCTACCTTTGAGAGTGTTTTTTTTTAAATTTTTTAGAAAATCTGCTAAAGCTGTGAACTTCTACGAAGAACTGCGCCCACACCATTGATGGTACGAATGAACAAACTACAGAATTTCGTAGATAAAGGTGTGTGGATTCGAGAAATATATGGTTTGTGGGGGTTGTTTTGTGGGGAAAAATTGCAGACTGTTCAAATTCAGATTTGACTGAATATTTTTGCTGTTTCTGAGCCATTGTGCATTGTTTCACTTTGTGTCTTTTGGCTTCCACGTCCACGTGTGTAACCACACATATGGCATACCGTTTGATTCAGGACATTTGGGAGATTGATATTTAGTAGCTTTTTTTTACATTCCTTGGGGTTTTGGCATGATTTCTACCTTTTGAAGTTGTTTTTGTTCATTTTTTCAGACAAATGCGAATTTCTACGAAGAACTGCGCCCACACCATTGATTGTATGAATGAACAAACTACAGCGTTACGTAGCTGAAGGTATGTAGATTCTGAGAATATATAGTTTTGCGGGGGTATTTCCAAGTTAGAGGGGTGTTCAGTTTGGAAAATCTGGGAAAATGCTGTTATTGGCTCACTGCGCATTGTTTTACATTTTGACTAGTCGCTTCCACGTCAGTGTGTGTAACCACACATATGGCACACTGTTTGATTCAGGACATTTAGGAGATTGATATTTGGTAAGTTTTTTTTACATTACATGGGGTTTTGGTGTGATTTTGTAACTTTGAAATGTATTTTTCTCTATTTTTCCAGAAAATTGTGTAGAAATGCGAAATTCTACGAAGAACTGCGCCCACACCATTGATGGTATGAATGAACGAACTACAGTGCTACATAGCTGAAGGTGTTTAGATTTCAGGAATATATAGTTTGTGGGGGGTATTTCTGAGTTATCAGGGTGTTTTGTGGAAAAAACTGCAGACTGTCCAAATTCGGAGTTGGCTAAATATTTTCGCTGTTTCTGAGCCATCGTGCATTGTCTCACTTTGTGGCTTTTCGCTTCCACGTCGCGTGTGTAACCACACATATGGCATACCGTTTGATTCAGGACATTTGGGAGATTGATATTAGTAACTTTTTTTTAGATTTCATCAGGTTTTGGCATGATTTCTACCTTTTGAAGTTGTTTTTGTTCATTTTTTCAGAAAAGTGCGAACTTCTACAAGAACTGCGCCCACACCATTGATGGTATGAATGAACAAACTACAGCGTTACCTAGCTGAAGGTGTGTAGATTCAGGAAATATATAGTTTGTGGGGGTTATTCTAAGTTACGGGGGTGTTTTGTGGAAAAAACTGCAGACTGTCCAAATTCGGAGTTGGCTAAATATTTCGCTGTTTCTGAGCCATCGTGCATTGTCTCACTTTGTGGCTTTTCGCTTCCACGTCCGCGTGTGTAACCACACATAGGGAATACCGTTTGATTCAGGACATTTGGGAGATTGATATTTAGTAACTTTTTTTTAGATTCCATCAGGTTTTGGCATGATTTCTACCTTTTGAAGTTGTTTTTTGTTCATTTTTTCAGAAAAGTGCGAACTTCTACGAAGAACTGCGCCCACACCATTGATGGTATGAATGAACGAACTACAGCGTTACATAGCTGAAGGTGTGTAGATTTCAGGAATATATAGTTTGTGGGGGTTATTTCTAAGTTACGGGGGTGTTTTGTGGAAAAAACTGCAGACTGTCCAAATTCGGAGTTGGCTAATATTTTCGCTGTTTCTGAGCCATCGTGCATTGTCTCACTTTGTGGCTTTTCGCTTCCACGTCCGCGTGTGAACCACACATATGGCATACCGTTTGATTCAGGACATTTGGGATTGATATTTAGTAACTTTTTTTTAGATTCCATCAGGTTTTGGCATGATTTCTACCTTTTGAAGTTGTTTTTTGTTCATTTTTTCAGAAAAGTGCGAACTTCTACGAAGAACTGCGCCCACACCATTGATGGTATGAATGAACAACTACAGCGTTACAATGCTGAAGGTGTGTAGATTTCAGGAATATATAGTTTGTGGGGGTTATTTCTAAGTTACGGGGTGTTTTTGGAAAAAACTGCAGACTGTCCAAATTCGGAGTTGGCTAAATATTTTCGCTGTTTCTGAGCCTCGTGCATTGTCTCACTTTGTGGCTTTTCTTCCACGTCCGCGTGTGTAACCACACATATGGCATACCGTTTGATTCAGGACATGTGGAGATTGATATTTGGTACCTTTTTTTTACATTCCATGGGGTTTTGGCATGATTTCGACCTTTTTGAACGTTGTTTGATGTTCATTTTTTTTAAAAATCTGGTAAAAGTGCAAACTTCTACGAAGAACTGCGCCCACACCACTGATGGTATGAATGAACGAACTACAGCGTTACATAGCTGAAGGTGTGTAGATTTCAGGAATATATAGTTTGTGGGGGGTATTTTTGAGTTGGGGGGGTGTTTTGTGGAAAAACTGCAGACTGTTCAAATACAAAACTGGCTAATTTTTTTTTGCTGCTACTGACATTTGGCACTGGTCACGCTCTGGGTTAGTTGGCAGCCATGTCTCTGGGTACACCCATGAATGTGGCATACCGTTTTATTCGGGAGGGGTTAGGCTTTCATATTTGAGATGCGTTTGAACTTTCCTCCACAGTTTTTAGCTGAAATTCGCATTTGATTTTGTCTCTGATTTTACAGTTGAGGAAAAAAAGGAAAATGTGAGAAAGTAACTTACAATTTGACGAAGAGCTGCGTCCGGGTATCTGCATTTTGATCGAAACTAACCTCACTCGTAAAATCCTGCGAGTGTGTAGTTTCTAAAAATATCTCACTTGGGGGGATATTTTAGATAATTTGGTAGATATTCTATGTTAACTGTCAGTAGTGGTTACACATTTTAATTTGGTGTAATATTCTAGGAGGTGCAGTTTTAGTTTGGGGGGGTCTCCTGTACAGGAAACGTCGGGTACCTACATATATCTGGTATCGTTGTACTCGGGAGTATCTGAGCTTTTAGAAACAGTAAGATTTTTGTGTGTAACCTTAAGATAACTATAAGTAAAAATGGGAAAAATCCATGAAAATTTGCAAATTTTTCATTTTTTTTACATATTTTACCCATAATTCCAGTAAAATTTCCAGAAAAGTTACAAAATTTTGTTACCATATTAAAGTAGACTTTGTGCTGAAAAAAACAATGTATAATATTCCTGATTTACTGCAAGGTTTCCTACTGTAAAATTAGTCTAAAGCGATTAAGGACAAAATCCTGAAAATTCTTCTGGCAGTTAACGCAAAAAAAAATGAAAATCTCCTGGCAGTGAAAGGGTTAAACTACTACTCAAAGACACATGATACTGCAGGTACATTTACACCTTACACATATCTATCCTTACAACCCAGGTGACTTTTAACAGTGGAGATACCCTTTAACTATGCAGTTTTGTAACATTTTCTGATTTCAAAAGCCCTGTTTCCTAAGCAGTCACCCTACCTCTCCCTGATATTGATATTATAGGAGTCTGTGACTTTCCCACTCCAAAATGTTTTGGGATGTCTGCACTCCCACTCTACACACCAGTAAAAAGTGAGTACTTGAGCCAGATCAAAGAATGTATCCTGATTTGTTTCTCTTAGGCTGGGTACACACCAGAAGATATTTTCGACCGACCTCGATCGCCCGTTCGTCCGGGTTAGACAATCGGACGTGTCGGAAAATCCCGATCGATTGTGCGGTTCCCTATGGGACCGCGCGGTCAATCGTTCGCAAATGCGGACGAATTTTCCACAACCAACGGACATTTGTCCCACAGAACGCTCGCTCGTAGCAAGCGCTCGGTCTGGACAAATAGTCCCTCCGTGTGCACCCAGCCTTATTGATAATTGTTTTCTTACATAGTTAGCCTTTTGGTTGGGTGTTAGTGGGGCACCTCCCTGAAATAAGTTTTTTGTCTGCCTAAGGAGTAACAATTGGTTTTGAATGCTTAGTCTTCAATAGAAAAACGGTCAGTGGCATGTCACTGAGTAGTTACACCGGTTAAGGGACTAGTGATACCCAGTCTGCATTCTGCAAGCGGCATGGGAGGCCACTAGTCAGGGTGGATTTGATTTAAATCACTAGTCAGTAGCTTGACTTAAATCATAGTTTTCTACATAAAGGCTAATTCTTGCTGGTATAACTTCAATATGCAAGTAGATAAAGATTTTTATAATAATAATAATTTAAATAGATTAACTCAACTGAAACAATAACATTACAGCATTTCTATTCACTGAACTTCTTGCAACTTAGCACTGAAGGGGTTAATTCTGTATTCATAGGTTTGTAGAACAATAGGATTAAGGTCTTTCTCTCAAAATTTGCTGGGAAGAAGAGGCATGTGATATCTGCTGAGTCAAATTCAGTTTTGAGAACTGCAAAAGTAAACCAAGCATCTGTGATAATATCTTGTAGGCAGAGAAATTGTCCAATAATCTTCGAAAAACCTCTGGAAGAGCATGGCATTGTGAATGGATTAAAGGAATATATTTACCAAAAAAATTAAACATTCTGTATAAACTTGAGTATGAGCAGAGGTTTTCAGGCTTTAAAAATAGCCGAAAATCGAACTTTGGCTTATAGTCGGGTCAATCACTTACTGCACCCCGGCTGCTGCTGCTCCGCAATCCACATCCACTGCTCTGCCTGACCTCACTACTCGGCGCTGGTCTCACTTCCTGGTGCAGAGTAGTTACCTGCCCTGCCCTGGGGGGGTGCTTGCCACTGCAGATGTTTGGAAACTATAACTCCCAGCAACTAAAGCATGCTGGGATTTGTAGTTTTCAATCATCTGGAGTGCCAAGGCATTGGGGATTACTGTTCATTTAAAGGGCAACTATTGTCTCAAAACAATACAGAATCAGCAGGATGGTATCTATTATTGTTGAAAAGATTGCCTTCTGATTCTATATTGTTTTAAAGCTTTAGTTTCCCTTAAAGAAACACTTAACCCAAAAAAATGCATATCCATATACTGTATGGGAATTCTGCTGTTCATTTAAAGGAACATTAACCCAAAAAAATAAGTATTTGCCATTTGTTTGTATTATTCACAGGGAAGTGAGAACTCTTATTCTCACCTCCCTGTGAATAATATTTGACTCGGGGGACCTGGAACTTGCTGTACCGCGATCCACTCGCAGCCGCTTCTTCACTGACAGTCGATCTGTCCCGACCGCGCGCCCTATCTTAGGCGCATGCGCGCCAATACAAAAGATAGGGCGCGCGATCGGGAGAGAACAGCTGTTCTGCGGCTGCGAGTGGAGCGGCGGTAAGGTAAGTTCCAGGTCCTTTAAATGAACAGCAGAATTCCCATACAGTATATGGATATGCATACTGGATTTGGCTATTACTGCATGGGATTACTGTATAGGATTACTGTATGGGAATTCTGCTGTCCATTTAAAGGAAAACTTAAGCCTCAAAATTGTCCGAAACGAACGTTCGGACACATCCTGCGTACATTGCACGTGTGTACAAACCTTAAGGTTTCTTATATTTGCTTAGCTGGCAGGGGGTCTGCCTTCAAAGAGGCATAGGTGTGAAACCTCACTGCCACAGCTTGACATCGTGGTAGACCAGCATGTGGTCTTCTAGTTTACAACTGAGCAAAAACCAAATAGCAGTTCAAAGGCCATTCATATTTTTTAATAATTCAGGGTATAGAATTATTTCATATTTTCATAAGTATTCTCAGTTTATACAAAAATTAGGTATGAATTTATAGACACCTTGTAGGCTGTTCCTTGAGAAACTCAAGATATTATCCCTCTTAGGCCTACAAACTCCAAAGTATGTCATGTTTGGTATCATTCTATTGTGCAAAATTAGTTAATGACAATCATGTTATTATTTTGAATGTGGCGTGGACAGTATATCCTAGAGGGAAATTGAGAGTTTTAAAGTTCCCTCCAAAAATAGGAAACACCTTTCAGAGGCAGAACCAAGCCTCTAGAGTCCAGACCGCTCCCATTTTCAGGAAAAAGGATAAATTGGGAGTATGGACTCAGCCCAGCAGTTCGTCATAACATCTTAAGGTACATCTAGCCAATCGGACATACCATATATTGGCTTCCATCAGGGACTATCAATTTGGACTATGTCACTCTTTCCCATAATTTGGATTTACAAGTTTCTTGGACTGTTCATGGACTTTCAGATGCCATTTATTTCTAAGTATTCTTTCTTTTATCCCATTTTACCCTCACCTGTGTGTTACCTGTTATGTTCAGTAAGTTAACAGTTTTCTGTATATTTTTTATGCACTCTTTTGTTATGTTTTAATAAATTATATAAAATCATTTAAAGGCTTATTGTCCTATTCTCCATATATACCAAAATGAACCCGTGTCTTTGGAGTTACGCTACTATATTAGAGTATTGTTTAGAAATATATATATAACTGTGTATAGAGTAATAGGTGTGGATAACCTTTTTCTTACAGGATTGTATAATTTAGGGGGTGTGGATAATAGGGGGTGTGGATAACCCCAAATATAGATTTAACAGGTCATTCACCTAATTTCGGTATGTGGTGGCAGCAAGTATATAGATATTGAGAAATAATAAGTGTGTGATATATCCGATTTGTTCACCCCCTCCTTGTCCTTTCTGTTTTATCGACTTGAAGTTGGGTAAGCAGACCGGACATGGGGGTTTGTGACAGGCATGACCTGCTGTTACAAGTTTTTGTAGTTGTTTAGTTTGTGAAGGTTCTCATTCATCCAGGTCATGGTATATCTGTTGTATTCAATTAGATCAACTGGACTTGAAGTTTAGTTCTTGAAGACATTTCGCTCGTCAACCAACTGGCTTTCTCAATTCAGAATGACTTGTACAAGAATCTGTGGCAATTATGTACCCTGGAAAATCCCAATTAGCATATCACAACCAAGTGTTAAGGGTGTGATTGGATAGTGGCTAAGAGGTGACAGAGAAGGTAGGAGGGACCAGGGGGGCTGCAAAAGGGAAGAGGAGACACAGGACAGATTGACTGTTTCAGAGCAGGGGACCTGGTGATGCTGCTGCCATATCACACAAAAAAAATGTAAATATCTTCAAAACTATGTAAAATAAACAATGGAAATAAATTGCAAAAATTCTCAGGGGAGCAATTCCTATCAATTTACCTAAAGTAATTTTTGGACCACAGTTCCCCTTTAATCACCCCCCCTAAACCTAGATTTCGCATTACTAATATATTCCAAAGATGTTCCTGTAGTCTCTTACCTGACCTTGTCCTTAGCCTCTCCTCCTCTGCTCTGCATCTGACAGCCGCTCTACTTCCTTGTGACAGCTGTCGGTAAAGGTGCAACGTGACGTCACTCCCAATTGCCTGACAACCGCAGAGTGTCTGTCAGCGCAGAAGACTGCTCATGTTTTCGCTCGAAACAGGAGCAGGGGGCGGCGAGGGACCGGGTGAGATAGGAGACTTCAGGGGCATCTTTGGAACATACCAGTAATGCAAAAGCTAGGTTTGGGGGGTAGTGATTAACATTTATACCTAAACTTTATTTTTGATTGGACTTGCCCTTTTAATTCCTTGGGTGAGAAGCACTTCTTTCTGTAAATTTTGCAAATTGTGTTTAGTTGGAAAATGTAGATGACCATGTGTACATCACACAAAATAAACACTTTTCCCCATTCCATTGAATGGAAGCAGAAATGTAAGCAATTCATCCCAAAAAACACACATGCCTTGGAAAATGGAAATATGACAGAATGCGAAAGTGGTAGCTAGATACCATGATTGACATATTAATCATGGTGTCCTTTTCAAACGGAAAAAATAATGCTGTTCAGAAAAATGAACCATGTTGTGTGCAGTGAGACCTAGACCTAAGGCAGAAACCAGATCAGCTAATCTACAGTAGCACTTAAAGAAGAACTAGTGCACTTACTTTTCATTTTAACTGTTTTTGAAAAAAAATTATCTGGGGCAGGGAGGTAGGATTGGTTCTACCCCCCAATAGCATTTCTATGATTAGCAGCAGCATGAAGAAAACTGCTTCTGCCAGGCTTCCTGGGTACTTCAGCATATCTTAAATACAGAAAGGACTAGGACTGTAACCTGGCAGATGAAAACTGTATCTGCTGTCCACAAAACAATACCTGTCCCAGGTATTTTCATTTTTACTGTAAAAATTTTTTTACAGTATAGTTTCAAACAATGCAAAAGAGTAGTAAAAAAATATATCTACCTAAAAGTATTACTTTAAAATGGAGCAACCACAATTACCATAGAGTGATTGGTTTCTACAAATACATTTATAAACTATATACATTGTTATCAATGATCAATGTGGTATACAGTGGTTTGCAAAAGTATTCAGCCCCCTTGAACTTTTTAACATTGTCACATTACTGCCACAAAAATGAATCAATTTTATTGGAATTCCATGTGAAAGACCAATACAAAGTGATGTACAGTGGAACGAAAATCATACATGATTCCAAACATTTTTAACAAATCAATAACTGCAAAGTGGGGTGTGCATAATTATTCAGCCCCCTGAGTCAATACTTTGTAGAACTACCTTTTGCTGCAATTACAGCTGCCAGTCTTTTTGGGGTATGTCTCTACCAGCTTTGCACATCTAGAGGCTGAAATCCTTGCCCATTCTTCTTTGCAAAACAGATCCAGCTCAGTCAGATTGGATTTAGATCTGGACTTTGACTGGGCCATTCAAACACATGCATATGTTCAGTTTTGTTTTAAACCATTCCATTGTTGCCCTGGCTTTATGTTTAGGGTTGTTGTCCTGCTGGAAGGTGAACCTCCTCCCCAGTCTCAAGTCTTTTGCTGACTCCCAGAGGTTTTCTTCCAAGATTGCCCTGTATTTGGCTCCATCCATCTTCCCATCAACTCTGACCAGCTTCTCTGTCCCTGCTGAAGAGAAGCACCCCCAGAGCATGATGCAGCCACCACCATATTTGACAGTGGGGATGGTGTGTTCTGAGTGATGTGCAGTGTTAGTTTTTCACCACACATAGCATTTTGCATTTTGGCCAAAAAGTTCCATTTTGGCCTCATCTGACCAGATCACCTTCTTCAACATGTTGGCTGTGTCCCCTACATGGCTTGTGGCAAACTGCAAACGGGACTTCTTATGCTTTTCTGTTAACAATGGCTTTCTTCTTGCCACTCTTCCATAAAGGGCAACTTTGTGCAGTGCACGACTAATAGTTGTCCTATGGACAGATTACCCCACCTGGGCTGTAGATCTCTACAGCTCATCCAGTCACCATGGGCCTCTTGACTGCATTTCTGATCAGTGCTCTCCTTGTTCGGCCTGTGAGTTTAGGTGGACGGCCTTGCCTTGGTAGGTTTATAGTTTTGCCATACTCTTGAACAGTGCTCCGTAGGATGTTCAAGGCTTTGGAAATCTTTTTGTAGCCTAAGCCTGCTTTAAATTTCTCAATAACTTTATCCCTGACCTGTCTGGTGTGTTCTTTGGACTTCATGGTGTTGTTGCTCCCAGGATTCTCTTAGACAACCTCTGAGTCCGTCACAAAGCAGCTGTATTTGTACTGACATTAGATTACACACAGGTGCACTCTAGTCATTAGCACTCATCAGGCAATGTCTATGGGCAACTGACTGCACTCAGACCAAAGGGGGCTGAATAATTACGCACACCCCACTTTGCAGTTATTGATTTGTTAAAAATGTTTGGAATCATGTATGATTTTCATTCCACTTCTCACATGTACACCACTTTGTATTGGTCTTTTACATGGAATTCCAATAAAATTGATTCATATTTGTGGCAGTAATGTGACAAAACTGTATGGCAAACTGTTTAATACTTTGCCATTATCCAGTCTCTGCAAGCCTATTGCTGCTATGAGCATTTAGATAAGTGTTTCTCAATGTTGTTATCCTTGTGGAACTCTTGAATTTTTATATAACATTTTATTCCCCCCTGCATAAAAATGTTTTTGTTTCTTTTATAGGCACCGATTCATCAAAATACACAATTTCTTTAAAATTTTAAAAGATGTAGATCTATAAATATATCTATTTTTTAAATTATTTATTTTAAAGAAATGCACTCTAATTCATCACAATGGTGGATCCGTGCAGTTTGTCGCTATCTCTGGAGGACCCCCAGTAACAACTCAAGGAACCCTGGGGTCCTCAGACCCCTGATTGAGAAACACCGGGGACTGATTTACTTAGCAGGAGGTGTACCCACCTCTTTCCCCACAAAAAATAGTAAGCTTCTTTTTTTTTTAAATTTATGAACCACTGTTTCATAGTTGTGTGTGGCGAAATTATTTGTTTCATTGTGTTGTGTATTTAGATAAGCTTTACACAGGAATCTAGTGCTGTATAATATATATATATATTTAAACTCTTGAAGAGCATGTTCACACCTATAACAAACTTTTAATCAGCACCTCCACAAACATCGTTTACACAATACTTACCTTTCTACTGAGTGCTACTATTAGAATATATCCTATATTGAAGTCCACCAGCCGCTCTTCTGGTGCTAGCTGTGAGTCAAGGCTGTGACAGTGACATCACAGTCATTAACTTACGATGGCAGCACAAGCCATCCTTGAAAGGCTACATGATCTCACAAAGCCAAAAAGGAGACAGCAGAATGCATCGGGAGACTGTCAGACTTCAAGCTAAGATATCTTCTCTCAGGAGCATTGGGGAGAAAGGTGAGTATTATGAAAATGGGGTTTAGGAGGGGGGGGGGTGCTGATTGGAAGTTTGTAAGTTTTCTGTGGGGTAAATATGCCCTTTAAAACCAGTAATAATTTTATATTAATTTTTTAAACTAATTTTATGATCAGGTGAAAATGATTACACGGAAAACATAACAAAGACTAACGATAAAAAAAAATACAAGGAACCCTATGCGTTCTAATATGTGTTTAAATAATGAAATGCCAATATAATGTAAAACACGCTCTCCATTGAAATATCATAATTCCTTTATTTTGTTTTCCCCTATAATTTAACTTTTCTGGTGATACATTACTAACCTCTCGTAAATGACACACAGTGTGTGATTTGACAGATATACATTAAATTACTTCTATAGGGTAGAGTTGAAAACACAAGTTTATACATAATTGAGTGCATCGCAAAGGTAGAGAGAGAATTAACATTAGCAGCTGTTAGTATACAGTACATTAACAGAGCGTAGTAGAAAGACACTGAGCGAGAAAGACATACAGGGAAGGTAATAATTGGCAGCAGAGGCCACAAAAAGCTAACTTGCAGCATGCTGGGTATAAGCTTCAGTCCCTTTGGAAACTGGAAGTAAAGAAAAGAAGAAGCAGAGAGATGTTAATGTTATTAGTCCTTATACATATAGGAAGGTAAAATAAAGTCAATTTAAATTAATGAGTACACCTAGTTGTGCAAATTTAGAACTAATTGGAATTAGTTTCTTGCCATTCTGAACCCAGTATAAAAATTATTTCTACATAAATTCACCTTACAATCCTGGTTGTCTGTTTTTTACTAGTGATTTCAGGATATTCTATGTTCTAGATGATCTGTATAGTCCCATTATGTTTTTTTTTAAATATCTTTTGCTGTATTAAATTAATCACTTGCCTCTGAATCAGTGCAGGATCACACTGGGGTAAGATTGGACGATAAATATCGGCAAAAGGGAAGGTAAGAATTGCATTTCTACTTTCCTTTAATTAAAAAATTAAATGGGTCTTCTATTTGTTTCATTATGAGTTGCTCTCTTTAGTGGCTAAATATGACAATTTATGTTGCTGCTTTTATCAACCCCACACCTGATGTATCAGCCAGTTGGGGAAGTTCAGAAATAGTAAATCAGTGAACAGAAAGAACGAAGAACTGGAGCAAACTGGGGTGGGAAATAAAGGAATACGCATAACATGATTAAAGCAAGTAGGCAATGACCTGCGTTTTTCCTTTATTTTATACCACAGCTTATTCCAGTTCTACTTTATTAATGCAAAGGTTGGATACATAGTGCTGGATAGATACAAGCACTTGTTTTGCTGTGTGTAGGATGTCTTTTATATTGAACAGGGGGAAAAAAGGTTAATTTACCAGCATTCGCGATTGTTATAAACTATGCTATCTGTGCTGATTTAAAGTAGCAATTGCACCTCTCAGTAAAGAGCTAAGTGGCTGGTGCTAAAGTTTCATAATAAACATGAATGGATTCCAAATGTGGTGAAGAAACAGTCAGTGATCTCCTTGAAAGTGATACTGTAGTTTCTCCAAAAGCACATAATAAACGTATCCAGTTTTTTAAACTTAATCTAGTTTACTTAACACCTTAAAGATTACAACCTTGTGGTTGAAGGCCAGGCTCTAGCTGACTTGTACAGCACAGGACTGTTCGATGATTTTTACATACGTATCTATCATTAACGACCTACACAGCATAGACTTTGGGCTTGATGCACTTGCCCCTATTTCTTCAACATTTTTCATTCCCTTTCCTTTTTCATAACGCCTTTTTTCTTCCTTCATCTACTTTATCTTTAGGTGTACTATCAACATAACACTATGTTTATGTCTACTGTACAAAAAAACAGATGTATGCAATTGTTTCTTTTTATGTTAATTCTATGTCAAATCTTGCTCCTCTACACTATAGCTTGCATATAACGTTTACTTTGCCTTGGTTTTACCTCCATTTGTTACTGTGATATTTCCCATTCTGGCACATTCATTTTGCAATCAAATGTCATTCGCAAAATGATCAGACAAGGCAGTTGTCCTAACTTTATGTGAGGTAAGTTTGTAGTGTATGATTAGCTTTATATAGTTCATTTACCCCTTACATTTCAGGACTTTCAGCAGAGATGTTAATTGTTTTTTTTAACCACATATTAATACAAAACCACAAGCTTACAATCTGGAAGTCTATATTAGCTATTTCCGTGATATTTTACAGTAAAGTAACATGTTATTGAGCTCAGCAAAGCTAGGGTGTGAAAATAAAGTTATTATTACCTGAAAGCGCATGTGACAGGAAATCTCTTTTATCAGACCTATTAGCTAGCTGCTGCCTCCTGATGAAGTGGAAACAAATTTGACTGATCATCAGCTTCACAGCCACATGGCAAATCACTTCTGCAAAGGAAATATACAAATATGTTTTGTGGTATAACATTTGTCAGCTGTGTTGAAGTTGTAGTGCCAAATTAATGTTTGTAGGTCTCAAATTCTCAGCAAATGATTAACACCGAGGCTAAGGCTGGTTCTAGCCACTTTGGTGCCATAGCCAAGTCTCTCCTGGAGCCCCATTCCCAACTGAAACTTCCTCCAACCACCTCTTAGATAAGGTAGACTGGAAAACTCAGCCAAGATCATTATATTGTATTTAAAAACAGATGCTACAGGAAACTAGATTGGTAACCGCTACGGCTGATAAGGATTCCTGTTTTTTGGGGGGTTTTTTTTAACATTTTTAATTCTCTGAATATCGCCCTTCACATCAGAATGGTGCCCTAGCTTTTCACCTAGGTCATCTATGCCTACACAGAGGCAGGAAGATAAGTGTATACTTTTGAGGGAAACCTGTCCATTATTCAATTTCCATTCTAGAATGCACTAGAAATATTCCCACAATGATTTTTGGTGGGAAGAAATCTGCCTATCATTGTAGTCCTATTAGTTGAGGTTTATTTTACCAGCAAACAGAACAATGGTGTTCACTTTATGTAGACTGGCAGGGTTAAAAAATGCAAAACCCACCCATTCCGCAATCTAGCATACACACAAGCCGCTCTAATATAGTTTTAGTAACCCAAGGCTATAAGCCCTGTTCTTCCACCTCATTCTGGTGGAGGGGGGTTTACGTCATTAATATGTACTCTACATTCAGTCAAGAACAGTGTCAGTGCATGCTACTGTTAGTGGATTTCTAAAACTGTTAATGGTTAGAACTGCAGCCATAGGCTGCCTATATGTATTCTACACGATGAAGTAAGGCAGGTTGGTTTTCATTTATCTACTTTATAAACATAGAAACATCATTTTAATTCTGAATCACACTACTTCTACACTTGAATAAATCCCCCAAAGTTCCTATACCATGGATGCCCAAACTGGCCTTAAAATCCTTATTGTGTTACAAATATGTAATTTTAAAAAAAGTTTGCAGTTTGTATGAACTTAACAACATTTTTTAACATCTTTACATAAACTTTTACAATTAATAAAAGGAACAAATGTTAAAACTGTCTGTTTCGGCAATAGTGGCTGCATGGTGTGGGTGGCTGCCTCGGTCGCCTATTGGTAAACTACAGGTGATTGTGACAGACTGAGCTTGGTCGCAGCCACCCACACCATGCAATATTTCTGGCCGATCAAAAGATTTACACAGCACAATCAATCAGTTGGCCCAAAATATTGTGCATTAGTGTGTACCTAGCCTTACATATAATGTAAATGTGTTGAAATATGAATGAATTGTTGCATTAAAGTGGGCAGAGTTAGCGAAGTAACCAATAGAGTATCATGCTGCTGTATGTCACAGCATTCGAATAAGGATGTTTTTATGGTAAAGTTTTCTTTCAGGGCTTAATAGGCTTTAGGAAACAACCCATAAATCAATCACAAACAACCTAAAAGAGGCATACTGACATTCTTCCACTGTGATGTACTATTGGTGCTTTATTTTTGCTTAGTGTGGGTAGTTTATTTCCGAGCCACTAAGTAATTATACCAATACAATTACATGTGTTCTCTAATTAGGAAACATTCCCCCAAATAAAGCTAAAGATTTCCCATGAAGGGAAGTGATGTTAGTGGTCAATTGAGCTTTAATGAGTAAGAAAACAAGGCTGGGCCAGGCAGGACCTTTAAGTAAGTAGCACTGGTGATTTAAAGGGCAGGTCCAACCCTAGCAGTTAAATATATACTTAAAGGGGAAGTTCGGTGCAAATACATATACTATTTAGAAAAAAAGAGCAGTATTTTTTCATCCCGATGACCTTAACCTGCCAATTCAGCATTTTGTCTGTGTATAAATAAATGCAACCGAAATACTGACTTCCTGTTTGCAGGACCCTTAGTAGAGACCGTTATGGTCTTGATTCAGTTGCTCAGTAGAGACCTGAGCATCTTTGACTCATCCAACAGCCAATCAGTAGAAATAACTGTTAGGAATATTCAAAGGAAGTGGTGCATCCTGGGAAGAAGAAGGACCGTTAGAACCTGAAATGTCAGCTCACTAATGTCAACAGCAGGGAACAGAAAAGGGTATGAAATCTGAAACTGATTTTTCAAAATGGAAGAGAATATGTAGAATAAATAAGAAGGCATTACACAAACTAACAATTTAACAAATTGATAATTTCCACTAAACTGTCCCTTTAATTTCCCCGTCACCCAAACCCTGAGATTATTATATTTACTTACATCCCCAGGTCCCTGAAGCTCTATTTACAGACATCTCTCCTCTGAGCACAGATACTTCGGGCCCTCCTCTCCTCTGAGCTCTTGGAAAGCTCACTCAATATCAGAAGAGGCGTGCCTGTTTGCAGCAGTAAGTCATTGGCTGTGACTATCACCATCACAGCTGTGACTGACTGCTGCAACCCGGAAGAAATTTGGCATCAGAAGGAGATGCTGAATTCACAGTGGAGGAGAGGAAGTAAGTAAGTAAATGCAGCTTCAGGGATTGCAGGGAGGTAAGTAAATATAATGATTAGAATAATGGGGTGGTGGGGAAGGCAAGTATAGGTTTTACTGCCTAGATACCCTCATGGGTAAGAACCTAGCATTAACATCTACAATGCCTAAAAGCAAGTGGTCAGCTGTCAAATATCCACTTACAACACAGCTGACAGCTCTCCGCTTGTAACCCATTATACTCCCCTCTTATTAAATGTATCAGCATGAGTGACTAAGTTAGAGATGGAAAGGGAGTCAGAAGGGAGAAGCGGGGGAGCTGTCAGACATGTGTCAAGCTGCTATTTGACTGATCACTGCTTAGGTTTGAGACCACAAAGTTAGGTAGGAATACTGTCTACTACCATCCTGAAAAATAAAGTTACCTATAATTAATTCTACAGTTGTGCAAGGATTAATGTAAAAAACAAAACAATGGGTTAATCAATGGAATAACATTGTGGGATCATCAGTAAATCCAGAACTTTCAAACTGTTCAATATTAGTATATTCAACTTGCTTGTCTACCATACGGATATACTCAGAGCATATGTGACCAGTTTTACGATTTTCTTTTTGACATGTTTATAACCACCATAACAAACATACCAAGAATGTCACAATCAACACAAGAAGTGCAATCCATATAATTGTATTTGCAATTCCAGGGCAAAAGGTTCTATAAATTGTGTTCAAATAAATTCCAAGAGAATGCTTAATCGATGTATGTTTATTAATTGATTTAATTGACTTTAAAATATTGGTTTATATAGATTATTTAATTGAAAACTGTTCATGAGTGACTGGCTTCACTATCTCATAGTTTCTTGTCAGTTTGACTAGTCTGACTTCCTTTAATGCTCTAAAGAACTTAACTGTAAATTATTAATTACGTTAAAGGTCAATGCCATTACAAGACATGGTGAGAACCATTTATCATCATAGTGATATGCACCTATTCTGGGAAAGGGATTATTGACAAGTGCAATGATTTAAAGTATGATTCTTAGCCTTGTCACACTACAGATTTGGCATGAATAGCACCGTTAGGGCAGCATCTGCATAGCTCCAGGTTAACATTGCTTCTCCTTATGCCATTTAGATCTACCCTATGCACAGAGGCCTATAGGAAGGGGTACAAAGCTTATCTATGAGAATGTGCAGTAGCATACTGTATGTCATAGGGCTCATACCAAAAGGAGAAAATAAATGACTCTCTAAGTCCAAGACTTCCAAGTTTATTTAGATGTGAATGGACAATCTGGACACCAATATTTAAAGTATCCTGTTCGTCTTCAGATGTAGAGATGTATACAATGAAAAGGTTATTGTTTATTTTGTGAATTTTTTTTTTTTACTGCTTAAGTCCCAATATTTTTTTTTACTGCTTTTTTCATATTTGATATTGGCTTCATCAAAACTGCAATCAATATTATTAAAACTTACCTGTTATCATTGATATCTGTAGTGTTACCTAAGGGATCAATAAAACAGTAAAGAGCAGGTGAGGGAACGTATCCATTTAAATGATTAGTACAAAATACCAATTATGGCTGCCAACACTATATAATAAGCTATATAATAAAGCCAATGAGCCATGATTTCTTGTACTTGCCCCTGTATGGGGGGTATCTTAACTGCATGTTTTTCAATTGTGCTTGTTTGCTTTATTAGCTTCATACAGATTATTGTAGAAATACAGATATAAAAGTTGTTAATGCAAGCTACATCAAAAACTTTCACTAAAGTAAACTGTCCAAATACCTAATTAAGCTGGGTACACACTGTACTAATCTTTACCAGATGACACAGAGTCTGTAAAAGTGGACCATTTTCAATACATTTTTCTGAATATTGGGCACGTGTACAGATATGTTACAATGCCGATGATCTACCACCGTTGGCATTGAAACCAATTGTCTGAATGAAAAATTTCTGTTAAGTTTCCTTATAGGGAACTAATAACATTGATTCTGTATAAAGTCTATATGTAACGATTATTCATGCGTATGCGCACATCGGGCAAAGTCACAACCGGATTTCAATGGTTGCATTTGTATGGCCACCTTAAAAGGCATCTATAGTGAAAAAAACACATTGGCCCATTGCAAATTTAAATTCATGTACTCTGTGCTGTCTTTCTCCTACCTCTTTCAGTGATTCCATGGTGTCAGATCTCTCTGCAGCACTCGCCCCTTCCCCCTCCCCTCTGTTACCTCCTCTATGTCTAAACACCGGCTTGCCGGCAAGCTTATCATGTGCAGAAGGAGTTAAAAGTTCAACATCCTGAAAAACACACCCACATACAGTGGCCAATAGAAAGCAAGCTGTCCTGGAGCTACAGAACTCTTTGTGTCCTGCTAAAATGCGAACTCTCTCTCTCTTTGTGACCCATCATCAATCAGTGAAAGCTATCAAGAAGGGGGGTCAAGTGGAGCCTTATCTCTGCTGTCAAAGCTACCTCTCTCCCCCTGCTAATGCTCTAATCTCAATGTTTGTAACAGAGCAGGGAAGAGGGTCACGTCACAGGGATTTGATTGACAGTACAAGTAGGAGTAGAGGAATGCAATCACGTCTTCTTCTAACTTGTGTATCTCAGGACAGGAAAGGAAACTTAAGAAAATACAGACACTCTGGGGGTTGGAGGGAATTATAGAACTTATGGAAAGAAAGAAAAAAAAGTTAATTTTCCTACTATAGATGCCCTTTAAGAATCTGTCTGTTATCTATACACAGACTCCAATGGTCTCCCTATGCTGAAGATAAGGGAAGATGATTCAGGGCGGCACTGGCCTGCACACACCTAAATGATTTGCATCCGTTACCACAACAAGGGAAATTTTTGGTCTGAAAAAAACATTCTCACCGCTGACAACAAATGTTTATCAGAAACAATTGTTTTTCCAGCACACACTGAAAAATGTTTGTACCCAGCTTTAAGCTCACGTGTTAGGACATTACCCTGGGTAAAAGGTACTGACCTAAGAAGAGGAGCGGAGGAAAGGTGAGTATAATTGTCCTTTAAGTTACAAATTAGCTGATTGAAGAGCTGCTCTATTTTACTGCAATCACACTGAGCAGTTTATTGCCCCTCCACACACCTATAATACCTTTATCTTTCTTCCTGTGAACACAATTATTTAATTTAATTATGTGTTTGTAAAGTATAGCTCCTTATATAAAGGAACAAACACGTAGCCTACATTCATACTAGGGTCCTGTAACACTGTGGGGAACATCGTTCTTGCAATGTTCCCCTGCATTATCACATAACGGTGTCCACTAATTTCAATGGCACTACTATGCAAATTGCTGAATACAGTGTGTTGCATAGGTGTGAACTACCCCGTTCACTCCTATGAGCAAAGCATTTTGAAATGATGTCAATGCATGCACCAAAACATCCCCTGATGTGAATGAGCCTTTTAATGGTAACTGTGGTCTACTAACAAGTTAGGTGTTTAAATAAAAAGCCTTATGCTATACCTTCAAAATGAACCCAAAATTACATGTGTAATTATAAAATTGTGAGAAGTAATTGCTGGAAAAGTTTAGCAACGTAACTTCTTAAACACTTCCTGTTTTCATCAGCTTGTAGCATGTGACCAGCTTATTGTTATTATTATTGATTTATATAGCACCAACATCTTCCGTGGCGCTTCACAATTACATAGTCATACATTACATACAGGGTAAATTGTTATGTGTTCAGTCTCTGTCTGCATTAATAGGCACCCCATTGTGTAGCTACTTCCTGTTTTTTCCAGCATTAAGGGCTAGGCCATACTGCTGCAGGGTTTTTTTTGCGTTTGCAGTTTTTCATATCATTGTTGCGTTTGCATTACGCATTTTAAATCAATCGCATGCATTTTTCAATACTTAATGAAAAAAACGCATGCGCAAACGCAACAAAATCGCACATGAAATCACATGCGATTCCGTGTGCAATTGCGTTGCAGTGTGGCCGTGCCCTAAGTGTTAAGTGTGGCTCCTCCCCTGGAAAGAGAGGAGGAAAAGAGAAAGGTCACGCAAGCTAATTAAAGAAGAAAGTATGAACATGCTCCACAATATAACTCCTCCCTGGTTGCAGTGAGAGATGGGATTCAGGGCTCATTTTAAAGTAAAGACATCAGACTTTTATTTAACCCTTACTTGTTCTGAGACCACAGCTGCCCTTTAACAGAGCTCCTGAGTTTGACCTCAGTGCACTTTACCTGGGAAGAGTGAAAGGGGTTTTATAGTGAGCGAATTTATGAAGCATTAGGGATGTCAAGCCTATAGCCCTCAAGATATTTAAAGGGAAATTTCACCCCTCAAAACCCAAATCTGCAATGGATAGAAAGCAGAAAAATGTAAGACATATTTGAAATGCTGCCTGATGTTCTGTTACCTCTCTTTCCAGTTAGCAGCTGTTAGTCATGGGTGTAACAGATGACATCACACGGATAACTGAATGCAAACCCCCTAGCTGCATTAGCAGATCATGTGAAAAAAGCTTGGACAGCTTAAGAGAGGAAGGGGGAAAGCATAATTTTTGCTCTATAACAGATTATCCATATGTCTATCATATTTCTAACTATTGTAGTTTTGCAGGGTGATATACCTGTTTACAAATTTATATTTAAGTGGTGAACTTTCCCCTTAATAATTTTTACTTCCAGCATTTCTAGCTGCACCCTACGCTCTGGAATGTTGGGAATTTAAAATTTCAAACATTTGGAGGGCCACCCCGGGCTATTTGCACTTGGGGCGGTAGTTCCACCACTGAATCAACCTCAACTACTATGTTACTATTCTTCTGTAACGGACATAGGCGATGTATATATCTATATATAGATGCTGCACCGGAGCACTCATCTGGATTTATGCAAATAGAAGTTTATTTTATTAGAAGAAATCACAATCATTGCGTTTCAGTCCTCTATGGATAGTCGGCAGGATTACAGTGTCCATAGAGGACTCAGGAAAAGGTGGTGTACCGTGTTAGCCAGTCAAAATGTTTACAGGGTAAGTCTTTTGGAATACAAAAGTGGTATAAAGGTGATACCTTTTATTGGCTAACTAAGATTATTTGATTTGGCGATCTAATATTATTTTAGTTAGCCAATAAAGTTATCACCTTTATACCACTTTTGTTATGCATAGGGGACTGAAACGCATTGATTTTGATAACTTTTAATGAACTTATATTTGTATAAATCCAGATGAGTGCTCCGTTAGAATCTCCCTATTACTTTTTTTGAGTAAGCACTCTGGTGGATTATATTCAAGTGAGAGTGCAGCCCACAAGCTCCACTGTACATATATTCATTCATTTTGGCTCCCTTTATTGATTAATCATTGTCCCTTGTTGCAAATGTTGGACCATGTGCTAAACTGTGTGGTAAGAACAGTTAACTACTTAGTGATCGTTTTCTCATTCATAATAGCCTGAAATAACAAAGTGAAACATTGTAATTTCCATCCTTTGTAAATACAGTTCCAATTAATCTCTTTAAAACTTAAAGGGCATGTTCTCCCTCTTTACAAATGTTTAAACATAGACTAAGCACGCACCCCCAAACCCCTTTTCTAAAAATTCCTCCCCAGTCAAGATATCGTACCTTAAAGTCCTTCAGTTCATCGTGGCTCTCTGCCGCCTCCTTTATGGCTTTGTGAGCTTACACAGCTGTAACCATCACGGCCTTAAATGATGGCTATCACTTGGAAAATCCAGGAGAGAGCAGTGAGGACATGAAGGTAGATGTGTTGTGTCAGGGAGAAAATGGGTTTTGTAGGTGTTTAGTCTATGTTTAAATGTTTATGTAAGGGTAAATACATTATTGATATTTTACTATATGTAGGTTACTAGATAATGGGCTGTGGTAATGTCCGACATATTCTATATGCCCACAATAATGATTAAATTCATCATTTAGGTTTTGTTTCCCTTTCAGACAGCTACTGAGACCAATGCAAATTAAAATGCAAATTCAAAAATTGAACTACTACCTTTTACGTTAGATGATCACAACAACATTTAAAGGGACTGTAAACTCCCCTAAACTCCTAAAAATAATTCTGTGCCATTCGTTTCTATTATTCACAGGGAGGTGAGAACGCTTATTCTCACCTCCCTGTGAATAATAGGACGCTCGGAGGACCTGGAACTTACCTTACCCGCCGCTCCTTCACTGAAAAGCTGTTCTCTCCCGATTGCGCGCCCTATCTTTTGTATTGGGGCGCATGCGTCTAAGATAGGGCACGCGGTCGGGACAGAGCGGCTGTCAGTGAAGGAGCGGCTGCGAGTGGAGCGGTGGTAAGGTAAGTGCCAGGTCCCCCGAGTGTCCTATTATTCACAGGGAGGTGAGAATAAGCGTTCTCACCTCCCTGTGAATAATAGAAACGAATGGCACAGAGTTATTTTGGGGGGTTTAGTGTTCCTTTAAGTATTTCCCTTACCATTGTCCACATTCATCTTCTGATAGGAAAGCAAGCTGCCATTGGAAGAACTGATCTGTGCAGTTGAACATGGATTCACAAAGCTGAAAAATATAAAGAGAGTTTAATATTCTACATATTCTGCTCAATGATTATGCTATTTACTTTTCTATTTACTATTTTTCTTGTTTGTTTTTTTTAGTGTCAACAGGTTTCAAGGGTTCTTTTAGTCTAACATTCCCCAGGTTTGATTTGCTGGGCAAGGATTGCACCTGAAGTTTAGGCTATTTCTAAAACACATTTGTTAATATGGTAAATAGGTCCTTGTTTGTCAGCTTCAATAATCTGATTTGTGAATGTCTAAAGGACATATATGCGGTTTTACACACAACCGCTGAAGAATGAGCGGCCAACGAATGGCTACACCAGATGCTAATCGCTATCTTAGATATGCTGGATCAGAACACCAACAATGCCTGACCAAATGGCCACACATCCATGAGGAAGGTTGGATATGTCCCCCTGAAACATTGGATTGCTTTGTGTCTGAATAAACTACAGGGGGTCTCCCCTTTTATCACCTGTTCATCTGAGTAATGTTCTGGTTACTCCTTTTGTTCTGTAAATGGCCACACATAACATTTTGGCAGCTGTCAGGTGCACAATTGCAAATGTATATGAACCTGAAAGCAGGAGTCACCAAAGTGGTCATTATTGACCACCAGGATTCTGTGTGACTATACAGGGGGTTAATAAATGCCTGTAGGTCAAATGGGGGTCTATTGCATAGCAATCTTAGCTTAGCTTTTAAAGGTGACTCTAAGCTGATAGGTCTCCGTGCAAATGAAATAACTTTTATAGTGTTATAATTATTTTTCACATAAATATATCTAGTGTAGTAAGGGAAGTAGAAAGTGAAGAAAGAATTAAGGAATTTTAAAAGGTTAAAATAAAATGAATCTTATCAACTATCAAATGACTATAAAGGATAAGCAAAAAATAATTTTTACCCTTAAAGGACAATAATATCAACAACAAAAAATAACATCACCCCCATTGTCCACACTTTCAGCATCTGAAATCGCTTACTCACATTTACAAACCATGCTGCCCTCCCTTAGATATCACACAGCAAAGATGAATGCTAAATCCCGTCGCCTTACTGTTTCTTGGATACAGCCTACATAATCAAGCTGATCATGGATGGGTGGAGGAGTGTTTTCTTGCATGCTAGCTTTGAATGACAGTTAGAGGAAGACAATTGTTACACCCCCTTCACAGCATGGCTGATTGAAGGCAGAGAGTGTCTCAAAATCAGGGGGGGAAATGTATGGGGAGGGCTGCATTAGTTCACTCTTTTTAAACTTTTAAAAAAATGCATTGAAGCAATACAGTTATCCTTTAAAATTAATACTTATTTCTTTTCACGTGCCTGGGGGTCAATGACGGATTAAAAATTTCATGAAGGGGCCAATTAAATAGTTTGAGAAATTTTGACAGCTTGAAGAACATCCACAAGTATAAATGTACCCACTGTCATCCAGCATCATACATGAAGCAATAATTGGGTATCCTATGTTTTTACCTGCCAGATGTATTTAATAGTGTCATCATTGCATTAATTTCCAAAATACCATTACAGTACAAAAAACAAGACTTCATTTTATTTAGGTGTACTTACAATGTTTCATTGGAGGGGCTGGATGAACGCATATACATATTTTGGTAGTTCTGAAAGATGTTGTTGGTATAACTAATTGAGTCTGAATTCCGGATTCCATAGGGGTTGGTGGGAGAGGATGCAGGGTAATGTCCAGGCCGGATGGGCTTTGCTGAAATGTAAATGTAGAACTGTAAGCAATGAAGAGATGAGCACAAAAAGTCTTGGATAGTACGATTTGTGTATACAACTAATAACCAAACCACAGAAACCCCAGACAAAGGTTGACTGTGACTGTATAAAAATATAAACAATATACTGTAGACATGGCATTCCAGTCCATGCCCTAGTCATTTTCAGTTGTCCATCTGTTTCATAGACATCCCAGTTGAGAGGCATGGAATTTCTATCACAGGTATCACCTAGCTTTTTCCAATGTTCAAGTTACTGGGATTTTTTTCCCTGAATTGAGAGAGTATAGGTAAGCTAACAAGGTTGTTCTAGATCAGTGATGGCAAATCTTTTAGAGGCCGAGTGCCCAAACTGCAACCCAAAACCCCACTTTTTATTGGGTAGTGCCAACACGATCTTTTTATTTTAGAAAAAACAACTCAAATATACACAGACCAATACAGTAGATGGAGTCGATTATAGATTACCTATTAGCCTCTACATTACCACACTGGAGTTTGAGATCTAAAACAGTGACCATTAACCCCTACATTATTAGACAGGAGTTTGAGATCAAAAACAGGGACTCAAGCAGAGCTGAATGTTATAGAACGTTACCTCTCTCTGCTACAGACAGCCGCTACACTTTCTCTCTGGCTTTCTGGTAACAAACTCTGGTGATCTCTGCTGTGTATGAGTGCCCATAGAGAGGGCTACGAGGGCCACCTCTGCCACGCATGCCATAGGTTCGCTACTACTGGTCTAGATTGATGGGCATTTGTCTTTATCCAGTAAACACACTTTTCTGAAAGTCCTTAAACTTACCTTTAGCCACTGTAACTAATCAGTTGTGCAGCTTTTCCTGATCAAGCCAGTGTTTTAGTTGCAAAACCAATACTGATAATCTGCTGCTTACCAATCTGTGCCGTGTGTGTACGTCTCACTGTGTTCTTGTAACGTACAGCCTCCTTAATACGGTCCACTTCTTGCTGGTATCTTCTCTTGTCTTTCATAGCTCCTTCCTTAGCCTCCTTTAGTGCACCCTCCAAGGCCTTAACTCTCTCAGCTGTAGCCCGAAGACGTTTTTCCAGTTTAGGAAGCTCACAACGAAGATCTGCATTGTCACGAACCAGCTTGTGGACACCATGCAGAAATGGAGGCACAAAAGAGTATATGTAAACACTTTTACAGAGCGTCTTTAAATAAATAATGAACATATCTGAAAATCTGTAACTGCTTGAAAAAAACAACAACACACAAATACAAGTAAGGATAATGTTACAATCAATGATTTATTCTAAATTATAGGTACTATGCTGTATACCCTATATACTCGAGTATAAGCCAACCGAGTATATGCCGTGGTGCTTATTTTTACCTTAAAAACTAGTAAAACTAATTGGCTTGAATATACTGTAAGCCAAGGGTAGAAATTATAGAGGAGAAAAAAGGAGTGTGTATCAAGATGGCGTGTATTAAGATTATTTTGTGTGTGCATTTCACTTTATTTTTTATGATTCCCAAAGATAAACATCAGATCATCTTAGGGAATGCTAATGAACTTGGAAAACGGCAAAAATGCCCATTTTTCAAGTCAAAATCTTATCAGAAAAATCACTTCCCGGAAAAAATTTCCAAAAAGTGATTTTTCATTCATTGGCAAAGATCAATAATTAGGTGATCACCTAATATTGGTATCTGCCCCCATTTTTTTCTAAGTCTTTGCTACTAAGCAAAAATTCTATTTGTGAATGGAACTCTGAGCTCCATTCACAAATACTATAGTAAGCTGTCATTCACTGACAGCTTACTATAGATTGTCATGCACTGCAATCTGAATAGAGATCGCAGAGCAGTACCCAAACTAAACCACCAGGGGTGGTATATAGCACACTTATGAGGGAAGACCCGGTAAAGGGGAAAGCCCTGTGACCACACCGGGGTCTCCCTTACTGGTGATCTCTTCTTGTGGGACCCGCAATGGCTATGCGGTCACGGCTTTAGGGGGTGCTATCTCCTGATCCCCAAATCGGTTTTGGACAAAACCGATGGGGGATTGAGGGGGCTAGGGGGGCACTTGAATGTTGCCCCCCGATTGCCCCTAGCTGCCTTAAAGGGGCAGTATGTAGCAAAAGTGCCCAGGGGCCCTGGGCACTTTTCAATTGGAGCTGATTAAACTGCTGTGACTCGAGTATAAGCCGAGGTCAGCTTTTTAGGCTAATTTTAAAGAATAAAAACCTCGGCTTATACTCGATTATATAATATTAGATTAGTGCCATGGATACACAGATTTTATTCACAGAAAATGAGAAACATCTGTGACATAATGTACATGAAATGCTATATAGGGTATTACTGTAATGAGCTATAATTAGTTAATTCGTGTAGTACCATGCCTACCATAACCACTCTAAAAAACAATTTAACAAAGGCTGAGCTTGCCTGTAAAACAGCCTGTTTATTGATTACCCTGCAGATCAATGCAGGCTTTGTCACTACATTGCAGGCTTTGCCTTTTAATTAATAATTTAATTGTAATGTTTTTAAATACGCTGTATCTGTATCTGCTATAATTCCTTTTTAGAATATTTTGTGTACTGTGTATTCTTCATTCATTCATTCATAAATAGAATCACATGGTAATAGCAAGCATGAGCCATTTAGGCACTATAATAATGTTAATTTTAAGTGACCTAAACAAAGTGATTCCTCTTTCATTTACTATTATAAATACAATACATAAAAACAGATTAGGAAAATCAAACATTGCTGCTTATCTGCTTACACTTTCCACAAAAACATGCAAGCACAGTGAACTGGATGCATGAAAGTCAAAAGCAGGTGGTGAATCTCAGATGATGACAGACTAAAAGGCAGCCAACCTTAAAGCAAGTAAACCCATTTGCAGAACCAAGGAGGTATATTATTGAAGCATTTTGAAATATTGATAGATTACTGATGTGTCTGACATTATTGTCAGATATAAGTGCACTGTTTGTAATGGTTTTAAGGAATTAGAATGTCTTGCAAGGTGTGATTAAGGTTATATAAAACCTGTCTCCTCTTCTTCTAGAGGAGTAAACAAACCAAACTTTTTAAATCAGGACTTACACATAAGGACTGAAAACAAACACAATCAACTGGGGGTTCTAGATATGTAGGGCTGCTCAGTGTTATTACAGTCTTGCAGGATGTTCACTTGAGTGAAGGGCGTAACTACCAGGGGAGAAGACCCTGCAACCGCAGGGGGGCCCAGGAGCCTCCTCCCAGAAAAACCCTGTAGATGAAACAGGGAGAGGGGCCCCATCATAGATTTAATGGGGCACAGTGGTTCGTAGTTACGCCCCTGCTTTGAGTACACAGAGTATATTTATATTTATGTGTTTATATTTTACTTGAGCTTTTTAACCACATAAAATAATGTCCTAACACTTGTTTTTGCTTTATATTGAGCATCTTGTGCCAAATCCTGTTACTGTCGTATATTTGACAACTGTCAGGTTGAAAAACAGATTTGTTGGCTTCTGAGTTTTTGCTGTTTTCAAGCTATTAATAGACTTTAAGATTGTTTTGTTCGCAGGCATAGCTGGCAGAATTTGTGTAAACAATCAAATGTTTTATTGATCTGAACATATTACAAGGATAGAGAGGATCAACAAAAATGAGATATTTCCCAGAAAGATACAAACTAAAAAGACAATGTCTGACTTTTACATTTTTTTAAATAACACATTTTACAATGTGTTCACAACTGCTTTAGTGTTGCTTTAGAAGTATTTTAAAGGGCATGTCCACTCCCAAAACTATAATCCCCCCCACTACTGGCCCCATCATGTAGTGTAGTTTAATCCTTACCTCACATCCCAGCTCCATAAGGTTCTCCTGTAGTCCCCCCCCAAAGTCCCAAAAACTGCCCACCAGGAGGATAGCAGAGTCCATATAGGACTCTGCCTCCTACCTGGCCTCCGGGAGAAGTTTGTCATGCGTACTGCAGCCCTTCTCCCCCTCCCTCCCTGCCTCTCCCTCCCGTTTGGCTGTCCCTCCCCCTAGCATAAAACCCCTTGTCCACATAATACAATATGTTCCCCCAGCCCCAACCGCAAAAAAAGAATTTTAAGAAAGTCCCCAGAACTGTACTTACCTTCCCTCCCTCCACCAGCATTCTGAGAAGCCGGCAGCCGCGTCCGTGATTGGCTGCCTCTCAGCAGAAGGCCTGGCCGGGCGTAGGAGGAGAGAGGGAAGGTAAGTAAACATCTGAGCACTTTCTTAACTTTATTTTATAGCGGTTGGGGCTGGGGGAATGTACACTATTATATAACAAAAGTTAATAATAAGGGTGGACATGCCCTTTAAGGACCACTATCTTGAAGATGAACCCTTAAAAAAAAAAATAATCTCATCTAACCAGAAAATTCTTACACAAGCCTATGCCATGTATAGTGAAAAAACTGTACCATAAAATAACCGTCTAATCTTTTTAAAAGCACAAGGTAAAAATTCTATTATGGCAAATTTCCTAGTAGACATTCATAAAACATCGGACTGAACAAACTGTAAAAATATATATAACTAGCTGTATGAAGAGATATTAACAGCTTACATAAAGAATTTCAACTTCCCTTTAATATGCTGTGTAGTGCTGTATTTACCTGTTAGGACTAACCATTTCAATCCTCAATGGAATGCTAAATGCATGGACACATATGAGTTAGTTGCTCGGTTATACAGTAAGTCAATTAAATGCCCTGAGCAATTCCCTAGCATTGTTATGCATTCTAGCACACAGCTCTGTGACCTTTTATTGAGAAGTGTCATTTTAGCAAAGTAGAATTTCAGAATAAACAGCTCTCCAAATATTCCAAATGATTCCATGTTACATGAAATATTGATCATAAATAGTGAGTGCTTTCTACCAGCCTCCACGAGAAAATAGCAAGTAAAAACTTTCCCATTTTAAAGTCACAGTAACCCATTTACAAAAGGCTAGCATAACTTTAAGAAGGGAATGGCAATGGCTATCGGGAGGTAAAGGAACTGTGTCTTACCTCCCGTTCTTCAATAAAACCTACAGAAGTCAGGAGAGAAGGTAAGGAACTTCAGAAATATACACAAGGTACCTCCTAGGTGTCCAATACCTTCTGGCCACCTCTCTGCCAGATAAACAATACTGCAAAATATAAAGAATAGGGTTGTCCAGTTGTTTATATTATTGCAAGGGGTAATCCCATTTTATTGCAAATACACCAACACACATAAAGGCCAAGCGTCCGAAACGTTGTGTGTATCTGCAGTAAAATGGGATTACCCCTTGCAATAATATAAACAACTGGACAACCCTATTCTTTATATTGTTGAGTAAAGTAAGGAACTTACCTGATCGATCACTCCTCCTCCGCATCCTCTGACAGGTCCTGATGGACTGTCTTCTATGCGTATGCAAATCACACTTGCGCATTGAAGACAGAGTCCATCTGGACCTGTCAGAGGACGTGGCAGAGGAGCGATCGATCGGATAAGTCCCTTACCTTCTCTCCTGGCTCCAGAAGGTTTTATTGAAGAACGGGAGGTAAGACACAGCTCCTTTACCTCCCTTTCTTCAATAAAACTGAATACCACAATTTTGATTATACCAGTGGAGATACCCTTTAAGGGATGTCCATGTGTCCTCTGACATGTTCTATTTGTGAACATTGCCCCAGATAGTGGATTGTATGGCCTGTTAATGTATTTATACACAGTAATCCTATTCCCACGCAAGCGCCTTTTTAATTGTGTACATAACTGTAACTTATCCAATCTGTCTTCATATTCAAGCTCCCCTATTCCCTTTATTATTTTAGTTGCTCTTCTCTGAAACCTTTTCATTCCCAAGATTTTTGTAAACAGGATTTCAAAATTGCACTGCATATTCCAAATGAGGCCTTACCAATGCTTTGTAAAGAGGGAGAATAACATTTTTCCCCCTTGAATCCATACCTCTCTTTATAAAAGACAATACCATGCTGGCTCTGGCTGTTGCCGCCTGGCACTGCTTGCTACCTTTAAGTTTGTTATCCACCAAAACTCCAAGATCCTTTTCCAATAGGGATTCACTTAAAGGATATGTACACTGTAAAACAAAGTTTAGTCTACTGGATAGCCGTAGCTTTAAAACTAAAGGTGTTTAAATTTTTTTGTTCTATCTCCCCCCCCCCCCCACCATAGCTTATCTTCACTCCTCGAATCTTACTGTGTTCCTGCTCTTGTACATTGCAGCTGTTGCTCTGCCCCCGTGAGATCCTGAATGCAAGGCTACTGGTGGTCAGAACATTAAATACTTGTTTTCAGCATGTGCGTGAGGCCTCGTAGCGTGCACGCAAGCCGTTTTTAGGCATAGGCCAACGAGGCAAAGAACTAGGGCGCCTATGTTGATCCAGGGCGCCTATTCTTTTCCCTAGCATTTCCCTGTCAGCTGTTACTTGCTGTGTTAGAGCTGCTCTCCTTGTTCAGCTGTAATCTGCAACATTGTGTCTAGTACAGAGCCTGGGTGGGAGGGCGCCAAGGGCACCAAAATGGCTAGAATCGGCCCAGCGTGCACGCACTGTGGCTTCATTATGAGCACTTTGCGGCGCTGTTCCATGAACATATGCGCAAATAACATCATCTCACTGCATCACAAACCTTAAGTTTAAAGGCTACAGCTATCCAGTAAACTAAACTTTCTTTAGCAGTGTACATAGCCTTTAACACAGAGCCATTCATAGCCATATATAACAAAGGTTTTTACGTCCAGAATGCATCACTTTACATTTATCAACATTGAATCTCATCTGATACTTAGCAGCCCAATATGACAAACTATCTAGATCCACCTGCAACCCCTTGTCAAGGGGATGGACAACCCCAAAACGTTTAAGCTATGTCATTTATGATCATCTAACAATAAATCTGATCTTCTTCAAGAGAGTACTGTATCTATTCTTAATATAGTCAGAGCAACCCAAAAGAAGGCACACGCTCCAAGCCAAAGTTGGTGCCCGGGTGCTGGCTGTATGATGAAATTACAGAAAAGAGGAAAGATAACAGCGCACTCCTGGGTCTTGTTCAACAATTTATTAACTTGAAAAAGTGCAAGCAAGTGCAGGCGACGTTTTGGTCTGTGTTTCTCAGACCTTTTTTTGTCTTGAGAACACAGACCGAAACGTATCCAACATGCGTTATTCGCCTGTCTGGGTGCTGTACCTGTCCAATCGTATGCAAACACTCACAAATCATCAATCTTGCCATGTTCAGAAGATGGATGGCTATTGAAAATATCCCTGCTACAGTATTGGGCCCGTTGAGAGATAAAAAGTTGTTACAATTAGAGGTCCAGTGGATCCGGATTGAACACTGTTGCCCCCAGAGGGTTGAACGAACTAGTTTCGCTGGCATGCCTCCTTTAACATGTAAATGAACAAGTAGACCAGAGTGGTTTAATGAGGTGTGATATAAAGAATAAGTATGTTCCAAACATTTTTTGTTGAACACCAACTTTGCATTGTTTAAGCCATTAATTGATTTTATATAAGAGTTCATCCTGCTGAGTAATTCAGTGGAATGTGAATGATATTTTTTAATGTTGAATTATGCACTTTTAGAATAGTATATTACGCATGTTATGGGGGGTTACAGTAGGGTCCTGAGGGGGCGTGTCCTCTCAGGCCTTATAAAGATGGTGATAGGAAATTGAACTAATGATCCTGATGACGGCCACACTAATGGCCGAAATGCATTGATCTGAGTTCATACACTTATTAGGTGATTCAGGAAGTTCTGTGAGTGCCCTGATTTGGGAGTATATAATGGAGTGTTTGTAAGTTAAAGGAATAATGAAAGAGTTTACTCCTGTTCCTTTCCCTGCATTTCCAGCTGGAGGGAACATCCTAAAATATTGTGTTGAGGATCTTCACTTACTAAATATGGTGTTTACAAAAATCAATCAACTGACATACCAAACTGTTCCTACAGTTTAAGACATGCAAATTGATTTATACAAATTAAACCCACAGTGATTCTCATGCCACAAATGTTTATGAAGTAGCGATTCATTTCTGCTAGCAAAATGTGAAAATGGAAATAACAGTAAAATAAATGGAAATAATAGATACAATACATAAGGGTAAAGGTTCTGGCCCCATGACACATGCATGAGTACACACACACAAACACACATACATATTTGTTAGACACGTATGGTTTTATTATTAGGTTGGTTGTTAGCAATATAACACTGTAAGGGATTGGATTTTATTTTTTTTCTCTCTCAACCTCATTGGATCCCTAAAATATCCATTCTCCCTAGGTATATTATTCACATGAAAAGATATTGAAATACTATTCACCTCAGCAAAGTATTCCTATCAAACAAAAGACATTCTTATTTCTCCATTTTTGTTAAATTAGAAGGTTCCATTCAATTAAGGCATGGATAGGCAACAAGTAGCAGCTTTCCAGGTGTTTGTAAACTACAAACTCCCTTTGCCTGCCAATGCAGATCCTTAAACTAAGGGGTCAAATGAAAAACAAAATGACAGATAATACATACACAGTAATGTGAAAGGGCTGTCTCCTTACTGATTACCCCTATTACAGATCAGACAGACTATAGGTTTTTGATCTTTGAGCAAATATATTATATTGTATTACATGGACTCTGAATAAACAAATGTACGAATATAAGGAGATTAAAATGATTTTTCAGTGCAAAGTAAAAAAAAAAAAAAAGGACCTACTGACATCACTCAACCAATCATTGTTTCATATTATCTGTCATTATTATTTTCCCTGAGTTAGGGACTGAGAAGGAGCTGCAGTAATGTCAGGTGCTCTTCTAGTAGGATATTTTTAGGATTTTGTCAGGCAAGTGAGGATAAGCTGAACAAGAGCATTACTCAAAAAAAGCATTTCAATTATGTGAAAATGTACGTAACTGTAAGAGATTACTCTACTTTAAAAGAATAGTAAACTGGATATACTAAGGGGCATATTTCTAAAAGTCATTTTTTTTCTAACTTAAATTCCCCAGCATATCACCACTAAAAAAATTATTTTTTATTATTGCCATATTTATAAAGGCAATCATTATAGTGCTGAAAAGCAACACTATGACGATAATTTGAACTCTTTGCCACAATAACGTATCGCGCTGAAGAGCTCAAATCCTGACATACGGGACAGGGGGCTGGGAGGGGCTGCTGGAAAGGGATTGTGCTGAGGGTGGTTGGGGGTCCTGCTGCTTGAAACAGGCTCTTAGAAGAGCCTTTTGGCGTGTCTTCCATCCGGCAACACCAACTCCACTAATGTTGCCATGTCGTTGGTGTTACTGCGGCCGCCAGTGACATGGCATCAAGCTGCGGAGCTCAGAAGTCATTGCAGTTGATAGCAGAAGAAAGAAGAGGTCGGCAACATCAGCTCCATTGATGTCGCCAGTGACAGCCTTGACACAGCATGGTATTGGCGACATCAGCAGAGTTGGTGTCACCGGTTGAGAAGACACGCCCAAGGGCTCTTCTAAAATCCAATGGGGGTCCTGTTCCGAGCTGCAGGTTCCCCAACAAAGGTACTTGTCAATGCTGCAAGGGCATTTGTAAGTGCCGTGGAGGGCGGTCCTGGTACGGGCTGCGGGACCCCCTAAGCCCCAAAGGGCCCTTCCAAGGGCCGCAAGGGTACATATAAGTGCCGGGGAAGGGGGGTCCTGCGTGGCGCACACACACACCCCACTCCTTCCCCCTGGCAATCTCGCATAGAAGCAAACAGTAACTGATGTGATGTCTCCGATTTGGCAGAAACCTTATTGCGGCGATATTAACTTTCCGCCGCTGTGTTTCGCCATTTTTATAAATCATGGTATTTCCGATTTTGTCGAAAACATTGGTAAACCCGGCAGCGGAAAGTTAATGGCCGTTTATAAATATGCCCCTAAGTTAATGTTAAGTGCATCTAGAATTCTCAGGGAGGTAGAATAGCGTATTCCTATCTCCTAGTGTGAAATATAATTAACAGTCCTACAGGTCCCAGATTTTTACTGTTGGGTTTAGATATAGGGCTCAGACTAATCTAACTGTTGGTTGCATTCTTTTAGAATAGCCATTCAGATGTAGATATCTTTTTGTATTTCATCATTGGTTTGCTGTATAAACCAATAACTATTCATGTTTGTGAAGGTTCTCATTCATCCAGCCCATGTTATATCTGTTGTATTCATTAGATCAACTGGACTTGAAGTTTAGTTCTTGAAGACGTTTCGCTAGTCATCCGACTGGCTTTCTGAATTGAGAAAGCCAGTCGGATGACTAGCGAAACGTCTTCAAGAACTAAACTTCAGTCCAGTTGATCTAATTGAATACAACAGATACAATAACTATTCAGTTTCAGATAACTGGACATTCTTCTTAATAACTTTCTTGTATGGAACTGATGGTTCTACCTCAACTACGCCAGTCCCCAGAGCTTCTTACCTTGACTACGGTCCCTCGCGATTCCCTCTGGCTCATCTCATGGCTCTTCCGGGTTAGGTTTGCCCAGAAAAGGTCTGGTTAGTTTCAAATGTTAGTTTCAGCTCTCAATCATTCAATCCTTCGTTCATTGGCAGTTCAGGTTTGGAGGAAGATTCGAACAATGGGCTTCATATCAGGTTTTTTCTTGTCTTCTCTGCTTGCTGTGATTGGTTCCTGGTCCCTTCATCAGTTCTTGCCCTTCAGTTTCTTGTTACCCATTATAGCCCCTTGATTGTGTTGTGTTTCTGTTTACGATTGTTTGACGCCTGTCCTGTGCCTGCCTTTGACTTTCTCTCTACCCTTCTTGTACTTTCAAAATGAAAGCTGGAAGTTGCACTCAATATGAATGTGGATTTATTTAAAAATACAACATTTTGGGGGTACAGGCCCCCCTTTTTGTACCTTGTCTCAGACTGATTCTCTGTTTACAGACTCATGGCTCCTTTCCTGACTGATTCTGGTTTCCAATTTGGTAGTACGCTATTGTCCAGCTCTGAGCTGGTTGTGCCCTTTCCACCTGTTGCTCTCGAGGGTTCCTTGAGTATTTTGGTCCTCAGCTCAGATACCCTACCAGGGGACAACCAATCTCGATGAATCGCTTCAAGTGCAGATGCTTGTCTATTAATGAATCAAGTTCAGATCAGGGTATCTGGGCTAAAAGTGTACTTGGGGATCCAGAGTGTTACATACTATATTTAATTATTGTTGGGATAATTTTCTCACTGTTGAGTTCTGTATTTGTAGCAAACTAGCAAAATACTGGATCAGTGTAAACCTTAGCTGTCTTACTACTTACTTTTGTTTCTGCAAGTAATTTCAGGTTCAATAATGATTCTGTGTCTGATCCTCAACCATGCTTCTTTGTTTGTCCTTCTGCAGAGGATTTTGAGCATCAAGTTTCCAAAACTTTAAAGTTACTATTAAAAGTTATGGGGGTGGGGGGTTGGACTAACTTACACTATGCATAAGGGGATAACTATTGTCTTTCTTATTTCATTCAAATAAATGCATTTTTCACATGAGTAATACACACATATGTAGGATTTTCCATGTGTAATTAAAGGAAAGATTTTTTTAAAAAAAATGTGTTTACTCAGGTTACATTTTGTTTAAAGATCAGAAACCACAGAAACTATTCTGTGTGACAAATATATATATATATATACATACACACATACAAAGGAATGCTCTGTGCACATGCCCCAATCTATGTTCAAAGTGACAGGGGGTCAGGTAACTGCACTATGTGGGAATCCTGCACTTCCAGACCTTTATAGTAATGTTGTGATTTGGGGAGCATGCTTAGCCTTGCAAAATGTATTCCCCTGCTAGCACACAAGTCACACTTTAACTCCAGGTCAGCTGCAGAGCATTGTGAATTAAAGTTCATTTTGCTTTGTGGTATGTTTAGTTTTTAGTTACTCATAAAATCCCTTCCCTTCTAAGGCAGCTGATCAGAATTCAGAATGTTAATAATGTTAATATAGAATGGTTGGGTTTAGTTGTGGAACGTGACGGACTGGTGAGACATGATCAGCAGACCTGGAGTTAGGCAGACACCTCTGTTTTAGCAGCTTTCAGTACCTTTGAAACCCAGTCATCCAGCTAAATGGAAGGCAGCAGGGAGGGAATGGGGGATATAAATGGCAATCATTGAATATGGATTATTCTTTCTGATAATCTAAACCTTTTAAAGCCAGAAACAATCATGATACAGGTATATCATTGAAGGCAGTATAAGTTTTTGCACAACTTGTCCAAAATGGATTCCCCTCCCTAGATAATGATGGGGTCTCCGGTTCATCCATGTAAATGTAATGTAATTCAATGTAATGTAAGGTCATGTAATTAATGGCAGATTAGGCATGATGACCTTTTCTGCCCATATCTATGTATATATCATAAATCACTTTAAAGGACAGTAGACTTGGTAATCTGAAATTAATAGTTAACAGACAGAACATCAAACTGCCATGTTAGATATAACCTGTTAAAATAACACATTCACATGCAAAGTGTCAAAATGTGTTACCATTTATTGCATATAGTTTAACTGCACCCAAAGGTGTAGAGTGATATAATGCATGGGTAATAGATGTTTGTTATTTATATAAAAAAAAACACTTGGCAATGGTATATGGTTTGTTTTATTGATTAGTAACTCATTTGTGGGTTAAGCCTTGTGGTTAAATGAAAGATGACAAGAAAAGTATCCAGTGTTTGATAAGTAGCCTGGAGCTTAGGATTTAATAGAAAGAAAACAAAGGGAAGAGATACTTTGCCCTGGATCTCTGCCTGCAGGCAGTACGATGATGGAATTTATAGCTGGAACACGCCTGATTCACAAAATATCCAGGAATAATTTATAGACGTAAAGGCAAAGTCTGTGGTACTGAATGATAAAATCCTATACCTTGCAATTTTTTTTATCTACATTAACTAAATTGTCTTTAAAGAAACTAAATTTCCCTTTTGTCAAATGTTTCTATTAAAATAAAACTGGAATTATATTTGTAAAGTAAAAAAAAAACAAAAACACATTCCCCCCCATATCAACACAATATAAACAGACAAAATAAAACTATCCGAGTCCATAGCAATTAGCCACAGACTTACATAAAATAACAGAGGTCCCCATATTGTGAATTCATACAGAATTACTGCCATCTTACATGAGAGTTAGTGTAAAGGTTCGTACAATGAATCCCAGACCGAATGGCCGTTCCGGCCGATAAAGGGCCCATACACGGGCCGATCATTGGCCGAAACGAACGTTCGTACACATCGTGCGTCAAGGGTCGAGACCCGCGATCGCATGTGTGTACGAACCTTTATACTCTGACATGCAGGTGGACTACTAACAAAGTCTAGAACAGGAAACAGGAAACAAAATATGTGTTTCTTTCCCACTATTTCTGCTATCATCCCAGGCTGGAAGACCTGTCAATGCACTAAAGGTGCATACACACATGCAATCACGGGGGTCATCCTCCAGGCAGATCATCAACGACTGAATGGCTGGTGAGGCCCAATTGTCAGCCAGGAACAGTCGCCCCCCGCAATCGCACATGAGCGTGATCCTCAAGGGTTTTGCTATGGTCTTTATAGGGGAACTGTGGTCTCCAAACAAGTTAAGTTTAAATGAAACGTTTCTTGCCTTTAAAATGAGCCATCAACCACCTCTCTGCGTGTTCCACGGCCCAAGATATACAGAAATGACTGAACAGAAAGTTAATGGGTGGGAGGCTGACATGTGACATTCCTGAGGCTTCTCCTGCACAGTGCTGCCGGCGAGCACAGCCTCAGACTCCCTCAGTGTGTGAGGGAGACAGGAAGTCCCTCCACCTCTCTGCTGCGTGAAGTCCTGACAGGGAAGGTAAGGGAATCTACAGCCCTTCTCTTTCACTGTGTGAAAACAGCCTTTTCAGGCAGAGTTCTCACAGAGTTTTCTGTAAGGGGGGGTCCTGAGTAACCCACGGCACCCGGGAGTGGGCGGGACTTAGACACCGCGAGTGGGCGGGGCTTAGGCACCTGCGAGTGGGCAGGACCACGGCACCCGCAAGTGGGCGGGGCCACATGGGGCTGTAAGATAATGGGCCATGGGGGGCCTGCAACTGGAGGGACCGCAGGGTCCATGAGTGGGAGGGGCCAGGGGGGCTGCAAAGGAGAGGAGGAGACACAGGACAGATTTACTGTTTCAGAGCAGGAAGCAGGAAGTGCAGGGGACCTGGTGATGCTTCTGCCATATCACACACAAAAATTTAAATATCTTCAAAACTATGCAAAATAAACAATGGAAATAAATTGCAAAAAATTTCAGGGGAGCAATTCCTATCAATTTAACTAACGTCATTTTTGTACCACAGTTCCCCTTTAAGGACTACTCAGTCACTGTAGTCTATGGCAACATATTTTAAGCGTTTAAAACAAAACATAATTTACTGAAATCAAAAAGATTAAACAACCAAAATTGTAGTCTTCCAATTGTTGACAATTGTGTTCAAAAATACAAAAAAAAATACAAAAAAAAGTTCACTCTAGCTTCATACTCAATCCCATAGAACATTCCAGGGTATGACTGACCCAACAAGACATCAAGTAAACATATAGTAGACCCAGGCATGTTTTAGCCCTGCAGTTATCCATAACAGCATAGTCAAAACAGAGAAATATAGATAAATAAAAAGGAGAGAAAAATAAAGCAGTGTCAGGGAAAGAGATTACAGGAAGCAACACAGTAGTGAGTAAAAAAAAAGGATTTTTATATACAGGACTATTAGTCTTATATTATAACTTTTTTTTGGTTTTTAAGCCTGCTTACCCCAGTTAAACACTGGTTTAACAGGAAAATACTATACTATATTATTCTATACTTTTGCCACTTCTATTCACCCATCACTCCTCTAATCAAATGTAATAAATGTTTAAAAATATACATATTTTACAAGAACACTAAAGAATGACAATAAAAGAACAAGTTTAAATAACCGTAAGGCTTTTTGATGATTATAAAGCTTTACATGATCAATGAACAAGCCACTTACCTGTTTGTGAACCTTTGTAAGTTGCTCCAAGTTGTTCTCAAGAAAGGAAATTTTCTGTTTCTGTGAGTGTATCCCCCCACTGTCCTCGGGTTCCATTTCAGCACTCTGTATAAACACAAGTAGTATGTTTAATCAACTTAAACATAGAAATAGGTAAATAGTGAGACAATTGTATTTTAATTTGTCATGTAGTTACTGTATACTGGGATCTGGACAGAATCCTTATAAAATGGTCTCAGAACAAGTTATGGTTAAACAAAAACCCGTGAGTAATTATATTGCGGACAACATTCAAACATAATGCTTCCAGTGACTTAAAGGGTATCTCCAGTGGTTAAAACCACTGGAGATACAGATGTACGATTTTGTCGTAAGATTTTGGTCACGTACGATTAGTCGTACGATTTTGGTCACGACTTGCGACCCCCAAGCGCATTCACGAGCACAGCGAACGTCCTTTACCCCGATAATCACGCATGTGTATACGTTTGGTCGGGGGTCATTCGTTAATCCAGCATGGCGGATTAACGAACGACCCCCAGCCGAATACACACTTGCGATTATTGTCCGATACAGCAGTTCGCCACGGGTATCCTTCATGTTCGGGGGCGCAGGTCATGGCCAAAATCATATGTCTGTATGAAGCTTTACCTCTCGTTCTTCAATAAAACTTTCAGGAGTCGGGAATTAAGTTAAGCAAATTACCCGGTCTCTTGCTCCTCCGCCACCTCCTCTGACAGGTCCCGACTTAGTACTCTATGCGCATATGCAATGGGACCTGTCAGAGGAATGGGCGGAGGAGCAAGAGACTGGGTCAGTTGCTTAAATTCCCAGCTTCTGAACGTTTTATTGAAGAACGAGAGGTAAAATACAGCTCCTTTATCTCCCATTCTTCAATAAAGTGAATTGCAAAAAGTGGTTTTAACCACTGGACATACCCTTTAATGTGACATTTCCTGGTCTTCTTCTCCTCCCTGTCTCTGAGCATGTTATGCACTTATGGCATAAGGGGCCCATAGACGATCCAATCTCTGGTCATACGATATCTCAATATCTTACAATTATTGAATTGTGAATTGCTCGATCGCTGGATTTTTTTATCGGACCAATCCCAATCGTACAATTGGGATTTATTCATGTATGGCCTGCTTTAATGCTGGGATATACAGAAAGAACCTCCAGTATACATTTTCTGTATTAACATACTCAGCCATCAGAATCATGTTTTCATACAGTTTTGCAACTCCTTGGGGATGACTTCTATATATTATACAAAAGATGGTGCATTTTCACTCAAATGAACAGAACATTCATCATCTCTTGCATTGGTCTGTATCTCTGTGCATTGTTTACAAATAAAAATAATATGAGGTAACATACTTTCTTGACTCGAGATGTGACGTCTTGAACAAAAAGCTTCCGAAGATTGTGGAGGGTCTGAAGTTCACGGGCCTGTGTTTATTGACAACAAGAATTTATTGGTTAGAGGTTGGAATTATTGAAATAAAAAAAGAGCCTTCCTAAATCTAAGAAGAAAAATAGAAATGGAAATGAAATCTACCAAAAACTACTAAAAGTAGTAATTATAGTCCATGCTGAAAAGATGGGAAATCTTGTTTTCTATTTTACTTTGCCAATAAGCTACTTTCTGTTATATATTTAGATATTCTGGTGAGAGCAATAAAATATGAAAGTCTATTATAGAAGTAATATGATTTATATCTGCAAACAGACAGACCAACAACTTACAATAATTTTTTTTTTTTTTAATCTTTTGTGTTTGCCAATGTTAGCTTCTTTAAAAATGATTCACAATCAGGCATAAAAAAAATGTATCTTACTGCTATTAACAGGCCCAAGACATTTCAGGCTATATTTATCTAATACGTGATCCATCTACTGAAGTCATTTCTAATCTCTCCTTTTAAGGCCTTAAAACACAGGGAGATTCAATAATAGTTGTTATCATTAAAAATGGTGCCAATGTTTCCCCAACCAATCAGATCTTATTTAACAATAAAGATAAAAGATAACATCTGATTGGATGGGGCAACATTAGCACTATTTTTTACGATAAGAACATTTATTGAATCTCCCTTATAATGTTACAGTTTATATTAAATCAGTAAATAAATAAATGTTTTAATTTCAAACATTAATTATATATATATAATTACAAATTGAGGTATTTTACATTTGAAAAACTGTTGAAATTTTCATTTATATGGGCTTCTTTGACCATTGTGTGTTATGCAGAGACACATTTCATAACCCTAACACTCTGTATATTTCAATCTCGAAGTTGCATTCACCAGCTGAGAAATTTGTGTTTCCGAGCCGAGATCAGTTTTCTTACAGGTTTTTAAAATAAATATGAAGAAATGTTCCAACCATATCAATGGAACTCCTCCGAAGGATGTCTATTGTCTTTAATTGTTCCTTAGGTGATTCTTAAGAGCTCGGACCTACTGTCTGTGGCAATGTCTTGGGAAAGGAGTCTACATCAGCACTGTGTTAAATTATCACTGTCTGTTGGATTTCACTAATCACCTTTCTTTTTTCCAATATAAAGTCCTACCATAGCTAGATCCTAAAGGCCTCATGGAATATGTGGTGCAGTTTTAGAATCCCATATACAAAAGGGACATCTTGGAAATGGAAGGAATTTAGAGAAGGGCAACTAAAATAATAAAGGAAAGGCAACTAAAATAATATGGGGAATGGAAGGGCTTTAAAATTAGAAGAATTAGAAGAAAAGTTTTGTCTTCAGGTTAGAAAAGGTTTCTTTACAGGGAAAATGGTGTAACTGTAGAACTGCCTTTCAGCAGATGTGGTAATGGCAAGTTCAGTAAATAGCTTTAAAAGTGGCCTGAATAATAGTTCTAAAACTAACAAACATAGAGAATTACTGGAATTAATACATATACTGTAGTTCTGGCTGATCCAGGAATACTTTCTGATTGCCATTTGGAATCAGGAAGGATGTTTTCCCCCTTGTCAGCTGGGTTTATTTGCCTTCCTCTGGATCAACTGTTAGGTAAAGTTAAAGAGTAGGGTAAAAAGGTTGGACTAGATGGATGTATGTCTTTATTCAACCTCAATTACAATTACATGTTACTATGTTACTATATTACTATGTTACTGGAATGATCAGTAAACAATGGAATAACACTGCAATGTATATATATTGGGCAGCATCATGGTTCAATGTTTAATAATCTTGCAGCTCTGAGTTATGGGTTCATATCCCACTTTGATATATCTGCAAGAAGTTTGTATGTGTTTCTTCCTTTGCTTGTTTGGATTTTTTCTGGGAGCCTGACTGGTTACGTTATGATAAACACATACTGACAGGCCAGGGCAGAGGCGTAAGTAGGAACCACCAGGCCCCCAGCAAAACTCTATTGGGCCTCCTCCATGCTTCATCTACAATGTTAGTCTGTTGTGGAGGTCTATTTTTGTGATAGAAAAAGTATAAAGTTGTGGCGCCCCGGCTGTCTTGAGCGCAGGGCCTGGTGTGAACAGATAGATCAATGATAAAGTGCTGAAGAATGTGTTCAGTGTTAAATAAATGAAAATAATGTGCACGGGAGAAATATCTTCTAAATATAATATAAATACATAATGTGAAGTCTTTGGGGCAGGGATCTTATTGCTAATGTGTCAAGGCATGCTGCACTTATATTAAAGTATCCATAATTTATATATATGTTCTTAACCTATGTATTAAATTGTATTTCATTTTTATTTATCTGTATAATTGCACTTGTCTCCTTGTTTGTATACTCTGTATTTTATCATGTACAGCACTGCATACCCAAGTGGCTCCTTATAAATAAAATTATACATACATGATAAACTGACTGTACTTACAACGGTCTCCTCGAGCCCTTTAAGATCCTGTTTGGATTGTTCGTGTTTTTCGTACAGAAATCTTTGAAAGAAAATGGTAAATATTAAGTTAGTTCCCAATTCTGCAAGATGGAAAGCAATGGGAGAGCTTTAAAGATTATATAGTAACCTTTGCCATATCATTCCTCTATTAAGTGCACAAATGTTTAACAAAGAAACTCACGTCAGCTCCTGCAGCTTATTGCTCTTTTCGTGTTCTTCGCTCTTCAGCTTCTCATAATCAGCCCTAAGCTTCTCCAGCTCCAGCTGCAGTTTCTGGTTCAAACTTGGGAAACAAAAGAGAAATTGTTCAACTGCAAAGCTTTTAGAGAATCAGTACTTGGTAATGATTCCAGTACTTGGTAATGATACCAGTCTGTTCCACACACAATATGAAAAAAGGATTGCTAAATTCTTTATCATTCCACTGTTATTTATAAAATAGGAGATTCTTAAGGTTCGTGCACATGGGCAATGTGCATCTGCTATCCCCAATGAACAAGCATCCGGCGAACAAGCGCTTCAGGCGATAATCATTTGCTGATCTGTTGATATGTGACCAAACACATACACATTGGTGATAATCGCACGTAGGGGACGTTCCTTGCCTGATCTTTAATCAGGGATTGTGGGTGTGGATGGATTGTCTGTACGAACCTAAAGTCCAACTGTGTTCTAAAAGCAAGCTACTCTAAGAGGACATCTTTACTGAGGACAAACATTTGCACTCAGCTTAGATTTTAGATGGCAGAATTTATGTTTTCATTAATACCAATAACATAAGCGGAAAATCTTTGTCTTTTATGAATGGCTGTTGTAATTTTGGGTGTTTGTTTTGCCGGGGCACATTTAGTGTACTGTAGAGATGTGAGTGTTACTATGTTCAACAAGCAAAGTTTAGTAGAATTCCTTCTTACTCTTTCAGTTCATCAATGATCTTCTGTTTCTCATTAATTTCATCCCTGAGTCTAGCCAACTGTTTATGATGGGCCTCCCTGTGACTTTCCAGCTGCATCTCCTGCATCTTCTATGGGAAAGAAAGATGAATTAATATTATCACACCAAGGTAAATGAAAATGTTTATATAACAAGAGACTAACAAATCTATAACTGGTAATTGTAAACAAGTTGGCCATCCTAGTACATTTGGGGGGTATCAGTCTACTTTCTGATAATGATTCTGGACTTTGCTTGGGAAGTTTCTTAAGCTGAAAGAAGAAGCAATACTGGCACCATTTCTGCTTAAAAAATTCCATTGTGTGTTTTATCAGGCACCGCTAAAAATACAGGCAGGCAGTAGACTGATCTCTACAGAGAGGTATATTGGGAGGTACATCTGGATTTGAATGTCTCCAACCACAGCATGTAATATACTGTTTATATTGGACTATGGCAGGTAATTGGTCTTTATATTGGCCATGTATGTCTGGCTCAGTCTATCTGTCTGTGATGCTTTACCCCTCTGCAGAGTAATTATGAGTAAGGCATTGCACAGACACTTTTGAAGCTATGAATGTTTGTATAGCATTACCTTAAAAGCTATACTGTATGCTTGTGAAGGTTCTCATCTCATCCAGGTCATGGTATATATGTTGTATTCAATTAGATCAACTGGACTTGAAATGTAGTTCTTGAAGACGTTTCGCTAGTCATCCGACTGGCTTTCTCAATTCAGAATGACTTGTACAAGAATCTGTGGCAATTATGTACCCTGGAAATCCCAATTAGCATATCACAGCCAGGTGTTAGGGTGTGATCTAATCACACCCTTAACACCTGGCTGTGATATGCTAATTGGGTTTTCCAGGGTACATAATTGCCACAGATTCTTGTACAAGTCATTCTGAATTGAGAAAGCCAGTCGGATGACTAGCGAAACGTCTTCAAGAACTACATTTCAAGTCCAGTTGATCTAATTGAATACAACAATATATCTATAACTGTAAACATTTGCAAAAGCCTCACTTTGAATGTTAAATTTTTAATGAATACCTTAATAATTACTGTAGGTGACTATAAAATAATAATGTAGGAACGTAATAGTTACTATACAGCTAGCTTAATACTCCTCAAACATAAAAGATTAGAAGCTGCCTTTTTTATTATTTAGTGGATTTAGGGATTTTTTTAGTACTTTGTTAGCATTGTCAGTTCTAATAAAAACCCAGGGTACAGGAGAAAGAATACAGAAGTTATGTTTGTTTTATAAATTTACTTTAACTGAGAAATCTGTTCTTGATGTTCAAACAGCAAAGTCACACGAAAACTAAGGTGACTTTCTTTGCAGAATTTTGCTTTCATTTACACTCTGGGGACTTTGATTAATTTCCCACATAGCTGACGTGCTGCTGCTATTTATAAATTTTATGACACCTGCAATGTCAAGCACCTCAGAATCTCCTCCCAAAAAAATATTAACCTTGACTTCATGAGCGTCCATAACATCTTGCTCCTTATCCTTTGTTGCCACTTCCATTACGTTTTCTAGCAAAGCAAGCAAAAAAACAATACAGATTAGACTGGAATCCCTATGAGCTGTCATCTAAAATGACACTGAACAAACATCACGCAAACTTATCCTGAGGATTCTATTATAATTAAGAGGAATCCCCTTGCTGACAAAACACAGCTCCCAGCAATATATATATTACTATACCCAATCAATGCTCTCGATTTGGTGGTCTGCTTAATGATTAATATGCTTGTATGATGGCAGCTTTTACAACAACATTTTTAACAATATACTGGGCCAGAAAATCCAGGCAATATATATGCTGAGATACCGTATACCGAATATTTTTAATACAACAAGTTGCTAGAAATTGAGAAAGCAGTCTGTAGCAGATAAAGATATCCCTACACGGATATCTAGTTAATCAGGGTTTGACGTAAAGGAGAATTTAAAAAAAACAACACATTTTTTAGACCAATGTACTTTCTAGTCCTAAATAAAATACTCTTAGGGAATTCAAGCCTTTCAGTCAATGTTACCTTTAACTTATTATGACCTATGTGCATTAATATATACGTAAACAGCACTAAACATACCAGAGTACCTATATTCCATTTGATTTTTTGTGCATGCCATTTAAATCCTGTATGTCCAAGTTTGCCATAAAACTGTGTACCCAGGCATGCCCAAAACTTTGAAAGGAAACTCCATAAACTTGTAATCCCTCTTCCCCTTGTTTAAGCAATGCTCAGTGACAGGGACACAGAGGTATCCTAGAAGACTTGAAGAATTAATGGGGCCCATACAACACTGATTGTATGAACGTGGTAAATTGCGATCAGTATTGTCAGATAAAAATTTTCTAATGTGTCTAATAGGGAAGAAATTTGTATGGAAATGGTATTTCTTACAAATGGCCATTCACAGTCCAACGATTGTTCAATATTGGAATATCCCGATACTGTGAGTTATATGGTGCCTCATTAGGTTAGTCATGCACAGATTGAACTGCTCAAATATCAATTTCCTTTCACCCTTCTACTTAAAGTGGGCCAGACGTGGACCAATTCCGATTGTACGATCAAGAATGGTCTGACAGAAGTTTTTCTTTTTTCCTGACAGAATATTGTCCGACAGTCAGACAATCACCTATACACGATCCAACAATTTTGACTGCTTATCACATACATATACCGCATATGACGTTTGGCTGGGAAAATGGGAAATAATTATCGGACCAATTACGTTTGTATATCCCGCTTTAAGCCTTTTATTGAGCTTAAGGTGATTGGACCAGTAGGAAATGTAGGCACGTAATGTATCAGGGTGTTTAGATCATGTTCATAGTTTTGAAATAAAGATGTTCTGCCTTTACTTTGGTCTTTTCTGAATTGTCCAGGAGCACATCCTATTTTCTGATAGCTGATCCTGTGGTTACTGAAGGTATAGGCCTTAGGCTGCAGCACCTGGCCAAATAATATCATCTTAAAAGTCACATTTAGATTGGTTGCCATGTAATTATTGTGATAAGGAGGCTTGTGGTAAAATGAAGGGTAGAGGCATGTGCAGGGGTGTCCCTAGCATTTTTGGCACAACTTTTGAAAGGCGCCCCAAGGTGGACGTGCGGTGCAGTAAAGTGGGTGTGGCTGACTAACACTGGGTATTGAATTAGAGGGCTGACAAACACTGGGTAATGAACTGGAGGGCTAATTAACTCTGGCTAATGAACCAACTGGTCTGACTTTAAGGGTTTGTACACACGCTCAATACGCGCACTGCTGCTTCCATTACTGTGACAGCCTGGGCAGGAAACATTGAAAGAAGCCCAGAGCAGAGCAATGTAAAAGACACAGACTAGCAGCAAACACCACCCCCTCAAGCCTTCACACACACACACAAAAGGCAGCACATAGTGTGTCTAATGTGGCAGACAGTGTCTCCCAAACCTACACAAGGCTGTAACTAGAAATCAGTGGGCCTCCAAACAAATTTTTGATGGCGCTCCATGCCCAAACACATAAACACATCTGCCCCCCCCGACATGACCCTTTTTGCGATAGAGAAGGAGAGATAAACAGAGTGACAGACTATAAGACAGACACCATTTTTTGGGAGATAATGGCACTGATAACATGGTTGGCACAGACACTGGTAATATGCTTGGCACATAGCACTGATAGGTGGCAAATACACTGGAAATATGCTTGGCACATGGCACTAATAGGTGGCACAGATACTTGTAATATGCTTGGCACACTGGCACTGATAACATGGCACAGACACTGGTAATGTGCTTGGCACATGGCACTGATAACATGGTGGCGCAGACACTGGTAATATGCCATATGCTTGGCACATGGCACTGATAACATTGTGGCACTGATAACATTGTGGCACAGACACTGGTAATATGCTTGGCACATAGCACTGATAGGTGGCAAATACACTGGAAATATGCTTGGCACATGGCACTAATAAGTGGCACAGATACTCGTAATATGATTGGCACACTGGCACTGATAACATGGCACAGACACTGGTAATGTGGTTGGCACATGGCACTGATAACATGGTGGCACATACTCTGGTAATATGCTTGGCACATGGCACTAATAAGTGGCAGATACTGGTAATATGCTTGGCACACTGGCACTGATAACGTGGTGGCACAGACACTGGTAATATGCTTGGCACATGGCACTGATAATATGGTGGCACAGACACTCGTAATATGCTTGGCACATGGCATTGATAACATGGTGACACAGACTGGGGATTGTGTCAAAAATAAATATAATAAAAACATGTCAAACAGTGCCAGTCAGAGGCACTACACCAGTGTTTACATGCTTTACGAAACGATCTTGCACATGTCCTGCTCAATGCAATGCAAATGTTATGTCAGCAGCAGGTAGATGGAAGAAGACAGCCCACTTGACTCTTTACCCACCTTTGACTCTTTACCCACCAATCTGGAATCTTCCCAACTAGCGAAAGAGGAGGGGGCAGCAGGTAGCTAGAAATGAGATCTCCACACCCTGCATATTTGTCCCAGTCTGTTTCAGTAAAACGCAAACGCAATCACACACGAAATCGCATGATATGAAAAAAGCACAGTGGGGCCTGGCCCTCAATCCTCGCTTCCTCAGCGTAGTGCCCGGCGTGACGTCATTATGCGCGGACGCGTACCGTGAAGTCTAAGTCTTTGTCCTGTCACTGCCTTCCTGTCCTGGCTGCCAGATGCTGCGCTGAATGAATACTGTAATATTCAGAGTTAGATGACCAGATTTCCTTGGAATCAGATTCTGGTACAGAGGGATGTAGTTCCACACAATCCTTTGTTGCTTATAACTTTTATTAGAACAGATGTATATCAGACATTTTTATTCACCCTAATGCAGGTAGCTTCAGGACATGAGAGAGAAACTTACAGAACTCTAAAGCTGGGTACACACAGTTTATCGGGGCTTTATCGTTACTGTGTGTACGTTCGTTTCCCTAACGAGCGCGGCGGCCGCGAACGATCGGGTCGGCCGTACGCTTGTTCGGGAAAGGCCGAAAATTTCCATCGGCCGCGCTAGACTCCTATAGGGAGTCTAGCGCGGCCGATGGAAACACACAGTCCCGAGCGTTCTCTGTGTATGCAGATCTTTGAAAGATGGCAGACAGGATCTTGCAGATCCTGTCTGTCATCTTTCAGAAATCGTTACTGTGTGTACTTAGCTTAAACCAGGAACAGGAACAACTAGCAGTACCAGAGCCAATAAGCAATCACTTCCAACATACACACAGGAAATCATGTTGAAACATATAGCAGATGAATTCTGGGAACTGTAGTTTTCTATACCATAACTAACATATTGATCTGTAATAAAGATTGAACAATACACTAGGAAACTGGTTGTGGACATTTTGGTCCCTAAGCAAGTCTTCCCTGGTGCCCCCTTCCCAACTGAAACTTCTTACTGTCAGGCAGTTCATGCGCTGTTACACACTACTGATTTATTCCATTTACAATGGTGTCATCATGTCGGCAATCACAGTAAGACTGGATGGAGAACGATTAGTTTACAATCATTTTGCCATTACAAACATGGACTGGGCTTTTACTATCCAAATAAAATAGTAAAATCTGGTTCTGTAAGGATCACCTGGAAAGTTTTATCCTGCATATAGCACAAAGGCCACAGGAGGCCACTTGGGTAGAAGAATTATTTTCTACATTCACATTTGCCTTTGCTATGATGCAACACAATATTTCTCCTTGGTTTGTCATAGTTGCTATGGTAACCTTCATTGTGACATCATACTAATATGCTAATGAGCTGGTGTATATAACCAGTCACTTTACAGGAAATGGTTATTTAGTCATGGACAACAGTGAGAGAAGGATGTCTTTTGCATCTCTCTTGTCATGCTTGTCAATGCTGATTATTTCATGCTGTGGTGTAACTGTTAAGTTGCCACCACTGTATGTTAATTGTTTGAAGCCATTGGGAAATATTCACACCCCCAATGACACCATTTTTAGATTAAATTGTTTGCCAGAGAAATGGCTAGAACTTTCCTATGAGAGATCTCCTGAAATATCACCTACAGAAGAATTTATTATCCCTCCATTATGCAACTGGTATCAAGATGGGATCTTGTTTGACAACACAACACGCTGGGAAGGAAAGGTATGGGCACCTGGAAAGGTTGGAACGGTAATTAACATTGAGTGTCGATCATCTAACTGCCATTGGACAAACTGTAAGTATAAAAACATTACAATAACAGTGACTGAGCAGGACATACATTTTTTCCTTTTATCTCCTTGGCCTATTTACCAGTTCCAGTTTGTACAGTTTGGTTGGTGTGCCAAGTTGAGAAGTCCTAATTGGAAATATCATTTCTCCAGACATGTGGGAGCATCAGAATGGTAAATCCCCGTAATGATTATATAGTATAACAGGACAATATTTACCATTCGGAATTTCTTAGCAATGCTCTGATATTACAATTACCTGGCCAATGCCACCTATCCTGAAGTTGGCACATTGATGCCTCCCTCAAGTTGCAGAACGGGCCAATTGATGAGCTATCATCTCTCTTGATGTTGAAAATTTACTGCACGTTCTTTCAGCTACTACACAGAGCTTCCTCAGAGTTCAAACTTAGAGTTGACATGGACCTAGCACTCATCAGTACAAATTAATGGCTTTTCACTCATGGATGAAAAAATGTGTCAGAATGGACAGTGTCTCTGAGTAAATACGCCAACAAAACCAATTTTTGTCCCCCTGGAACAGCGTTTCCAGAACCTATTCCTATTTAACAGCAGTGGGTTAGTTTCACTCAGAGGAAAATTGGACTTTACCAGAGGTAACGCAATTCTTTCTACTGACAAGCACCTCTTTCCAGTCACTTTAAATACCAAACCAACCAAATGACTCCTACTACTTCAATCAGGACCATGGACTTTACTACAATGCCACCGAGACCAATGGAAATTACAGTGTGCAAAATATTTATTGGCAGCAGGAGCTTGTCTTTCCTTTTCAGTTTCAAATCTGAGGATTCCTCTAAACGGAGCCTCGATGTGCATGTATTTAGAAAAGAAGAAAGCATTGTTTAAATACCTAGAGGTAACGGATATAGAATTATATATCTTCACTAGCGGCCCTCCAGCACCAAAGAATATTAGTTATATTCTATGGTTTATACCCAAACAACACAACCTGCTATCGTGTAATGTGGGCATTTCATCTGGAAATTTACGCAGGTGTGAGGAGATCATACCTTGTTAAAAGCGTTAATTATAATTATGGAAATGCCACTACAGACGCCCACAAATTGCTTCCTGGTACTGTCTTTCCGTTTGATGTGAGCAAATATGAAGGTTTTGTCGTTAAGGTTAACTTTTCAAAAAGTGGCTTAAAATCTGTAACCTTACAAACAAAGTTTGGAAATCATGTTAGCAAGTTACTGAATACCTCAATCCTGGTTAAAAAGGTCCCATGTGACATGCTAACATTTAAAATCAATAAACCAACTTTTGATCCTGTAATAACCACCACAAAAGGCAAACAACTGAGCTTATATTTAACTGTGGCAGTAAAATGTTTGGTACCAAAACCAACAATTATTGAATGGAAAGTGTACAGGATCTTTAGCATTTCTGACTCACCAGACTGGAACGATTTCCTTGACTTACCGAAAACCATTCCATGGAATCATACAACATTAACTATACCAAAAAATACTCTAGATTATGGACTTTATCTGTTTCGAGCCTTGGTAGACATCCCTGTAGATGATGATGAAGTAGATGATGACAAAAATACAGATACCGTAGTTGTTCAAGTGCAAGAGAGTAAACTAATTGCAGTGATTGCAGGTGGAAGTTTCAAGACCGTTGGCTTTAATCATTCCTGGATCCTGAATGGTAATGCTTCCTATGACCCAGACTCACCAGACAGTCGGGATGGAATGGACTTTACATGGTACTGTACCACTAAAGAAAAGGACTATGATAACATGATACTGAGTCCTAATTCAAAGTGTCACCCAGATCAAAGAGACCTTAAATGGATTGATCCCTTTGATACTTTTCTTTATGTTGAAGCCGAGGAACTTCCCGGACAAAGAAGTTACTATTTTCGCTTGGTCGTCGATAAGGAGGACAGAAATAGTCATTTTACCCAGAAAGTGTTTGTAGAATCGGGATCTCCTCCCATCGTAAATATGGAATGCATAGAAAACTGCTTAGAAAAATTTATTCCAACCGAACGATTTTCCTTATCTGGAAAATGTACAAACTGTAGTACAAAGGGCCGACCAACATACGAATGGTCTTTATTTCAAGGTGAAACTGAAGTTGACATTGACTGGGCTGCTAAAACCACAACGGGAAGATCTTCTGCTTATTTATCTATTGTGCCTCAAACGTTTGTAAAGGCTGACGACCTGTGGTATACGGTAGTTTTAAAAGTAACAACTTTGTCTGGAGCCCAGTCAACCAATCAATACTCATTTTATGTTATTCTCCACTGGGGCTGGCGATGTGCCATTGAACCTTCTGAAGGGGTCGCTCTGCAGACTAGTTCCATATCGAATGTAAGGGATTCAAAGATGTAAATCAGCCCCTTACTTATAGGATACTGTCAAGTATAAATAAGAGAAGTAATATTAGCTCCTTGCAGAAGAATTCACTTGGAGTGATCATTTATAATGGCTACGATTCTACAACACCTCAATTTCTACTTCCTGCCGGAGAACCAAGTCTGAATTATTTCGCAACCTTACGCATTCAAGTTTACGATTCTCTTTCTGCTTATACTGAAGTATCTCTGAATGTAAAAGTTCACAATTTTCAGAGTGAAATGTCCCAAGAGGCCATTCTTGAGTCTTTGACTTCAATGGCCAATGGATCCTCTTCACTGATAAATAATTATTTAACTGCTGGAGACTATATAAGCTTAGGACATCTTATTCACATGATTACTTCCAGTTTGAATTCCTTTAAATCCATGGAATCCACAAATCATCTTCAAGAAGAGAGAAGGAAGTTGCTTGAGAATCTTCTGAATATTTCAACAGGTTTGTTGAGTTTAGATGTTATGGGGATGAATCAGATAATTACCTGTATTGCTGAACTTACTGAAGATGCTAAGGAAATTAATGTGCAGTCTCAGCAGCTTGCAGTGAAAAAGCTCAATGACTTGGCTAATAGTTTAGGTAACTTTAAAAAGGAGACTATTGGAACATCTGAAACTGAACATTTAAGCAGTGGCATTGTGACCTCCTTATCCAGCCTAATGAATGCGGCACTTTTCAATGTAGAGTCACCATCTGCTATAAAAGAAGAGAAGGTTCAAGTACTGGAACAGATTTTGTCTACGATGGAAACTTTGACCGAAAATATTTTACAAGGCAAAGTTCCAGGAGAGAAAACGACGTTGATAACAGCTGCTAATTTCAACATAACTTTAAGGAAAGATGAAAAATGGGATCTTAAAGCTGTAAACATGACCCAGGAAGACTGTCATAGCTGTTCGTATCCAAGCCTGCGGGTACCTGTCTCCAATGTTCCTATGAATGTGGTTGTTAGTGCTGCTTATTATGAATTTGAAGAAAGTCCTTTCCCATGGTTGAAGAGTGGAAAGGAAATTGATACCCATGTGACTGGATACTACATGATGGGTAGTAATGACAAAGGAGCTGTTATGATTGAAATACCTGAATCAGTGGAAGTTGTGTTAAGCAGGAAACACGTTGAGCCCGTTTTTGATTTGTCATTTGTTCCAGTGGAAGACAGCACTTTAATGGCTGCCTTTACATTTGAAGTCAATATTAAGGTAAAAGCAGAATGGTTTGTAAAATTTTTTTGTTCCGAGGAAATAACTTTGGCTGTATCCCTATATGTTGGCAATGAAGTACGAAATGATACTCCCATTGCTTCATTTAACATCTCTACAATCACATCTCTAGTAAATAACAAGATGATGAGGAAATTTAATTTACTCAAACTTCCAATGGATTTGATACCAAGTGCCCAACCTGCAGTTAATATCTCACTGCAAGTGACTACCAGGCATTCAGTTACTTCAAAGGCAAATCCAAACGTTCAGTATTCTATATTTAATGCGGGCTGTTTATACTTTGAAGGAAATGGAGACGATTGGAATGATGGTAATTGCAAAGCCGGCCCTGATACCGATAACGCAGTAGTACATTGCGTATGTAAAAACATGGTTAAGGTGCAGGCGAGAAATATCCAGTTCCTAAAATACAGACACTTGTTCTTTTCCTGCAGAGTATTTCCTCCACCAAATCCAATTGATTTAACCAAGGTTACGTTGAAGTCTTTACAGCAAAATATGGTTTCCATTTATGCAGTAACTGGGCTGTTCATTCTGTATATAATTTTATATATACTGGCATATAAAAGAGATATTAGAGAAGAATGCAACAAGCACAATATAGTGATATTGCAAGACAATGATCCCAATGATTGTCAAAGCCTCTTAGTGACCCTTTTCACTGGTAGCCGTTGGGGATCTGGTACAACAGGTAGTGTTTATTTGAAAATATTTGGTAAAGACGGCTCTAGTCATCGGCATCGTTTACAGTGTAATGGGCAAAAAGTTTTTCAAAGCGGAGGATGTGACACATTTTTGCTGAAGACAAATTGTGCCTTAGGAGACATTCGATACATTGAGATCTGGCTCAAAGCTTCCCAGGATACCAAGTGGTATCTGAGCCGAGTTCAAATTGAAGACTTACAGACCAAACAAGTATGGTATTTCATGTGTCGAACTTGGTTTCAAGGTAACTTTGTAAAAGAAAATTTCAACCCCATGGACCGTGAAAGAAGACTGGAAAAAATGAACTTTATCCTAATATCATGGTCGTACAATTTGTATGTGGATAATGTGTTGTTGACTCCCTTCGCACCAGATATACCAGGCACTTTTACAAGATGTCAGACACTTGCCCTCCATTTCCTTAGTCTGTTGAGTGGTTTTGTTTGTGGATTAATGTATTGTAATTTGATAAAGGATGACGTGGAAGTGATCAATACATTCAGATCGATTTATATTGGAGTTTTGAGTTCAGTAATAACGCTGAGTACCCAGATATTGGTTAAAGCATTATTTACAATAATTCAAAGACCAGACTCCACTCAGGCACAAGACAGAACCACACACAGAGAAACTTCATCTCATCCACATGAAGTCCGAATTAGGATTGAGGATGACGATGATGTTGGAGAAAGATCTAAACCAGAAGGGAAAAGAAAGACAAGATGGAAGATCATTTTGTTTATTGCCTGGATTTTAGTTTTTACCTTGTCAATTGGATTTTGCAGTTTAATAATTTTGTACGGATTGACATATGGATACGACCTCTCAGTGGAGTGGCTCAAGTCTTCTTTGATTGCCTTTCTTATAAGTGTTATTACGCAGGTACCTAAAAGTTTATTTACAGCATCTATAAAATCACTGTTCGCTAAGTATTATGATGACATCCCATGGCCTGTCCGGAGCTACGATCCTAGAAAAGCCAGAGAATCTGCTCCTAAAAGTGAAGAAGAAATGAGAGACCTGCGAGAAAGAATTGTCCATCTAAGGAACAGTGAGGCCTACCAGGATTCAGCAGAAAGTGAAATACCAGTGATCCTGAAACTCAAAGGCCCTGAATAACTTGTTTAGACTAAAGGGGAACTGTGGGGGAACTGTAATGTTATAGCCCAGGACTTACCTTTCCGCATTAGCAAACTGGCAAATATGGAGACCAAAGGTTGAACTGGAAGCAGGAGTATACTGGGAGAAGAAATGAGAGACCTGCTTCCAATTCAACCTTTAGTCTCCGTATCTGCCAGTTTGCTCCTGCTACCGGTATATCCTTTTCTCCATAACTGCTGCTGAGTATCGCCTGCCAGTCTTGATTGACTCTCTCTTCCTGCCGCCTTCTCCACATTGTGGGATTGGCTTTTGTGGGGCTGGTGCCTGTTTGCCGCACAACATCCTCACCATCAGAGGCTCTGGGGAACACCGGCAGGTACTTAGATTCCATGTCCAGAGGGGGTCTCATCCTTTCCAGAAGAATCGTAACAGTTAATGGGTGGGAGGATGACATGTGACATTCCAAAGGCTGCTCCTCCACATTGCTGGCAGCAGAGCACAGCCTCGGGCTTCACATTGTGTAAGGGAAATAGGAAGTCCCTCCCCCTCCCTGCTGTGTGAAGATCCCCACAGACAAGGTAAGGGAATCTACAGCCCTACCCTCCCACTGTGTGAAAACAGTATTTTCAGGCAGAGTGAGAACTCTATGTAAAAAAACAATGTTAAAAAAAACTTTAAAAAAAAAAATGCAAAAATTCTCAGGAAAGCAATTCCTATTAATTTACCTAAAGTCATTTTTAGACCACAGTTCTCCTTTAACAAAACATGAATGAGATGAATTACCTTTTATTTTATTTATTATGATTTTATTGTTTGTGATAAATTACTTTGATTGTAAGCTCTTCTGGGCAGTCTAATGTAAATGAATACATTTATTGTAAAATGTTTAATAAATGTTATAAAACATTCAAACCATAGAGTCTTATTTGTTTATTTATTTATATATATGGTAGCTACCATAGTGGCCACTGTCAGGATGCACAGAACAGCTCAATATAACCTGTTAGAATAAATTAGATTATTGGCGCAATTATAAACTAGAAAGGGGAAGTTTAAGCATAAACCTTTAATATGTCTTGAAATACTGCATTTTAGAAGGGAATCTGTGACTGTGTGGCAGCTTTTACAACTCAATAACCTTAATTTACTTTTTATAAATCATTCTGATTAAACACATATTTGTCTTATTGTGAGTATGGTTGCCATGGAAATGTAAGGGTATGCTAGGTGTGGCAGTGTATCAATGTGTGTGAGTGTGTACCTGTGTTTTTGTAGTATTAGGGAGTATGTTTTTACTTTTAAAGGGCAACTGTGGTCTCCAAACAAGTTAGGGTTAAATGAAAGCCTGCAGTATTTCTTTTATAATGAGCCAACAATCACATCTCTGGCTTCAGCCTGTGAGAAATGGCACTGGGTGAATGTTCAAACTTCCTACTTCCAGAAGGTTGAGTGACTTCACATTATCACTGCACGCTCCTTCGCCCCGGGGGAGAAGCATGCTCAGTAAAGACTGGGGGAAAAAGTGACAGTTGAGAAGGGGAGCCTATTAATGCAGGCAGGCTGGTCACATGACTACAACCTGGTCACATGGATGAAAACAGGAAGTGTTCAAGCAGGAAGTAATTTGCTGAACCTTTCTAGCAATAACTTCTCACAAATTTTATCTAGAGATATGATTTAGGTTTTATTTTGAAAGTACGATGGAAGGCTTTTTATATAATCCTTACTAGTTTGGAAGACTTGGAGACCACAGTTACCCTTTAAGACCATATAACTAGCTTTTTGATTGTTTATTTATGGTTGCCATGAAAATATAAGGGTAGGTTTGGTGTGCCAGTGAATAAATAGATGTGTGTACCTATACTATGGTGCAAACAGTTACTGTATGTTGCCAACAATAAAAGAGCAAATTAGTATATTATAGTGTAGTATAGTATTTGAGGTTTAATAAAGACATGTGTCCATCTAGTCCAACCTACTCAGCAATAACCATATTTCGTGCCTAACAGTTGATCCAGAGAAAGTAAAAAAAAAAACAGTATGAAGGGGAAAATAACATTCCTTCCTTTCTCCAAGTGACAATCGGAAATATCCCTGGAACAACTCCAACTCCATGTATCAATACAAGTAACATGTAACATTCTTTATTTTTAGAAAATTATTCAGACTTTTTTTTTTTTTTAGGGCCTGTTCACCCAGAAAATAACTAACCGTTTCCAGGTTATTTAACCCCCCTAAAGTGGACTTTTTTTTTTTTGGTTTGGCTTTTATCTTACCTTCATTTGACGCTCCTACGCTGAGATATATTTACAAAGGCGATGTCTAGCTGCCTCCTCCTTCTCTTCCGGGTATGTACATTGCCGCGGTGGAGACGTCACTGCTGACAGTCCATATATGGTTACCTCTGCTCCTGCGTGCTCGTAAACCAGCTCAAGACAGGAAGGGGGACTTACATTGAGGGATCAGTTTTGTTTAAAGTAGATATATCTCAGCGTAGGAGTGTCGGATGAAGGTAAGATTAAAATACAAGTCCACTTTTGGTGGGTAAATAAATGTTAGTTATTTTCTGGGCTAAAACACCCAAATGTATATCGTTTGTAATACAAAATAGATCCTAAGCACACTTACTTAGATCCACGTGTGGTCTGGGTGCCTTGCCCTGGGCCCTTCTCCTAATGTTGATCTGTGCCTGGCAAGGTCCATCAAGCAGTTCATTATATATAGATTTGAATGAAAGCATAAGGAGGAAAATACTTATTTTATGCTCACCAAACAAATTTGGTGGTCCGGGTGCCATTGCCCCAGACCGTTCAGACAATGGGGAAACCAACAGAAGAAATAGAGGACTTAAAAGCACTCCGGAATTGCTGCACAGTGATTCCAAGTCTTGGAGTCATTGTGCAGCAATTCCGCAGTGTGTCTATGTCTTCTGTTGATTTCCTCATAGTTATCTTCTGGGTACTTGCCAGAAGTAGCAATAGGGGCTGGACTGACTGGCTGAGAGGCTGGGGAACGAAGCGAGTGAGTTTTTTTTAACTAAACTAACATTACAGTTGGGGGTGGGCTACAGTTCCCTTCACTACAAAAATAATATTTTGATAGTAGGGGGTGAAGGAGCAAGAAGGGATCCAGAGTGCTCTCCTACATGTGCAAAAAAACTCTTAGGGGACAAAGAGGAAGCAGGGCCCGGATGACTCACTGACACCTCCTACGTTTCACTTTTTGGAACTTTGAACAGGCACTGCAGGGGAACCATAAGGGGCAGAGATGTAAGGTAAGGATTATTGAACACTACACAGTGGAGCCAGTAGTGGTTTAAATTTTAGTTTTGGTGATGGACATTAACCTTTAATCACATAGAAAGACAAGTTATGTGTTATTTTAATCAGTCGTTTCTGTGATACGTGATACGTGTTTTTGCACCTGAAACAACTTTTGAGTACACATCAACACATCGTGAAATTTTTCTGCCCGATCGACTAATACTTCAGTGTATCTGTCGAACGGGGAAGAAAATTGCATGGCTTTGCGGCGGCCCACGACCAACCATTTTTCCTTCCGAATCGGACGAATAGGCTAACAGATGCATCGGAGAACCACGGCTGAACACAGCTACTTTTGCCGTGACTGACAGTCCTTCATCCTGGCCAACCTGTTGCTAGTGGAGGATCCCACAGTGTGTACCCAGCTTAACAGAGCTGCAATCATTCTCTATCCTTTCCTCAAGGTATGGACACCTTAAGGAGAGAAAAGGTTTTCTTTTCAGACTTGTGGCTAGGTTTAAAAATGATTAAGAAGTTTGGGTGCAGGACTTATGATGACAAGTAAGCATGCATGTGCCTAAGGCGATTAATGAAGTTAATGTGTTGGAATTATTACAAACTCAATGATCAATTTGCTTTGTGATACTGTAGATTTCTGTTCTACCTTTACTTAGGAGTTACATACAAAGGCAAGTGAAACAATAAGTCACATTATAAATAATACCCTATATACTCAAATATAAGTCGTATAAGTCGAGTATAAACCGAGGTACCTATTTTTACCTGAAAAATGAGTAAAAACTGATTGGATCGAGTATAAGTCGAGGGTAGAAATTATGACCACTACTGCCTTCTGATTCTGTATTGTTTTGAGGCTTTATTTGCCCTTTAAATGGACAGCAGAATTCCCATACAGTAGTCCCATATAGTAATAGTCAAATCCAGTATGACTATTACCGTATGGGACTAATGTATGGGAATTCTGCTGTCCATTTAAAGATCAGCTCAAGTCTCAAAACAATACAGAATCAGAAGGCAACAATATATATCATCCTTCTTCTGATTTTGCATTGTTTTGAGGCTTTAGTTGCCCTTTAAATGGACAGCAGAATTCCCATACAGTAGTCCCATACAGTAATATCCAAATCCAGTGTGGCTATTACTGTATGGGACTACTGTATGGGAATTCTGCTGTCTATTTAAAGGGCAACTAAAGCCTCAAAACAATACAGAATTAGAAGGCAATCTTTTTAAAAATAGATACCATCCTCCTGATTCAGTATTGTTTCCAGGCATTAGTTGCCATTTAAATGGACAGTATTCCCACACAGCAACCCCCAATTCCTTGGCACTCCAGATGTTACTACAACTGCATGCTATAATTTCTGTGAGTTGTAGTTCCCAAACATCTGCAGTGGCAAACACCCTCAGGCCAGGCCCAGAACACCCGCAGATCAGTGGATGCAGAGTGATTGACCCGAGTATAAGCCAAGGTTCGGTTTTCAGGCTATTTTTAAAGCCTGTAAACTATGTCTTTTACTCGAGTATATACGGTAATCTGCTTAACATTTTCCTGCAGCTCTATATTGCCTTGGTCTATTAATGTAAAAGAGAGCTCTGTTTACCTTGAGATTGCATCTTAGTCAACTCCTCATTCAGAGTATCATAGGCTTCTTCTAGCTGTCTTTTCTTCAGCTCCACGCTGTGCATGTACTCTGTCAAGGACCTAATCTTTGCTTCATGCTGTGAATAAAAACCCTCTGAGTTCATTTCTGATAAACATTTTTGTAAGATGATAAATAACTTATTTCAAAGGAAACCTGCCATGGTTTATATATAAACTGCAACCCCATAATATTGTGTCCAAATCTTCATTACTAACAGCTCTTTGACCATAACAATTATGGAAAATAAATATGGCAGCAGTAGTGTGCTCCTCTTGCTTCTATATACTTTGGATTGCCCTAAATCCTCTGGGTAGGATGGTGTGGAGGATTGCACCTACCAACTACTAGGCCAAAGCCAGCAACATAAAAAAAAACATCAATATGCATATGGACTAGTTAAGAACTTATGGAGTAAATGGAAAGTATGTCTCTAGATAAAGGCCATAGATACTGTATGAAAAACAATGGCAAACCAGACAATCTCTGGAAAAATCCAACCTGTTCTGTTCTAAAGATGGAATTGGAGATATACTCATAGCTGAGAAAAATTCAAATGTACGGTATGTGTTTTTAGCCTGTTTGATTTCCTGGTGGTCAATATGGGTGATTTCTTGTACCTAGATTTTATTGACCTCCATCAGAAGTTTTATATTAAATATTAGAGGAACAGGTTGAAAATGTTACCCAGAGCTAAAACATTTAAGTAGAATATATTAAAAATGCAATGGTCACATTTCTTACTACTAGTACTTACACATGACTCACTTCTCATTTTCCCATGCAACAGTCTGATTTTTAGGCCCAGTACACAATGAACGATATTTTGGCCTGATTGATTTTGTCCTTGCCACGTTTTTTTCAACCAGCAGACTACTGTTTGGTTTATTAATTTATTATTTCAGTCAGACTGACTCATGTGTAACGGGTGCCATGATAGAGCTGAAAATTGTTACACTTTTCCAATAATTTGGAACCACAAGTACAGCTGGGAAAAATATTTCCTTGATTTATTCAGACTGAAATAGTGATTCTGAAGATTTGCTCAGAGACCTCAACACAATTATTATTTATTGTAATTCTAAATAGGTAAAAAAAATGTAAGGGTTCTGGTGCAAAACATTACATAGGTTATTTACTATGTAATAATATACATTATAGAACAGCTAGACAAACCTGGGATATCAGAAGTTGGCAAGATGAAAGCTCCCTTCCTGTAACCTCCATCTTGCGATGACACTCAACCTGTAGGTTCTCCAGCTGTCGGCAGCGTTTCACCACAGACTTCACCTCAGATTTGATCTTGCTGATGTACAAACGAGCTACAGTAAACTCTTCCTCTATTGCACCACTGATCTCCACAGGCTGCAGAGATAAAGCACTTTTAATAAGCACTGGACATACTTTTTTAGACAAATGAAAAGTACTTTGTGTTGTAGCAGACTACAACACAAACTACAACTAAAAGTTATTAACTGCATAACTTTCAGTTGATCTTAAAAAATTTTTAATGTTGGAATTTGTGAAAACATAAAAGCAACATAATTTCGTAGATGACATCAAATCTATCAAGGTGGTACAGTATAGCGAATCACTGAGGAAAACGGGGCTACTAAATGTAAACTCGAGTTTTAGATATGGAAAGAAGAAGCTATCTATTTAGCTCTTTTATCTTCCTATCCCAAGGAAATGAATGTGTAAAAGATTAAAGGACAATTGTACTCACCTCACCCTCGCTCCTCTTCCTCCATGGCAGCATAGTACCCAGGGTGAGGACCTAAAATCGCTAAGTCCTCACCCTGGGTACTTTCCCTAACTCCTGCACTACTTACTGCAAATCTGCTTCGGCGATCGCTCCATTCCTCCGCTCTTCCTGCTTCAGTGACAGATTGCGATTGCAGCCAATAGGAAGATACGCTCAACAAGGAGGCGTGTCTTCTAATTGGCTGCCCCACGACTGTCACTGACAGTCGAAGAGAGGTGGAACAGTGTGGATCGCCGAAGCAGATTTGCAGTAAGTAGTGCAGGAGTTAGGGAAAGTACCCAGGGTGAGGACTTAGCGATTTTAGGTCCTCACCCTGGGTACTATGCTGCAGTGGATCGGGGAAAAGGTGAGTATCATTGTCCTTTAAGGGAAAGTAAATGCAGGGCTGCTGTAGTGAAACATTGTATTGACAGCTATATGTTTGATTAGGTAGCACTTGGAAAAGCTAGTATTTCATCATATAAATCATCAGTTTCTAGTCAATAAAAAGGGGGAAAATGTGTTATAGACCAAAGTTTTCCTATAGTTTATATATCTGGGAATGTGCACTGTATGTATCTTACTTTGTTATATACTGTATCCTATTCATATAATGCTCCTCTCCCTTGCCCACCCCCAACCGCCATGTTAAAATGAAAAAAAAGTTGCCGATGCATACTTACATTCCCTTCACTCCCACGGCTATTTTCTCCCCCTCTCTGCTAACTGGAAACAGCAGAGAGGGGCCGGACCATCAGCCAATCACAGATGCAGCTTCCGGCTGTGAAGATAGCCGCAGGAGCGCAAGGCAGTGAGTATACACCCTAAAGTTTTTTCTTTTAGTTTTAACATGCCGGTTGGGGGTCAGCGCAGAGAACTATATTAATAGTGTTTTATGCTAGGTGGAGAGGCAGCCAGATGGGATCTGGAGGGGGGGAAGGGCTCCCTTTTTGAACAGGAAGACAGCTACTACTGGTCAATTTCCTAGATTTGGATATGGACTGCAGGAGAACCATGAGGAGCAGAGATGTAAGGTAAGAATTTTTTAAAACTACACAGTGGGGCCAGCACTGAGGCAAATTTTAGTTTTGGGGGTGGACATGCCCTTTAACTACAGTATATGAAAAAATGCAGTAAAAAAAAGTATTGTCACGGAAATTTCAACCAGAGGCAGGGATGGACACCAGAACACTCAGCCTTATTTTATCTTAGTTAACTTATTTTTAATTTAATATGTTAGAATATTTTTAGTGTTCTATATTAACCTTTGTGTGCAGGTTTGATGAATCTGTGTAAGAAACAGATTATTGGGATGAGAGTCATTTACACAGAGGGGCAATCTTGCCGTTTCCTGTTTCCCATGTAACAGATTGAAGTTGACAGTTAATAGATTGTTAGTGTGGGTGCCACAAATGCAAACAGGTCATAGATACAGCACACCCTTCTCACCAGTTTAAATTCTCCATTGCCGACAATGACACTAAACTCGCTAAGGTCTTTCATGAGGCCATTTAGCACCTCAGCAATTCGTTTGCGTTGATGGGTACTAAACTCCTGGAGGCGATGTAGATCACTTTCCAAGGAAAGAAGATGAGCCTATGGAAGATAAAGCCAGAAAACCCATGTTAACTGCTCTCCTAAATAAACAGCATTATATTCACAAAATATTCTTATTTTTGATACGATATATGTAAAGCTGAATAGATACAAAAAGATATATGGCAGTTAACAGACAGATTTAATTGGAAGCTATTAAAATGTTACACACATGCCCAATGGCCGGGGTTCAACTCCCTATACTAATTGTCCGTGCGATCAGACAATTTGCCAGCACAAATATGGCTGGTAAAAGGCAAATCCATTCTAGCTGGTTGGGATCGGCTGTTTATGTTCCAAGGCAACAAAAATGCTGATTAAATAATGGAAGCTGTGGTTTACATCAGCAAGAGTGCTGTCATTTTCACGTGTCTATGTGTCACATTTTCTACTTACTACTTTCTGAGACAGCTCATCATTCAGAGTGCGGTCATTTTCACATGTCTGACATCATATCTACTTAATCATATCTACTTACTACATTCTGAGACATTTCACCACTCAGAGAGCTGTCATTTTCACATGTCTGACATCATATCTACTTACTACATTCTGAGATAGCTCACCACTCAGAGTACTGTCATTTTCACATCTGACATCGTATCTACTTACTACTTTCTGAGACAGCTCATCACTCAGTGTTGTCATTTTCACATGTTTGACATCATATCTACTTACTTCTGTCTGAGACAGCTCATCACTCAGAGTGCAGTAATTTTCACATGTCCGACATCATATCTACTTACTTCTTTCTGAGACAGCTCATCACTCATAGTGCTGTCATTTTCACATGTCTGACATCATATATACTTACTACATTCTGAGACAGCTCATCACTCAGAGTGCTGTCATTTTCACATGCCTGACATCATATCTACTTATTACATTCTGAGACAGCTCACCACTCAGAGTGCTGTCTTTTTCACGTTTGACATCATATCTACTTACTACTTTCTGAGACAGCTCATCACTCAGAGTGCAGTCATTTTCACATGTCTGACATCATATCTACTTACTATTTTCTGAGACAGCTCATCACTTAGTGCTGTCATTTTCACATGTGTGACATCATATCTACTTACTACTTTCTGAGACAGCTCATCACTTAGTGCTGTCATTTTCACATGTGTGACATCATATCTACTTACTACTTTCTGAGACAGCTCATCACTCAGAGTGCTGTCATTTTCACATGTGTGACATCATATCTACTTACTACTTTTTGAGACAGTTCGTCACTTAGAATCTTGTTCTGCTGCGTTTTATCTTCCACCTCCTGAGACTTCTGATCATAGTTGACAGCCAGTTCTTCCAACGCTTGTAGGACTTCCTTCACTTCTTCCTTAGCAAAATCATTCTCCGACTGCAGACGGCTCAGCTCCCTCTGCACCTTATCATTGTCACCACGGGTAGAAATTAGGAGCTAGAATAGTACAATGTACACAAAAAAAGTCAAAGGGACACTCCAGCACACCGCTGTTGGCTGTATGCCAGACAGGTAGGTAGGTGAAATCCCCCAAGCCCTCCACTCCCAGAGGCCAGAGAAGTCTCCAACAAGCAAAACAAGTAGGGGAGCACACTACTGAGGTAACCACCTTAATAAAATGTGAATTCACCTCAGTAGTGTGCTCCCCTACTTGTTTTGCTTGTTGGAGACTACAATGTACACAAACAGCATCATATTATAAAAAAATCTATCTCTTAAACACCCACAATTATCGCATTGGACTCTGCACTTTTGGAAGTACACATTATGAAAAATGCAGCAGAACAGAATTTGCATAGGAAACACACAGTGTAGTTCATTCCATTCTATAGATAAAAATACAAAACTCGAATGCACAGAAAAAAATGCGTATCGACCATACGTTTTTTCCTGTGTGTTTACCTTTGGGTCTGTTGGTAGTGTGTAAGTAAAGCTTTCAAACAGCTCAATATTTTGAAGTGCATAATGAGCAACAGTAATAATCTAGCAACGCTGTAGTGTTTATTAAGTAATCTCTGCAGAATGTGCAACAGTAATAATCTAGCAACGCTGTTGAGTGTTTATTAAGTAATCTCTGCAGAGATTACTTAATATAACTTAATATAAACAAGATTACTTAATTTAAACGAGAAACAATAATAATCTAGTAATGCTGTTGAGTGGTTATTGAGATATCTCTGCAGAATGTGCAACAGTAATAATCCAGCAACGCTCTAGTGTTTATTAAGTATCTCTGCAGAATGTGCAACAGTAATAATCTAGCAACGCTGTTCAGTGTTTATTGAGTAATCTCTGCAGAATGAGCAACAGTAATAATCCAGCAACCCTGTTGACTGTATATTAAGTAATCTCTGCAGAATGTACAACAGTAATAATCGGCAATGTTGTAGAGTGTTTATTAAGTAATCTCTGCAGAAAGTGCCACAGTAATAATCTAGCAATGCTGTTGAGTTGTTATTAAGTAATCTCTGCAGAATGTGCAACAGTTATAATCTAGCAACGCTGTTTAGTGTTTATTGAGTGATCTCTGCAGAATATGCAACAGTAATAATCTAGCAACGCCGTTGAGTGTTTATTAAGTAATCTATGCAAAATGAGCAACAGTAATAATCTAGCAACGCTGTTGGGTGTTTATTGAGTAATCTCTGCAGAATGTGCAACAGTAATAATCTAGCAACGCTGTTGAGTGATTATTATCGTATCGTGCAGAATGGCAACAGTAATATCAAGCACCTGTGAGTTGCTTATTAGTAATCTCTGCAGAATGTGCAACAGTAATAATCTTGCAACACTGTAGTGTTTATTAAGTAACCTCTGCAGAATGTGCAAGAGTAATAATCTAGCAACGCTGTTGACTGTACATTAAGTAATCTGCAGAATGTGCAACAGTAATAATCGGGCAAAGTTGTAGATTGTTTATTAAGTAATCTCTTCAGAATGTGCAACAGTAATAATCGGGCAATGTTGTAGAGTGTTTATTAAGTAATCTCTGCAGAAAGTGCCACAGTAATAGTCTAGCAATGCTGTTGAGTTGTTATTAAGTAATCTCTGCAGAATGTGCAACAGTTATAATCTAGCAACACATAATTTTATCTGGTAAGGAGGTAAGGAGATTTTAAAAATAAGTTTTATATTTATAGATGTCCTTTAATCTGCACATACAAGTAACAATATAATTGTTCATAGTGATTTTCCATCATTTCCTGCATAGAATAAGTGACTACTCCAATCTCCCAATTTTAACCCCAAGCAGAGCAGCGAGCTGTCAAAGGTCCACTTGTGCATTTCTATCTGTGCTGTGGATATGGTAGCAGTGGAGTTATAAGGCAAACGAAAAAAATAAAAAATAAGATTCCTCCTCCCAACAGACTACCCTACCAGCTAGAATCAGTGTTGCCACTCTTACCTTTGCGCTATAGCTGGAACAGATATTAGTTCAATAAAATATAATGTATCTTAAATGAAGTAAAAAAAAACAAATAGAAAAGTTGTAGCACTTGTATCACTGTATTAGAAATTCAAATATTAAGCTTATATGGCTTCTAAAGGCAAACCATAAAAATACTGCATCTGTCAACTTGGAGCTAACTGCAGAACAGTGGAAGAAGAAGTATGAGAAGGAAAAGGAAAGAACAAGACTCTGAAGGACACTATCCAGAAGCTGGAGGCTGAACTTGGCCGCTGGAGGAATGGTGAGGAACCGCACAGAAATATGGATATTAGACTGAATCATTGCTTTCTATAAATGAATTCACTTTATTTAAGTGGTTTTGTAATTAGACATATTTATAAATCATGTTTATTTACATATGATGAATTCATTTGACCTGAGGTCTCCTGTAATGAACAAGAATAAAACTACTCACTCTCCAATTTGATTTACGTTTTTTTTTTTATTACAGGAGAAAATGTTCCTGAAACTGAGCAGCTCAGTGATGAGGAGCAACTTACCCCGGAGGTCATTGATGAAACCCCTGTCAATGATAACAATTCATCCATTGTTATCCGAATCTCAGAAGAGGAAGGAGGAAGTATGAAGAGGAAATTAGGAAAATGTACAAGCAACTGGATGACAAGGTAAGGTATTCGACAGAATCTGCATAAAAGTGATCGCCGTAGGTATTTATCTGTGTGACCAGAGCGTCTATTATTTACAGGGAGGTGGGAATAAGCGATCTCCCTACTTGTGATAATAGAATGCCCTGGTTACATAGACAAACTTTCCGACATTCACTCTCGGCTTCTCCCCAGCTGATAGACGCGCTGTCCCGATCGCGCTCAAATATTTATTATTGCCATGCATGTGTAAAAAGATAGGAGCTCATCAACCCGCAAGTGGAGCACTGGTAGGTACGTTTATCTCTGTTTTTCGGGTGTTTTTTTTATTCCAGGTGGTGGTAATAAGCGATCTCCATGTGAATAATAGATAGAGATTTCTGTACTGGTTTAGTGTCCCTTAATGATGAAGAAGGATATGCCAATGTTTGTCCATATTCTAAAAACACAATAGGTCCTATGCACACTTAAACTCTGTGGGTGCTGGCTACAAGGGGATTCCACTTCCTAGGGAATTAAAACGTAACAGCAAAAAAGGATGTAGTCGCACTGCAAATGGTAATAAGTTATTTATAACCATATCAGTGATATACACAACGTTTCAGGGAGCACGTTCCCCCGAAACATTGTATATCACTGATGTTGGCTTATTAATCACACCTTCTTACTGTTTGGAGTTTGACTACATCGTTTTTTTTGCTGTTATTGTCCATATCTAATCAGGGAACTTGTTCCTATATACATTTAATTTACTTTAGGTTTTCTCTTGAAAAACACAAATAAAGGTCTGAATACTTATTTCTATTTACAGGATGATGAAATTAATCAGCACACCAACTGGTTGAAAAGCTTAAACAGCAGATGTTGGACCAGATGAGGTAATAACGCTCAGCTCTGTTATTGTGGATTTTGTTGTAAACACTTTAGAGCACTACTAGATTATTACTGTTGCACATTCGCAGTGATTACTTAATATACACTCAACAGCGTTGCTAGATTATTACTGTTGCACATTCTGCAGAGATTATTTAATAAACACTACATTGTTTTGCTAGATTATTACTGTTGTGCATTCTGCAGAGATTACTTAATATACACTCAACAGCGTTGCTAGATTATTACTGTTGCACATTCTGCAGAGATTACTTAATATACTCACACCAACAGTGTTGCTAGATTATTCTGTTGCACATTCTGCATAGATTACTTAATAAACACTCAAACAGTACATATGGCATACCGTTTGATTCAGGACATTTGGGAGATTGATATTTAGTAACTTTTTTTTAGATTCCATCAGGTTTTGGCATGATTTCTACCTTTTGAAGTTGTTTTTTGTTCATTTTTTCAGAAAAGTGCGAACTTCTACGAAGAACTGCGCCCACACCATTGATGGTATGAATGAACGAACTACAGCGTTACATAGCTGAAGGTGTGTAGATTTCAGGAATATATAGTTTGTGGGGGTTATTTCTAAGTTACGGGGGTGTTTTGTGGAAAAAACTGCAGACTGTCCAAATTCGGAGTTGGCTCTTTGCTATATAACGAAGGCTACTAGTAAACAGAGGCTAATGAAGACTCGATGTATAGCACTGGAAAATCCCTAATTCAAACACAGTGTCACACCATCAAGACATCCAATAGAACTCACACATATGGATTGATCCCTGTGAACTTTTCTTTATTGTTGAAAGCCGGGAACTTCCCGGACAAAGAAGTTACTATTTCGTTCTGGTCGTCGATAGGGACAACGACTAGTCTTTTCACCCGAGGTGTTTGATCGTCGGATCTCCTCCCATCGTAAATATGGAATGCTAGAAAACTGCTTAGAAAAATTATTATCCAAAACCGAACGTTTTTCCTTATCTGGAAATGTACAAAGTAGTACAAAGGGCCGACCAACATACGAATGGTCTTTATTTCAAGGTGAAACTGAAGTTGCATGACTGGGCTGCTAAAACCACAACGGGAAGATCTTCCTGCTTATTTATCTATTTGTGCCTCAAACGTTGTAAAGGCTGACGACCTGTGGTATACGGTAGTTTTAAAAGTAACACTTTGTCTGGAGCCCAGTCAACCAATCAATACTCATTTTATGTTAATTTCTCCACCGGGGCGGCAGATGTGCCATTGAACCTTCTGAAGGGGGTCGCTCTGCAGACTAAGTTCCATATCGAATGTAAGGGATTCAAAGATGTAAATCAGCCCCTTACTTATAGGATACTGTCAAGTATAAATAGAGAAGTAATATTAGCTCCTTGCAGAAGATTCACTTGGAGTGATCATTTATAATGGCTACGATTCTACAACACCTCAATTTCTACTTCCTCTGCCGGAGAACCAAGTCTTGAATTATTTCGCAACCTACGCATTCAAGTTTACGATTCTCTTTCTTTCTTATACTGAAGTATCTCTGAATGTAAAAGTTCCCAATTTTCAGAGTGAAATGTTCCCAAGAGGACCATTCTTGAGTCTTTGCCTTCAATTGGCCAATGGATCCTCTTCACTGATAAAATTAATTTATTTACTGCTGGAGACATATAAGCTTAGGACATCTTATTCACATGATTACTTCCAGTTTGAATTCTTTAAATAGATCACAACATCTCTTCAAGAAGAGAGAAGGAATGGCTGGAATGCTATATTTCGGAATATTTCAACAGGTTTGGAGTTTAGAGTTATGGGGATAATCAGATAATTACCCTGTATTGCTGAACTTACGTGAAGATGCTAAGGAAATTAATGTGCAGTCTCAGCAGCTTGCAGTGAAAAAGCTCAATGACTTGCTAATGATTCAATATTTAGTAACTTTTAAAAAAGGAGACTATTGGAACATCTGAAACTGAACATTTAGCAGTGGCATTGGCATGTTGACCTCTCCGATCCTCCAGCCTAATGAATGCGGCACTTTTCAATGTAGAGTCACCATCTGCTATAAAAGAAGAGAAGGTTCAAGTACTGGAACAGGATTTTTTTGTCTACGATGGAAACTTTGACTTTGACCGAATATTTTACAAGGCAAAGTTCCAGGAGAGAAAACGACGTTGATAACAGCTGCTAATTTCAACATAACTTAAGGAAAGATGAAAAATGGGATCTTAAAGCTGTAACATGACCCAGGAAGACTGTCATAGCTTCGTATCCCAAGCCTGCGGGGTACCTGTCTCCAATGTTCCTATGAATGTGGTTGTTAGTTGGCTTATTATGAATTTGAAGAAAGTCCTTCCTCCCATGGTTGAAGAGTGGAAAGGAATTGACCCATTGTGACTGGATACTCCTGATTGGGTAGTAAGACAAAGGAGCTGTTATGATTGAAATACCTGAATCAGTGGAAGTTGTGTTAAGCAGGAACACGTTGAGCCCCCGTTTTTGATTTGTCATTTGTTCCAGTGGAGACAGCACTTTAATGGCTGCCTTTACATTTGAAGTCAATATTAAGGTAAAAGCAGAATGGTTTGTAAAATTTTTTTGTTCCGAGGAAATAACTTTGGCTGTATCCCTATTGTTGGCAATGAAGTACGAAATGAACTCCCATTGCTTCATTTAACATCTCTACAATCACATCTCTAGTAAAACAAGATGATGAGGAAATTTAATTTACTCAAACTTCCAATGGATTTGATACCAAGTGCCCAACCTGCAGTTAATATCTCACTGCAAGTGACACCAGGCATTCAGTTACTTCAAAGGCAATCCAAACACGTTCATATTCTATATTTAATGCGGGCGTTGTTTATACTTTAAGGAATATGGAGACGATTGGATGATGTATTGCAAAGCCGGCCCCCTGATACCGATAACGCGTGTACATTGCGTATGTAAAAACAGTTAAAAGGTGCAGGCGAGAAATATCCAGTTCCTAAATACAAGCACTTGTTCTTTTCCTGCAGAGTATTTCCTCCACCAAATCCATTGATTTAACCAAGGTTACGTGAAGTCTTTTACAGCAAAATGGTTTTCCATTTATGCAGTACTGGGCTTTTCATTCTGTATATAATTTTATATATTACTGGCATAAATAAGAGATATTAGAGAAGAATGCAACAAGCACAATATAGTGATATTTGCAAGACAATGATCCCAATGATTGTCAAACCCTTAGTGACCCTTTCACTGGTAGCCGTTGGGATCTGGTACAAACAGAGTGTTTATTTGAAAATATTGTAAAGCGGCTCTAGTCATCGGCCATATCGTTTACATGTGTAAATGGGCAAAAAGTTTTTTCAAAGCGGAGGATGTGACACATTTTTTGCTGAAGACAATTTGTGCCTTAGGAGACATTCGATACATTGAGATCTGGCTCAAAGCGCTCCCAGGATACCAAGTGGTATCTGAGCCGAGTTCAAATTGAAGACTTACAGACCAAACAAGTATGGTATTTCAATGTGCGAACTTGGTTTCAAGGTACACTTTGTAAAAGAAAAATTTGCATTTCATCCTTTCAATTTCACAATGGACCGTGAAAGAAGACTGGAAAAAATGAACTTTATCCTACATTCAGTGGCCGTACATGATTTGTATGGATAATGTTTTGACCTCTCGCCCGACAGTATCCAGGCACTTTTACAAGATAGTCAGACACTTGCCCTCCTATTCCTTAGTCTGTTGAGTGGGTTTTGTTTGGATTAATGTATTGTAATTTGATAAAAGTGAACTGAGAAGTGATCAATACATTCAGACGATTTTATTGGAGTTTTGAGTTCAGTAATAACGCTGATACCCAGATATTGGTTAAAGCATTTTTACAATATATTCAAAGACCAGACCCACTCAGCACAAGACAGAAACCCACACAGAGAAACTTCATCTCATCCACATGAAGTCCGAATTAGGATTGAGGATGACGATGATGTTGGAGCAAAGATTAACCCGAATCAAGAAAAAAAGACAAGATGAGGATCATTTTGTTTATTGCCTGGGATTTTAGTTTTATTACCTTGTCAATTGGATTTTGCAGTTATAATAATTTTTGTACGGATTGACATATGGATAGACCTCTCAGTGGAGTGGCTCAAGCTTCTTCTTGATTGCCTTTCTATAAGTGGAACGCTAAGTACAAAGTATTATTTACTATACTAGTATCGATAAAATCACTGCTCCATAAGTATATGATGCATCCCATGGGCCTGTCCAGGACTACCATCCTAGAAAAAGGCCAGAGAATCTGCTCCTAAAAGTGAAGAAGAAATGAGAGACCCACAACTCTGCGAGAACAGAATTGTCCATCTAAGCAACAGATGTAGGCCTACCAGGATTCAGCAGAAAGTAAACTCAGTGATCCTGAACTCAAAGGCCCTGAATAACTTGTTTAGACTAAAGGGAAGCTGTGGGGGGGGAACTGTAATGTTTTAGCCCAGGACTTACCTTTCCGCATTAGCAAACTGGCAAATTGGAGACAAAGGTTTGAACATGAAGCAATATACTGGAGATGAAATGAGAGACCTCTTGCTTCCAATTCAACTCTTTAGTCTCCGTACTGCCAGTTTGCTCCTGACCTACCGGATATCCTTTTCTCCATAACTGCTGCTGAGATATCCGCCTTGATACTTTCTTCGCCAGCCTGCCAGCCTTCCTTCTCCCTTTGGGATTGGCTTTGTGGGGCTGGTGCTGTTTGTGCCAAACATCCTCACACAGAGGTACTCTGGGAACACCAAGGTAGTATTAGATTCCATGTCCAGGAGGGGTCTCATCCTTTTCCAGAAGAATCGTAACAGTTATGGGGGAGGATGACATGTGACATTAGTCCAAATTGCGCTGCATCGCTCCACATTGCTGCAGCAAGTCACAGCCTCGGGCTTCACAGTATGGTAAGGAAAATAGTAAGTCCCTCCCCCTCACCTGCTTGGAGTCCACGACAAGTAAGAATCCTACAGCCCTACCCCCCATCTGTGTGAAACAGTATTTTCAGGAGACAGGAGATGACTCTATGTAAAAAAACAATGTTAAAAAAAACTTTAAAAAAAAAATGCAAAAATTCTCAGGAAAGCAATTCCTATTATTTACCTAAAGTCATTTTTAGACCACAGTTCTCCTTTAAAAAAACATGAATGAGATGAATTACCTTTTATTTTATTTATATGATTTTATTGTTTGTGATAAATTACTTTGATTGTAAGCTCTTCTTTGGGCAGTCTAAGTAAATGAATACATTTATTGTAAAATGTTTAATAAATGTTATAAAACATTCAAACCATAGAGTCTTATTTGTTTATTTATTTATATATATGGTAGCTACCATAGTGGCCACTGTCAGGATGCCCAGAACAGCTCAATATAACCTTTTAGAATAAATTAGATTTTGGGCGCAATTATAAACTAGAAAGGGGAAGTTTAAGCATAAACCTTTAATATGTCTTGAAATACTGCATTTTAGAAGGGAATCTTTGACTGTGTGGCAGCGTTTTACAACTCAATACCTTAATTTACTTTTTTAAATCATTCTGATTAAACACATATTTGTCTTATTGTGAGTATGGTTGCCTGGAAATGTAAGGGTATGCTAGGTGTGGCAGTGTATCAATGTGTGTGAGTGTGTACCTGTGTTTTTGTAGTATTAGGAGTATTGTTTTTACTTTTAAAGGGCAACTGTGGTCTCCAAACAAGTTAGGGTTAAATGAAAGCCTGCATATTTCTTTTATAATGAGCCAACAATTCAATCTCTGGCTTCAGCCTGTGAGAAATGGCACCGGGTGAATGTTCAAACTTCCTTCACTTCCAGAAGGTTGAGTGACTTCACATTATCACTGCACGCTCCTTCGCCCCGGGGGAGAAGCATGCTCATTAAAGACTGGGGGAAAAAGTGACAGTTGAGAAGGGAGCCTATTAATGCAGGCAGGCTGGTCACATGACTACAACCTGGTCACATGGATGAAACAGGAAGTGTTCAAGCAGGAAGTAATTTGCTGAACCTTTCTAGCAATAACTTCTCACAAATTTTATCTAGAGATGTGATTTAGGTTTTATTTGAAAGTACGATGGAAGGCTTTTTATATAATCCTTCTAGTTTGGAAGACTTGGGAGACCACAGTTACCCTTTAAGACATATCTATAATAGCTTTTTGATTGTTTATTTATGGTTTGCCATGAAAATATAAGGGTAGTTTGGTGTGCCAGTGAATAAATAGATGTGTGTACCTAACTATGGTGCAAACAGTTACTGTATGTTCCAACAATAAAAGAGCAAATTAGTATATATAGTGTAGTATAGTATTTGAGGTTAAATAAAGACATGTGTCCATCAGTCCAACCTACTCAGCAATAACCATATTTCGTGCCTAACAGTTGACCAGAGAAAGTAAAAAAAAAAACAGTATGAAGGGGAAAATAATTCCTTCCTTTCTCCAGTGACAATCGGAAATATCCTGGAACAACTCCAACTCCATGTATCAATACAAGTAACATGTAACATTCTTTATTTTTAGAAAATTATTCAGACTTTTTTTTTTTTTTAGGGCCTGTTCCCCAGAAAATAACTAACCGTTTCCAGGTTATTTAACCCCCCTAAAGTGGACTTTTTTTTTTTGTTTGGCTTTTATCTTACCTTCATTTGACGCTCTACGCTGGATATATTACAAAGGCGATTGTCTAGCTGCCTCCTCCTTCTCTTCCGGGTATGTACATTGCCGCGGTGGAGACGTCACTGCTGACAGTCCATATATGGTTACCTCTGCTCCTGCGTGCTCGTAAACCAGCTCAAACAGGAAGGGGGACTTACATTGAGGGATCTTTTGTTTGTTTATTATCTCGCGTGAGGTGTCGTGGGTGATTTTCAGTCCACTTTTGGTGGGTAAATAAATGTTAGTTTATTTCTGGGCTAAACACCCAAATGTATATCGTTTGTAATACAAATTCCTAAGCACCCTTACTTAGATCCACGTGTGGTCTGGGTGCCTTGCCCTGGGCCCTTCTCCTAATGTTGATCTGTGCCTGGCAGTTCCATCAAGCAGTTCATTATATATAGATTTGAATGAAAGCATAAGGAGGAAAATACTTATTTTATGCTCACCAACAAATTTGGTGGTCCGGTGCCATTGCCCCAGACCGTTCAGACAATGGGAAACCAACAGAGAGGACTTAAAAGCACTCCGGAATTGCTGCACAGTGATTCAAGTCTTGGAGTCATTGTGCAGCAATTCCGCAGTTGTCTATGTCTTCTGTTGATTTCCTCATAGTTATCTTCTGGGTACTTGCCAGAAGTAGCAATAGGGGCTGGACTGACTGGCTGAGAGCTGGGGAACGAAGCGAGTGAGTTTTTTTTAACTAAACTAACATTACAGTTGGGGGTGGGCTACAGTTCCCTTCACTACAAAATAATATTTGATAGTAGGGGGTGAAGGAGCAAGAAGGGATCCAGAGTGCTCTCCTACATGTGCAAAAAAACTCTTAGTGGACAAAGAGGAAGCAGGGCCGGATGACTCACTGACACCCTCCTACGTTCACTTTTTGGAACTTTGAACAGGCACTGCAGGGGAACCATAAGGGGCAGAGATGTAAGGTAAGGATTATTGAACACTACACAGTGGAGCCAGTAGTGGTTTAAATTTTAGTTTTGGTGATGGACATTAACCTTTAATCACATAGAAAGACAAGTTATGTGTTTTTTAATCAGTCGTTTCTGTGATACGTGATACGTGTTTTTGCACCTGAAACAACTTTTGAGTACACATCAACACATCGTGAAATTTTTTCTGCCCTATCGACTTACTTCAGTGTATCTGTCGAACGGGGAAGAAAATTGCATGGCTTTGCGCGGGCCAACGACCAACCATTTTCCTTCCGAATCGGACGAATAGGCTAACAGATGCATCGGAGAACCACGGCTGAACACAGCTACTTTTGCCGTGACTGACGTCCTTCATCCTGGCCAACCTGTTGTATGGAGGATCCCACAGTGTTACCCAGCTTACAGAGCTGCAATCATTCTCTATCCTTTCCTCAAGGTATGGACACCTTAAGGAGAGAAAAGGTTTTCTTTTCAACTGTGGCTAGGTTTTAAATGATTAAGAAGTTTGGGTGCAGGACTTATGATGACAAGTAAGCATGCATGTGCCTAAGGCGATTAATGAAGTTAATGTGTTGGAATTATTACAAACTCAATGTCAATTTGCTTTGTGATACTGTGATTTCTGTTCTACCTTTACTTAGGAGTTACATACAAAGGCAAGTGAAACAATAAGTCACATTATAATAATACCCTATATACTCAAATATAAGTCGTATAAGTCGAGTATAAACCGGAGTACCTATTTTTACCTGAAAAATGAGTAAAACTGATTGGATCGAGTATAAGTCGAGGTAGAAATTATGACCACTACTCCCTTCTGATTCTGTATTGTTTTGAGGCTTTATTTGCCCTTTAAATGGACAGCAGAATTCCCATACAGTAGTCCCATATAGTAATAGTCAAATCCAGTATGACTATTACCGTATGGGACTAATGTTGGGAATTCTGCTGTCCATTTAAAGATCAGCTCAAGTCTCAAAACAATACAGAATCAGAAGGCAACAATATATATCATCCTTCTTCTGATTTTCATTGTTTTGAGGCTTTAGTTGCCCTTTAAATGGACAGCAGAATTCCCATACAGTAGTCCCATACAGTAATACAAAATCCAGTGTGCTATCTGTATGGGACTACTGTATGGGAATTCTGCTGTCTATTTAAAGGGCAACTAAAGCCTCAAAACAATACAGAATTAGAAGGCAATCTTTTTAAAAATAGATACCATCCTCCTGATTCAGTATGTTTCCAGGCATTAGTTGCCATTTAAATGGACAGTATCCCACACAGCAACCCCCATTCCTTGGCACTCCAGATGTTACTACAACTGCATGCTATAATTTCTGTGAGTTGTAGTTCCCAAACATCTGCAGTGGCAAACACCCTCAGGCCAGGCCCGAACACCCCCAGATCAGTGGATGCAGAGTGATTGACCCGAGTTAAGCCAAGTTTCGGTTTTCAGGCTATTTTTAAAGCCTTAACTTGTCTTTTCTCGAGTATAACGGTAATCTGCTTAACATTTTCCTGCAGCTCTATATTGCCTTGTCTATTAATGTAAAAGAGATCTGTTTACCTTGAGATTGCATCTTAGTCAACTCCTCATCAGAGTATCATAGGCTTCTTCTAGCTGTCTTTTCTCAGCTCCACTGTGCATGTACTCTGTCAAGGACCTAATCTTTGCTTCATGCGTGAATAAAAACCTCTGAGTTCATTTCTGATAAACATTTTTGTAAGATGATAAATAACTTATTCAAAGGAACCTGCCATGGTTTATATAAAACTGCAACCCCATAATATGTGTCCAAATCTTCATTACTAACAGCTCTTTGACCATAACAATTATGGAATAAATATGGCAGCAGTAGTGTGCTCCTCTTGCTTCTATATACTTTGGATTGCCCTAAATCCTCTGGTAGATGGTGTGGAGGATTGCACCTACCAACACTAGGCCAAAGCCAGCAACATAAAAAAAAAACATCAATATGCATATGGACTAGTAAAGAACTTAGGAGTAAATGGAAAGTATGTCTCTAGATAAAGGCCATAGATACTGTATGAAAACAATGGCAAACCAGACAATCTCTGGAAAATCCACCTGTTCTGTTCTAAAGAGGGAATTGGAGATATACTCATAGCTGAGAAAAATTCAAATGTACGTGTATTTGTTTTTAGCCTGTTTGATTTCCTGGTGGTCATATGGAGATTTCTTGTACCTAGATTTTATTGACCTCCATCAGAAGTTTATATTAAAATTAGAGGAACAGGTTGAAAATGTTACCCAGACTAAAACATTTAAGTAGAATATATTAAAAATGCAATGGTCACATTTCTTCCTACTAGTACTTACACATGACATCACTTCTCATTTTCCCATGCAACAGTCTGATTTTTAGGCCCAGTACACAATGAACGATATTTTGGCCTGATTGATTGTCCTTGCCGCCCGTTTTTTTAACCAGCAGACTACTGTTTGGTTTATTAATTTATAATTTCATTCAGACTGACTCATGTGTAACGGGTGCCATGATAGCTGAAAATTGTTACACTTTCAATAATTTGGAACCACAATTACAGCTGGAAAATATTTCCTTGATTTATTCAGACTGAATAGTGATTCTGAAGATTTGCTCAGAGACCTCAACACAATTATTATTTATTGTAATTCTAAATAGGTAAAAAAAATGTAAGGGTTCTGGTGCAAAACATTACATGGTTATTTACTATGTAATATATCATTATAGAACAGCTAGACAAACCTGGGATATAGAAGTTGGCAAGATGAAAGCTCCCTCCTGTAACCTCCATCTTGCGATGACACTCAACCTGTAGGTTTCCAGCTGTCGGCACCGTTTCACCACAGACTTCACCTCAGATTTGATCTTGCTGATGTACAAACGAGCTACAGTAAACTCTTCCTCTATTGCACCACTGATCTCCCACAGGCTGCAGAGATAAAGCACTTTTAATAAGCACTGAATGAAAAGTACTTTGTGTTGTACAGACTACACAACAACTACAACTAAAAGTTATTAACTGCATAACTTTCAGTTGATCTTAAAAAATTTTAATGTTGGAATTTGTGAAAAAATAAAAGCAACATATTCGTAGATGACATCAAATCTATCAAGTGGTACAGTATGCGAATCACTGAGGAAAACGGGGCTAACTAATGTAAACTCGAGTTTAGATATGGAAAGAAGAAGCTATCTATTTAGCTCTTTTATCTTCCTATCCCAAGGAAATGAATGTGTAAAGATAAAGGACAATTGTACTCACCTCACCCTCGCTCCTCTTCCTCCATGGCAGCATAGTACCCAGGGTGAGGACCTAAATGCTAAGTCCTCACCCTGGGTACTTTCCCTAACTCCTGCACTACTTACTGCAAATCTGCCTTCGGCGACGCTCCATTCCTCCGCTCTTCCTGCTTCAGTGACAGATTGCGATTGCAGCCAATAGGAAGATACGCTCAACAAGGAGGCGTGTCTTCTAATTGGCTGCCCCACGACTGTCACTGACAGTCGAAGAGAGGTGGAACAGTGTGGATCGCCAAGCAATTTGCAGTAAGTAGTGCAGGAGTTAGGGAAAGTACCCAGGTGAGGACTTACGATTTAGGTCCTCACCTGGGTACTATGCTGCAGTGGATCGGGAAAAGGTGAGTATCATTGTCCTTTAAGGGAAAGTAAATGCAGGGCTGTGCTGTAGTGAAACATTGTATTGACAGCTATATGTTTGATTAGGTAGCGCTTGGAAAAGCTAGTATTTCATCATATAAATCACAGTTTCTAGTCAATAAAAGGGGGAAAATGTGTTATAGACCAAAGTTTTCCTATAGTTTATATATCTGGGAATGTGCACTGTATGTATCTTACTTTGTTATATACTGTATCCTATTCATATAATGCCCTCTCCTCTGCCCACCCCAACCGCCATGTTAAAATGAAAAAAAAAGTTTCCGATGCATACTTACATTCCCTTCACTCCCACGGCTTTCCTCCCCCTCTCGCTAACTGGAAACAGCAGAAGGGGCCGGACCATCAGCCAATCACAGATGCAGCTTCCGGCTGTGAAGATAGCCGCAGGAGCGCAAGGCAGTGAGTATAACCCCTAAAAGTTTTTTCTTTTAGTTTTAACATGCCGGTTGGGGGTCAGCGCAGAGAACTATATTAATGTGTTTATGCTAGGTGGAGAGGCAGCCAGATGGGATCTGGAGGGGGGAAGGGCTCCCTTTTCCCGCAAAACTTGAACAGGAAGACAGCTACTACTGGTCATTTCCTAGATTTGGATATGGACTGCAGGAGAACACTGAGGAGCAGAGATGTAAGGTAAGAATTTTTTAAAACTACACAGTGGGGCCAGCACTGAGGCAAATTTTAGTTTTGGGGGTGGCATGCCCTTTAAACTAGTATATGAAAAAATGCAGTAAAAAAAAGTATTGTCACGGAAATTTCACCAGAGGCAGGGCTGGACACCAGAACACGCACCTTATTTTATCTTAGTTAACTTATTTTTAATTATAATATTAGAATATTTTAGTGTTCTATATTAACCTTTGTGTGCAGGTTTGATGAATCTGTGTAAGAAACAGATTATTGGATGAGAGTCATTTACACAGAGGGGCAATCTTGCGTTTCCTGTTTCCCATGTAACAGATTGAAGTTGACAGTTAATAATTGTTAGTGTGGGTGCCACAAATGCAAACAGGTCATAGATACAGCACACCCTCTCACCAGTTTAAATTCTCCATTGCCGACAATGACACTAACTCGCTAAGGTCTTTCATGAGGCCATTTAGCACCTCAGCAATTGTTTGCGTTGATGGGTACTAAACTCCTGGAGCGATGTAGATCACTTTCCAAGGAAAGAGATGAGCCTATGGAAGATAAGCCAGAAAACCCATGTTAACTGCTCTCCTAAATAAACAGCATATATTCACAAATATTCTTATTTTTGATACGATATATGTAAAGCGAATAATACAAAAGATATATGGCAGTTAACACAGACAGATTTAATTGGAAGCTATAAAATGTTACCACACATGCCCAATGGCCGGGGTTCAACTCCCTATACTAATTGTCCGTGCGATCAGACAATTTGCCAGCACAAATATGGCTGGTAAAAGGCAAATCCATTCTAGCTGGTTGGAATCGGCTGTTATGTTCCAAGGCAACAAAAATGCTGATTAAATAATGGAACTGTGGTTCAATCAGCAAGAGTGCTGTCATTTTCACGTGTCTATTTGTCACATTTTCTACTTCACTACTTTCTGAGACAGCTCATCATTCAGAGTGCTGTCATTTTCACATGTCTGACATCATATCTACTTAATCATATCTACTTACTACATTCTGAGACATTTCACCACTCAGAGAGCTGTCATTTCACATGTCTGACATCAATCTACTTACTTACTACATTCTGAGATAGTCACCACTCAGAGTACTGTCATTTTCACATCTGACATCGTATCTACTTACTACTTTCTGAGACAGCTCATCACTCAGTGTTGTCATTTTCACATGTTTGACATCATATCTACTTACTTCTGTCTGAGACAGCTCATCACTCAGAGTGCAGTAATTTTCACATGTCCGAATCATATCTACTTACTTCTTCTGAGACAGCTCATCACTCATAGTGCTGTCATTTTCACATGTCTGACATCAATATACTTACTACATTCTGAGACAGCTCATCACTCGATGGCTGTCATTTTCACATGCCTGACATCATATCTACTTATTACATTCTGAGACGCTCCCACCACGCGAGTGCTGTCTTTTCACGTTTGACATCATATCTACTTACTACTTTCTGAGACAGCTCATCACTCAGAGTGCAGTCATTTTCACATGTCTGACATCATATCTACTTCTATTTTCTGAGACGCTCATCACTTAGTGCTGTCATTTTCACATGTGTGACATCATATCTACTTACTACTTTCTGAGACAGCTCATCACTAGTGCTGTCATTTTCACATGTGTGACATCATATCTCCTTACTACTTTCTGAGACAGCTCACATCACTCAGAGTGCTGTCATTTTCACATGTGTGACATCATATCTACTTACTACTTTTTGAGACGTTCGTCACTTAGAATCTTGTTCTGCTGCGTTTATTTTCCACCTCCTGAGACTTCTGATCATAGTTACAGCCAGTTCTTCAACGCTTGTAGGACTTCCTTCACTTCTTCCTTAGCAAAAATCATTCTCCGACGTGCAACGGCTCAGCTCCCTCTGCACCTTATCATTGTCACCACGGGTTAGAATTAGGAGCTAAATAGTACAATGTACACAAAAAAAGTCAAAGGGACACTCCTGTATGCCAGACAGGTAGGTGGGTGAAATCCCCAAGCCCCCCTCCCAGAGCCAGAGAAGTCTCCACACAAGCAAAAGTAGGGGAGACACTACTGAGGTAACCACCTTAAAATGTGAATTCACCTCAGTAGTGTACTACCCTACTTGTTTTGCTTGTTGGGACTACAATGTACACAAACAGCATCATATTAATAAAAAATCTATCTCTTAACACCCACAATTATCGCATTGGACTCTGCACTTTTGGAAGTACACATTATGAAAAATGCAGCAGACAGAATTTGCATAGGAACACACAGTGTAGTTCATCCATTCTATAGATAAAAATACAAACTCGAATGCACAGAAAAAAATGCGTATCGACCATACGTTTTTTCCTGTGTGTTTACCTTTGGGTCTGTTGGTAGTGTGTAAGTAAGCTTCAAACAGCTCAATATTTTTGAAGTGCATAATGACAACAGTATAATCTAGCAACGCTGTAGTGTTTATTAAGTAATCTCTGCAGAATGTGCAACAGTAATAATCTAGCAATGCTGTTGAGTGTTTATTAAGTAATCTCTGCAGAGATTACTTAATATAACTTAATATAAACAAGATTACTTAATTTAAACGAGAAAAAAAAATAATAACTAGTAATGCTGTTGAGTGGTTATTGAGATATCTCTGCAGAATGTGCAACAGTATAATCCAGCAACGCTCTAGTGTTTTTATTAAGTATCTCTGCAGAATGTCAACAGTAATAATCTAGCAACGCTGTTCAGTGTTTATTGAGTAATCTCTGCAGAATGAGCAACAGTAATAATCCGCAACCACCCTGTTGACTGTATATTAAGTAATCTCTGCAGAATGTACAACAGTAATAATCGGCAATGTTGTAGAGTGTTTATTAAGTAATCTCTGCAGAAAGTGCCACAGTAATAATCTACAATGCTGTTGAGTTGTTATTAGTAATCTCTGCAGAATGTGCAACAGTTATAATCTGCAACGCTGTTTAGTTTTTATTGGGATCTCTGCAGAATAGGCAACAGTAATATCTAGCACCGCCGTTGATGTTTATTAAGTAATCTATGCAAATGAGCAACAGTAAATCAGCACGCTGTTGGGTGTTTATTGAGTAATCTCTGCAGAATGTGCAACAGTAATAATCTAGCAACGCTGTTGAGTGATTATTAAGTAATCTCTGCAGAATGTGCAACAGTAATAATCAAGCAACACTGTTGAGTGATTATTAAGTAATCTCTGCAGATGTGCAACAGTAATAATCAGCAACGCTGTTGAGTGATTATTAAGTAATCTCTGCAGAATGTGCACAGAATATCTTGCAACACTGTAGTGTTTATTAAGTAACCTCTGCAGAATGTGCAATATATAATCTAGCTGCTGTGGACTGACATTAAGTATCTGCAGAATGTGCAACAGTAATAATCGGGCAAAGTTGTAGATTGTTTATTAAGTAATCTCTTCAGAATGTGCAACAGTAATAATCTAGCAATGCTGTTGGGTGTTTATTGAGTAATCTCTGCAGAATGTGCAACAGTAATAATCTATCAACGCTGTTGACTGTATATTAAGTAATCTCTTCAGAATGTGCAACAGTAATAATCTAGCAACGCTGTTGAGTGTTTTATTGGTAATCTCTGCAGAATAAGCAACAGTAATAATCCAGCAACCCTGTTGATGTATATTAAGTAATCTCTGCAGAATGTCAAAGTAATAATCGGGCAATGTTGTAGTGTTTATTATATCTCTGCAGAAAGTGCCACATAATAGTCTAGCAATGCTGTTAGTTGTATTAGTAATCTCTGCAGAATTGGCAACAGTTAATCTAGCAACGCTGTTTAGTGTTTATTGATGATCTCGGCAAATATGCAACAGTAATAATCTAGCAACGCTGTTGAGTGTTTATTAAGTAATCTATGCAGTAATGAGCAACATGTAATAATCTAGCAACGCTGTTGGGTGTTTATTGAGTATCTCTGCAGAATGTTGCAACAGTATAATCTGCAACACTTTTTGAGTGTTTTAAGTAATCTCTGCAGAATGTGCAACAGTAATAATCTAGCAACACTGTTGAGTGATTATTAAGTATCTCTGCAGAATGTGCAACAGTAATAATCTAGCAATCGCTGTTGAGTTGTTATTTAAGTAATCTCTGCAGAATGTGCAACAGTTATAATCTAGCAACGTGTTGGGTGTTATTGAGTGAATCTCTGCAGAATGTGCAACAGTAATATCTAGCAACGCTGTTAGTGTTTATTAAGTAATCTATGCGAATGTGCAACAGTAATATCTAGCAACCATGTTGATGTATTATTAAGTAACTTCTGCAGAATGTGCAACAGTAATAATCGTTGCTAGATTATTACTGTTGCACATTCTGCAGAGATTACTTAATAATCACTCAACAGTGTTGCTAGATTATAACTGTTGCACATTCTGCAGAGATTACTTAATAATGTACATTCAACTCGTTGCTAGATTATTACCTTGCACATTCTGCAGAGGTTACTTAATAAACACTACAGTGTTGCAAATTAACTGTTGCACATTCCAGAGATTACTTAATAATCACTCAACAGCGTTGCTTGATATTACTGTTGCACATTCTAGAGATTACTTAATAATCACTCAACAGCGTTGCTTGATTATTACTGTTGCACATTCTGCAGAGATTACTTAATAATCACTCAACAGCGTTGCTAGATTATTACTGTTGCACATTCTGCAGAGATTACTCAATAAACACCCAACATAGTTGCTAGATTATTACTGTTCTCATTTGCATAGATACTTAATAAACACTCAACGGCGTTGCTAGATTATTACTGTTGCATATTCTGCAGAGATCACTCAATAAACACTAAACAGCGTTGCTAGATTATAACTGTTGCACATTCTGCAGAGATTACTTAATACAACTCAACAGCATTGCTAGATTATTACTGTGGCACTTTCTGCAGAGATTACTTATAAACACTCTACAACATTGCCGATTATTACTGTTGTACATTCTGCAGAGATATTCTTAATATACAGTCAACAGGGTTGCTGGATTATTACTGTTGCTCATTCTGCAGAGATTACTCAATAAACACTGAACAGCGTTGCTAGATTATTACTGTTGCACATTCTGCAGAGATACTTAATAAACACTAGAGCGTTGCTGGATTATTCTGTTGCACATTCTGCAGAGATATCTCAATAACCACTCAACAGCATTACTAGATTATATTGTTTTCTCGTTTAAATTAAGTAATCTTGTTTATATTAAGTTATATTAAGTAATCTCTGCAGAGATTACTTAATAAACACTCAACAGCGTTGCTAGATTATTACTGTGCACATTCTCAGAGATTACTTAATAAACACTACAGCGTTGCTAGATTATTACTGTTGCTCATTATGCACTTCAAAATATTGAGCTGTTTGAAAGCTTTACTTACACCTACCACAGACCAAAGGTAACACACAGGAAAAAACGTATGGTCGTACGCATTTTTTTCTGTGCATTCGAGTTTTGTATTTTTATCTATAGAATGGGAATGAACTACACTGTGTGTTTCCTATGCAAATTCTGTTCTGCTGCATTTTTCATAATGTGTACTTCCAAAAGTGCAGAGTCCAATGCGATAATTGTGGGTGTTTAAGAGATAGATTTTTTATAATATGATTTGTTTGGAACATTGTACAGTCTCCAACAAGCAACAAGTAGGGGAGCCACTACTGAGGTGAATTCACATTTTATTAAGGTGGTTACCTCAGTAGTGTGCTCCCCTACTTTTTGCTTGTTGGAGACTCTCTGGCCTCTGGGAGTGGAGGGCTTGGGGGATTTCACCTCCTACCTGTCTGGCATACAGCAACAGGGTGTCAGTGTCCCTTTGACTTTTTTTGTGTACATTGTACTATTCTAGCTCCTAATTTCTACCCGTGGTGACAATGATAAGGTGCAGAGAGCTGAGCCGTCTGCAGTCGGAGAATGATTTTGCGAGAAGAAGTGAAGGAAGTCCTACAAGCGTTGGAGAACTGGCTGTCACTATGATCAGAAGTCTCAGGAGGTGGAAGATAAAACGCAGCAGAACAAGATTCTAAGTGACGAACTGTCTCAAAAAGTAGTAATGGATATGATGTCACACATGTGAAAATGACAGCACTCTGAGTGATGGCTGTCTCAGAAGTAGTAAGTAGATATGATGTCACACATGTGAAAATGACAGCACTAAGTGATGACTGTCTCAGAAGTAGTAAGTAGATATGTCACACATGTGAAAATGCACACACTAAGTGATGAGCTGTCTCAGAAAATAGTAGTAGATATGATGTCAGACATGTGAAATGACTGCACTCTGAGTGATGAGCTGTCTCAGAAAGTAGTAAGTAGATATGATGTCAAACGTGAAAAAGACAGCACCTGAGTGGTGAGCGTCTCAGAATGTAATAAGTAGATATGATGTCAGGCATGTGAAAATGACAGCACTCTGAGTGATGAGCTGTCTCAGATGTGTAAGTATATATGATGTGCAGACATGTGAAAATGACAGCACTATGAGTGATGAGCTGTCTCAAAGAAGAGTAGATAGTGATGTCGGACATGTGAAAATTACTGCACTCTAGTGATGAGCTGTCTCAGACAGAAGTAAGTAGATATGATGTCAAACATGTGAAAATGACAACACTGAGTGATGAGCTGCTCAAAAGTAGTAAGTAGATACGATGTCAGATGTGAAAATGACGTACTCTGAGTGGTGAGCTATCTCAGAATGTAGTAAGTAGATATGTGTCAGACATGTGATGACAGCTCTCTGAGTGGTGAAATGTCTCAGATGTAGTAATAGATATGATTAAGTAGATATGTGTCAGACATGTGAAATGACCGCACTCTGAAGATGAGCTGTCTCAGAAAGTAGTAAGTAAAAATGTGCCACATAGACACGTGAAATGACAGCACTCTTGCTGATGTAAACCACAGCTTCCATTATTTAATCAGCATTTTTGTTGCCTTGGACATAAACAGCCGTCCAACCAGCTAGAATGGATTTGCCTTTTACCAGCCATATTTGTGCTGGCAAATTGTCTGATCGCACGGACAATTAGTATAGGGAGTTGAACCCCGGCCATTGGGCATGTGTGTAACATTTTATAGCTTCCAATTAAATCTGTCTGTTAACTGCCTATACTTTTGTATCTATTCAGCTTTACATATATCGTATCAAAAATAAGAATATTTTGTGAATATAATGCTGTTTATTTAGGGAGCAGTTAACATGGGTTTTCTGGCTTTATCTTCCATAGGCTCATCTTCTTTCTTGGAAAGTGATCTACATCGCCTCCAGGATTTTAGTACCATCAACGCAAACGAATTGCTGAGGTGCTAAATGGCCTCATGAAAGACCTTAGCGAGTTTAGTGTCATTGTCGGCAATGGAGAATTTAAACTGGTGAGAAGGTGTGCTGTATCTATGACCTTTTTGCATTTGTGGCACCCACACTACAATCTATTAACTGCAACTTCAATCTGTTACATGGGAAACAGGAAACGCAAGATTGCCCCTCTGTGTAAATGACTCTCATCCAATAATCTGTTTCTTACACAGATTCATCAAACCTGCACACAAAGGTTAATATAGAACACACTAAAATATTCTAACATATTAATTAAAAATAATTAACTAAGATAAAATAAGGCTGTGTTCTGGTGTCCATCCCTGCCTCTGGTTGAAATTTCCGTGACAATACTTTTTTTTACTGCATTTTTTCATATACTGTAGTTAGGGCATGTCCACCCCCAAAACTAAAATTTGCCTCAGTCTGGCCCCACTGTGTAGTTTTAAAAATTCTTACCTTACATCTCTGCTCCTCATGGTTCTCCTGCAGTCCATATCCAATCTAGGAAATTGACCATGTAGTAGCTGTCTTCCTTTCAAAAAGGGAGCCCCTTCCCCCCCTCCAGATCCCATCTGCTGCCTCTCCACCTAGCATAAACACTATTAATATAGTTCTCTGCGCTGACCCCCAACCGGCATGTTAAAACTAAAAGAAAAAACTTTTAGGGTGTATACTCCCTGCCTTGCGCTCCTGCGGCTATCTTCACAGCCGAAGCTGCATCTGTGATGGGCTGATGGTCCGGCCCCTCTCTGCTGTTTCCAGTTGGCAGAGAGGGGGAGAAAATAGCCGTGGGAGTGAAGGAATGTAAGTATGCATCGGACAACTTTTTTTTCATTTCCATGGCGGTTGGGGGTGGGCAAGGAAGAGGACATTATATGAATGATACAGTATATAACAAAGTAAGATACATACAGTGCACATCCCAGTATATAAACTATAGGAAAACTTTGGTCTATAACACATTTTCCCCTTTTTATTGACTAGAAACTGATGATTTATATGATGAAATACTAGCTTTTCCAAGTGCTACCTAATCAAACAATAGCTGTCAATACAATGTTTCACTACAGCAGCCCTGCATTTACTTCCCTTAAAGGACAATGATACTCACCTTTTCCCCGATCCACGCAGCATAGTACCCAGGGAGGACCTAAAATCGCTAAGTCCTCACCCTGGGTACTTTCCCTAACTCCTGCACTACTTACTGCAAATCTGCTTCGGCGATCCACACTGTTCCACCTCTCTTCGACTGTCAGTGACAGTCGTGGGGCAGCCAATTAGAAGACACGCCTCCTTGTTGAGCGTATCTTCCTATTGGCTGCACTCAATCTGTCACTGAAGCAGGAAGAGCGGAGGAATGGAGGCGATCGCCGAAGCAGATTTGCAGTAAGTAGTGCAGGAGTTAGGGAAAGTACCCAGGGTGAGGACTTAGCAATTTAGGTCCTCACCTGGGTACTATGCTGCCATGGAGGAAGAGGAGCGAGGTGAGGTGAGTACAATTGTCCTTATATCTTTACACATTCATTCCTTGGGATAGGAAGATAAAAGAGCTAAATGATAGCTTCTTCTTTCCATATCTAAACTCGAGTTTACATTTAGTAGCCCCGTTTTCCTCAGTGATTCGCTATACTGTACCACCTTGATAGATTTGATGTCATCACGAATTATGTTGCTTTTATGTTTTTCACAAATTCCAACATTAAAATTTTTTTAAGATCAACTGAATTATTATGCAGTTAATAACTTTTAGTTGTAGTTTGTTTGTAGTCTGCTACAACACAAAGTACTTTTCATTGTCTAAAAAGTATGTCAGTGCTTATTAAAAGTGCTTTATCTCTGCAGCCTGTGGAGATCAGTGGTGCAATAGAGGAAGAGTTTACGGTAGCTCGTTTGTACATCAGAAGATCAAATCTGAGGTGAAGTCTGTGGTGAAACGCTGCCGACGCTGGAGAACCTACAGGTGTGAGTGTCATCGCAAGATGGAGGTTACAGGAGGGAGCTTTCATCTTGCAACTTCTGATATCCCAGGTTTGTCTGCTGTTCTATAATGTATATATTATCTAGTAAATAACCTATGTAAGTTTTTGCACCAGAACCCTTACATTTTTTTTACCTATTTAGAATTACAATATAATAATTGTGTTGGTTCTCTGAGCAAATCTTCAGAATCACTATTTCAGTCTGAATAAATCAAGGAATATTTCCCAGCTGTACTTGTGTGGTTCCAAATTATTGGAAAAGTGTAACAATTTTCAGCTCTATCATGGCACCCGTTACACATGAGTCAGTCTGACTGAAATAATAATTAATAAACCAAACAGTAGTCTGCTGGTTGAAAAAAACGTGCGCAGGACAAAATCATCAGGCCAAAATATCGTTCATTGTGTACTGGGCCTAAAAATCAGACTGTTGCATGGGAAAATGAGAAGTGAGTCATGTGTTAAGTACTAGTGTATAGAAATGTGACCATTGCATTTTATATATTCTACTAAATGTTTTAGCTCTGGGTAACATTTTCAACCTGTTCCTCTAATATTTAATATAAACTTCTGATGGAGGTCAATAATCTCAGGTACAGAAAATCACCCATATGACCACCAGGAAATCAAACAGGCTAAAAACACATACCGTACATTGAATTTTTCTCAGCTATGAGTATATCCCAATTCCATCTTTAGAACAGAACAGGTTGGATTTTTCCAGAGATTGTCTGGTTTGCCATTGTTTTCATACAGTATCTATGGCCTTTATCTAGAGACATACTTTCCATTTACTCCTAGTTCTTAACTAGTCCATATGCATTGATGTTTTTTTTTTATGTTGCTGGCTTTGCCTAGTGTTGTAGGTGCAATCCTCCACACCATCCTACCCGAGGATTTAGGGCAATCCAAAGTATATAGAAGCAAAGGAGCACACTACTGCTGCCATTATTTTCCATAATTGTATGGTCAAAGAGCTGTTAGTAATGAAGATTTGGACACAATATTATGGGGTTGCAGTTTATATATAACCATGGCAGGTTTCCTTTGAAATAAGTTATTTATCATCTTACAAAAATGTTTATCAGAAATGAACTCAGAGGGTTTTTATTCACAGCATGAAGCAAAGATTAGGTCCTTGAACGAGTACATGCCACACGTGAGCTAAGAAAAGACAGCTAGAAGAAGCCTATGATACTCTGAATGAGGAGTTGACTAAGATGCAATCTCAAGGTAAACAGAGCTCTCTTTCATTAATAGACCAAGGCAATATGAGCTGCAGGAAAATGTTAAGCAGATTACCGTATATACTCGAGTAAAAGACAATTTTACAGGCTTTAAAAATAGCTGAAAACCGAACTTGGCTTACTCGGGTCATCACTCTGCATCCACTGATCTGCGGGTGTTCTGGGCCTGGCCTGAGGGTGTTTGCCACTGCAGATGTTTGGGAACTACAACCACCAGATTATAGCATTCAGTTGTAGTAACATCTGGATGTCCAAGGAATTGGGGGTTGCTGTGTGGGAATACTGCCATTTAAATGGCAACTAATGCCTGGAAACAATACTGAATCAGGAGGATGGTATCTATTTTTAAAAAGATTGCCTTCTAATTCTGTATTGTTTTGAGCTTTAGTTGCCCTTTAAATAGACAGCAGATTCCCATACAGTAGTCCCATACAGTAATAGCCACACTGGATTTTGGATATTTCGTATGGGACTACTGTATGGGAATTCTGCTGTCCATTTAAAGGGCAACTAAAGCCTCAAAACAATGCAAAATCAGAAGAAGGATGATATATATGTTTGCCTTCTGATTCTGTATTGTTTTGAGTTGAGCTGATCTTTAAATGGACAGCAGAATTCCCATACATTAGTCCCATACGTTAATAGTCATACTGGATTTGACTATTACTATATGGACTACTGTATGGGAATTCTGCTGTCCATTTAAAGGGCAAATAAAGCCTCAAAACAATACAAATCAGAAGCAGTATTGGTCATAATTTCTACCCTCGACTTATACTCGATCCAATCAGTTTTTACTCATTTTCAGGTAAAAATAGGTACCTCGGTTTATACTCGACTTATACGACCTATTTTGAGTATATAGGGTATTATTTATAGGTGACTTATTGTTTCACTTGCCTTTGTATGTAACTCCTAAGTAAGGTAGAACAGAAATCTACAGTCCACAAAGCAAATTGATCATTGAGTTGTAATAATTCCAACACATTAACTTCATTAATCGCTTAGGCAACATGCATGCTACTGTCATCATAAGTCCTGCACCCAAACTTCTCTAATCATTTTTAAACCTAGCCACGTCTGAAAAGAAAACCTTTTCTCTCCTTAAGGTGTCCATACCTGAGGAAAGGATAGAGAATGATTGCAGCTCTGTTAAGCTGGGTACACACTGTGGGATCCTCCACTGCAACAGTTGGCCAGGATGAAGGACTGTCAGTCACGCAAAAGTAGCTGTGTTCAGCCGTGGTTCTCCGATGCATCTGTTAGCCTATCGTCCGATTCGGAAGGAAAATGGTTGGTCGTGGCCGCCGCAAAGCCATGCAATTTTCTTCCCCGTTCGACAGATACACTGAAGTATTAGTCATCGGGCAGAAAAATTTCACGATGTGTTGATGTGTACTCAAAAGTTGTTTCAGGTGCAAAAAACACGTATCACGTATCACAGAAACGACTGATTAAAATAACACATAACTTGTCTTTCTATGTGATTAAAGGTTAATGTCCATCACCAACTAAAATTTAAACCACTACTGGCTCCACTGTGTAGTGTTCAAATATCCTTACCTTACATCTCTGCCCCTTATGGTTCCCCTGCAGTGCCTGTTCAAGTTCCAAAAATAAACGTAGGAGGTGTCAGTGAGTCATCCGGGCCCTGCTTCCTCTTTGTCCCACTAAGAGTTTTTTTGCACATGTAGGAGAGCACTCTGGATCCCTTCTTGCTCCTTCACCCCCTACTATCAAAATATTATTTTTGTAGTAAGGGAACTGTAGCCCACCCCCAACTGTAATGTTAGTTTTATAAAAAAAACTCACTCGCTTCGTTCCCCAGCCTCTCAGCCGTCAGTCCAGCCCTATTGCTACTTCTGGCAATACCCAGAAGATAACTATGAGGAAATCAACAGAAGACATAGACACACCTGCGGAATTGCTGCACAATGACTCCAAGACTTGGAATCACTGTGCAGCAATTCCGGAGTGCTTTTAAGTCCTCTTTTCTTGTTGGTTTCCCATTGTCTGAACGGTCTGGGGCAATGGCACCCGGACCACCAAATTTGTTTGGTGAGCATAAAATAAGTATTTTCCTCCTTATGCTTTCATTCAAATCTATATATAATGAACTGCTTGATGGACCTTCCAGGCACAGATCAACATTAGGAGAAGGGCCCAGGGCAAGGCACCCCAGACCACACGTGGATCTAATTAAGTGTGCTTAGGATCTATTTGTATTACAAACGATATACATTTGGGTGTTTTAGCCCAGAAATAACTAACATTTATTTACCCACCAAAAGTGGTTATTAAGTAATCTCTGCAGAATGTGCAACAGTTATAATCTAGCAACGCTGTTTAGTGTTTATTGAGTGATCTCTGCAGAATATGCAACAGTAATAATCTAGCAACGCTGTTGAGTGTTTATTAAGTAATCTATGCAGAATGAGCAACAGTAATAATCTAGCAACGCTGTTGGGTGTTTATTGAGTAATCTCTGCAGAATGTGCAACAGTAATAATCTAGCAACACTGTTGAGTGATTTTAATAATCTCTGCATAATGTGCACAGGTAAATAATCTAGCAACGCTGTTGAGTGATTATTAATAATCTGCCTGCAGAATGTGCAACAGTAATAATCTAGCAACGCTGTTGAGTGATTATTAAGTAATCTCTGCAGAATGTGCAACAGTAATAATCAAGCAACACTGTTGAGTGATTATTAAGTAATCTCTGCAGAATGTGCAACAGTAATAATCAAGCAACGCTGTTGAGTGATTATTAAGTAATCTCTGCAGAATGTGCAACAGTAATAATCAAGCAACCCACTTTTGGTGGGTAAATAAATGTTAGTTATTTCTGGGCTAAAACACCCAAATGTATACGTTTGTAATACAAATAGATCCTAAGCACACTTAATTAGATCCACGTGTGGTCTGGGGTGCCTTGCCCTGGGCCCTTCTCCTAATGTTGATCTGTGCCTGGAAGGTCCATCAAGCAGTTCATATATATAGATTTGAATGAAAGCATAAGGAGGAAAATACTTATTTTATGCTCACCAAACAAATTTGGTGGTCCGGGTGCCATTGCCCCAGACCGTTCAGACAATGGGAAACCAACAAGAAAAGAGGACTTAAAAGCACTCCGGAATTGCTGCACAGTGATTCCAAGTCTTGGAGTCATTGTGCAGCAATTCCGCAGGTGTGCTATGTCTTCTGTTGATTTCCTCATAGTTATCTTCTGGGTATTGCCAGAAGTAGCAATAGGGCTGGACTGACGGCTGAGAGGCTGGGGAACGAAGCGAGTGAGTTTTTTTTATAAAACTAACATTACAGTTGGGGGTGGGCTACAGTTCCCTTACTACAAAAATAATATTTTGATAGTAGGGGGTGAAGGAGCAAGAAGGGATCCAGAGTGCTCTCCTACATGTGCAAAAAAACTCTTAGGGGACAAAGAGGAAGCAGGGCCCGGATGACTCACTGACACCTCCTACGTTTATTTTTGGAACTTGAACAGGCACTGCAGGGGAACCATAAGGGGCAGAGATGTAAGGTAAGGATATTTGAACACTACACAGTGGAGCCAGTAGTGGTTTAAATTTTAGTTGGTGATGGACATTAACCTTTAATCACATAGAAAGACAAGTTATGTGTTATTTTAATCAGTCGTTTCTGTGATACGTGATACGTGTTTTTTGCACCTGAAACAACTTTTGAGTACACATCAACACATCGTGAAATTTTTCTGCCCGATGACTAATACTTCAGTGTATCTGTCGAACGGGGAAGAAAATTGCATGGCTTTGCGGCGGCCACGACCAACCATTTTCCTTCCGAATCGGACGATAGGCTAACAGATGCATCGGAGAACCACGGCTGAACACAGCTACTTTTGCGTGACTGACAGTCCTTCATCCTGGCCAACTGTTGCAGTGGAGGATCCCACAGTGTGTACCCAGCTTAACAGAGCTGCAATCATTCTCTATCCTTTCCTCAGGTATGGACACCTTAAGGAGAGAAAAGGTTTTCTTTTCAGACGTGGCTAGGTTTAAAAATGATTAGAGAAGTTTGGGTGCAGGACTTATGATGACAGTAGCATGCATGTTGCCTAAGCGATTAATGAAGTTAATGTGTTGGAATTATTACAAACTCAATGATCAATTTGCTTTGTGGACTGTAGATTTCTGTTCTACCTTACTTAGGAGTTACATACAAAGGCAAGTGAAACAATAAGTCACCTATAAATAATACCCTATATACTCAAAATAGTGTCGTATAAGTCGAGTATAAACCGAGGTACCTATTTTTACCTGAAAATGAGTAAAAACTGATTGGATCGAGTATAAGTCGAGGGTAGAAATTATGACCAATACTGCTTCTGATTTGTATTGTTTTGAGGCTTTATTTGCCCTTTAAATGGACAGCAGAATTCCCATACAGTAGTCCATATAGTAATAGTCAAATCCAGTATGACTATTAACGTATGGGACTAATGTATGGAATTCTGCTGTCCATTTAAAGATCAGCTCAACTCAAAACAATACAGAATCAGAAGGCAAACATATATATCATCCTTCTTCTGATTTTGCATTGTTTTGAGGCTTTAGTTGCCCTTTAAATGGACAGCAGAATTCCCATACAGTAGTCCCATACGAAATATCCAAAATCCAGTGTGGCTATTACTGTATGGGACTACTGTATGGGAATCTGCTGTCTATTTAAAGGGCAACTAAAGCTCAAAACAATACAGAATTAGAAGGCAATCTTTTTAAAAATAGATACCATCCTCCTGATTCAGTATTGTTTCCAGGCATTAGTTGCCATTTAAATGGCAGTATTCCCACACAGCAACCCCCAATTCCTTGGACATCCAGATGTTACTACAACTGAATGCTATAATCTGGTGGTTGTAGTTCCCAAACATCTGCAGTGGCAAACACCCTCAGGCCAGGCCCAGAACACCCGCAGATCAGTGGATGCAGAGTGATGACCCGAGTAAGCCAAGTTCGGTTTTCAGCTATTTTTAAAGCCTGTAAAATTGTCTTTTACTCGAGTATATACGGTAATCTGCTTAACATTTTCCTGCAGCTCATATTGCCTTGGTCTATTAATGAAAGAGAGCTCTGTTTACCTTGAGATTGCATCTTAGTCAACTCCTCATTCAGAGTATCATAGGCTTCTTCTAGCTGTCTTTTCTTAGCTCACGTGTGGCATGTACTCGTTCAAGGACCTAATCTTTGCTTCATGCTGTGAATAAAAACCCTCTGAGTTCATTTCTGATAAACATTTTTGTAAGATGATAAATAACTTATTTCAAAGGAAACCTGCCTGGTTATATATAAACTGCAACCCCATAATATTGTGTCCAAATCTTCATTACTAACAGCTCTTTGACCATACAATTATGGAAAATAATGGCAGCAGTAGTGTGCTCCTTTGCTTCTATATACTTTGGATTGCCCTAAATCCTCGGGTAGGATGGTGTGGAGGATTGCACCTACAACACTAGGCAAAGCCAGCAACATAAAAAAAAAACATCAATGCATATGGACTAGTTAAGAACTAGGAGTAAATGGAAAGTATGTCTCTAGATAAAGGCCATAGATACTGTATGAAAACAATGGCAAACCAGACAATCTCTGGAAAAATCCAACCTGTTCTGTTCTAAAGATGGAATTGGGATATACTCATAGCTGAGAAAAATTCAATGTACGGTATGTGTTTTTAGCCTGTTTGATTTCCTGGTGGTCATATGGGTGATTTTCTGTACCTGAGATTATTGACCTCCATCAGAAGTTTATATTAAATATTAGAGGAACAGGTTGAAAATGTTACCCAGAGCTAAAACATTTAGTAGAATATATAAAATGCAATGGTCACATTTCTATACCTAGTACTTAACACATGACTCACTTCTCATTTTCCCATGCAACAGTCTGATTTTTAGGCCCAGTACACAATGAACGATATTTTGGCCTGATGATTTTGTCCTGCGCACGTTTTTTTCAACCAGCAGACTACTGTTTGGTTTATTAATTATTATTTCAGTCAGACTGACTCATGTGTAACGGGTGCCATGATAGAGCTGAAAATTGTTACACTTTTCCAATAATTTGGAACCACACAAGTACAGCTGGGAAATATTCCTTGATTTATTCAGACTGAAATAGTGATTCTGAAGATTTGCTCAGAGAACCAACACAATTATTATATTGTAATTCTAAATAGGTAAAAAAAATGTAAGGGTTCTGGTGCAAAAACTACATAGGTTATTTACTAGATAATATATACATTATAGAACAGCAGACAAACCTGGGATATCAGAAGTTGCAAGATGAAAGCTCCCTCCTGTAACCTCCATCTTGCGATGACACTCACACCTGTAGGTTCTCCAGCGTCGGCAGCGTTTCACCACAGACTTCACCTCAGATTTGATCTTCTGATGTACAAACGAGCTACCGTAAACTCTTCCTCTATTGCACCACTGATCTCCACAGGCTGCAGAGATAAAGCACTTTTAATAAGCACTGACATACTTTTTAGACAATGAAAAGTACTTTGTGTTGTAGCAGACTACAAACAAACTACAACTAAAAGTTATTAACTGCATAATAATTCAGTTGATCTTAAAAAAATTTTAATGTTGGAATTTGTGAAAAACATAAAAGCAACATAATTCGTGATGACATCAAATCTATCAAGGTGGTACAGTATAGCGAATCACTGAGGAAAACGGGGCTACTAAATGTAAACTCGAGTTTAGATATGGAAAGAAGAAGCTATCATTTAGCTCTTTTATCTTCCTATCCCAAGGAATGAATGTGTAAAGATATAAGGACAATTGTACTCACCTCACCTCGCTCCTCTTCCTCCATGGCAGCATAGTACCCAGGTGAGGACCTAAATTGCTAAGTCCTCACCCTGGGTACTTTCCCTAACTCCTGCACTACTTACTGCAAATCTGCTTCGGCGATCGCCTCCATTCCTCCGCTCTTCCTGCTTCAGTGACAGATTGACGTGCAGCCAATAGGAAGATACGCTCAACAAGGAGGCGTGTCTTCTAATTGGCTGCCCCACGACTGTCACTGACAGTCGAAGAGAGGTGGAACAGTGTGGATCGCCGAAGCAGATTTGCAGTAAGTAGTGCAGGAGTTAGGGAAAGTACCCGGGTGAGGACTTAGCGATTTTAGGTCCTCCCTGGGTACTATGCTGCAGTGGATCGGGGAAAAGGTGAGTATCATTGTCCTTTAAGGGAAGTAAATGCAGGGCTGCTGTAGTGAAACATTGTATTGACAGCTATTGTTTGATTAGGTAGCACTTGGAAAAGCTAGTATTTCATCATATAAATCATCAGTTTCTAGTCAATAAAAAGGGGAAAATGTGTTATAGACCAAAGTTTTCCTATAGTTTATATACTGGGATGTGCACTGTATGTATCTTACTTTGTTATATACTGTATCATTCATATAATGTCCTCTCTCCTTGCCCACCCCCAACCGCCATGGAAATGAAAAAAAAGTTGTCCGATGCATACTTACATTCCTTCACTCCCACGGCTATTTTCTCCCCCTCTCTGCCAACTGGAAACAGCAGAGAGGGGCCGGACCATCAGCCCATCACAGATGCAGCTTCGGCTGTGAAGATAGCCGCAGGAGCGCAAGGCAGGGAGTATACACCCTAAAAGTTTTTTCTTTTAGTTTTAACATGCCGGTTGGGGGTCAGCGCAGAGAACTATATTAATAGTGTTTATGCTAGGTGGAGAGGCAGCAGATGGGATCTGGAGGGGGGGAAGGGGCTCCCTTTTTGAACAGGAAGACAGCTACTACATGGTCAATTTCCTAGATTGGATATGGACTGCAGGAAACCATGAGGAGCAGAGATGTAAGGTAAGAATTTTTAAAACTCACAGTGGGGCCAGACTGAGGCAAATTTTAGTTTTGGGGGTGGACATGCCCTTAACTACAGTATATGAAAAAAGCAGTAAAAAAAAGTATTGTCACGGAAATTTCAACCAGAGGCAGGGATGGACACCAGAACACAGCCTTATTTTATCTTAGTTAATTATTTTTAATTAATATGTTAGAATATTTTAGTGTGTTCTATATTAACCTTTGTGTGCAGGTTTGATGAATCTGTGTAAGAAACAGATTATTGGATGAGAGTCATTTACACAGAGGGGCAATCTTGCGTTTCCTGTTTCCCATGTAACAGATTGAAGTTGCAGTTAATAGATTGTAGTGTGGGTGCCACAAATGCAAAAAGGTCATAGATACAGCACACCTTCTCACCAGTTTAAATTCTCCATTGCCGACAATGACACTAAACTCGCTAAGGTCTTTCATGAGGCCATTTAGCACCTCAGCAATTCGTTTGCGTTGATGGTACTAAAATCCTGGAGGCGATGTAGATCACTTTCCAAGAAAGAAGATGAGCCTATGGAAGATAAAGCCAGAAAACCCATGTTAACTGCTCCCTAAATAAACAGCATTATATTCACAAAATATTCTTATTTTTGATACGATATATGTAAAGCTGAATAGATACAAAAGATAGGCAGTTAACAGACAGATTTAATTGGAAGCTATAAAATGTTACACACATGCCCAATGGCCGGGGTTCAACTCCCTATACTAATTGTCCGTGCGATCAGACAATTTGCCAGCACAAATATGGCTGGTAAAAGGCAAATCCATTCTAGCTGGTTGGGACGGCTGTTTATGTCCAAGGCAACAAAAATGCTGATTAAATAATGGAAGCTGTGGTTTACATCAGCAAGAGTGCTGTCATTTCACGTGTCTATGTGGCACATTTTTACTTACTACTTTCTGAGACAGCTCATCTTCAGAGTGCGGTCATTTTCACATGTCTGACATCATATCTACTTAATCATATCTACATTACTACATCTGAGACATTTCACCACTCAGAGAGCTGTCATTCACATGTCTGACACATATCTACTTACTACATTCTGAGATAGCTCACCACTCAGAGTACTGTCATTTTCACATCTGACATCGTATCTACTTACTACTTTTGAGCAGCTCATCACTCAGTGTTGTCATTTTCACATGTTTGACATCATATCTACTTACTTCTGTCTGAGACAGCTCATCACTAGAGTGCAGTAATTTTCACATGTCCGACATCATATCTACTCTTCTTGAGACAGCTCATCACTCATAGTGCTGTCATTTTCACATGTCTGCACATCATATATACTATACAATCTGAGACAGCTCATCACTCAGAGTGCTGTCATTTTCACATGCCTGACATCATATCTACTTATTACATTCTGAGACCGCTCACCACTCAGAGTGCTGTCTTTTTCACGTTTGACATCATATCTACTTACTACTTTCTGAGACAGCTCATCACTCAGAGTGCAGTCATTTCACATGTCTGACATCATATCTACTACTATTTTCTGAGACAGCTCATCACTTAGTGTGGCATTTTCACATGTGTGACATATCTACTTCTACTTCTGAGACAGTCATCACTTAGTGCTGTCATTTTCACATGTGTGACATCATATCTACTTACTACTTCTGAGACAGCCATCACTCAGAGTGCTGTCATTTTCACATGTGTGACATCATATCCATTACTACTTTTTGAGACAGTTCGTCACTTAGAATCTTGTTCTGCTGCGTTTTATCTTCCACCTCCTGAGACTTCTGATCATAGTGACAGCCAGTTCTTCCAACGCTTGTAGGATTCCTTCACTTCTTCTCAGCAAAATCATTCTCCGACTGCAGACGGCTCAGCTCCTCTGCACCTTATCATTGTCACCACGGGTAGAAATTAGGAGCTAGAATAGTACAATGTACACAAAAAAGTCAAAGGGACACTCCAGCACACCGCTGTTGCTGTATGCCAGACAGGTAGGAGGTGAAATCCCCCAGCCCTCCATCCCAGAGGCCAGAGAGTCTCCAACAAGCAAAACAGTAGGGGAGCACACTACTGAGGTAACCACCTTAATAAAATGTGAATTCACCTCAGTAGTGGCTCCCCTACTTGTTTGCTTGTTGGAGACTGTACAATGTCCAAACAAATCAATTATAAAAAATCTATCTCTTAAACACCCACAATTATCGCATTGGACTCTGCACTTTTGGAGTACACTTATGAAAAATGCAGCAGAACAGAATTTGCATAGGAAACACACAGTGTAGTTCATTCCCATTCTATAGATAAAATACAAAACTCGAATGCACAGAAAAAAATGCGTACGACCATACGTTTTTTCCTGTGTGTTACCTTTGGTTGTGGTAGTGTAAGTAAAGCTTTCAAACAGCTCAATATTTTGAAGTGCATAATGAGCAACAGTAATAATCTAGCAACGCTGTAGTGTTTATTAAGTAATCTCTGCAGAATGTGCACAGTAATAATCTAGCAACGCTGTTGAGTGTTTATTAAGTAATCTCTGCAGAGATTACTTAATATAACTTAATATAAACAAGATTACTTAATTTAAACGAGAAAAACAATAATAATCTAGTAATGCTGTTGAGTGGTTATTGAGAATCTCTGCAGAATGTGCAACAGAATAATCCGCAACGCTCTAGTGTTTATTAAGTATCTCTGCAGAAGTGCAACAGTAATAATCTAGCAACGCTGTTCAGTGTTTATTGAGTAATCTCTGCGAATGAGCAACAGTAATATCCAGCAACCCTGTTGACTGTATATTAAGAATATCTCTGCAGAATGTACAACAGTAATAATCGGCAATGTTGTAGAGTGTTTATAAGTAATCTCTGCAGAAAGTGCCACAGTAATAATCTAGCAATGCTGTTGAGTTGTATTAAGTAATCTCTGCAGAATGTGCAACAGTTATAATCTAGCAACGCTGTTAGTGTTTATTGAGTGATCTTGCAGAATATGCAACAGTAATAATCTAGCAACGCCGTTGAGTGTTTATTAAGTAATCTATGCAAATGAGAACAGTAATAATCTAGCAACTATGTTGGTGTTTATTGAGTAATCTCTGCAGAATGTGCAACAGTAATAATCTAGCAACGCTGTTGAGTGATATTAAGTAATCTCTGCAGAATGTGCAACAGTAATAATAAGCAACGCTGTTGAGTGATTATTAAGTAATCTCTAGAATGTGCAACAGTAATAATCAGCAACGCTGTTGAGTGATTATTAAGTAATCTCTGCAGAATGTGCAACAGTTAATATTGCAACACTGTAGTGTTTATTAAGTAAACTCTGCAGAATGTGCAAGGTAATAATCTAGCAACGGTTGATGTACATAAGTAATCTGCAGAATGTGCAACAGTAATAATCGGGCAAAGTTGAGATTGTTATTAAGTAATCTCTTCAGAATGTGAACAGTAATAATCGGCAATGTGTAGAGTGTTTATTAAGTAATCTCTGCAGAAAGTGCCACAGTAATAGTCTAGCAATGCTGTTGAGTTGTTATTAAGTAATCTCTGCAGAATGTGCAACAGTTATAATCTAGCAACACTGTTGAGTGATTATTAAGTAATCTCTGCAGAATGTGCAACAGTAATAATCTAGCAACGCTGTTGAGTGTATATTAAGTAATCTCTGCAGAATGTGCAACATAATAATTAGCAACGCTGTTGAGTGTATTATTAAGAATCTCTGCAGAATGCAACGTAATAATCTAGCCCAATGTAGTGTTTATTAAATAATCTCTGCAGAATGTGCAACAGTAATAATCTAGCAACGCTGTTGAGTGTATATTAAGTAATCACTGCAGAATGTGCAACAGTAATAATCTAGTAGTGCTCTAAAGTGTTTACAACAAAATCCACAATAACAGAGCTGAGCGTTATTACCTCATCTTGGTCCAACATCTGCTGTTTAAGCTTTTCAACCAGTTGGCTGTGCTGATTAATTTCATCATCCTGTAAATAGAAATAAGTATTCAGACCTTTATTTGTGTTTTTCAAGAGAAAACCTAAAGTAAATTAAATGTATATAGGAACAAGTTCCCTGATTAGAATATGGACAATAACAGCAAAAAAAACGATGTAGTCACACTCCAAACAGTAAGAAGGTGATTTAATAAGCCAACATCAGTGATATACAATGTTTCGGGGGAACGTGCTCCCTGAAACGTTGTGTATATCACTGATATTGGTTTATTAAATCAACTTATTACCATTTGCAGTGCGACTACATCCTTTTTTGCTGTTACTGTTTTAATTCCCTAGGAAGTGGGAATCCCCTTGTAGCCAGCACCCACAGAGTTTAAGTGTGCATAAGGACCTATTGTGTTTTTAGAATATGGACAAACATTGGCATATCCTTCTTCATCATTAAAGGGACACTAAACCAGTACAGTAAATCTCTATCTATTATTCACATGGAGATCGCTTATTACCACCACCTTGTGAATAAAAAAACACCCGAAAAACAGAGATAAACGTACCTACCAGTGCTCCACTTGCGGGTTGACTGAGCTCCTATCTTTTTACACATGCATGGCAATAATAAATATTTGAGCGCGATCGGGACAGCGCGTCTATCAGCTGGGGAGAAGCCGAGAGTGAATCGTCGGAATGTTTGTCTATGTAACCAGGGCATTCTATTATTCACAAGTAGGGGAGATCGCTTATTCCCACCTCCCTGTAAATAATAGAACGCTCTGGTCACACAGATAAACTTACCTACCGGCGATTCACTTTTATGCAGATTCTGTCGAATACCTTACCTTGTCATCCAGTTGCTTGTACATTTTCCTAATTTCCTCTTCATACTTCCTCCTTTCCTCTTCTGAGATTCGGATAACAATGGATGAATTGTTATCATTGACAGGGGTTTCATCAATGACCTCCGGGGTAAGTTGCTCCTCATCACTGAGCTGCTCAGTTTCAGGAACATTTTCTCCTGTAATAAAAAAAAACAGTAAATCAAATTGGAGAAGTGAGTAGTTTTATTTCTTTGTTCAATTACAGGAGACCTCAGGTCAAAATGAATTCATCATATGTAAATAAACATGATTTATAAATCATGTCTAATTACAAAACCACTTAAATAAAGTGAATTCATTTATAGAAAGCAATGATTCAGTCTTAATATCCATATTTCTGTGCGGTTCCTCACCATTCCTCCAGCGGCCAAGTTCAGCCTCCAGCTTCTGGATAGTGTCCTTCAGAGTCTTGTTCTTTTCCTTTTCCTTCTCATACTTCTTCTTCCACTGTTCTGCAGTTAGCTCCAAGTTGACAGATGCAGTATTTTTTATGGTCTTAGCCCTTTAGAAGCCAATATAAGCTTAATATTTGAATTTTCTAATACAGTGATACAAGTGCTACAACTTTTCTATTTGGTTTTTTTTACTTCATTTTAAGATACATTATATTTTATTGAACTAATATCTATGTTCCAGCTATAGCTGCAAAGGTAAGAGTGGCAACACTGATTCTAGCTGGTAGGGTAGTCCTGTTGGGGAGGAGGCATCTTATTTTTTTATTTTTTTCGTTTGCCTTATAACTCCACTGCTACCATATCCACAGCACAGAATAGAAATGCACAAGTGGACCTTTGACAGCTCGCTGCTCTGCTTGGGGTTAAAATTGGGAGATTGGAGTAGTCACTTATTCTATGCAGGAAATGATGGAAAATCACTATGAACATTATTATATTGTTACTTGTATGTGCAGATTAAAGGACATCTATAAATATAAAACTTATTTTTTTAAACATCTCCTTACCTCCTTACCAGCATAAAATTATTTTTCTGGTAGGTAGGAGGGAGTATTCCTACCTCCTGATTTTGTGCCAGTGCAAAGCGATGTTATAGTTCCACTTTTGCACTTCAGGTCTGAGGCTATTTGTCAGCTGCCTGATGTGTTTTTTGTAAAACAGAAAGGAGGAACTTTCATTGCGGAGGTAGGAGTACTCACTTTTGCCTCCAATACATTTACTCTATGCAGGTAAAACTTCTTTTATAGACATAAGACACACATTTCAAATACACTTTTCAATCTTTACATAATTCTGCTCGCTATATCTGTGCTATATGAGACTTCAGACCTCATTAAGCATATTACCTCTGACCAAACATTAGGGTTGACTTAGTTTCTGCATCATTGTAACTGGATGGAGAACAGCATATAAACATGGTTGTCCTGCAGTTTCCACCCAATGAATCCTGAAGAATTCTTGTCATCTTGCTATCTCTGTAGGGCACGTAACCTTTCTAAAATGAAAATAAATGTTATGAATGTTTTATATATATATAAAGGATGGTAATCCCTACATTGTTACGAGTCCCGAGGGAGATAAATGATGGAAAGATCAGCACTCTGGGAACCTCTTGTCCAGTCTTCCCTCCCACCCTTCCTTAGTTGCAATAAAAACTTGGAATTAAAAGAACTACAAAATCATCTAACAAATAATATGTTATATGAAAAAACATTTCCTTGCTCACAAGGAACCTTCGCTAAATTTTATAGAAATTGGGAACATTGGTATACAGACCCAAGATCAATGTAAGAAAAGGGGGGGGAGAGATCGAGCTTACAGACTAGAGGATATGGGGGTGAGATATAAGATGACAGGAATCAGTAGGCTGTAAAGAGATTGGCAGTGGAGCGTGTTATATTGCATAATGTTATAATATATAATTATTACTCTTGATGTATCTACTTTACTAAAACTGTATTTATATATAACATCGATAAAAATTAATTGATTAAAAAAAAAAAAACCTTGGAATTAATTGTATGTAAAGCATCAATTTTTGTCAATTTATTTGGATATACAAGGGTGCTTAGGATTGCCCTGAACATACACAGGGTAAATAGGCATTCCTGTGTTTTGGGGAAGGGAGAATGTGTTAAATTGTGCAGATTACCTACAAATAATCTATGTACTAGAACCTTTGGGGAAATTATATTGGAGATAGTAAGGGTTATTCAATAAAAGTTCTTATCATTTAAAATGTTGCTAATTTTCCCCCAACCAATGTTGGCTTTCAAATGTTAAATAAGATCTGATTGGTTCGGGCAAAATTAGCACCATTTTAAATGATAAGAACTTTTATTGAATAACCCCGACTATAGGGTCCATATGTTTACAAACAAAATATGTGTATATGGGTTTGTAAAAACATACAGGCAGACAGTAATTTGTAAAAACATACAGGCAGACACTAATTCTAGGAGACAATTTATGAACTAAACAAACAAAAACTATCCACATAATAGTTTAATGTATAAAAGGAAACTAATAATGGTATTTTTGTTTTTAAAAGACAGAAATATAATGTACGGACAGACGGAAGTGACTATGCTTTCTTACCGATCCTTCAGCCAGAGCCGAAATCACATTTCCCAGGGCAGACAGTGACTTGTTAATATTCTTGGCTTCATCCAAAACTGCTCCTTCAGCTCCAGTTTTACTGACCTTAATGGCAATAACAGGAAAAATACGTAATACACTATAAATAAGGAGAGAGTCCTTTTTTTTCAGGTATATGAATGTATAATTGTGCGGTATAATGCTGATAAACTATGTAAGGGATTTTAGTACTGAATATCATTAATAATATCCTTTATTCATAATGTTAGTCATGGCAGATCAAGCTTTTTTATCTCCGACCCTCTTAGCCTATGTTCCTGATGTATGAACTTAGTACATAGGACATTTAAAGCTATACTTACTATATTACTATATTATAATCATCTTACTATAGTAAGGTGATTGCTCCAAACAGGATATATCTGACAATCCCTATAAAGACAAGTTGCTTACCAGCAGCAGGGCAGTCCTTACTATACTACTGTCAGAGAAAGTAAGTATCACTTTTATCTGTTATGGTTCTGCCTGTACTTGCAAGGGTTTCCATCAGTTTCCAGTTTTCCCCACAATCATGAAGACATACTGATAGGATTGTATGTGTAAGCTATGAGAATATACACTTTCTAAGTCAAGGACTGATTTAAATGGATAAATTGTAGAGTGCTGTGTATGGTATTTAGTGCTCTATAAGAAAATTAAAACAACACATGCAAACATACAACTGGGCTACGATCAGTATGAAAATATCTGTTGTATTCAAATAGATCAACTGGACTTGAAGTTTAGTTCTTAAAGACGTTTCGCTAGTCATCCAACTGGTTTTCTCAATTCAGAATGACTTGTACAAGAATCTGTGGCAATTATGTACCCTGGAAAATCCCAATTAGCATATCACAGCCAGGTGTTAAAGGGCAATTATAGTGAGAAAATAGTTTTTTTTAATTTCTTCTAATGTATCCTATAAGTCATCCCATCCACCAGGGTACCTTTAGTTTCTTTAAATTCTACATAGTCCCCGAGATATAAGCCTTTGAATATGCTGTGATTTGTAGGAGCTGCTACACCTCATCTGTCACTCAAAGGCACACACCCACATAATCCAAAGCTCCCCTGCAGTACTGTCACACACTCTCTCACCCACACTATATGTACCATGTGCAACATATAGTCAAATGCTGTAGTGCTAAACACAATCAATAAACCATTAACCCAGCAATATGAGCATAACACACTATAAAACAGCCCCTCCCCCCAAAAAAATCTTATATACATACAAAACCAGTGACTCAAATGGAACACTAATACAGTATATATAATACAGTAATACAGACTATATACCAAACAAGACACACAGTGCAATCTATGCTATGAAATATATAGACTAAAGCAACTGAAATGTAACAGGACAACATGCAGTGTCACTGTGTTTGTGAAGGTCTCACTACAAGCTGCTGTTACACTGACTCTCTCTTCAGTGATTATGATCTCAGCTAAGCAGGGGGAGAGATATGAACTTTAGGTAAAAATAAATAACAATTAGCAAAGTTAGAGAACAGGCAGAGTTCAGTAACTTACTTGTAAAGAATCTCAGCACCACTTGTCCTCCTCTCTCCCCCTCTGCCCCTCCCTTCAGCATATTGCTACTTTATTCCACACTGATTGCTTGCAGTCTAGCTCTGGAAGGGAGGGGTCAACAGGATGTCAGCACTTCATTTAAAGTCCTTTCAACTGACAATGCTCGGACTCTGTATACAGCCCGTCACTGCTTGAGGGGGAGTAGACAGAGAGGGGAGGGGGACTACACAGCTTGGTACAAACTTCTGCCAGTGTGAAGAAACGAAGCCACACAGAAACATGAAAGTTAGGCAACTTATACTAAGTGATCTATACATTGTATACAGACAAAGTTTTTTTTTCACTATAGTTGCCCTTTAAGGGCGTGATTGGATAGTGGCTAAGAGGTGTTATAGGAACGCTCAGAGTAAGGTGTCAATGTTGAGAAATGTAAGGTGATGTATTTTGGGCTTAAAAATCTTTGTGCTGCTTATGCTATAAATGGGTCTGTGTTAAGTGAATATCTGTTAGGTAGCAAGCAGTGCATGGTGACAACTGCTAGAGCCAGCAAGATATAGACTTGTATAAAGAAGGGTATGGATTCAAGGGAGAAATATATTATTCTCCCTCTTTACAAAGCATTGGTAAGGCCTCATTTGTAATATGCAGTGGAATTAGGAATTCTGTGTACAAAAAAATTAATAAGGGGTCTGGGGGAGCTTGAATATGAAGACAGATTGGATAAGTTACAATTATGCACACTAGAGAAAAAGCGCTTGCATGGGAATATGATTACAGTGTATTCATACATTAATGGTCACCCACATTGGAATTGGTAATGGCAGGTTCATTGGAGTTAAAGTTAAAAAAAGAAGCTAGATGAGTTTCTAAAAATAAAGAATGTTACATGTTACTGGTATTGATACATAAAGTTGGAGCTGATCCAGGCATATTTCCGATTGCCACTTGAAGTCAGAAAGAAAATTTCCCCACCTTTGTACTTGGAATTTTTTTTATTGCCTTCCTCTGGATCAACAGTTAGGTAGGAAATTAGGGTATTTCTTAGTAGGTTGGACAGGATGGATGTATTCAATAATATACTATACTATTTACCAAATCAATTTACTGTCTGCTAAAGCTATTTAAAATTTCTATCATGAAAGAAAATGAAAACCAATTTTTTTAGCTTGGAAAATGATGTCCTCTTTAATTTTTTCAGAAAAGCACAGTAGAACATTATTTCATAAGAACATTATTAGTTAAAACTCTTTCATTTAGGTTTACCTCAAAGCAAAGCAAAATTATACAATGGGTTAAATCACAATGGGTTAAATCACATTATTATATTTTTTTTTTATTTATCAAACCATTTTGTCCTGGAAATTCGTGCTGGTCATATGTTTAATTCCCATAAAGAAAGTAGGGAAAGTCATATTCGGTTTATCTGCCTCTTTTTCTTTGCATTATTATCCTTACATAGTTACAGACGCTAACTACCCCTTATGACTGTAGAATGCTAGTCATGTGCATGTGCTAACCCAGTGAACAGGGTGAAGGGATGGGGAAAGTCATTGCACTTTGCTTATAGTCTGCTTGTCTAAATATAAAATAATTTAAAAATTCATCACCAGAACCACAGAACCACATTTGATATAAATAACTGTTTCATTAGATTGAAAGGGCATGTCAACTGATTTTTTCTGTAATCTGTTTAACTAAAGAACGGGAGGTAAATGAGCTATGTCTTACCTCCTGTTCTTCAGTAAAACTTGCAGGAGAGGAGGAAGAACTTATTCGGATTGCTCCAGTGCCTCTGACAGTCTCTGATGCCACTGACATATAAGTGGACAATAAGTGGACATACCCTTTAAAGGGTCACTAAACTTACTCAAACAACTTTACATTATCTGAATCTACAATTTGAGAGAAGTAAATTGGTGGTCTTCACATATTTATCTGTGCTTGCTTTGTAATTAAATTATTAATATTTAGTGAGTGCTCCTAATTCCTCCCACTCTCCCTTACTCACTGCCTTCTTGTAGTGTCTGCGACACTTTGAGTTCTGCACAGCCTCACCATGGACACTGCTCTGCCCCTCCCTCCCCCCTGCCTTCTTTTCTCTGCTGGTTCTCATAATTGTTGCAGAAAGTGTGCTGGCAGGCAGCTAAAGATTCCAGTAAGAGGTCAGAGGTAGGACACATATTGCAATCTCTGCTCCTGTAGTGACAGGTCTTTCCCTATAAATGTTGTGATTAAAATTGTAATTTCTCAACTCAGATTTAGCTCAGATTTATAATATGATAAAAGTAGTGGGATCTTGCTGTATCTAAAGGTATAATTTTTGAAAAAACATTTTTTTTTTTTAAGAGTATAGATACCCTTTAGCTTGCTAAACAAGAGCATGGATGGAGTAAGGCCTACAATATTGCATACAACAGCCTATGCAGTAACATATGTACAGTGTTTATTATATTGTAGAAACTGACCTTTTCACTTCCTGCCAAATCAACCAAATAGAGTTTTCCACTTAGCTTCTGCTCGGTTTCCACATTTTCTTGTTTAATATTAATGAGGAAGATACTGTGGCTACGGGAACTGTGCTCATTCATGTCTAAAACAAATGAACATAAGTTCTATACAGAGAAATAGAGGTAAATTCAATAGGAACTGATCAAACAGGGAATACAATGACCAAGCATTGCTTTTCAATGTTTGCTCATTAAAGTAAAATTAATATATATTTTAGAACATGATTTAGAAACATATAAGGAGTTTGTCATCAGGTATCTTACTTGTTACTGCAACATGGCGGTTGGACTTTCCTTCATCAATAACATCAAGAATCTCCTCTGGGCTTGATACAAAGCGCTCAGTGCAGCCCTAAAGAAGCAGAAACCATAACTGATGTTTAATCACTTTTAATGTAATAAAAATGACTTTGTGCTTTAAAATAAAAAAAAAATTCTCAGTATCCAGAACATTTCTATAAAGATGTTTCCTCAAAGGTATTGGCTAGAAGTAGAAATATTCCTACTGGATCAGGTCCTATTATAGAAGGAGATTATGGCGTATATCCTGACAGAACATACTTTATCTCATTTCACACATGAATTCTAGGACAAAGCCTTGCAATCTACTGGTATTCCCATTTCCCTGCTTTTTTCCCTTTTATTCCTTTTTATTCCATTTCCCCCTACACAAACACACAATTATCAGCAGTTAGAGATGGGTGAGCCTGCTGGGTTTCAAACCACTGACCGGTTCCTAAATACAGTAACATTCTGGCAGCAAAATTTACCAACAAATTTCACACATTGACAGTTTAACAGCAAAATTCTAGTACTTAGGCCTTAAAACTGAGACAAAACCACAGTCCATCGCCAATTTATGTGCCAGTCACCAATGTATATTTGAAAAAAACGTGTTTTGTACAATAATGTGCCACATCTACAGATACTTCAGGAACTTGATGATGATCCAGCGCATACAGTAATACATAATTATTAATATGTTCCAGTATATATTAACACATGAAGTTAATATGGCCCAGTACATTTAATACATAATATTAATGTTCTAGAACATATTAATATGTTCCAGTAAACATTAATACACAATATTAATACAATCTATTACATATTAATAAATAATATTAATATGATCTGGTATATAGTAATACATAACATTAATATGATCCAATACATATAAATACATAGAGATATGTTCCAGTACACATTAATACATAATATTAATACGATCGATTACACAGTAATAAGAAATATTAATTTTATCCAGTATATAGTAATACATAATAGTAATATGATCCAGTACATAGTAATACATAATATTAATATGATCCAGTACATATCAATACATAATAATGTAATCCAGTACATAATAATACATAATATAATTCAGTACATATTAATACATAATATCAATATGATCCAGTACAAATTAATACATACTAGTAATATGATCCAGTACATATTGAAGCATAATATTAATATGATCCAGTACATATTAATAAATGGATTGCTCTATATCCCTCTATGCACATGTCACATGAAAACACCAGCTGATTAATATGCCAGTTACCAAGCCCATGAAATGTTCCCTGTTATTTTGCAGAATCCAAGTTACAGGGGATCAATAGTTTCTGTTCTTAGATTTTGATTTACAGACTGCCTAATCACTGTGCTTGGAAATCAGCTGTACCATTTCAGAACAGACCTCGCCTAAGATGATAGATATTCAGCTCCAATTACTGCTGTACAATGCAATGGCCTATTCCTATAATGCTCCTATGGTTTGTTCTCCATGTAACCTGATAATAAACATATCATGTCATCCTTTCTTTGTTCTTCTGGTGTTTACTGCAATAAAAAACTGCTTTAAAGCCTTTAAAGGAGAAAATAGAGTTATTTTCTACCTCCCAATATTGTTTCCGTGAAGAGTGCCAGCACAATGGAAATTGTGTCTGCCAGGCTTCCTCCTGGCTTCAGCACTATCTTTATTGCAGAAAAGTCCAAGACACTAACCTGGGCAGATGAAAACTGCATGTGCTGGGGCTCCTCAATAAAACGATAACAGGAGGCAGGAATAATCAAACCTACCTCCCCCCACCCCAGGTACTGTACTTTTCATTTTTAAAAAGTTATGTTAAAAGTTAATTTGTTCAGTGTAGTTTTCCTTTAATAAAATCTGTTCACTTGATAATTAGCAGACCACAACTATTTTATTTGTCATTTTGAGAAATGTTTCCCTAACCATATCATAATTAACAAAAGGACATATTTTTGTTATAGTGGTGGGTCACCTGAAGAAGGAAACTCGTTTATTTATTTCAAACATACAAAATGTATATATTATTTGCAATCATTACAATAAACATGGATTAATCATCATCTAACAATTTGTTTTGTTGCAGATTATCTTATTTGGAGTTATGCCCGTAGTGCTTAAACATTTCACAATGTGTACAAGCAGAGAGATTACGGTATACAATTTGTGTGTTTGTGTGTGTGTGTGGGGGGGGGGGGTGTTTAAGGATTGAGGATATTAGGGATGTTGTTACTTGCTTCCACGTCACATGTGGTCTAGTGCAGAATGTTTTACAATGATATTTGGGGATGATATAGGTTATATGGAAAGTCCAGGGTTCTACAGTACATCTAGGGATTTCTTCCAGCTGATATATCCATTCCCATATAATCATACCATAAGCTTCAAGTTTTTACAAACTTGTTGGGGCAACCTCATCCAGCATATATCAATCCTATATAGGGCTGCATTAATCATTTATTTTTACATTTTAGTTTGTGGGGGCTGATGAGACACCCAATTCAAAAAAATTGTTTTTCTTGCATAAAATAGTACCTCATGTAGGAATATTAGGTGAGTCCCGCTCAGGTATTCCCAATAGGCATATTTTAGGCTCCATTTGTTTCTAGTACGTCAGACTAGTGGGGCATAACCATATTAAATGCCAAAAGTCAGTCTGGGGCTCACGGCAGCTATGACATTCCGCCAACTATCGCAGAGACATATGGGCCAATCTTTGGGGTCAGATAGGCTTGGTGTAAAGTGTAAAATTGAATTAGTTTGTTGTCTGCAGATTATAATGCCCTGAGATGTGTCTCCGATAGGTCTTCCCAATCATCTGTCTGCAGGGTGTTACTTGGTCCATTTATTTATTATATTAGAGGTTTCTGTGACTAAACTTTTATCCGCCAGCAGGCATATATTCTGGAGACAAGCCTTCTCTCCACTCCTATTTTCAGTATTTGGGTGAAGAAAGTATTTATAAAAAGTTGTTTTGCATTGAACTAAACTAAGCCTGTGGATTTTTTGATTATTATTGGAAATTTTAAATATAATTTAGTATTTATATTAACATTGCTGAACTTGCAGTCCTATAGAGTTTGAAGAATCTACAGAATGTCAGATAATGAAGAAAAAAGTTAATACTTTGAATCATCTCTGGAATCATCTCAGGACAGACCTGATGTGTCCACTTGGGTAAATTTCTCAGTTTAGATGACAGATGAAAGTCACTAGAAATGATGTTGTTTACCCGTGTCTCTATCAATAACTCATTTCTGCATTTCTAATTTGGGTTACAGTCTCTGGGCAACCCTAAAAGAAAGCCACAATGTATAAATGGTTTCATGACCCCACTCACCTTGACAAATGGAACTCGGTTCTTATCTTCATGCACTGAGAGATTTGTTTTAGATACTGAAAGAAACACAGCGATATTTGAGGAACTGCTTTGTATTTGAGTTACAACAATAAGATTATTTCAGTAAGTAGATGTGCACTTTTCTATGTAACGTAGACATGTGGCTCATATATCAATGCTGAAAATAAACACAAGGTTAACAGCAGGCAAACTATAAACATTCTTGTATTTTCCCACATCCTTCTCTAAATAAACTGCAGAAGACATCTGCAATTCTGTCTACTAGCTTGCATAGATGCAATCAATGTCTATGTAAACTGTTATGAATGTTGCCTCCGTATGTGAAATATAAAAAAATTCTACAAAGGCCATTAATATCCTACAAATGATATTTTGCTATGCCATCACTTCGAATTGGTCCTTAGACATGTTATCAGGGTCACATGGCTCATTGACAGCTTCCCTAAGGATATTAGAGGACAGTACAGGTGAGCGAGCCTGTTGGGTTTAAAGGGTTATGAAACCCATTTCAAATTATTATGGTTTATTGAGAAAAACAAATGTATAATTTTGATGGAGGCATGAGTACTTGCTTCTGTGTCCCATTGTAACTTCTAATAAGATCACAATACTTACATATCTGTGACCCTGCAGTGCTTCTATCTTTCCCCTTTCCCCCCAGGTACACATAGAAAAAGATAGGTGATCATGTTGTACATAGGGGTGCATAGGGAGGAGAGAGACAGAAGAAATGCATGGCGAATGAGAAAGTACAGAGATCTTGGCTTAGACAGAAGTTCCTGTCTCCCTGAGAATTTGATCCATGAGGAAACTTGCAGCTTTTACCATTTCACTGTTTCTGTTTGATAGATTACTATAAGTGAATAGATCTGTCTCAGTATGAATCTAGCATCAGATGTTTTTGCAGCTTTTTCTAATTGAAGCGGTGTGGGTCCTGTTTTGGTGTCAGAACATAAGCCTGTGCCTGTGTTCAATCCCAATGAAATGAAAACAAAACCAGGCGATGTTTTTAATTGAGCTCTTTATTTGAAAAGCAATTTTCAAAGGCAACAGACTAGAAAATGTGTGCCTCAAAGTATCACATTTAAAGTCGACAAAGCAAGTATAAGCACCTTAAGGTTGACCAATGGTAAGCCCAATATAATGGTTACTGCTGGCAGTACAAACAAAGTACCAGTTCTCCATGTGAACTAAACAACAGAAAATTGCGCAAACAATTGAGATCTACAGTACTGCACATCCTATTCCCATCCTTAGGGGACAGACAGAGAACCATCAGTGGTTGTTTACAAATGTTTGCCTGTTGATTTTCCTTCATATTCCCTAGCAATCTCATCTGATTATCGTATAGGGGCTCAATCTCATGTTAAAAATGCTGATGTATATCCAGCCTGTCAAGTATTCGCGGTGAAGTACAACAGCTAACTAAACTTTTTAAATCTTCTGTCTAATTACACTTTATATGTGTCATAGTAAACAGAATTAGAAGAATCCTAAAAAAGCAACTGCCATAAGAAAATATTATTTTCACAGAGTTTAATCATCAACAATACTCCATTCTTTATCGATTATAAGAAGGCTTTAACAGTAAAATTCACCTTATTGAATGAACCCTTAACAAATGTTTGACCAATGCACATTCTGGGGCCACATTAACAGGGTTATTCAATAAAAGTTCTAATCGTTAAAAATGGTGCTAATTTTGCCCCAACCAATCAGATGTTATCTTTCAAATGTAGATCTGATTGGTTGGGGCAAAATTAGCACTATTTTTAATGATAAGAACTTTTGTTGGATCTCCCTGTATGTATCACAGTAGTAGTAAAGTGCCAGTTATAAACAATAAATATATATTTATGCTTTTTGATGACAAAGGTAACCCGTGTACGGGCCATTTTTCTGGTCTGTCACTCCTCTGCTTTACTGTATTTTTTGGGAAAGGTGTGACCATACCTTTATATTAGATTTGTAAAACGGGATTAAGCAGATGTAAATTTGAACCCTTCACAGAGCACTGCAAGGAATAGGCACTAACCAAAATGTTATGTTTTCTCAAGAAAATCCAAGAAGTGGTCTATAGCAGGGGTGTCAAACTCAATCACATAAGGGGCCAAAATCAAAAAGACAGACAGGCTGAATGTTTCTATTAAGATATTTAGCAGGTGCAGGATTGGGACTCTGTCACACTTGTGCCTAGTGCTGGATCTCGTCACTGAAAGGGTATGAAGCACACTGCTTTGGACTGGGTCTTCTGCCTCAGGCACAGTCATGTTCTAATGTGGAATGCCCATCTTACTCTTCTGGCACTGTAATTGAATGGCCAACTCCAATGGAAGGCCCTTTGTCAAACCTTCCTCCTCTCCCCAGTGCCGGGCTAGATTTGTACAGTGGCAAGCGCAGGATTTTCAAAGGGCAGATTCCTAAATGGGTTACCAATGAACAAGCGACGGTGGACGCTGTTGGTTGCCCGTTTGCTTGGATCAGATGAATGGACAATTTGACATACCAGTAAGTCATCGCCGACCGTGTGGTCAATAGGAGACAGCCGACCACTCTAAAGCAGCAATTTGTTTGTGTGTACCCAGCCTAACATTCTTTTTTACTGAGAAATCCACATTTTCACTACATTACCATAAGGGTCTTTCAAAGTCTGAGCTATGACACTGACCATGGATCTGACATGGATCTGTCGGGCAAGACAGAAAGTTTCCACTACCGGCTCCCTTTACTACACACATTGAACAATAATTCTGTATAAAGACTATATGGAACAATCACTCCTGTGTGTATATTTGCCCTCTCTGCCCTGTCAATCACAGGGCAGACTGGATACATTTTTGAAACATACAAATGCTGCTTCTCACTCACATCTCAACTGACAATGTAATAATTAAACCCCACTTGATTTTGTTCCAATTGTTTTAATGAATCTATGAAGAAGGTTAGACCTAAGTAACTCATTCAATAAATATTACAATAACTAGATGTGTCCACCTAGCTGATGTTAATCTCATTTGAATTATTTGGGAAATAAATATAAATGGAGGAAAGTTAAACTATATTTAAAAGGCATGCAATATTATAACCATATAACTATGTCAATAAACTGAACAGTGTCTCAATTCTCCTGACAAGCAGAGCAGTTGATCTGACAATAAAAGAAAGTAGACCCCAAGAGATGAAATTAAATTGAGAATTAACAGAAAACATAAATTGTTATGTTTTCTCCCACCAGAGAGGATCAATGCCAGACAACCAGTTGATAAAGAGATGTAATCTATGGGAAGTACATAATGTGGCCTAGTTTCAGCTGTCATGCTGAATTACAGAAAGGCAAAGCTTTAGTAGCATTTAGCCAATGTTACAAATCTAAATGAGAATTATTCTACACTATCTCAAAGCCTGCAATTATAAACGGGTAATTCACAATGCCCCCAGAACTCCCACTAACTAAAAATTAACCATGTGTATATCCCCCTCCCCAGACCCCAAAACCTTTAATGGGCATGTCAAACAAAAATCTGTATATGGGTTAAGGACCCCCTCCCTCCCAAATATAGTTTGAGCTACACTTAACTTTTCGAAATATGCTATATAAGTATAACACAATCTATATTTGAGATTCCCTTTAAATGTTGTGGGAACTTCAGGGGAAAGTTTGAAATGTATGGCCAGCATTAAGCATACCTGGTAGGCAGCCCAAACTTCCAGTACTCATCTCTCTCCCTGCCAGTTTCTTCTGGGTAGAAGCAGTCAGTCACAGCCCTGACAGAAGATATCATGGCCAATGACTGACTGCTGCAATCAAAAATATTGGGAGATACCAACTGAATCCCCCTTATTGGGACACGATTGCCTGCTGGCTCTCTGCCTGGGCCAAAATGATTAACTGCTGTTACCCATGCTGCCTCCTCTGTGCCAGTGTGAACTAAAGGTACCCATACACTACTTAGACATTAGACAGATTAAACACTTGTCTAGTGCCCATACATTAGAGCTTACCTGCAGACCAATCCCGCGACATTCAATCAATAATGCAGAAACCATTGAACGTGCCAGACGGGACATTGCAATCATATGCCAGCCGTGAAGAATATCCAAAAAGTCATTCCCGGTCGATCAGAGTGCTGACTATGGTCGTTCCTCGCCAATACGATCGGTCGGGAACAGCCCCTACACACTAATGATAATAGGTAAATCCCGACGTTCCTGACAGGATTTACCTATTATTGTTCATATGTACAGCCACCTTTAGAGGGTGAGTGAAAGTTCAGACTGCCTAACACATAGTTTTGGGGTTTAGGGGGGCAATCAAGCTATGGGTAAATTAAAGACAAGAAAAACAGGCAAAAAAATAGCTTTTAGAAAAATGGGTGGCTCCTAACTAAAACTAAAAAAGAAATACACATACATACATGCATACAGAAAAACTAAAGCTATAATATAAATGACCCTGCATGAAATCATCTGTTTAATTCTAAAGTTTTCTAGCTTTTACAGAGCCGTGGCTAAATCCTGTACTTGTTTGTATGGGCTCAGTGAATTCTCAAGTCCGTTCCCTCTCCGCCTTGCCAGAACTGTCAATTAACTACGGACTGACCTGCTTGTGACCTCTGAAATCAAGACTAAGCAGTCAGAAAACCAACAGTTACTTTCTAGGAAGGACAACTGCAGAAATAATAAAATACCATAAACCTGGGAAATTACAGGACATTGTTTAAAATGCTGATTTTTGAGTTGGGAGTTGCAGCTTTTCTTCTTTAACAAAGAAAAACAAAATTCCTTAAAATATTCCCCATAATCACCAAAACATGCCATAAAAAATTATTTTAGATGATCTTTTAATCCTATATAACCCCTTAGTATTGAGCAGTATTCATAGGTGAGTTGCAGATGTGCAATTTTTGCTCACGGCATAAATAAGCCTCTTGCCTGCCTGATTTAATCACTTCAATGAAAATCTGCTTCCAACATCTCAAATGTTTTTAGCTTTCTCCTTTGCCTTTTTTAAGAACAAGCCATCCTTAAAGGGGAAGTTCAGTGCAAATACATGTTTTTTCAGAAAAAAGAGTATTTTTTCATCCCAATGACCTTAATCTGCCAATTTAGCATTTTGTGTCTGTGTATAAATAAATGCAACCGTAATACTGACTTCCTGTTTGCAGGACCCCTAGTAGAGACCGTTATGGTTTTGCCCTTGACCCTGCGCCTGGGTTGATTCAGGTGCTCAGTAGAGATCTGAGCATCTTTAACCCATCCAACAGCCAATCAGTAGAAATTACTGTTGGGAACATTCCAAGGATGTGGTGCATCCTGGGAAGAAGAAAGACCGTTAGAACCTGAAATGTCAGCTCACTAATATCAACAGCAGGAACATGAAATCAACTGATTTTTCAAAATGGGAGAGGATATGTAGAATAACTAAGAAGGCATCACACAAACTAACAATTCAACAAATATTGACAATTTCCACTGAACTGTCCCTTTAAGATCAAATGTATGTTACCTGCAAATTGTGCTTTAAAGGGGAAACTGTTTTTAGACAGTTTACTGAGGTTTTGATTTAACACAACACATAAAGTTTTAACTCACCATCAAGCAAATCTCTTATTTTGTCCAAGTAAATCTCAAAATAGGAAACCTAAAAAAAAAATAATAAAAAGATTGGTTGTGTTAACGCTAACTGTACTTTTTTGCTAGCAATATGGAACCTGAATCTTGTAACTGCATCTAAACTGCACATCCCAACGAGATGCATTTTCGCAGCAGCTGGAGTAACACAAGATACAGATAACCGGATTACATGTTGAGCACTAAGGATTTTGTTACGGAATAGAGAAAATCCTGAATCACTAGCCACAATGTTCCATGGAGCTTTATTCACTCCGTTTCAACAGCATCGATTTGCAGTGTCATAAAAGCACAACTGCAATGCAGAATTCAACACAATCTTATCACAGAAGAAGCAAAACAGTTAAACAATTTAGCTGCTTTTTTATTTTAGAAACTAACATTAGTAACGCTTTGTATGATACAGTGACAGAGATTTAAATACTTTCAATCTACTTAAAATCTCTCTCTTTCTTAATAGTAACAGAGTTACCATATGAATAATGAATGAGACCCTCCTTCTTCGATATATGCACAGATTGCTAGTTAATGAAAATGATTAGGGTGGTGCAACATGTTTTCTACTGCTATGCTTACCTTCAATGTTCCTGTCACATACTAATCTCTTTGTGCGTGTTAATACTTTGTGGAAGTGTTGGAGAAAAGCATGGATTTGAATGCACCTCCCCTTCATTTATTTTAGTGTTATGCTAAATAAAAAAAGAATTACATTAAGTAGTGTGGGGTTTGCCCTGATTTGGGGCTAATAGTGCCCAGTAATCCTGTACCTTTAAAGGGCAATTATATGTTCCTTCCCCTTAAAATTACCTAAACTGCTCAATCCTCATTCCTGGCATGTTCAAAATTAGCCTCCGTTCAGGCCCCTTCCCCTTCCTAAGTCTGGGGCTGGACCAATGGGAAGATGTTCTATACAGGAAGTGTGCCATTCCATTGGTCAGATCCCGGACTAAAGGTTCGTACACGTGCGATCGCGGGTCCCAACCCGCGGCGCACAATGTGTCCGAACATTCGTTTCAGCCGATAAACGGTCCGTGTCAGACTATAAAGGGCCCATACAAGGGCTGATTATCGGCCAAAACTGACGTTCGGACACATCGTGCGTCGTGGGTCGGGACCCGCGATCGCACGTGTGTATGAGGCTTAAGGGAAGGCATGGGACCTGACTGGCAGAATGGGTAGAACTTAAAAATGCCAGTAAATCTGCATCAGGGTTTAGACCCCCCCCCCGAAAGTCCCAAAACTAACTAACTGCCGGTCCCGCACCTCTGCTTGCATTCTCGCAAGCAGAGGGCCGGCAGTGCAGCGGAGGAACGAGGGGAGGTAAGTAAGAGTTTGGGGGGCTTTTGGAAAATAAAATATATGCGGTTGGGGCTGGCAGACATGGGGGAACATCATATTAAAAACTAATTTTAAGGGTGGACATACCCTTTAAGGGGAGGGTAAATGTTTTTTAAAAAAGCATACTTGCCCTTTAAGGAATTATTCATATCAAACATTAACATATATCCAATATATGATATTATTGTACATATCAATTTTGTTAACTCAGATCATCATATAGTATGACTTGGATAAGGATACAGTTTGTTTAATAAATTATCTTTCTGAATACAATAGTATTTGTGTCTGATATTAAGCCATTTATATCTAAAAATGTGTTTTTAATTCACTTCTTGTACAGTAGTAATGCTTTGTGGATAATCTGGCTCTGGATTATAACCTAGACAATGATTGTTTACTGCTAGAAAATTACCTTAATATGGAATTCCAGGTTCTCATCCATGGAGTAGATATGGTTAAAGATATCTCTTGCAATCCTAGGAATTATTCCCATTAACTGTGGATCGTGAAGTTTTCCCTAAAGGACAATTAGGTAATAAAGAGACAATGAACCTTAAATATAAAATGCTGTCAGCAACTAGCAAAGATCAACATTCAAGAAATTACTGACAATATAAGGAGATACATGCAGTTAATACTCAGTTGGAGTAACTAAAGTGTGAAATACTATAAACATTAAAGGATACTGAATAACGTCAAGAGATTGTCAGGTTAGGCTGGGTACACATGGCTAGATTGTTCGGACCAATCAACCGATACTTCTGTGTATCGGTCGACTGGGCGAAAAATCAGTGCCGCTTTTGGCCGCCACATTAAATCATCAATCGCACGAACTGTCGGCCAACAGACATTTGACATGTGTACCCAGCCTTACAGACAACTGTCAATAAGGGATGTGTGTAAGGGATAACTAGTACTCAGGCTGTCACTCTATCTCCCTGGCTGTAATGGCACATCACTCTGACAGCTCCAATTAAATAACTCATGTGAGATTAAAGACAAACATAAAACAGAGAGACAATGGCATGGTAAAAAAGACAGCTGCAACAGACATTAAAAATAGTAGCAGAAAAGGTGCAATAATTGTGTATCACAGTGTATAAAGATGAAGAGATAAATAAGATAACAGACGGTGTAAAGAACACCGAAGAGGAGAAAAAAAAGTGAGATAAGCATCACAGGGGGGCTTCTAGGCTCCTTTAAAGGCTCAAACCCCAACACTAAAACCTGTAATTACCTTCCCCACTCCAAACCCAAATTATTATACTTCCCTATACCTCCTGATCTCCATTGCGGTCTTCCACTGATACCAAAAGAAATCACAAAAGAAAGTATCCCCCTAATAGTTATTACCCCAACCAACTGACCGTCAGTAACATCGGCAATGTAAAATTAAAATATAAATAATTTTATTCGATATGCATTAAAATGTACAAAAACAAAGTGCACATTAAAAACTACAAAAGAATGGGGGTCATCCAGTATATCAAAAGGCAGAAACACTCAGTAGGGGTGGAGGTAGTTAAGTCTTGAATAAATCTCCCCCCTAGTGCAAATCGAAGTAGTGAGGTAGGTATGTGTGGTGGGTAGTTTATAACATTCCCCTCACAAACATTCTCAAGATATACAGAAGGGACATTCCTAAAGTGAATCCCAATTCGGATGTATGAATTCCCCAAGAAAATTAAAGATAAGTGACTAGATCCACATCTCAGCAACACATGAAAGGCTTCTAATCTGAATGCCTTGGGCAGTACAATTTGCCTCAGAAGGGTGCCTGTATTACACCCCCCTCGAAACACAAAGGCATCTCGAGGAGGATCAGGCAGCCAGGAGAGTGCAGCGAGATCTAGTGGTAGAAAATGCAGATTAAAAAGTCATATAGGACAAGAGCATAAACCCTGACGCGTTTCGTCCCTTTCAAAGGGACTTAATCATAGCTGGAAGGGTTTGCCGGTGCTGGACGGAGTATTTATACCCCAGTCATGTGATCTGGGGTTTGTGATAGGTGCACTTAAGACCAATCACAGTGCGGGTTGTGAGACACACCCCCGCTAATCCCTCCTACAGTAGCGCACAAAGTTACGTACGCTCCGTAGTGTGCGTAACCATGGTAACCCGATGCTACGGCCGGGACCGTAGCATAATAGCACAGTCTATCTAGAAATGACTTGCACAATACCTTAGAGACTAAATATAGGAAAAAACAACTAAAGTGCTCCCCCTTATTATTATTTTGGAGGGGCAAGTTCCAAGTTTCTGTTGAATATTCACAGGAACAAATTGTGTATTCTAAAAGAGAAGGAGAAGGCTAAACCTCTCAATAGTTTGTGGTCATATAGTTGAAAGTATAATACTTTTACCATATCAAAAGCACAAAAGAACATGTAGGCTAATGATGTGGTGACACATAATATGTGAGTTTAATCCATACAGGGTCCTGATATGTCGGAAATGGACTGTACCAGGTAAGTGGTATTGGAAGTTCCTGCAGTCCTAGGCTAGACTGTAATAAGGTAAGTAATAGTTGAAAGCAACAGATTACTAATGTGGAGAATACAGGTTATAGATCGACCTTTGTGTATTTGGGTTTTACGTTATGTTTATGGTGTTGAACTTCCTGGCATGAAACCTTCTGTTCAGGGTGTATATTGTTGAGATGTTTTTTTTGATCGAAATTTTGTAGTCGGTGTTTAAAAGAGATATGCTTAGAGGAGCCACATTCTAGCCACATTCTAGGTCGCCCCCCCCTCTTTAATAATAAGGGTGACTACTCCTGGTACATAGAGGGGGGAAGGGTGCGCTTGAAGGGACAGCAGTTATGGGGTGTGACTGGACTTACCTGAAAAATCACTCACCATACGAATTAGGAAAAAAATGGATATTTAACGGATATACTCGGGAATACCGTCCGATATAAACCGAGGCACCTAGTTTTAGCTAAAAAAGGGGAAAAAAGAGATTGACTCAAGTATAAAGGGGGGTTAGTATTGCCACTAAGATGTGTTGGAAACTCAACTCCAGCATGCTTTATGTGCTGGGAGTTGTAGTTTTTCAAAAGCTAAGTGGCAATAGGGTAAATCCTCCTTTTTGTGCATACAGTATGCACAAATAAAGAAGTTTTTTCTGCTCTGATTTGTAAATATTGCCCGGGTTCCATGGTTTCTCCGACCTTGTCCGGCGGCCGCTCGCTCCTTGCTCCGCATCCTCAGTGCGCATCCGGATGATGTCACTACTCTACTCTGGCCCGCAAAGTGAGGAGGCGGACAATGTAGGAGAAAAGTGACTCGAGTATAAACCGAGGGTGAATATTTTTCCGAGCTTTTTTTAAAGCCCTGAAAACCCGGTTTATACTTGAGTATATCGGTACGTATTTTTTATTTGAAGTGGAATGTTTTTTTGGTGACACAAAGTCACATTTGTGTTGTCAAATTTAAGTTTAAATGTTAGAGGTTAATGTTGTATGACACATTTCTCTCTCTACTACTTTATTATATCCTTGCTTTGCATTAGGCTTATGGAATTCTTGTTGGTTCCAGACCCAGGTCTAAGGCCTTTTGTTCACTAGCTAAAAACCTGAGAACTACAATATGATCTCCAAGGCCTCCTTTTACGTAATTCCCTTTACCCATTATAGGAAGGGATTTCACTCTTCACATACTGCACTGGTACACACGGTAGGAGCATGATTTGCACGTTAGTTACCCATTGTCCAACCATCAATATACGCCCTACATCTGTTTTGATGTACCCCTTGTAGGGAAGTTGGGGAAGACATTTAGAACTTAGACCTAATTTCGTCATCTGACTAAATGTTAGAAAATTTTGCAATTTAAGGGCATCTATAGTGGGAAAATGAACTTTTTTTCTTTCCATGTATCTATATTCCCCACAACCCCAGAGTGTCTTCACTTTGTTCATAGTCCCTCTCTGTCCTGAGATACATCAGTTAGAAGAATATTGATGGCATTCCTCTACTCCTACTTGGACTGTCAATCAAATCCCTGTGACTGATTCCCCCTCCTGCTCTTTACTAAACATCAGAGATAAGACATTAGCAGGGGGAGATAGGTAAGCTTTGATGGTAGATATAAGCCTTCACTTGACCCCCCTTCTTAATAGCTTTTCACTGTTGAGATGGTCACAGTAAAGATTTGTATTGCCATAATAAACTACTGTTCTCCCTTCCTTTCCGTGTCTCCAGGACAGCTTTCTATTGGCCACTGTGTGTGGGTGTGTTTTTTCAGGATGTTGAACTGTTAACTCCTACTGCACATGATAAGCTTGTCGTTAGCCGAGTTGAGACGGAGGAGGTAACAGAGTCGAGGGGGAAGGGGGGATGCTGCCAGAATCTGACACCATGGCAAACAAAGTCACTGACCGAGATCGATTGAGCAGACAGAGTACTGATTTACACTTTGCCAAAGGGGCAATGTGTTTTTTTCCACTATAAGATGCCCTTTAAGTGAGTGCTCTCATTTTTCCTCAACCGTAACAACTAACTTTGATTGACTATGATTGACTATCTCCTTGAGCCACAGTTTCTCTTTGGTAAACTCAATGCCATAGAAAGGAAAGTTAACTTAAAGGGCAGTTCCACCCTTTATAAAACCTGTCATATATTATAGTCAGGCTCCCCCAGCCCCAACCTCTATATCATATCTCAGAAAGTCCCCCGATAGTTACTGTACCTTACATGTCTTTCCTTCGCCACACTGCCCGGGCCCCTGCTGCTGCATGGGAACTGCAAGCAGTGGGCGGGACCCGCAGCCGCTCTGTGATTGGCTTAAGGCAGCCACCACGGATGCGGCTGCGGCCTGCTCAGAAGAGCGCAGGAGAGAGGTAAGGTAAGTAACGAATCGGGGACTTTCTGAAATATGATTATAGTGGTTTGGGCTGGGGAAGCCTGGACTATAATATATGGAAAGGGTTTTACGCTAGGGGAGGGATACAAACGGGTGGGAGATGGAGGGGGAGAAGGGCTGCACTTCGCATCCAAAAACTTCTCCCGGAGGAGAGACAAGGAGGCAGAGGTCTATATGGACTCTGCCTCTCCTGCTGGTGTCCACTTTGTTTTGGACTTTGGGGGGTTGCTATAGAACACCGTTTGGAGCGGATTTAGGTAATGATATTCTACACGACGAGTGGGGGGGGCCAGTGTGGGTGGATTAATAGTTTGGGGGTGGGGACATGCCCTTTAAATTGGTCTTGAAATGCTGCATTTTGGAATGTTTGTCTTTATTGCAAGTTTCTATGCAATGAAAAGGATCTACAACAATTTTATAATCATCTGATTACAATACATTAAAAATACAAGTACCTAGAGCAGGTTGAATTATTCCTTGATCATTTCCATAAATTCTACTTATTATACGAATCGTACAATGTTTTAGGTGTTTTCTAGGGAGAAAATCCTTTCCAATACTTAAAAAAGGTTAAACTATTCCTATTATTGCTACTCTGCCTTCCCCCCCACTTTTTAAGGTTCCGATTTTGCTTATTCCAATAAGTCAAATGGGGGGTCTGAGGGGACATTTTATAAAGGGCATATTTTTTGTTATTTTATCCACCAGCCTTTCCGCACATATTTTTAAACTTTCAACTTCTCCTTTATCAAAGTTATTAAAAAGCAATTTTGCATCTACAAAAAGTAGCACTAAAATGCTGAAAAAAGTTCATACATATGATGGTAAATATTTACCCACCTGGTGGTTTTTTTCAAAGCATTAACTGGGTAATACCCACGAACACCTCTCTTTGTTATTTTAAAAATAGCCAACACAGTTGAGGGGTTAATTCAATAAAGTTCTTATTGTTTAAAATGGTGCTAATGTTTGCCCAACCAATCAGATGTTAGCTTTCAATGTTACATAAGGTTCTGATTGTTGGGGCAAAATTAGCACTCATTTTAAACAATAAGAACTTTTAATTGAATCCCCGTATGTTTTTTTTTTCAAGCCAAAGATTATAAATAGTTGTAAAACCAAAAGGCGAATTTTCTCAATTTCATTAATAGAACACTCCTTTTTTTATATTCTATTTTTTTTTTTCTCAAGCAACTGCAGCTAATTATCAAACACTTTCCCTAGATATGGGAACTACCATATTGCTGTGTAAGGAATAGTCATGTTGCTGGAACTCCAGTAAGTAATGATATTCTGGTAAAACTGCAAAAAGTGCAACAACAGGGAGAAAAGGGCAAAAAGGAGAAAAATCACCTTTTTATTCATATGTCGGTTGGAAGGTTTCCTATTCATCCAGTCATGTATATCTGTTGTATTATTAGATCAACTGGACTTGACATGTATTCTTGAAGATGTTTCGCTAGTCAATCCGACTGCTTTCTCATTCAATGTATCTTTGTACAAGAATCGTGGCAATTATGTCCCTGGAAAATCCACATTACATATCACAGCCCTGTTTCAGTGGTGTGACTTAGATAGTGGCTAAGAGGTGTTATAGGAACTCCCAAGCAGGTGTTAAACAGCACATGTAATGGCAGCAGTTGGAACACACACATATCAGTATTTGATGTGTTGCTCCCTGCAACGACACGAGCCGAGAACACCCACTAGGCACAGAGGCGAAGGCTAAGAAATGAACTCTCAGAGGGATGCCCTTAAAACTTGTGGATATCAGACTGGGCCTTTGTCAAAGAAGTAGAAGGAAAGAAAGAAACACAATCCAACAGTGAAGGGAAAAGCAAGACAGGAGAAAGAACATGTCATCCCATATGTAGCAGGGGTCTCCGAAAAATTAAGAAGATTTCAAAAACATCGTTACCTGTCTGCTTTTAACCAACAACACACTGAGGCAGCATGGTACATCCAAAGACCCAATACCAAAAACAGAAAAAGCGACATCATATATGCGGTGCACATTCAGTGAAGAATGCTCTGATTGTATGTGGGGGAGACCAACACAAACTCCTCACAACGTATGGCCCAGCACAGAAGAGCCCATTCTCGGGGTCAGGACTCACGCTGTATCTGCATCTTAAGATAAAGGACATACCTTTGAAGATTGTAATGTAACATACTGGCGAAGGAACGTGACTTGTTTCAGAGAGGTGTTAAGGAGGCCATTTAGTGGTGAAATAAAAAACCAAGCCTAAATAGAGGTGGGGGGGTTCTGACACCCAACTGTCTGCCAGTGTACAATGCTGTTTAAACAACTTACTCTGGGCGTTTCCATAACACCTCTTAGCCACTCTCTATCACACCGTTACACCTGGCTGTGATATGCTATTGGGATTTTCACGGGTACAGATAATTGCACAGATTCTTGTACAAGTCATTCTGAATTGAAAAGCCAGTCGGATACTAGCGAAACGTCTTCAAGAACTACATTTCAGTCCATTTTGATCTAATTGAAATACAAACGATACACCTATTTATACATAGTTTTAAGTAAAAAAAAGACAAAAATAGCTCTGAAATTACACTGAGAGCAATCTCTCTTTCGCTGTGATACCACACTTAACGCAACGAATAAGGCGAAAACTATCGTCACACATTGTCGCAGCGATACTTTTCAGCAAAGCGAACACTAGATTTTTTAAAACAGGCAAAAATAGTGCTATTTTTCATTGCAATGTCCTGCGATAGCGAAATGGCGAAAATAACCATCGTTTATAAACATGCCCCCTAGTAATGTGAGAACCTGTCCAGGAATGTGTTTTCAGTCATGATTTGAACCTATAATCAACTCTGCTTTCAAATAAGTATAATGTTTTATACCAGGGAACTTATGATATTAGCTTACTATGGAACAGAACTTTTTCTGTCTGGATCCTTGTTAATTGCCAGGGCTTTGTTTTTTCTGGTTTCTCTGGAGAACTTGTATGGAGACCACAGTTGCCCTTTAACTAAAAAAGTTAAAGGACATGTCCACCCCAAACTATAATCCCCCCCATTGTGTAGTGTAGTTTAATCCTTACCCTCCCTCCCCAGCTCCATATGGTTCTCCTGTAGTCCCCCCCAAGTCCCAAAACTGCCACCAGGAGGATAGCAGAGTCCATATAGGACTCTGCCTCCTACCTCCCTCCGGCAGAATTTTGGCATCTTACGCAGCCTCTCCCCTCCTCCCTCCCCCTCCCAATTTGGATTCCTCCCCCTACCATAAAACCCTTTTTACCAAACATCCCCCTGTCCCCCCAGCCCCACCCGCTCTATTAGTAATATCAGAAATGCCCCAAACATTACTTACCTTCCCTCTTGCCTCCGCCTCCTGAACTCCCGGCGACTGCGGTCCACCCCTCTGCTTGTATTTTCTCGCAAGCAGAGGGCCTGCAGCCCGCGGCGAGGAAAAGAGGGTAGTAAAGCTTTGGGCATTTTTCTGATATTACTAACAATAGCGGTTTGGGCTGGGGGACCATACAAGCTCTTTACTACCAGCAGTGAGCACGCTCCCACCTTAAACTGGGGGAAGACCAGTGGGGCTGGTGTGCTTGCATTATTAATATTTCCCGAGATGCCCATGAAGGCTCTTACTGACCTGGTCCCTCGCTGCTCCTCTCTGTTCTGTGTCTGACGCCACTCCATTCCTCTGGTTGCGGCTGTCATGAAGGCACACGTGACATCACACGCAAACACTGACAGCCGCGACAAGTAAGAAGCACCTGTCAGCACAGAAACCCTCTGCTCCAGTTTTTTGCTTGAAACGGAGCAGGGGGCAGGGGACCGGGTCAGGTAGGGCCTTCAGGGGAATATTTGGCACATACTAATAATGCAAAAGTGGAGTTGGGGGGGGGTCCTCTACATTTTTGCTAAACTAGCTAAGTAGAGAGATCAGTATCAGGCGTTTTATAAAGTTTGACATATGTTCCAAATTTTCGTCTTCCCATGGGTGGTTTGTCACAGGAAGTTTTGTTGGTTAGTTGTTGGTTAAGGGTCAGTTAAATATAATGTGCACTTCTTGTTAAGTAATATCTTGGTAAATTCCAGATCTGGAAGAATGACTGAATGATTCAACCTCCATGAACCTTCTAGCTTAATCCCACTTACCGGAACTCCCTAAATACACTAATGTGCTGCTTATTCATTTTATTCCTCCTTCTATCTCCTTTCTCTCTGTGCACGTGTCTCTGGAAAATAAACTTGCTCAAGGTTAAAAAAGAAATTTCTGCTATTTCTAGAAAATGCAAAACCGCCGCAATCTTTATATCCGATATTATTTGTTTGAGAAATTTTTGGGCCAAAACCCATCTATAATTTACTGCATAATTTGCTCAGAGAACAAGGGGGAAGATAGTGTGCGATGTTAGCGTGTACACGAGGCCTGTGCTACGAACAGTACATGTTTGCATACCCAAGTGTTTATTAAGTTCATCTTATTATTTTTTGTATGCTTATTACACACAACATAACTCATTTTTTTTGCTGAATTGCAAAATCCATGTAAACATTTTAGTTAACAAAGCTAATTTTTTTCGGTTATGTGTAAAGCACACACATATAGAAATATTTGACTCCTTGCTAGTGTAACCTTTTTGTTCTTTCATTCTTCAAAAACTACCAAAACCCTGCAATTTGTTCTCATAGCCAGATGTACTGTGTTAAGTAAGCTTATTCTTGCAGGCAAAGCCAAGCTGCAATGATAACAATTTATCTCAATAATGAACAAAGCTCGCTCCCACATTCCGCTATAGAAAAGGGAGGAGACAGGCTACATTTCAAAATTGGTTGTGGTCCATTATTCTAATAGCCTACTAGTCCTATGGGATATGTTGCCCTGACAACAGACAACGGGATAAACCCGGCTCATGGAGACGGATACAGCATCTATGTCAAAGATTGTATGATAAGCACTGTAATTCCTTTATCGGAAGGAGGGTTTGTGCTGCTTGAGTTGATATACAGACTCTCAGGATATCATTCCCTGCTGAATCCAAGCAAAGTGACTCCTCAAATATTTTGTGATTCAGGGCATTGCTGCAGGTTTGTGTCCTGAAAGCCTCTTTATATTAGTGCATCTCCTGTCAAAGTACATTTGAGGTTGAACGGTGGGTGATAGGGATCTTTCCTATATTAGCAGGCTGCACTCTCCTCCTTCATGTAGCATTGATTAAAAATGCTTTTAACAAAATTATTGAATTCCTTACTATTAATGGACTTTCGCGTCCTGTTATTGATTTATTGATCTTCTTCTAGCGTTTTTTGGTTTGGTCCCAAAAAGCGGTATGGGAAATAAGTATATGATATAGTTACAGCTGAATATTCCATATTCATATGTGTTTGGAAGAGTAATAACAAAAAGAGAATGGAAAAGAATAGTTATATTACTAAAGCAATAAATACATTTATTAATAAATAATTATTTTAATAATCTTAATACATTTAACTACAATGCTAATAATTTACTTTTAAATGTTATAAGTTACCCTCATCTTGTTTGCCGTATAGACATTGATGGTCATAGTATTTGTGTGTAAGGTAAAATCCCAAATGAAACAAGTCAGAAGGGACCAAAAAAGGAGAGAAAGGTAGGGAGAGAGAGTTGTTTAGGGGAATAGTATCAGAAGCATAGAGAGATGAACGATGGGATTTCCCCGAGGTGTTGGGGGCACAGCAGCCAATGGAAAGCAAGAAAATCAACCCAAGAGACAAGGGTTATTCAATAAAAGTTTCTTCGTTTAAAATGTTGCTAATTTTGCCCCAACCAATCAAGCTTATTTACTTTGAACTAACATCTGATTGGTTGGGCAAATTAAGCACCATTTAAACGATTTTACTTTTTGTTGAATCTCCCTGCAGTTATTGGTGAAAAGAAATCCTACTCAATGAAGAAGTGCTCAAAACATATTATTATAATTATTGCGAGTTTTGATTCTATTTATACAACTGGGCATATACTGCGAAATTTCTATTGCAGTAGACACCACATTGAAATTCATTGATTACACAGCCTTTAATTAGAAATTCTTCCAGTGCAGGAAATAGATTGTTATGTAGTGTCGGGTGTAATTTAAATTCACATTTATGCCATTATATTAAAAAAACTATAGTGTCTGAATATCTGTTTGTACTCAGTTGATCCACTACTTGTACAAGAATCTGTTGGCAATATAAGTACCCTTGATAGACCCAATTAGCATATGACATCCAGGTTTTAGGGACTTCTGAATGCAGGTGTGGATGCATTGAGGCTAAAGGTTCATACAACCGTGTGATCGCGGGTGCCGACCCGCACGCACGATGTGTATGAATGGCCATTTCGTGTATGATGGCCGTTCACCCCCACGCGGTCATACTGTACTATCATTCCCAAAATACAGGCATTAAATTGAATGCCTGTTTGAAGAGTAGGAGGATCTGCGTAAAGACACTCTGCTCTGTCAGCTCTTCTCGGCCTTTCTTTTCTGTTCCGTATGCAGGCGGTGTATCTTTCGCTCCTCACTTGAACTCGTTGTTGCTGACAACGAGCATTCTATCTGATACACAGCGGAGTATCTTTGGCTTGACAGGAGATTTGATAACACGGACTTTGCTATGTGGCATCACAGAGATGTGCCTGGTTACGTGCTTGGCACGTACCGGATTTTGGGATTAGGAAGTTCTCATGTATAACGGGTTAATAACTAAGAACTAAATGTTTTGAAAGTTTTAACAACATGCATCTAGTTAGTGGGAAATGTAAAATGTTCTGTGCTGGGCCATACATTGTTTGAGTTGCTGTTTGGTCTCTATATGTATGATTTCTCCTTGCGCTCGGGGTGCCCCTACCATGAAGCAAACTGAAGCATTTTGCTCAGAGCGCAAACCTCCAGAACACTTAAAAGCGGCAGTTTAGAAAAATATTCTTTCCTGCATAACTGCATTCAGCACCAGTCCCCAATCAGTGTTAGTCAAGCCCACCACACCTACTCCACAAGCCACGCCTATGTTCCCTGATGAAGGCCATGCCCGCTTCCCGTCTACCATAGGCCAGCATTTAAAATTTGTGTTTCAGGTGTCAAAAACCCAGGAACACCCTGCATGCGCCCCGTATATTTGTTAAACCTGAATGGTGCTGTTTCGCCCACGCTACAATCACCCAGCCACTCTTCATTATTAAAAGTTTAAGGATGGGGAGATCACTCATTCAAGTTATCATTTTTATTGTGACAAGCGTGGGCACAACGTTTCGTCGGTACTCCCCCTTCCTCAGTGCATAATTCAACATACCATGGGCTCAGTTAAATCCTGTGGCCACTACTGCTTCAGGGGTGGGGTTAACGACCATATACTTCTATAGGTCAATTCATTAAGAAAATGGGATGTTTTAAAGTATTTTAGCACTTAAAACTTTATTATTTAATTGACCTATCACAATGTTAATTGTCCGTTAACCCACACTTAAAAGGAGTGGCCACAGTATTTAACTGAGACAACCAAACGTTGTGCCCACTGCTTCTCACAATAAAATTAGAACTTGAATGAGTGCGTCCTCATCGTTCCTTATACTTTGAATTAAATAAGCTGCTGTTATGTCTCCCCCACATCAAATCAAGCACTGTTCACTGACCGCATATATGAGGTTGTTTTCTTGTGTTTCGGTAATGGTCTTTTGGATTTACCAATTGCCGCCTTATGTGGTTGGTTTGGTTAAAAGCAACATGATACGGTGTTTTTGTTAAAATTCTTCTTAAGGTGTCAAGGAGGCCATTTATGTAAAAATGAAGAAAACCAAGCGAAAGTAGGTGGGGGGTGGGACACCAACGTTCTGCATGTACAATGCTTGTTTTGAACCTGCACTCAGGGCAATAACACCCCTTAGCTTCAATGCATCCACACTTTACATTCAGAAGGTCCCTATAACTCTGGCTGTCATATGCTAATTGGGACTTTCCAGGGAACATATTGCCAACAGATTATGTACAAGTCATTCGGAATTGAGAAGCAGTCGGATACTAGCGCAAATGTCTTCAAGAACTAAACTTCAAGTCCAGTTGATCTAACTGAATATAACAGGTATAACCATGACCTGGATGAATGAGAACCTTCACAAGGATAGTGTCTGAATGTTCCATATTTAATATCGGTTATAAGGCCATGTCCCCAAGCACAAGCCAAGCGTAGTTTGCACCTGACTATTTGCCTTTCTAAGGAATAAAAGACGAAGAAAGCATCATGACATTGTCGCTCAAAGCTTTTATGTGAGTGAAGTGATTCTAAACTCATTTCTTGCCCCCAGAGAATTATTTCCTTCCCATACTTCTTTTTATCTCCCTCTGAGCCTTTGTGTCAGTATATGGCCTTTTCATATTAAACATCTTCATGGTAAGGCCTACCAGACAGGGTTAACACATTTTTAAGGAGAACTAAAGCTCATAGTACAGTACTTTTTTCAGCTACTCCACAGAACTGGATTTTAACTAAAAATATTAAGGCAATATATAATATAAGTGCCAACATCCTGCCTAATCTTAACCACAATTTTAGATTTTATTTTTCAGTACTCTTTTAGAGGTGTTGTTAGAAAGTATGATTATATGCCCAAAAAAAATAGGCACACTTTTATACCAAATAATAAAGAAAATCTCTAGGTCTTACGTTGAAAGCTATGAAGGCAAAAATTATTAGCCAAATAGCTGTCTTTTACATTTGTAGAGTGGTAATAGCCACAGAGCTATAGAAATCAGTTTTTCTTTAATATGCAAATAAATACATTTCAGTCTATTGAACAGCTCCAAGTGACTAATTCACCCACATATGCATTGTCATTTCATTGGTTTTGTTCATGTGACTAAACCTGATAATATGAGGAGCGTCACCCCTGGATAACATATCCCGGCACTATGCAGATGTTCTTTTTCCACAGTCTAACAGCAAGGAAGAACGTACCAGCTATTTTACTATCCATTAGATATTTTCTCCTCTTTACTTACCCATGAAAGGCATCCTTCTCTCGGCTCTGTCTGCATTGTTCAAGTATAAACTGTCGTGATTACTTAAATGACAGTTTGGGGTTGACACAAGTGGATGGCCAAGGGTATGGGAACTTCAGTGAATATTTTGCAATTACAACCACTCAATGACATAGCTGGGACAATAGTGATAACTATAAGTAAATATTCCATTGCTGCTTCCATTATAATTTCCTCTTAGTATTGTTAGTAGATATGTCACCAAGGAGCTCTGTGACCATATAAAGCATCAAGTCCCCCCCTCTGTGGCTAAAAGATAATTCACCGTGTATTAGTCTTTTTCCAGACGTAACACCTCCAGCCCCAGGTCTGCACACATACCTTTCACTTGCTTGCACATATGAAGCTCCATTCGCACTCCACAACCTCCCCCATCAACGGCTTAAGTTTAGCTATGTATAAGAAGCAGGGATTTTGAGGTGTGTTTAGCCATGTTATAAAAAGCAGGGATTTTTTAGAATCCGGCATTCGGGCAGTGTGGGGAAGAGGGGGCGTGATGGGCTACGTGACGTCACTGCTTTAACCAAAGGCGGGGGGCGGAGTTAGGCGGTGGGACATGCCGTTTGATGTAAATTACAGCACATAAGAGGCATGACTAGGGGCATGACTGGCAAGAATAGGCATTCTGAAGGCGTACTCTTCAGGTTTCAAGGTCGCGGGTAGTTTGGGGTGATTCGTGTACTTGTGGGAGACCACTCCAAAAATCGGGTCGATTCCCTCGACTCCAAGGAGGGATGGGATCCTTTAGGAAGCAGGGATTGTTGATGTGTTTAGCTATATTATAAGAAGCAGGAATTTTGGGGTTGGTTAGCTATATTATGAAGCAAGGGATTTTGGGTGTGCTTAGCTATGTTTATAAGAAGCAGGGATTCTTGAGTGTGTTTAGCTATTTGTTTAAGAGGGATGTGTTAGTTTCAGTATGCAGGAGACTAGAAATGTCAGGTACTCTCAGTGCTGCCATCTTCTGGTTCACATGAAATTTCAGGAATAAAGATTAAAGGGCATGTCCACCCCCAAATCAAAATTTTCCCCAACTGCTGGCCCCTATGTTTAGCTTTGAAAGTTCTTACCTACTTACATTCCGCTCCCCATGGTTCTCTTGTAGTCCTCACCCAAAGTCCAGAAAACTGAAGTTGCAGTGGAGTCCTTCCGTCCAAAGTCTCGCCTTGTTTGAAGCTTCCGGGAGGGATGCAGACATGCGGCAGGGAACCTTTCCCCCCCCTCCCTCCCTCCCTCCGGATCCAATATCACACACCGCTTTCTCCTAGCGTGTCAGGCTAAAGTCGGAATACCCTTAGTGCTGCCCACCCCAACCGCTATAAGAAACCTAAAAAAAACCTTTCGGATATTTACTTACAGGCAATTCGCTCCCGCGACTTCTTCTTAGCCGGCAGCCGCTCTATGATTGGCTGACCGGCAGCCAATCACATACGCGGCTGCTGGTCAGGCCCCTCTCTGCTGTTCCTGTTAGCAGAGAGGGAGAAGGGACTCGATGGAGTGAAGGGGCTGTAAGTAGTTATCTGAGCTTTTTTTTTTGTTTTTATTATAGCGGTTGGGGGTGGGCTGCGATACCTAAAATTATGCCCAAAAGTGATTTTTCCAGTGGATCATGCCCTTTAAAAGGGACTGTCCACCACCTTTTGCAAAAATCTTGTGCAAAAAGTGCCAAAACCTGGACTTCGTTTTGTTTCTAACCTTAATTCTGCTTACAGCAAGAGATTTTATACTTACAAGTTCGCAATCCACCGCCGCTTCTGGTCTCTCACTCCCTCTCCACTGCGGCTGCTGTGTTCTTTTTTGTTCCGAGCAGCCACAGTGGAGACTGCTCCGGAATGGCAGCCAGTGACGTCACTGTCACGGCCGACACTGACTCCCTTACCTGGAAGAGCAGAGCAGAGTGCAGAGCCGCCAGGTGGATTGAGGAGATGGTAAGTATAAAATCTCTTGCTGTGAGCAGAATTAAGGTTAAACAAAATGAAGTTCAGGTTTTGCCACTTTTTGCACAAGATAATGATTTTTGCAAAGAAGGGTGGACATACCTCAAAGGTTTTTGACAGGACCAACATGTCAAAAACCACCTTCACCTCTCTCCACCAAAAGTCATGTCATGCTAGAAATCCCTTGTATGAGGTTTAATGAATTCTCAGTGTAACATCAACTCATTTTCTTTGAGGCATTTTCTGTAAAGTATATCATTTTATGTCTATTTCAGCTCTTTTCAGACAGATATCTGCCTATGAATGATCAGGCTCATTTACTTAGCGTGATTGCTATTATCTGCACTGATTTAATATCCTGATTGTCCATCTCAGTAAATAGTACTCCTTTTTGAGACTTTAACACTAGTATGTGGCTTTTGTCAACATTTTGCAGAAACGTAGATCATAATTAATATTGAATTGATTTGTGAGCTGCATGGGTGACCACTATAATCACACCTGCCAGTTCCACAGAAAAGCATACAGTTACCTATACACTCACTAGGCACACATAAACACCATCTTTGGACTGCTGCCTGGCCTAAACCACAGGGTAGCTGCTGACATAATGTATGTTCTTGACAGCTAACGTCACGTAAAAGAACAGATTCTAACGTGCACAGGATCAGTTATATTTGTTTTTGTACAGTAATAATAAGGCTCTGTTCACACTGTTTGTTTTTTAAGCAGCAGAACACCACGCTAGCGGCGGCCATCATTTTCAACGCACAAAGCTGCTGCGTGCAGTGCGTTGCATGCAAGACACTGTATCGCAGCTCAATAGTGTCCACAACGCTTTATAGTGTGAACAAAGCTTAGGACCTTCGGGTAGGGTATTTTCTAAGGCAAGTCATACAGTTCAGATTTAGCAAAACCACCTGGTAATCATCTACAAATACCGTATATACAGAGCATAACCAACCTGAGTAAAAACCGAGGTACCTAGTTTTACCTGAAATAAGGAGTAAAAGTGATTGACTCGAGTATAAACTGATTGTTCAGTGTTGATTCTCCTCTCCTACCTTGGCTGCTCGCTCTGGTTCCCAGCATGCTTTAGTTGCTGGAGTTGTAGTTTCTTTTTTTTTTAATAACTTTTTTTTTCAAATTTTTCAGTCATTATTATTACATAATAAAGAAAAACATATTGGTGAGATGGTATTCACATTTTAACTTTTGGTTAACAGTATCTTCCCTTCATATAATTCTTGTTAAACTAGTTTTAATTTCAACGGGAGATAAAATATTTAAGATCATATAAACTCACCATTAAATATCTAGTACAACAGTATAAATTAGCCGGTAAGTATATTGAATTCGAGGGGGATAGAGCTGTTGTCCCTCCAGCCGAGTCCAAGGGTTGATCCCACACTCGCCTAAGCCCATCCTTAGTATATCCCATGGGATCCACACCTTAACAAATTTGTCTATTTATCAGGACCATAGCCGTCAGTTTTTTCCATGCTTCTGATCTCTAAAATAGATTTAGGAGGTTTGCTCAGTGGGGGAGTTTTTCTGTTTCCAGTGTCTGGTGATTAAACGTCTAGCCGCCACCCGAATATGGCTGCAAAGTTTAGTTGGGTCTTACCTAGACCCTTGAATGGTAGTCCCAGTATCCAGTGAATAGGTTCCATCGGTGGGTCGAAAGAGAGCATTGAGTGGATCAGTTTAGCTGCTGCGTGTACCAGATCCCTTTGATAACCGGGCACTCCCATAAAATGTGTATGAGAGTACCTTTGTCACCTTTGTCACCACACCCCCTCCAGCAACCTATCTGTGGAATCAGGCCATATTTTGTGGAGCTTTTCTGGGGTGTAGTACCACTCCAGCATCACTTTATAGGCATTTTCTTTGTATTTGGAGCATAATTTGTGTGGTTTTTGAGTGATATCCTGTGCAGTTGTATTTAGGAGACAGTACAGTTGAGATATTAATCTTTTTTATGGGGCTTTGGCTACTATTCTTTCAAAGTATGACATTGGGGGAAGGATAGGTTACGATAGTGTGGTGATGTATTGTCTGATTTGTAGATAGGGGAATATAAGTGTTGGTGGTGTTTCTTTTGGGAGGTTAGAGTGGGAAAGTCTTTTAGCTTGTGTGTATAGAGTCTACCAGATCTGTTATTAATGTGCTTGAGTGCAGTCCATATTTTAAATAATTGTGGGGTGAGACTGATCCAGGATTGCTACCAGCGGTGTGTAAATATGGATGTGGGTAGAAAGTAATTCTGTGTATTTTGTTAGAGTTTGCCAGAGTTAATTGTTGTCTGCATGGGTCCTAAAGGGGTAGGTGTATTTTTCCTTTGTTAGATTTTATTGTGTTTATTAGCTGGTTCCCAGATGTAATGGTGGTACCATTCTTGTTCCAATTGGACCCAACGTGGTTTGTGGGGGTAGTATGGAACCAGTGTAAGGTGTGTCGTAGCTGAGTGACTTGGTAGTATTTGAGGATATTGGGAACAGCTAGGCCTCCTTGGGATCTGCTTGTCATTATTGTTTTGTTTTTGATTCTATGGGCTTTATATCCCCTATGGCAGTCGTGATTTTACCGAACCTGAGAGGGTTAAAACTTTCCAGGATTGGAGTAATTTTCTTATTTCTTTGAGAAGGGGGATGTAGTTGGTGAAGAATAATGAGTGACATTTGGGGTAATTTGTATTCCTAAGTATTTAATCAAATCACATTTCCAAGAGTATGGAAATTGTTCTGTTAGTATTTGTAGGGTGTGTTGGTGGGATATTAATGGGTAATGCTTCCGTTTGGTTTGGTTAAGTTATATCCGGATAACGTGCTGTAAGTGTTTATTTCCTTGTGGAGGTTTGCAGGGATTTACGGTAAGTGGTTTGTGATAGTGAGAATTACGTCGTCTGCAATAGAGGATGAGATGGTGGTATTTTTTTAATTGAATTCCTGATATGTCAGGTTTGTTCTGATATGACAGGCGAATGGTTCAATACAGATGGCGTAAAGAAGGGGGGACAGGACATCCCTGACTTGTTCCGTTGGAAATGGGAAATGTTGAAGATGTAATCATGGGTCACCGTACTGCGGCCTGGGGTGTGGAGTATAGGGAGTATGGCTTTAAGGAAGTCTTCTTTCATACCTAGATATTGCAATGTGGATATCATTAATGGCCAGCCCAACCCTTCAAGGCCTTTTCTGCATCGAGGCTCAGTACAACTGCTGGTTGGGTCCATTTGTGTATTAGTTCAATTATGTCGATAGTTCTGCGGGTGTTATCACGCTTGTCCCGCACGAACAAACCACTGGTCTTTATTTATTATGGTTGGTAGCAGCTCTGCCAGTCTATTGCCAGGATTTTGGGGAAGAGTTTATAGTCACAGTTTAATAGGCTATGGGCCATAGCTGGCACAGAGGGAGGGGTCCTTGTCTGGTTTGGGTTATGATTATCATGTGGGAGCTTGTAAAAGAGGAGGGTGTGTTATTGCCTTTCATAATTTCATTGTATACTGAGATAAGGTAGGGGGTTAGGATTTCACTGTATGTTTTATAGTATATATTTGGAATTCCATCTGGTCCCGGTGTTTTGCCTAATGGGAGAGATGATATGGTTTTGATTAATTCTTCAGGGTTATATCTTTATCGAGGTGGCCTAGCTGGTTTGGTGTATCAATCCTCCTTGTGGCTAAGTCCGCACCTCCTCGATGTACGAAGAACTTTAACGGTCACCGTATTTAAAAACTTAAACCTTTATTCCACACTCGTTAAAATCTTATCACATAATCACAAATTGCCTGATTCGTTTCGAGCGGTACACATCGCTCTACTCATAGGCCATAGGCTAGCTGGTTTTGTGTTATTTAGGCATTTTAGGCATTTTGTTTAGGCATTTTTAGTATTGCCGCTAAAAATTTGGGGGGGTGCACTTTCTTTTGTGACTGTATTTTGGTGTAGAGATCTCTGTAATCTTTTTCAATCTGGGTGCTATCCCTATGGGGTTGTAGATTGGTGTTCCATGTTCATCTTTTATATTAGTTGGGATGGCTTTATTCTTCGGTTTTTTCAGTAGATTAGCTAGTTGGGTGTGAGCCTTGTTCCCTAGTTCATAAAATGAGCATTTAGCCCATCTGAGTTTTTTGTCTGTTTCCGAGAGGTGGTGGTCTCTTAGAGCTGCTCTAATTGTTATTACATTCCGGAGCTTAGTGATGATGGGTGAGAATACAGGGATTTCTCCTCTCTGTAGTTTTTAATAAGTGCTTCGTATTTGTGGTTGTGGTCTTTCTTAAGGTGAGAGGCTAATTGGATGCAATAGCCTCTAATGACTGCCTTGTGTGCCTCCCATAGTATCATAGGGGAGGAGACAGAGCCATTGTTGTCTTAGAATAAGTATCAATGGCTTTTTTAATGCTTTGCTGGTGTATTGGGTGTTTAAGATGTTTTTTCATTTAGCCTCCAAGGTATTTTTAGGGGTCTTTTTTGTGAGGGTGAAGTCTGCTGTGGCTATGCCATGATCAGACCATGTGGGGGATTCTAAAGTGGTGTTTGTTTGTAGTGATATACCTGGATGTGTTAGTGAATATGTAGTCAATTCTTGTGTTGGTTTGTGTACTGAGGAATAATAAGAGAAAGCTCTGGAGGTGGGATTGTCTATCCTCCATGTATCATAGAGGTTGTGTTGCCTGATTAATTTTCTAAATCTTTTTGAAGGAGAAGATGTTTCCCGGGTTAGTGTTTTGTTTCCGATAGCCAGTCGGTCTTGGGTGGTGGACATGTGCATGTTGAAATCCCCTGCTAGTATCTTTATTGGGGATCGATACTCTGTGTTAGAAAAGTGTGTTGTCCTGTGTTGGGGCTGTATATTTTGGAGTTTTAGTTTCTAAACATCTGCAGTGGCAAGGAATTGGTGCCTGCGTCACTTCCCAACGCCGTGTAGTATGTCAGCCAGCGCAGATGCGGAGTGAGCGGCCGCTGGATCAGGTAAGTGATTGACTATAAACCGAGGTTCGGTTTTCAGGCTATTTTTTTAGCCTGAAAACCTCAGTTTATCGATAATTCTAGTTCTAATGATTATGTTCTAGAGGGATTAAACTTAATTATTCATTTTAATTATAATTTAATCCCATGCATTCCTCTTTTAACATTTTATATTTTTACAGCACATGGTTTCAAAATGTGTGCAAAACAGGTATTTCTGCTTTGATAATTTTTAATGTTTGATGTATTTTATTATATAAAATATCCACCCCTTACATTTATTTTAATGTGATCTATTTGTAAATAATTCTTATAATCATCACGCTATTACATACTACTTTGCAGAAGTGGTTTATGGAATGGCTTCATTTGGTGGTTGGGCAAGTTTTCAAAAATGATTTAACTCTGCTGTGCTGTGGTCCTGGGATGTTGGGTGCCTGGACAGAGATTAACTGTGCTGTGGTCTGAGGGGGTCATTGTTTAGGGGGGTGTTCAGGAGGGTTTTTCAAAAACTGTTAGAAGGGGTAGAGCTGCGGCTCTGTCACCGCTGGAACGATCCCGGTAAGTTCTCCTGCAAGATTCACTGAAGTACGGGAGGTAGGAAATAGTGCATTTCCCCCTGTTCTTCAGTAAAACAGTTAGAAAGAAAGTAATTTTTTTGATGGACATACCTTTTAAACTGTTTGAGTGGGGGTGTGTGTGCAGAGTGGCCATTTATGAATAATCTGTGTGTGGTAGTGGTGGATTATAATTTCTAAGGTATTATAAGGTATATAAATTATACTATAAATTAAGGGATATTAGATGTCACCTTTTATACAGTATGGTCACGGAACTTGAAAACATACCACTTACCAAGGTGATGTATCAAATAAGGATTTATTGTATGAATTAGTAACAAGTGATGCAAATTTTAAAAGCCAGTCAAGTATATAGAGACAGCCTACAAAAATAAATATATATTTAAGTATAATTACACTATTAGGGTGTATGTGTCGAGACATAAGTGTATTTTGTGTGAAAGTGTCTGTCTTCCTGTCAGTGTGGGTGAATCCTGACAAATTATATACCTCATATGTGTTACACTCTACCAGGGAGATTCACCCAGAGGCACAAGCGCTCTGGGCAATCTCCTGAAGCGGATTTACCAGAGGTTGTGCGGCTTGGGGTGAATCTCCTGTTAAACATGTACGTGAAAACAGCCGTGCAGCCTCTGGTAATAGGTTTCAACAGCTGCGCAAATACCTTTCCAGTACTCGCTCAGCCACTGCTAACTGAGACTTAACTTAGCCAAGGGGCAGGATATTTGTTTATCAGCTCTTAGATACAGGATACTGCCTCAGCATGTATCCTAGTTCTCCCTTGGTCTATGTGCTTTCCCCCATGTGGTCTATAGCTGCTCTTTTCCCCCCCCCCAATGACCTTCAACCAGCAGCAAATCATCAGATTTACTGAACAGCAGACCAATAAGCAATTACTTAACTCAAGCCAGACACATAGCCAAGCCTGCACTGTACTAATGAGTTTGTTACAGGCTGTCCCAGGAGTTTTACCCATTGAGCATCTTGTGGAAAAAGGACTAACTGCATATTCCCAACAGTGTGCTTGGTACATTTTACATAAACATTATTTACAAGAAGGTTGTGCCTGGATGAAACAATGTTTTTATCGGGCACCACCTCTTCCTTACATTGCATTCATATTTAGTGACATTATAAACCCCCTGTTGCTCCATCACACATACATACAAACAAGCGTTGGTTAACTTTTACAATAATGATTAAAGGGCATGTCCACCCCAAACTATAATTAAACCCACAACTGGCCCCACTTTGTAGTATAATATAAATCTTACCTTACATCTTTGCACCTGGTTTGGTTCCAAATATCGCTTTTCAAATCCAGTAAACTGAAAAGTCCAGCTGTCTGTGAGACTTCAGAGCCTTCTCTCCCGCGCCGTTTCCAGTGACGTCAGCCACGTCTGTGATTGGTTGCCTCTCAGCCAATCACAAAGCGCTAGTCGGCCCCTGCTTGCAAGTAGAGGCCGGAATGGATTGCCGCGGGAGACTTTTTACTGAAATATTGTGGCGGTTAGGGGTGAGTAAGGGTTACTACCTTACCCCCAAAGTTGGTTTCGCATACAGAGTACATTGCAGTTTGCTGTGCCACCCTTTTGCGCCTTGGGAATCTTGGAAAAGCTAGTTAACACGTGCTAAAATAATTTTGAAAGTGTAACTGGGCAGTTTTGTCGGGAGTTTTTACTGACCATTGGCACACCTATTAAACCTACATCTAAATTCTTTATTAAATCACAGTGGTCTCTCAAGAATTTTTTTCTAGCCTGGTTACATCAAAAAGTTACCTGGGTGTGCCGCCTGGCTAAAAGACCTAGTGAAACACTGTGACCGCCAAAACATAGGTTATGTTTTGCTTAAAATGTTTTATTATGTTCCCAGAATAAGATATTATTTTTCAATCCCCACAATCCACTGCCGCGACTCTCTGCCAATTCCTGGTAAGATAGTCAGTCACAATAGTGACATCAAGGCCAATGGCTGACTGCCATTACCGGACGAGCCCCCACTGATTATGCTCGTGAATGGAAAAGGCACGTGTAGCAGTAATGGAGAGGGAGCTGCACTGTGTGGATCGTGGAGATTGTAGTATAATATCTTGTTCTGGGAACATTTTAACCTTTTTAAACAAAACATAACCTTTGTTTGGGGGGGCCCTGAGTAACATACTAAAAGTTTTTATTAGGGGTGAACATACCTTTCACTTAGAACGTTTCCTTATTTTAACTTCTCCCTTTCCTGTTCCTTTCACACACACTTAGTTAATGATCCTCCCCACCAGGAAGTCTTCCTTTTGCCTATAGAGTGGGGAGGGGTGTAAGTAAATCTGCAGTGTGTGTTGATACATATATCTCTGGCATTTAGAAGTTTTTTGGCTAAGAATGGCACAAACACACATAATTGAGTGTAATATAGGAGATTACGCCACCGAGGAGTTACCTGACCATATAGAGCACGAGGCCATAGGCTGAGTGCTTTTATACAGGCCAGGGAACACCGAGGTGAAGTATGTTCCATATATTTCCTGTAGTAGCGTATTATTCCATATAATACATAGGCACATAATACCTAGAAGAAAAAAAACAGCACAGGCAGCAGCACACAAACACCAACGGCACACTTACTTATCTACCCCCTCCTGTTGATACTCCTGTATCAACCCCCCCATCACCCCCTTCCTGTATCTACCCTCCTGTCATACCCCCCTCCTGTACTACCTCTACCCCCCTGTCACCCCCTTCCTGTATCTACCCCCTGTCACCCCTTCCTGTATCTACCCCCCCATCATCCCCTTCCTGTATCTACCCCCCATCACCCCCTTCCTGTATCTACCCCCCTGTCACCCCCTCCTGTATTTACCCCTGTCACCCCCTCCTGTATCTACCACCCTCCCCTCTCACCCCCTTCCTGTATCTAACCCCCCACCTCCTTTTATCTACCCCCCATCTACCCCCACACCCCCACCTCCCTGCATCTACCCCCCTGTCCCTCCCTCCCTTTATCTACTCCCCCTTCCATACACCATGCAAAGAGAATTTGATTTCCAGAATTAATGGTTAAGATTCCGTTTTGTATTTAAATGTACTGACCAAGTTACACTCGATTCTCCCCCTGTCACTGATCGAACTGCACGGAAGATAAGCAGCAGTGTCCAGCCGCCGCAGCAGAGTCATTAATGACTCATTGGAATCGACACTGCTGCTTATCTTCCGTGCAGTTCAATTAGTGACAGGAACCGGATGGGAGAGAACCGAGTGTAACCTGGTCAGTACATTTAAATACAAAACGGAATCTTAACCCTTTATATCCTTGTATGGAGTATGGAGGAGTGAAGAGGTGGGGAGGTGCAGTGGCAAGAATTCTTATTACAGTCACTCATGACGCACCTGAGTGACTGTAATATAGATTCCGCCACTGTACCTCCCCATGAAAGTATAGGAACCTTATGTATTATATAGGAACTTCTTACACTTCCTTTCAGTTTTAATTTGTCTTAACACATGCAGCCTTTAGCAGTGACAGGTTGTGTTACAGGGATGTCAAACTCGCGGCCCTCCAGGTGTTTGAAAACTACAACTCCCAGCATTCCTTGTTTGCAGTGCGTACCTGTGGGATTCTGGGAGTTGTAGTTTTGAACATCTGGAGGGCCGCGAGTTTGACACCTGTGGACCGTTAAACCTTCCATTTTAACTATATCATATTAAAATAGGGGTCTCAGCAATGCATTACTTCTATAAAACTTATATATTTTGTCATGGACCTAACATAAGTGAATACTATACTTATATACATACAGTTCTGACAAAAGTCTTGCTGCCTGTGTATTTGCAGTAGCTCCTTGCTATTAACCCTGATTTTTAATTGATCAATTGGTGTTAGAAATAGCTCATGTGAAAAGCTAAAGCCCTCCCAAATAATATTAAATGTACTGGTAAAAATAGTTTCACTGGAAAAGATTTATCATTTAATAACACACAGAAAGGTCAAAATGTTGCAAGACAAAAGTGTTGTAGTCGCCTATACAGAAATAATCTACTTATAGCCAATCCAAAAATATGTCAGCAAATTAAGTAGTGGTGCTGTGAGATCCAAATTTAATATCTTGTATGACTTCCTGAGCTTGAAGGACAGCATCCATGCATTTTGGCAAGGATTCATACAATTTATTGATGAAATTATTGATCGTCTTGCATGCCTCCCAGAGTTCATCAATATTCTTTGGTTTCGTCTTCCATGCTTCCTCTTTCACCCTACCCCACTATGCTCAATGATGTTCATGTCAGGTGACTGGGCTGCCCAATCCTAGAGCATCTTGATCTTCTTCGCCTTAAGGAACTTTGATGTGGAGATGGAAGTATGAGATAGACACCATCCTGCTGCAGAATTTGGCCTTTTTTATGGTTGGGAAATATGAATAGGTAGCTAAGATTTCTTGGTATTTTACACTATTGATGTTGCCTTCCACCCTGCAGATCCCTCGCACACCCCCATACTGGATGTAACCCCAACCATGATTTTGCCTCCACCAAACTTCACTGTTTTTGGGTAAATCTCGCTCCATGTGGGTTCCATTAGGTCTCCTCAATATTTGCAACGACTGTGGTGAAATTCAACAGAAGATTCATCTGAAAAATCCACCTTTTGCCACTTTCAAGCGTCCAGTGTCGTTTGTTTATGCTGGCTTATGGGCACTGATTCGACCATGGAGGCCATTTTGAGACAGAATAGACAGAGTCCAACAAACTGTTCTGGTTGACACAGGGATTTCAGGTGACCAGGTCTCCTGGAGCTCTGCTGCAGTTGAAATGGGCTTGCCTTGGATTTTCGAGCCAACAAACGGTCTTCTCGAGCAGTTGTCTTGCGGGGTCTGTTCTGACCTGGCTTGTCAAAAACTTCTCCTCTCTTCAAATCTTATCTTCATTCTCTGAACTTGACGCTGAGAGACATTGAAGGTGTGCGCCACATCAGCAGTGGATTGGTCTTTAGTCTCTTGATAATCAACACATTAGTCTCAGGTGAATCTTAGGCATGTTTGTAGAGTCTGTTTCAGTTGATGTGAAGGTCTAGTGTACTGGGGTTCTTTTTATACACACCTGACACCTAATCGATCCATTATTAGTCACAGGTGAAGCCCATTGACAAGGTGACAACACTTATGTCTTTGCAAAAATTGACTCATGGGCTTTACCAAGCTGTGAAATTAGAATACTTTTTGTTAGTTTCGTTTTGCATTGAAACATTATACAAAAGCTGTTTGGGGTAAAATGAACCATCGGCACTTCAGGTCTGTTTGTACCACAAGCGACAAGACTTTTGTCAGAAACTGAGATTTATGGTCATTTAGATGGTAATAGTGAGAAATAATACACATACATATACCCCTTCTCTATAACATGTATGTAATAGTATAAAAAACCCCATCTTATTGGTAGCTCAATGCCTCCTTGTTAAAATAGAGAATAATGTATGTTCTATACAGACAATAGGCTGTGTAAATACATTACTGTGTGGTAAGAAATTGAGATATATTACTATGGCATAGTACCATTTAATGAAGTGAGTTGTTTTACTGACTATTTCAGACAGTGTCCTTAATATTTTCTGGATTAAGTGAATTGATTTTCTTTCTCTTTCTTTAGGGTAAACCTTATGCATTTGATCGTGTTTTTCCACCAAATACAACTCAGGAACAAGTCTACCATGCATGTGCCATGCAGATTGTTAAAGGTAAGACGTGAGATCCACTGGAAAATTCTACTATGTGGGCAGTTGTTAAACGGGTGCTTAAACATACAAATTGCCTTAGAGAATGTATAAATCCTCATTTAATCATAATAATACAGAAAATTCGGACTTTCTGTAAGTGGTGAATAGATATGGACTAGAAACTTAACCCGAGTTCAAGACAAACTTTAATAGTTCGAATGAACCTTAACTTTTTGGATTTCAAACTTTCTGAATGTTTGAGAATTTTTGAAAATTCAATATTTCTAGAATCTGTCTCTGGATCTTTTAAAAAGGTTTCGTTATTATACAAGTGGAATTGAGCCCATGGAGTGGCAACCATCCTTGTTGCATACCTCAAAAAAAAAGAGGTTAAAAAAGCTGCTTTAAAGGGAAAGTTCAGTGGAGAATACTTATTGGAATGTTTGAATAATTAGGATGCATAATATAAACTAAACATTTTAAAAATAATGAATTTCCCAATGAACTTTCCCTTTAAAGACAGATTTTTTTTTTACCCCTTTGTTCGAGTATGTAACAAGGAATCATTGCCACTTCATGCTGGGCATGATTCCTCTTGTATAATAATAAACACCCCTTTTTAATAGATACAGAGACAGGTTCTAATTATCGAATTTTTGAAAATTCTTGAATTCCAGGATAATTCAAAAGCTGAATGCGGAAGCTTGAAAGTTACTTTATTTCAAGTTCTGGATATGACATGTTCCCCAGACCATTTCCCAGGTCCCAGAGCCATGTGCAGTAAATTACCATTGCTGTTTTAACCTAATTTTATCTGAACTTTCAAACTATTTGTCCCAATATTATTATTAAACTATCGTACATTAAAACTTTTACTGAAGTTCAACAGTTCGAAAACGAACCAAATTTAGGAAGTTGGCCATCTTTATTGGTGATTTGATATATACCGTATGTACTCGAGTACAAGCCAACCCAGTATAAGCTGAGGTACCTATTTTTGCCTGAAAAATTAGGAAAAGATGTGACACAAGTATAAGCTGAGGGTAGAAATATGACCACTATGCCTCTGATCTGTATGTTTTTGAGCTTTAGTTCCTTTAAATGGACAGCAGAATTCCAATACAGTAGTCCCATACAGTAATAGCCAAATCCTATGATGATTACTGTATGGAACTACTGTATGGGAATTCATTAAAATCCATTTAAAGGGCAACTAAAGCCTCAAAACAATACGAATCAAAGGCAATCTTTTAACAAAATATACCACCCTCCTGATTCTGTATTGTTTTGAGGCATTTGTTACCATTTAAATGGTTAGTAACCCCCCTATTCCTTGGCACTCCAGCATGCTTTAGTTTCTGGGAGTTATAGTTTTCAAACATCTGCAGTGGCAAGGAATTGGGGGTACAGAATGGGATTACCCCCCCCCCCACACACACACACACACACACACCTTACCTGGGCAGTTTTCAGTCCAGGTAAGTTAGTTGGTTAGTTTTTGTTCCGCTCAGTGTAAATCCGTCCGCTCACCTCAGAGGGAAATTCATCTGCCACTCGCTCCACATCTCCTGTCTATTGTCACTACTCCGCGCAATGGGAAGTGAGACAGGCACAAATAGTGATGTCAACATAGAGATACGGAGTAAGCAGCAGCCGGATTCCCTTTGTGGTTTTTTAGGCTATTTTTAAAGCCTGGAAACCTCGGCTTACACTCAGTATATACGGTATATTGTGTTTTCAGTTTCCTCAGTGGCATTTGTGTAATATTTCCTAGTGAGTGACCCTGTCTCTCATTTGACTTCTCAAAGATATTGTGCAAGAAGAAAAGATTTTCCCAAATCAGAATACATTGTGGAGTGTAATTATATTACAAAATATCTTTTTGTAAGATATAAGAAATACCTACTCCCCAAATCACAGCCTGCTGAGACATATTGGAGACATAATGTTCTGTATGTTTTTATTAAACCAGGTGTATACTGATATTAATAAAACAATAAGTATTGTGTATATCCTACTTCTCAATGTACTGTAAGGCTGGGTTCATACTTCACACCATCTAATATCGGACTGACCAACTGTCATTTCAGTGTATTTGTCAGCCCAAAAATATTGATTTTATTTTAACAGCCAAAGCACCGTCCAACCATCCTCTTTGGTACCACGCTCGGTTGCAGGAACTGCCCAACCAAAAGTCTTGTTCCAGACGACTGCTCACTAGTGTTGAACGGTTTGCTCGAAACAAACAAATGACATGGTGTGTACCCAGCTTAAGTTAAACAAACAGACAATGATAAAACCAAGGTTTGGCCAAATGGTATAAGCCGTGACATTACAGTCTTACCAACATAATGAACAGTTCTGACTTTGTTTCATAGTACCTGTGTGTGGTTAAACATAAGATAACTTATCTGTTGTATTCAATTAGATCAACTGGACTTGAGTTTAGTTCTTGAGACGTTTCGCTAGTCATCCGACTGGCTTCTGGCTATGACTAGCAAAACGTCTTCAAGAACTAAACTCAAGTCCAGTTGATCTAATTGATACAACAGATATACCATGACCTGATAAATGAGAACCTTCACAAGCATATATTCTTAATGTGTTTGCTTATGCAGATATAACTTAATGTGTTTGCTTAATGCGATGTGTTGGCAGGATATAATGGCACAATCTTTGCTTATGGTCAAACTGCTTCTGGGAAGACCCACACATGGAGGTAAATCTCTGTTAATGAAATACATAAAATATTAAACCATTAAGAAAATTAATACTTATTTATAACACAGTTCCCTTTTCACTTGTATAAACTTGTATATTTCCTCTGCTCCTGGAATTTTTCTTTGGTAATGTCTTTCCTTTTATGTCTTGGTTTACAGATCAATCTCTCTGTATCATTTTTAACCTTTTCTCAATCCACTCCTAAAAATAAATAAAAATGTGATGCACAATCCTCTTATATGGTGTGATGGATGGATAATGGGGATAGCAAGTTATCAACATGTAAGGAAAAAGAGAAAAGTACCCACCCTTATGTATATCACATCCAGTGAAAAATATAGATAAAATGCCAAATTTTATTGGATTAACTTTAAAACTTTAACATATACACACTATAAATCCTGGCTAAAACACCCAAATTTAGGGTCTAGATAAAAAAAAATTGAGCATCGGGTAATCAAATCAAAGGTAGCCTGTATTGACCCTAAGAGTGGTAGAAGCTTCTCCACCCAATAACTAGCCCTAAAAATATATGTAGGGCACCCCTGAGCACTCAGTGCTTCTCCTAGTTTGCATAAAAAGTACACACTAATTCTAGTGTCAGTTTATCCAAGCCACATAAAAAAGTTTTAAGGCATGAACATCAGTATAATCATAAATCGTGTAGTTATCAGACGCAATAAGCAGACTGGATACCTGTATTATGCCCCTCTCATTGTATTATCATCAGGGGGGTCAGGTATCCAACATTGCTGCACATCATGCCTAGTTTAAAAACAATTACACACAAGCAGTACCCCCTGACGCGTTTCATCCTCCTTGAAGGACTTAATCATAGGTGAGGGGCCTCTTGATGTCAGCGCTCTTTTAAGTGAGTATCCATCCCCCCGTTGCCTGATTGGTTAACTTGCCATCCAATCGGCAAGTGGGAGATTCGACCTCCGTATCGGAGGTTAACTATTAACATTGCCAAACAGTTCTACACAGTATCAGCGATGTATTGGAGTGGTGAATGGAAAAGGAGACGATTACATACAATCTATCAGCTGTTGGCACCACTCTGTCAGTGTAAGTGGCATATAGAGGTCTATCCTGGATGTGCATAGCAGACAGGAGGGTGCCGTAGGGAGCCGTATCAGGAAATAATTCCGGCACTGTAATGTACACAATGGTCTCTCAGTGTCATAGGTGATGCCCATTGTCCCTATTATTTGAGCCTGGCTTGTTATGCCGGGATGAGGGCGAAATCATCAATAATATGAGGCTTGCCCACTATATTATTACTAAAAGGTATGTTGGCAATGATAAGAGTAAAGGCACATCCACCTGTCAGTATTGGCACTGACGCAAATCGCTCTTGTTGCTTATAAATACGGCACTGTACAGAGGTTTAGGGGGACTGGACTACAACCATATGGCATTAGTCCATAGCCCTACATGGCTCCACTGTAAAAATGGACGAAGTCCAATAGTATCATTAATCCTAATATATATTTAGGTAAATAAATAGATATAATAGATCTAAGAGGTTTGTTCAAGACAGTGTCTCAGTGAATAGACATTGAAGACACCATCATGGAATTTTCCATCCGCTACACAATTATGTTCTCCTGTACCACTTGGTATTGCTTTATAGAAGAGGCCCTTAACTATACTTATCAGATTTTGAGCCTCTCTGGGACCCCTTCCTGCAATAAGTTTGTGAATATAGAGGATTAGAGAGCAATGTACTGTGATTGGAACAAATGCCCGAGGTTATAGGAGACAATAAGAAAAAGAAAAATACTTACCTTCCACTAAATATCTCGAATATGGGGTGTTAATAATGTTGGGGAGCCTTACAGGGAGATTCAATAAAAGTTCTTATTGTTTAAAATGGTGCTAATTTTGCCCCAACCAATCAGATTTTATTTAACATTTGAAAGCTAACATCTGATTGTTGGGGCAAAATTAGCACCATTTAAACGATAAGAACTTTTTGAATAACCTGTTTATCCTTTAGGGACTTGAGTGATAGCATCATACAATTTCAAGATTACAAGGCTAGATTAGGGATCTAGCTTAGTGATACTTTTTATGCGACTAGGAGAAGCACTGAGTGCTCAGGGGTGCCCTACATATATTTTTAGGGCTAGTTATTGGGTTCTAAGCAGCCGGCAGCCGCTTTGTGATTGGATGCCTTTCAGCCAATCACAGACGCTATACATAAAAGAAAATCGTCTACTTACTGTGGGGAGCTACACCGCCAATATACAGAAGCTGTCCAGGATCTCCAGGTGCTCACGAATCCGTACGACCCCTCCGAAAATATCAGTAAAGTAAAAGATAGAGCAGCGAGATAGTCCGGAAAAACGATGCTTCAATTCAGTGTATGGATAAAACTTCACATTTATTGTACAGAGTTAAAATCAGCCGATAATGCTGTAAACATACTCATGGACAGGGAATCGCCAAGGGAAGGGGCGTGGCCTGACGCGTTTCGCGTTACTTCCGCTTCATCAGAGACCACAAGGGGAGAATCTCGCCGGACTAAGTACAGGGAGTAGCCAATGAATAGACTCCAATCACAGACGCGCTGCCGGTCCTGCCCCTGCTTGCAGTTCCGTGCAAGCAGAGGGCCGGGACAATGCGGCGGAGGTAAGAGGTAAGGTAAGTAAAGATCGGGGGAGTTTCTAAAGATTTTTTTTAGTGGTTGGGGCTGGGGGGGAAGCCCTGCTATATGTAAAATTTTTTTTTAAAGGGTGGACATACCTTTAAAGTTTAAAGTATATCCAAATAAAATTTCTCTGGATGTTGTCACTGGATATGATTGCTAAAGGGGGTACTTTTTCTTTTAGCATCTCTTTTTATTTATAAACATCTGGAGCAACATTGCTATATAGACCCAGTATATGGAATGGTGATTCATGCAAGGGAATCATTAAATAGATTGTCATTACATTGGAATAATATTACTAGGATCCTCGAGTTCTTTGGGAGGCAGTAATAGAATCTATGGTAAATACCAAGAATGATTCATCAGATACAGGAATTATAAGGTGTGACTGCACTGTTATTGATATTTACCAAACTATGGGCCATTTAAACTGGTAGATTACTATCTGCCTTACACAATAATTCATTTTATGGCATTATAACATGAAAAATTCCAATGTAGAGCCATTTATCCAACTTTCAGACATGATCAGGCCTATGTAATAAAAGTTCTTAATGTTATAAATGGTGCTAATTTTGCCCCAACCAATCAGATGTAATTACCATTTGAAAGCTAACATTTGATCGGTTGGGGCAAAATTAGCACCTTTTTAACAATAAGAACTTTTATTACAAAGGCCTGTAAATGTTTTGAAATAACGTGTAATAGGTCCCACTCCCAGCTTTTATGTACTGCAACATTATGGGGGTGGTCTAAAATATACACTTACCTTCTTAACCCCCTCATTCCCAGAGATTGTTATACTTGTTTACCTTACTGTGGTCCCTGAAGATCCTATACCTCCTGGTGTTCCCAGTTTTCGCCTCCTCTGCAACAGCATGTATCAACAGAGGAGGATCTTCAGCTGCTAGTCATGACCATGACGTCATTGTTACAGCCATAAGCTGACATCAGTGGAAGACCGATTCAAAGAAAGGTTATGATGCACAGACCTAAAACTGGATGCTGATAGGAAAGGGTAATTGGGGATAAATATAATGGCACCAAAGAAATCACAAAAAAAGTATCCCCCTAATAGTTATTACCCCAACCAACTGACCGTCATACATCGGCAATGTAAAATTAAAATATAAATAATTTTATTCGATATGCATTAAAATGTACAAAAACAAAGTGCACATTAAAAACTACAAAAGAATGGGGTCTCCAGTATAAAAGAGCAGAAACACTCAGTAGGGTGGAGGTAGTTAAGTCTTGATAAATCTCCCCCTAGTGCAAATCGAAGTAGTGAGGTAGGTATGTGTGGTGGGTAGTTTATAACATTCCCCTCACAAACATTCTCAAGATATACAGAAGGGACTTCCTAAAGTGAATCCCAATTCGGATGTATGAATTCCCCAAGAAAATTAAGATAAGTGACTAGATCCACATCTCAGCAACACATGAAAGGCTTCAATCTGAATGCCTTGGGCAGTACAATTTGCCTCAGAAGGGTGCCTGTATTACACCCCCCTCGAAACACAAAGCATCTCGAGGAGGATCAGGCAGCCAGGAGAGTGCAGCGAGATCTAGTGGTAGAAAATGCAGATTAAAAGTCATATAGGACAAGAGCATAAAACCCTGACGCGTTTCGTCCCTTTCAAAGGGACTTAATCATAGCTGGAAGGGTTTGCCGGTGCTGGACGGAGTATTTATACCCCAGTCATTGATCTGGGGTTTGTGATAGGTGCACTTAAGACCAATCACAGTGCGGTTGTGAGACACACCCCGCTAATCCCTACTACAGTAGCGCACAAAGTTACGTACGCTCCGTAGTGTGCGTAACCATGGTAACCTATGCTACGGCCGGGACCGTAGCATAATAGCACAGTCTATCTAGAAATGACTTGCACAATACCTTGAGACTAAATATAGGAAAAAACAACTAAAGTGCTCCCCTTATTATATTTTGGAGGGGCAAGTTCCAAGTTTCTGTTGAATATTCACGGAACAAATTGTGTATTCTAAAAGAGAAGGAGAAGGCTAAACCTCTCAATAGTTTGGTCATATAGTTGAAAGTATAATACTTTTACCATATCAAAAGCACAAAAGAACATGTAGGCTAATGATGTGGTGACACATAATATGTGTTTAATCCATACAGGGTCCTGATATGTCGGAAATGGACTGTACCAGGTAAGTGGTATTGGAAGTTCCTGCAGTCCTAGGCTAGACTGTAATAAGGTAAGTATAGTTGAAAGCACACGATTACTAATGTGGAGAATACAGGTTATACTGTTATAAAACCAACTGACCGTCAGTAAAATCGGCAATGTAAAATTTAAATATAAATAATTTTATTCGATATGCATTAAAATGTACAAAAACAAAGTGCACATTAAAAACTACAAAAGAATGGGGGTCATCCAGTATATCAAAAGGCAGAAACACTCAGTAGGGGTGGAGGTAGTTAAGTCTTGAATAAATCTCCCCCTAGTGCAAATCGAAGTAGTGAGGTGAGGTATGTGTGGTGGGTAGTTTATAACATTCCCCTCACAAACATTCTCAAGATAACGAAGGGACATTCCTAAAGTGAATCCCAATTCGGATGTATGAATTCCCCAAGAAAATTAAAGATAAGTGACTAGATCCACATCTCAGCAAACACATGAAAGGCTTCTAATCTGAATGCCTTGGCAGTACAATTTGCTCAGAAGGGTGCCTGTATTACACCCCCCTCGAAACACAAAGGCATCTCGAGGAGGATCAGGCAGCCAGGAGAGTGCAGCGAGATCTAGTGGTAGAAAATGCGATTAAAAAGTTATAGGAAGAGCATAAACCCTGACGCGTTTCGTCCCTTTCAAAGGGACTTAATCATAGCTGGAAGGGTTTGCCGTGCTGGACGGAGTATTTATACCCCAGTCATGTGATCTGGGGTTTGTGATAGGTGCACTTAAGACCAATCACAGTGCGGGTTGTGGACACACCCCCGCTAATCCCTCTACAGTAGCGCACAAGTTACGTACGCTCCGTAGTGTGCGTAACCATGGTAACCTGATGCTAGGCCGGGACCGTAGCATAATAGCACAGTCTATCTAGAAATGACTTGACAATACCTTAGAGACTAAAATAGGAAAAAAACACTAAAGTGCTCCCCTTATTATTTTTTGGAGGGGCAAGTTCCAAGTTTCTGTTGAATATTCACAGGAACAAATTGTGTATTCTAAAAGAGAAGGAGAAGGCTAACCTCTCAATAGTTGTGGTCATATAGTTGAAAGTATATACTTTTACCATATCAAAAGCACAAAAGAACATGTAGGCTAATGATGTGGTGACACATAATATGTGAGTTTAATCCATACAGGGTCCTGATATGTCGGAAATGGACTGTACCAGGTAAGTGGTATTGGAAGTTCCTGCAGTCCTAGGCTAGACTGTAATAAGGTAAGTAATAGTTGAAAGCACACAGATTACTAATGTGGAGAATACAGGTTATACAGGGTATTATAACCTGTATTCTCCACATTAGTAATCTGTTGCTTTCAACTATTACTTACTTATTACAGTCTAGCCTAGGACGCAGGAACTTCCAATACCACTTACCTGGTACAGTCCATTTCCGACATATCAGGACCCTGTATGGATTAAACTCAAATATTATGTGTCACCACATCATTAGCCCTACATGTTCTTTGTGCTTTGATATGGTAAAAGTATTATACTTTCAACTATATGACCACAAACTATTGAGAGGTTTAGCCTTTCCTTCTTTTAGAATACACAATTTGTTCCTGTGAATATTCAACAGAAACTTGGAACTTGCCCCTCCAAAATAATAATAAGGGGGAGCACTTTAGTTGTTTTTCCTATATTTAGTCTTAAGGTTTGTGCAAGTCATTTCTAGTAGACTGTGTATTATGCTACGGTCCCGGCGTAGCATCGGGTTACCATGGTTACGCACACTACGGAGCGTACGTAAATTTGTGCGCTACTGTAGGAGGGATTAGCGGGGGTGTGTCTCACAACCCGCACTGTGATTGGTCTTAAGTGCACCTATCCACAACCCCAGATCACATGACTGGGGTATAAATACTCCGTCCAGCACCGGCAAACCCTTCCAGCTATGATTAAGTCCTTTGAAAGGACGAAACGGTCAGGGTTTATGCTCTTGTCCTATATGATTTTTAATCTGCATTTTCTACCACTAGATCTCGCTGCATCTCCTGGCTGCTGATCCTCCTCGAGATGCCTTTGTGTTTCGAGGGGGGTGTAATACAGGCACCCTTCTGAGGCAAATTGTACTGCCCAAGGCATTCAGATTAGAAGCCTTTCATGTGTTGCTGAGATGTGGATCTAGGCACTTATCTTTAATTTTCTTGGGGAATTCATACATCCGAATGGGATTCACTTTAGGAATGTCCCTTCTGTTACTTGAGAATGTTTGTGAGGGGAATGTTATAAACTACCACCACACATACCTACCTCACTCTTCGATTTGCACTAGGGGGGAGATTTATTCAAGACTTAACTACCTCCACCCTACTGAGTGTTTCTGCCTTTTGATATACTGGATGACCCCCTTCTTTTGTAGTTTTAATGTGCACTTGTTTTGTACATTTAATGCATACGAATAAAATTATTTATATTTTAATTTTACATTGCCGATGTTATGACGGTCAGTTGTTGGGGTAATAACTATTAGGGGGATACTTTCTTTTGTGATTCTTTTGGTATCAGTGGAAGAACGCAATGGAGATCAGGAGGTATAGGGAGTATAATAATTTGGGTTTGGAGTGGGGAAGGTAATTACAGATTTTAGGTTGGGGTTTGAGCCTTTAAAGGAGCCTAGAAGCCCCCCTGTGATGCTTATCTCACTTTTTTTCTCCTCTTCGGTGTTCTTTACACCGTCTTTTATCTTATTTATCTCTTCATCTTATACACTGGGATACACCATTATTGCACCTTTTGCACTACTATTTAATGTCTGTTGCAGCTGTCTTTTACCATGCCATTGTCTCTTGTTTATGTTTGTCTTTAATCTCACATGAGTTATTTAATTGGGAGCTGTCAGAGTGATGTGCCATTACAGCCAGGGAGTAGAGTGAAAGCCTGAGTACTAGTTATCCCTTACACACATCCCTTATTGACAGTTGTCTGTAAGGCTGGGTACACATGTCAAATGTCTGTTGGCCGACAGTTGTGCGATTGATGATAATGTGGCGGCCAAAAGCGGCACTGATTTTTCGCCCAGTCGACCGATACACAGAAGTATCGGTTGATTGGTCCGAACAATCTAGCCATGTGTACCCAGCCTAACCTGACAATCTCTTGACGTTATTCAGTATCCTTAATGTTTATAGTATTTCACACTTTAGTTACTCCAATGAGTATTAACTGATGTATCTCCTTATATGTCAGTAATTTCTTGAATGTTGATCTTTGCTAGTTGCGACAGCATTTTATATTTAAGGTTCATTGTTCTTTATTACCTAATTGTCCTTTAGGGAAAACTTCACGATCCACAGTTAATGGAATAATTCCTAGGATTGCAAGAGATATCTTTAACCATATCTACTCCATGGATGAGAACCTGGAATTCCATATTAAGGTAATTTTCTAGCAGTAAACAATCATTGTCTAGGTTATAATCCAGAGCCAGATTATCCACAAAGCATTACTACTGTACAAGAAGTGAATTAAAAACACATTTTTAGAATAAATGGCTTAATATCAGACACAAAACTATTGTATTCAGAAAGATAATTTATTAAACAAAACTGTATCCTTATCCAAGTCATAATATATGATGATCTGAGTTAACAAAATGATATGTACATAAATCATATATTGGATATATGTATGTTTGATATGAATAATTCCTTAAAGGGCAAGTATGCTTTTTTAAAAAACATTACCTCCCTTAAAGGGTATGTCCACCCTTAAAATTAGTTTTTAATATGATGTTCCCCCATGTCTGCCAGCCCCAACCGCATATATTTATTTTCCAAAAGCCCCCCAAACTCTTACTTACCTCCCCTCGTTCCTCCGCTGCACGCGGCCCTCTGCTTGCGAAAATGCAAGCAGAGGTGGGGGACCGGCGTCAGTTAGTTAGTTTTGGGACTTGGGGGGGGGGTCTAACCCTGATGCAGATTTACTGGCATTTAAGTTCTACCCATTCTGCCAGTCAGGTCCCATGCCTTCTTAAGCCTCATACACACGGGCGATCGCGGGTCCCGACCCACGACGCACGATGTGTCCGAACGTCAGTTTTGGCCGATAATCAGCCCTTGTATGGCCCTTTATAGTCTGACACGGAGTTTATCGGCTGAAACGAATGTTCGGACACATTGTGCGCCGCGGGTTGGGACCCGCGATCGCACGTGTACGAACCTTTAGTCCGGGATCTGACCAATGGAATGCACACTTCCTGTATTAGAACATTTTCCATTGGTCCAGCCCCAGACTAGGAAGGGGAAGGGGCCTGAACGGAGGCTAATTTTGAACATGCCAGGAAAGAGGATTGAGCAGTTTAGGTAATTTAAGGGGAAGGAACATATAATTGCCCTTTAAAGGTACAGGATTACTGGGCACTATTAGCCCCAAATCAGGGCAAACCCCACACTACTTAGTAATTCTTTTTTATTTAGCAAACACTAAAATAAATGAAGGGGAGGTGCATTCAAATCCTGCTTTCTCCAACACTTCCACAAAGTATTAACACGCACAAAGAGATTAGTATGTGACAGGAACATTGAAGGTAAGCATAGCAGTAGAAAAAAATGTTGCACCACCCAATCATTTTCATTAACTAGCAATCTGTGATATATCGAAGAAGGAGGGTCTCATTCATTATTCATATGGTAACTCTGTACTATTAAGAAAGAGAGAGATTTTAAGTAGATTGAAAGTATTTAAATCTCTGTCACTGTATCATACAAAGCGTTACTAATGTTAGTTTCTAAAATAAAAAAGCAGCTAAATTGTTTAAATGTTTTGCTTCTTCTGTGATAAGATTGTGTTGAATTCTGCATTGCAGTTGTGCTTATTGACACTGCAAATCGATGCTGTGAAACGGAGTGAATAAAGCTCCATGGAACATTGTGGCTATGATTCAGGATTTTCTCTATTCCGTAACAAAATCCTTAGTGCTCAACATGTAATCCGGTTATCTGTATCTTGTGTTACTCCAGCTGCTGCGAAAATGCATCTCGTTGGGATGTGCAGTTTAGATGCAGTTACAAGATTCAGGTTCCATATTGCTAGCAAAAAAGTACAGTTAGCGTTAACACAACCAATCTTTTTATATTTTTTTTTAGGTTTCCTATTTTGAGATTTACTTGGACAAAATAAGAGATTTGCTTGATGGTGAGTTAAAACTTTATGTGTTGTGTTAAATCAAAACCTCAGTAAACTGTCTAAAAAAGTTTCCCCTTTAAAGCACAATTTGCAGGTAACATACATTTGATCTTAAAGGGACAGTTCAGTGGAAATTGTCAATATTGTTGAATTGTAGTTTGTGTGATGCCTTTTAGTTATCTACATATCCTCTCCCATTTTGAAAAATCAGTTGATTTCATGTTCCTGCTGTTGATATAGTGAGCTGACATTTCAGGTTCTAACGGTCTTTCTTCTTCCAGGATGCACACAATCTTGGAAGTCCAACAGTAATTTCTACTGATTGGCTGTTGGATGGGGTAAAGATGCTCAGTCTCTACTGAGCACCTGAATCAACCCAGGCGCAGGGTCAAGGGCAAAACCATAACGGTCTCTACTAGGGGTCCTGCAAACAGGAAGTCAGTTTACGGTTTGCATTTATTTACACAGACACAAAATGCTAAATGGCAGATTAAGGTCATTGGGATGAAAAATACTCTTTTTTCTGAAAAAACATGTATTTGCACTGAACTTCCCCTTTAAGGATGGCTGTTCTTAAAAAAGGCAAAGGGAGAAGCTAAAAACATTTGAGATGTTGGAAGCAGATTTCATTGAAGTGATTAAATCAGGCAGGCAAGAGGCTTATTTATGCCGTGAGCAAAAATTGCACATCTGCAACTCACCTATGAAATACTGCTCAATACTAAGGGGTATATAGGATTAAAAGATCATCTAAAATAATTTTTATGGATGTTTGGTGATTATGGGGAATATTTTAAGGAATTTGTTTTTCTTTGTTAAAGAAGAAAAGCTGCAACTCCCAACTCAAAAATCAGCATTTTAAACAATGTCCTGTAATTTCCCAGGTTTATGGTATTTTATATTTCTGCAGTTGTCCTTCCTAGAAAGTAACTGTTTTTCTGACTGCTTAGTCTTGATTTCAGGGTCACAAGCAGGTCAGTCCGTAGTTAATTGACAGTTCTGGCAAGCGGGGAGAGGGAACGGACTTGAGAATTCACTGAGCCCATACAAACAAGTACAGGATTTAGCCACGGCTCTGTAAAAGCAGAAAACTTTAGAATTAAACAGATGATTTCATGCAGGGTCATTTATATTATAGCTTTAGTTTTTCTGTATGCATGTATGTATGTGTTTCTTTTTAGTTTTAGTTAGGAGCCACCCATTTTTCTAAAAGCTATTTTTTTGCCTGTTTTCTTGTCTTTAATTTACCCATAGCTTGATTGCCCCCTAAACCCCAAAACTATGTGTGTAGGCAGTCTGAACTTTCACTCACCCTCTAAAGGTGGTGTACATATGAACAATAATAGGTAAATCCTGTCAGGAACGTCGGGATTTACCATTATCATTAGTGTGTAGGGGCTGTTCCCGAACGATGTATGGCGAGGAACGACCATAGTCAGCACTGATCGACCGGGAATGACTTTTTGGATATTCTTCCCGGCTGGCATATGATTGCAATGTCCCGTCTGGCACGTTCAATGGTTTCTGCATTATGATTGAATGTGCGGGATTGGTCTGCAGGTAAGCTCTAATGTATGGGCACTAGACAAGTGTTTAATCTGTCTAATGTCTAAGTAGTGTATGGGTACCTTTAGTTCACACTGGCACGAGGAGGCAGCATGGGTAACAGCAGTTAATCATTTGGCCCAGGCAGAGAGCCGCAGGCAATCGTGTCCCAAAAAGGGGGATTCAGTTGGTATCTCCCAATATTTTTGATGCAGCAGTCAGTCATGGCCATGATATCTTCTGTCAGGGCTGTGACTGACTGCTTCTACCCAGAAGAAACTGGCAGGGAGAGAGAGAGTACTGAATAGTTTGGATGGACTACAGTGTGGGTAATAACTATTAGGGGGATACTTTCTTTTGTGATTTCTTTTGGTGCCATTATATTTATCCCCAATTACCCTTTCCTATCAGCATCCAGTTTTAGGTCTGTGCATCATAACCTTTCTTTTGAATCGGTCTTCCACTGATGTCAGCTTATGGCTGTAACAATGACGTCATGGTCAATGACTAGCAGCTGAAGATCCTCCTCTGTTGATACATGCTGTTGCAGAGGAGGCGAAAACTGGGAACACCAGGAGGTATAAGGATCTTCAGGGACCACAGTAAGGTAAACAAGTATAACAATCTCTGGGAATGAGGGGGTTAAGAAGGTAAGTGTATATTTAAGACCACCCCCATAATGTTGCAGTACATAAAAGCTGGGAGTGGGACCCTATTACACGTTATATTCAAAACATTTACAGGCCTTTGTAATAAAAGTTCTTATTGTTAAAAATGGTGCTAATTTTGCCCCAACCGATCAAATGTTAGCTTTCAAATGGTAATTAACATCTGATTGGTTGGGGCAAAATTAGCACCATTTATAACATTAAGAACTTTTATTACATAGGCCTGATCATGTCTGAAAGTTGGATAAATGGCTCTACATTGGAATTTTTCATGTTATAATGCCATAAAATGAATTATTGTGTAAGGCAGATAGTAATCTACCAGTTTAAATGGCCCATAGTTTGGTAAATATCAATAACAGTGCAGTCACACCTTATAATTCCTGTATCTGATGAATCATTCTTGGTATTTACCATAGATTCTATTACTGCCTCCCAAAGAACTCAGAGGATCCTAGTAATATTATTCCAATGTAATGACAATCTATTTAATGATTCCCTTGCATGAATCACCATTTCCATATACTGGGTCTATATAGCAATGTTGCTCCAGATGTTTATAAATAAAAAGAGATGCTACTAAAGAGAAAAGTACCCCCCTTTAGCATATCATATCCAGTGACAACATCCAGAGAAATTTTATTTGGATATACTTTAAACTTTAAAGGGTATGTCCACCCTTTAAAAAAAAATTTTTACATATAGCAGGGCTTCCCCCCCAGCCCCAACCACTAAAATAAAATCTTTAGAAACTCCCCCGATCTTTACTTACCTTACCTCTTACCTCCGCCGCATTGTCCCGGCCCTCTGCTTGCACGGAACTGCAAGCAGGGGGCAGGACCGGCAGCCGCGTCTGTGATTGGAGTCTATTCATTGGCTACTCACCTGTACTTAGTCCGGCGAGATTCTCCCCTTGTGGTCTCTGATGAAGCGGAAGTAACCGCGAAACGCGTCAGGCCACGCCCCTTCCCCTTGGCGATTCACCTGTCCATGAGTATGTTTACAGCATTATCGGCTGATTTTAACTCTGTACAATAAATGTGAAGTTTTATCCATACACTGAATTGAAGCATCGTTTTTCCGGACATATCTCGCTGCTCTATCTTTATTACTTTACTGTTATATTTTCGGAGGGGTCGTACGGATTCGTGAGCACCTGGAGATCCTGGACAGCTTCTGTATATTGGCGGTGTAGCTCCCCACAGTAAGTAGACGATTTACTTTTATGTATAGCGTCTGTGATTGGCTGAAAGGCATCCAATCACAAACGCGGCTGCCGGCTGCTTAGAACCCAATAACTAGCCCTAAAAATATATGTAGGGCACCCCTGAGCACTCAGTGCTTCTCCTAGTCTGCATAAAAAGTATCACTAAGCTAGATCCCTAATCTAGCCTTGTAATCTTGAAATTGTATGATGCTATCACTCAAGTCCCTAAAGGATAAACAGGGTTATTCAATAAAAGTTCTTATCGTTTAAAATGGTGCTAATTTTGCCCCAACCAATCAGATGTTAGCTTTCAAATGTTAAATAAAATCTGATTGGTTGGGGCAAAATTAGCACCATTTTAAACAATAAGAACTTTTATTGAATCTCCCTGTAAGGCTCCCCAACATTTATTAACACCCCATATTCGAGATATTTAGTGGAAGGTAAGTATTTTTCTTTTTTCTTATTGTCTCTCATAACCTCGGGCATTTGTTCCAATCACAGTTACATTGCTCTCTAATCCTCTATATTCACAAACTTATTGCAGGAAGGGGTCCCAGAGAGGCTCAAAATCTGATAAGTATAGTTAAGGGCCTCTTCTATAAAGAGCAATACCAAAGTGGTACAAGGAGAACAATAATTGTGTAGCGGATGGAAAATTCCATGATGGTGTCTCATATGTCTATTCACTGAGACACTGTCTTGAACAAACCTCTTAGATCTATTATATCTATTATTATTTACCTAAATATATATTTAGGATTAATGATACTATTGGACTTCGTCCATTTTTACAGTGGAGCCATGTAGGGCTATGGACTAATGCCATACTGGTTGTAGTCCAGATCCCCCTAAAACCTCTGTACAGTGCCGTATTTATAAGCAACAAGAGCGATTTGCGTCAGTGCCAATACTGACAGGTGGATGTGCCTTTACTCTTATCATATTGCCAACATACCTTTTAGTAATAATATAGCTGGGCAAGCCTCATATTATTGATGATTTCGCCCTCATCCCGGCATACACAGCCCCAGGCTCACTAATAATAGGGACAATGGGCATCACCTATGACACTGAGAGACCATTGTGTCACATTACAGTGCCGGAATTATTTTCCTGATACGGCTCCCTACGGCACCCTCCTGTCCTGCTATGCACATCCAGGATAGACCTCTATATGCCACTTACACTGACAGAGGTGCCAACAGCTGATAGATTGTAATAGTCTCCCTTTTCCATATCACCACTCCAATACATCGCTGATACTGTGTAGAACTGTTTGGCAATGTAATAGTTAACCTCCGATCACGGAGGTCGAATCTCCCACTTGCCGATTGGATGGCAAGTTAACCAATCAGGCAACGGGGGGATGGATACTCACTTATAAAGAGCGCTGACATCAAGAGGCCCCTCACCTATGATTAAGTCCTTCAAGGAGGATGAAACGCGTCAGGGGGTACTGCTTGTGTGTAATTGTTTTTTAAACTAGGCATGATGTGCAGCAATGTTGGATACCTGACCCCCCTGATGATAATACAATGAGAGGGGCATAATACAGGTATCCAGTCTGCTTATTGCGTCTGATACTACTACACGATTTATGATTATACTGATGTTCATGCCTTAAAACTTTTTTAATGTGGCTTGGATAAACTGACACTAGAATTAGTGATACTTTTTATGCAAACTAGGAGAAGCACTGAGTGCTCAGGGGTGCCCTACATATATTTTTAGGGCTAGTTATTGGGTGGAGAAGCTTCTACCACTCTTAGGGTCAATACAGGCTACCTTTGATTTGATTACCCGATGCTCAATTTTTTTTATCTAGACCCTAAATTTGGGTGTTTTAGCCAGGATTTTATAGTGTGTATATGTTTAAAGTTTTTAAAGTATATCCAATAAAATTTGGCATTTTATCTATATTTTTTCACTGGATGTGATATACTAAAGGCGGGTACTTTTCTCTTTTTCCTTACATGTTGATTAACTTGCTATCCCCATTATCCATCCATCACACCATATAAGAGGATTGTGCATCACATTTGTATTTATTTTTAGGAGTGAGATTGAGAAAAGGTTAAAAATGATACAGAGAGATTGATCTGTAACCAGAGACATAAAAGGAAGAACATTACCAAAGAAAAAATTCCAGGAGCAGAGGAAAATATACAAGTTTATACAAGTAGAAAAGGGAACTGTTGTTATAAATAAGTATTAATTTTTCTTAATGGTTTAATATTTTATGTATTTCATTAACAGAGATTTACCTCCATGGTGTGGGTCTTCCCAGAAGCAGTTTGACCATAAGCAAAGATTGTGCCATTATATCCTGCCAACACATCTGCATTAAGCAAACACATTAAGTTATTATCTGCATTAAGCAAACACATTAAGATATCTTATGCTTGTGAAGGTTCTCATTTATCCAGGTCATGGTATATCTGTTGTATTCAATTAGATCAACTGGACTTGACGTTTAGTTCTTGAAGACGTTTTGCTAGTCATAGCCAGAAAGCCAGTCGGATGACTAGCGAAACGTCTTCAAGAACTAAACTTCAAGTCCAGTTGATCTAATTGAATACAACAGATAAGTTATCTTATGTTTAACCACACACAGGTACTATGAAACAAAGTCAGAACTGTTCATTATGTTGGTAAGACTGTAATGTCCACGGCTTTTATACCATTTGGCCAAACCTCTGGTTTTATCATTGTCTGTTTGTTTAACTTAAGCTGGGTACACACCATGTCATTTGTTTGTTTCGAGCAACCGTTCAACACTAGTGAGCAGTCGTCTGGAACAAGACTTTTGGTTGTGGCAGTTCCTGCAACCGAGCGTGAGTACCAAAGAGGATGGTTGGACGGTGCTTTTGGCTGTTAAAATAAAAATCCAATATTTTGGGGCTGACAAATACACTGAAATGACAGTTGGTCAGTCCGAAATATTAGATGGTGTGAAGTATGAACCCAGCCTTACAGTACATTGAGAAGTAAGGATATACACAATACTTATTGTTTTATTAATATCAGTATACACCTGGTTTAATATAAAACATACAGAACATTATGTCTCCAATATGTCTCAGCAGGCTGTGATTTGGGGAGTAGGTATTTCTTATATCTTACAAAAAGATATTTTGTAATATAATTACACTCAGCACAATGTATTCTGATTTGGGAAAATCTTTTCTGTCTTGCACAATATCTTTGAGAAGTCAAATGAGAGACAGGGTCACTCACTAGGAAATATTACACAAATGCCACTGAGGAAACTGAAAACACAATATACCGTATATACTTGAGTGTAAGCCGAGGTTTCCAGGCTTTAAAAATAGCCTAAAAAACCACAAAGGGAAATCCGGCTGCTGCTTACTCCGTATCTCTATGTTTGACATCACTATTTGTTGCCTGTCTCACTTCCCATTGCCGAGTAGTGACATAAGACAGGAGATGTGGAGCGAGTGGCAGATGAATTTCCCTCTGAGGTGAGCGGACGGATTTACACTGAGCGGAACAAACTAACCAACTAACTTACCTGGACTGAAAACTGCCCAGGTAAGGTGTGTGTGTGTGTGTGTGTGTGGGGGGGGGGTAATCCCATTCTGTAACCCCCAATTCCTTGCCACTGCAGATGTTTGAAAACTATAACTCCCAGAAACTAAAGCATGCTGGAGTGCCAAGGAATAGGGGGTTACTAACCATTTAAATGGTAACAAATGCCTCAAAACAATACAGAATCAGGAGGGTGGTATATTTTGTTTAAAAGATTGCCTTTGATTCTGTATTGTTTTGAGGCTTTAGTTGCCCTTTAAATGGATTTTAATGAATTCCCATACAGTAGTTCCATACAGTAATCATCATACTGGATTTGGCTATTACTGTATGGGACTACTGTATTGGAATTCTGCTGTCCATTTAAAGGGCAACTAAAGCCTCAAAACAATACAGAATCAGAAGGCAATAGTGGTCATAATTTCTACCCTCAGCTTATACTTGTGTCAATCATCTTTTCCTAATTTTTCAGGCAAAAATAGGTACCTCAGCTTATACTCGGGTTGGCTTGTACTCGAGTACATACGGTATATATCAAATTCACCAATAAAGATGGCCAAACTTCCTAAATTTTGGTTCGTTTTCGAACTGTTGAACTTCAGTAAAAGTTTTAATGTACGATAGTTTAATAATAATATTGGGACAAATAGTTTGAAAAGTTCAGATAAAATTAGGTTAAAACAGCAATGGTAATTTACTGCACATGGCTCTGGGACCTGGGAAATGGTCTGGGGAACATGCTCATATCCAGAACTTGAAATAAAGTAACTTTCAAGCTTCCGCATTCAGCTTTTGATAATTATCCTGGAAATTCAAGAATTTTCAAAAATTCGACAATTAGAACCTGTCTCTGTATCTATTAAAAAGGTGTGTTTATTATTATACAAGAGGAATCATGCCCAGCATGAAGTGGCAATGATTCCTTGTTACATACCTCGAACAAAGGGGTAAAAAAAAAAATCTGTCTTTAAAGGGAAAGTTCATTGGGAAATATCATTATTTTTAAAATGTTTAGTTTATATTATGCATACCTAATTATTCAAACATTCCAATAAGTATTCTCCACTGAACTTTCCCTTTAAAGACAGCTTTTTTTAACCTCTTTTTTTTTGAGGTATGCAACAAGGAATGGTTGCCACTCCATGGGCTCAATTCCACTTGTATAATAACGAAACCCCTTTTTAAAAGATTCAGAGACAGATTCTAGAAATATTGAATTTTCAAAAATTCTCAAACATTCAGAAAGTTTGAAATCCAAAAAGTTAAGGTTCATTCGAACTATTAAAGTTTGTCTTGAACTCGGGTTAAGTTTCTAGTCCATATCTATTCACCACTTACAAGAAAGTCCGAATTTTCTGTATTATTATGATTAAATGAGGATTTATACATTCTCTAAGGCAATTTTGTATGTTTAAGCACCCGTTTAACAACTGCCCACATAGTAGAATTTTCCAGTGGATCTCACGTCTTACCTTTAACAATCTGCATGGCACATGCATGGTAGACTTGTTCCTGAGTTGTATTTGGTGGAAAAACACGATCAAATGCATAAGGTTTACCCTAGAAAGAGAAAGAAAATCAAATTCACTTAATCCAGAAAATATTAAGGACACTGTCTGAAATAGTCAGTAAAACACTCACTTCATTAAATGGTACTATGCCATTAAGTAATATTTATCTTCAATTTCCTTACCACACAGTAATGTATTTACACAGCCTATTGTCTGTATAGAACATACATTATTCTCTATTTTAACAAGAGAAGGCATTGAGCTACCAATAAGATGGGGTTTTTTATACTATTACATACATGTATAGAGAAGGGGTATATGTATGTGTATTATTTCTCACTATTACCATCTAAATGACCATAAATCTACAGTTTCTGACAAAAGTCTTGTCGCTTGTGTACAAACAGACCTGAAGTGCCGATGGTTCATTTTACCCCAAACAGCTTTTGTAATAATGTTTCAATGCAAAACGAAACTAACAAAAAGTATTCTAATATTCACAGCTTGGTAAAGCCCATTGAGTCAATTTTTGCAAAGACATAAGTGTTGTCACCTTGTCAAATGGGCTTCACCTGTGACTAATAATGGATCGATTAGGTGTCAGGTGTGTATAAAAAGAACCCCAGTACACTAGACCTTCACATCAACTGCAAACAGACCTCTACAAACATGCCTAAGATTCACCCTGAGACTAATGTGTTGATTATCAAGAGACTAAAGACCAAATCCACTGCTGATGTGGCGCACACCTTCAATGTCTCTCAGCGTCAAGTTCAGAGAATGAAGATAAGATTTGAAGAGACTGGAGAAGTTTTTGACAAGCCCAGGTCAGACAGACCCCGCAAGACAACTGCTCGAGAAGACCGTTTGTTGGCTCGAAAATCCAAGGCAAGCCCATTTTCAACTGCAGCAGAGCTCCAGGAGACCTGGTCACCTGAAATCCCTGTGTCAACCAGAACAGTTTGTTGGACTCTGTCTATTCTGTCTCAAAATGGCCTCCATGGTCGAATCAGTGCCCATAAGCCAGCACTAAACAAACGACACTGGACGCTTGAAAAGTGGCAAAAGGTGGATTTTTCAGATGAATCTTCTGTTGAATTTCACCACAGTCGTTGCAAATATTGCAGGAGACCTACTGGAACCCACATGGAGCCGAGATTTACCCAGAAAACAGTGAAGTTTGGTGGAGGCAAAATCATGGTCTGGGGTTACATCCAGTATGGGGGTGTGCGAGGGATCTGCAGGGTGGAAGGCAACATCAATAGTGTAAAATACCAAGAAATCTTAGCTACCTCATTCATATATTCCCAACCATAAAAAAGGCCAAATTCTGCAGCAGGATGGTGCTCTATCTCATACTTCCATCTCCACATCAAAGTTCCTTAAGGCGAAGAAGATCAAGATGCTCTAGGATTGGGCAGCCCAGTCACCTGACATGAACATCATTGAGCATATGTGGGGTAGGGTGAAAGAGGAAGCATGGAAGACGAAACCAAAGAATATTGATGAACTCTGGGAGGCATGCAAGACGATCAATAAATTTCATCAATAAATTGTATGAATCCTTGCCAAACTGCATGGATGCTGTCCTTCAAGCTCATGGAAGTCATACAAGATATTAAATTTGGATCTCACAGCACCACTACTTAATTTGCTGACATATTTTTGGATTGGCTATAAAGTAGATTATTTTCTGTATAGGCGACTACAACACTTTTGTCTTGCAACATTTTGACCTTTCTGTCTTGATTAAATGATAAATCTTTTTCCAGTGAAACTATTTTTTACCAGTACATTTAATATTATTTGGGAGGGCTTTAGCTTTTCACATGAGCTATTTCTAACACCAATTGATCAATTAAAAATCAGGTTAATAGCAGGAGCTACTGCAAAATACACAGGCAGCAAGACTTTTGTCAGAAACTGTATGTATATAAAGTATAGTATTCACTTATGTTAGGTCCATGACAAAATATATAAAGTTTTATAGAAGTAATGCATTGCTGAGACCCCTATTTTAATATGATATAGTTAAAATGGAAGGTTTAACGGTCCACAGGTGTCAAACTCGCGGCCCTCCAGATGTTCGAAAACTACAACTCCCAGAATCCCACAGGTACGCACTGCAAACAAGGAATGCTGGGAGTTGTAGTTTTCAAACACCTGGAGGGCCGCGAGTTTGACATCCCTGGAACCACACCTGTCACTGCTAAAAGGTCTGCATGTGTTAAGACAAATTAAAACTGAAAGGAAGTGTAAAGAAGTTCCTATATAATACATAAGGTTCCTATACTTTCAATGGGGAGGTACAGTGGCGAGAATCTATATTACAGTCACTCAGGTGCGTCACTGAGTGACTGTAATAAGAATTCTTGCCACTGCACCTCCCCACCTCTTCTACTCCTCCATACTCCATACAAGGATATAAAGGGTTAAGATTCCGTTTTGTATTTAAATGTACTGACCAGGTTACACTCGGTTCTCTCCCATCCGGTTCCTGTCACTAATTGAACTGCACGGAAGATAAGCAGCAGTGTCGCATTCCAATGAGTCATTAATGACTCTGCTGGCGGCTGGACACTGCTGCTTATCTTCCGTGCAGTTCGATCAGTGACAGGGGGAGAATCGAGTGTAACTTGGTCAGTACATTTAAATACAAAACGGAATCTTAACCCATTACATTCTGGAAATCAAATTCTCTTGCATGGTGTATGGAAGGGGGAGTAGATAAAGGGAGGGAGGGACAGGGGGGTAGATGCAGGGAGGTGGGGGTAGATGGGGGGTAGATAAAAGGAGGTGGGGGGTAGATACAGGAAGGGGGTGAGAGGGGAGGGGTAGATACAGGAGGGGGGTGACAGGGGGTAAATACAGGAGGGGGTGACAGGGGGGTAGATACAGGAAGGGGGTGATGGGGGGTAGATACAGGAAGGGGATGATGGGGGGTAGATACAGGAAGGGGGTGACAGGGGGTAGATACAGGAAGGGGGTGACAGGGGGGTAGATACAGGAAGGGGGTGACAGGAGGGGTAGATACAGGAAGGGGGTGATGGGGGGGTTGATACAGGGAGTATCAACAGGAGGGGGTAGATAAGTAAGTGTGCCGTTGGTTGTTTGTGTGCTGCCTGTGCTGTTTTTTTTCTTCTAGGTATTATGTGCCTTATGTATTATATGGAATAATACGCTACCTACAGGATAATATATGGACATTACTTCACCTCGGTGTTCCCTGGCCTGTATAAAAGCACTCAGCCTATGGCCTCGTGCTTCTATATGGTCAGGTAACTCCTCGGTGGCGTAATCTCCTTATATTACACTCAATTATGTGCTGTTTGTGCCATTCTTAGCCAAAAAAACTTCTAAATGCCAGAGATATATGTATCAGACACACACTGCAGATTTACTTACACCCCTCCCCACTCTATAGGCAAAAGGAAGACTTCCTGGTGGGGGCAGGATCATTAACTAAGTGTGTGTGAAAGGAACAGGAAAGGGAGAAGTTAAAATAAGGAAACGTTCTAAAGTGAAAGGGTATGTTCACCCCTAATAAAAACTTTTAGTATGTTACTCAGGGCCCCCCAAAACAAAGGTTATGTTTTGTTTAAAAAGGTTAATAATGTTCCCAGAACAAGATATTATACTTACAATCTCCACGATCCACCAGTGCAGCTCCCTCTCCATTACTGCTACTACGTGCCTTTTCCATTCACGAGCATAATCAGTGGGGGCTCGTCCGGTAATGGCAGTCAGCCATTGGCCTTGATGTCACTATTGTGACTGACTATCTTACCAGGAATTGGCAGAGAGTCGCGGCAGTGGATTGTGGGGATTGAAAATATAATATCTTATTCTGGGAACATTAATAAACATTTTAAGCAAAACATAACCTATGTTTTGGCGGTCACAGTGTTTCACTAGGGTCTTTTAGCCAGGCGGCACACCCAGGTAACTTTTTGATGTAACCAGGCTAGAAAAAAATTCTTGAGAGACCACTTGTGATTTAATAAAGAATTTAGATGTAGGTTTAATAGGTGTGCCAATAGGTCAGTAAAAACTCCCGACAAAACTGCCCAGTTACACTTTCAAAATTATTTTAGCACGTGTTAACTAGCTTTTCCAAGATTCCCAAGGCCGCAAAAGGGTGGCACAGCAAACCTGCAATGTACTCTGTATGCGAAACCAACTTTGGGGGTAAGGTAGGTAACCCTTACTCACCCCTAACCGCCACAATATTTCAGTAATAAAGTCTCCCGCGGCAATCCATTCCGGCCTCCTACTTGCAAGCAGGGGCCGGACCTTAGCCGCTTCTGTGATTGGCTGAGAGGCAACCAATCACAGACGTGGCTGACGTCACTGGAAACGGCGCGGGAGAGAAGGCTCTGAAGTCTCACAGACAGCTTGGACTTTTCAGTTTACTGGATTTGAAAAGGCGTATATTTGGAACCATAACCAGGTGCAAAGATGTAAGGTAAGATTTATATTATACTACAAAGTGGGGCCAGTTGTGGGTTTAATTATAGTTTTGGGGGTGGACATGCCCTTTAATCATTATTGTAAAAGTTAACCAACGCTTGTTATGTATGTATGTGTGATGGAGCAACAGGGGGTTTATAATGTCACTAAATAATGAATGCAATGTAAGGAAGAGAGTGGTGCCCGATAAAACATTGTTTCATCCAGGCACAACCTGTAAATAATGTTTATGTAAAATGTACCAAGCACACTGTTGGGAATATGCAGTTAGTCCTTTTTCCACAAGATGGCTCAATGGGTAAAACTCCTGGGACAGCCTGTAACAAACTCATTAGTACAGTGCAGGCTTGGCTATGTGTCTGGCTTGAGTTAAGTAATTGCTTATTGGTCTGCTGTTCAGTAAATCTGATGATTTGCTGCTGGTTGAAGGTCATTTTGGGGGGGGGGAAAAGAGCAGCTATAGACCACATGGGGGAAAGCACATAGACAAAGGGAGAACTAGGATACATGCTGAGGCAGTATCCTGTATCTAAGAGCTGATAAACAATATCCTGCCCCTTGGCTAAGTTAAGTCTCAGTTAGCAGTGGCTGAGCGAGTACTGGAAGAGGTATTTGCGCAGCTGTTGCAAACCTATTTACCAGAGGCTGCACGGCTGTTTTCACGTACATGTTTAACAGGAGATTCACCCAAGCCGCACAACCTCTGGTAAATCCGCTTCAGGAGATTTGCCCAGAGCGCTTGTGCCTCTGGGTGAATCTCCCTGGTAGAGTGTAACACTATAGAGGTATATAATTTGTCAGGATTCACCCACACTGACAGGAAGACAGACACTTTCACACAAAATACACTTATGCTCTCGACACATACACCCTAATAGTGTAATTATACTTAAAATATATATTTATTTTTTGTAGGCTGTCTCTAATATACTTGACTGGCTTTTAAATTTGCATCACTTGTTACTAATTCATACAATAAATCCTTATTTGATACATCACCTTGGTAAGTGGTATGTTTTCAAGTTCCGTGACCATACTGTATAAAAGGTGACATCTAATATCCCTTTAATTTATAGTACTAATTTATATTACCTTATAATACCTTAGAAATTATAATCCACCACTACCACACACAGATTATTCATAAATGGCCACTCTGCACACACACCCCCACTCAAACAGTTTAAAGGGTATGTCCATCAAAAAATTTACTTTCTTTCTAACTGTTTTACTGAAGAACAGGAGGTAAATGCACTATTTCCTACCTCCCGTACTTCAGTGAATCTTGCAGGAGAACTTACCGGGATCGTTCCAGCGGTGACAGAGCCGCAGCTCCTACCCCTTCTAACAGTTTTTGAAAAACCCTCCTGAATCCACCCCCTAAACAATGACCCCCTCAGACCACAGCACAGTTAATCTCTGTCCAGGCACCCAACATCCCAGGACCACAGCACAGCAGAGTTAAATCATTTTTGAAAACTTGCCCTAACCACCAAATGAAGCCATTCCATAAACACTTCTGCAAAGTAGTATGTAATAGCGTGATGATTATAAGAACATTATTTACAAATAGATCACATTAAAATAAATGTAAGGGGTGGATATTTTATATAATAAAAATACATCAAACATTAAAAATTATCAAAGCAGCAAATACCTGTTTTGCACACATTTTGAAACCATGTGCTGTATAAAAATATAAAATGTTAAAAGAGGAATGCATGGGATTAAATTATAATTAAAATGAATAATTAAGTTTAAGCCCTCTAGAACATAATCATTAGAACTAAGAATTATCGTATAAACTGAGGTTTTCAGGCTAAAAAAATAGCCTGAAAACCGAACCTCGGTTTATAAGTCAATCACTTACCTGATCCAGCGGCCGCTCACTCCGCATCTGCTGCTGGCTGACATTACTACACGGCGTTGGGAAGTGACGCAGGCACCAATTCCTTGCCACTGCAGATGTTTAGAAACTACAACTCCAACATATACAGCCCCAACACAGGACAACACACTTTTCTAAACTACAGAGTATCGACTCCCCAATAAAGATACTAGCAGGGGATTTCAACATGCACATGTCCACCACCCAAGACCGACTGGCTATCGGAAACAAAACACTAACCCGGGAAACATCTTCTCCTTCAAAAAGATTTAGAAAATTAATCAGGCAACACAACCTCTATGATACATGGAGGATAGACAATCCCACCTCCAGAGCTTTCTCTTATTATTCCTCAGTACACCAAACCCACACAAGAATTGACTACATATTCACTACACATCCAGGTATATCACTACAAACAAACACCACTTTAGAATCCCCCACATGGTCTGATCATGGCATAGCCACAGCAGACTTCACCCTCACAAAAAGACCCCCTAAACAATACCTATGGAGGCTAAATGAAAAACATCTTAAACACCCAATACACCAGCAAAGCATTAAAAAAGCCATTGATACTTATTTCTAAGACAACAATGGCTCTGTCTCCTCCCCTATGATACTATGGGAGGCACACAAGGCAGTCATTAGAGGCTATTGCATCCAATTAGCCTCTCACCTTAAGAAAGACCACAACCACAAATACGAAGCACTTATTAAAAAACTACAAGAAGAGGAGAAATCCCTGTATTCTCACCCATCCATCACTAAGCTCCGGAATGTAATAACAATTAGAGCAGCTCTAAGAGACCACCACCTCTCGGAAACAGACAAAAAACTCAGATGGGCTAAATGCTCATTTTATGAACTAGGGAACAAGGCTCACACCCAACTAGCTAATCTACTGAAAAACCGAAGAATCCAAGCCATCCCAACTAATATAAAAGATGAACATGGAACACCAATCTACAACCCCATAGGGATAGCACCCAGATTTGAAAGATATTACAGAGATCTCTACACCAAAATACAGTCCACAAAAGAAAGTGCACCCCCCAAATTTTTAGCGGCAATACTAAAAATGCCTAAACTAAAAATGCCTAAAATGCCTAAACTAACACAAAACCAGCTAGCCTATGGCCTATGAGTAAGAGCGATGTGTACCGCTCGAAACGAATCAGGCAATTTGTGATTATGTGATAAGATTTTAACGAGTGTGGAATAAAGGTTTAAGTTTTTAAATACGGTGACCGTTAAAGTTCTTCGTACATCGAGGAGTGCGGACTTAGCCCACCCAAGGAGGATTGATACACAAAACCAGCTAGGCCACCTCGATAAAGATATAACCCCTGAAGAATTAATCAAAACCATATCATCTCTCCCATTAGGCAAAACACCGGGACCAGATGGAATTCCAAATATATACTATAAAACATACAGTGAAATCCTAACCCCCTACCTTATCTCAGTATACAATGAAATTATGAAAGGCAATAACACACCCTCCTCTTTTACAAGCTCCCACATGATAATCATACCCAAACCAGACAAGGACCCCTCCCTCTGTGCCAGCTATTGGCCCATAGCCTTATTAAACTGTGACTATAAACTCTTCCCCAAAATCCTGGCAAATAGACTGGCAGAGCTGCTACCAACCATAATAAATAAAGACCAAGTGGGTTTTGTTCGTGCGGGACAAGCAGGTGATAACACCCGCAGAACTATCGACATAATTGAACTAATACACAAATGGACCCAACCAGCAGTTGTACTGAGCCTCGATGCAGAAAAGGCCTTTGATAGGTTGGGCTGGCCATTAATGATATCCACATTGCAATATCTAGGTATGAAAGAAGACTTCCTTAAAGCCATACTCTCCCTATACTCCACACCCCAGGCCGCAGTACGGTTACCCATGATTACATCTTCAACATTTCCCATTTCCAACGGAACAAGTCAGGGATGTCCTCTGTCCCCCCTTCTTTACGCCATCTGTATTGAACCATTCGCCTGTCATATCAGAACAAACCCTGACATATCAGGAATTCAATTAAAAAAATCCACCTATCTCATCTCTCTATTTGCAGACGACGTACTTCTCACTATCACAAACCCACTTACCGTAAATCCCTGCCAAACCTCCACAAGGAAATAAACACTTACAGCACGTTATCCGGATATAAACTTAACCAAACCAAAACGGAAGCATTACCCATTAATATCCCACCAACAACCCTACAAATACTAACAACAATTTCCATACTCTTGGAAATGTGATTTGATTAAATACTTAGGAATACAAATTACCCCAAATGTCACCTCATTATTCTCAACCAACTACATCCCCCTTCTCAAAGAAATAAGAAAATTACTCCAATCCTGGAAAGTTTTAACCCTCTCATGGTTCGGTAAAATCACGACTGCCATATGGGGATATAAAGCCCATAGAATATCAAAACAAACAATAATGACAAGCAGATCCCAAGGAGGCCTAGCTGTTCCCAATATCCTCAAATACTACCAAGTCACTCAGCTACGACACACCTTACACTGGTTCCATACTACCCCACAACCACGTTGGGTCCAATTGGAACAAGAATGGTACCACCCATTACATCTGGGAACCCTGCTACTAAACACAATAAAATCTAAGCAAAGGAAAAATACACCTACCCCTTTAGGACCCATGCAGACAACAATTAAACTCTGGCAAACTCTAACAAAATACACAGAATTACTTTCTACCCCATCCATATTTACACCGCTGGTAGGTAATCCTGAGATCAGTCTCACCCCACAATTTATTAAAATATGGACTGCACTCAAGGCAACATTAATAACAGATCTGGTAGACTCTATTACACACAAGCTAAAAGACTTTCCCACTCTAACCTCCCAAAAGAAACACCCACCAACACTTATATTCCCCTATCTACAAATCAGACACTACATCACCACACTATCGCCTAACCTATCCTTTCCCCCAATGTCATACTTTGAAAGAATAGTAGCACAAAGCCCCATACAAAAAAGATTAATATCTCAACTGTACTATCTCCTAAATACAACTGCACAGGATATCACTCAAAAACCACACAAATATATGCTCCACATACAAAGAAAATGCCTATAAAGTGATGCTGGAGTGGTACTACACCCCAGAAAAGCTCCACAAAATATGGCCTGATTCCACAGATAGGTGCTGGAGGGGGTGTGGTGACAAAGGTGACAAAGGTACTCTCATACACATTTTATGGGAGTGCCCGGTTATCAAAGGGATCTGGTTACACGCAGCTAAACTGATCCACTCAATGCTCTCTTTCGACCCACCGATGGAACCTATTCACTGGATACTGGGACTACCATTCAAGGGTCTAGGTAAGACCCCAACTAAACTTTGCAGCCATATTCAGGTGGCGGCTAGACGTTTAATCACCAGACACTGGAAACAGAAAAACTCCCCCACTGAAGCAAACCTCCTACAATCTATTTTAGAGATCAGAAGCATGGAAAAACTGACGGCTATGGTCCATGATAATATAGACAAATTTGTTAAGGTGTGGATCCCATGGGATATACTAACGGATGGGGCTTAGGCGATGTGTGGGATCACCCTTGGACTCCGGCTGGAGGGACAACAGCTCTATCCCCCTCGAATTCAATATACTTACCGGCTAATTTATACTGTTGTACTAGAATATTTAATGCTGAGTTTATATGATCTTAAATATTTTATCTCCCGTTGAAATTAAAACTAGTTTAACAAGAATTATATGAAGGGAAGATACTGTTAACCAAAAGTTAAAATGTGAATACCATCTCACCAATATGTTTTTCTTTATTATGTAAATAATAATGACTGAAAAATTTGAAAAAAATAAAGTTATTAAAAAAAAAAGAAACTACAACTCCCAGCAACTAAAGCATGCTGGGAACCAGAGCGAGCAGCCAAGGTAGGAGAAGGAGAATCAACACTGAACAACTTCAGTTTATACTCGAGTCAATCACTTTTACTCCTTATTTCAGGTAAAACTAGGTACCTCGGTTTTTACTCAGGTTGGTTTATGCTCTAGTATATACGGTATTTGTAGATGAATTACCAGGTGGTTTGCTAAATCTGAACTGATGACTTGCCTTAGAATACCCTACCCGCAAGGTCTAAGCTTTGTTCACACTATAAAGCGTTGTGGACACTATTGAGCTGCGATACAGTGTCTTGCATGCAACGCACTGCACGCAGCAGCTTTGTGCGTTGAAAATGATGGCCGCCGCTAAGCGTGGTGTTCTGCTGCTTAAAAAACAAACAGTGTGAACAGAGCCTTATTATTACTGTACAAAAACAGAATATAACTGATCCTGTGCACGTTAGAATCTGTTTTCCCTTTTACGTGACGTTAGCTGTCAAGAACATACATTATGTCAGCAGCTTACCCTGTGGTTTAGGCCAGGCAGCAGTCCAACAGATTGGTGTTTAGTGTGCCTATGTAGTGTGTATAGGTAACTGTATGCTTTTTCTGTGAACTGGCAGGTGTGATTATAGTAGGTCACCCATGCAGCTTTCACAAATCAATTCAATATTAATTATGATCTACGTTTCTGCAAAATGTTGACAAAAGCCACATACTAGTGTTAAAGTCTCACAAAAGGAGTACTATTTACTGAGATGGACAATCAGGATATTAAATCAGTGCAGATAATAGCAATCACGCTAAGTAAATGAGCCTGATCATTCATAGGCAGATAGCTGTCTGAAAAGAGCTGAAATAGACATATAAATGATATACTTTACAGAAAATGCCTCAAAGAAAATGAGTTGATGTTACACTGAGAATTCATTAAACCTCATACAAGGGATTTCTAGCATGACATGACTTTTGGTGGAGAGAGGATGAAGGTGGTTTTTGACATGTTGGTCCTGTCAAAAACCTTTGAGGTATTGTCCACCCTTCTTTGCAAAAATCATTATCTTGTGCAAAAAGTGGCAAAACCTGAACTTCATTTTGTTTCTAACCTTTAATTCTGCTCACAGCAAGAGATTTTATACTTACCATCTCCTCAATCCACCGTGGCGGCTCTGCACTCTGCTCTGCTCTTCCAGGTAAGGCAGTCAGTGTCGGCCGTGACAGTGACGTCACTGGCTGCCATTCCCGGAGCAGTCTCCACTGTGGCTGCTCGGGAACAAAAAAGAACACAGCAGCCGCAGTGGAGAGGGAGTGAGGAGACCAGAAGCGGCGGTGGATTGCGAACTTGTAAGTATAAAATCTCTTGCTGTAAGCAGAATTAAAGGTTAGAAACAAAACGAAGTCCAGGTTTTGGCACTTTTTTGCACAAGATTTTTGCAAAGAGTGGTGGACAGTCCCTTTAAAGGGCATGTCCACTGGAAAAATCACTTTTGGGCATAATTTTAGGTATCGCAGCCCACCCCCAACCGCTATAATAAAACAAAAAAAAAAAGCTCAGATAACTACTTACAGCCCCTTCACTCCATCGAGTCTCCTTCTCCCTCTCTGCTAACAGGAAACAGCAGAGAGGGGCCTGACCAGCAGCCGCGTATGTGATTGGCTGCCGGTCAGCCAATCATAGATGCGGCTGCCGGCTAAGAAGAAGTCGCGGGAGCGAATTGCCTGTAAGTAAATATCCGAAAGGTTTTTTTTAGGTTTCTTATAGCGGTTGGGGGTGGGCAGCACTAAAGGGTATTCCGACTTTAGCCTGACACGCTAGGAGAAAGCGTGTGAATATTGGATCCGGAGGGAGGGAGGGAGGGGGGGGAAAGGGTTCCCCTGCGCATGTCTGCATCCCTCCCGGAAGCTTCAAACAAGGCAGAGACGTTTGGACAGGAAGACATCCACTGCACTTCAGTTTTCTGGACTTTGGGTGAGGACTACAAGAGAACCATGGGGAGCAGGAATGTAAGGTAAGAACTTTTCAAAGCTAAACATAGGGGCCAGCAGTTGGGGAAAATTTTGATTTGGGGGTGGACATGCCCTTTAATCTTTATTCCTGAAATTTCATTGAGAACCAGAAGATGGCAGCACTGAGAGTACCTGACATTTCTAGTCTCCTGCATACATGAAACATAACACATCCCTCTTATAACAAATAGCTAAACACACTCAAGAATCCCTGCTTCTTATAACATAGCTAAGCACACCCCAAAATCCCTGCTTCTCATAATATAGCTAAACACACCCCAAAATTCCTGCTTCTTATAATATAGCTAAACACATCCAACAATCCCTGCTTCCTACAGGTATCCCATCCCTCCTTGGAGTCGAGGGAATCGACCCGATTTTGGAGTGGTCTCCCACACGTACACGAGATCACCCCAAACTCCCGCGACCTTGAACCTGAAGAGTACGCCTTCAGAATGCCTATTCTTGCCAGTCATGCCCCTAGTCATGCCTCTTATGTGCTGTAATTTACATCAAACGGCATGTCCCACCGCCTAACTCCGCCCCCGCCCCTTTGGTTAAGTCAGTGACGTCACGTCAGCCCATCACGCCCCCTCTTCCCCACACTGCCCGAATGCCGGATTCTAAAAATCCCTGCTTTTTATAACATGGCTAAACACACCTCAAAATCCCTGCTTCTTATAACATAGCTAAACATAAGCCGTGATGGGGAGGTGGAGTTGCGACTGGAGCTTCATATGTGCAAGCAAGTGAAAGGTATGTGTGCAGACCTGGGGGCTGGAGGTGTTACAGTCTGGAAAAGACTAATAACACGGTGAATTTATCTTTTAGCCACAGAGGGGGGGACTTGTGCTTTTATATGGTCACAGAGCTCCTTGGTGACATTATCTACTATACAATACATAAGAGGCTCAAATTATAATGGAAGCAGCAATGGAATATTTACTTATAGTTATCACTCTATGTCACAGCTATGTCATTGAGTGGTTGTAATTGCAAAATATTTCACTGAAGTTCCCATACCCCTCTGGCCATCCACTGTGTCAACCCCAAACTGTCATTTTAAAGTAAATCACTGACAGTTTATACTTGAACAATGCAGACAGAGCCGAGAGAAAGGATGCCTTTCATGGGTAAGTAAAAGAGTGAGAAAATATCTAATGGATAGTAAAATAGCTGGATACTGTTCTCCTTGCTGTAGACTGCTGGAAAAAGAACATCTGCATAGTGCCGACTATGTATCCCAGGGGTGACGCTTCCATATATTATCAGGTTTAGTCACATGAACAAAACCAATGAAAATGACAATGCATGATGGGTGAATTAGCACTTGGAGCTGTTCAATAGCTGAAATGTATTTATTTGCATTATTAAAGAAAACTGATTTCTATAGCTCTGCGGCTATTACCATTCTACAAAGTAAAAAGACAGCTATTTGGCTAATAATTTTTGCCTTCATTAGCTTTCAACTAAGACCTAGAGATTTTCTTTATTATTTGGTATAAAAGTGTGCCTATTTTTATTGGCATATAATCATACTTTCTTAACAACACCTCTAAAAGAGTACTGAAAATAAAATCTAAAATTGTGGTTAAGATTAGGCAGGAATGTGGCACTTATATTATTAATATTGCCTTAATATTTTTAGTTAAAATCCAGTTCTGTGGAGTAGCTGAAAAAAGATTACTGTACTATGTAGCTTTAGTTCTCCTTTAAAATGTGTTAACCCTGTCTGGTAGGCCTTACCATGAAGCTGTTCTATTATGAAAAGGCCATATACTGACACAAAGGCTCAGAGGGAAGATAAAAAGAATTATGGGAAAGGGAAATAATTCTCTGGGGCAATGAAATGAGTTAGAATCACTTCACTCACAATAAAAGCCTTTGAGCGACAATGTCATGATGCTTTCTTCTCTTTTTATTCCATTAGGCAAATAGTAGGTGCAAACTACGCTTGGCTTGCTGCTTGGGGACATGGCCTTATACCCGATATTAATATGGAACATTCAGACACTATCCTTGTGAAGGTTCTCATTCATCCAGGTCATGGTATACCTGTTATATTCAGTTAGATCAACTGGACTTGAAGTTTAGTTCTTGAAGACATTTCGCTAGTCATCCGACTGGCTTTCTCAATTCAGAATGACTTGTACAATAATCTGTTGGCAATTATGTTCCCTGGAAAGTCCCAATTAGCATATGACAGCCAGGTATAGGGACCTTCTGAATGTAAAGTGTGGATGCATTGAAGCTAAGGGGTGTTATTGCCCTGAGTGCAGGTTCAAAACAGCATTGTACATGGCAGACAGTTGGTGTCCCACCCCCCCACCTCTATTCAGGCTTGGTTTCTTCATTTTTACATAAATGGCCTCCTTGACACCTTAAGAAGAATTTTCAAAAAACACCGTATCCCTGTCTGCTTTAAACCAAACAACACACTAAGGCGGCAATTGGTAAATCCAAAAGACCCATTACCGAAACACAAGAAAACAACATCATATATGCGGTGCAGTGAACAGTGCTTTGATTTGTATGTGGGGGAGACTAAACAGCAGCTTATTTAATATTCAAAGTATAAGGACGATGAGACGCACTCATTCAAGTTCTAATTTTTATTGTGAGAAGCAGTGTGCACAACGTTTCGGTGTCTCAGTTAAATACTGTGGCCACTCCTTTTAAGTGGTGGGGTTAACGACAATATACATTGTGATAGGTCAATTAAATAATAAAGTTTTAAAGTGCTAAAATACTTTAAAACATCCCATTTTCTAAATTGAATTGACCTATCAGAATGTATATGGTCGTTAACCCCACCCCTTAACAGGAGTGGCCACAGTATTTAACTGAGCCCATGGTATGTTGAATTATGCACCTGAGGAAGGGGGAGTACCCGAAACGTTGTGCCCACTGCTTGTCACAATAAAAATGATAACTTGAATGAGTGCATCTCCCCATCCTTAAACTTTTAATAATGAAGAAGTGGCTGGTGATTGGTAGCGTGGGCGAAACAGCACCATTCAGGTTTAACAAATATACGGGGCGCATGCAGGGGTGTTCCTAGGGTTTTTGACACCTGAAACAAATTTTAAATGCTGCCTATCGGTAGACGGGAAGCGGGCATGGCTTCATCAGGGAACATAGGCGTGGCTTGTGGAGGTAGGTGTGGTGGGCTGACTAACACTGATTGGTGGACTGGTGCTGAAATGCAGTATTGCAGGAAAGAATATTTTTTCTAAACTGCCGCTTTTAAGTGTTCTGGAGGTTTGCGCTCTGAGCAAATGCTTCAGTTTGCTTCATGGTAGGGGCACCCCTGAGCGCAAGGAGAAATCATACATATAGAGACCAAACAGCAACTGCAACAATGTATGGCCCAGCACAGACATTTTACATTCCTCACTAACTAGATGCATGTTGTTAAAACTTTCAAAAAACATTTAGTTCTTAAGTTATTCAACCCGTTATACATGAGAACTTCCTAATCCCAAAATCCGGTACTGCAGCACGTAACAGGCACATCTCTGTGATGCCACATAGCAAAGTCCGTGTTATCAAATCTCCTGTCAAGCCCAAAGATACTCCGCTGTGTATCAGATAGAATGCTCGTTGTCAGCAACGAGTTCCAGTTGAGGAGCTGAAAGACTACACCGCCTGCATCGGAACAGAAAAGGCACGGGTAAGAGCTGACATAGCAGAGCTGTTCTTTACGCAGATTTCCTCCTACTCTTCAAACAGGCATTCAATTTAATCGCTGTATTTTGGGAATGATAGTACAGATATGAACGCGGTAACGGCCATTCATACACGAAATGGCCATTCATACACATCGTGCGTTGCGGGTCGGCACCCGCGATCACACGTGTGTATGAACCTTTAGCCTCAATGCATCCACACCTTGCATTCAGAAGGTCCCTAAAACCTGGATGTCATATGCTAATTGGGTCTATCAAGGGTACTTATATTGCCAACAGATTCTTGTACAAGTCCAGTGGATCTAACTGAGTACAACAGATATTCAGACACTATAGTTTTTTTAATATAATGGCATAAATGTGAATTTTAAATACACCGACACTACAATAACAATCTGATTTCCTGCACTGAAGAATTTTCTAATTAAAGGCCTGTGTAATCAATGAATTTCAATGTGGTGTCTACTGCAATAGAACTTTGCAGTATATGCCCAGTTGTATAAATAGAATCAAACTCGCAATAATTATAATAATATGCTTTTGAGCACTTCTTCATTGAGTAGGATTTCTTTTCACCAATAACTTGCAGGGAGATTCAATAAAAGTTTAAAAATCGTTTAAAATGGTGCTTAATTTGCCCCAACCAATCAGATGTTAGCTTTCAAATGTTAAATAAGATCTGATTGGTTGGGGCAAAATTAGCACCATTTTAAACGATAAGAACTTTTATTGAATAACCCACTTGGTCTCTTGGGTGGCTTTCTTGCTTTCCATTGGCTGCTGTGCCCCCAACACCTCGGGGAATCCCATCTTTCATCTCTCTATGCTTCATTGATATATTCCCCTAACAACTCTCTCTCCCCTACCTTTCTCCTCCTTTTTTTGGTCCCTTCTGACTTGTTCTCATTTGGGATTTTACCTTACACACAAATACTATGACCATCAATGTCTATACGGCAAACAAGATGAGGGTAACTTATAACATTTAAAAGTAATTATTAGCATTGTATGTAAATGTATTAATTAAGATTATTAAAAATAATTATTTATTAATAAATGTATTTATTGCTTTAGTAATATAACTCTTCTTTTCCATTCTCTTTCTTTTTTATACTCTTCCAACACATATGAATATGGAATATTCAGCTGTAATATCTCATATACTTATTTCCCCATACCAGCTTTTTAGGGGACAAAACCAACTGCTTAGAAGAAGATCAATAATCAATAACAGGACGGAAAGTCACATTAATAGTAAGGAATTCAATAATTTTGTTAAAAGCATTTTTAATCAATGCTACATGAAGGAGGAGAGTGCAGCCTGCTATATATAGGAAAAGATCCCTCACCCACCGTTCAACCTCAAATGTACTTTGACAGGAGATGCACTAAATATAAAGAGGCTTTCAGTACACAAACCTGCAGACATGCCCTGAATCACAAATTATTCTGAAGGAGTCATTTGCTTGGATTCAGCAGTGAATGATATCCTGAGAGTCTGTATATCAACCTCAAAGCAGCACAACCCTCCTTCCGATAAAGGAATTACAGTGCTTATCATACAATCTTTGACATTAGATGCTGTATCCGTCTCCATGAGCCTGGGTTTTCATCACCGTTGTCTGTTGTCAGGGCAACATAATCCCATAGGACTAGTAGGCTATTAGAATAATGGACCACAAACCAATTTTGAAATGTAGCCTGTCTCCTCCCTTTTCTCATAGCGGAAATGTGGGGAGAGCGCTTTGTTCACTTATTGAGATAAATTGTATTTCATTGCAGCTTGGCTTTGCCTGCAAAGATATAAGCTACTTAACCACAGTACATCTGGCTATGAGAACAAATTGCAGGGTTTTGGTAGTTTTTGAAGAATGAAAAGAACAAAAAGGTTACAATAGCAAGGAGTCAAATATTTCTATATGTGTGTGCTTTACACATAACCGAAAACTTAGCTTAATGTTAACTAAAAATGTTCTACTGGATTTGTCAATTCAGCAAAAATGAGTATGTTGGTGTAATAAGCATACAAAATAATAAGATGAACTTTAATAACACTTGGGTATGCAAACATACTGTTCGTAGCACAGGCCTGTGTACACGCTAAACATAGCACACATATTTCCCCCTTGTCTCTGAGCAAATTATGCAGTAAATTATAGATTGGGTTTTGGCCAAAATTTTCTCAAAACAAATAATCATCGGATATAAAGATTTGAGGTGGTTTTGCATTTTCTAGAAATAGCAGAAAATTCTTTTTTAACCTTGAGCAGAGTTTATTTTCCAGAGACACGTGCACAGAGAGAAAGGAGATAGAAGGAATAAATGAATAAGCAGCACATTAGTGATTTAGTGAGTTACGGTAAGTGGGGATCTCAAGCTAGAAGGGTCATGGAGGTGAATCATATCATGTCATTCTTCCAGATCTGGAATTTTACCAAGATATTACTTTAACAAGAAGCTGCATCATTATATTTAACTGACCCTTAACCAACAACTTAACCAACAAAACTTCTGTGACAACCACCCATGGGAAGACGAACATTTGGAACATATGTCAAACTTTATAAAACTGCCTGCATACTGATCTCTCTACTTTAGCTAAGTTTAGCTAAAAATGTAGAGGACCCCCCCCCCAACTCCACTTTTGCATTATTAGTATGTGCCAAATATTCCCCTGAAGGCCCTTACCTGACCCGGTCCCCTGCCCCCTGCTCCTGTTTCAAGCAAAAACTGGAGCAGAGGGTTTCTGTGCTGACAGGTGCTCTTCTTACTTGTCGCGGCTGTCAGTCGTTTGCGTGTGATGTCACGTTGTGCCTTTACTGACAGCCGCAACCAGGAAATGGAGTGGCTGTCAGACACAGAACAGAGGAGGAGCAGCGAGGGACCAGGTCAGTAAGAGCCTTCATGGGCATCTCTGGGACATATTAATAATGCAAGCACCACCAGCACCACTGGTCTTCCCCCAAGTTTAAGGTGGGAGCGTGCTCACTGCTGGTAGTAAAGAGCATTTGTATGTGTCCCCCCAGCCCCAACCGCTATGTTAGTAATATCAGAAAATGCCCAAAGCTTTACTTACCCTCTTTCCTCCGCCGCGCTGCCAGGCCCTCTGCTTGCGAGAAAATACAAGCAGAGGGGTGGGACCGGCAGTCGCCGGGAGTTCAGTGCGGCGGAGGCAAGAGGGAAGGTAAGTAATGTTTGGGGCATTTTCTGATATTACTAATAGAGCGGTTGGGGCTGGGGGGACAGGGGGAATGTTTGGTAAAAAGGGTTTTATGGTAGGGGGAGGGAATCCAAATTGGGAGGGGGAGGGAGGGGGAGAAGGGCTGCAGTACGCATGCCAAACTTCTGCCGGAGGCCAGGTAGGAGGCAGAGTCCTATATGGACTCTGCTATCCTCCTGGTGGGCAGTTTTTGGGACTTTGGGGGGGGACTACAGGAGAACCATATGGAGCTGGGATGTGAGGTAAGGATTAAACTACACTACACAATGGGGGGGATTATAGTTTTGGGGGTGGACATGTCCTTTAACTTTTTTAGTTAAAGGGCAACTGTGGTCTCCATACAAGTTCTCCAAGAGAAACCAGAAAAAACAAAGCCCTGGACAATTAACAAGGATCCAGACAGAAAAAGTTCTGTTCCATAGTAAAGCTAATCTCATACGTTCCCTGGTATAAAACATTATCACTTATTTGAAAGCAGAGTTTGATTATAGGTTCAAATCATGACTGAAACACATTCCTGGACAGGTTCTCATCATTACTAGGGGGCATGTTTATAAACGATGGTTATTTTCGCCATTTCGCTATCGCAGGACATTGCAATGACAAATAGCACTATTTTTGCCTTGTTTATAAAAATGCTCGTGTTCGCCTTTGCTGAAAAGTATCGCTGCGACAATGTGTGACGATAGTTTTCGCCTTATTCGTTGCGTTAAGTGTGGTATCACAGCGAAAAGAGAGATTGCTCTCTAGTGTAATTTCAGAGCTATTTTTGTCTTTTTTTTACTTAAAACTATGTATAAATAGGTGTATCTGTTGTATTCAATTTGATCAACTGGACTTGAAATGTAGTTCTTGAAGACGTTTCGCTAGTCATCCGACTGGCTTTCTCAATTCAGAATGACTTGTACAAGAATCTGTGGCAATTATGTACCCTGGAAAATCCCAATTAGCATATCACAGCCAGTGTTTAAGGGTGTGATTAGATAGTGGCTAAGAGGTGTTATGGAACGCCCAGAGTAAGGTGTTAAACAGCATTGTACATGGCAGACAGTTGGTGTCGAACCCCCCCCCTCTATTTAGGCTTGGTTTCTTTATTTTCACATAAATGGCCTCCTTAACACCTCTCTTGAACCAGTCACGTTCCTTCGCCATATGTTAACATTACAATCTTCAAAGGTATGTCCTTTATCCTTAAGATGCAGACACGCTGAGTCCTGACCCGAGGATTGGCTCTTCTGTGCTGGGCCATACGTTGATGCAGTTGCTGTTTGGTCTCCCCCACATACAATCAGAGCATTCTTCACTGCACTGCACCACATATATGATGTCGCTTTTCTTGTGTTTTGGTATTGGGTCTTTTGGATGTACCAATTGCTGCCTCAGTGTGTTGTTCGGTTTAAAGCAGAACGGATACGATGTTTTTTGAAAATTCTTCTAATTTCTCGAGACCCCTGCTACATTTGGGATGACCATGTTCTTTCTCCTGTCTTGCTTTTCCCTTCACTGTTGGTATTTGTGTTCTTTTTCTTTCCTTTCTTACTTCTTTTGACAAAGGCCCAGTCTGGATATCCACAAGTTTTAAGGGCTCCTCTGAGATGTTTCATTTCTTTAGCCTTCGCCTCTGTGCTAGTGGGGATGTTCTCGGCTCTGTGTTGCAGGGAGTCAAACATCAAATACTGATCTGTGTGTGTTCCAACTGTCTGCCATGTACAATGCTGTTTTAACACCTTACTCTGGGCGTTCCTATAACACCTCTTAGCCACTATCTAATCACACCCTTAACACCTGGCTGTGATATGCTAATTGGGATTTTCCAGGTACATAATTGCCACAGATTCTGTACAAGTCATTCTGAATTGAGAAAGCCAGTCGGATGACTAGCGAAACATCTTCAAGAACTACATTTCAAGTCCAGTTGATCTAATTGAATACAACAGATATACCATGACCTGGATGAATGAGAACCTTCACAAGCATATGTATAAATAGGTGATTTTTCTCCTTTTTGCCCCTTTTCTCCCTTTTGTTGCATTTTTTGCAGTTTTACCAGAATAATCATTACTTACTGGAATGTTCCATTAACATGACTATTCCTTACACAGCAATATGGTATGTTCCCATATTAATGGAACTGTTTTGATAATTAGCTGCAGTTTGCTGAAAATAAGAAATAATAAAAAATGTGTTCTATTAATGAAATTGAGAAAATTCGCCTTTTGAGTTTTACACTATTTATATCTTTGGCTGAAAAAAACACATACAGGGAGATTCAATAAAAGTTCTTATTGTTTAAAATGGTGCTAATTTTGCCCCAACCAATCAGAACTTATGTAACATTTGAAAGCTAACATCTGATTGGTTGGGGCAAAATTAGCACCATTTTAAACAATAAGAACTTTTATTGAATAACCCCTCAAATGTGTTTGGCTATTTTTAAATAACAAAGATAGGTGTTCTGTGTGTATTACCCAATTTAATGCTTTGAAAAACCACCAGGTAGTGTTACCTATTTACCATCATATGTACTGAACTTTTTCAGCATTTTTAGTGCTACTTTTTGCTAGATGAAAATTCGCCTTTTTAATAACTTTGATAAAAGGAAAAGTTGAAAGTTTAAAAAATTGTGGTAAAGGCTGGTGGATAAAATAACAAAAATAATGCCCTTTATAAATATGTCCCTCAGACCCCCATTTGACTTTATTGGTAAATAAGGAAAATCGGAACCTTAAAAAATGTGGGGGGGAAAGCAGAGTAGCACTAATAGGAATATTAACCTTTTTTAAAGCTAATTTGAAAGCTTTTCTCCCTAGAACACCTAAACATTGTACGATTCTTATTAATAAGTAGCATTTATGGAATGATCAAGGAATAATCAACCCTGCTCTAGGTACTTTTCATTTTTAATGTATTTAATCAGAATGGATTATAAAATGTGTATATCCTTTTTCATTGCCATAGCAAACCTGCAATAAAGACACACATTCCAAAATGCAGCATTTCAAGCCAAATTTAAAGGGCATGTCCACCCCCAAAACTATAATCCCCCCCACTACTGGCCCCCCTCTGTAGTGTAGAAATATCCTTACCTTAAATCCCAGCTCCAAACGGTTCTCTAGCAACCCCCCCCAAAGTCCAAAAAAGTGGCCACCAGCAGGATAGCAGAGTCCATATAGGACTCTGCCTCCTGTCTCTCCTCCGGGAGAAGTTTGGCATGCGCAGTGCAGCCCTTCTCCCCCTCCATCTCCCACCCGTTTTGGTATCCCTCCCCCTAGCGTAAAACCCTTTCCATATATTATAGTCCATGCTTCCCCAGCCCCAACCACTATAATCATATTCTCAGAAAGTGCCCCGATAGTTACTTACCTTACCTCTCTCCTTCGCTCTTCTGAGCAGCCGGCAGCCGCATCCGTGGTTGGCTGCCTCTCAGCCAATCACAGACGCGGCTGCCGGTCCCGCCCACTGCTTGCAGTTCCATGCAAGCAGAGGGCCAGGGCAGTGTGGCGAAGGAAAGAGGTAAGGTAAGTAACTATCGGGGGACTTTCTGAGAATATGATTATAGCGGTTGGGGCTGGGGGAGCATGGACTATAATATATGGAAAGTTTTTATAAAGGGTGGACATGCCCTTTAAAGTTCAACTTTCCTTTCTATTTGCTATTGTAGTTTACAAAGAGAACTGTGGCTCAAGGAAGATAGTCAATCATAGTCAATCAAAGTTAATTGTTACTGTTGAAGGAAAAATGAGAGCACTCACTTAAAGGGCATCTATAGTGGAAAAAAACACATTGCCCCTTTGCAAAGTTAAATTCATGTACTCTGTGCTGCCTCAATCCTATCTCTGTCAGTGACTTTGTTTAGCCATGGTGTCAGATCTCTGTGCAGCACTCCCCCCTTCCCCCTCCGCTCTGTTACCTCCTCCATGTCTCAACTCGGCTAACCGACAAGCTTATCATGTGCAGTAGGAGTTAAAAGTTCAACATCCTGAAAAACACACCCACACACAGTGGCCAATAGAAAGCTGTCCTGGAGACACGGAAGAGAAGGGAGAACAGTAGTTTATTACTGCAATACAATCTTTTACTTTGTGACCCATCATCAATCAGTGAAAGCTATTAAGAAGGGGGGTCAAGTGCAGCCTTATATCTACCATCAAAGCTACCTCTCTCCCCCTGCTAATGCTCTTATCTCTATGTTTATTACAGAGCAGGGAGGGGGAATCACGTCACAGGGATTTGATTGACAGTCCAAGTAGGAGTAGAGGAATGCAATCACATATTCTTCTAACTGATGTATCTCAGGACAGAGAGGGAATCTGAACAAAGTGAAGACACTCTGGGGGTTGTGGGGAATTATAGAATACATGGAAAGAAAAAAAGTTCATTTTCCCACTATAGATGCCCTTTAAATTGCAAAATCTTTTCTACAAATTTATGTCAGATAGAAATTAGGTCTCAGTTATAATGTCTTCCACAACTTCCCTATAAGGCTGGGTACATCAAAACAGATTTCGGGCTGTATATTGATTGGTTGGACAACTGGGTAAATAACGTGCAATCATGCTCCTTACCGTGTGTACCAGTGAGTATGTGAAGAGTGAAATCTCCTCCTACTAATGGTAAAGGGAATTACGTAAAAGTAGCCTATGGAGATCATATTGTAGTTCTCAGGTTTTTAGCTAGTGAACAAAAGGCCTTAGACCTGGGTCTGGAACCAACAAGCATTCCATAAGCCTAATGCAAAGCAAGGATATAAGTAAAGTAGTAGATAGAGAAATTTGTCCATACAACATTAACCATCTTAACATTAAACTAAATTTGACCAAACAAATGTGACTTTAGTCACAAAAAAACATTCCACTTCAAATAAAAATACTTACCGTATATACTCAAGTATAAACCGAGGTTTTCAGGCTTTAAAAAAGCCTGAAAATCTTACCTCGGTTTATACTCAAATCAACTTTTCTCCTACCTTGTCCGCCTCTCACTTTGCGGCGCCGAGTAGTGACATCATCCGGATGCGCACTGAGGATGCGGAGCAAGGAGCGAGCGGCCGCCGGACAAGGTAGGAGAATACCATGGACACCAGGGCAATATTTACAAATAAGAGAAAAACCTTCTTTATTTGTGCATACTGTATGCACAAATAAAGGAGGATTTACCCCTATTTGCCACTTAAGATGTTTGAAAACTACAACTCCCAGCAATAAAGCATGCTGGGAGTTGTAGTTTCCAAACATCTTAAGTGGCAAATACTAACCCCCCTTTATACTTGAGTCAATATCTTTTTCCCCCTTTTTTAGCTAAAACTAGGTGCCTCGGTTTATACTCGGGACGGTTTATACTCGAGTATATACAGTAAATATCAATTTTCCTATATTCAGTATAGGGAGTGATTTTTCAGGTAAGTACAGTCAAACACAATAAATGCGTCCCTTCAAGCGAACTCCTTCCCAACCTCTATGTACAAGGCGTACGTCACCTTATTACTTAAAGAGGGGGGGGGGGCGACTAGAATGTGGCTAGAATGTGGCTCCTATAAGCCAATATCTCTTTTAAACACCGACTACAAAATTTAGACTCAAAAAACTTATCTCAACAATTATACACCCTGATCAGACCGGTTTCATGCCAGGAAAGTCAACATCCATTAACATACGTAAAACCCAAATACACACACAGGTCGATCACAATAATGCAGGAACGCACATCGTATTGTCTCTTAGACGCACAAAAAGCGTTCGTGTAAATGGAGCTACTTCCTATCTATTCTCACTAGAACAGCAACTTGCCATCAAACTTCGTACATCACCATACATAACAGGACTCCAACTGGGAGCACACGCATCACTGATAAGTTTATATGACATGGTCCTATACCTGGCAGACCCACACAAATCCCTCCTCACAGTACATAACCTGATAAATCAATTCAGCCCTTAATCCGGACTCCACATTAACTAGAATAAATCAATCCTATTTCCCTTTAATCCTCTGCCCTCAATCCCCCCTCTATAAGAAACTTAGTACCTGTAGTGAACAACTTTCGCTACCTTGGAATTGAAATAACCCGAACTGACACATTTTACACTCTTAATCTAGAACACCTCCTTGAAACGGTCCAAACAAAGATTAAAATATGGAAAAAGCTACCTATCAATCTATTGGGCTGAATAAACCTGACTAAAATCATATTACTCCCCAAAATCCTATATGTACTACAACACAGCTTTCTCCTTCTTCACCACACTAGATAGTTTACTCCCTGTGGGGCTCAGGTATATCATGAGTCAAACTCAAAACTTTACAGAGACCCAAACACTCAGCTGGTCTTGCCATGCCAGACTTCCACCTTTATTATCTAGCCGGCCAGCTCAGATACTTTAAATCATGGTGCTTGACAGGCTTTACAACCTCCCAACAGTCAACTCAGGTATCCCTATATGACACTGAACCCCTTCTACATGCATTCCTCCCCTCCCAACAATTAACATTTCTGCAATCCAAACAAAATAATACCCCACTAGAAGGAACTCCTCTAAATACTCAGCTATTTAAAACATGGAAAAAGACAGTCCAAATCCTCGGATACACAGAAATTAAGGAAGAGACACCCCTCTGGTACAACCCCACATACCCAACGCTGGCTACACTGTCCTCGGATTTCTGTATAGCACAGGGGGTCATACTCTTCTCACATATTATCCAAAATAGGAGACTGATCTCATTTGAGGACCTGAAGACTAAACTAAACGCCACCTGGTTTAAATATCTTCAGATTAGATTCAGCCTACTAGCAGAGTTTCAGGGTGACGACATCCCAGTGTCCGTAAATCCCATAATCAAACTTCTCGTGGCCAGTTGGGAGAGGCGCCTGGTGTCCCAGCTATACACATACCTCCTACATGCTAAGATTCAAGAGGACACGGCCAGCCTTCTCAATAAATGGAAAAAACAAATTCCCACGCTTATAACTGAAGATTGGGAAGACCTGGCAGTGTCATCTACTGGAATCACCATCTGCACCCAATAAACAAATGCAATACTATATACTTCACCAGGAATACCTCTCACCCCATAGACTATCCCGTATGTCAATCTCACACTCCCCTGAATGTCCCAAATGCCATCAAATTCCTGCAGACTTCTATCACCTCCTATGGGACTGCCCAAATATAACCAGATTCTGGCATAGGGTAACTCGCTACCTCTCAACAATCATGCCTTACCCCATCTCCCAGGAGCCAAAACTCTGCCTGCTGGGTGTCTCAGGTGAGGAAAACTGGAGCAGATGTGAGTTGGACTTCCTACGCGAGAAACTATTTTATGCTAGAAGAGCAATTGTACTTTTCTGAATGGCACCCACTCCACCATCATTAGCAAGTTGGAAAGCAATGGTAACACACATGATTCCTTACCTTAGACAGATCTATATACATAGAGGCTGCCCCTCTCAAATTCAATAAAATCTGGTGCCTGTGGCCATGTAGAATACCATTAACTAAAACCTATATAAACAAGCCCCTCGATGAGGCAACTGTCACCTACCAATAAGACACTGAGATGAACCCATGGCTGCAATCACTCTTCTATCATATAGTTAACAATACCATAATGAATATAAGAAACCCCTGAGTAGAATTCTACAATTGGCATAGAAACTGTTTAAATAGTTTGTTCTCCTTATCCTGGTTACCCCTACCTCCCAAAGTTTTATTAAGACAACATTAATCAAATGATAAATACTTTACAATATGACAACTGGAAATCATATTTGCTGACATCTCTGTACTCCTGTAATTACACATATATTTTCTGGATATTTAAATAAAACAAAGTTTAAAGGGCATGTCCACCCCTAAAACTATAATGTAACCCACTACTGGCCCCACTCTGTAGTGCATAAAAATTCTTACCTTACATACCAGTTCCAAATGGTTCTCTTGTAAAGTCCCAAAAACTGTCCACCAGGGGCCTAGCAGAGTCCATATAGGACTCTGCCTCCTGTCTCCTGCACAATCTTTACTTACCTCCACGATCTTTACTTACCTTCCCCCTCTCCTCCGGCGTTCCGAACTGCCGGCTGCCGGTCCGGCCCCCTGCTTGCAGTTCCATGCAAGCAGAAGGCCGGGCAGTGCAGTGGAGGAGAGAGAGAAGGTAAGTAAAGATCGGGGGAGTTTCTTAACATACTAATATGGCGTTTGGGGCTGGGGGAGGGAGACCTACAATATCCTAAAATATGGGGAAAGGGGTGGACATGCCCTTTAAAAAAAAAAAAAAGTACAGTCATTAATTTCTTCCTCTTCTTTAGTACACAGACCCTGATTATGACCAGAAATCATTTTCCAACATTTGATCGACATAACAAACAACAGTGACAGTTCATCAGGCATGAGTGGTTTTCAGTAAGGTTGGATTTTTCACAACCCTTTCAAACTATTTTGCTTTCTCTTTATAAAGATTTTAAAAATAAACAAAGTGTTAAGGTTTTCTGTGCGCAGATAACAGATCTAAATGGCAGTCTCGTGTGCCATCTAAATTTAGCTGAGCTTACCTAATCTCTAGCAAACAGAAAGAGACAATAAGAAGAATCGGTGTATACCTCCCAACTGACTGAGGACTGATTAATAAACTGTAGTCTGAAGGTCAGAACAAACATTGGTATCATCAACTGATTGCACGGCCTATTCAAGATTGCATAATTCGCCAAAATGGCTGATAACATTATTACCCAATTTGGTCAGAAAATTGGCTGAAAATGTTTCAGTATTTTCCCTTTTACAACATGATTGACGGAAATATTGCACAGGCAGGGTGAAACATTGTCCTGTGTGTACTAGGCCTTACGATAGGTATTTTTATTGAACACACAGGGTTATTCAATAAAAGTTCTTATTGTTTAAAATGGAGCTAATTTTCCCCCAACCAATCAGATGTTTCAAATGTTAAATATAATCTGATTGGTTGGTTGAAAATTAGCACCATTTTAGCACCATTTTAAACGATAAGAACTTTTATTGAATCTCCCTGTAAATGTGCCCATACATTAAAACTTACCTGCTGACAGATCCAGCAACATTCAATCAATTCCTCTTGAACCACCTTTCTGGTTCTTCTTTGCGACCAGTAAGGCATGACCTCGTGACCATATGCTGGGCGCAAAGGAGAACAGGAAAGGCTGTTCCGGAAGAATTAAATGAATGTCGGCAAGTAAGTTCAAATGTATGGGCAAGTTAAGATAATCAGGAGGATTTTTAAACAAAAATCTGGCCTTGTATTTCAGGTGTAATTTAGTCACTGCTTGTTAATTAAATTTGTTATTTTATTTGTATTCGATTTGAAACAATTAAATAAAACAATAAAATTGTGCACACAGCACGGCATGCTGTTTATATTGTGTTTAACGGTATGTTTTTTAAATAAAATTCTTGTTAACGTATCTCTTTCTGTATAAGGAAAGTGCCCGTTATAGTCTCTGCCTAGGGATAAATAATGCCTGGTTCAATGGATCTATAACATCACAAAGTCACTCTTGGGAATAATTTGCATTAGTCGTTGGTTCACATAATTTGCCACATTAGGGTTATACTGAGCCCCACACCTATAACTATCAGCTTAAAAACTTGTAAATTCAATGTAATGATTCTCCCTCTCTTAACCCTACAATATATTTATTATTTCTATTATTCCCTTTAACGATTATTTATTCACTTTGGTATGTGTATTGATTCTATACACAGATTGTACCACATTGAGAAAAAAGAAAATTAGGTCGGGTGTATCTTCAGTACTTGTCACTGTTACACCAATCTAATTTAAAATGATGTATGATCTGTCTACAAAGATTTCGAAGAATTTGTCTCGATCTAAAAATAGGTCTCAGTCATGTCATAATCATAACGCAAGGAACCCTAGAAAACGGATGCACAAAGATTTGGAGTACAGAGTTACTGATACTGATTGGTTCTTAGGTTTCCATGCATGGGTTCTCATTATCCCATTCCTCTGGGGACATTTATTGACATAAACATAACCATGGGGGTTATTGAACATCAGGGGTCCTTGGACAAATTTACATTGCTAATATTATAATCTGAAGTATATGGTGGTTCACTTTAAAGAGGACACTTGGGGGCAACCATACGTGTGAATGCATTTCTACCATCCCAGCAAAAGGGGAGCTTGTGTATAGGTGAAGCAGTGGGGGTTGGGATATACAAGCTGAAGCTTTTTCATTCACATCAGGCTCTGCCCTGAAGAGATTCCAATTTATGTACCTTATCTTACAAAAACAATCAGCACACCTATAAATTTTATTCCATGTAACTTTGCCTCATCTTAATCTTTTTATTAATACATGTAAGTAGCATATACTCTGAGGTGTGTTGCTGCAAGAATTCAATCTAGTACTAACTTTACTTAGGCTAAGAATCCCCCCTCTTCTACTCTTAAAGGGAACGTCCACCCCCAAAGCCATAATTTAATATGTTATTGGCCATTATTCTAGCTTTAAAACAAGCCAAACCGCATTAAAATCCGTTGCGCCAATTTTAAAGGGCATGTCCACCCCTTTTAAAAACTTTTGATATGTGGTAGGGCATGCTCCCCCAGCCCCAACCGCATTAATTTTGTTAGAAAGTCCCCCGATCATTACTTACCTTCCCTCTTTCCTCTGCCACAGTGTTCCAGCCCTCTGCTTGCATGGAATTGCAAGCAGGGGGTGGGACCGGCAGCTGCGTCCGTGATTGGATGAGAGAAAGCCAATCACGGTCGCGGCTGCCAGGAGTTCTGAACAGCGGAGGAGAGAGGGAAGGTAAGTAAAGATTGGGGGACTTTCTAACAATAATATTAATGCGGTTGGGGCTGGGGGAGCATGCCCTACCGCATATCAAAAGGTTTTAATGTTAGGGGGAGGGAGAGAAAAAACGGAAGTGGGGGGGAGGGCTGCACTGAGCATGCCTCAAACCTTAACAAAGTTGAGTCAGACTCAGGCACAGCATGAGTCACACACTGCTCCTACAAAGCAGTTTCCTGGACTTTGGAGGGGAACAGCAGGGGAAACATTTTGAGCAGAAATGTAAGGTAAGGCTTGTTTTAAACTTCTTAATGTGGCCAGTAAGGGGTTAAATTTTAGTTTTGGGGGTGGACATGCCCTTTAAGATACATACCTTTCTACTGCCTTCTTTTTGCAGACCAGGAGCATCTCTCTGATGCAGATCAAGCTCTCTAATGTCACCTCACATCCGTGCCTTATCCGTCCCCCACCACCCGGATCCATCCTTGCTTGTCCTTCCACCTAGCATAAAATCTTTTAAATATATGATAGATACCCCATTCCCAGACCTAAACCCTGAGTTATTTAAAAAAAAAATCAGAACTGTACTTACTGTTGTGCGCAACAGGAGCAAAGGGGCTGTAAGTACAGTTCTACTCATTTTTTTTAAAGAAATAACATTGCGGTTGGAGGTGGGCTGGGGTTATCTTTCATATATTAAAATTTGATTTTTAGGGTGGACATACCCTTCAACCAATGTCCCCTTTATAAAACACTACTCTCTGTGAGGGCAAGCATGGTTAGTAACCACTATGAAATAGGGAATTTCCCACATCGTATTTCACACATACCAACTGTTTATGATAATAAGGCACTTTATTGACTTCTGAAATATAAATCGCTTCAGATTGGATATCTGAAGCAATAGGGGACAGATCACCTAATTACCTAAGAACATATCCCTATAGTCTATAGTAGGAATAATTCTTTTAATGGCATAAAATTTTCTTTCCTAAAGTTACCGTAAATGTTTTTTTTAACCAAGTGCAATTTTGTTTTTTACAACCTATATTAAATGACACTATATCATGGTCACTATTCCCTAAGCTTTCCATTACCTTCATCTCCAAAATGAGATCAGGGTTATTAGATATCACCAGATCCAACAATGCATCATTTCTAGTAGGAATTTCTACTATCTGTGATGGTGGGTTTATTAGATAGTTTAAAAAAAAAAAAAAGCTTGATGAGTTTCTAAAAATAAAGAATGTTGAATGCTACTGGTATTGATACATACAAATGAAGTTGATCCTGAGATATTTCCGATGACTACTTGAAGTCAGGAATGAATTTTCCCCCATCATACTGTTTTTTTTGGGGGGGGGGTTGCCTTCCTCTGGAACTTTTGAGTCTGGCAGGAAATGTGGGTATTGCTGAGTAGGTTGGACTGAATGGACTATGTCTTTATTCAACTTCAAATACTGTACAATGGGGAAGATTTACGCAAAGCCGCTATCTTTCTGGGGAAACCTCCCATACCTAAATCAATATCACATTTGTGTCCAAAGGTGAATTCTCATCTAGCTTTACCATTTGCAGGAAAAATTGTTGAACACACAATATTGAATCACTTTTGCAATACTTGCCCATTTGCCGCAATGATGTGGTAAAAGTTTACCAAAGTGATTTGAAATCGATTGAATCAGCGACTCTGGCATTAAATCACAGGCATTAATTTTGTCTTATTCAACTTGTGTGCACCCACATGTCAATGGGTAGAAAATCAAAGATATTTCAAAAGAGCATGGTCCATTTTTAATATTTTCCACAGATGGCCTTATTTACCACGTTTGAGTTTTTTCATGCTAGTGATGGCAGGTGCAGTTCAGATGAAAAGATATCATCTGGCCCCTCGGTATAGTTTTAAAAAATCCTTACCTTACATTCCTGCGCCTTCTGGTTCTCCTGTAGTCCTTGTCCAAAGTCCAGGAAACTGAAGAGCAGTGGCTGTCTTCCTGTCCAATCTTGTCTGCCTGACATGAGCAGGGGAGCCCTTCCCCCCCCCCCCTCCCTCTTGATCCCATTTGCCACCACTTCCTCGTAGCGTTGCAGGCTTTTGGTATAATGTACTTTAGGGTTGCCCAACCCCAACCGCTATAACAACGCTAAAAAAAACTTTCAGATATTTACTTACAGACTCTCGCTCCCTTCTTCTTCTTAGCCGGCAGCCGCGCCTGTGACTGACCAGCAGCCAATCACAGAAGCGGCTGCCGGTCCGGACCCTCTCTGCTGTTTTCTGTTAGCAGAGATGGAAAAGGAGACTCATGGGAGCGAAAGGGCTGTAAGTAAATATCTGCAAGTTTTTTTTAGTGTTATTTTAGCGGTTGGGGGTGGACAACTCTAAAGAACATTATACCAAAATTTTGTTTTTAAAGTGGACATGCCCTTTAAGCAAATAACCCAATGGGGTGTTGTTTCTCCCATATATAAATACATGGATTTCCAATAAAGATGGAACTTTTTTACCTCATTGATCTGCTCCTTCCTTTAGATATCAGTGGTTCTAGAGGAGGGGGATCACATGGAATGGATTGATACACCAGCTGTTCAAACTCCCTTGTTTCTCCAAAGGGATACTTTTTACCAAAATTAAATTCTCAAGTGCTATTTGTAGCTTCTATAATTAGAATGCATTTATGGCAATGGTTTCAAATTTTATTTCTTCTGGTCAGTGTATTTAAACAATGAAATAAATATTTTTTAAATTGTAGAACAAAATTTCTAACCTTTACAATTTTTTATTTGGAATTACAAAATATTTCTCCCCCCCCCCCTCCCCTTAAGAATGTGTTTTTTGTTCTTGTTTGCTTTCTTCAGAATCAACTGTTAGGCAGGCATTTTGGGAAATATAGAGTAAAAGGGATGTCTTTTTTTCATCGTCCAATACTAAGTTACTGTTGGGGCACCACCCTCATGAGGCAGTTTGAAAAACATGCTATTGAGCACTATGGGGTAGCATCGGAGCCATTTTACTCCAGATGCCTGCCCCCCTTAACTATGTTACTATAGGTATTCAGTTAAATAAACTTTAAAGTTAAGTTCTTGAAGACATCGCTAGACATCTGATTGACTTCTTAATTCATGGCCTGGATGAATGAGAATCCACAAAATAATACAGAATCCTCTGCACTCGTAACAAGCGTGGGGGCTGACTCCTCAGAATAATCCAACCCTTGGTGGATAAAAATTCACAGGAACGACAAATGGCAAGGGTGGCACTCCAAATAATAATCTTTATTAATATAGACCACACAGCATCTCACAACGTTTCGGGGGGTTGCAAACGTGCCCCCCTCAGGTGAGGAACGTTGTGAGATGCTGTGTGGTCTATATTAATAAAGATTATTATTTGGAGTGCCACCCTTGCCATTTGTCATTCCTGGATGAATGAGAGCCTTCTCAAAAATATGCAACTTTCATTCCTGTTGGAAATTGGTATACAATTGCTAAGAGATAAATGAGAAAGTAGAGCAGAATGTAGTCTCTTCAGCCTAATACTGTTTTGCTACTTAATCCAGAAATAAAGGGGAGGAAATCAGAGGGTACGGGAATAGTATGTCAGCCTAGGAAGATTATAACGAGAGGGGAAAGCTTGATTTATTTTTATGTGTGCAATACTTTTACTGGATTTTTGCATGTTAAACCTCCTAGACCTCCTAGACACCCCTTTATTTGTGTTTAGACCTGGGCACACAACTTAAAATAGTACAGACTCAAAAATGTAGAGGAACGGATACACTACATTATGTAGCATTCAAATATTCAATTTGCTGCCGAATACTAAGGCCCCACATAAATTCAAGGAAATGCTCTGCATGTTTCACAGTGCATTTTAGCACATTTTGCTTTGCTATCTTTATCCTTAACATGGACATGTACACCCTTTTTTTCACTGACTAAATGTCTTTCTCCTAAATTCAAAGTTTTATTTTTTTGTCATATTTAAATAGTGGATTTTATCACTTTATCACTTTTCCAGTCTTCCAAATATTTGGCTTCAGTGAGATCTCTTTGTAGCTCTCTTTCTAACCATTCAGTGTGACAGATTGATCCTGAACACATATGAAATCTACATATTACAAGGCTGTATAGCAGGTCTTTAAAGGGCATGTCCACCCCCAAAACTATAATCCCCCCAACTACTGGCCCCATTATGTAGTGTAGTGTATCCTTACCTCACATCCCAGCTCCATAAGGTTCTCCTGTAGTCCCCCACCAAAGTCCCAAAAACTGCCCACCAGGAGGATAGCAGAGTCCATATAGGACTCTGCCTCCTACCTGGCCTCCGGGAGAAGTTTGGCATGCGTACTGCAGCCCTTCTCCCCCTCCCTCCCCCTCCCTCTCCCAATTCCCTCCCCCTCCCTCTCCCAATTCCCTCCCCCTAGCTTAAAAGCCTTAATATATAAGATTCCCCATGCCTGCCCAGCCCCAACCGCTCTATTTATATATTTAGAAAGCTCCCCAAACTTTACTTACCTCTCCTCTTTCCTCCGCCGAAGTGAGCTGCGGGCAGCCGCGTCCGTGATTGGCTGCCGCTCAGCCAATCACAGACACGGCTGCCAGTCCCGCCCCTCTGCTTGCATTTTCTCGCAAGCAGAGGGCCGGGAGCGCGGCTGAGGAAAGAGGGGAGGTAAGTAGAGTTTGGGGGGCTTACTAAACATATAAATAGAGCGGTTGGGGCTGGGCAGGCATGGGGAATCTTATATCCAAAAATTTATTTTAGGGTGGACATACCCTTTAAAGACATGTAAGAACACCTTATAAACCCAAGCAGACAGTTATGTTTATTTGCAATCAGTGCAGCACTACTAATTACATTGGGGGTCCCTACACTACAGCAAATCCCCACTTTAATATTATTATTATGGATTTATATGGTGCTTTACACAGTTGAGTAACTAGGAAACACTGGGCCCCCGAGCAAAACTATGATGGGGACCCTATCCGTGCTTTATCAACATTGGTTTTCTGGGAGGAGGCTATTTCTGCCATTAGAAAAATTAGAAGATGCGGTTATTCCCCCTGATAGTCATGCCCCTGGCTTCACAATTACATACATATCAGGTCCTGCCCCCAAACTCTTTACAGATGTGTCCAAGGGTGTAGTTGAACTCAGGACTTCAGCACTGTAAAGCATCAATGCCAATCACTGAGCCAATGTGCTGTTACACTTCTAGAAACAACATAGAACAAAGCTGCAAAGGGAGGATAATGAAATGAACCTGATCATAGCACAGCCCTGTACAATGCATTTCTCTATATTGTCCCTATCTGAAAGCAAATGAAACCTTCAGAGCGGAATATTTTTCTCTGCATTTTTGTTATATCTTAATTAAGCACTGACACACTGACCGCTAGAATGAGATCTCAATAAAAGCAAGTGTTGAGAGATTCTTTACTCTATGGTATAGTTAGACTGGAAAAAGTGATAAAAATCTACTATTAACAAATGACAGGAAAAAGACAAACAAGGAAAACTTTGAAGTTAGGAGAAAGATATAGTTTGATTGAAAAAGGGGTCTACACATCCTATAACACTTAAAGGGGAAGTTCAGTGCAAATACATATGCTTTTAAGAAAAAAGAGAAGTATTTTTCCATCCTAATGACCTTAACCAGCCCATTTCAGCATTATGTCTGTGTATAAATAAGTGCTTCTAAAATACTAACTTCCTGTTTGCAGGAGCCCTAATAGAGACTGTTATGATCTTGCCCTTGACCCAACGACTGGGTTGATTCAGTTGCTCAGTAGAGATCTGAGCAAGTTTGACCCATCCAACAGCCAACCAGTAAAAATGATTATTAGGCTGGGTCAGTTGGCCGGAAATATCTGATGGTGTGGGGCAGCCAGCCACTACCAAGCTCGGTCGCCCCTTTGTCCAAATAGGTCGGCCGCTGACACAATTACCGCTGACAACAGTCATTTGTCCCAGGCGAGTGGTCTAAATAAATCCCCAAATAGATACTTACAGAACTTCGATCCCCCAGTGCTCTGTTCCCGGCTCTCTGCTAGCTAGAAACAGAAAAGAGGGGCGGGACCGGCAGCCGTGTCTATGATTGGCTAGCTGGCTATGCAGAACAACGGGGGAAGGAAGGTCTGGAGATTTTTTTTAGAAAAGTGGGATGGGGCACCTGTTTCATGTGGTGTAAATAAAGACAACACAAGTGACTACTGCACAGAAGCCATGTTAACAGTGGGTTACAACAAAACAGAACAGGAAGACAGTCAAACAGGAAGTAAGTCCCAAAGAGATGCATCATAGAGTTGCACTTACATAACATCTGCCCCTTTTTATGTATTTATAAATGAACATTGTAAATTTTGATGAGACACAGCAATAATGCATTCTATAGGTTAAGTCTCATAGGTGGCTTTGAACATCTTCCACTGCGGGTGAAGACTGGACCTTGTAAACAAATTCCTTTAGCCCTCTTGGAAGTTACTTGGCTCTTCTCACCTTCTACTGGCATGTTTTGTGCTTGATTGCTGTTAGATATACTTGCTTGCTCAGAACTGTCAGTACCATTGGTGTGGGCTCACAGTCAATGGGCACGTGTGCCCCTGTTGTACTAGGCGAGTCTGGACTATCAGTGAGATTTTGTGATGTAGGTCTTTTTGCAACCCGTAAATCCACACGATTGCGGCGATAGAGAGTGCCGTCAACGTCCACAAGATAAGAGCGTGGTGCAACCTTTTGCAAACAAGTACCCATTCTCCAACGGCCTGTCTGATCCCCAGGTAAAGGTTTCATACGGATTTGTTCTCCAATGTTCAATTCCGGCAAATCCCTGGCCGATGTATCATATTGAGCCTTTGACACTTAAGCCGTAACTTTTCTGCCACACCTTGTACGTCTTTAACCTCCTTGACATCAGTCTTTGTGCTGGACTACTATCCATGCCTTCGGTTGGAGTGTTTCTCCAGTGCAAAATGGCTTTCCACGAGTCCTTACCATCACTGTGTGTTTTCTTGCATAAGTTCTTAACAATCTTTACAGCTGCTTCAGCTTTGCCGTTCGCCTGTGGATGATGTGGCGATGAAGTAACGTGCTCAAACTCCCATTCAATGGCAAATCTTTTAGTGCAGGCTTGAAAAACTGAGGGCCATTATCAGATATCACTTTATCTGGTTGGCCATACCATGCAAACTGAGCCTTGTATCGCTTAATTGTGGTTTCAGTGGACAAGTCCAGAAGAATATCTATTTCCCAGAAGTCCGAAAAATGGTCAACTAATAGCAGGTATTCTTTGCCTGCATAACTGAATATGTCCATACTAATAATCTGCCATGGACGTGTCGGTATCTCATACGACATCATGGTTTCTTTGTGTTGTAAGTGGGCATATTCATTGCACGTGGGACAATTACTGACAAAATCCTTAATTTCACCTTGCATGTTAGGCCAGAGTATCACTTTGTTTGTCTGTAGCATGCTTCACCTCCGATGTGGATGGAGTGTATGCGTAATAACATCTCTGCTCTCAGTGACTTTGGCACTATGACCCTTGGGCCTTTGTACAAGATACCATTTTGTACAGAGATCTCATCTCTGAAGGACCAATATTCCCGTACAGTTGCAGGAACTGCTTCCTTTTCATCTGGCCACCCACTCAAGACAACAGACTTTAGAGCTTGTAAAGTTGCATCACCGTCAGTGTGCTGTATGAATTGATGCAGACGCTGAGCAGTGACATTAAGATAGTCCGCTTGATTGATGTCAGCAAAGAAGTTTTGTTCCTGAAGCAACAGACAAATTGTTTGATGCTCATGCGCACCTCCAGGTGTCACATTATCCAACGTAGCTCTGCTCAAGGCATCACTGATATACATTTCACATCCTGGCTTGTAGACAACATTGAGGATGTAATGCTGTAATGTAAGCATCATGCTCTGCAAACGCTTGGGAGCACACAAAAGGGGCTTCTTGAATATGGCTATCAGGGGTTTGTGATCAGTTTCAGCTGTAATAGAATCCCGCCCATAAAGATAATGATGGAAACGCTGGCAGGCAAATACAATACTTAAGCATTCCTTCTCAATTTGGGCATAGTTTTGTTCAGCTGGTGAAAGAGCTCTGGACGCATATACGACCGGCTGACCTTCCTGCAAAAGGCAACAACCTAGGCCATTTTTGCTAGAGTCACTTTGTATTGTAACAGGCTTTGTGACATCATAGTATTTCAGCACTGGTGCAGAGGTGACCAAGTGTTTAATCTCCTCTACCGCCTGGTCGTGCTTGGGAAGCCAGTGCCAAACAGCATCTTTGTCAAGAAGTCATCTTAATGGCTCACACACTTCAGATAAATGTGGCAGGAATTTTGCTAGATATGTGATAAAGCCAATAAATCTCTGTACTGCTTTGGCATCAGCAGGCTGTGGCATTTCGACAATAGCTTTAATCTTATCTGGGTCAGCTTTTAAGCCTTGTGAAGACTGGATATGCCCATGGAAATGGACTTCTTGCACCTTGAACTGCAACTTCTTTATGCTAAGCCTCAGCATCACCTGACTGCAACGATTTAGTAGCGCTATTAACTTTTCATCATGATCACGCTCAGCTTGTTCATTAGTATTACCACAGCCAACTATAAGAATGTCATCAGCTATAGGCTCAATTCCATGGAGCCCCTCTAATAATTCATGTTGCTTGCGCTGGTAGACCTCTGGTGCCACAGAGACTCCAAATGGAAGTTTAAGCCATCTCTTTCTTCCCCAAGGAGTTCAGAAGGTGGTCATGTAGCTGCTTTGTTCATCTAGTTTGCACTGTAAAAAGGCATCTCTTGCATCCACAAGTGTGAATATACGTGCTTTTGGTAGTTTGTGCAAAATGTCATCAAGAGTAGGCATTAGGTAGTGTGACCGTTTCAGGGCAATATTTAGAAATGCAGATTCTGATCTTTCCAGGCTTTCTGATAACTACCATGTTGCTTATCCAATCTGTCGGCTTTGATACAGAGGTTAGATGTCCCTCATCTTCATACTTATCAAGTTGTGTTTTAACCTGTGGCTTAATAGCTATTGGCACATTCCGTGGGGCACATTGTACAGGTTGAATGGCAGGGTCAAGTTCAAAGCGCACCTCTCCTGGAAACGAGATTACCGGGCCCTCAAATACATCTCTGTAGGCATGAAGAATTTGCTGTTTTGTCAGAGGCCTGGTCAGGGATTGCGTTGCCTGATTATCCATAGTGTGCAGCTCAGCAGGAATAGTGAACCGCATAAGTCCCAGACGCTCACATGTTTAGCCAGATAATATCGGTTTCTGATCAGCTTCGACTATCTCAAAGTGCAGTTTGTGCACACGATCTGAGCAGAGTATGCTGCATATTGTTTGGAAAAGTCCTAACGATTCCATTACTTCCCCTGAATACAGCTTTAGTTTGGTGCTGCTAGGCTGAAGGGGTTCTCTGGGTGCCAGTTTCATTTTGTCCTTCAAGCTCATTACATCACGTTGCGCCTGAGTCTAGCTGGCAAGGTTGGATTATATTATTTAATCTGAGGTTTGCAAACCATTTCTTGCCCTTTGTGTTTACAGCACTAATACATTCTGAGGAGTAAACCATATCCGTGCTAAGCAGTTGTGCATCCTCAGGATCAGGCATCTGCTCAATTGAGTGCAGCTTCCTTGCTTTCATGTCACAGGAGAGACACATCCTTGCAAAATGATTTGGTTTACCACATGCAGTACAGAATTTCCCATATACAGGGCACTTTTCTTTCACTCGCACATGCAAATTGCCACAATACTTGCATGATGCTGGCTGCCCCTCAGGTGAGTTGTGTGGACGACTTTTGTGTTGAAATTTGTGCTGTTGTATATAGGCTACATTGATATTGTTAGTCTGTCTATTCTGCTCCATAGCTTGCATATGCTTGTCAGTAAGTTCTGCAGTATGACATATCTCAAGTGCTGTTTGCAGGTCTAAATCACGTTTCCTCAACAGGTGGCGGCGTGTGCTCTCATTGGTGATACCCAGAACTATTTTATCACAAATAAGTTTATCTCTCAGGGGACCATAATCACAGCTTGCAGATTTTTCTCTTAGCCGTGTGACAAACTTGTCTATAGGTTCACAGTCTTCTTGTTTGCAGCAGCCAAACATGTATCTTTCATAAATGCCATTTTTAGAGGGCCTTAAGAAAGCTTCCAATGCATCCAGGATGGCTTTGGTGTCACTCTTTTGCTCCTCTGTAAGGTTTAAATTATGCTTGTAAATATGGAAGCATTCACTGCCCATCACCCTCAATGTGGCTGCCTGCACTGCTGCTGGCTTATCATTTAACCCTGTGGCTAGGCAGTAGTCATCAAACTCAGCCCTAAAAGTGTCCCAGACATCGCCACTTACCCTCATCGGCTCAGGTAGTGGAATATTGCTGGCCGCCATGATGCTATTGTTGCTTGCTTTAAATGCTCAATTTTCAGTCAGGGCTCAGAGACAGGAGGCACAATCACACTGCAAGGCTGGCAGGCTTTCAGCAGCAAATGTGCAGAAACTGCGTGGATTCAGATGCTTCTGACACCATGTTTCATGTGGTGTAAATAAAGACAACACAAGTGACTACTGCACAGAAGCCATGTTAACAGTGGGTTACAACAAAACAGAACAGGAAGACAGTCAAACAGGAAGTAAGTCCCAAAGAGATGCATCATAGAGTTGCACTTACATAACAACACCCTACACACAGAAAAAAGGTTGTATAGCTAGACAGAAGTGATCTGAAGGGAAGGAGGGGGAAAGGGCTCCCCTGCGCTTGCCAGAAACCTCTCAGAGGACAAGGAAGAAACAGGGACCTGATGACTCACAGACAGCTCCTACTCTTCACTTTCTGGAACTTTGCACAGGACTGCAGGAGAACTTCTCAGCCAATCACTGACGCGGCTGCCGGTCCGGCTCCTGCATGCAAGTTCCGGCAAGCTGGGAGCCGGATCAGAACACAGCGGGAGCAAGGGGCTGTAAGTGGAGTTCAAAATCTTTTTTTTAGAAATCTGACGGTTGCGGTTGGGGGTGGGCAGGGGAGCCCTACAACATATAAAATGTTTTTGTTTGGAGATACCCTTAATAAATATCTTAATGTAGTATATGATGGATGGACAGATTCAGCTCCTTCTGTGTCACATACAGAAAATATTTGAAATTATGCCAGGTTTTAATAATACAACATTTTAATTACGTTCATAAGTGTAACAGAGCTGGCAGTGCAGCAATTGCAAAGTGTAAACCCTCAGCATGTAAAATTAAAATTCCTATTAGTTTGAGGAACAGGACAAAATTTGTCTTTAGTGTACTAGTCAAGGATAAGCATAAAAATTCAGCAACCTACTGTAGCAAAAAATTAGTACTTTCCCTTTATTAACCACAAGCTAGTATTTAAAAGGATATTGTTCAGTTAAATAACACTTTTGCTTGATTTACAACCCAGAAACAGTTTATACTCCCCCTCGCTCCTCTTCCTCCATCTATTAAAGGGCATGTCCAGCAATAAAATTTTATGTCACCTAAATCTTATTTATAGGTTTAGAACCCCCCCAAACCACATTTTCACTTTACTTACCTTCCCCAAAGTTGGAGGAACGTAAGTAAAGCAAAAATGGGGTTGGGGGGGGGGGGGTGCTAAACCTAAAGATAAGATTTAGGTGAGGACTTAAAGGGCAACTGTGGTCTCAAAACAAGTTAGGGTTAAGTGAAAGACTGCAGTATCTCTTTTATAGTGTGCCGACAATTACATCTCTGGCTGGAGCCTGTGAGACATGGAGGTGAATGTTCAAAATTCCTGCTTTCAGTAGATTGAGTGACATCACCTGACCTCGGCCCCGCCTTTCCTCCCCGTGGGAGAAGCATGCTCAGTTAAGGCTTAATGCTGGGGAAATCAGGAAGTACCTGGGGGGAAAATTGACAGTTGAGAAGGAGAGCCTATTAATGCTGAGGCTGGTCACATGACTACAAGCTGGTCACATGGCTGAAAACAGGAAGTGTTTAACCAGGAAGTAATGTTGCTGAACCTTTCCAGCAATAGCTTCTCACAAATTTTACCTAGAGATGTGATTTAGGTTGAAGGTAAGATGGAAGGCTTTTTATATCATTCTTACTAGTTTGGAAGAATTCTAGACCACAGTTACCATTTAAACCGCTAAGTCCTCAACCCTTAGCGGACTGGAGCATCAAGAGAAACTCTTATGTAAATATTTGAGCTGATCAATGAAGTACCCAGGGTTAAGGCCTTAGCGATTTACGTTCTCACCCTGGGTACTATTCATTTGTAGAACAGGGGAAAGGTGAGTATAATTGTCCTTTAAAACATTGTATCACTAACACCGTCTCCTTTCCCACTTTTTTAGAACAGTAAGTAGATTCAATAGCTGTCTTCTCTTTCTCTTTGGATTTAGCACACTAAGCACTCTCTCACTTAGGAAAGTGTGTAGTAACTATTGGTATTAGTTCTTTCAAAAGACCAATAAAAATGCCATTCCACCCTGGAAACAATCCCCAGTGTTATATTAGGATTAGTGAAGCATGGAACCAGATCTTCTTTTCCAGACAATGTGGGGCCGAATCATGTATCTTAAATTCTCTACAGCTAGAGGTCTGGTGGGTACCTTGAGAGTTCATTTTAAGGACAGCCATACATGTAAAATAAATGTATTATTGGAATATTGGTATGTATGTATACAATGTATACAGTCTAAATTTTCCCTTTATCAAAAATTTAAAAAAAGACTATCATCCCTTAGCACACAGAGATATAAAATAACTCTCAGCTTCCCTGAGCATGTCTGACCCATGGGCTTGTATCTCTGCACAGGGATAAGTTGACCCAGATTTTGTATGTTACCGTACTTTAGTCTCTTTACTATTCTAAAGTACCAATCCTATGATCTACAGAAATGGCCCATCAGTCATTGGATCTGTCATCCTAGAAGCAGAACAAGCGGATATCAGGAAAACACCCTCAGAAATCCAACTTTAGAAAATCAATACATTGCTTTTATCAAATAATAGAGACTTCTGGGTAATAATGTCTCCGTTCCTTATTTGCATATACTGAAGGGGAGCTGCAAAGCCTAATTCTCTCCCCTATTTTATTTCATTTATTTGTGATGTCTTGCTTTTATCATTAATTTCCTGAAGGGTAATTTAGGAAAAAATGTGTTTCAGGCTGAACTTCTCCTTCAATAAGTGGAAAAACATTGTGTGCCCCATAGCTACAACACATAGATTTTTATCTTCATTAGTCCTAATAATGTCAATATTGATTGGGCTTATGGTCTGTTTGGATTTTATTTTTGATTGGACGGTTTGTCAAACTATAATTACAGTCGTGACATAAATGATTCCAGCAAACGTTAATAAAATATTCAGCAGCATATTTCTTAGCACAACATCTCATTTTAATGATTTGGAAACAATAGTCTGTAGTTCACTGCAGATTCATCGAGTGTAGCAAATCCACACTTTATTAATCTGCTGTGTAGTTTACAGCACATGGCTTCATTTTAATTAAAACAGCTTGCAATAGTCTATTTATTTAATCTGCTTTAAATTGATGCTACATCTTTTCATACTACTACTACTATTATTATTTCTATTAATACTACTACCATTAATACTACTACTACTATTGTTTTTATTAATACTACTACCATTAATACTACTATTTTTTAATACTACTATCATTAAAACTACTACTACTATTATTATTTCTATTCATACTATTACCATTAATACTACTACTGTTATTATTTTTACTAATACTACTACCATTAATGCTACTAATATTATCATTTCTATTTTCTAATTCATTTCTAATACTAATTATTAATACTACCACTACTACTATTTCCATTAATACTACTACTACACTACTACTACTACTACTTATATTAATACTACTACCATTAATACTACTACTATTGTTAATTCTATTAATACTACTACCATTACTACTACTACTTCTATTAATACTACTACCTTTAATACTGCTACTGCTAATAATATACCTGCAGGTTAATGTGTAAATTATAAGGGCAGCATGGTGGTTCAATAATTAGCACTAATACCCTGCAGTGCTGAACTCTTGGGTTCAAATCCTCCTTTGGCCTTATTTGTAAGGTGTCTGTATATTTTCCCTGTGCTTGTGTGGGTTTCCGCCAGGCACTCTAGCTTTCCCTAAAGTAACAAAGACACACTGATTGTTTGTGTGAGTAAAGTCCTTTGATTGTAAGCTCTTTGGGCAGGACCACATGTGAATGGATTAAATAAATGTTAAAGGAGAACTAAACCCAATTTTTTATACTCCAGAATCTGAAAACAACCCCCCTAAAAACACCAATAAGCTATAAAATCCCACTTCAGTAAATTGTTTTAAAGTAAATGTAAGCATGTTAAGAACTGGATGAAGTATCTGTGTGTATGTGCAGTGTCAGACCACACCTCCTGACCTCAGTCACATGCCTCCTTGCTTTATATGTCCCGTAAAAGGATTGGCTAGAGATTATTAATGGGTGTGACCAACTGTAACAAGTTTCTGCCATAGCTAAGGACTGAGCATGTGCAGAACATAATGGTCGTTGACCAAACTGTGTGATACTAGAATGCTGAGAAATAAAGCACAAACCATATGTTATTTATGTAAATTTCTCAAAATGAGAGGTAAGACACAGATTATTAGTTTTATATGAAGGTGTTCTGCCTTCTGGTTTAGTGTTGTTTTGTGGCTTTAGTTGTCCTTTAAGTACTGCATAAGATGTTCAGTGCTATATAAAATAAATACATGCAGGCACAGTATTTACTGTAATGGAATAAATGTGGCTCTAAATATCCTTGTAAAAGTGTACACTATGGCAGGTATTTACACATGAATGCCTCCATATATTTGAAAACTTTAATTCCCAGTACTGTACAAAGACCATCGAGTGTTTCCCTTAAAGGGCTTCAAGATCATGTTTGCAGCTAAGGGAAAATACCATGTTGGTCTATCCAGCAGCATGATGTTTGTGGCAGCTACCGGTATTTGCTGCCATTAAAAAGTCACGCAAAAAAATACCGCAAATGTGATGTTAAAATAAGCTGTGGCAGCTAACTGGGGACAGACATTTTTTAAGTCATTTAAGTTACCCCAAATTAACTGCTATTACATGAAAATATATCTGCTTGGCTACACACAACCTTCTGACCTTGAGGAGACAATGTTGTGCTCATTCTCCATTAAGTAAATGAAATTTGCATATAAAGATGTATTTTATAGGGATGTCTTTAAACCTCCACAAAATAGAGCAGATATGTAAGGTGGAACTGTTGATTCACTGCTAAAAATATTTTCTTAAATAGGTGCATAGAGTAGATTCTGTAAGTAATCGCAGGAATGTTTAGTCCCAGCACACTGATTTATTGGCCAGTTACATCATTACACAATCATTGCAAAACATGATGCCCTGATAGGAAGTAGTAGAAAAGCAGAAAAACACAAGCAGCATAATTAAAGAGCCTCAAACGAGATGATAAAACCTGAACCATGATGGGTGGATTAAGAGAGCCAGATCATAGAGTATAATATATAGATAATAAAATCAGTTCAAAGATTATCACATGCACTGTGAGATGTTTGTTGTTCTCGTGTGTGTGTGTGTGTGTGTGTGTGTGTGTGTGTGTGTGTGTGTGTGTGTGTGTGTGTGTGTGTGTGTGTGTGTGTGTGTGTGTGTGTGTGTGTGTGTGTGTGTGTGTGTGTGTGTGTGTGTGTGTGTACAGTGCTGAACTGGACAGTTCCAGAGACAGTAGAGGGAGAGAGAATGAAATAAAGCAGATACACACACAGCTAGAAAATAGAGAATAGATAAATATAATATAAAATTACAGATAATTAAAATAATTAAATTAAAGATTGTCAAATGCACTAATATCATATACAGGTAGATGCACACTGTTTGTTTTTTGTGAATGTGTGTGTGTGTTTGTGTAAAATATGTGTTTGTGTGTAAATGTGTACTGGACAGTTCCATTTTTTTTTTTTACTTGTCCCTAATTATAAATCAGACATGCTCACTGACAACTTGCTTACCACTAACTAGAGAATGTCAGTAACAGTTATAATAATACAGTGGAAACCTTAATAAAACTTTTATATCTGGGGGAACCCTTAGAAAATATAATTATTATATATTTTATGTACCGGTATTTATTTCTTAGTACTCAATTACTCAAGTACTCATACAAATAGATCAATAAAAAAATATATCTATTTATTTAATGCAGTCGATGTATGGAGTTGACCAATGGAATTCCTGGCACTATCTCTTGAGGACCCACTAGCAACCTCTCAGAAAATCCTAGGGGTCACCGGACCCCTGGTTGAGAAACACCGCACTAGGTATCTATGTGTTGCTATATGCACAAATATATCCGTATATGTGCATATACGTATATGAATATAAAGCTGCTTAGCTGATTTCTATGATACAGGCCTGTACACCTGTCATGAATGACCCTCCAGTACACACACAATTAAATCTTATAATCACTTATTCCCAGGACAGTACAGATTATTATGTGACTGGTGTTAAATAAACAATGTAAGCAGTGAGAGCCAATAGCAGGAGCAGTAGCGCAGTGCAGCCCCATATAGGGAGGGGGTTGGGGCAGACAGTGCTATGAGGAAACCCACTGTACAGTCAGTGTGCGTGTAATATACCAAGGATCTGCCACACCCTACCGTAAATGGACTGCGGTCCTCCTCCTCCACCACTGAGGGGCCGCAAGGTTGTCAACACACCACATTGGATAGTTGATGGGTATAGGATAGCAGGTCAATATAGGGATCACTGTGTACAATCATCAGTATAGGGATGGATCACTGTGTACAATCAGTATAGGTATCACTGTGTACAATCAGTATAGGGATCACTGTGTGTATAACTGTCCCACTGGGCAGTGATGTCGAATCTTGGCACTCCAGATGTTTGGAAAACACAACTACCAACATTCCTTGGTAATAGAATGCTAACAAGGCATGCTGGGACATGTAGTTTCCATAACACCTGGAGTGACACTGCATCACTGCCATAGGGTAAACCTTGCCTTACTCACCCCAACAATGACGGTGTCTCCTCCCTGGAACACGGGCAGGTACTTGTCCCCTCTCTGCACCTCCGACTGGTTCAGGGGCCGAAACCTGCACAGAACCTTAATGCTGCACTCGTTGGTCTCGGTCATGGTGGAGATGCTGGTGGTTCTCTGTACGGGGATTAGTGGGAGTCCGTAGTGGCGGTGATGAGTAACCCTGGGTGTAGTAGATATAGACGGATCTCACGTCCACCTTCTGCCTCTCTGTCCTGGTGCCGAATGGGACCTGTCAGTGGTTGCAGTGCAGGGTGAGGGTGCCGATGGGGCTGATGGGTATGTATGGGGATGATGGGATAGATCAGTGATGGTGCTGCAGTGATGAGACCAACTGAGCTTTCCCGGACTCAGTGCTGCAGCCCCTGTTCTGTGCTGCTAATCACTCAGCTCGGCTGGTGGACCATTTAAGGTGGCCTCGCCTGTTAAGGTGGAAACTGTGTTCTATAGTGGAGAAGAAGAATCATACTGCACTGATTGGCCCATCCAGTGAGTGATGTCATAAGGACCGTTCACCACCATCTCCTCCCTGGATGATGGAATACAGACAATGTTTATGAAGCTCAAGGCCACATTTGTAGGGTTATGTTTTTAGAACGATGAAAGCTTCCCCGGACATGTGATCAGTCACATTAAGGGGCGGAGACTCAGCAGTTCATCCATTTTATAGCACTAGGAAGAGGTTTAGAGAGGAAGGTTTGTGTGATTTGATGAGTAGAATCAGGTGTATATCCATGGATTCAATGTAGGTGTGTGTAGTACATAAGGAGACTTACTGTATAAAAGCATGTGGTGTTTACTGTCATGTTTTTGCTGTGTGGCTTCAAAAAGCAATATATGTAAACTCTGCAAGGAAGCGCATAGGGCACAGGGAAGCACATGGTGCTGGTTAAAGGGTATGTCCATCATATTTTACAAGTTTCTGTTTTTTTTCTTACCTCCCGTTCTTCAGTAAATCTTGCAGGAGAAACTTACCCGAGTCATTCCAGCGCTGCTGAGAGACGTGTTATCCGCTGTCAGAGAAGCCAGGCCTGGAGCGATCCGCGAGTAAGTTTCTCCTGCTCTCCTGCAAGATTTACTGAAGAACAGGAGGTAAGAGAGTGCATTTACCTCCTGTTCTTCAGTAAAACAGTAAAAAAGAAACTTGTAAAATACGATGGACATACCCTTTAAAGGGGTTTGTGTATGGGGCACTGTGAAGTACATAGTGTTGGCTATAGAGTTAGTGTGTGGGGCACAGGGAAGCACATGGTTTTGGCTAAAGGGATTTGTGTGTGTCATGCACAAGCAGGGTTGCCAGAATTCTAAAATCCCAAGTAGGGACGCAATAAATAATTATTCATGTGCCGCACGTAGCAATATTTTTAGGCCCTGCCCCCTATCCCCCCTAAATAAGCCACACCCATTCAATACTGATTGGTAGATTATAGAAAGAGGAGAGATAGATAGATAGATAGATAGATAGGTAGAAAGAAAGAATGAGGATAGATAGATAGATAGATAGAAAGAGCATAGGATAGATAGATAGATAATTGATGGGTAGATAGAAAGAGGATAGATAGATAATTGATGGGTAGATAGATAGATAGAAAGAGGATAGATAGATAGATAGAGGACAGAGCACACCCACCCAGCCATCCCAGTCCACAATCACAGGCCCTGGTAAGCCTATCCGATCCTCCATCCCCCAAAAGACATCAATTGTATTTGTAAACAGCAGCTGCACAGCCTACCTATTGAAAGCTACGGCCACAAGAGCTCCTTCCTCCCCCACGGGCAAAAGAACGAGCAGAGGCGGAGTCACTCTACAGCGACACAGCCATGTGAATTATTTCCTATGATGTGCGGTGAATGACAGCACGCAATACGTACGTGTGAGTCTGTCAACACAGAACTCCACCAACACCACCCGCCACCCCCGGAACTCAGCGAAAAAAAGGCATTGAGCGGGGGTCGTGCATCGAGCGTCCTATAAGACGTGTGTAAGGACCATAAATGGCATGTCCACCCCTAAAACTAAAATTTAACCCCATACTGGCTCCACTGTGTAGTTTAAAAAAAACATACCTTACATCTCTGCTTCAAATGGTTCTCCTCCAGTGTCTTTTCAAAGTCCAGGAAAGTGAAGAGCAGAAGCTGTCAGTGAGCCATCCTCTGCCTGCTACTTCCCTAAACTCAACAAGGACTGTGACATTGGAGCCCTCCCCCCCCCCCCCCCCCCCCCCCCCACCATCCTCTCCTTAAATAAGGTAGGTACGCCCTACCCACCCAAAACTGCCAAAATATTTCAAAAATGTTTAGATCAATACTTTTCTATCCCCTTCTATCCCGAGGCGTCTCCATTGAAAGCAGCCGTGTCTGTGATTTGCAGCCTCTCAGCCAATCACAGACACAGCTGTCAGTCCGGCCCCTGTTTGCGTCTTCCTCCAAACAGGGAGCCAGGAGGAGACATTGTGGGAGTGTGAGGGCTGTAAGTAGTGATCTAAGCATTTTAAGAAATATATCGCAGTTGGGGGTGGGCAGGGGTGCCTACCTTATGCTAAAAGTTCATTTTCAGGGTGGACATGCGCTTTAAGTGGGTCAAACCAGATAAGGGAAGAATGTGTGTTTTCATTTCTCATAGACAGAATCCTCTCCTCAGAATAGAACCTAAATGGACAAATGAGCTATATACTGTAAGAATTGACTAATCAAAATGGCTGATATGATTAAATATGCAGTCTTCTAAACAGGTGTCTCTAGAGTTTTTGCCACCTGAGTCAAACTTTTGAATGTACTATGTATTACTAGGTGCTATGTTTATTTTCCTTCTGCTCTGCCTGCCACTTTTCTAAAGAAATTTTTTTTAAAGTGAGCTCTGCCTGCCACCTTTCTGATATTTAGCATGGGTGCCGCCCTGAGCATTTTGCTCATATTGCTTCATTAGAGAGACACCCCTGCTTCTAAAATAATTAAAACCAAAGGTTCAAGCAGATATTTGATCATCTCCGCTGGGGAAATGAAGTTTGAGGTTTTCAGTTTAATTGAACCTGCAGGAGCCACAAACAAAGTTAAGGAACTTTCTGTCGCGATCTGTCAGACGAACAGCGTGAGACCGGGTTAAGTTCCTTCGTTTCGTGTGCCTTGCGTTAGGAGGCTGTTTGTTGTCCAAAATATCTTATGTGTGGACAGACCTTTAATGTGTAAGCAGCACAAGGATTTGTAGACCCAAATAGCACACTTAAACCTTAACATCTGATGCTTTCAAAAGTCGACAAATTTTTGTGTCATCCATAAAGTCAGAGAGCTAGCTGAAAATACCCACTTCCAAATCATTAATAAACAGATTAAAGGGTATGTCCACCCTTAATTTACATTTTTAGTATATAATAGTAAATGTGCCCCCAGCCCCAACCGCTATAATAATTTTCTTAGAAAGTCCCTAGATAGTTACTTACCATGCCTCGCTCCTTCGCCGCACTGCCCCGGCCCTCTGCTTGCATGGAAATGCAAGCAGGGGGGCGGGACCGGCAGACGCGTCTGTGATTGGCTGCGAGGAGAGGGAGGGGGAGAAGTGCTGCACTGCGCATGGCAAAATTGTCCCGGAGTGGAGACAGGAGGCAGAGTCCTATATGGACTCTGCTCTCCTTCTGGTGGCCACTTTTTTGGACTTTGGGGGGGGATTACTGAAGAACCACTTGGAGGGTCGATGTAAGGTAAGGATTTTATTGCACTACACATTGGGGCCAGTAGTGGGGGGATTATAGTTTTGGGGGTGGACATGCCCTTTAAATAGAAGTGGCCCCATCACACAACCCTGTGGCACCCCACTTAGAACTTTAGGCCACATTGACGAAGCCCCATTAACAAATACTCTATGCATCAGATCCATCAACCAATTTTTTATCCGTCTATTAATGTGTTATTCAAGACAAAAAAACTGTAGTTTATACATTAGTCACCTATGGGGGACTGTATCAAAAGCAAAATCGAAGTATAGTGTTCTGCAATGCCAGAGTCCGAATTTCTACTCACTTCCTCATAAAAACCAAGCAAGTTAGTTTGACAAGATCTATTCCCCCTAAATCCATGTTGATTACTGCTTATAAGGTCAGTCCTTGAAACATACTCTACAGTATGTTCCCATGCCAAATTATCCAGCATCTTCCCCACTCACATGCCTGTAATAACCCGGCTGTGAACGACTACCCTTTTTGAATATTGGAATTACATAATTTTTTTCCATTCCAGAGGCACACTTCTAGATAGAAGGAAGGAATCTGATAAATTACAAAAAATGGCCTAGATAAAACTGAACTTAGTTCCCTAAGGTCCTGAGGATTTTCTCAGGTCCAGGAGCTTTATTAAAACTAAAGGGCATGTCCAATCTAAATTTTAACTTTTAACATGTTGTAGCTCCCCCTGCCCACCCTCAACCACCGCATTAGTTCTTTAAAAAAAGAATCAGAATCATACTTACAGCCCTTCACTCCCAAGCCATCTCCTCCTGGCTTCCTGTTTGCAAGGAAGTTGCAAATGGGCCGGACCAGCAGCCGCATCTGTGATTGGCTGAGAGGCAGCCAATCACAGACGCGGCTGCCAGCAATGGAGATGATGTGGGAGAGAAGGGCTGTAAGTATCATTCGGCGGTTGGGGGTGGGCAGGGATTAGCTACACCATATTTAAAGGATTACACACTAGGTGCATGAGTGACAGAGGATGGATCCAGATGGTGGGAGGGAAGGGGGAAAGGGCTCCACTGCGCATGTCAGCACCCCCACTGGAGGCAAGACAGGAAGAGACCTTTGGACAGGAAGACAGCCACTATTCTTCAGTTTCCTGGACTTTGGCCTGGCACTGCAAGAGAACCATAAGGAGCAGAGATGTAAGGTTAGGATGTTTTTAAACTACACAGTGGGGCCAGTATGGGGTTAAAGGGGAGCTAAAGTCTCCAGACAACATTGTTCCAATAGACAGAGCATGTTCACAAACATACAACAAGCTGTCACTCACCTCTCCCTTTGCTGTGACCATTGGGTAATTTATAAAAATAACCTGTGTGTACTAGGGGTCAGCTCCCACAATCCACTGTGCTCTGTAGAGCTCAACAGATCAAAACAAGAAAGTTGCAGCCTTGCTTCCTAGAAGCTGACAGCCAATCACATTATAGCACAGAGATCCTCCCTCTCCATGACACAGAACAGGGATTTCAGTTTTTTTGTTTTCAAACACATTCAATGCTCCTGTAATAATGATATAATCCTATACCTTTCATACAAAAACAAAAGTAATCTTTGCAGTGTATTTAATAGATAGCATGGATGTAAGAAACAGAATACTTATATTTCAGCAAAAATAAATGGGGAATAGAACCTGCAACTTGTACATTTACTATCTTGCTAAAAGCAGAGCTCTTACCTATAGTAAGAGAGATACTATATAAATCATTGGTACATATACAATATTGTACTAGGAACATAACGAAAACAAAAAATAAAGGTTTGGGGATTCTAACTTGTGACCTTCTGAGCTGTGCATTTCTAAACCTGACATCTTACAAGCTGAGCCACCGCTGAATAAGCTGAAAACTTAGGTATATTTAGAAGCTTAGAGGGCTATGTACCGAGAGCTGCTATTGTAAAATTGGGTCTTAAAGTTCTGTTAGTGTCTTAACAGGGATTTGTCAACACTCAACGTGACTTTTAGACGTAACTTCCGATGTGTGCATTATTCTCACAAGTAATGTACCAAATTTTACCACCATTAATGTGTGAATGTAACGTGATATTTTAGAGCGTTTGCAACGCCACCACAATGATGAGCTTAAACAGACGTTAAAGGGCATGTCCACCCCCAAAACTAAAATTTAACCCCTTTCGGAGCAAAACGCGTTTGGGGTGCTCCCCCACCCACGATTTCTCCCATTTCGTTATAGAAGTTGTGGCACTGTCCCTCCAACCTTACCCTGTTGTTCTGCAAATACTCTGATTGTCCGTGCACGGACGACTTTTGACTCTGACTGATAAGTATAATAGGGATTACAGGGAGATATATACCTATGTCTAGGGTGGGGTAAACATGTAATACTTGCATGTATGTTGTACTAGATGCACTATTTGCACACTTAATTGCATGACTTTTTCTACTTTGTGATATTATCTATTTTGATAAAACTTTTAATGGAAGAAATAAATGTAAGTTTTAAATAGCCAGTTTGCCTCTAGCTTTCTCTCATTTACTGCACTGAATATGTTACAAAGGTGTAACTGTACTTTTGGCTTGTACCCCAAAGTGTTATTTTGGACAATGCAATGCTAATGATGTAGTTGTTGTAAGAGAAATCAATAACTAGGTGATTCTAATTACTAGGTAATTTTATTGTCATGATGAATAAAAGGTTATGCATGTATGTGTATTAAAGTGATAGCTTTTTTTGGAAATACCCGTGCTGCTTGAAAATATGCAGTCATTTGATATAATAAAAGGGAGTTTTTTTGAGGAGCAAAAACCTTCAGTGACATAAATTCTGTCAAACAATATTTCTCATTGCAATAATGACTACCCAGCATGTTCATATTACAGTCAATACTGCAAATCTGTCTTGGTGACTCATGTTGCTGACATAGAACACATACAGAAAAAAGCAATAGCGACATAGCCTTCAAATAGTTAAAATAATTTGGTTAATATACAAAAACTATATATATATATATATATATATATATATATATATATATATATATATATATACACACACACAATACAAGGATTGTGGAAGCACTCCAATTAGGCTAATTTACAACTACATTTAGCGGAAGTGCTACTGATCTGGTCAAACATTTATGCAAACATAGAAAAGATAATCAATGCACATTCCTAGGCCCCATACAATATCATATTATCTGCACAATGGCATACTTTATTTCATTCATGTGATCACAGTAATGTATACTAAAACCCCTTTGTTTATAAAATATGCCAGTGTTGTTTAAAAAAAAACTGTTTATGCGTTGCTTTGTCTTGTAGTAGTATCTCATAGGATCTTTGTTCAGATACAAAATTGGCATAATTATCTGCAGTGGGTTGCTGTATGTATATATACTCTGCTTGTTGTGTTTTATTGGCTTGGGCTTCTTCTTTCAATCTTGTTTGCTTCTTGATATACGAGACTGTAGATTTGAGTGTTCCTCTCAGAAATGCTTTAAGTGCGCCCCATTGTATCAGGGGGGATACCTCACCCTGGTCAATAGTAAGATAATCATTCAGTTGTTGTTCAGTTTTATCCGGTTGCGGAAAGAGAGATATCCAAAATGGGTTTAATTTCCATACCTGAAAATTAGTGGTGGTTGTTACTCGTTTCAACTTTATCAACAATGGCGTGTGATCTGAGGGTCCTCTGGGTAGCAGATCTATTCCAAGGATTGATGGTATTAAGGTATTAGTTACAAATACATGATCGATTCTCGATAGTGTCCTATGGGTGCTCGAATCGCAGGTATATGCTCTAGTGTTATCATGAAGATGTGCCCAGCCGTCCACCCATCTCACATCCCCAATTAACTGGGCGAGTTGTGTTGTACCCGTTTGTGCACCGTAGGACAGTCTTGGTGGCATCCGGTCTAAACATTCATTTAACACTATATTAAAGTCCCCCGTTTCCATCCCCTCAGCCCTTGGGAATTGCGCCAAAAGGGTAAAGCTTGAGATAACAGGGATACATCATGCCGGTGGAGGGTTATAGAAACAAAGAACTACTAGTTGGATTTTTTTCAAGTTCCAGAGCCACAAACACAAATAGACCTCTAGAGTCTGTTTTAGTCCTGAGAATATTAGCGTGTTCCTAAAAAGAATTGACACACCTCTGGAGTAGGATGAATAACAACTGTGCACACTCCGCCCCACCCATGCCTTCTGTAGCACTTCAGTGTTTTGGGCTAGTAAATGGGTCTCCTGGAGGCATACTATATCAGGGGAGTTTCTGGCGAGCACATCTGCAACTATTCATATTTTTTGTGGGTTGCCATTTATATAAGAGGAGAGGTAAGAGGAGGGGGAAGGGATCCCGAGTGGTTTATAAAGCAAAAACAATGCAATATCACTGATAATAATAATCTTTGTATTAAAGACAGTATTCAACCTTGTAAACAAAACATGAACACTCACATTTTTAATCTCAGGGATTACCATGGTAATCATTATACCCCGATGAACTAGTGAGGGGTGTTATACTCCTATCTGGAGCTTTTTCCCTCGACCCATAATATTTCAACATCAGTATTACAAATAGTACTGACTTATACGGACCGTGAATCGATATATTTTGTATTATTAAATCGGTATCCTTATGCTTAACAGAATCTCATTCTGGCCACATGCCCACTTACAAAATGAACCCTTATACTTCTCGGGGTGAACTATATTGGGTATAACATTATTAAGATATACGTTGGTCTAGTATTGAGAAATATTTGTATTATATCACCCACCAGCCGCGACATATGCATACACGGCCCACGCAGATCCCACAGCCATGTTCTCATTTGGCGGGTAAGATCACAAACGTGTTGGTCAACTGCAGACCCATGGGCCACATACACAGACCCCACAGCCGACTGGAGTCAACGCAGACAAGATATCCATTATCACATAAAGGATAGTTATGGTTATCTAGTGGACTTGCAATCTCCCCTTTACGCTAATGACGCAGAATCTAGGAATTATCTATGCATAGATTTTATACAAATTTTACATAATGTGGCATGGGTAGTGAGTTCAAAGAGTTAGTAAATGCATATCAATCTGTAATAAATAACTTATTTGGAATTTCGATAACATTGGATAAGGTAAGCATCAGGAAAGACACAGCTGCCACACCGTATTTAGCTCAATGTTCAGTCAATAAAAGTTTTATAGGAAGGATGGATAGTTCGAGATATAGGGGACAACAGCCTCCACATTGGGCCTATATATATGATTGCATTCATGGTCGTACATTGTGCATAGGGATAGCCGGTAGAACGGAAAATGGTAATGTACATGTTGTAAACCCAGCACACCCAGTGCAGTTTGTAACTGCAGTAGTTATTAGCCTTTGGCGGAACCAATATCAATTATATGTTGTTTATTACATCCCCTCCCGTTACCTTTCGTATAGTGTTGAGCCATGTTTGGCCTATATGTTTCATAAAACCATCCGGGTTGGTCGTACTTGGAGTAAGATAGGATACCTATTAACAAAGGCATATCTTTAAATCCAGCGGTTGCATAAAGAAGACCCATGACTGCATTATTCAGCTTTAAAAAACCCAAACTTGTCCCATAGTCTGCATTTAGATAGGTGGTATCCAGCCATGGCAGAGGGATAGTCCAATAATAGAGGAGGTGTCTGGCTCCGTGTTCTACCCATACATTTATTTGTACCCCAAAGCAGTATGGTTCAGAGGAGAATAGTGGAGAGATATTTAAAAGTGCAAATAGTGTACCTTGTTAGGACATTGTCTGCCGTATATTTAGTCCTTAGTATCCGGTTAGGCCGCGGAAGCCCTCATGTGTCTGCCATCATATCCCAACTTAGTGATGGATCTGGACAGTACTAGGCCCATATATTTTCACCATCCTTCCATTTGTTAGTTTCTGCAGGGGATATAAAGTAGTGTGACTGGTTATTCCGGGTGACTCTAAGGCGAGCACGGTACATCATAGCATACGCGAGGCCTGCTTCCCGTGGCTGTTTCTTGACAGCTGTAAACGAGGCCCTCTGCCTTCGGAGATCAATCGAGTAGTCTGGGAATACAGAAATGCTTGCGCCTTCATGTAGCAGTGTTGCTTTTTCCCGTGCTTATCGTAATATGATATACCGGGCTTTCGAATTTAAAAGATCCGGGCGGCGGTAGTCTTTAGGGTATTCTGTGGGCCTACTGCATTCAGGTTGTCTCGACCAAATTGTTCCACCAACCACGATTCAATAAAATCTTCCGCCCTCTGGCCTTCTACCTTTTCCGGAAAACCGACCAGCCTAATATTTTGCCTTCTAGTCCTGTTTTCTAAGTCCTCTGCTTTTTCCCGGTACACTTTAAGTTGTTGGCCTAGATTATCCAATTCCTCAGGCACCGGCTGAACGGCGTCCTCCACGGCCTGTATCCTGGCTTCTGCTGTTGTAGTACGTTGCCTAATTTTTTGGACGTCCTGTCGAAGAATACCAAAATCCACCCGGACTTCTTCAATTAGTACCGATAGGGAAGCTTTAATTTCGCCAATAGCTAATAGCAAGCTGTTGTGCACTTGTGGTAAGGTTAGCTCAGGGTGTAAGGCCTCTGTTTGTTCATCTGCGTCCTCCACCGTGGAAACAGGTCTGGCAGGTTGCGCACGTGGGGGCAAGGCCGCATGTGGGGTTTTGGGTTCCAGTGGTTCCACACACGCAAATCTGCCTAATTTGTCCGCTGCTGAGCTTTCCTGCCTTTCTTTGTCTTTGTCTTTACTTTTCCCCATAATAAAGCTGACTTGAATCCTCAGGATTTAATAGATTAATTGTAAAGGTCGAGGAGCTCCTGCTAAGCACTTCTGATCAGGTTCCCATCCAAGCCACGCCCCCCACCCTGTCCTATTTCAATTTTATTAATATACTCCCTATAAATCTGAGCCTTCTTCTTAGACATTGTCCTTATTACCCCCAATTTGCGTAGCACTGCAGAATGCACACTAAAAACAGCAGGTTTCCTTGAGTCTTCCCTTTTGGCCTCTAAGATCTCTTCCTCCCTTAAGCTGGGTACACACAGTAGAGATCAGTGAAAGATGACAGACAGGATCTGCAAGATCCTGTCTGTCATCTTTCAAAGATCTGCATACACACAGTCCCGAGCGTTCTTCCTATACACATCATAGGGAGAACGCTCGGGACTGTGTGTTTCCATCGGCCGCACTAGACTCCGCTATAGGGAGTCTAGCGCGGCCGATGGAAATTTTCGGTCTTTCCCTAACGAGTGTTCGGCCAACCCGATCGTTCAGCGGCCGCACGCTCGCTCTGGAAAGGAAGGTACACACAGTAACGATAAAGCCCTGATACCATATCCGGTATCCGACAGTATCAGGGCTTTATTGTTACTGTGTGTACCCAACCTTAGGCTAGTGCAGGAATCTGGAGCTGTAACAGTGGAAACTTGCTTTTCTGCAATGGGTGTACAGTGTTAGATATATGACAACATATGCAGAAATTAAAAACAAACTTATGGAGCTTTATCAAGCAATTGAGCAGATACCATAGTAACATAGTAATTAAGGTTGAATAAAGACATACGTCCATCAAGTCCAACCTATTCACCCTCTTTTTTTTTTTTATTAACCCTTCCTAACAGTTGATCCAGAGGAAGGCAAAAAAATCCAGCTAAAAAGGGGGAAAAAATTCCTTCCTGACTCCAAACGGCAATCGGAAAGTATCCCTGGATCATCCAGATCTATATTCATTAATACCAGTAATTCTCAATATTCTTTACGTTTAGGAACTAATCCAGGCCTTCTTTAAAGCTATTCAATGAACTTGCCATTACCACATCTGTTGGAAGACAGTTCCACAGTTTCACCGTTCTCACTGTAAAGAAACCTTTCCTAACCTGAAGGTGAAACTTCTTTTCTTCCAACCTTAAAGGATGTCCACGAGTCCTCTGATATGACCTATTAGTAAACAATGCACCAAAGAGTTCATTGTATGGCCCATTAATATATTTGTATAAGGTTATTATGTCCCCACGCAAACGTCGCTTCTCCAATGTAAACAGCCCTAACTTGTCTAATCTGCCTGCATATTCAAGCCCCTCCATTCCCCTTATTAATTTAGTTGCCCTTCTCTGAACTGCCCTTAATTTCCAAAATGTCCCTTTTGTATATGGGATTCCAAAACTGCACTGCATATTCCAAATGAGGTCTTACCAGTGCCTTGTAAAGAGGGAGAATAATATTTTTCTCTCTTGAATATATTCCTCTCTTTATACAAGACAATATCTTGCTAGCTCTAGCCGTTGCTACCTGGCATTGTTTGCTATAGCTAAGTCTGTTATCAACCAGAACCCCCAAATCTTTTTCCATTACAGATGCACTCAACACAGAGTTATTTGTGGTATAGGTGGCACAGGGATTATTAAATCCCAAATGCATCACCTTACATTTATCAACATTGAATCTCATCTGCCATTCTGCTGCCCATTTTGATAATCTATATAGGTCTGCTTGCAGCACTTGCACATCACTTGAAGTTTCCAAAGCTCTGCATAGTTTAGTGTCATCAGCAAACACTGAGACCTTGCTCTCAATGCCCCCTTCTAAGTCATTTATAAACAGATTAAACAGAAGCGGCCCCAGTACAGAACCCTGAGGCACTCCGCTTAGAACTTTAGCCCACATAGATGTAGCTCCATTTACCACCACTCTCTGTTTGCGATCCAATAACAAAGGTTTTCTTCAAGGCCAACAGTCCTCAGTTTATACATTAGTCGTCTATGTGGCACAGTATCAAAAGCTTTCGCAAAATCCAAATATACCACATCCACTGCTGTGCCTGAATCTAACTTCTTACTCGCCTCTTCATAAAAACCAATTAAATTTGTCTGGCATGATCTATTTCTCATAAATCCATGCTGACTACTACTAATAAGATGAGCTCTGGAGACAAAGTCAAGGATATGATCCCGTAACAAAGTTTCCAGCACCTTCCCTACCACTGATGTTAGGCTTATAGGTCTATAGTTACCAGGCTGTGAACGACTACCTTTTTTGAATATTGGTATTACATTGGCTTTTTTCCAATCTAGCGGCACATCCCCAGACCAAAGCTAATCTGAAAAGATGAGAAACAGAGGTTTAGATAGAACTGAACTAAGCTCTTTTAAAATCCGAGGATGCAATTCATCTGGTCCTGGGGCTTTATTGATATTAACTTTGTCTAATTGTTTCCGTACCATATCCTCTGTTAGCCAATGTGAATACTCCTCATTTCTTCCCTGCATTTTATTACAATCCCTACTGTAAGGACAAGGATTTTCAACAGTAAAAACCGATGTAAAAAACGGTTTAGCAGATTAGCCTTTTCGGCATCCTCTACAACCACCTCAGCCCCATTATTTAATAGTCCCACATTCTCAGTCCTCATCTTTTTACCATTTATATGGTACATTTATATACCATGAATATCATTCGCTTAGATCCTACACAGGAATGAAAAACATCCATGTGGTCTGCTTGCACCGAGTGGTCAGAACCTGCATCTTGCTTGTTTGGGATCTACTCTGTTCTGACAGTGGCAGATGGTCAATGTCTCAACCTTCAAGAAGCTGGAATGGTTATTATTGATTACTTACCCTTCTGAAATATTAACCCCTTCCCCCTCGGGATTGTGCTGTATGTAAGCAAATTACATTTCTCATTGCCACTCTTAAGGCCCATACACAGATTTTATGGACTAGGGCCAATGCACAAGCGCTTACAAGTGCATACATGCAACAAACGGCTGTTTCAGAAAGTTATAGGTGCTTGGTCGGCTAAAGGAGCGTTCAGTTGGGCCTTGATGATCTTGGGCTTGGTGAAACGCCTCCTTTGGCCAACCGAGGGTCCATACACAAAAAGATTGTTTGGGGAAATGGATGTTCGTGTGCACGAAGCCTTATTCCTGTTTTCATTCCTTTAACCAATGCTTCTATTTGTTCTTTGATCCTCAGTATCAATCACTCCCTTACTTTATTTACCATTCTAATGTAGTGTTTATTATAAACAGTTTTTTTTAATACTCTCAATACTTAAGTGAATAATAGACCAGTGAATCTGGCTTGATTGCAATGTAGCAAACAGTGCCAGACAGCAACAGCTAAAGGTATCAAGATATTTTCTTGTATAAAGAGGAACAAAAAATATTGCTCGGCCTTAAACAAAGCACTGTTAAGGACATCTTTGAAATGGAATGTTTTGAGGGAAGGATGACTAAACGACACGGAGGAACTTGATTATGGACAGATTGGATAAATAAGGGTTGTTTACAATGGAGAGGCGCATGCATGTGGATATGATAATTTTATTCAAATTCATTATTCGTCATACAATAAACTCTCTGGAACATCCCTCAAGATTGGAAGAAAATACATTTTGTCCTGTGTGGAGCCTCCTATTAATACATAAAGTTCTTGTTCCTTGGAGTTATGAAGGATTTGTTTATTTTTAATTTGATGAATGCAGGTCTTTAGTCATTCTTGACATTAATACAGTTATCAATATTCCACTATGTGGTAACACTACTCTTTCATGGTAACACTATTCTTTAGGTTCACTGCAAGTCTGATTACCTCCCTTTTGATTAGCTATACCTGATCAGAGGGTGCATAAAATTATATTTTGTCTCTCTTCCACACACACACTAAAAGTCCTAAAATGAGAAAATAAAAACACAATTGTCAAGATTCCATCTGAACTCATTCCAATTTTACCACTTATGTCCAGATAAGCACATTATAGTAGATGATGAAGGAAGGCAGGCAATGCACCCTCTATTTTTTTTTATTGACTGTGTATGCAGATATAGTTGATCTGTGTAGATACACAATTACATTTTGTGCATATATACTATGTTATCTACTTTCACCCAGATTTTTCTGTGCACTGTTTTACCCTTTGTAAGAAGGATTGTTGCGTTGGTTGTGCACTTCCCACAAGAGCTGAGTGACCTCCAAGGAACTTTGGAGGTAAATATCTTTTTCAAATTTTAGAAAGCAATTTTTTAAGGTTTCGTTCTTACAGGGACACTGCAATGGAGCATAAGTGCTCAGTTGATGCTACACCCACAATGGTTTTCTATGGACACGCACCTTGTATATGCTATATTGCATGTGCCCTGCCGCTGCCATGTTTCTGGATAAAAGAAACAATGAAGGTTTTCTTGCTAGTGACATTTGGATTATTCTTGAATTTGGTTTATTTGGGGGGGAGGGTTTAGCGTGGGGTGGGATCTCAGGGAAGAGAAGGTACAAGGTGGGGAGAGGGAATGGAAGGGGGGGGGTACAAAAAGCCACTAAATGTTGTTAATTAGCTGTTGATTTGAGGCAGGTGACTTCCAAGAGGCTGCTATTACTGCTGTAGCTGCAGATATAGGGTATAGTTTGTTTCCCTTGAGAGCAAAGGAATTTATATCAAACAATGCTTCCCAAGGGTTTGGGGTAAAGGAGGTTTTCATAATGCAATCTCCCCCCCAACAGTCCAACCCCTTTATGGTATTTTCTTCCCCCCAAAAAAGAGAAAATGGGTATGGTTTAGGGGTGTGGTCTGTGTTTAGGGGTGGGGCTAAGGGAGCTAGGCATTTTTTTAAGCCTACAGCTTAAATGCACAGCCCTTTCCCCTTCCAATAATGCGTGTGCATCGCTTTCAGTGTGGCATAGTAGTGTAGGTAAGAAAGAGACAGCCACCAACATGGAAAAGTGTAGGTAGGAGAGAGACAGCCACCCATGATGCACAGCCCTTTCCCATTCCCCATAGTGCCTGTGCATCAGTTTCAGTGTGGAAAAGTAGTGTAGGTAGGAGAAAGGCAGCCATCTATGATGCACAGACCCATAGTGCCTGTACATCGCTTTCAGTGTGGCATAGGAGTGTAGGTCGGCTAAAAACAGCCATCCAAGATGCACAGCCCTTTCCCCTTCCAATAATGCCTGTGCATGGCTTTCAGTGTGGCATAGTAGTGTAGGTAGGAGAGAGACAGCCACCCATATGGAAAAGTAGTGTAGGTAGGAGAGAGACAGCCACCCATGATGCACAGCCCTTTCCCATTCCCCATAGTGCCTGTGCATTGCTTTCAGTGTGGCATAGTAGTGTATGTAGTAGAGAGACAGACACACATGATACACAGCCCTTTCCCCATAGTGCCTGTGCATCCCTTTCAGTGTGGAAAAGTAGTGTAGGTACCTGTCCCCTTTTGTAAATAACATTTTTGGTCTCTCTCTCTCTCTCTCACTCACTCTCTTCCAGAAAGTTAAGTTGAGCTCATGTGTAGGCTGCCCCCGATCCTTCACTTTACAAAACACAAGAAGTTTGAACGCCTCTCTTACATTCACACATTGCAGCTTGCGCACAGAGGTCACTGATTCCCGACTGCAGTGCTTTCTCAATGCACGCGCCTCCGACCCTACATATCTGCGAATCTGACAAGGGGCAGCCAGAAACATTCAGGACCAACAAGGGTGAACATTATAACAGCCACAATAACTGGCGAACGGAGCATCACACACACAAACAGGTAGGAGGTATTGAATCTGCTTGAATTATGGATTATGTATATCTTCACTTGTTCTCACCACTGAACTATTCCTTTAAAAATGGTTGCTTCATTTTGTAACCACAGACATTAGAGAATGTGCAGAACTGTCAGGTTAGCAGAAATACAGAAATGTCAATCTGATATTTAGCTTCATCATAAGCCACTCCTAATTTAAGCCCCACCCAATTATGCCCTGCCCACCAATGCTGCGGCACGCTACACCCCCCCTGTTCGGGTTTGGACTGACAAGAAGGTGGCAACCCTATACTGACCTTGTGTTTTTATGTGAACATCAGAAAAAAATACAGACCAATAAATTACAGATAAACACCTGTTTTATAGTTAAGACTGTGGTGGAATGTCTCTCTCTATCTATTATATATATATTGTTTGAGAAAGTTTCACTTGAGGCCCTGAGGTATTTGTGGTAGACTATAAAGCAGGGCCAGTTTTGGTGATTTTAGTGCCCTAGGCAATTTGGTACCCTCTGTGATATATTGTATGCACACAGGAAAGGAGCTAAATTTGTAACAGCTTATTGCTTTATGGCTGATAAGGATTATTGATATTAAAAAAAATAATACTTTGAATGGTGCCCTCTACCCTCTCAGTTCCCTGGCAGTTCGCCTAGGTAGTGTATGCCTTGAAATGACCCTGCTATAAAGACCTGACAATGAAAAAACATAGGAGATCAGGTACACACATTACCGTTAAAGGGCCAATGCCACTGGTACCAACAAACTGTACCAATGCCACCGGTACCAACGGTATTGGCCTTTAACGGTAACGTGTGTACATCGCTTCCCATGACAATGAATATTCTGCAACGCACGGCTTAGGAAACTGTTACGAATGGAAAAAATGTCCTTGGTCGCTGTCGGCTTTCTTTATTAATATTATTATTGAGGATTTTTATAGCAGCCATCATCTTCCGTGGGGCCGTACTAAATTACTGGGAGTTGGCAGTCAGGTGTATGGCAGTCACTTGCCATTGCTTGGTTATGGAAGGCTGCAGCATAACAAGGGAAATCAGTAAGACACTATATGATATCAATTTTTACAGTGGCAGCCAGCACCCATCCTTCCCATAGATAGAGGCTTAGTCCTATTGAAAGACTACAACTCCCGGCATGAAAAGGTACTCTGTGACGTCAAGACAATGCGCGGAGTTCTCGCGATATTTTATCTCTATTGCCGGTATTGACTGCTCGTTCACGGGAAGTGTATCCTTTAGGGACATTCTATAAACCTTTATTCAGTGTTTATGAAACACATTACATCATCCTATTGGTGCTTTGCTTCCGAAAGCCTCCTACATTACACAGTGCTGGACCGAACCGCGCCCCTCCTGTCACAACAGGAACAAGATGGCCGATCCCAAGTATGCTGACCTGCCCGGCATCGTAAGTATATCACTGCCCAGTCCGGTTCACCCGTACACAACACAGCTTTATAGGGATCTGCCCATGATTCCGTATCCTCCCGTTATTGGTCTGTATGAAAATTGTACATGCTTTAATCTTCATACGATCACTCTTCAAACAATCGCATGACAGCTGAGTAATATGAGGGAAAACTGGACCTTAATACACTGGGTTACATAGTCATTTCCTTCTATTACAATTTAGTTCATGTTGTATTCGGATTGTATATTCAAATTGTGATGTGAAGGCTTAATAACTTTGCTGCAGCACTAGTGCTGTAAAGTGAAGAGGTGGCAAGCCAAACAGATGTCCAACCTTGACACTGCAGATGTTTGGATACTATACCAACTACCGAGAGAATTCTCAGGCCTGCACTGCAAGCCAAGGTCTGTGAGCGTCTCACGTATATTTGTTCTATACTACAACAACACCCAGCATGCAATGGTTGCTTGGAAATAGGGATGGAGTAGAACTCAAACCCGAGTTCGGACGAACTCGAACTATTCAAACTGGACTCGCAGCTTTATTTTCGATAATTATATTTATGAGCGGCTCGATAACCTTAGAATGTATTGTTCACTAACCCTCGAATGTAGCCTTCGATTTTCGGTAACCTTCGAAAGTGTTGTTCGTTTTTGGTAACCCTTGAATTTCTGGATCGTTTTCGCTAACCCTGGAAAGTATTGTTCATTTTCGATAATCTGCTAAAGTATTTTTCAATTACGGTAACCCTCGAATTTATTGTTCTTTTTTTTCGCTAATCCTCAAAAGTATTCGGTAACCCTTGAATTTGCAGTAACCCTTGAATGTAGCTTGCGCAAAACCCGACAATTTCTATGCTAGGGGGAGGAAGGGAGGGGGAGAATGGCTGCAGTGCACATGCCAAACTTCTCCTGGAGGGGAGACAGGAAGCAGAGACCTATATGGACTCTGCTATCCTCCTGGTGGGCAGTTTTTGGACTTTGGGGGGGGGATTACTGGAGATCCATTTGGAGCTGCGATGTGAGGTAAGGATTTTATTACACTACATGGTGGAGCCAGTAGTGGGGGGGTTATAGTTTTGGGGGTGGACATGCACTTTAAGAAGGGTTTTGGTGATAGTGACATGTTCCCCAGACCATTTCCCAGGTGCCACAGAAATTTACAGTAAGTTACCATTGTTAGTTTAGCTGCAAATCATCCGGACTTTTCAAACTATCACTCCCCCATTGTCTTTAATGGGTCCAAATTCTAAAACGGACAGAACTTTGTGAAGTTCGGCATTCTCTAGTTGGAAATCCCCAACAGACCTGGTTTTGCATTCTGTATAGTCAATGGACTTTCCATTCAATTATGTTATGCTGTGTACACTAAGGCACACTAATGACACAGTAGGCTGTGACCACACTATCCACATATGTAACACGTGTGAAATGCGTAATCGTAATTCAGCATGTTTCACAAGTGTTACCGTCCATTTGCAATGTTATTTGCCCAATATTCTGTTATCGGAGCATTTGCCATTGGCAGAAAAAATGTGGTTCAAGTGCGCTCTGAAAATGCATCACAGCAAAAGGCATAAAGTATGGCCACCCTCATTGTAATGCACTGGAATGTGATTCTCACGCACAAAATACAATAAGAAATGTGTGAAAAACACCCAGTGTGGCTTAACCCTATGTGTGACTGCTTAGGGGTGCACTGTGTATTTTGGTATGCTTCAGTTTGCTGTTTCCACATATTTTGTTAGTGTTTAATGGGGCTCATTACAAATTTTTAGCCGTAAATAAAAAGGTACAGAAGACATCACCCATGTGTAACAAACTTGCACAGAATTCTCTATAGTGTCTTTAGGGTGGTGCAGCATTTAAGATGGTTTTACTTTAATTAAAGGGCTTAGGCCTAAAATATGAAAAACTCCCCTGACAACATTCCTCCACTACAAAACTTTTGTTAACACAATACATGCAGCAAGTGTCCACTTGCCGTCTGACCAACATAGATTTCTCTAAGCCAGATGGGGGAACTTGATTTACTTATACAGATACCGGGTCATTTGGGGGTGTGCTTTTACAATACTTTCAGGGAGATTCAATAAAAGTTCTTATCTTTTAAAATGGTGCTAATTTTGCCCCCAACCAATCAGATCTTATTTAACATGTGAAAGCTAACATCTGATTGGTTGGGGCAAAATTAGCACCATTTTAAACGATAAGAACTTTTATTGAATAACCCTGTTTGTTTTTTTACTAAAGCTTGTTAGTAGCTGGTCACAATTAACAGTTCTTGTGCTAACCAAAGAAATACAATTTTTCATCATTTTGCTGTTGTGTTCTTTGATCTTGTGTGGCTTGTATACCTTGTTCTTGTTCAAGCTAGGGATAGAGGAGAACTTTGTTTTGTATTAAAACATTGTGACAATTTAAAACAATTGGTGTCAGGTTACATAACAACTGACAGAAAAACTTAGCGTTATTCTAGCATTGCTTGGTGTCATTTAAGCTTGATTACTAGCACAGTGCAAACCTTTTGGCTTAGTTGGCTGCAGCAGATTCAACGATTCCTTGGAATGTTGTTTTGTGCTGGATTTAATTGCTACTGTTTTACTATTGTAATATTTTTGATATTGTATTGAATAATAAAACAATATTTCAGGGCACATTGGATATAATTACAAACTAGAATTATTACCCTAGAATGACCCTGCAGTCCTTATTTGTTGTGTGCCATTAAACCACTCTTAAACCTGGTATTATTTTTATTTAAATAAGTAAACTTTCTATAGCAGACCCATAGATATATAAAGAAGTCCACACTAATGCTTATCCTTATTTGGCTTTGGTGACATGCATCTTTTTTTTTTTTTACCATGCTCTAGCTACCACAAAGCTTTTAAAGTAACATTGAAAATGTATGAACACTAAAAGGAATTGATGCAAAAGAAAAGCTGGAGTTAGCTGGGGTTTTTTTGCCCTCCTCTGGACCAACTGTTAGGCAGGGTTAAAAAAAAAAAAGAAAAAAAAAGTGAATAGGTTGGACTTATGGACGTATGTCTTTATTCAACCTCAATTACAATGTTACTATGTTACAGGTCATTCTAGAAACCATGAAGTCAAATAGGAAGATGGGACAACTACTTTCTATCCATAATTGTATCAATGCCTTTCTTTTTATTTGGTGTTACTGATAGTAGTAGATAAGTTAAGCTTTGCTATCCTCCCGACATCTTTCTGCGTGTCCCAAACACCCATAGTCACTCTATACTTCTATATAGAAGTATATATAAAGGCAATTCAGGAACAAAAAGACTCTCCAGGATATATTTACTTGCTTTTATTAACACTGCATGTTTTGTGCTCATGGTACTTTAAGTGAGTTGGTGAATGAGTTCATTGTTTAAAAAGATGAAGGTGAGGGATTTCAGAATCAAAACTGTTCATACAGAGCCTGTTTGGTCCTTTCTTTTTTAATTTGTAGAGACTTGCATAATTTGTTGTAGTTTTAATTTTTTTTTTTTGGTTTTGTGTCTGTGTTTTCAGGCAAGGAATGAGCCAGATGTGTTTGAAACAAGTGATCTACCTGAAGATGATCAAGCTGAGTTTGATGCGGTAAGGCGACTTTGCTAAAAATATTATTTACAATTAATATTTATAAGTGCAAGTACATACCATGGCTTATTTAAATCGGCACTCACAATGGTATCCAGAGTCATTACAAAATAAATATTACCGTAAAAAGAAAAAATATTCTGGAAGAACCCAGTCAGGGTGCTATATTGCTGCTGTATTTTCTTTATAGAAGAATGAAAGTCCAATAAGAAATTATCTCCACTGCCCCCCAAAAAATATTATTCACTTTAAATAAAGAACAGGAGGTAAAGGAGCTATGTCTCACCTCCCATTCTTCAGTGAATTCATCAGAAGCCTGGAACGAAGCCATACATCTTTGTTCCAATTGCGGTCCTCCGGTGCTTCTTCTGACCGATGACATCCCTTGCACTGTATGCACATGTTACTAACATCACCAGCAGGACCTTGGGAAACTGGAAGAAATGGAGCATAAATTATTGGGTGTTTTTAAAGGTACTTGTTAGCATTCAAAAATAAAATTTTCTAAAAGATAATGTCATCATAATGACAATCTCCTAAATTCATTTGTTAGACTTTCATTCTCATTTGAGTTTTTAGAGGTACTGAACTGTGACTGGCGGAGAATTGCACTTATTGAGGTGGGGGGATGAAATCTTTCCACTGGTTTCCAGTCAAAAGGGTAGTCACTAAGGGATTAAATAAGATTAGGGGCAGTCAGGGCTAGGTGTATCTGACAAACTTAAGAACGTGCGTTACGATCTATATGCTTGTGAGACTGCGCCTTTTAAGCACGTTACTGTGCACTGATGTTTGGTTGCAGCCTAAAAGGCTATAGAGCACCCCTCTCACATATGCAAATAAGGAACACAGACCTTTGGGTAAGTTCCATGTAACTCTAACATCCTGTTTCATTCCATAATAATTTTTCTCGATAGGCACTTCACATTGCAAAGCCAGAGGCTTATGTTGCACTGAAGACTGCTCCGTAAAACTCTGGCTTTTGGTTATGCTTTAGCTAGCTTACCTTAAACTTGGCATGACTGAAACATTTTAATTTTACTAATCAATTTTTCCAATAATACACTTAATCCTGGTCACCTGCCCGATATCCTGGCTGTGAATAAAAGTGTAGAGGCCAATATTTAAATTCTACCTATTGGACAATGTCCAGACTGATTGATTTTACTAAAACAGTTTCCCTATCTGACCAAAATATTTAGCCTGGTTATCATCATTTAGCCTGTACCATCCCCTGTTTAGAAAAATATTTTCCTATAGCAAAAAATCCATTTACTTTTTTAATGTTTTTTCTTCTTGGGGTACGGCATACTTAATGTGCTTTTACTTAGACAAGCTCTCCTGTATCTTCCTGTATTAGGATGCAACCAAAGTTTTTGGACTACATGCTTTAGTAAAGTAAATGTGTATTATTACACTCCTGTACACACTTTTTTTTATTAATTAGCCATTTAGGGGGCCATAAGGCAGTAAAAATGATTTTTTTTCTTATTATTTCCCAACCCTTGAGAAACTGAAGGTAGTGACTTTGTAAAGTTTTGGTGTATACCTCACTGCTACAAATGTGTGCAATATTAGTTTAATGGAGATTGTCTGTGTTTTGAAGTGCCATTTGTAGCAGCTAGGATGCATTGGAGTGGTAGATTCATTACCAATGCTCTAGTGTTCAGAACTTAAACCACAATTTTTTTGCTAATTTTTCTACATCCCCCTTTTTTTTTTTTTTTATTGTTTTAGTATGTTTCAAAATATTTCTCTTGTATCCCAGATGTAGATACTTTGTTACTGAAATAAACATTAGAATTAAATGGCAAGTCCAATCTTAAAGGAATTGTACATTGAAAAAATGACTCTCATTTCAATCTATAAATGAATACATGTAAGTAGCACTTACTCTGATGTGTTTGTGTTGCTCCATGACTTTAATCCAGTACTTGTTTTGCTCAAGCTCAGTCCCTTAGTCCCCCAGCACCCTAACAGAACCTGACTCTGTGAGGGAAAGCATGCTCAGTAATCCCTATGAGGCTGTACTGGTAGAGGGAATTCCCCTGTAATTCCTTCTCCCATGCAATTCCAACTGTCACCATTCCAGCTACAGCAAAACTATACATAACAGAAGAGTTTGATACTAAGCCACTTGATTGACAGCTGAAATTTTAAGGTTTCAGACTGGATATCTAGAAACTGGACAGATCAACAAAAGAATGTACCGTGATAGTTGGAAAGAATTATAGTTTCCAGTAATGGTCAAATTTCCCAATCTACATATCTTTTAAATTCAAAATTTCACTATAAAATTTCACTGCCCCCTCTAAACACTAACCAGGAGATTCAATAAAAGTTCTTATCGCTAAAAATGGTGCTTATTTTGCCCCAACCAATCAGATATTATTTAACATTTGAAAGCTAACATCTGATTGGCTGGGGCAAAATTAGCACCATTATGAACTTTTATTGAATAACCCTGTATACTCCTTATATTCTACCCCCACTGTCTGGGGTTTCTGTCCATTTGTATCTAATTTTATGTGTGTTTGTGAGTATAAATGCAAGTTAAAAAAACATACAGGGAGATTCAATAAAAGTTCTTATCATTAAAAATGGTGCTAATTTTGCCCCAACCAATTAGATCTTATTTAACATTTGAAAGCTAACATCTGATTGGTTGGGGCAAAATTAGCACAGTTTTTAACGATAAGAACTGTTATTGAATAACCCTGTTAGTTTATTAATTTTGTCTTTTTGTTTGTGTATCTGGTTATCTGGTTATCTTCTGAATGCAGTGGAGCTTCCTGTAATGTACATAATAATTAAACGCAAAAACGTAGCAGTGAGGCCTAGTCTTCCATTGACAGGCTTTTTTAGACATTTTTTGTGAATTTCTGTTTATGATCATGTTACTGGAAAACCTCATGTGTGGTTCTGTGTCCTTAAAGGACAAGTCCAGCCCTAAAATGAAAACTTACATACAGGTAAATCACCCCCCAAAACCCTAAACGGTAATAGTTTGAAATGTGAAATATATGTCTAACCTGAAATCCTGCACAATGTCCTGTTGCCCCTGTTTCTGCTTCCTGGTTCTTCCAGTTAGCAACTGTCAGTTATGGACTTGACAGTTGACATCACAGCCAATGACTGTTAATCCCCTGTCTGCCTCTTCTGAGCATGCCCAGGCTCAGTAAATGCTCAGTACAGGTTTCTAAATTGCTCAGTTTCCATGAGGCATCCAGAAGCATAGCAGGCAAACAGTAATGAATTCATAGGACAAAGTATGATATATCAGCATATTTTAAAGAGGCCATTCTTTCTAAAAGATGTTCTTATGAGGGTGGAGTTGTCTTTTATGTCTATAGAACTGTTTCCATGAACAGAATGAGGGGAATGTGTGCTGGTTTGTGTTAGTCCAGGAAATTATATCAGAAGTTTAAAATTTCCTTCCAACTTTCTAACTACTATTGAGAAGACAAATTTGAGTTATATGACAAGTATAACTATAGACCATATATTCATTAGGAATTTCAGTCTAACTGCATTTTGGATCCTTATTTTCACCGACTACATAAGGCAAAAAGCTCTTTCTCAATCTAAGGACAGACCATTTTACAAAGAATTTTTCCCCTTGATAGCAAATAAGAAACTTTCAAATCTTCTTTTCAGATAGAGGTACTAGAGGTGCCCATACACTACTAAAATATTAGATAATCTAATCTATATAATGTGTTTAGCGCCGGCGGTTTCTTACCTTTTGACATTCCCGCGGAGGTCCCTCATGGCCCACTGATTTTGTGATCGCAAAAAAAGAATGGGTCATGTGGTTCCTGGTGCTTCGCTCGAATATTGCAGGTATGTTTGGAAGCTAAGTTTTAAAGGGCATGTTCACCCCCAAAACTAAAATTTATCCCACTACTGGCCCCACTGTGTAGTGTTAAAAAATCCTTAACTTACGTTTCTGCTCCAAATGGTTCTCCTGCAGTGCCTGTCCAAAGTTCTAGAAAGTGTAGGAGCTGTAAGAGGAGTAGGAGCTGTATGTGTGTCATCCAGTCCCTGCTATTTCCTTGTCCTCTGGGAGGACACTGGTGTGTGCATGGGAGCCCTTCTTTCCTTCCACCCTCTGGATCATTTAATTGCTGCCTCATTCTATACTATTTAAAACACTTTTCCATATTGTATGGTACCCCAACCCACCCCCTACTGCCATGTTAGATTTGTAAAACAAGCCCTAGAAACAGACTTACCTGACCATTTTCCCTCTGCTCTCTGCATAGCTGGCAGCCAGTCACAGACGTGGCTGGTGGTCCATCCCGTTTGCAAATTCTGACAAACGGAGCCAGGAGCAAAGCGCAGAGGTAACGATCGGTAGTAAGTCTGTTTAGGTATTTTGTTTTACAAATCTATCACGGCGGTTAGCATTTAATACCCTTCTGTAAGTAGAACATACATGTAATGTCTGGAAGTTGTTGGTGTGATATATTCTTGTGTTACCTTAACAGAAGGATAGATAGATTAGTTTGCTCATGTCGGGAACTAGTTGCACAGTACAGAGTTTTAGGCACCATCTATCCAAACTAGTTAATTGAAAGGTCAGGTTCATACCTTTATCCGCAAGTATCTGATCAGAAAGTTAAGGGGTGGGAGACATCCAGGTGACATTCCAGAGGCTGCTTCTCCACCTCGCCGCCGACTAGCACAGCCGCAATTAACCGTGTATGTGGGGGAAACCTGAAGTCCCTCCTTTCTGTAGAACTATCAGTAGTGCTCTGATTCCTCATATTCTTTACAGTGCAGATGTCTCTGTGTGGGCTGCTCAACCCCCTCCTTCCTGTTCTGTCTGTTTCTCTATTGAGGGCCAAGTGGAGTTGCAAATGAAAGGGCCAAGGGGGGTACTGTAAGGGATGGGGCAAGGAGCCCATGAGTGGGAGGGCCCATGGGGCACATGAGTGGGAGGAGCCTTGTGTGCTGCAAGGAAAGGGGCGGGGGGGCTTGCAAGCGCAAGAGGAGACACAGGGAAGAGGGATTGTCACATAGTTTCAGAGCAGGAGGTGCAGGAATCTGGTGATGCTGATACCATATCACACATAAAAATGAAAATATCTTCAAAGCTATGTAAAAAATATAATTAAAGGGACAGTTAAGTGGAAATTATCAATATTTGTTAAACTGTTAGTTTGTGTGCCTTCTTAGTTATACTACATATTCTCTCCCATTTTGAAAAATCAGTTGATTTCATACATTTTGCTGTTCCCTGCTGTTGACATTAGTGAGTTGACATTTCAAGTTTTAAAGGTCCTTCTTCCCAGGATGCACCACATCCTTGGAATGTTCCTAACAGTAATTTCTACTGATTGGCTGTTGGATGGGTCAAACATGCTTAGCAACTGAATCAACCCAGGCACTGGGTCAAGGGCAAGACCATAACGTTCTCTACTAGGGGTCCTGCAAACAGGAAGTCAGTATTTTGGTTGCATTTATTTATACACAGACAAAATGCTGAATGGGCAGATTAAGGTCATTGGGATAAAAAAAATACTGCTCTTTTTTTCTGAAAAGCATTTGTATTTGCACTGAACTTCCCCTTTAAAGTAAATTGCAAGTAATTTTTGGACCACATTCCCCTTTAATTTAAATAAAAATGATATTGTGTGTGCAATTTTTTTCAGCAAGGTGTTGGAAGAAGATATATTTTTGCCATGATTCTAAAAACAACAGATTTCTGACATGTATTTGTATATTTTTATTAAAGGGCATGTCCACTGAAAAAAGAACTTTGTTCTGAAAGGTAGATTACCCCTCCAAACCCCACTTTCGCGATATTCGAAGTTTCAAAAGACGCTTCTGAACTTCCTAACCTGACCTGGTCCCTCGTCGCTCCTACTCTACCACTGCTGCTGACAGCCGCTCCACTTCCTGGTTGTGGCTGTCAGTTAAGACCTGACGTCACGCCCAATCGCCTTGACATCTGCGACCAGAAAGTAAAGTGTCTGTTGGCGCAGAAGTCCCCTGCTCCTGTTTTTGCTTGAAGCAAGAGCTGGGGGCGAGGGACTAGGTCAGGTAAGAAAGTTCAGGAAAGTTTTTGGAAACTGTGATTATTGCATAAGTGGGGTTTGGGCGGTTAATCTACATTTTAGAGCAAAGTTTTTTTGAGTGGACTTGCCCTTTAATTATTTGGATTTAAAAACATTTTACACTCTTTAATGGTACCACAAGATGATGAGATGCCCCCTAATGAAATACTGATGTGTAACCTTTTACATTACATGTAAGAATATCCAGAAGCAAAACTATGATGAGCCTATAGAGTAAACCATATTATATTTGTGTTTAACTAGTCCAGAGTTTGCCATTCTGATGATATATCTTTCCTGGCGGGTAGGACAGATATTTTCTAACTTTGGACATATAAATAAATTTTGTTCTCCCCCTAAATAAAGTCCAAACCTCTGATTCTTGTTCCAATAAAAACTTTTTTATGTCCTTTAGCCAGGGCTGAATCTTTATCTAGGCAAATTCAATAGCAGGACTGAGATTTTCAAACTCATTTGACCTTCCAGCTGATTTTTTTTCCATAATGACTGGGTGGGGTCTTTGAGACCATTTGGTCTGCATAGGCAGAGGATGAACATGCTGCTACGGTCATTGCCTGAGGAGAAAGATTGGTACTAACTGTATTGGAAATTTCAATTGGAGCATGTTATCACAGATTAGCTACGGTTGCAGACAAATGCTGTTTCACTGAACCACATATTTTAAAAATCATGAATGATTTTGTTGTGGGGGGGGGGAGTTTGGTTATTCTTTTTCTAGACAATGAACATGTGGGATAGTTGCATGGAGCTTGTCTAGCTTTTCAGAAAAAGTAACTATCTGAAACATATATATTTGTCTATTACTGTCTGCTAAATAGTAAAATAAGAACAGGCCACATTATAGACGCTCTGTATTAAACTCAAAGGCTCATCATATTACTTTGCTTTGGGATACCATTTACCTACATATAACTGTATTTAGTCTAATGCTTAAGATTATTTACCTGCAATTTGCTAACATTCTCCTCCTCACTTTTTGACTCCCATGCCTGGATGCTAGTTTGCGCAAGTAAGACAACGCTTACTTTTTTTTTGCATGTCATATTCAGATATATATCCATTGCATGTGATACAATTATATAAACTTTCCCCTGATTGTCATTTCTATTTATTATTATTTGATGTAAAAGAGAATCTATTGAATATTCAAGACAAATTCTATTTACCAATCAGAATCGTTGTAAGTTAAATTGTGGTTTGACTTGATCTGTCTGATTCCGTTTTTGTTTTATTTTTGAAATTTAAGATTTTTGTCTTCTGTTTCACACTGTGTTATTGGCATATAACTAAGAGTTCATCTAACTTTACTTCTCATACAAAAATTTATATTTTTGCTAAAATTAAGAAATGAAAAACACGCAGCAATTTTGCTTACAATTTTCTTCCTGGAGGGGTTTATTGAAAGTTACAGTAATTGAAACACTTTAAGTCAACAGTCTTGCAATATCTACAGTCTTGCAATGTTAAATTAGCTATAAAACTGAAGTAGAATGGAACATTCAAGTTTTCTTAATCGGGTTCCATATGTTCTCTGCTGCAAAATCTGCCACAATAACGATGAGCTACATGCAACTCTTTCTTAGTAATTTCTGCAGTGCCATCAGAGAGATTCCATCAGAAACAAGGGATCTTGTGATAGACTTGCCCTGAGTGTTGTAGAATCACTTGTTTTATAAAGATATATGAACATATATTGAGTTATAGGATTTAAGTGCACTGTAAAATCAAGTTTAGTTTAATAGTAAGATGCCGCTTTAAAAAAAATCTTTCCCCCCTTTTTATTTCCCATTAGGCCCATCCTGAGCCTACCTGTGTGGCTGTAAATTTGGTGACATCTTGGATGTGAAGGATAAGGCTGGTGAGCTCCTCCCTCTGTGAGTTGTTTGCTTCCCCTCTTCCCTTAACCTCCAAATCCGTGCTTGTGATGTCAGTGCATGTGCCCGTGAATGCACTTGATGCCGTGTCGCTTGCACCGTGATGTCACACACGTGCATGGACATCTCACAGAGGGAGGAGCACACTAGCCTTATCCTTCACATCCAAGAAGTCACCAACTTTACAGCCACACAGGTAGGCTCAGGAGGGACCTAGGGGGATATTAAAAGGGGGGAAAGTTTTTTTTTAAAGTGGCATCTTACTATTAATCTAAACTTGATTTTACAGTGCACTTATCCTTTAAAACACCTCTGAATAATTAGATGTGTCTGCAGATCACAGCCCATCATGTAGTCTTCTGTAGTTTGCACATTGGTCAGGCTGAAATACTGTCTGCGTCTGTTGGACCAATGGACTATTGATTGATATCTTAAATGGTAAACCTTTTGGCCAAAATTATCAAACGAAAATTGTCCTGTGTGTGCCAGGCCTACAAAGGACGGTAATTGATGCAATAACCTTTATTACTTTTCATTATAAATGTAATTTTGTCTTAAAGGACAACAATATAAAAAAAAAACATCACCCCCATTACATGTCCACACTTACTTACCATCTCTTACTCACATTTACAGCTGTGCTGCCCTCTCTTCGATATCACACAGCAAAGATGAGTGCTAAAAGCCCGCCTCCTAGACAGCCCAGGGCCATGATTAACATAACACTTCTCATTGGCTGGTGGGAATGTCTGTTACAACCTCTCTCCTCCTCCTCTGCCAGTTAAACAAACTTGAAATGCCCGGTTGCTAGGATACAGCCTACATAATCAAGCTTTTTTTTTTTTTTTAAAATCAAGGGTGGGTGGAGGAGTGTGAAGGCAGACAGAATTGTTACGCCCCCTTCACAGCATGGCTAATTGAAGTCAGAGAGAGGCTCGAAATCTGGAAAAAAATGTATGGGGAGAGCTGCATACCTTTACTCTTTATAAAGCAATTATAAAAAAAAATGCATTGAGGCAATAGTTATCCTTTAAGCGGAAAGCCTTTCCACCAATTTCTCAGACATCTCCATAGAGCGTCAAACACTTATTCATGACTAATGCCTTTACCCATGTTAAGTTTCTTAGGAATGAAAATAATTGGAAATTATATCAAAACCGTTTTGCAGAAAACTGCTTGCAATAGCTTTCTGCTAACAACACGGCCACTATCACCTGCTGCAACTAATCCTATGTGTTCACCAGATCAACCATCATAAAGTTAAACTGCAAATAGATTTCTAACATTGCATTAATCTTATTATGCTTTTGACTTCTACTGCTAGAAGCTATGGTAACCGTTCTTTAAGTGGCATTGCAGGGTTATTTTATTGGGTCATCTATTTAAAAAATATTCTTTCTATATTTCATTTTCTATTAGCTTTCAGAACGATAAATTCTTGGTTTATTTTCTAAACTAAACTTTGCAATGCTTTGTGCATTTTATATAGTAATAGCCTAGTAGTGTATTTCATTTATAATTGTCTTTTTCTAGGAATGTACTGTAATCTTATTGGAAATGTGTTGCACGTCTTTGTCTTCTAATACAAATTCTTTCGTTTTTTTCTATTTTTAACATTTCTTTTATTGTTTTATTTTTGTCATCTCTGGGAAAACCTGCAAGGAGCTGGTAAGCAGTGTGCTGGTATTCTGTCTATCTTGTTCTGTGCTTGCAACCCCCTGTCTCTCCTGCATTGTTGCTAATAGACCTAATGCTTTGTAGCTTTCCCCAAACCTGAATGCTTTTCTCTTCTGCATAAATCAAGTATAGGGATTTAAGAAAATGCACAATACTATTCATCTAATTTACCACAGTCTTATGAGAAAAGTAATTTGGCAAGGAACACAATACTAAGACCATTTAATATGAGATATTTCTCCTATTCATAATTTGTAATCTATATATTATGTATGTTTTCAAATGCATGAAATTTTCAGGGTTTTTTCATGTGTTCATAGGTTTTGTCTAGGTAAGCGTGACGTTACGAATGACATAGAGCTGGATTTGTAATGGGACAGCATACCTAAATATGCTTTAAAGGGCATGTCCACCCCCAAAACTATAATCCCCCCAACTACTGGCCCCACCATGTAGTGTAGTTTAATCCTTACCTCACATCCCAGCTCCATAGGGTTCTCCTGTAAACCCCCCCCCAAAGTCTCAAAACTAACCACCAGGAGGATAGCAGGTCTCTGCCTGCTATCTAGACTCCGGTAGATATTTGCCATGCGCACTGCAGCCTTCCCCCTCCCTCTCCCTCCCTCCCGTTCTACTATCTCCCCCTAGCGTTAAACCCCCTTAATATTCTGCTCCCCCATGTCCCCCAGCCCCAACCGCAGTCTTTTTTTAAAAAGCTCCCCCAACTCTTACTACCTTCCGCTGCACTGAATGACCGGCAGCCGCGTCCGTGATTGCTGCGCTCCGCCAATCACAGACGCGACTGCCGGTCCCGCCCCTCTGCTTGCATTCTCGCAGCAGAGGGCCGGCAGTGCGGCGGAGGATCGAGGGGAGGTAAGTAAGAGTTTGGGGAGCTTTTGGAAAAAACAAAACATGCGGTTGGGGCTGGGGGACATGGGGGAGCAGAATATTAAAAAACGAATTTAGGGGTGGACATGCCCTTTAAAATGATGATCTCACCCTGTAAAATGTATTGCCAGAAACCCTGAATATATCAGTAATGATGCTATGGAATCAATATATTGTATTTGATATATATCATTGAAAATGTGTCCTGTTTAGAAATGATGTTACAACTCCTTACTTCTACATACCATCTATACTCGAGTAAAAGCCGAACCAAGTATAAGTCAAGATACCTATTTATACCAGAAAAATTAGTAAAACCTGGTCGACTTAATTATAAGTCGAGGGTAGAAATTATGACCACTACTGCCTTCTGATTCAGTATTTTTTTGTGGCTTAAGTTGCCCTTTAAATGGACAGCAGAATTCCCATACAGTAATAGCCAAATCCAGTACCAGTAACCCAGTAATTCCTTGGCACTCCAGATGTTTGGAAACTACAACTTCCAGCATTCTTTGGTTGAATGAAGTTGTAGTTTCTAAACATGTGGAGTGGCAAGGTTCAATAAACTTTTAATTAAGCTTACCATCATTTACAATTCTTCTGACCCCCATATAATAAAGGGCCCTCTGACCCCAATAGTTAAGTGTAACCTAAGAGTTGTAGTTTCAGGCTGTCATTTGCACTGAACTAGCAGCCATTTTTTGTCCCAAACTGAGAAGACCAATCAGATTTACAGCATCCAGATGAGCAGTGACAGTGCTAAGTGACTCCAGCAGCCAGACTACAGGAATCGGTGTAAAGGCAGATCAGGTCCTGAAACTTTTTATGGATGTGAAGGATTTATTAACACAGCACCACCTACTGGTTACTATCCGCAATTGCAGCATTTGGATCTAAATTTGGTCTTGACCCGAGTATAAGCCCAGGTTAGGTTTTCAGGTTAATTTTAAAGCCTGAAAATCACGACTTATACTCGAGTATAACTAGTTTAGCCCTAACTCCTTCAAATGTAACTGCTTTAAACTAATGTTAAATTTTAAAATGTTACGGTAGGGGGTTGTATTTGAAGTATAGGGGTCCTTTATGGTCATATAGATGGTTATATGGGAAGGTAGAATAGACCACTAAATGGTAATCTTATTTTAGATTAAATTTTCTTTTAACAGTCAAAACAGATTTGTTTACCTAATGCTGTGCTTCTAATGTCTAGTGGTTTATCCAATTTTAAACTCTTATTTATAAATGTGTTAGTCTAGGTACCGTAATTTGTTTGTTTACTTCTAGGTATGACTGAAGGGGTTCTCTTTCTTTTAATATCCACCTTTTCTAACGCAGTGCATCATGTCTGCTAATAAATTTATCCTAAAATAAATGATCTTGTGTATATTCCAAACATGATACTTAACTGAAGACACAGAATGCTAATGCTATCTTGCCTTACTAGGTCTGGCTGTAGTAAATGCATCCTTTAATTCAAAGGAACAACAACCACTTCCTATAGGATGGCTTGCAGAATGTCTGTGTTAAAATAAAAAACATTTCTTAGCCATGTTCTACAAGAATAAAACCATCTAAAAAGCATAATATAAAACCACATTATAGCTCCAAAGATTAATTAAATTGCAAAATTTTCTTTTTATCAGCGCAGAACAAATATTTGGCGCATGCTGCCTCAATTTTATATATTCATAAGCTTTGTAATGTGAATAATGGCACGGGAAGATCTATACCTTTTCTGGCTTTAATGTTGGGGTGGGAAGGTACTGGGGTCGAATATGTTAACCGTGCAGTTGAGGGGTAGGTGGTGGAGCCAAGTTTACTTGTATTCCCACAGTTCTATAGTTTGCTCCCCATATCCCTCCCTTGCCAGCTTTTCACATTTTGATTTAATGATTATTCCTATGAACAAGTGTTATTATATTCTTTCTGATTATGCATTTTCTTAAAACCTAAATATGTTAAAATTGTAGAGTAGATTGTATTTTGTATCTGCATTCTAATTGCCTATATTTTCCTTTTCTGTGCATAGTTGCATGTTTTCCCCATAACAATGAGAGTCTGGGTTTATTATACTGATGTACTGTAAAATGGATGAATTTTCTTTGTTGACTAACTAAATTGCTTTGTTTTTTGGGGTGCTCTTTGTTGTTTTAACATATACCAGTAGCTTTCATTTAAATCTTACAAGGGAGTTAAAAAAGAGCTGATGGTCTGTGTCAGAAGTTTATTAGCTGTTGAATGGTGTTGCCTAAAGCTTTTTATACACATGCTATGTTATTGCTGTTTCTGACCTAATTTGTCAGTAATGTGTGTCAATATGGACATACATAGCCCTGATTGATATACTCCTACATCTGGGGGCTTTAATAGTGACTTTGGAAATTTGGGGCAGAAACCATATTTCTGCATCTGATATACGGTACACGGTTTGTGGACATATTATCGGTGTATGGATGCAATATGTGGTAATCGGTTCTGAATATGGCCAGATTTAATGATGCTCTACAAAGATACCTATATTATCCTTGAAGGTTACAAGGGTGAGTTTGCACTATATCACTATATTTGCCTATGGGTGGGAGTGACAGATTGGCAATAGACTGTACTTTCTGTTTCCAGTTCGCTATATAGGTTTTCTTAATAGAAAGAATTATAGGTCATTTTGTTAAAGTCCAAATATACACAACAAAAAGATTATATAATTTATTTATTGAAGCCCAAAAATATATCTTACAATAATGAAAATCAACACAACACATGGATAATAATATATATAAAGCAAAAGTGCAACCAACAGTAAAGAACCAGTCCTGTAACGTATGTGTAATATTTCAAATACTATTTAAGGACCAACACATAAACATTTAATATAATTACCTTATGTCACGAACGCCAGTTCACTGGGCACGTGATGTGACCAATCATTGGGTAATCGCTGCCACCATGCCAAATTCTATGGCTTTGGCAATGCCTACTCTTGACTCACTGACCATGCACACCCCTGTCCTGGCAGCGAAATGGTTAACACTACACCATTCACTCTAGCAACTAACTGGTTAATTAGCATCAGTCCTTCACAAGCAGAGTTAATTAGCATTTACACTAGCAAACCATTCCATACACTTAAAGTCCATCCAAACACATATAAACTTTTTTTTTTTACCAAGAGGCTAACTCAGTTCTTTTAGAGCATCAAAGACAAAACTTATTAAAATTTTAGATTTAATATTCCAAAAGATGGACAGTGCATATAATACAAAAATAAAAGAAAATGGTGTTACAATAATATGACCTACAATATAGGTACAACAGTAATATAAAATAAAAAGGATAAAAATGTTCACAGACCTTAACTACTCACTAGAAGTAGTCCTGTGTCTCAGGGCGAGAAGGGAACCTATGATCCATACCCATTTAGCATGTCCTCTCAGTATGAACAAAGTTAAAGGGGCTACAGTGTTTTTTTAAGCCCATTGATGTAACAACCCCCTCCTTGGCTATGCATGAGGTGGGGGTGTCCAGGAAATTCTAGATTTACGACTTGTCTCAAATATTCATTCCCCCTCAGTTGGGCAGATTCTATATAAATTTAGATCTGTACATTGTACTGGGATATAGACCACATATTCCTCTCCTGTAGTAATTTTGGACTCCTACAATACAAAACACGACCCGTGTATAATACATATTTCCCAAGATATTAATAACTTTCCTTGGCAAGGGCATAAGGTCTCTGTTTGGGTATCATTTTAATAGGCCTACCTTCCCATTCACAAATATAATATTGGTTCCCATATCACATATTCCAATACAAAAATATATTTATTTTATACATTTCCTTAAGATGACCTCTAGTTGTAGAGAATTCCAGATACACAGTTCGGCCCCAGATTGTCTAGAAGAGAAGTGGCTCCATGCTTCACTAACCCTAATACAAACACTGGGGACTGTTTCCAGGGTGGAATGGCATTTATATTGGTCCTTTGAAAGAACTAATACCAATAGTTAACGCATTATGCTTAAGGGCTCGTTCACACTAGAAACTGACAGTAGCGCACAGCATGTGTTTCTGTCAGTTTGTATCCATTTTTTTCATACATTTGTATCCATTTTTTAACAATGTGTATTCCATAGATTTCTATAGAAAATGCATGAAAAATCGGACAGAAATGCTGCATGCAGTGTGTTTTTTAAACGGACTGGAACAGAACGGATTATAACGCAGCAGGTGTGAACGATATTATGAAATCCTATGGGGTTTTACGGTCTGTCCATTTTTTTAAATGCACCTGCGATTGAAAAACGGATACAAACTGATGTAATGTGAACAAGTCCATAGTCACTAGACACTGTCCTCACACCTTTACAGGTTTATTATTTTTCCAAACCAGGAAACTAGTTTCTTTGTTCTGTTTTGCAGAGCAGTTTTGTGTCTCTCACTATCTAATGGTTTGAGTGAAATAGAGATCCTATTCCTTTCATATAAAAACACACCAATTAACTGTTTTTCACTTTCCATATTTTTGGCAGTTGTAAGCAGAATAGTATAAATACATTGCACCAGAATTAAGATGCAAAAACAGATGCAAAGCAAATGCTACACAATGCTTTATTTTGTTTTTGTTTAAGCATGGATTTTTGGGGGGCCTTCAGTTTCCAAAACCATATTAAATACATTTTGTGTTACATTTTGAGCTAGTATTAAGAATGAATTGAATAGGGGCGTAAAACCCCCCAACCATCAAAGGCATGTATTTCCTGGAACTTGTGGGCATGCCTTCTTTCAACCAATTTCGATGTTGCAGAGAGAGTGAGCCAGATGAACCAGTCAGGTTCATGCTATGAAAGATACGTCCAATTTCAATCCAATGTGATGGTTCTGATAGGCAAAATTGGAGGTGCTCTATCCACAACCTGTGCCACTGCAGGTAAGTTTAATTAGATATATATAGTTCATAGGAAGGCACACTCCATATAGTATTTAGATAATACTCATTTATTAGTGCTGAAAAACAATAAATGCCAAAAATACACACAACGTTTCGGGGGGTCCAACGCCAACCCCCTTCCTCAGTGAGGAAGGGGTTGGACCCCCCGAAACGTTGTGTGTATTTTTGGCATTTATTGTTTTTCAGCACTAATAAATGAGTATTATCTAAATACTATTGGAGTGTGCCTTCCTATGAACATATATATCATGCTATGAAAGCCCTGAGCAAAATATGGAAAAATTATTTTTGATACTTGTAGCATCAGATAAAACTAGGAGCCCATCTAAAGTTTTTGGGTGTAATTCATAGATAGCAATAGAAAATCCTCAAAAAAAAAAATAAAGCTTTGTTCCAATTTGGATGAACGTTATGCATCAGAAACAGTCATTGAGGCCCATGATGCGCCTCCTCACTGTACTGTAGTTGGCCTTGATTGTTACAGTTTATGGCAGACCTAAATTATCTACCTATACTTTACTTATAAAGCTTGTTCTTTTGTTTCTTATATATTTTCACTTCATGAAAATTAGTCTTGGTTTCAACAATACACTTATACAAGCATTTCACGAGCAGCACATTGTTCATTATTTACTACATAACATAGTAAAAAGATAAGTGGGAAACAGAAGGATCTATTTTTTGCAAGAGGCTTACTCGAGTGTGTGTTTAAAAACAATCCTAGTCATTTCCTGGTCAACAATAGTAATTTCCTTCAAGACCTAAATGTAGAACATATACGCACAAAAGGACATAAAGTAATGTTCCTCTATGCTCATCTATTTATGGTTTTCTCAAACTGTACCAAACTGTTATGCCTGCTTTCTCATTAGTTAATATCCACTCTTGTTCATAAAGTTTTTATACCTTTAGTTTTCCATGCTTTATCTATGTCCTGCTTGACTAGAATTACTGTATATACTCTAGTATAAACCAAGGTACCTATTTTTACCTGAAAAAAGTATTAAAATTGATTCAAGTATAAACCGAGGATAGAAAATGTGACCACTGCTGCCTTCTGATTCTGTATTGTTTTGAGGCTTTAGTTGCCCTTTAAATGGACATTAGATTTCCCATACAGTAGTCCCATACAGTAATAGCCATACTGGATTTGGCTATTACTGTATTGGACTTCTGTATGGGAATTTGGCTGTCCATTTAAAGGGAAAGTCCACCCCCAAAACTAACTTTTTATATTTATTTGGCCCAAATAAGTGCTCCAAAACAAACTTTACAGCATGTAAATCGGTCCAGTGGTTCAAAAGTTACAGACCTTTGTAGCTGGCTTAATCCTGCAACATGGACCAATACAGCGATGAACAGACAGGTTACATTACCTTGCCTCTGTTCTTTTCATTTCTTGAGCATGTCGTTAGCATCCAGCAGTGAGAACAGAGGAAGTTGCATCAGTAATGGTCTGACCCCTGATCCCTGGTTTTTCCCTCTCAACCAATCACAGCTGTAAGTTATGTGTACTGAAGAAATCCAGGATCAACAGCTGCAGCCAGCCAGCCCAGAAGAGAGACACAAAAACACAGGCAAGAATTTTTTTTTCAAAGCTGCAGCTCGGGGTCATCTAAAGTGGAAGGAGAGGAAGTGCAGCCTGATATATATCTCAAAGGTCTGTAACTTTTGAACCACTGGACCGATTTACATGCTGTAAAGTTTGTTTTGGAGCACTTATTTGGGCCAAATAAATATAAAAAGTTAGTTTTGGGGGTGGACTTGCCCTTTAAAGGGCAACTAAAGCCTTAAAACAATACAGAATCAGAAGGCAATCTTTTTAACCAAAGATACCATCCTCCTGATTCTTTATTATTTTGAGGTATTAGTGACCCTTTAAATGGACCATAATCCCATACAGTAACCCCCATTTCTTGGCACTCCAGATGTTTGGAACCTACAACTTGCAGCATGCTTTAGGGATTGCCACTGCAGGGATTACTGTTCGCGCCCACCCCCCCAGTACGCTGTTAACAGTATGTAGCTTGCCGGGTCAATCTGCTCTGCATCCTCTGCTCTGCTGCCTGACGTCACTTTTCTGCGCCGAATAGTGATGTCAGCTGGCAGAACAGAGGATGTGGAGCAAGCGGTTGCCGGATTACTGAAAGATAAGTGATTGCCCCAAGTATAAACTGAGGTTTGGTTTTCAGGCTGTTTTTAAAGGGGAACCGTGGTCCAAAAATGACTAGGTAAATTGATAGGAATTGCTCCCCTGAGAATTTTTGCAATTTATTTTGCATAGTTTTGAAGATATTTACATTTTTGTGTGTGATATGGCAGCAGCATCACCAGGTCCCCTGCACTTCCTGTTTCCTGCTCTGAAACTGTCAGTCAATCTGTCCTGTCTCCTCCTCCCTTTTGCAGGCCCCCTGGTCCCTCCCACTCATGGACCCCATGATCCCTCCAGTTGCAGGCCCCCCATGGTCCATTATCTTACACCCCCATACCCAAGCCCCGCCCAATCGTGGGTGCCTAAGCCCCGCCCACTCACGGGTGCCATGGGTTACTCAGGCCCGCCCACAGAAAACTCTGTGGAATCAGCCTTTTCAGGCAGAGTGAGAACTCTGCCTGAAAGGGCTGTTTTCACACAGTGAAAGTGAAGGGCTGTAGATTCCCTTACCTACACTGTCAGGACTTCACACAGCAGAGAGGAGGAGGGACTTCCTGTCTCCCTCACACACTGAGGGAGTCTGAGGCTGTGCTCGCCGGCAGCACTGTGCAGGAGAAGCCTCAGGAATGTCACGTCAGCCTCCCACCCATTAACTTTCTGGTCAGTCATTTCTTTATATCTTGGGCTGTGGAGAACGTAGAGAGGTGGTTGATGGCTCGTTTTAAAGGTAGGAAACTGGCCTTTCATTTGTTTGGAGACCACAGTTCCCCTTTAATGCCTGGAAACCTCTGTTTATACTCAAGTATAAAGATATTTACCATTAAATTCTTAAAACAGAATTTTTGACACCTTCCATCAATATAGGATTCCTAACATATTAATTTATAGGCTAAATAACTATTTTGCGGGACTTTTAGCACATCACTTGCCTTTCAAAGTTATTTCTTCACAAATTTAGCATTATAAAGACATGGGAATCTTGTCACAAAAGTTAACGGTTAGACCACTTCCTCTTTCCCAGATCACTGCTTTCTCCCTAGGTAAAGCACACTGAGCATGCTCAGACCATTAAAAAGGGTAGGGGGCAGACACTTGTTTGCTTACTGCTAATGGAAAGAAAGGTAATTATAATAGTACTGTATTTGTATAGGGCACTTATAGTATGTAGCACAACCATTTTCTATGCCTAGAATATATAACATTTTATAAAAATATATTTAAATATATATAAGTAATAAAACATGTAAAACTTTTCCTAGTCAGCTTCTGCATTGTTAGATATTAACAAAAAGTATTTTTCTGTACAGATGTATCCAATTGATTTACATCTATACCTATATGTATCTGTAATAATAACTGTCCGTATTCTACAAAATCATGCCATGTGCTTCTGTCATTGGTAAAATGTGATTTGTTACCCATGAGTACGTTAGTTCTGTCATCTCCATGAGCTTTCTTCAGATACAGACACTTTGAAAATCAATATTTTGTATATTTACAGAACCAGTACCAACTGCAAAAGAAAATACCATTATGTAAGAGAGATGTGTAAAACCATGGAGACTGATATGTGATTCTATGTTTTAGGAGGAACTGACTAGCACTAGTGTGGAACATATTATTGTCAACCCTAATGCAGCCTATGACAAATTTAAAGACAAAAAAGTTAGCACCAAAGGTTTAGGTAAGTGATGTTTTTATTAAGTGGTTTTCCAGAGTTCTAGCAAATGGCAAATGTTCACTGGGTATTTTTGAATACTGGGATATTACTCCTCGTTTCCTAAGGAGGGTTATTACATTTATTTAAATGTGGATCTGTTATGGCGGAGAAGATTTGTATTTCTATAAAGGGAGATTAGCCTTATCCATTGACAAATTACCTCCCAAATAATAGAGCTGTGCTAATTGGCTAATGGTGTACGGTTTAAACTGCAAGATGCATTCTTCATTATGCTGGATGTGTTCTTGGTATGAAGAATTTTCCAGCCACCACATAATCCCCATGGCAATTTTGATTGGTCTTGTGCTTAAACATGTTAAGATTATAAATGCAGTGACGCACATACATGCTCACATACGACACAGACATGTTTCCACACACACATATCCATAGACACCATGCTCACAAGCACACAGTGGTAGAACAACAATCACGGATGCTGAAACGTTTAGAGAGACAATAGACTTACACACGGACATGCTGGCAGGCTTATGCATGCACAGGCAATCTGCCACACTCTTGCATAGATAGATGCATTAGTACATTAGTATGCTCCTGTAGACAAGCATGACGAACACATACAGGCTTACATGCTCGGGCTGACAGAAACATCTGGATCATACACATAATAACAAAAACTTGCTCTTATTCAATAGTCGCATAGTGATTTGAATGGCCAATTTGTCTTGATCGATATGCTGACATTCACAGCACACATGCTTTTATGCTCAATACTTTGTGTGCACAGATGTTCTGACAGGGTCATGTTAACACGTATAGAGTTGGTGCACTTTTCTAAAAGGCTCACTCAAATAAACTCACAGGAAAGCACTGACCGATTCACACAAGTTCATTGGTAAGTGATTTGAATGGCCAATTTGTCTTGATCGATATGCTGACATTCACAGCACACATGCTTTATGCTCAATACTTTGTGTGCACAGATGTGCTGACAGGGTCATGTTAACACGTATAGTGTTGGTGCACTTTTCATAGGTAAGCACTGACCGATTCACACAAGTTCATTGGTAAACACAGGAATGTTACCGTTAACTTATTACTGAATGTTTCATATGCAGACAAACGTAGCTTTTCTTCTATTAGACTTCCCGAAACTTGCACTTGTTCAGGTTATTGCTGAACACTTACACTTAAAGGGGGTACTTTGCTATTCAGATTAGAATGGTTAAGCACCTGTTGGTTCCATTCTCAGGAGCCCTTGTCTAGCACCTGCATGACACTATATTGCATATGCAATATATATTGTGTTTCCTTTAAGAAAAAGTAAATGCTAAACTTACATTTGTAGAGCACATTATAAGGTTGGCAGCTGAGGGTTGGCACATCCTGGTGTAGGTGAAAGTCCCATCCCCCACAGTGCATGCAGTATTTAGTGTATATAATGGATTATATTTACCAAGATGCACCTGACGAATGGCTACTTACCTTAAAATTTGTGCAACTACCATGTCACAATATATGATTAAAGCTTTATATATAAGGAGTGTATGTGAAAGCTGTTGGCGGTTAGCAGCCTAAATGCTACATCACCACAAGAAGTAAGAGATGTGCAAGGAGAAATTCTATTTTGGACTAGACTTAGCAAGGAACCCTTTAGGACTATACTTAGTAAGGAACCCTTTAGGACTATACTTAGTAAGGAACCCTTTAGGACTATACTTAGTAAGGAACCCTTTAGGACTATACTTAGTAAGGAACCCTTTAGGAGTAAAGAAGCTGCATCTGTCGATATTGTTACCTACAGATCTGTAACCAAGACAGTTTGGTAGCGTGTTTAAAGTAAATGAGTAAAGGTTAAGCTATTCAAGTAATTTGTAAGGCAGGCGATTTTGATCAAAAACTGGACAAATAAATGTATATAAACAAAGCTGCAAAGCTTTACATGTGTGTGTATGTTAATATATGTGTGTACGTATAAAGAATGGGTGTATTCATAATTTCCAGTTTTACAAGATTTTATATCCCTTACTATTTTACAGATTTTTCTGATCGAATTAGCAAGTCCAAGAGGACAGGTTATGAATCTGGGGATTATGAAATAGTAAGTACCTAATAATAATGTAAAATGTGTTTTTTATTATTAAAGGGCATGTCCACCCCCAAAACTATAGTTTAACCCACTACTGGCCCCACTCTGTAGTGTATAAAAATCCTTCATGAAAACACAATGGCCTCTAATGGGTCATATTGTAGTTGAAAATACTAAGACTCATACTAAGTAATAGAGGCTGGGGATAATCTAAACTTAAAGGGTATGTCCACCCTTCAGAATATTTGTTTAGCATACATTGCCCCTGTCCCCCCATCCCCAACCGCTATGTTTGTAATATCAGAAAATGCCCAGAACATTACTTACCTTCCCTCTTGCCTCCGCCGCACTGAACTCCCGGCAGCCGCGTCCGTGATTGGCTGCCTCTCAGCCAATCACAGACGCGACTGCCGGTCCCGCCCCTCTGCTTGCATTTTCTCGCAAGCAGAGGGCCGGCAGCGCAGCGGAGGCAAGAGGGAAGGTAATTGTAAATGTGGGCACTCTCTCTATAAATATCTAAATGACCATAAATAAATGTATATAATGTATAGTACCAATATGTTCTGACAAAATTGCAGTGATGCATTATCGAGTAAAGATGGCTGCTCTATTATGAATCACATGTCTTAAGTAGTTTACTTCCTTTCCCCTTCTGTTTTAGGTGATAGCTGCAATAGAGAAAGAAGAAAATGATGAAAAATCCTTTGGTTATATACAGAAACAAGAAAATATCCCTGAAAATAGTATAAGCCAAATAGTAGAGGAGGAAGAGAAACTAAGTAAGATAACAGGGTTTAGTTCTCCTATACTTTTAGAAGACATTCATAGGATAATTTTAGATCTGAGTAACCTCGTTGTAAGGTCTGCATGCTTTGCCAAAGCTAATCAGTCAAACATTTAATTTATTCCATCTCAAACCAGGAAAAGGGAAACGTGGGTGTTTGTACTCATTGTTTCTTGCAATTGTAAATGCTCAGGGTTTTTTCTTATACAAAAGAAAAAGTCAAATTTTAATTAGTAGCTAATTTGCGTCATAAACCTTTATATTGCCAATAATCATTTTGGGGGGAAATATACCAAAAATGTATACTTTTGCAGCGTTTTTGTCGCAGTGAAAATAACACAGCTATAAAACACACTTTGCTAGTCTTAGGAATAAAACCTGTGCTTTATTACAGTTTGTGAGGATTTCAACTTAAAACTTGAGTATGCCGAGATGGAAGAAAAGTGCAGACAAAATCTTCTGCAGTGGGAAAGGGAGGATGAGAAACACAGTGAAATGAAAAAACACCTCCTTACAGTTCAAAAAGAAACGTTAGATATACAAATCCAGGAGCAAGACATAAGGATTAGAAACTGGAGAGAGGAAATAGAAAAGGAGAGTATATTATTAAGTACCTTTCATAAGGTAAGTTGCAATACACAGTGCATGAATAATAAAACCATTGACTGAACACTGATATTTTGAACTTTTTTTATTTTATAACCAAACGTTAAAAATAACTTTAAGATGATTCCTAAATATACTAAGAATTTAAACTGCTTTATTTAAAACATTTAAAAAAGGTCACTTACCTAATCACAGCGAGATTGTAAATTATGGGGCATATTTATAAAGGTTCCTTAAACTTTTCGCCTTTGATAACACTGCCTTTTTGCCAAATTTGGACTTTTCGTTATTTATAAAGCAGTGACAACCAGTGTCGAAAGGTCATTACAGCTACTTTTCACCATACATCGCCGCGGTTACCGCTCAAGCATATTTATAAAATGGCGAAAAGTGTATTTTTGCGTTAAGTTCAGCCATTCAAATTCACCAAGTCTGAGGTAGCAAAAACGCATAAGTGCCCATTTAGTTATCCTGCCAATGGGTCCATGGAAGATGTCAGTACATTGTGGAGTATTTCTCAATACTAGTACTCAGGGGGGTGTTAGATTATTTTCCAGCATTTGCTGTAATAGGATTTTGCTTTTTAAGGTTTATTTTTCACTTTTTTAAGATCCTTTTTTTTTAGGTTCCGATTTACCAGTAAATTCAAATTGGGGTCTGAGGGACATATTTATAAAGGGATATTATTTTTGCTTTTTTCCCCACCAGACTTTACCACAACTTTTTAAACTTTCAACTTTTGATCAAAGTTATTAAAAAGGCGAACTTTCATCAAAAGCGAAAATTATGTAGCGAAAAGTAGCACTAATAATGCTGAAAAAGCTCAGCACATATGATGGTAAACAGGTAATACTCCCTGGTGGATTTTCAAGTAGTATCAAATTGGTTAATACGCACTAAACACCTATCTTTGTTATTTAAAATAGCCTTTGGTGTTTTTTTTTTCCAGCAAAAAATATGATAAATAGTGTAAAACTCACCCAGGCGAATTTCCTCTTTTTTATTAATAGGATATGATAGTGTAAAACTCAAAAGGCAAATTTTCTCTATTTTATTATTATATAGGACAAATTTTTTTAGTATTGCTTATTTTCAGCAAACTGCAGCTAATTATCAAACCAGTTACATTAATATGGGGACATACAATAGTGCTGTGTAAAAAATAGTCATGTTAATGGAACATTCCAGTAAGTAATGATGTTTGGCGAAAATAGAGAGCAATTTTTCTTTTCGCAGTGATACCACACTTAACACAATGAATAAGGCGAAAACTATCGCCACACATCACAGCAGCGATACTCTTCTGCAAAAACCTAAACAAGCGTTTTATAAATAAGGCTAAAATAGCGCTATTTGTCATTGCGATGTCCTGCAATAGCGAAATGGCGAAAATAGCAATCATTTATAAATATGCCCCTATGCCCCCCTTTTTTATAGCAATTCTCTGGTTTTAAGATGGCCTTTTTTTATTATAACCACTAATATCTATAGTCGCACACTAAGGTATACGCCGTAATGGGAGCACACAGTCACACAATGTAACATGGTGTACGGAGCTACACTTAAGGCCTTCAGCTGGACCTTAAGTATATACAAAAAAGTGAGCTACAACGTACATACCAAACAATGTCGTTTTTATTAATCTTGTAGTAAAAGCATTCACTGTTAAATAATGATAGGTAACATGGCACCGCCTACGCATTTCGTGACATTTCGTGACATACGAGGCCTCTGAGGAAGTGACTTGTATGTCCCGAAACGCACCTGAGAAAGGGGAAACCCCGAAACATTCTGGACAGCTTGTCACAATAAAAGCAGTTTATATCCACTAAGAGTGCGTCTCCCCACCTTTTCATATATGAAATGAGTGATGTCTTAAATATACTAATCCACATACATTGGCGATTTACATTGTGTTTATGTGTCATGGTTTCATGTTAGGAAAATATTTAATCTGATGAATTATATTTTTTTGAATATCCTTCAGATTTGCAGAAAATCTTTACGTAAATCTTTGTTTCTAAAAGAAAAAAAACAGTAACATTTAAAATATATTTGTTTTTTTAAATTTTAACTTGTCTTTGAAGGAACAGCTTGAAAAGATTCATAAAGATGAAATGAAAAATCAGAGTATATTAGAAGAAGAACTAAAAAAACAAAAGGTACAATTAATGCCTTTTCCCCTTTAGCTGATGGATAATTCGTGCAGCATCTCTATTTAGAAAAAAGTTTGCAGGTCTGGAATTATTATTAGAAGGAAAAGATGAGATTTATATCTTAAAATCTAGGGCTTTGAAAGTTAGGTTAACCCTACATTACTAAGAGGATTTCTTTAAAATCCTTATAATTTAAAATCATTTCACCTTCCTTTTTATTTGCATTTGTTTGCAATTCTTTGTAGTAGATTGTAATGAAATAAGAAAACCGCCTGATCATATTTGTACAAGCTTGGCCCCTTATAACACAAAGAAGAGAGCAGCTTAGAGAGAAAAAGTCAAGATTATTACAGTAAATCTCTCAAAAGGAAAAAGTACTAAAAAAAGTACTAATAGGCTAAGTGAGTTATAATAGTTATATATAGTTATATTAAAGGATGACTTAATTGCAGAAATTTGCTTTTTAAAAATTAAAAGTACCTGGTACAGGGAGGTAGAAGCAATTATTCATACCTCCAATATCATTGGAGTACTGTCATGTTTTCATCTGCCAGGTTAGTGTTTTGGAATTTTTTGTATTAAAGGGTATGTCCACCCTTAAAATTTTTTTAAGTTATATCAATCCCCCTGTCCCCCCAGCCCCAACCGCTCTTTTTATATCATTAGAAAATTCCCCAAACATTACTTACCTCCCCTCTTTCCTCCGCCGCGCTGCCGGCCCTCTGCTTGCGAGAAAATGCAAGCAGAGGGGGGGGGCGGCAGTCGCGTCTGTGATTGGCTGAGCGGCAGCCAATCACGGACGCGGCTGCCGGTCATTCAGTTGGGTTTTATGGTAGGGGGAGGGAATCCAAATCGGGAGGGGGAGGGAGGGGGAGAAGGGCTGCAGTACGCATGCCAAACTTCTCCCGGAGGCCAGGTATAGGAGTCCTATATGGACTCTGCTATCCTCCTGGTGGGCAGTTTTTGGGACTTTGGAGGGGACTACAGGAGAACCTTATGGAGCTGGGGTGTGAGGTAAGGATTAAACTACACTACACAATGGGGCCAGTAGTGGGGGGGGATTATAGTTTTGGGGCCTGTTTCTGGGTGCTGATGTGTGGCCGGCGCGCCTTTTGTGTTGGGAGGCCTTTCTTTTTGCTCCCAGTAATGCGCGATTCCGGACTCCGCGGCTTCGGGTTGGGCACCGGAGGATCTGCCGGGTTTATTCTTACCCATATCGGCTATTGGTGGTGTTTTGGTGGGTTTTAGCTGTGTGCTGGGCCTTTTTTGGGGAGAGATACGCGGGAGCTCTCAGTCCCTGCTTGATCCTCATGGTGTCCAGGCTCCACCCCCATTAGCACCATTTTTAAACAAGATAGAAACTTTTATTGAATCTGCCTTATAGAGTAGATAATGTTTAACATACACATTTGTGTGCATTATCATGTAAAAGAATTGATCAAAAAACAATATAAATACAAATGTAAAAACATAAATAAAATGGCACACATGGCTTGCACAGTTCACCTAGGAAGGAGAAAACACTTCACAATGATTTACACTGTATCTGTACTTTTGGGAGGAAGAGGGTGTAAGTATGTGAGTGAACTGGTTGCTTTAAGCTAGCTTACAATTGCAGATCAGGTTACCTGTGCACATAGGGAATGTAGTCCAGGTAAGCGGTGCTGTCTCCACCCAAGGTTTCCCCACACCCAAATGGAGAAATACAGGAGAAAAACAGGGAAGACGCACACTGCAGAACCAATTTAAACTTTTATTTCACTTCGCCTCTCACATGGCACAAATTTTGGGGGAGCACTAGCTTACACATGTTGTTTTTTTCCATTCAGTTTATCGAAAATCAATCCATTTATGGCCTTCTGTTTAATTAACTGCCCTGTGATATTGGGAAGGCTTTTTGAGCCAATTTTTCATACAACCCATTCGCAGCGCTACATATGTTGGCGGGCTAAGAAAAATATTGCGAGATGGTGAAATTATATCTTAATTCCCAGCTTCACCATAGTGCAAGCCATCTACAGAGTATGGCTGGCATAGTGAAAATTGTACAACGCCACAGGTAGGTACTTTTCTATATGTTCTATGTCTGTCTGTTGTTTATGTTTGATTAGAATTACCCTACAAAAGCTAAGCAGAAAACTTGATATTTAATATATATAAGGATAATGCGCACCTTACAGTGTAAATAAAGATATCCACATCACTCCAAAAAAGCTTTTTATAGTCCTTTTTTAAAGGAATGGACTCCAAGGTGACTTACTATCCATATATTATAAATATTATAATGTGATGGGTGCATTATTCTTATAATACATATCTAATTTGATAGCCTTAAGGCCGTGTACAGCTTTAAAGGGCATGTTCACCACAAAAATGGAAAATGACCTGCAGGGTAGAGCAGTAATATAAGTAAAAAAATAGTAGAAGGTCACACAAACAGGTTGGTAGTGTGGCTGCCACCAGTATTTCCTGCTTGCCTTGTCCAGGCAAACATAAATCTTGAAAAAAACACTTGAGTCCGAAACATGTTGTGTGTTCAGCCACCCAATAAAGAGCCCTTGTAGCCAGGAATTTACTTCTATAATGTAAAAACACTATACTCACATGCTACGTACTACTTGTAGGTCGGGATATATCCTTCCAGTTCTTCACCCAGCCCCCTCTTACCTCCTCCTCCATGGGCTTACAAACTTCCAGGTCTACTCTGCAATTAGGTCCATTATGAGTGACGTCATGGCCAATGACTGCACAGTATTCATTGAGGCTCTCTCTCTGAGGCGCTGTGAATGTTCAGTGCGTGTGTGTAAAAACTCTGAGCCTTCACAGTGCCAGAGAGGAGTATATTCAGCTTACAAGTAAGTATGGAATGTAAGTGAGGCATTTTTAAGGGGGAGCTCTACCTGCAGGGCAAAATTTATTTTTGGGCAGACGTGCTTAAAAACTGTTACGTCTTCAGTACGATTGCAATGCAGTAATTTTTGAAAGGAAAGAAGTAGAAAAACCAGGATTAATCCTCCATAACTCAGTGACAGTTTTTACCCAGAAAGCAGAGGGGGAAAAAGGGAGGAAGCGGAAGCCTTTCTTGTGAGTAACTGAGTTACGGAGGATTATTCCTGGTTGACCTGAGCTTGCAAAAGGAAGTCAATTTCAGTTTCTTCTACTTTTAAAACACAGTTTTGTTTTTACTTTTGTAAAAACTTTATGGGGTTGGAACGGTGGATTGCCAGAAGGGTATGGGAGTTGCAATGGAATTTTTTTTTTATAATAATCGCTCAGTGACAAGCTGAGTGATTATTATAAGAAAATTGTCCACTGCTGCTCCCATTATAAATTTTAGCCTCTTGTGATTATCTCAAATTAAATGCAGGGCAAATCCTGGCATCTTTAAGTATTTTATCCTTAACTGATTATTACACAAAACTAACTTGTGGCACTGTGACCATTTTCGTTAGATCACCAACAAACTACCATTGTAAGTTATAGCTTACAATTAACTCCACCTGTGCCAAGTCAATGTAGTGAAAATATCCATTTATCAATGCCCTTTAGCAATTACTAATGTCAGAATTACGTAATGTTTACCAGAAGTGTGAAATACCAAGCCTTACAAGATTTCAATAAAAAGTGTCCTTAAAAATATCCCATCAAATTGTTTGGAAAATCATATGCATACAATTTTAAACAATCACCAATATTAATTTCAGGGACAATGATTATTATTATTTATTATTGTGGATTTATATAGCACCATCTTCCATAGCGCTTTACACTTACATGTATCATTCACATCAGGCTCTGCTTACAATCTATGCACATTTATTGACACACACAACCTATCAGTATGTCTTATTATGTTGGGGAAACCTGAGTGACCAGAGGAAAACCCACGCAAGCCGGGGAGAACATAAACTCCTTGCAGATTGTGTCCAATTGTGGATACGAACTCAGGACTTCAGCGCTGCAAGGCATCAGTGCTACCCACTGAGCCACCGTGCCACCTGTATCTCTAGATTGCTGAAATATCCAAGCTAAAGTTCTGTATTGCAAAGGAAATACAATTCACATTTTTAGAAAATAGTATGGTAATTGCATACTTGCCATATTTATTTTAAAGTCTGGCACATAGTGGGGCATATAGTACATGCTTTCAAGACACCTTTAGATGCAATAAGCATTATGGAAAACATTACTTCCCAGCCCAAAATTCATTTTCACTAATTTTCAGTCTGAGACTTGTTAATTAGAAGAAGGGGGGAATTAAATGGATGATTTACTGGAACCTCTAATTAACCTTTTTATGGTGGTGTTAATAAAAGAACTAAAGCAAAACACAAGTATAGAGCAGCGGGGAAAGAAAGACTTGCAAGGAGATCCAAAACATGCTTAAAATGAGTGGAAAATGTTGTTTCATGAAAACCGCATAACAATAATAATGGTCAAATTGCTTTCCATGCATGGGTTAAAATCTGATTGCCAAATCTGATAATCATTGTGGAGCCAGAAGAAACATTTCCCCTAACAATGCAACTTGGGATGGCTTTGTCTGAACTTTTCTGGGATTATCAGAAAGAGTTTAATGGGCTGTTTTCCATCCTTAGGACAGCATGGGGATCACTTACGAAGACCACACATGCACTGTAAGCAATGACTATGAATTATATTGTATTACCTTGCTGCTAAATATCACCACAGTTGTCATTTGACTGACTGCACCTTCCATTTAAATAAAGGTATATAGGGCCTGTGCTATTCATTTGCAGTAACCAATTAGATTTAGCTAAAACAGTGCCTTCACAGGTATATTACTGTGAAGCATCTATATATAAAAAAAAAAAGATCCATGATTTAGTGATGGTACACACAATTTGATATTTTTTGCCAGACCAACTGCCTAGGTCAATGTTTTGGATGATTATCCAGAAACATTTCTGTTATTTATGACACAACCCAATCAGTAGTCCAAGCAATCAATAGGTCAGTAAACCCTGACTGATCCCTTGATCTTCCATGGACTGCTCAATTGGTTGGCTAAAAATATAAAAAAATATATGCCATTTATACTGGGCACATACAAATTCTTATTGTTGCCCAATGGAAATTATGATATTTATATGCACATTAGCATAGGAGGAACCTACAAACTTTAATTGTTGTTGCCTCAGATGGATTTAAACCCATGACATAATTGCAATGCACGGTGATCCCAGAAAACTATACATACCCTTTGCATATGAGTGAATTTGCTTTCTGTTGTAATATGAGCCAACAGAAAGCCAAGCTAACCAGTTTGTCCGATATTCTGGGGTTTAACGCAGCTTTAATTGTGTTCTGTTTAAAAGTTTCCTCTAATCTCCAAAGAACAGTCTAAACATTGTTGTCTACTAGTGGCCAATTAATGTTAAACATAATTTGCTATCCTCTAATTAAGCAATAAGCTAGATGCTACACAATCTAACAATATCTTACATAGCAAAATGGCTGGTAAGTATCTTTACTACACAGACAAAAAAGTTATCAAACTTTGAACAGAAAAAGTAGAATAATTGCAGACATATTTAATTCCTATTCTTAAGTTTAATACCTGATGGAAACTCATATATTAAAGCTGACGGTTTTAATATATATCACAATTAGGGCTAGTGCAAGAACTGGAAACAATTTCAGAGGCTCATCTGAACTAAAGCAGAATGTGCCAATTGGTACTTTACATTGTTACAATGTTTCCATATGTGTTTTAATACATTATGTTGCTAAATTATATGTACTTAGGATATTACTCATTGCAAAACCACAAAACTTTCAATTTCCTGTGCTTTTTACCTCATAGAACAAAGTATAAAAGCAGTTCTAACATTACAATTTCAAATTATTTTCAGGCAGAATCAGTAAACATTTACCATTTCATCTAAGAAAATATAATATGTAATAAATACAACACAAATTAGAAGAAACTATAGCTAGGGTGAGTGGAAAATGAATGGTGATCAAATTTAATCTAACTAGATGGGGTTGTGTGAATGAGTGTGTGTGCAGTAAGTTAAAATCACGTCAAACAATAATGGCAATATTACATATAAATTTTACATTTAAATTACACATTACACCACATTACACTCATAAAGGGCATATCCAGCCTAAAATAAAGTTATCTTAGAAATTTTAATCACCCCCCCAAACCTAGGTTTCACATTATCTATGTTTCAAAGATGCCCCTGAAGTTCCTTACCTAACGACGCATCCCTGGCTGCTCCTCCTCTGCTCTGCGGCTGACAGCCTCTCCAGTTCCTGGTTGCAGCTGTCAGTAAAGGCGCAGCATGACATCACTCCCAATTGCTTGACAGCCAGAGAAGAAGAGCGTCTGTCAGCTCAGAAGCCCTCTGCTCCTGTTTTGCTCTAGGTAACTATTTATTCTAGGTTGGACATGCCCTTTAAAATGCACACTCTTTTCCCCCTCAATTTATATTCCTCTCCTACCTTTAAAGTTTTTCCCAATGTGTTTTTCCTGTAATTTGTAAAAAAGATTTAAACTTTTCTAGTCACATCCCATAGGTTGACATTACAAAAATGTGGAACCAAATTTAGGTTTCATTTGTACATGCCAGTTAAAGAACAGGTTAGTGTTATGCCTACCTGTCCTGTTCTTCAAATAATCTTACAGGATCCGGAACTAAGACAGAAAATTACCCGGGAGCGTGGTCCACCGCTGGTTTCTCTAACAGTTCCGATTGTTTCTGGCTTTAACTAAGCTAGTGTGCACTATAGTTAGTTAAAGCTGAAAACAGTCAGGAATTGTGAGAGTCAGCGGTGGATCGCACCTCGGGGTAAGTTCTCTATCTTTGTTCCTGGCTTAATGGGAGGTAAGACATAGCTAGCTCCTTAACCTCCCGATCTTAAATTAATGCAAAAAAGGAATAGTTTCATTTCTGAGTGAAGTAGTAGCTTTACAGTCGAACAATGCTGCCCCAACCCCCATCAACCCAATCAATCTGCACAATAAATTACACCCATTCCTTTGGCGTTTTTGCACAGACATTAATTGGCAACTACATATGAAACCGTTAGATCAGCTAAATCTGGATCGGCATTTTTGTAATATCCCAATCCATCACATGAACTGCTCACACTCTTGGATAAGATCTTACTGAAATCTTGTAGTGGGAGACACCTTCTAGTATAAGAAAGTACTGGGAAAGTACTAGTATTAACAAATGACAGAAAAAAGGGAAAAGAAGACATTGAAAGTAGAGAGAGATATAAAAGGTGAGGGGAAAAATTGGGTACATGCCCTTGAAAAAAGCAACTATTAAAGCCTGATGCATTAAAGGGTAACTCCAGACCCAAATTAAGTTATTTAGAAAGATTTCCCCTCAAAAGCACACTTATGTTAAAATGTTATCTTTCTCACACACTCCCAAGCTGAGATTAGGTACTTACACACAGCCGATACCGTCAACATGCATCTCCTTTTCTACAGGAAATGACTGTCAGTCATATCAACGACGGGGACGTCACAGCCAATGGCTGAAAGCCATTACCGATTGAGTAGTTACAAGCGCTATTCTGCACACGCTCTTAACCAGCTCAAAACAAGAACAGAGACTTCCAGTAGGGATTGGTTGTTTGTAATATCTCAGCGTGGAAGCATCTGAGAAAGGTAAGATTATAACGAAAGTGGGATTTTAGTGGGTATCTTTCTAAATAGCTAAAGTTATTTTGGGGCAGGAGTTACCCTTCAAGTGCTAACAGTACTATTTACCGAATAAATGCAATCTATATAATAACAATATTGTAATAAGCTTTGGTCAGATTAATGTTTACAAAGAGTACCTGTACACACCAAAACAAAAATAACAGACGGAATCTGAAGTCTCATGGGATTTTAAATCGCCTGGCTTAATATTGTGTAAAATTCTTGTTTTAAACAGTCCAGCAATATAATATTTCAAATTTATAGGGGAACTGTGGTCCAAAATGACTAGGTAAATTGATAGGAATAGCTCTCCTGAGAATCTTTGCAATTTATTTTCATTGTTTATTTTGCATGTTTTGAAGATATTTACATTTTTGTGTGTATATGGCAGCAGCATCACCAGGTCCCTTGCACTTCCTTCTTCCTGCTCTCGAAACCATGTCAGTCAATCTGCCCTGTGTCTCCTCCTCCCCTTTGCAGCCCCACTGGTCCCTCCCACTCATGGACCCCATGGTCCCTCCAGTTGCAGGCCCTCCTTGGCCCATTCCTTACAGCCCCATGTGGCCCTGCCCACTAGCGGGTGTGCTGGCCACTCAGACTCCCTTACCTACTCTGTCAGGACTCCACACACAGCAGAAAGGGGACTTCCTGTCTTCCTCACACACTGAGGGAGTCTGAGGCTGTTCTCGCCGGCGGCACTGTGCAGGAGAAGCCTTAGGAATGTCACATGCCAGCCTCCCACCCTTTAACTTTCTGGTCAGTCATTATTATATCTTGGCCTGTGGAGCACGTAGAGAGGTGGTTGATGGCTCATTTTAAAGTAGGAAACTGGCCTTTCAACTTGTTGGAGACCACAGTTCCCCTTTAAAACCACTGATTTTACCACATTTTATGGCATCATCCAAGAGAAAAAAATGTTAATATATGGCCATGAAAGCAACCCATTCCCAAAAACGTTTTTAACAAAATGTTAAGGGAAAATGCCAGAGATAAATAGCTAACAAATGATGCAGACATTGTCACCTTTTATATCTTCCCAACCGTTGCTGCTAACATAATAAAAATGCATTCCTTTTTTTGAAGTAGTTAAGATTGTTTGCTTATACAAGGAAAAAAACAACCAATCATTCTGTAACCCTTACTACTGCAAACATCTGCACCTGTTTTAAATAGTGGAAACACTGTGTAAAGCATAAATAATGATAGATGATAATTATTTCCGTATCAATAAGACAAATATAGAAATAGCTGGCCTTGGGCCCAAGTTCTATTAAGATGGACTAAGGCAAAGTGGAAAACTGTTCTGTGATCTGACAAATTATTTTAAATGAACTCAGGCACAAAGTTGCAATGGTTGTTTCCAGTTCATTTCATTATATTGTTTCCCCTTTGCACGGTAACTTCTTAACATGCATGATTTTTTTACACTCCCCCCCCGAACTAATAAACTAATATGGGTAATACTGACTAAAACTACTTTTGGTATTTCTTACAAGTATAAGAAGAAGGCAGCTCTCATAACTGATTTTTTAATTTACTTTTTGTGCAGTTTTCCCACATTATATTATATTGTGCTATTCTTGCATGAACATGTTACTCCTAACTTTACAATAACTCTATCCATCACAGTTTCTAAAAATATTTTATTGTTTTAAAATATTTACGAAAAGATAGTACCGTATGTTTCTGAAATAGTAGAACAATTAGGACAATTTTAAAATATGATGAAAAAAATATGTATTTATTCATAAATACCTGTCGTAGGTCATGCCATGGACTACTGCGAAGGATGATCTCTTCATTTATTGGAGGCAGTTTCTTGGCTGTAAAACTTTTTAAATGCCATGTCTTTTTAACCTGTCTCTTTTTATTACATTCCCTCAAAATCTTTGACCAGGGTTTGCATGTTTTTAACCACATATCGTTTCTCCTCAAATGTGATCTGGAAGAACTAATGATCCCCCTAAAATCGGCTTTGCAGAATTCTCAGTTCTGTCTGGCCAATTAATTCCTTCTCTGTAAAATATTATTTGCCTCAGTTTACCCACAGGTAACGAATCACAACTTCTCCTTATTTTGAATAGAGGAATGGAAAATACATGCATCTGCAGGAAATAGATCATGCGCTTTACGGATTCGTATCCTGTGCTTGTTGTTAATGTTAACTGTGTATCACATCACATTGATGATATCTGCCTCTTGATGAATAAAGCTGATCATTAGATTGTAGCATCTGTATAGAATTTGATACATTACCCTTGTCTTTTACAACCATGGTCTCTGATTCTACAGTCTTTCCATCATTAGTCCATGACAAATGAACTAATGTTATTATTTTCCTTCTCAGGTACATCATCATTTCCAATGTTTTTCTTGAATTAACTTGCATCTTCCCTAATTACTTGTTTCATTGTAATTGCTGAGTCATCTTGGTCAACAGGGTGACTTTTGTGTTTCTCTATAACCCTGTTGTCCCTGTCTTTTCCACACACAAATATTATAGTTTCAGTTTTCATTGATTTATTAGATTATCCCTCAAAACCTTTTCTTTTTCTAGCCTCTGTCGTTTCTTCTTCCTTGAGTTTTTCATATTCTTTCTGTCTTATTTGCAGTTTCAATGATTCCTGTACAGCCGTGTGATCAGCTATTTGTTTTTTCTTTTCCTGTTTTCTGTTTTCTCTCTTCTTCTTTTTGCTTTTTCTCCTGAAGTTTTATCTTGTTTTCTCCTCCCCATTTCTCTTCTTTCTTTTTCCATTTCCCTTTGCCATTTTTTCTTCCTTCCTCCCTTCCTCTTTCTTTTCTTTAAGACCGATGCATACCTTCTGTATATACAAAAGCCCGATAGGTTGCCTGGATTTTTAGCAGCAGATTTATAGTGTATTTCTTCTAGCTTCTTTTCTGCTCTTGCCTTCTGCTCCTCAAACATGTTTTTTTCCTTTTCTAAATCATTTTGGATTTTGCCAATATAATCCTAAAATAAATAATACAAAAACTATTTAGACTCTTGTATTTTAATAGTATTGTCAATTACCTAGGGGACTCCTATAGTTCAAATATTTAAGAATGTTGATAGTAAACATATCAAGTTTAATAAAATATTCCATACTCTTTTTGCCCATTTAAGCAAATAGTGCAAACGTTTATTTAGTAGTTGAAACTAAAAAATCCTTTTGTTAAAAAAAACATTAAAAGTAATTTTTTTTAAACGGACAGCTTTGGTGATTTGTATTAATATTACAGAAACTTGGATAAAAGCGGTTGGGTGCTAAAAGAAAATATATGAAAAATGTATCAAAGAGTAATATCATTTAAAGTGCATGTTACCAATTAGAAATTTGTTACAGCATAACCAGGACCCGGTTCTGAAAGAAGATATGTCATATAGTTCCACCATTCCCTTGCCGCTATCCCAGGTTCAGTCAAAACTTTTAAATGGCAGCATGTAAATCAGAATTTTTTAATTTAATAAAACTGTTCACTACTAACAGCCCTCCCCATTTATGACTAATTTTACTTCTACCCTTCCTTTGCAGAGTAAAATACAAAGTATCTGATTGGAGAATACATCTCACTCTTCCTTGGTAGTATGGATTACATAGAAAGACAAGGGATACATTGTTTTAGACTGCAGTCCTGGCCTGTAAGTAAGGGCAAAATTTGTTTTTAGTATGAACTAAAGAGACATAAAACACATTTATAGCCCTATATCCCAGACACTGCTGAGTAAAATTATATCACTCACCTCGAGTTGAATCCATTGGAATGGGTGTCTGACTAACTTATTTTAAATAATATTTAAATATTTATTAAAGGGCACACTGTGTCTCAAAACAAGTTAGGGTTAAATAAAAGCCTGCAGTGTTTATCTTAAAAATGAACAGACAATAACATCTCGGGCTGGAGCCCGTGAAAAATTACATTGGGGTGAATATTCAACTTCCTGCTTTCAGTAGGTGGAGTGACATTACCTGACCTTTGCCCTGCCCGTCCGCCCCAGGGGAGATCATGCTCAGTTAGTGAATACTAGGGAAATCAGGGAGTACCTGGGAAAAAATTGACAGTTGAGAAGAGGAGCCTATTATGCATGCAGGCAGAGGCTGGTCCATGACTACAAGCTGGTCACATGGCTAAAACAGGAAGTGTTGAATCAGGAAGTAATATTGATGATCTTTCCAGCAATAACTTCTCACAAATTTTATCTAGAGATGGCGGTTTAGGTTTTATTTTGAAGGTACGTTGGAAGGCTTTTTCTTACTACTGTAGTTTGGAAGAATTCAAGACCAGTTACCCTTACCAGTTACCCTTTAAGTAAAGTAACAAATAAAATAAAAAATATTTTAAATAAAAAGGCAGCAAGGTGTTATAGTATATAGCTTAGCAGTCCTAGATGTTAAATGCTGCTAGATGGAGGCTGTATGGAGTTTCTTTTTTGGGCACTCTTATGTACACATTCATAACTCAAACTCCCCCACTACTTTAGGATAGTCACACCCTGAAGAAAGTCCCAGCCAATCAAGCCTGTTAAACTGCTTCTGGCGGAAGAGCTATCCATAGCACATCCTATTCACTTGGACATCGAGGGTCATATAGTGCACTTTATAGGCTCATACACATGTGCGATCGCAGGTGCCGACCCTCGACGCACAATGTGTACGAATGGCCATTTCGGGCCCGTGTATGGGCACTTTATTGGCCGAAACGGCTGCTTGTTCGGAGATCCACCCGGCGGATCGGGCAACGATCCCCGAACGAGCGCCCAATTTGGCTGATAAAGTGCCCATACATGGGCCGATTATCAGCTGAAATGGGCGTTAGTACATATCGCGTGTCGGCCCCCCGCGATTGCATGTGTGTATGAACCTTATTCACCCTCCACAGTGTTTACCTTCTGGTCCTCTATTGTTGTGGCTCCTTTGAAGTGTCAGTTATGAATAGTATATGTTTGTCCATGCTGGGTGTATCCTTCTCACACAAACACAAATATATTGTCTGGGGGTACATGCATTTTATGGTTCCACACTGTCAGCTGTTCCCAGACAAATCCTGAGTGGATGTTAACCCTTCAATCCACAAGGCCATGTGAATAGCCATGGCAATATGAAATATAACACCTTGATTAGTTATAACTTGCAAAAATCTTCAAATACAGCAGTTCTGCAGTTGCTTCTTGTTAACCTTCTTTCTCACTTAGTAAGGAGTACAAGTAGCTTATTGAACAGTGAGCATGCAAGACACACCTTCTTTAAGTACTTGCTTCTCTAACGTGAGTAAAGCATGCCAAACCCAGGGTTGATTTATTTTTCGATCGATTTCACCAGTTCATTTGAAGAACGATTGAATGCACATTCTGGCATCTATCAATTCATGTATGGATAGCCATAAGGAAAAACTATAAAGCATTATAAACAGTTAAATATAAAAGTACCTGGGTAGGATTAGTAAAAGTACCTGGGTAGGAAAACTGCTTCTGTCAGACTTCCTCAGTGTTCAGCACTATGCTTAAAGGGCATGTCCACCCCCAAAACTATAATCCAGGATAGCAGAGTCCATATAGGACTCTGCCTCCTACCTGGCCTCCGGGAGAAGTTGGCATGCGTACTGCAGCCCTTTCCCCCTCCCTCCCCCTCCCGATTTGGATTCCCTCCCCCTAATGTAAAACCCTTTTTAGCAAACATTGCCCCTGTCCCCCAGCCCCAACGCTATGTTTGTAATATCAGAAAATGCCCAGAACATTACTTACCTTCCCTCTTGCCTCCGCCGCACTGAACTCCGGCAGCCGCGTCCGTGATTGGCTGCCTCTCAGCCAATCACAGACGCGACTGCCGGTCCCGCCCCTCTGCTTGCATTTTCTCGCAGCAGAGGGCCGGCAGCGCAGCGGAGGCAAGAGGGAAGGTAAGTAAAGTTCTGGGCATTTTCTGATTTACAAACATAGCGGTTGGGATGGGGGGACAGGGGCAATGTATGCTAAACAAATATTCTGAAGGGTGGACATCCCTTTAAGTTTAGATTATCCCCAGCCTCTATTACTTAGTATGAGTCTTAGTATTTTCAACTACACATATGACCCATTAGAGGCCATTGTGTTTCATGAAGGATTTTTATACACTACAGAGTGGGGCCAGTAGTGGGTTAAACTATAGTTTGGGGGTGGACATGCCCTTTAATAATAAAAAACACATTTTACATTATTATTAGGTACTTACTATTTCATAATCCCCAGATTCATAACCTGTCCTCTGGACTTGCTAATTCGATCAGAAAAATCTGTAAAATAGTAAGGGATATAAATCTTGTAAAACTGGAAATTATGAATACACCCATTCTTTATACGTACACACAATTATTAACTACACACACATGTAAAGCTTTGCAGCTTTGTTTATATACATTTATTTGTCCAGTTTTTGATCAAAATCGCCTGCCTTACAAATTACTTGAATAGCTAACTTACTCATTTACTTTAAACACGCTACCAAACTGTTTGGTTACAGATCTGTAGGTAACAATATCGACAGATGCAGTTCTTTACTCCTAAAGGGTTCCTTACTAAGGATGTCCTAAAGGGTTCCTTACTAAGTATAGTCCTAAAGGGTTCCTATAAGGATTAGTCCTAAGGGTTCCTTACAAGTATAGTCCTAAAGGGTTCCTTGCTAAGTCTAGTCCAAAATAGAATTTCTCCTTGCACAATCTCTTACTTTTGTGGTGATGTAGCATTTAGGCTGCTAACCGCCAACAGCTTTCAATACACTCTTATATATAAGCTTTAATCATATATTGTGACATGGTAGTTGCACAAATTTTAAGGTAAGTAGCCATTCGTCAGGTGCATCTTGGATAATATAATCCATTATATACACTAAATACTGCATGCACTGTGGGGGATGGGACTTTCAACTACACCAGGATGTGCCAACCCTCAGCTGCCAACCTATAATGTGCTCTACAAATGTAAGTTTAGCATTTACTTTTCTTAAAGGAAACACATATATATTGCAAGCAATTAGTGTCATGCAGGTGCTAGACAAGGGCTCCTGAGATGGAACCAACAGGTGCTTAACCATTCAATTGAATAGCAAAGTACCCCCTTTAAGTGTAAGTGTGTCAGCAATAACCTGAACAAGTGAAGTTTCGGGAGTCAATAGAAGAAAAGCTACGTTTGTCTGCATATGAAACATTCAGTAATAAGTTAACGGTAACATTCCTGTGTTTACCAATGAACTGTTGTGGAATCGGTCAGTGCTTACCTATGAAAAGTGCACCAACATATACGTGTTAACATGACCCTGTCAGCACATCTGTGCACACAAAGTATTGAGCATAAAGCATGTGTGCTGTGAATGTCAGCATATCGATCAAGACAAATGGCATTCAAATCACTACCAATGAACTTGTGTGAATCGGTCAGTGCTTTCCTGTGAGTTTATTTGAGTGAGCTTTTAGAAAAGTGCACCAACTCTATACGTGTTAACATGACCCGTCAGAACATCTGTGCACACAAAGTATTGAGCATAAAAGCATGTGTGCTGTGAATGTCAGCATATCGATCAAGACAAATTGGCCATTCAAATCACTATGCGACTATTGAATAAGAGCAAGTTTTTGTTATTAGTGTATGATCCAGATGTTTCTGTCAGCCCGAGCATGGAAGCTGTATGTGTTCGTCATGCTTGTCTACAGGAGCATACTAATGTACTAATGCATTATCTATGCAAGAGTGTGGCAGATTGCCTGTGCATGCATAAGCTGCCAGCAGTCCGTTTGAAGTCTATTGTCTCTCTAAACGTTTCAGCATCCGTGATTGTTGTTCTACCACTGTGTGCTTGTGAGCATGGTGTCTATGGATTGTGTGTGTGGAAAACATGTCTGTGTCGTTATGTGAGCATGTATGTGCGTCACTGCATTTATAATCTTAACAGTTTTAAGCACAAGACCAATCAAAATTGCCATGGGGATTATGTGGTGGCTGGAAAATTCTTCATACCAAGAACACATCCAGCATAATGAAGAATGCATCTTGCAGTTTAAACCGTACACCATTAGCCAATTAGCACAGCTCTATTATTGGGAGGTAATTTGTCAATGGATAAGGCTAATCTCCTTTATAGAAATACAAATCTTCTCCGCCATAACAGATCCACATTTAAATAAATGTAATAACCCTCCTTAGGAAACGAGGAGTAATATCCCAGTATTCAAAAATCCCAGTGAACATTTGCCATTGCTAGAACTCTGGAAAACCACTTAATAAAAACATCACTTACCTAAACCTTTGTGTGCTAACTTTTTTGTCTTTAAATTTGTCATAGGCTGCATTAGGGTGACAATAATATGTTCCACACTAGTGCTAGTCAGTTCCTCCTAAAACATAGAATCACATATCAGTCTCCATGGTTTTACACATCTCTCTTACATAATGGTATTTTCTTTTGCAGTTGGTACTGGTTCTGTAAATATACAAAATATTGATTTTCAAAGTGTCTGTATCTGAAGAAAGCTCGGAGATGACAGAACTAACGTACTCATGGGTAACAAATCACATTTTACCAATGACAGAAGCACATGGCATGATTGTAGAATTCGGACAGTTATTATTACAGATACATATAGGTATAGAGTAAATCAATTGGATACATCTGTACAGAAAAATACTTTTTGTTAATATCTAACAATGCAGAAGCTGACTAGGAAAAGTTTTACATGTTTTATACTTATATATATTTAAATATATTTTTATAAAATGTTATTTATTCTAGGCATGAAAAATGGTTGTGCTACATAATAATTGCCCTATACAAATACGTACATTATAATTACCTTTCTTTCCATTAGCCGTAAGCAAACAAGTGTCGCCCCCTACCCTTTTTAATGGTCTGAGCATGCTCAGTGTGCTTACCTAGGGAGAAAGCAGTGATCTGGGAAGAGGAAGTGGTCTAACCGTTAACTTTTGTGACAAGATTCCATGTCTTTATAATGCTAAATTTGTGAAGAAAATAACTTTGAAAGGCAAGTGATGTGCTAAAAGTCCCGCAAAATAGTTATTTAGCCTATTAATTAATATGTTAGGAATCCTATATTGATGGAAGGTGTCAAAAATTCTGTTTAAGAATTTAATGGTAAATATCTATACTTGAGTATAAACAGAGGTTTCCAGGCATTAAAGGGGAACTGTGGTCTCCAAACAAATGAAAGGCCAGTTTCCTACCTTTAAAACGAGCCATCAACCACCTCTCTACGTTCTCCAAAGCCCAAGATATAAAGAAATGACTGACCAGAAAGTTAAGGGTGGGAGGCTGACGTGACATTCCTAGGCTTCTCTGCACAGTGCTGCCGGCGAGCACAGCTCAGACTCCCTCAGTGTGTGAGGAGACAGGAAGTCCCTCTCCTCTCTGCTGTGTGAAGTCCTGACAGTGTAGGTAGGGAATCTACAGCCCTTCACTTTCACTGTGTGAAAACAGCCCTTTCAGGCAGAGTTCTCACTCGCCTGAAAAGGCTGATCCACAGAGTTTTCTGGGCGGGCCTGAGTAACCCTGGCACCCGTGAGTGGGCGGGGCTTAGGCACCCACGATTGGGCGGGGCTTGGGTATGGGGGTGTAAGATAATGGACCATGGGGGCCTGCAACTGGAGGATCATGGGGTCATGAGTGGGAGGGACCAGGGGGCCTGCCAAAGGGAGGAGGAGACAGGACAGATTGACTGACAGTTCAGAGCAGGAAACAGGAAGTGCAGGGGACCTGGTGATGCTGCTGCCATAACACACAAAAATGTAAATTCTTCAAAACTTGCAAAATAAAATTGCAAAAAATTCTCAGGGGAGCAATTCCTATCAATTTACCTAGTCATTTTTGGACCACGGTTCCTTTAAAAACAGCTGAAAACCAAACCTCAGTTCCTGGTGGGCAGTTTTTGGGACTTTGGGGGGGGGGGCTACAGGAGAACCATATGGAGCTGGGATGTGAGGTAAGGATTAAACTACACTACATGATGGGGCCAGTAGTGGGGGGGGATTATAGTTTTGGGGGTGGACATGCCCTTTAAATGGTTAGTGGCTCAGGTGCTCCAGCCCTGAGCCCGTCGCACTCTGATATAGGATGATTAAGGGCTAAGGTAAGCCCGAAACTCCTTCGGGTCATTATGTTTTTGTTTTAATGTATATCAATAAAGAGTATATAAAGTTTTAAGGAGCTGTGTCGGCTGTCCTATTCCGGAGTGTGCGCCGGGCTCTTCAGTGAATTTCACGTGTTATTCAGTATAAAAATCCTTACCTTACATCCCAGCTCCAAATGGTTCTCCTGTAATTTCCCTCCAAAGTCCAAAAAACTTGCAATCAGGAGCACTACAGGGAGGGAAATTGTTTCCACCTCTGAGGCTTCCTCTTAGAGGTTTTTGGCCTGCTCAGAGCAGCCCCCCTCCCTCTCCCTCCCCCTAGTGTAAAATGCCCTTGGGGTATTGTAGGGCTTCCTCCCCAGTCCCAACTGCATTATTATTATTTCCAGAAACACCCCCAATCTTTACTTACCTTCCCACTATCCCCTGGCGTTCTGAACTGCCGGCAGCCGCGTCTGTGATTGGCTGCCTCTGTTTTATGCAAGCAGAGAGCCGGGCAGTACGGCGGAGGAAAGAGGGAAGGTAAGTAATGATCGGGGGAGTTTCTGAAAATAATAATAATGGGGTTGGGGCTGGGGGAGGAAGCCCTACAATATATTAAAAGTTTAAAAAATGGGTGTAAATGCCCTTTAAATAGTATATGTATGTATAGTTTATGTATAACGCACCACTTGGGGACAAAGCGCTGCACAGTAACAAAATACAATAAAGTCATACAAGGGGAACAAACACATAAATAGTTCAGTACATAAATATATAAATTATATAAATAGAAGTGCTAGAGCTTTGTCACAAGGGGTAAGTCCTTGCCCCGTAGAGCTTACAATATAGTTAGGTGAGTAACATACAGATACAATGGAATAGGTGCTGGACTGAGACAGCAGTGCAAATAAAACAATCATATACTGTGCTGGTTACCAGATAGGTAGGATGTAAGGCTAGATTTAAATGTGCTTTTGAGGTTCCTTGACATATAGAGAGGGGAATAGAATTTATGGTGGAGGAAGCAGTATGAGTGGGGGGGTCTGTATAGGTCTGCGATAAGCAGAGGGTACGGACAGGAACATATGTGGAGACTAGAGAGGAAATATAAGGAGGAGCATATATTTTAAAATCTTGTTTACTTTTCACAATAAAATTTCCTAAAATGGTGTTATTTACCTTTAATTTTTGCTCTGATAGAAAAGTATGGCTGTCTATAATGGACGTTATTTGGTTAATGTGTGCAAATCCTAACCCTGTTTTATATATAATTGTTTTTTGCGGGTGATATTTAGGAGAGCAGTTGGTTATTCAGGGGATCATGTGACTCCATGCTAGATGTTGATGTTTTTTCTAAAGTTGACACTGTCCTTATTGTGCAGCTTGGAGAAGGAATTGGAATTAAGGAAACACCACAGCAGAAATACCAGCGTCTCCTACATGAAGTACAGGAACTGACACAAGAAGTAGAGACGATACAGGTGGGACAGTTGTTTAATTTCAGAGGCATTATAAAAACATTGGTTCAATTCTTTATGTTGGGAATATTACTAAATTGCCTATAATACCTATTTATAATAGCCCTTATTTTACATGGTCCTTTAACCAGGTGAAAAAGGCGACTAGTAATGCTTTGATTGTTTTAAACTGCAAACTTTTTTTAATTGATGGATTTTTGGGGGGACTTTTTTACTAATTATAAACAGCCCAAATTCTGCACCCCACCAGAAGCCTATAATCTGCGAGTAACAGAATTCCTCTCTACTTCCCACCAATGGGTACAGACTGCTTTCCGTTTGCTGAAAATGTTAATGCAGAGACTTATTCTTGTCAGAAAAGGGGCCTTATAAAGGCAAAGAGGGGCAACGTTTTGAAAATCAGGGACTGGGTATCTGTTTTATTTTAAAGGGGAACTGTGGTCTCCAGACAAGTTGGTTTTAAATAAAAAGCCAGTTTACCTACCTTTTAAACGAGCCATCAACCACCTCTCTACGTGCTCCACAGCCCAAGATATAAAGAAATTACTGTCCAGAAAGTTAATGGGTGGGAGGCTGACATGTGAGATCCCAAAGCCTTCTCCTACACATTGCCGGTGGCAGAACACAGCATCAGACTTCAGTGTGTGAGGGAGACAGGACGTCCCTCCCTCTCCCTGCTGTCTGAAGATTCCCACAGAGCCACAGAGAAGAGTAAGGGAATCTACAGTTTCTGATAAGTCTTGTTGCTTGTGTACAAATAGACCTGAAGTGCCGCTTAACAATAATTCTAACGCAGATTTTGTTTCAAGAAATGGTTTGTTTTACCCCAAACAGCTTTTGTAATAATGTTTCAATGCGAAACGAAACTAACAAAAAGTATTCTAATATTTACAGCTTGGTAAAGCCCATTGAGTCAATTTTTGCAAAGACATAAGTGTTGTCGCCTTGTCATATGGGCTTCACCTGTGATTAATAATCGATCAATTAGTTCTCAGGTGTCTATAAAAAGAAACCCAGTACACTAGATCTTCACATCAACTGCAAATAGACCTCTGCAAACATGCCTAAGATTCACCCTGAGACTAAAGTGTTGATTATCAAGAGGCTGAAGACCAAATCCACTGCTGATTATTATTATTATTATTATTGTGTGATTACTGATGTGGCGCACACCTTCAATGTCTCTCAGCATCAAGTTCAGAGAATAAAGATAAGATTTGAAGAGACTGGAGAAGTTCTTGACAAGCCCAGGACAGGCAGATCCCGTAAGAAAACTGCTCCAGAGGACCGTTTGTTGGCTCGAAAATCCAAGGCAAGCCCATTTTCAACTGCAGCAGAGCTCCAGGAGACCTGGTCACCTGAAATCCCTGTGTCAACCAGAACAGTTTGTCGGATTCTGTCTCGAAATGGTCTCCATGGTCGAATCAGTGCCCATAAGCCAGCACTAAACAAAAGACAATTGAAAAACCGTGTTGCCTTTGCCATGTCCCGCAGCCTGCTTAAAGGATGGACACTGGAAAAGTGGAAAAGGTGGATTTTTCATATGAATCTTCTGTTGAATTACACCACAGTCGCCACAAATATTGCAGGAGACCTACTGGAACCCACATGGAGCCGAGATTTACCCATAAAACAGTGAAGTTTGGTGGAGGCAAAATCATGGTCTGGGGTTACATCCAATATGTGGGTGTGCGAGGGATCTGCAGGGTGGAAGGCAACATCAATAGTGTAAAATATCAAGAAATCTTAGCTACCTCATTCATATATTCCCAACCGTAAAAAAGGCCAAAATTCTGCAGCAGGATGGTGCTCTATCTCATACTCGTACATCTCCACATCAAAGTTTCTTATGGCGAAGAAAATCAAGATGCTCCAGGATTGGCCAGCCCAGTCACCTGGCATGAATATCCGGGTTGGATGAAAGAGGAAGCATGGAAGAAGAAACCAAAGAATATTGATGAACTCTGGGAGGCATGCAAGACTGTTTTCTTGGCTATTCCTGATGATTTCATCAATAAATTGTATGAATCCTTGCCAGACCGCATGGATGCTGTCCTTCAAGCTCATGGAAGATATTAAATTTGGATCTCACAGCACCACTGCTTAATTTGCTGACATATTTTTGGATTGGCTGTAAAGTAGATCATTTTCTGTATAGGCGACTACAACACTTTTGTCTTGCAACATTTTGACCTTTCTGTCTTGATTAAATGATAAATCTTTTTCCAGTGAAACTATTTTTTACCAGTACATTTAATATTATTTGGGAGGGCTTTAGCTTTTCACATGAGCTATTTCTAACACCAATTGATCAATTAAAAATCAGGGTAATAGGAGTTACTGCAAAATACACAGGCAACAAGACTTGTACAGCCCTACATTCTAACTATGTGAAAACAGCCTTTTCAGGCAGAGTTCTCACTCTGCCTGAAAAGGCTGTTTTCTGTATGTGGGGGGTTGTGTCTGAGTGGAAGGGGGCAATGGCACCTGCAAATGGGCGAAGCCACAGCGCCCTGAGTGCGCGGGGCCATGGCATCCGAGAGTGGGATGAGACACGACACCCGTAAGTAGCGGAACACCTGCGAGTGGGCGGGTCCAAGGGAGGGAGCCATGGGGGGGCTGCAAGGGGAAGGGCCAGGGGGCTTGCAACAGGAGGGGGGCTGCAAGGGGAGATTACACAGGGCAGAGTGAGTGTCACATGGTTTCAGAGCAGGAAGCAGGAATTGCAGTGGATCTGGTGATGCTGCTGCCATATCACACACACAAAAGTAAAAATCTTCTAAACTATGCAAAAAAAACAATGAAAGTAAATTGCAAAAATACTCAGGAAAGCAATTCCTATCAATTTACCTAGTCATTTTTGGATCACAGTTCCCCTTGAAGTTGCAGTTCTCATTCAATATGTATCAATGTAGCTGCCTATAAATACAATGGTTAGCTGTGCTTTTTACCTTTACTTACAGAATACAGTTAAAGATTCTGCTGCTGAAGAGAAACTGACCCCAGTTGCATTAGCCAAACAAGTGGCTGCCTTAAAGCAACAGCTAGTTTCCACCCATTTGGAGAAATTGCTTGGACCTGATGCGGCTATCAACCTAACAGATCCAGATGGAGCCTTGGCAAAGTAGGTTAACACTTTCATCTCCACTGATACACTGACAATGTAGCATATTCTGCAATATTATAGGTAGACTGAATAGTAGAAGGGGTTTAGTAGAAAGCCTGAATGAGGAGCGCACTTACCCGAAATGCTTCCTAATGTTCTGTTACTCCTCTCTCTGCTTCCTGGTTCTTCCGGTTAGCAGCTGTCAGTTGTGGATGTGACAGCAGACATCACAGCCTATGGGGCATATTTATAAAAATCTGACTTTTTCGACAAATAATTAACGCCGAACATCGCAGCGAAAATAGTGCCGTTTGGGGCTTCGTTTCGCCTTATTTATAAAAAAGCAAAAAAACACACTTCGCTTTTGAAAAAGGCGAACGGGCGCGATAAAGAGCGAAAAGTATCGCAGCGAAAACTTAACGCATCTAAGATGACTGCATTGCGAAAACAATCTAAACCTCTATAACAATCTAAACCCAAAAATGTCCACCTTACATTTACAAATAAGTAACCCATGTCTTATTTATCCAATCCATTTATAAATTCTAATTTGGAATACAATTCAATTTTCCACCGCACATTCGCCTTCCTCATGCGCGGTCGCTTTTCTAATGCGCGTTCGCCTTTCTAATTCGCGTTAGCCTTTCTAATGCGCGATCGCTTTTCCAAGGCATATCCACCATTATAATGCGCGATCGCCTTTATAATGCGAGTTCGCCTTTCTAATGCACGATCGCTTTTCCAAGGCATATTCACCATTATAATGTGCAATCGCCTTTCTAATGTGCGTTCGCCTTTCTAATGCGCGATCGCTTTTCCAAGGCATATTCACCATTATAATACGCAATCGCCTTTATAATACGCGTTCGCCTTTCTAATGCGCAGTCGCCTTTCTAATGTGCGTTCGCTTTCTAATGCACTTTCGCCTTTATAATGTGCGTTCGCCTTTCTAATGTGCGTTCCCTTACTAATGCACATTCACCTTTCTAATGCGCAGTCGCCTTTCTAATGTGCGTTCGCTTTCTATTGCACATTCACCTTTCTAATGCACATTCACCTTTCTAATGCACATTCACCTTTCTAATGCACATTCACCTTTCTAATGTGCATTCGCTTTCTAATGTGCATTCGCTTTCTAATGCACATTCACCTTCTAATGCACATTCACCTTTCTAATGCACATTCACCTTTCTAATTCGCGTTCGACTTTCTAATGTGCGTTCGCTTTCTAATGCACATTCACCTTTCTAATGCGCAGTCGCCTTTGTAATGCGCGTTTGCTTTCTAATGCACATTCACCTTTCTAATGTGCGTATAATAGGACCGAATTAAAAAGCATCAACAATGAACTAGAATTGAATGGGAAACACTATTTAAACCAGCTTATCATTGTGAGTAGAGAACATGTCTGAGGAGGAGGTGTTATTTTAGGGGCACTTTCCAAAGCTTGCAGCAGCTGCAGTGCTCTATGTGGAGGCTGCAGAGAGGCTACAAGGAGGACAGGACAGGGAACATGTGTCAGGATCAGACAGCCTCGTTTTTAGTCATCTGTACGAGCTGTCTGATGACGAGGTTGTTCGTCACTTTACACTAAATTGCCCAGCCATATTGGAGCTTTATAGCAAAATGGATTTGTTTGAGCCCAGGATGAGGCAGATCTTACAGTTTAATGGATCCAGAAAAAAACAAGGACCACCGAGTTGTCCACCTTCCTAAGGCACAAATACAAATGCATGAGCATGTGTTGCGTGCGAAAATAAAAGCGCAAAAACGCCACCTTCTTATGGTGCCAAAACGGCATGCCCCCTTCTTTTGGCACCAAATTGGCGTCCACAAAGGCGAAATGCGAAAATAGGACTATCTGACGTTGAAGATGTGGAAAATTGGAGTGTCATTAAATAGATAGCAATGCAGTATTGTTCCGAACAATGTAAAAATATTCCTTTATACACATTGAGACAATATTGTGCATTAAATATTCACAGCATAGGGTCTTTTATTCGCTTTCCTAATTTCGTGTTTCGCTTTATGTTGTTGCTTTTTTCGCTTTTTGTGTTTCCGGTTTATTTGAATGAATCCCATACCCTGCGTCTTCTATTTTGAAACACAAACAAATCCGTGTAAGTCATTTTTATACACATTACCTTGAAATTGTAGGAAAAGAACCACTTACCCACAAGCCAGCCCTCTGGCATCCGTCCGCTGGTAAACTTGCGGTAGAGAGCTGACTGGCACAAAATATGAGAGTCGTGGCAACTTCCAGGAAACGCACTGTTTATACTCATAATTCGCAGGTGAGAATCGCACACCACCTGGACATTAAGAGAATGGAAGGGTTTTCTATTAAGATACACTTCCATTCTCTGTTTAGGTGGTGCGAGCGCAATGTGCGCACAATCAACAGCTCCTAGGCAGTTAGGAAAACCCCCTTGCAGAAAAAAATCTGTTTTGATATTTTGCCACTCTGAATCACTGCATGGAAACGGGATGTAATCAGTAGACAAGGGCAAAATAGCATTTAGCACCTTGGGCAGGATCCTGGAAAAAGAAGGCTGACTCCTGCTAAGGAGTTGTGACGTCACAGCCTGGAATGTGGCATTGCCCAAAAAATAAAGGACAGAGAAAAATGTTGTCATCCCAGTCAGACACATTCCGCCTTGTTGATGGCTCCAACAAATCGCCCAGTTTGCCGTACAACTCCTGTATGGCTGGGCAATTTAGGCGAAAGTGACGCACAACCTCCTCATCAGACAGCTCGTCCAGAAGACAAAATCTCCTTAGAAAAAAACAAGGCTGCCTGATCTTAACTGACACATTTTCCCTCTCCTGCTCTCCACGCTGCTCATGATCAGCCTGCAAAAGTAAAACAGCAGCTGCTGATGCTGAAACAGTTTGGACATAGCCAAAGAAAAGTAGCTCCTCCACACTCATTTTCTCTAGCCACAATGATCAGCTTAAACTGCTTGTTTAAATAGTGTTTGTTAGCAAACAAAATTTATTGTTCCTGTTTTTTTCATAATGTGAAATTTGTAGCAAAAGAAGTGAAAACCACATCCAATCTTTGTTACCAGCTAGCCAGCTGTTCAACGTTCTTAGCACTATATTTAAATTTTTCTAAAATTGGGAGAAGACAGAAAGAAAGAAAAATAAGAAAGTTGACAACGCCTATTAACAACGTAAACGCACATTTAAAAAGCGAATGCGCAATCCAAAAGGCGACTACCGATTAGCAAGACGGAAGCGCATTCAAAAGGCGAACTCGTATTCAAAAGGCGAACGTGTATTCAAAATGCGAACGCGCATTCCAAAGGTGATTAGCAAGATGAACGCATTCAAAAGGCGAACGCATATTCAAAAAACAAACACGCATTCCAAAGGCAATTAGCAAGATGAAAGCGCATTCAAAAGGCAAACGCGTATTCAAAAGGCGAACGCGTATTTAAAAAACGAACATGCATTCCAAAGGCGATTAGCAAGATGAAAGCGCATTCAAAAGGCAAACGCGTATTCCAAAGGCGATCGCCGATTAGCAAGATGAAAGCACATTCAAAAGGCAAACTCGCATTCCAAAGGCGATCACAGATTAGCAAGACGAAAGCGCATTCAAAAGGCGATTGCGCATTAGCAAGACGAACAGACAGAATGAGTTGTGTAAAGGGTGAAGTCACACCAGCGCGTTTTTCTCGTTTGTGTCCGCGTTTTGCGATCTCACCTGCGATTTTTGCTAAAATGGAAATTGCGGGAATGCAAAACTTGCTGCGATTTCAGATTGCACGTCCGTTTGCGTTTTGCTAATGCATGCGTTCACCATTTTTGGTGCATTAACACATGCGTTTCCATAACGCAAGACGGCAAAAACGCATGCGCAAAGCCAAAACGCACAACAATCGCGGGCAATAGCGCTTGCAATTTTGTGTGTGATTCCTGTGCGTTGCAGTGTGGCCTAAGGCTCAGCCTGCAACGCACAGGAATCACACACAAAATTGCAATCGCTATATAATCGATGAAAAAATAAAAAATAAAAAATCATAGATGTGTTCAAAAAACATGCAAGACAATTTGTTTTTTGTGCATTAAAAATCATGAACAAATCCAAAATCCCAACAGACATGCTAAAAACATGCCTTTTCGCCACCTTCAGGGTCGCGCTAATATTCCGCTCCATTTAAAGCGAAAACACACTTTTTTTATGCGTTATGCCTTTTCGCTAAAATTACCATTGCGAAGTAAGGCGAAAAGGGTTTTAGCGATAGGTCGCGGAAACATTTTCGCAATTCGTTAACGCCACCTTTATAAATCGCGTTAACTGGCTTTTTGGCGAAAAGCAAATTCGAAAAGTTTTCGCGACTTTTAGCTCTTTTATAAATATGCCCCAATGACTGAATACGATTTAGTAGTTGCCTGCTCTGAGCATGTGCAAGCTTGTTAAAATGGATTGGAGAGGAGGTGGAAACCTATTTGCAAAGTGAAGGGGAGAGGAACATTGTGGTATTGGGGATTGGGTGGTAATTTGAGGGGGGTTCATGCAATTTAAGTGGCATAACTAAAAAATTTCCCCCCAGAATTTGTACAGTGACATTGTCTCAAAGGCCAATGTGTTGCTGCTGTCTTCTGAAGGTTAATACCAAAGCTAGATACATCATTATTTTTTTTTAATAAAATAAAGCATTGGTATAACAGGTAGGAATGATCTAGTAGCGCAAAGCTTATGGTATTTTTCACCACAAAGATGCAGCAGCCGTGTTTTATTTCCCCTTTACTGATAGTTCTGTTATTATTTGTCGTTTGTCGTTGATATTAGACGTCTGCTTACTCAGCTGGATGTCGCCAAAACCCAAAAAAATCCAGTAGGAAAAAGCCCAGCAAAGGTTTCAGATGCAGATAATGGGAATTTGGTGACTTATGAGCTACATTGCCGTCCTGAACAAAACAAGTTTTCACAAGCTGCAAAGGTAAGAATTAAAATGTGAAAATGAAAGGCTGGTTTTATTATCTGTGGCTTTATTAGCACATTGGGAGGCGTTGAACAGGAAGAGAAAATTGCTTGAAGATATTCTAGGCCTAATCTCTCAAACCTCTGCATCATCTCCTAGGTCTCTCTGCTTTAAAGGGAAAGTTCACCTCTAAATCATGTGAAAGCTTGTAAAAAAAGCTTGGAGAGCTTATAGATGGGGGAAAGCATATCTTTTGCCGCATAACAGATTGGTCATGTGTCTGTCCGCTTTCTAACTATAGTACTAAAATAATGAGTACTGTAGGGTATGGCGATACTATTTTATTATGGACTAAGAGTTCATTTTTCCAAGAGGTACACTTCTCTTCTTTAGGTCACCAATACTAAATTAAAATGGGCAAGGTAAAATCAGACAGGGACGGGAGATGTGAGAATGGTTTAAATATATTCCTGATAGTTGCTGAGGAATCCTATGTCCTATGATTAATTTATTTATTGTTAATAAGAGGATCATTCTAAGTTCAAAGGTTTTCCTTTCCTGTGTGTTTTTGAAATGTCCTTTTAGTACCAAAATTGTTGAGTCCATATCGGAATGATTAGGAAGTGTGAAATATGGAAAAATTGCTTTATTTTCATGAATTGTTATAGTATGTCTGTGGTTATTCATTCTTTAGCCTAACTGTAGTAGTTTGGGGTTTTAGGGTGTGATTTACCTATATACAATTTTTATTTGACAGGTGAACTTTCCCTTTAAAGGGTATCTCCACTGAAAAAAATGACATTGGCTATTATAGCAGTTTATAGGTAAACTAAGTCATACCTGGAATCTTAGGTTACTCTGTTACATATGTGCTCCGATCAGCTGCCTTTATACTGTACAGCCGCAAGATTCCTCTGCCTGACGTGCCCGCCTGCCTCCTATTTTGCCGACGCGCGCGCTCCCATTGGACATGCGTACTAAGTCCCTTCCGTAGTCGTGGCCTAGCTGACCCCGCGTCTACTGCCGACAGCCAATGGGAACGTAGGCATCATGTTCCCATGGCAATAAGAGATATCAGAGAGAGAGAGAAGAGAGAGAGAGAGTCCGTCCCCAGAAAGATGATGGATACATAGATCCCTCTGCAATACAGCTAATGACACTCCCAGCATCCCCTCTGAAATACACCTTCTGTCTCCCAGGCCCCCCTGCACACCTCCCCCCATTTGATTCCTATAAATTCTATTACTTTTGCAATTGTTAAAAAAAGTCTCCTTGTAACTTCCCCCCTCTCTCTCCCTGCACTATCAGCTGTGAATAGATTATAGAGACAGGAAGGTAAGGCTTTGTTTACATCAGGCATCACTGGGGTCAAGTGGGTGTGGCAGAAATCATAAATATGCATGTGATGATGCACATTGACTGACAGCCTGCCCAGCACAGTAGCAGACACACCCCCAGGAGCTACACAGCTTCCAGAGGCTGCTGCAAAAGAACAGAGCTGATTTTTGGGGGGAAAAAGGTAGGAGGGGGTTTGGGGGAAGGTGAACTTTCATATAGGGGAAAAAAAAAACGTTTTTCCGTCAGTGGAGATACCCTTTAAATGTAGAGTTTAAGGGAATGGGACCATGGGTAGCTGCCAAATTAAAACAAACAGTCTTGACTATAATTATATTTTAATTCTAGCAGAGATTGCTGTTTTTGATTGCTTGTTTTGCTTGTTATGAAATTACCTCATGTGGCAATGTCCTAATCTTCAGTTACATGTACAGATATAAAACACACACATCTACAATACATGGGTAAATACATTATTAAATAACCTTTGTGCTGTAAGGTGCAACCTGATATTTCTCAGATGGAAGTTTATCATGAGGTTACCCATGCACAATGATGAAATCTTGCATCATTGTGTGCGTACAAACAGCAGATGGGGTACATTTTCTTGTTGGATGTTTGGATGTCAGCTTGCAGGCTGAACATCCAAAAAATGCAATTTAGCCTGATGCTTGAATGGTTGGATTGTACAATATTGTGCTTCTCCATCCACAGACCTTTTGACAAAATACAATGTGAGTAAAGTTGGCCCTACACAAACAGGATACCAGTTGGAATTCAAATTAGATTTACCAACTACAGATTCAACTTCCAAAGGTCCATCTTAATCACAGGGTTTTTAATTTTGCCTTAAAAAATGAATCACAGTAGTAGATCCCTATACAGGTTTATATTGGAAATCTTTTTCTAAATTGCGATAATCCTATCAGAGCTGTGTAATTTGCAGATTTAAAATCTCTTGGTTTTTTTTTCTTTTTAGTAGGTTCACATGGGCAATAAATGCATGATATTTTTTACTGAATGATCCACCAACCAAATAAATTGCTCCATCAAAAAGGAAGGCGTATGGAAAATATTTTATCCGGAATGCCTGATCGTCAGTCTGCCATGTCCAGACTATTTTTTTGGCGATTCTGATCATCTGTGTAGTAATTCCAATGCCAGTCCTGTGTATTTCAGACAGCCTAAGTTTACAACTTTATTTACTACAAATAGACTACCAAGCTATATATCATTTGCTAGATATATGAGTGGAAAGATTTAGTGGTATGAATATTGACTCTTTGTAGTTAGCCATATTGTTTGTGTTTTTAGGAAATGGATGACTAGCTTCCTCTTTTTAACATTACAGATGGCGGAATTAGAGAAGCGGTTGGGAGAGTTAGAGGCTGCTGTAACCTATGATCAGGATACTCAGGTAAGTTGTAAATTAGCTCATCCCTATAAGCACATGTATTAGACAGAAATCATTGCACAAACATTGAACTTTATTTTACAGAATCCTCTCACTGTGGCATTGCAAGGATCTTGTTTAATGGTAAGTGGCAGTTGGTTATCACATAAGGACACACACACACAGACACAATATTAAAGGGCATGTATACCCCAACAACAAAATTTTATTTTCCCAACTTTGATAACTCTGATCTTGCGATACTTACTTGCCTGCCTGGCAATTCTGTGCTCAGCTGTCCTCCCTGGTGTTCAATCATGTCCTGTGTCGGATGACATCATGACCAGTTAATGACTGCTGCGGACTAGGCCACCTCCTCTGTGCATGTACATGCTTGTAACAAGCTCTCGCCTTGCTTAAAGGGAAGCAGCAACAATCAGGAAAGAGGATGGTGGAAGGGGGGGGGGGGGTCTGAGTATCTCTTTTCAAAAAGAACAGGGACAAAAGGAAGGTTTGTGAGGTTGGAGTTATCGGGGGTGGGGAAGGTAAATACAAGATTTTGGTGGAAAAGTGGACATGTCCTTTGAATGCTCATTAATGACTAAAGTGATACTTTCTCGTGTTTCAGGACACATTTGTATAGACAGGAGTGTGTGCAGGGTACATGTATTTGTGCTTGTGTGGATCCATTAGTCACTAAAAAGTACAAACATTTTCCTGTGACTGACTAACAGTATTTATAAATCCAATAACTGTATAAAGGAAACAGAATGCTATTATAGCTAAAGCTAACCATACACTGGATGATTCATCCGCTGAATTAACTGGTAAATGCAATACTAAATTGCTTCAAAATTGATTTCTCTTTATTTAGTATTATTTTGTACATTTGTGTGTAGCAGTGACATGTGAAACCTTAGCATTACTAATACAATAAGAGCACTTGTAACATTTCTACATTCTTTACTTCTTTACCATTGTATCATTGTAGACCCTTCATATCTATTTCACTTTCTAGGATACAGTTGAAAGTCTGCAGGCTAAAGTTAATATGTTGGATGTTGCTTCTCTAGACCAAGTGGAGGCCAGACTACAGGTATACACAGTGCATTGTAAAGGAATTCCATACACTGTAGTGTGAACATTAAAAAGCCTATTTCGTTAGCTACTGGGCAAGTCATTATATGAATGTGTATGTTCATAGTGGAAGGTGGGAATACTGTAGTAACATGAAGAGCGTTGCACTTCAGATAATCTGTGATATTTATTATGAACCACTACATCCAATTGCGTCTTTTTCCATTTATTAGAGTGTTTTGGGGAAAATGAACGAAATTGCTAAGAACAAAGCAGCCATTGAAGATGCAGACACTGAAAGCAAGGTAAGATGTTTACTATGACGTATTTTTCTCTGGGATGTTTTTGCATGATATTTTATCAATTACCTATATACTCGAATATGTTGAGATTTTCAGGCTTTAAAATTAGCCTGAAAACCTAACCTCTGCTTATACTCTGATCAAGTCCTAATTTAGATCCAAATGCTGCAGTGTGTTAAAAAAAAAAAAATCCTTCACCTGCATAGAAAGTTACAGGAGCTGATCTGCCATTACACTCCTTCCTGTAGTCAGGCTGCTGGACTCACTCAGCACTGTCACTGCTCAACTGGAAGCTGTAAATCTGATGGGTCTTCTCAGTTTGGGGCAAAATGGCTGCTAGTTCAGTGCAAGTGACAGCTTGGAACTACAACTCTCAGGTGACACTTTCAACTATGGGGGTCAGAGTGCCCTTTACTATATGGGGGTCAGGAGAATTGTAAATGATGGTAAGCTTAATTAAAAGTTAATTGAACATTTTCCACTCCACAACCAAAGCATGCTGTGAGTTGTAGCTTCCAAATATCCAGAGTGCCAAAGAATTGTGGGTTACTGGTACTGGATTTGGCTATTACTGTATGGGACTACTGTATAGGAATTCTGCTGTCCATTTAAAGGGCAATTAAAGCCTCAAAACAATACAGAATCAGAAGGCAGTAGTCATAATTTCTACCCTCGACTTATACTCGAGTCAATCCATTTTTACAAATTTTTCAGGTAAAAATAGGTACCTTGACTTATACTCGGATCGACTTGTACTCTAGTATATACAGTACTTCGAATTGAGAAAGCCAGTTGCATGACTAGTGAAACGTCTTCAAGAACTAAACTTTAAGTCCGGTTGATCTAACTGAATACAACCGATATAAAATGACCTGGATAAATGACAACCTTCACAAGCATACTTTGAAAGTTTTTATTAGATTTGACATTGTAGTGGCACTTACTAAACGTCTAAAAAGAGAAAAAACACATCCACTTAAAATTGATTAATGGGAACAGGGAAGGAGCTGATACGGGAACTAAGCTGTAATGGATTGTGAAGCCAAGCCTGGGAAAACTGAAAGTTCTTAGGAAATGTCATATTGTCAGCTGTTCGTTGGACTCATCTTGTTGCTAAACTGGGTAAATTCTATTTTTCAGGTCCTGCAGCTCTATGAAATTGTTCAAAAGTGGGATTCTATGTCTATTACACTTCCACAAGTAGTTCAGAGACTGGTAACTTTAAAACAGCTTCATGAACAAGGTAAAAGAAAAGTGAATATTTTAGAATTAGACCATGGAGACATTTTGTGTTACTTGGGTTGTACAGCAATATAATGGAAGCCTAGTAAAGTTAACCAAAGTAGCACAATAATGAATTCCCATGCTTCAGTTAATATTTAGAACAACATAATATCAAAAAAGAAGAGATAATTAAAAATATAAAGTCTGTTTTTTGTAAAATCCCTACAGAATCTTGTGATACCAGTTTTTCTTTAAAGGGCATGTCCACCCTCAAAACTACAATCTCCCCCACTGCTGGTCCCAGTGTGTAGAGTTTAAAAATTCTTACCTTAGATTTCTGCTCCAAATGGTTCTCTTGTAATTTCAGCCCAAAGTTCTACAAAGTGAACACCAGGAGCCTGGAAGAGTGGAAAACTTTTCCGCCTTTGAGGTGTCCTCTGAGAGGTTTCTGGCTTGCTCAGTGCAGCCCTCCCTCCCGATCCCTGTTAGGTTCCCTGTGCCCCTATTGTAAAACCATCCAATTTTCTGTAGTGTAGGGCTCCCTCTCCCACCCCCAACCGCTATTAGTTTGTCAAAAAACTACCCGATCTCTACTTACACTGCCTTGTTCCACCGGCGTTCTGTAGTGCCAGAAGCTGCGTCCGTGATTGGCTGCCTCTCGGCCAATTACTATTATTATAATTATTATTGTGGATTTATATAGCGCTAACATCTAACACGAGTAGAACATACAAACTCGTTGCAGATGTGTCCAAGGGTGGAATCGAACTCGGGACTGCCCTGCAAGGCATCAGTGCTAATCACTGAGTCACTGAGCCACCGATCATGGCCCGAACAGGAAACTAACCTGTGACCTTGATGTTATCAGCACCAGTCCAGCCCCTTGCTTGCAGTTTCATGCAAGCACAGGGCCGTGTCTGAATGCCCGTGGAACAAGGCAGTGTAAGTACAGATCGGGTTAGTTTTTTGACAAACTACTATAGCGGTTTGGGGTGGGAGAGGCATCTATAATGTCATGTGCATGTTTTTTCTTTTGTAGCACTTGTTGGATTGTGTGTTTTATGATTTATGGTTTGATTTCAAAATTTGTTATTTGTTCTTATTTTGTAATATAGAAACAGCTTTTTTTTTTTTACTACTTGGGGGGGGGGGGGGGGTTGTTTCCCTGTATAGTTTTATTTTAAAGGAAAACAACCCCCTAAATTAATATTTAATGTCGGGCAACCCTTAAGCCTTGTACACACATACGATTTGACGGACGACACGCGTCCCTGCAGTGCGCGGTGCAGACGCATAACAAGGCCATTTTAGCCAATAATCGTATGTGTTCGGTTGGGCGTCAATCCTCAATCCGCCATAATGGATCAACAAACGACACCCAACTGAACGCATACACACGTGTGACTATCAGCCGAAATGGTTGTCCAGTCGGACGTGTGAACAGACCATAATGCTATTCTCTAGTTTTAAAAAGTTACAATATAAATTTTCAGCCATTGAACACCAATTAAAAATAACTCTTTTACAGGCTGCCAATATCTTTAAGGCAGCCTGACAAACTATTGCTGTGGGGTGTCCTTTGTTTCCTGGTCCCTTTAAATTGGTCAGTTTTTGATTGATCATTGCTTAGGGTTCATACAAATACTTTGCCTGCTCCTTTGTCAGTGGTTGTGGTGTGTACAAGGCTTTAGAGTTTCTTCAATGATCTGGCTTGTTTCATTTCAGCTATGCAGTTCGGCCAGCTTCTTACTCACTTGGACACTACCCAGCAGATGATAGCAAATTCTTTGAAGGATAACACCAGTGCATTGGCTATGGTATGTATTCCATTGTTTAGTGGCATGAAGCATTTGGTCAATGGTGACCATTCAGTCACTGTCTGGTATCTGCTAGGAAAACACTACCTAACGATCATGTGAAGCTAGTTCAAGCCATAATTGAACTACTTTGTTTTATTTAGAATATTTTGTGGAAAATGGGGACCATGGTCAGTATCAGCACTACTCCAAAACTAGCCCTAAAATGTAACTAATTTAATGGCGTTTTAATTAATTCTATAGATAACTGTTGTTGTGCCACCCTTGTTTGGGTGAAGACAATATAGAAATCTACAAATACTTTAGCCACCTCCATTTTCCATTAGCTAGAAATGTCATGTCATTACTAGCTGATATCTTACTGACTGGGCCGAGCAGAGCTGAGCAGTGATGATATTGAATTCGTTTTTACTAGGAAGTGGAAGTTGTTGAACTCTGTTCAGCCTTATTTATCATTCTATTCTTAGCAGCTTAAAGTGATTAAGGAAAACACTTTTCCTATTATTTGTCTGCACTCTCACAGAGTTGAAAGTCCCTACTGTAATCTGTCCACTGAATTATTCCTAATGTGAACTTCACTAGTAAAGCTGTCCTGCAAGGACATATTACAGCAAGGATTCCATTGGTACAGGCATATAAACTCGTGTGACCTCCTATTTACTTTATGTGGAAGGTTGGCCAGGTGAGTGTACACATCCTGACTGCATTGGCTCTTTCCATCTACTTCAAACCTTAAATTCAGTTGTGCTTGTGATGGTTCTCATTCATCCAGGTCATGGTATATCTGTTGTATTCAATTAGATCAACTGGACTTGAAGTTTAGTTCTTGACGTTTCGCTAGTCATCCGACTGGCTTTCTCAATTCAGGAGACCAAACAGCAACTGCATCAACGTATGGCCCAGCACAGAAGAGCCAATTCCTCGGGTCAGGACTCAGCCGTGTACCTGCATCTTAAGGATAAAGGACATACCTTTGAAGATTGTAATGTTAACATACTGGCGAAGGAACGTGACTGGTTCAAGAGAGGTGACAAGGAGGCCATTTATGTGAAAATAAAGAAACCAAGCCTAAATAGAGGTGGGGGGGTCCGACACCAACTGTCTGCCATGTACAATGCTGTTTTTGACACCTTACTCTGGGCGTTCCTATAACACCTCTTAGCCACTATCCAATCACACCCTTAACACCTGGCTGTGATATGCTAATTGGGATTTTCCAGGGTACATAATTGCCACAGATTCTTGTACAAGTCATTCTGAATTGAGAAAGCCAGTCGGATGACTAGCGAAACGTCTTCAAGAACTAAACTTCAAGTCCAGTTGATCTAACTGAATACAACAGATATCTAAAATTCAGTTGCATTTTCAGTGATTGTTCCTGTGTGTGTTCTAAGTGGTATAACCACTGTAAATGCACATTTAAAGGCTTAACATAATATGGTGTGTTCTGTAATTCATTATACAAACATACAAAGGACATTAGATCCCTTTATTTTTTATTACAGGTTCAGAAGGCTATGAAGGAGAATTTCACTACCGTGGAAGATAATTTTTCCAGTATCGATGCTAGAATAAAAAAAATTAGCAAATGATTTTCCCTTCATCTCTACAAATCTCATTTGCAAAAAATATCAAGGAAGCAAGAGTTTCTGTAAACTCTGCACTTAGGAACATGTTCCTTACTATTGTACATATGTCTTGTCTCTCTCCCCACTAACCTGTCTCCTAGAATGCTTGAACTGCCAATGCATGGAGAGTCACCTTTTCTTTTATGCCAGATGCTGTTTCAGATCTGTTAACCACTTTTGCAATTCCACCCATAGAAAGTGCTTTTCAATATGAAAGGTCTCACAACAGCCCAATTTTTAAGGTGTTGCATGTTGGTACGTGCATTGTAAGAATTGGAATATCTGGGGAGAATTTTTGTGGCCCTTTTATTTATATGTCCTGTTAAGATTTATTTTGTGATTAAGTGGTCATCAGTAGCAATCCATATTGGTTAAAGGGCATATCCAGCCCTACAATGAAAAATTCTGTATCACTGAAATGAGGTTTCTTTCTTCTTTGAGCAGTAAAACCTGAATTTATCATTTTAGGGATGGACATGCCCTTTAACAGTACACTGAATTCTTCTTTGTTAAAAATCCCACAAAATGCATTTATATAATAAGAAAATGCCTTACTGCAAATAGCCAACTGATGATATAATTAAGTTATACATTTAAACCGCTTCAAACTGTATAGTCTCTTACTGGTTCTTATATAAAATGGATCTTTCCAAAATATGTGTGTGGTCCTCTGCTTTATACAGTATATTCCTTGTGAGAATGTCCCTTAAAGGAGAACTAAACCCAAATGTTTATACTCCAGAATCTGAACATATCCCCTCTAAAAACACCAATAAACTTTAAAATAGCAATACAGTAAATGACATTAAAGTAAATGTTACCACTTGAAGAACTGGATGAAATAACGGTCTATGTAGGGTGACTGGCCAGACCCGAGTCACATGCTCCCTTGTCCTGTAAAAAGATTGGCTAGTGGGTGTGACCAACTGTAACATTCCTGCAGTATCTTAGGACTGAGCATGTGTAAAGAATGAAATTGTCAGTAACCACACTGCGTGATACTAGAATGCTGAGAAATAAACATAAATCCATGTTAAAAAGTTACATTTCTCAAGAACCTTATCAAAATGAAAGGTAAGACACAAATGACTGCTTTTACGAGATCTACCTTCTAATTCAATGTTGTTCTGAGGCTTTAGTTGTCCTTTAACATTTAAAGGAAACCATACACCTAACACAACACTGGCTTTATATGAAAGTATATGAGAAAAAGCTGCTAATCTGACCTCATTCTGTACTGTGGTTATTAGAAATTCTCTTTCAAACATGCAAGCAGACACTTTCTCTCTCTCTCTCTCTCTCTAACAAAAGGAAAGCAAGAGGAATAACGGATAATCCAGTGCATACCCTTATGTACTAGAGTAAGCACAAAGGTAATATATGAAGCCAATTGTGCGTCTGATAAAGATTCCTTTTACTGATGCTGTGCTTTAGTAGTTTCACAAGGCTGTAACATAACTAGAAAGGGAATGTTTAAGTATATTCTTTGAATTTGGCTTGAAAGGCCGCATTGTGTTTTGTGTGAAACTACTATGGTGTTTGGGGAGGAAGCCCTACACTTTAGAAAAGGGGTTTTGTGTTAGGGGGAGGGAGAGAGAAACAGGAGGGAGCGGGAGAAGGTCTGCACTGAGCATGACAAAATTCTCCCGGAGGAGAGACAGGAGGCAGAGTCCTATATGGACTCTTCAATGCTCCTGGTGGGCAGTTTTTGGGACTTTGGGGGGGGGGATTACTGGAGAACCATTTGGAGCTGAGATGTAAGGTAAGGATTTTATTACAATACTTACTGGGGCCAGTAGTGGGTTAAATTGAAGTTTTGGGGGTGGACATGCCCTTTAAAGGTAGGTCAGGTGTACTCGTGTCAGGTTGGGGGATAAAAAAAAAACTTTTTTGATGATTGGTCAAAATGTTTTTTGTTATACTTACCCTTTAAATATAATTGCCACATGAATGGATGTGTACCTCAGTTGGTGTATGTACCTGTGTCAGGTTGGAAGTTAACCTTTTTTGATTATTGATCAAAAAATGTTTTTGACTATAGTTACCCTTTAAGTATGTCTGCCACAGAAATGAAAGAGTAGGTCAGTAGTGTGTACCTGGGTAAGGTTGGGAGTTTAAAAAAAAAAAAAAATGTTGATTAGTCAATATTGTTTTTTTGACTATAGTTACCCTTTAAATATGGCTGCCATGAAAATGGAAGGGTAGGTGAGTAGGCATGTGTTCCTGGATCAGGTTGGAAGTTAAAAAAACAAACTTGATGATTGGTCAAAGTTAGTTTTTTGATCTTAGTTACCCTTTAAGTATGGCTGCAACAGTAGGTAGGTCAGTAGGTATGTACATGTGACTCGTATGGGGTTTAAAAACTGTGTGTGCTGCACAGAGATCTGACACCATGGTTAAACAGTCACTGACAGAGATAGGATTGAGGCAGCATAGAGTACATGACTAACTTTGCAAAGGGGCAATGTGTTTTTTTTCACTATAGATGCCCTTTAAGTATGGCTGCCACAGTAATGGATATGTAGATCAGTAGGTGTGTGTGTGTACCTGGGTCGGATTAGGGGTTAAAAAAAAACAAACTTTGTTAATGATTAGTCAAAAAGGGTAGGTCGATAGGCGTGTGTACCTGGATCAGGTTGGAAGTTCAAAAAAAAACAACACCTTTTTTGATTATTGATCAAAATTAGTTTTTTTAACTTTAGTTACCCTTTAAGTATGGCTGCAACAGTAATGGATAAGTAGATCAGTTGGTGTGTGTACCTGTGTCTGGTTGGGGATTAAAAAAAAAAAGTTTGATTGGTCAAAACAAATTTTGGGACTTTAGCCAAGGGAGGCTGAAGGCACGGGAAAGGTGATGTCAGATTACAGTGTGATGCTCCTGGTCTGCAAAAAACATGTTGGAAAAAGGATGTATCTTCAAAGTGGCTGAGCGGATTTTGATGGGGGATGGCTTGTTTTAAAGCTACATACATGGCCAATAACATATAAAAGTTTTAGGAGTGGACATTGCCTTAAAAGGATAGGTTCACTCCAAAAGTCAAAATGGCTAATTTGGCAACAAAATGGAGTACACCCCAAATTGTGCCCATAGTTTAGACATTAATGGCTGTGTGTTATTTTGAGGGGACAGCAAATGTACAGTTTTACAAGCTTACTACATTGTATTAAAATGTCATATCTTCAATACCTCCCAACATTTTGAAATTTAGGAGGGACACACCCACTTTTTTGCTTCCACCCATTTTAAAGAACTCTATTCCCATTTATACTGCAAAATGTTAAAGTGTATGGGTGGGTACACACGAAGGGACTATTTGTCCCAACCGAGCGCTCAGCTGGGACAAATAGTGGCCGCAGCCTATAGTTCATGCAACCATTTGGCGGTCCTGTAGGGATCTGACGTGATTTACTGACATGTCCGATCCGGATGATGGACATTGGTTGCGGCGGCGGGCGAAAGTGCCACAGATTTTTCGGCCCAAATGACCGATACACGTAAGTACCGGCCAATTGGGCCCGTGTACCCAGCCTTAGATGTGGTTAAACCGATGCTATGAAGTAAATCTGTATTCAAAGGTAACAGAGATTAACTTCTTAGTGAAACAAAGTAGTGCAGTCCAGTCTATAGTTTCTTTCATGGAGTAATCCCATTTTATATATGTAACAGATTAATTTACCACTCAGGGCTACAGTCTGGACACAGAGCCATCTGCTGGGGAGAAGCTGCAGGGAGGTGGGAATAAGCAATCTCACCTTCCTGTGAATAATAGATACAGATTTACTGCACTACATAGTATCAGTTTAGTGTCCCTTTAAGATAACGGTAACAGACTAATGAACTGGAGGGCTGACTAATACTGGCTAATTAATTAGAAGGCTGGTTGTGATTTACACTGGCCAGGGATGAGAGCTGGCAACCCTGGTTAAATGTAGTTATATCCCCGAGACCCCCCCCCATACACTCGTTTGTGTGTGAAGTGCATTTGCGAGCACTTTTGAGGCTGGAAAATGTTCACCCTCACTGCAGTCATCTACCTGTACTTAAGTAAAGGGGGTTGCCCGTGGCTGAGGGAAATCTGCAGTTCCAAGCATTCTCCCTATGCTTTACATAGGCAGAATGCTCTGGACTGTGTGTTCTAGGGTCATTTTTTGAAGATAGTTCATGTGTACAGCTTGACACAGTACAGAGACAAGCAGCTACTACCCTCCCCCAAGCACCACCTAAACTTTAACATGGCATCAGTCAGTGGTCTCCCAAAGCAAACCCACTGACCTGTACAAGGAAATGATTTCACATTTGAGCTCACACTTCTCCTACCAGCGCTGTCAGTTTCCACTCTCAGCAGAGGATGTGATGGGGAGGTGTCTGTCCTGTGCTCAGCCATGAAAACTTCACGCTCCTCACACTCAGGGCTGGGCCACACTAGCACGTTTTTCACACGTTGCTAAACCGTAAATCGCGGGAATGCAATGTAAATAGTGAAAATGCGAAATACTCAGAAATCGCACACGCAAACCACATGCGATCACGCTTGCGATTTCGTGCGTTGTAGTGTGGCCTTGGCCATTGTTAAACTGATCGTTAAATTCATTTACAATTTTAAATTACCAATAGATCATAAATCAACGATAACACGATCGTAGATTTACGATCCCCATAGAATACCTTTGAGGTAGTTTACTACCGCATGGTGTTCTACAACTGAATGTTTGGTGTAAATGTGTAACACCATGGCCCTCAGTAACTTCCTCATGCCAGCGGGGCACTGGTCAGGTCTTAGATACGTTTTTTTTTAAAAAAATACTTCTACATGACAATGACTGGCCAGTTCTAAACTGGGACAGTTTGGGAATTTTAAGTAGGTACCAGTACTTCGTAAAATGATGGTTAATGATGGTTGGGGACTATGTTGTCCCAAAAAAGATTTCATTAAATATATATAAAAAATGTGAAGGGTGTACTACCTTTCAATAAAATACTGTATATCGAAGGCAATGTTACATGTGTGCTGCCACACCTCTTTTCTGCCCATAATGAAGCAACACGAGCAGTAAACCAATTGTTAATTCCCTATTGGTTTAGTGATCGTTTTTGTAAATTAACGATAACCATTGTATGCGATCCCCATAGAATACTACCACATGGGATTCTAAGATTGAAGGTTTGGAAAAAATGTACAACTGCGGTTGTACATTATTGAAAACTTACGGTATGGGGGGGGACAGTAACTGGAAGCTTTATTTATTTTTTTAAATGTAGATTATTCCCCACCCCATTCGCATTACTAAGGGCTTTTAAGCTAGTGTGGCCCAGTTGATGGGGGGGGGGCCTTAAAATGATTTTACTGCAGTGGTATTTTACAGTTTATTGGGAGTATTTGGAGGTTTAGTTCTCCTTTAGAGCTTTGTCTCATATTATTTAGCTTATTTGACATTATATTTGAATACACTCATTAAATTCAATCACACTGGAGAGTGCCCAATATTCATAGGTATGTCATGACAGAAACTTGCTTTGCGACCTGTGGCACATTCTGGACATGAAAACAATACACAGAGACAAATGGTTCAATTTAGACATTTTATCACACTTTTCATTTTAATACTTGATACAAAATAAAACAACCCCTCAATAATCAGAAAACAAAATCTAAAAAGATTTCAAAATATTTTCATCTGTTAAATTAAAGTCCACTTTCATATAAAAAAGCTAAAATTCACAATTGTAAAAGTTTGTTGTGTTTTTCCTTTTTTAATGGATTTTTTTTTACAAAAAAATATTAAAAACTTAAAAGGGAAAAATATTTTACATGAAAAGGCAAGCAATGATACAAATTTTGATGTTTTCCTTTTGCCTTAATCATTTAAATCATTTACAATACACAAAGTAATATACAACATTTACAGCAACAATAGGTTATACCAGGGACGAACAACTTGTGGCTCTCCAGCTGAACTGAACTTTATCAACATACTATAAGTTACATTACATCAGCCAGAGGCCTGCTGAACCCATCCCTGGTAATACATTTGCATATCTGAGTGTATAGGTTAGCCCTGTCCCTGAAGAAGAGGACTGAAATGCATTGTGTAGAAGTGCTTCACAGTCTCACTCAACAAGAATGGATCTTTACTTAGTGGTGAGTCTAATTAGCTATTTGTAGTGTGCAGTGAATGGGTTTCAGTAAAAATCCATCTTTTATGCGCACTTTTCCATAGAAAAGAAATAAATTCTAAGTGTCTATATGCTTTTAGAAAGCCAGGCCCTTATTTACAATGACTTATAGAATTACAAAAGTATGCAGCAGTTATACAATGGCTGGATTCCTTTTTTATTCAGCACATAATTCTGGCATTCTAATAATCTTCTGTGTAAGGCTTACATGACGTGATTTGGAACATGGCAGCATATTAATGAGCTACATTCAGTTTGAAGTGTCTAATGTAGCTTGAAAGGGAAAAGAAGTTGTATTTGTCTCTCCTTTTATTTGTTTTATGCAATGTATAGCTGAAGCAGCTGCAAACTATAATGGCAATGTACAGAGTTTGTGCTCTAACCCTAACGTTTGAATAGTTTATGACAGCAGGACTGCTGCATTATCGGCCCCAAAAGTTATGTTTAGTAATATTAGCATAAAGTACAGCACTAGTTATTTGCAATGGAGATTTCTCGGGTGAAAGCCATGGGCTTCGCTTAGCGAGTTCTGCCCACGCTGCACTTGTACAAACAGTCACAGTGCAGTATGGATTGTTTTTCCAGGGCAACATAAAATATATATAGAAGTAAATAAATATATATTAATAAGAGGAAAGAGGACTAGAAAATTAATATAACAAGCATACACACATTTTAAAACGTGATCATTGTTACTGTAATTCTTTTTTTAAAGGAAAGTGATAACTAAAATCCCAGTGACCTTTGTAGGTCAAATCAGTTTGAAAAATGTGATTAAGTTCTATATAGCTACAGGAACAGGAAACATAGGAACAAGAAATATCTCATGGCGTTTCAACAAATTAGCATGAAATTCTATCCATACAGAGATCTCACCCACCTTGAAGTTCCCTATGTACCTTGTGTGACAGCCAAGATATTCTACCCCCAGTGTATGTGTAGCTTGGCACCTCAACTGGTAGACTGGGGAGGCCATAGCTTTCAGTACACAAAGCTTCATTCCGAAGCCAAATCGTAAGGTTACATTTTGAAAAGTAAATAGCTGTATGGTTAGCACAGTTTTAAAAAAATAAGGGATTTTTTAAAATTAGTTTCAGTTAACAGTCAAAATATTTATCTGTTTATAAGGTTAAAGCAGCTTCTGGTTTTCTAAACATTTGCTCTATATTGCCACGGTTTCCTTGAAGAAGATCATACGGTTAAGTCTCATTTCTTACAATTCCCTGCAGTTCATTACGTATAGACAGGCCACTGGAAAAAGAATGGCTCTAAGGTGAACAATTTGCATTGTTTTTAAAAAGAAGTATTACCAGTAACTACATGCATGTGGGTTGGCTGTACCTCACAGGAACCAGCAATTAACCCTTAGTATGTTAACAATTGCATTAGTCCCCATCAGGGTTGCGTAACTTTCAAATACAGGATTCTACTAGTGCTCTGATCAACTTGAATAAAAGAAAGTAATCTAAACATGTATTTTTAAACAATATGGCTGCTTTCTACAAGGCCACGTGAATGTAGTTAAAATGCTAACATGTAGCTAACATGTAGCATTCATGTTAATAAATGTCCCTGGAAACACGGTTGGCCATTAGGAAGATGGTGCTCTTTGCCCCTCCTGGTCAACTGTGACTTTAGCACAAGCAAAAAGGTTAAGAGATGCACACTAAAGTAAATATAGAATTATTCAAGAGAATCACACACACTACATTTCAGGGGATCACACTGTCCCCTTCATCAGGTGTGAAGGGGACAGTGTGATCCCCAAAACGTAGTGGTTGTGCTAAAGTCTGAGTCTCTGGGTAGAGGACTTAAAAGTCTTGCACCTACTCAATTTTCTGGCAAATTTCCACCAGGTGTGCCTGGGACCTATTTGTTTGTGTATCCACTATTACTACACAAGGAACAGATCAGAACTGCTGACAGTATTTGATGACTTAGCACCCCAATGGCCAGTCCTGTCAGAGACAACCGGTAAATGCTGAATTTTCTTAATGATCCTCACTTGCTTTAGGGGAATCAATGAGCTCCATATGTGGACTGACTTCCATATGAAGAAAAAGGTTTTATAATGTCTTCTCTACATCTAGTGATGTAAACGGGTAACAATTATTTAAGTCACTATGATAATGGATTCTAGAGAGAATCCAAATTTTGTGGGGAAAATGCATATAAGCAGTTTGTGCTTTAAAGGGCATTAAACACTTTCCTTCTTGGGCAAAGAGATACTCAAGTGTGACATGTGCTAACTCAAAAAGAAAGAACAGCCAATACATTGCACTTTATCTACATCTTTTCTCAAGTACTTTAAAAAGCATGTGTGGTCATCCTGCAGGCCATGGAAGGGTGGTTTATGGTTTATTTGCTATAATCCCACTGTCAGAAATATAACAGGATCCCAGGGTGTTGTATAAATGTATCTATACAGTTTCCTGACAATGGTTTATGGGATCGATTTGAGCAGAACCGTGAGCAATAAACTTCCAAATGATTACAGTATTGCTCTGCTGATTAAAGGGGGACTATTCCAACGGGATTCTAGATGCAAATGGTTCTAGATATTATTGAAACTAACAGCATTTCATTATAATTTCAGTTAATAAATATTATAAAAAGAAACAAATGTATTAAAATTCTTTTTCATCTAAATTAATATGAATAAGAAAACTCCCAAAACCAGACTAAAGTGCCCTACACTGTAAAAGTTTTAAGGAGAAAAAAACCCCAAACCTCTGACGTATCGCAATACCAATATTCCAGTTAGGCTGTGTTTTCATGACTTTTTGCACATGTGCACACTAGAAAGTGTGGTAAATATACAAACATATTGTAACATGGCAACACATTGCCAAACAAAATGAAAAGGCAACACAGGTTGTGGTAAATAGCTCCTAGCAAGTAAGTAGATGATCTCATACTTTCTAAAAGTATCCATCATGTTGTACAGACATCCCAAACTATTTGTAAATAGTTACATAAATGAAAATTCCTATAAGTAGCCAACGTAAACAGGAGTGCCACAGAATTTATGGAAAAAGTTTATGTTGAACTGACTGTACCACAATTAGTTTACAGTGCAGGAACTGCTGCTTGATATCATTTAGATCTTTGGGTGGGACATGGGTTTGGGCATTTAATGATGTGTATATGGGCACTATCATCCATGCTAGATACAGGATATGTGTACCTGACAATGACTTAAATTACTGCATATTAAAACTTACAGGAATTATTTGCAGCTGCAAATTATAAAAAGAGAACTTTAATGATTATTTTTAGCTGAAGGAATCTTGGCTTTAACTTAGATGATGACTTAGTGTTATTGAACGTGAATTTGTAAACAGAAGGTAGACTGTGCCAGTTTGCAATGCACTGCATACTGTACAAAACAAAATCAGTAGGAATTTGAGGGGGGAAGTGCCTTTTACAAAGACCTGATGAAATTTGGCCAACTATGGTTAAGGAGCTGGACTGGGATATGAAGCAGGAAGAATGGGGAAATATGTTATATCATCCTTCTCCTTCTGTTCTTGGCAGGTCGACCAGGTCTGTTTGGACGGACAATAGGACGGTCAGTCTGAAAAAATAAGAGGTTAATGGTGAATAAATCAGATATCAAATGTGTGTAAAACATGTGTATATAAACAAAGTCAGAATCTAATTGTGTAATAAAAAATATAATGTATGTAGAACATGTGTATATAAAGTGAAAGCCAGATTCTAATTGTGTAATATAAAATATAATGTATGTAGAACATGTGTATATAAAGTGACAGCCAGATTCCAATCATGTAATATAAAATATAATGTATGTAGAACATGTGTATATAAAGTGACAGCCAGATTCCAATCATGTAATATAAAATATAATGTATGTAGAACATGTGTATATAAAGTGAAAGCCGATTCTAATTGTGTAAAATAAAAAATAATGTATGTAGAACATGTGTATATAAAGTGACAGCCAGATTCTATCATGGTAATAAAATATAAGTGATGTAGAACATGTCTATAAGTGAAAGCCACAAAAACCACCAAACCCTACATTTATTAAAGCCTGGCACCAAGACCTAGGCACAGAACTAACTAACGAACAATGGTCAGATACCTTCCTAACAATAAATAAAGGGAGTTTAAACGTAGCCCTCAGGAAACATCCCTAAAAGTGCTATATAGAGCATACAGAGTACCCACACTCCTAGCCAAAATATACCCAAACACAAGCCAGAATGCTTTAGAGGATGCACGAACTAGGATCATTTTATCACACCTGGTGGCAATGTTCGATAGCCACAACCTACTGGTCCAAATATTTGAAATCACCTCAACAGTCCTAATAACATTCCCCCGAACCCCAGAATAGCATTCCTAGGAGAAGAAATACCAGAACTCCACCACCAAAACAATAAACATACAATATATAATGCTGGCAGCAAAAATACCATAGGAGCACAATGGAGGAAAACCCAGCTCTATCCCAAACAGGTAATAGACAGAATAAACACCATCATAACATACGAAAAAATGTTCCACTCACAATGATTCAATACAGCTCTTTCACAAAACATGAACACTGTGGATCTATAGTACATACGCTGCACATTTAAGAGAATGGGCTCTGGGATAATATAGAATTGGAAAAATGTAACAATATGTACTAGTGATACTAACCCATATTATGTAACTACTAACCTACCAGAAACAAACCGGATATGAAAAGACAAGGAAAAAAAAAAAAAAGAAAAACCTACAAATATCAACGACTGTGGCTAACAAATAGCTCAACCAAGACAAAGACATTACAACCAAGCAACAAGAAAACTTACACCGAACTGAAAATACCCACTACCCCCTCTACTACCAAACCCAGGTTCGCCCCCTACACACCCTCCTCCCAAAAACAGTTTATGAAACAGTATATGTTATTGTTATTTACCATGTTATACAAAATAAAAAATTATTGACCATTAAAGTGAAAGCCAGATTCTAATTGTGTAATATAAAATATAATGTATGTAGAACATGTGTATATAAGTGACAGCCAGATTCTAATCATGTAATATAAAATATATGTATGTAGAACATGTGTATATAAAGTGACAGCCAGATTCCAATCATGTAATATAAAATAAATGTATGTAGAACATGTGTATATAAAGTGACAGCCAGATTCCAATCATGTAATATAAAATATAATGTATGTAGACATGTGTATATAAAGTAAAAGCCGATTCCAATCATGTAATATAAAATATAATGTATGTAGAACATGTGTATATAAAGTGACAGCCAGATTCTAATTGTGTAATATAAAATATAATCAGGTTTTAATATAGATAAAATACCTCTAAAACCCACGTTAACCCAAAGTAATATCGGGTAATGTGTGCTTTTTTTTAACGGATTTTATGACAGCGCCTTTTCCAAATGTTTTTGGAAATAGTGATGTGCAACCGATACAACCCTTTTTGTTACGTTTTACGCTACCTTGTTTTGAGCGTTATGTGTAGTTTTTTTTTGGGAGTAGTGTTCGTGTTGGTAGTAGGTTTTTATTTTGTTGTTTGTTGTTTTTTTTTTTGTTTGTGTTTGTGGGTTTTTTATTAGTTGTTTTTGTTGTGTTTTATTTAGATTGTTTGTAAGTTTATTGTTTGTGGTTGTTAGTGTTTTGTTGTGTTTTTTGGTTTTTTGTAGTAGTGTTTGTGTTTTTTTGTGGGTAGGTATTTTATGGTTGGTGTTGTTGATGTTTGTGTTGTTTAGTAGTGTTTTTTGTTTGGGTTGTGTGTTTTTTTGTTTTTCTGTATTTGGGTTTGTGTTTTTTTGTTGATTTGTATGGTTGTGTTGGTTTTTGTGGTTTTTTTGTTTGTTTTTTAGTGTTTTTTATTTTTTTGTGGTAGTGGTGTTTTGTTTTAGTTGTGTTTGAATTTTTGTGGTTGTTGTGTGTTTTGTTGTTGTTGTAGGTTTTGTTGTTTGTTGTTTATGTTTGTTTACTTGTGTTTTTTTTGCGTTTTTTTTTGTTTTTTTTTTTTTTTATTTTTTTTGTTTTGGTTTTTAGTTATGGTGTTTGTTTTTTTTAGTTTAGGTGGGGTTTTTTTTGTGTGTTGTTTAGTTTTTTTTTTTTATTTTTTGTTTGTGGGTGTTTTTGTTGATTTGTGTGTGTTTTTTGTTGTTTTTTTTTTAGGTTTTGTATTTGATTGTTGTTTTAGTTGTGTTTTAGTTTTTTTAGTTTTGGGTTTGTTAGATGTATGTTTTATTTTTTTGTTTTGTGTTGTTTTTTTGTTTTTTTGTTTTTGGTTTTGAGTTTTTGGTTGTTTTTGGTTTTTGTTAATTGTGTTTGTTTTTTGTTTTGTTGTTTTTTGTTTGGTTGTTTTTGTATTAGTTTAAGGTTGTTAGTTTTGTTTTTTTTTTTCTTTTTTTTTGTGTTTTTGTTGTTTTTGTAGATGTTGTTGTGTGTGTTTTTCTTTGGTTTTTTGTTAGTGTGGTTTTTTTATTTATTGTGTATTTAGTTTTTTTGTATTTTTTTTTGTTTCTGTGTTTTTTTTTGTGTTTTGTTGTGTTGTTTATTTGTTGTTTATTTTTTTATTTTGTTTTTTTTTGTTTTGTTTTATTTTTTTTGTTGGTTTGTTCTTTTTTTAGCTGGTTTTTGTTGTTTTGGTATGTTTTTTTGTTTTTGGTTTTAGTTTTGTGTTGTTTTTGTTGTTTTTGTTTTTGTTGTGTTTGTCTTTGGTTCTTTATGTATTTTTTTTTTTGTTTTTTAGAATTTGGTTTGTTGTTTATTTTTGTTGTTGTATTGGTTGTGCCCTTTTCGCTTTGCTTTGAGCCAAAAACGTTTATCACCTTATGTATGGCGGCGCTCGGGGTGTATGATCGTTGGTAGTTTGTTGGTATGTATTCTTTTTTCCTGGTAGGTTTATTTTTTAGGGTTTTTGTTTTTTGTTGTTTAGTTTTGTTTGTGTTTTTAGTTTTTTTGTTGTGGTTTGGTTTTTTGATTTTTTTGGTTGTGTTTGTTGGTTGATTTTTTTTGTTTTGTTGTTTTAGTGATTGTTTTGTGTTATTTTTTTGATTGTTATTTTTTTCATATTTATGCTTGGTTTTTTTTTGTTGTTTAGTGTTTGGTTTTGGATTTTTGGTTTTGAGGTATTGTTTTTGTTTTTTTTGGGGCTTTTGGTGTATGTGGGTTGTGCTTTTGGTTTTTTTGTTGGTTTTGTCTTTTTGGGGTTTTGGTTTTTTTTGTTTTTTAGTGGGTTTGTAGTTAGTTGTTTTTGTTTTTTGTTTTTATTCTGTTTATGTTTAGTTTGTTTTTTAGTTTAAGTGGTTTTTTTGTTTTTTATGTTGTTTATTTTGTGTTTGTTTTTTTTTTTTTTGTTTTTTTTATTGTTTGGTTGTTTAGAGTAGTTTTTTTAGTGTGTTTTTTGTTTATGTTGTTTTGGTTTTTTTAGTGTTGTTTTTTGTTTTTTGTGGTTGGTATTTGTATTTGTGTTGTTTTTGTTTAATGTGCTTGTGGTTTTGAGTTGGTTTGTTTTTGTTTTTTTGTTTGTATATTTATTTATGTATTTGTTTGTTGTTATGTGGTTCGTGTTTTTGGTTGTGGTTTTATTGTTGTGTTTGTTGTGTTGTTGTATTTTTTTTTGTAGTGTTTTTTGATTGTAGTATGGTTATTTTGTAGTGAAATTGGTTTGTGTTTTTTTTTTGTGTGTTTGCGTTTTTTGTTTTGTTAGTTTTTTTGTTTGTGTTTGTTTGTATGCTTTTTTGTAGGGTTTTGTTTTGGTTGTTTGGTGTTTTTTAGTTTGGGTGTGTTGAGTTTTAATTTTTATTTTGTTTTTGTTAGTTATGTGTTGTTAGTTTGTTTTTTTTTTTTTTGTTTTATGTTGTTTAATTTTTTTGTTAGATGTGTGGTTGTGGTTATTAGTTTTTTTGTTTTTTAGTGTTTTTTTTTTCTTGAGTTGTTGGTTGGTTTGTTGTGTTTGTTTTGTGTTTGTTGTTGTGGGTTTTTTGTTTTTTTTTATGGTGTTTTGGTTTTGATTTTGTTTTTTTTTGTTTTTGTTTTAGTGTTTGTGCTCTTTGTGTGTTTTGGGTTGTTTGTGTTTTTTTTTTTTTTTTTTTTTTATGATTTGATGTTGTTTTAGTTTTAGTGTTTGTTTTTTTTTTATTTGTTTTGTTTTTTTTTGTTTTTGTTGGTGTTTTTGTTGGTTTTATGTCGTTTTAGTTATTGTTTGGGTTGTTTTGCTTTATTGTGTTTTAGTTTTGTTGTTTTGTTTTTTTGGTTTTTTTTTTTAGTATGTTGTTTTTTTTAGTGTGATTTTTTTTGTTTGTATAGTGTTGTGGTTATTTTTTGTGTTTAGTTTTGGTTGTGTGGTGTTTGTTTTTGGTTTGGTGTTGTTGTGTTGTAAGAGTGTGTTGTTTGTCTGTTGTTGTTTTTTGGTTTTATTGTGTTAGTTGTGCGTAGTTTGTTGTTTTGTGTTATTTCTCTTGTTATTGTGTGTTGTTTTTTGTTTAGTGGGTTTTGTACGATTGTTGTTAGTGTTTGTGGTATTGTGTAGTTTTTTGTTTTTTTGTGTGTGTTATTTTGGTTGTTTTTTGTTGGTTTGTTTTGTTTGTGTTTTGTTTTGTTTTGGCTTTTTTTATTTGTGTTAGTTGTTTTATTCTTTGGTTTTTTTTTTTGTTGTTTTTTTGTGTTTTGTTGTTTTGTGTTTTTTAAGGTTTTTCTGTTGGTATTTTGTGTTGTTATTTTGGTTGTGTGGTTTTTGGTTTTGTTGTTGGTTTTGTTTTTGTCTGTTTGTTGTTTTGGTTTTTGTTTTGTTTGTTTTTTTTTATTGTTTTTTTCTTGTCTGTAGTGTGTTTAATTGTAGGTTTTGTTGTTTATGGTTATTAGCGTTGTTGTTTGTGTTGTGTTTGTTGTTGTGGTTTTTGGGTTTGGTGTTATTTTTTTGGTTTGTGTTTTTGGTTGGTTTTGGGCTTGTTTTGTTATTTTTTGTTGTTTTTGTAGTTTTTTGCTTGGTTTTCTGTGTTTAGTTGTTATTGTGTATTTTTGTTGTTTTAGTTTTTGGTATCTGTTAGTTTGCTTGTTTTGTGTTTTTTTCGGTTGTTTTAAGTTGAGAGGCATGAATTAGTTCCAGGTTTTTTTTTGTTTTATTTATTGGCTTGCATAACCATTTTGTTTATTAGTGTGGAGTTTTTATTTTTTGTTGTTTTGTCTTAGTTTTTGGGTTTTTGTTGTTGTCAGTTTTAGTTGTTTTATTTGCTTTATGTTGATGTTGTTGGTTTTTGTTGTGTTTAGTTAGTTGTTGTTTGTAGGTTTTTTTTTGTTGTTTTATTATGGTTGTGTATCGTTTTTGTTGTTGGTTGTTTTACGGTTTTTGTTTATATTTTTATTTTAGTGTGTTTTTATTGTTTTTTGTTTTGTTTGTTTGTGGTTGTATTGTTTTTTTTTTTTTGTGTTTTTTGTAGTTTTGTTTTATATGTGTTTTGTATTGTTGTAGTTGGTGTTTTGTGAATAACTGTGCTTACCCGCCATGTGGTTTAGTGTGGTTATTGCTTTATTTTGTTGTTTTGTGTGTGAGTGTGTTAGTTTGTTTAGGGTTTGGTGTTTTTTGTATTTTGTGTGTTCTTTGTTTGTACGTTTGTTTAGGTAGTTCTTTGTTTTTTTTTTTTTGTTGATTTTTTTTTTTGGGTTTTTTTTTTAGTTGTTATTTTGGTTTGTTTGATGTTTTCTGTTAGGTGAGGTTGTTTTTTTATGTTTCGTTTTTTGTGTGTGTGTTTTGTGTTTTTGTGTATTTTATTTGTTTTTGTTTTTTGTTATTGTTGTTGTTTGTCGTGTTATTTATTGTTGTTTTTGTTTTTTTGGTTTTCTTTTTTGTTTTGGTGTTTTGTCTTGTTTTGTTTGTTTTTGTTTTTTAGTTATGTTGTTCGTTTTTGTTTTTTTTTTTGTTTATTTTTTTTTTGTTTTTGTTTTTGTTTGTTGGGTTTTTTTGTGTTGTTTTTTTTTGTGTTTCTGTTTGTTTATTTATGTTTTGTTTTTTTGTGTATGTTTTGTTTAGTGTTTTTTTTTGTTTTTCTTGTTTTTGTGTGTCGTTTTAGGTTTGTAGTTGTTTTTTTTTGATTTTGGGGGTTTTAGATTAGCTGTAGTGGTTTGGACCCCCATTGGTTGGGTTTTTTTGGATGTATTGAACTGATTCAACTTTATGTTTACTGTTGGTTACGCTACTTTGTGAGAATGACACAAACAGGTTCGGTTAGAGGGGTCTGTAGGGGGACACATGGCTTGAAATGATTGGACAAGTCCTCTTCTTTTCCTGCATGAATCACACCGAGTATGCTTGGGCTATCAAGCCAGGGGAGGGGCAGTAACTGCTAGTCTCTGTACTGTGCATGTTAATTAAAGATTACATATGAAGACAAGATACATTGCTTTAATCAGCAGTTTCTAGCCTGAAAGTCATGGAAACGTGTTTAGTATTGACTCTCTTAATATTAACCTGCAAGTCACCTTTATTGTCTGTAACATTAAGAGGATAATATACTCTTGAACAACCTACTTTTATTTTACAGAACACGGATGTGTTTTTACATTAAAGTAATCTGTACTACATTTAAACCATTAGATGGGTCAGAGGTTGTCCATTTCGATGGAACAACTTCCATCCGACTGCTAATCCTTTGGGAACTAAAAAAAAATATTACTAATCATTTTGGCAAAAAAACAAACAAATATTTATTATAGCAAATAACACACTAAAGGTACTGCAAATAATGTAACAAGGGAAACAAATAACAAGCCCTTTTAAGAAGTTGGAAACAAAAAAAATTCTAGCTTTAGCTTAAGTAAGGAAAGGAAATGTAGCTAAAACACAACAGAAGATAAAAGCAGTGATCAGCTGAGATGTTGTAGCCTTCCCAGCCAAATCAGCTCCGTTCACACACAGCTACAGCACCAGGACATGACCACCACATGTTCAAACCACCTCCTCTAGGTGATGGGCCAATGATCAGGTGACATCAGCAACTCAAAAGGGGATTCTATTAAATTACTTAAAGGGTATGTCCATCAACAAAGTTGGTTTCTATCTGATTTACTGAAGAACAGGAGGTAAATGCACTCTCTCTTACCTCCCATTCTTTAGTAAATCTTACAGGATAGGAGGAGACACTTACACGTGGACCCGCTCCAGCACCGACTTCACTGATATATATATATATATAAAAAAAAAAAAATTATATATATATATAATATAATATATTATATATATATATATAATATATATGTAGAAAAGATGTCACTCTCGGGTCTTAGCAAACAAACTTGTTTATTGTGCGATCACATCAACGCGTTTCAACCTAATGTGCAGGCCATCATCAGGATGCAAACAATCCACAGTGCATTACCCCATTTTATCAACACCCACAATCAATACTCCCCGCCCACCATGTATCAATCCCAGCGTGCACATGAATCTAATTAATATTAAAATTCTTTTAAAAACCATTAAAAACACCACTAGTTTTTTAGAAAATAGAAACATACATATACATATAAGAGAGAAATCCGATATAAAAGCCAAATAAATATATCAACATCAATAAGCTACAATGAATAATAAAAACAATGTAGCGAGAATTGCTCATTCATCCACTAGGGATGTGTCTCCAACCTATGTATCCATCTCGCTCTTTTGTAAGAGTATCCTATCTTGTCTACAAATGTTCCCAACTGTTCACCACTAGGCCATCTATAATCATGCAGTGAAGGCTCGACAACGGATGAGCCATCTTCTTGAAATGCCTGGCAACAGCCAAGTCACCGAATTTATTGGCCACCGTTTTTTCATCCGCCTGTAATGCATTCCTAATGGACGCACGGTGATAGCCATGCGCTCCTTAAACATTGTTTTGTTTTGCCAACATAATACATGCCACATGGGCAAACGATAAAATAAATAACATATCGGCTTGTGCACGTAAACCTATGATTTATGGCTATCTTAGTGCCATCCCTTGGGTGTGCAAAGTACTATGCAAAGGTGATATGGCAGTCAAAGAGATATGGCTGTTTTCGGTGCCCTAATTGTGTAATTCTATGTATCTGGTCAGCACTTTGCACACCACAAGGGATGGCACTAAGATAGCACATAAATCATAGGTTTACGTGCACAAGCCGATATGTTATTTATTTTATCGTTTGCCCATGTGGCATGTATTATGTTGGCATGTATTATGTTGGCAAAACAAAAACAATGTTTAAAGGAGCGTATGGCTAATCACCGTGCGTCCATTAGGAATGCATTACAGGCGGATGAAAAAAGGTGGCCAATAATTCGGTGACTTGGCTGTTGCCAGGCATTTCAAGAAGATGGCTCATGCGTTTGTCGAGCCTTCACTGCATGATTATAGATGGCCTAGTGGTGAACAGTTGGGAACATTTGTAGACAAAGATAGGATACTCTTACAAAAAGAAGCGAGATGGATACATAGGTTGCAGACACTATCCCCTAGTGGATTGAATGAGCAATTCTCACTACATTGTTTTTTATTATTCATTGTAACTTATTGATGTTTAGATATATTTATTTGGCTTGTATATCATGGATTTCTCTCTTATATGTATATGTATTGTTTCAATTTTTTAAAAAACTAGTGGTGTTTTTAATGGTTTTTAAAAGAATTTTAATATTAATTAGATTCATGTGCACGCTGGGATTGATACATGGTGGGCGGGGAGTATTGATTGTGGGTGTTGATAAAATTGGGTAATGCACTGTGGATTGTTTGCATCCTGATTACGGCCCACACATTGGGTTGAAACGCGTTGATGTGATCGCACAATAAACAATTTTGTTTGCTAAGACCCGAGAGTGACATCTTTTAGAGTGACATCTTTTCTACTTATATATGCTGTTTTTCTGATGGGCACCCGGGCTGTTGTTTACAGTAAAAGGTGTGCTTACCTGTTCTTTTTATTACAAATGAACATTCAACTTAAACAAAGTGTCAGAACTTTCTGCAATCAATGTTCGGCTACAATGGAAGATGGTGCGAGTAAATGGAACTGGTGATCCTGATGACGGCTTTCGTTGTAGCCGAAATGCATTGATAGCAGAAAGTTCCGACACTTTGTTTAAGTTGAATGTTCATTTGTTATAAAGACCTTTGAGTGCCCTCGTTATGGTGAGTTATAATTGTTTATTTAGAGGTCCGGCACCGAGGCTGGTGCAAGCACACACGTGGATATATATATATATATATATATATATATATATATATATATATATTTATTGTTGGGCATACTAAATATATTATAAAATCATTATGTTAGGATAACAGAGGTCTTATTAACTTAAGCATTATATTACTGTAAAACGAGACTGTAATGTTTTACACTATTTGTTTACTTTTTAAAGTGCTTGGGGAAAAGTTTTTAGCATTGATTGATTAATATTAAATGATTTCTATTAAAACATTGTGATTTTGTTTTATTGGGATTGAGTTTAAGGAATAATATTTAAAAAATAAATCTTGCATTTATTATCATCCTAGTCATAAGGGGCAACTTTTTTGTGTTTTTAAGTCTTCCTCTCATATCCTCTCTCTGCTCCCCACTCCTGGATCTGAGCAGGTTTGACCCATCAATCAGTAGAGATTACGGTTAGGAACATTTCAACCTGAAATGACTGCTCACTAATGACCATAGCAAAGCATATCAAAGGGTATGAAGTGTAGAATACCTATGCAATTGTACCGTAATAGATAATTTAAATTATAATGATTCTTTTTACTAAACCTTTCCATTAAATTTCCCTAATGTTGGTTCTAATGAAGACAAACTATTCTTTGAAAAGCCTTCTCAGCACTTACTTTTGGCCCCTCCTCCTTCCTCTGCGGGAGCGTTTCAGCAGCTGAGGTGACACCTGAAAGATAAAATAATCCTGAGAGTTTAGAAATGGTATTTTATGCCACAACAATATATTTATAAGAATTAGCAAAAAGAAACATTTTCGGGAAAAGTGTAAGGAGATGGCAAAGAATGCATTTGCATTTGTCTGGCTAAAAAATTAGGAGTTTCTTTTGGGACCGACTTAATCTACTGTTCATTGTATATGCTTCTCCTCCAAATCTTTGTAGTTACAACTATTTGTCCAATACTGAAACTTCCTTGCAACATTTCACACATAACCCATTCCTACTTCAGCTATAATTATGAAATGTGTGTGCCTTTACAGTGTTTGAGCTCTAATTCTCCTTTAAGGGTCTGTAATTGTCTTTAAAATTAAATTCAAAATGTTTGCCCTTGGCACCATTGACCTATTACATTATTCTATATAAAGAATTGGTTGGTCTCAGATATGGTCAGGTAGTTCTATGCAGGTGTGTCTATGTAGTGTATGTGGTCTAGGAAGGCATGCCTATATAGCGACTGTAGCCTACACAAGTGTGCCTATGTAGCATGTGTAGTCTATGCAGGTGTGCCTATGTAGTGTATGTAGTCTATACAGTTGTGCTTATGTAGCGTATCTAGTCAACACACGTTTGCCTATGTAGCGTATGTAGTCTATACAGGTGGGCCTATATAGTCTACACAAGCGTGTATGAGGCATATGTATTCTATGCAGGTGTGGCTATGTACTGTAAGTAGTCCATGTAGGTGTGGATATGTACTGTATATAGTCTATGTAGTTGTGCCTATGTACTGTATACAATCTATGTACTGTATATAGTCTATGTAGTTTGTGCAATTAAAATGGTATGACATGGTTGGTTTAATATGCGAGATAGACAAGGATTACCTAATGGAGAGGGATATGAACAATTACTGTACATTTTCTTTAGTCTGCTTAAAGAGATGCCAGAAAGCAGGCCTAATGGATTTTCAAACACTTAATACTGAGCTGGCGGTGAACCATTTTAACAAGATAAATGTTACCAATTTTTTGGGTCCACATACATATACAGATGCAGTAAATTATTCGTATCCCTTCATTTTTACCCAATGTATCTTAACCCTTTGCCTTAAAATAACAAGACACTGTAAGAAGTAAATGTTATTGACTGTAGAAATCCCAGGAGCCAGATTGCCAATGTGCTAAAAATGTACAACTGCCACTAATTTTTTAAAAGGTTTGCTATTGATATCGGGCTGGCTACCAAGAAAAGTTAAATTGCCTGTCAATTTAAAAGACAATCTGCTCTGCCCATCCCTGCATTGACTATTCCTTATTATTGCTTTTGATTTATGACAATCTTTTTGTAGCAAACTTTTAAAGCAATAACTGCAATCAAGTGTATTCTGTAGCCATGAATAAAACTTCCATTACTCTCAACTTACAGTTGCTTTTCGTATGATAACTTCCTTCTCCGAAATGCTGCATTCTGTGACATTACCTTACACACTTCTTCTGTACCCAGGGTTCAAGCATGCTAAATGCTGGGGCAGATGGACGGCTAATTAGCATACAAGGAATTTTAAGTCTTATTTTAAAGACCTAGAAGCATACGATTGATTTTTTTAAATTTTTAGCAGCAAGCAATGCAAAGGGCCTCCTTTGTATCACAGCTGGAGAGTATAACAGCTGAAAGTGTTAACCTCTCTGATGAATGAATGGATGCTATTTTCCTAGCTGCCTCTTGTGAGCATGGCTGTAACTCTACACAGACTGCAGTTACAAAAATGATTCTTACCCTTTTTAAAAGGTTGTTCACAGGTCTATTAAATGTAACAAACTAAAAATGATCTATTATAGCTTCAAGGGTTAAATAATAATTGTGCCTTTTATATTCATTTACGGTAGTTTTTAATTTCTCTGACCTTCCCTAATAATCACTCAAGACACAAATTGTTACTGTAATAGAATAGAGAGAATATAAGAAGGTGGAGTAATGTCATGTGCTGCTTCTACTAATGTTCTGACTTAACAGACTGTATTTTAGAAACAAGTTTGAATATAAAAGGCAGATGATTCATCATTTTTAATACCTGATCTTTCCACATCAAAACAGGAAGGTGTGCTCAATCTCACCTCCCCTAGAAATATAATATTAATCTAGTAAATTGAAAAATGTGAATATTAACCCTTTAAGAAATGTTTTACAACACAGGTAACTTATTTCAAATTACTCAAAAGCTATCATACTATAAAGATGGGGAAAACAGTTTTACAAAACAATAAATGCATCTTTAATACATTTAAAATAAACAAACCTCCACCTCCTGCTCCCTAGGCTGACCTTCCTCTTCTTTCCAGTGAGAGCTAAAAGCAGGGATTCCCATAAGAGGCGGAGATAGTTCCTGGCTATGTTCAGCAACTTCTCCCTCAACAACATCTCCGTTATATCTCCAAATGGAATGCCGGGACCCAGAAAGCCTGTCTCCTCGAGGCCGGCGACCATATGACCTTTCTCCTCTAGCCCGTCCATTGAACCTGTAGCCACGTTCTTTTCCTTTATTTAGCTCCAACTCAGAATTATTTAAGGCGTTGGAAGGATGAGGAGAACCCATCCATGAGAGAATATTTGAGGGAGCTCCATTTGGAACCTCTGGGGAACCTACTTGATCAGTTAGCAGCCGACACCTTTTGAGAGGTGATGCTTCTAATTCTGTCTCAATGGAAGAAGAATCTAAAGACTGGGATAAGATATCTGTTCTTGGGGGGTCAGATGGTGTGTCAGGTGGGACATCTACACAGGCTGTCCCATAGAACTGAGAGCTTTTGGAATTGGGGCTGGTTTCAAAGGCACTTGAGGTGTTGGAGACAAAAGTAGAACCAAGCCTCAAGGCAGGAATCGGCAAAGTCTGTGCTTTCCCAGACACTTCTGTTCTTTGAGAGGAAAAACTGGAGTCAGAAGTCTGCTGACCAACAGAATGTGTTTGAAATGTAGGAGTCATGGACCCCTCTAGGCGAGAACACGGATTGCCTTCTTTCTCAGGTCCAGACTGTGTCTGCATGGAAAAGAACATTTTTTTTTTAAATCCGTTTTTATTTTTGTGCTCAAATAAATATAACTTTTATTACATCATCATATGGCATTTAGATAGTATTTAACAGTGGAAAAGAACATTTAAAGAGTACTTTTAAATAGGGCATGGAACATCAACTCAAACAGTCTCTGTGTAACAGACATAACCCAGTCACATTTTATACACATTTTAGTTTATAAAGAAAGACACGCAAAGACAAATTACTGGGAGCTCCTAAAACAAAATAAGCTTTAATATACAAATAAAAAAAATACACACTTAAGAAAATAGTGTATAAAATAAACGTATATATTATTAGAAATAATGTGCCCCCCTTAAGTTCCCTAACCTGTTTTTATACTGATCAGAACTAAAACTTGCAGTCTGAGTAACAGAAGGTAGAAGGTTGTTCGTTCAGTAGCGGAGTGATGTTTTTAAAGTAAATATTTCACTGAACCCCCCTATTAGAATTCCTTACATTACACTAACAAATCCAAATGTTCCTGGTGACCGGGTGTTAAAAATCAGGCAGCAGCTATAATTTAGAACGGTTCTTCCCTGTTTTAGCTGAGCTCCTATTCTCTATCCCTTTCAGTATGTTTTGCTGCTTCCATTTGCAAGACTGTTGCCAACTAGAGAGCGCTGAACTCAGCTCAGTTAATTCAGCTACAATGTTGTAAATGGAAGAAGCTGAAAATGCAGAAACTCAGCTACAACAGAACGAACAGAGAAGAGCAGTTCTAAACAGGTGAATTAAACTGCTGCCTGATTTTTAACAAAAAAAGAAGCCTTTGTGACTGGCTCCCCTGCGCGTGTCAAAGTCCTTATTGAGGTTAAGGAAGCAGCAGGGACCAGATAACTCACTGACAGCTCCTACTCTTCACTTTCCTGGAATTTGAACAAGAACTGCAGGAGAACCATTTGGAGCAGAGATGTAAGGTAAGGATTTTTGAACACTACACAGTGGGGCCAGTATGGGGTTACATTTTAGTTTTGGGGTGGACATGCACTTTAAAGAGAGAATGGTAAAGTTAGCCATACACTACTAAGATCTACTCTTCTATAGGACACATGTCTTATCTATCTAGCATCTTTAGCGCTGGCAGTTTCTTGGGACGTATGACGTTGCTGGCACCTAAACCTTTTGGAGCTGGCTCCTAAATATTTGGATATTTTTCCAGCCCAGTATTATTAGAAATAATAAGTCCCTTCCGTTTCCTAACCTGTATTTTATATGGTCACACCTCGGTGGCTTAATATCCTTAGATTACACTGTAAGGGGTCCATTTTGCCTTATATATTATATTGTTTAGTGGCGCGTTATCACTTATTACATATAGATAAGTTAATCTTTTTTTTATATGTAGGCTGTGGATTTCGGTTTCTAATGTAATTTGTACAAGTTTAACAAGTATAAAAAGTTATAGTCTTCTCACATTTTTACCCTTAAGCACTGTGACATTCCCAGTTTAATTAATGTGAAAGTACATTGACTGGATTATACAATCGTTATTTAAATGTCTTATGAGCCTGTGCACTAAAATGTAAAAAGGCTATAACTTTTTTTTATAGTTATTTTGACGATATGAAAAAGTGGTATGGAACTTTATAGAATCATTCAGCTACGTTACTGATTGAGTTTTATTCCACGGTTGCTGACATTATTACTTGGAACACTTATGGAACACTTGGAACCGTTATATAGAATATAGATATTACTGCTTCAATTTTATTTTTATTTATGTTTTTTTTTTTACCAGAACAGGTCACAAAATACAGCCTAGCATATGAAAAAAATATGCATTGCCCGCACAAAGCAGAATTATCACTATTAAAAACAACACATTCTCACCTGTAAAGCTTTGCAATTAAAGGGGAACTAAAGTGCATGTAAAGTTTTTTGTTATAATGAAATGTTATTTTGTTATAATCAAAAGTAAACAAAACAGAGAAAGAGCTAGCGCTTGGGTCTAACACATGCTGATTTTAACAATAATTTAAACTATGACCTCATTGTTGTTTAATTTATTGTTATTAAGATTACCTGGGTGTTGTTGCGTTGTCCTTGCAGGAGTCCTTGCCCTTGGAACATCTGTATTCCCAGGGCTCCAGGAAGCGAGGGAAGAAATGCCTGTTGGTTTGTAAGTAAGGCCTGGGTGCCCAACAGAGACTGCAGGTTTCCTAATTGAGCACTGGTATTTGCATTTAGTGCTGATAAATCCCCTGAAGAATTTGAAAATGTATATTAAGAGTCAAAACAAAAAGCAGCTTAAAAAAATATACAAATACACAAACACAGGCTGCTGCTGTTTTACTGCAAAGGACTGTTCATTTTTATCAAGAGACATAAAGATATGCACATGAACAGAACAAGACAATATATTTTAAAATAAATATCCAAAAGAAAGATGGTGTTCTAAAGCCCTATAAGGCCTGAGGTTTAGTTTGGTCGCTTTCTTTTGATAGACCATTAGCAGCTTTCCCTTATCAAGGAACCTGGGAAATAGATACAGCTAAGGTGTGTGTGTGTGTGGGGGGGGGGGGATTTGTTCTTTTAAAGGGTCACTGTAGTCTCCATACAAGTGCTCTAAATTTAAAGGGGAATGTCCACCCCCTAAACAATAATTTAATATATTATTGGCCATTATTCTAGCTTTAAAACAAGCCAAAAATCACTAAAATCTGTTCAGCAAATTTTAGGATGCATAAGTTTTTACTACCTTCTATTTGCAGACCAGGGGCATCTCTGTGTAAATTCAAGCTAAATTACATCACCCACGTCGGTGCCTTTCCCGTTTCTGCACAGTCCCCCCCCATCCCACCATCCGGATCCATCCTCCCTTCTCCTTCTAGCTAGTATAAAATCCTTCAAGATAGATACCCCCTGACCCGACCTAACTGCCAAGTTATTTTTTAAAAAAAATAATCAGAATTGAACTTACAGCGCTTTGTTCCCGCGGCGCTCCACTGATGTCAGCCGCATCTTATCCAAGTTCCAGCAAGCAGGGAGACGGATCAATGCTCCGGAGGATCGACAGGGCTGTACTGTTCTTTTAATTTTTATTTTTTTTAAATAACATGGTGGTTGGGGAGTGGGCAGGGGGTATCTATGTTATATTAAAAGATGGGTAGACATAACCTTTAACAGAGATCTTTCAAACAAGCCTATGATGATGTCTCTAGTTATAGGCTTGTAAATTTACAGTTCCTAGTTTGTCCTGTCTTTCTAAGTCTCTGCGACAGTCATATGATGTTCTGTGCAAGAAGCCCCACCCTCAAAAAATCAATCTTTTCTGAAGCAATTTACAGGCATGCAACCATTCTCTTTCCTTTCCTCTACCTATGTGCACCTTAGGGAAAGAAAAAGTTTTCTTTTCAGGCTTGTGGCTAGCTTACAATGATTTAGAAGTCGGGCGGGGCTTATGTCGCAGCAGTAGGCATGCTCCAACCTTAAACTTGGAGGAAGATCCCAAATTTCTGGCAATGTCACAGATCACAGTACTAGCAGGAAAATTCACCTTTTATACTGCTGTGACTTTGGATAGACTGTTTTTTCATCAAAAGTCTGCTTATAGCCAAAGAAATAACCACCACAACTTTCTTGCCTAGTGTAATTCTTACAAGGCCTAAGGTGGAAGGGAGACTTCATAGTTTTGGTTTTTTTTGCATTTTACAGAAAATAAGCAGGTGCATTCTCAAGAACTTAATGAAACAAAAATGTTTCTCATTACAGATTCTTTTTAAGGATATCTGTGAAATTAGTAATTTAACAATACATGAAATAAAAAACTATGAGACTGAAATGTCTAAAAATGCGAACACAGAAGAGACTACTAATGCACAGTAGTAGCTGAAGGAAACACAAGCTCATTTTCTGAGATGCATGAGCAATTGGTAGTGATTGATACAAATAACAATGGGACAGGGGAAGTGAGTAAATCACCTGCTATAAAGGTATATATTTAATTATAACACTTCACCTTTAAAGTATCAACAATGGTTTGTCCAAGAGATTTAAATATGCCTGTTAATTAACTGTGATTTATGCCTGATGGGAGTTTTTTCTTAAACGAAACGCGTAGCATGCTTTGGTGGGCGTTAATACCCTTATTGTAACACAGTTACTTTATTTGTTTCAATTGCAACATTTGGCATTTGATTTGTTTGTTAACTGTATTACTTTGTTTATTTCCTGTCTGTAGCCTACGATCCCAGCGTTAGATACCCGGCCCCTTCCCAGCTCGGCTGTAAAGATATCTTCCCCCTTCTGATCTGAGTGGCCACGTGATTGGATCTCTGGACCCTTCGCACTACGTCGGTAGTGAGAGCACCGGATCGTGTTTGGAGGTGCCCTAGTGCAGTGGGGATTTGGCTGCTGCAAGACCGTCCGGGGGTGTGAGGTGCCGAGATGAGGCGCGTTAGTTGGACTATTGAAACTTACCCGATCTATTTGTTCCCGCGGTGAGGAGTCTCAATCCTTTGGAATAGACACTGCTTCCGTGCTGGGGTGTGGAGGTCTGGGTGTTCTTTCTTATGCTGGTGATTACAGGCCTTCAGGACAAGTAGACACATTTTTATATCCAATATTGTGGACTTGATATATTATACATTTTTGTGGAGTACTGTTTGCTGATTTTTTAGAATTATAACTCTGTTACTTTTAATAGGAATATTCCTGTACTGTTTTATACCTTCTTAATAAATTTTGTGATTTATTGCTTTCATCCCCTGCTATTGGTTTTAGTGTTTCAATTGGTGATACTAGACCATTTACAAATGATTAGAGTCACTAAAATTGCGGGGAATGAAAATGGATGTAAAACCAGCAAGCAATTTAATATTGTATTTGCACCCCCTTAGCATGACTTTTTTTTTAAACAACAGCTATTTGCTGAAATCACACTAGGAAAAAATTCCAAATGTAACTAGAAAGGGAAAGTTTACGTATTAACTTTGAATTTGGCTTGAAAGACTGCATTTTGGAAGGGAATTTGTTTGTGCTGCAGATTTTAAAACTCAATAATGCCAATAATGAGGACATTGTTATTTTTTTACTTACCCTTTAAATATGTCACATGCATTAAAGGTAGGTCAGTTGGTGTGTGTGTACTCATATCAGGTTGGGGGATAAAATACTAACTTTTTTGATGATTGGTCAAAATATGTTGTTTTTTTTTACTATAGTTACCCTTTAAATATGGTTGCCATGGAAATGGAAGGGTGGGTCAGTAGGTGTGTGTACCTGGATCAGGTTGGAAGTTAAAAAAACAAACTTGATTATTGATAAAAATTGAGTTTTTTTTTACTTTAGTTACCCTTTACATATGGCTGCCATAGTAATGGAAAAGTAGATCAGTAGGTGTGTACCTGTGTTGGGTTGAGGGTTAAAAAAACGTAACTTTAGTTACCCTTTTAGAATGGCTGCAACAGTAATGAGGGGTAGGTCAGTAGGTGTGTTTACCTGTATCATATTGGGGGTTAAAAAACAAACTCTTTTTGATTATTGATCACAATTTGCTTTTTTGACTTTAGTTACCCTTTAAGTATGGCTGCCACAGTAATGGATAAGTAGATCAGTAGGTATGTGTACCTGGGTCTGGTTGAGGGGGTATGTCTTTTTTTGTGTTTACAACCATACAACTATTTTTATTGAGAATATATCAAAATTAGTTGTTTTTTTTACTTTATTTACCCTTTAAGTATGGCTGCCAAAGGAATAAAGGGTAGGTCAGAAGGTTTGTGTACCCGTGTGAGGTGGGTGGGGGTATATGTTTTTGCATGTATGACCATATAACTAACTTTTATTGATGATTGATCAAAATTATTTTTTTGACTATAGTTACCCTTTAAGTATGGCTTCCATGAGAATGGAAAAGTAGGTAAGTAGGTGGGTGTACCTGTGTCTGTGTGGCGGGGTACCTGTGTCTGTGTGGCGGGGTTGGGGGTATCACCGTTTGTATTTATGACCATGAAACAAACTGTTTTGAAATATCCACATTTGAGGATTGTTACCATTATAGTCTATAGGAAAAAATGTCCCGAAATTTGTCGATAACACCGTAATGCTTCCGCGGATTCCTTAGCTAGAAGAGAGCACACTTCTCCTATATGCCCCGCACGTCTGTACTGAATTTCATGTCTCTAACTCAAAAACTGTGGGAGATACAGTCCAAAAAATTGGAAGAATAAAACGGAAGAAGAAGAAAAAGAAGAAATAGAAAGAACAGGAATTTGGCTTTTTCAAGCCAAATTAATTTACCCAGAGCCAGTGCAATATAAAATTATAGATCTCTTAGTGGTTGCGGTTCTTGATAAATGAGCCTGGCTTTACAGAGTTGCATAGCTTCTTACCTAATAATCCAGCTGTGAGTAGTGGGCTGAGTAAAGGTGGCATCAGGTTATTAAGCCTGGCAGATGATGTTGAATGTGACTGATGGCTGAAAGGGCTGTTTGATTCAGACAGAGGGGCTTTTCCCTCCGATAAGGCAGGCGCGTTAGTGGTTGTGGCAACAGAGGATGACACAGTGCTGGAGGTATTGATGCAATTCTAAAACAATGCAAAATATAAACATTTTAATAAAAGAAACAAGTATTATAAGGACAAAATAGTCAATTCCAAACATCCCCCAGGCATTCATTCAAGATAGACCAACTAGTATTGCCTTGCTGGATGGGATTCTCTCTCACAGATTACCGCAGTGATAACTTTTATTTATAAAGGTTATAGGAATGTACCATAACAACGACCGCAACACAACTTTGACATGACAAAAATTACCGACTTAGTCAAAAATAATGATACTGTCTGTTTTTTTTACAGTAATGGAGTAATCCATTAATGGATACAGGCAATATTTTACAGTGCAGTTGAAAATTACCACTGCTGAAAAATTACCATTGCAGACTAAAATTACCGGTGTGATTGCTGATAATGATCTGTAATTGGTCTTGTGGGTTCTGGTAGATAACAGACTTAAGGTGGCCATACATTAGGAAGATTTTACTTACCTGACCAAGCGATCCCATGACATCCAGCAGATGTGGTTATGGCAAATTTTGATTTATAAATAAGGCCCTCCATTTCCAAACATTAGGGTTTAATTGCAAAGAGTCACAATTTGCTTAATTTGGCGCAGCACCATATTGCACCAGTTTTGCTGCAAAAGTGTGCCCCTTTGCATGCCATTAAATCGATTGCAACAATTTAACACCAATACAAGAAGTAAGATGTGTTTTTCGTTAAAATTTAACAGTTTTTGTGCCAAATACTTAAAGCCTGCAGGGGATTATGAAAACTTTCTGGTGATTGGAATTTCTGGTGAATAACCCACCTTGACACTAATATAACATGATTCAAGTTCCCCTGGCTCTAAATCAGGGCCTGTCAGTCTCCTTACCTGCAGCTACATCCCCACAACCCCTTTCTGTCCTTTTACTAAAAGTAACATAGTACAGAGTTAAAATGTTCTCCCTTTCTCTGCTGCCTGAAAGCAGATTCTCTCTCTTATTGCAGTAAAGTTTGGTACACACATGCAATTTCGGGAAACGATTATTCAGAGTATGTTCTTGTGTGTCGGCCCTCGTCCACCAAATCACACGTGTGTACAGGCCTTAAGTGTGCTGGCAGGCAGCCAAAGATAAAATGCTGTGAATTCAAATACCAATTTCTCTAGATCTATAGCTTGTTTTTTTAAATCCAAAAAGTGTTGGAATTGTGGGCAATTGCTCTTTTTGAAAGCCTTTAGGCTTATGCTTCTAAAAGTACATTTAAATGCAGTCATGAGGAAAAAAAAAAAAAAGAACATCCTCTTCAATTCTAAGGTTTTCCATACTAGGACATCATTTTAAATAAATCAACTGGTTCTCCTTTAAGTTCTTAAAGGAGAACCATATTCACACCCCCCCCCAACCACTTACGCATTTTATCCAGTTTGCAAAGCTTATCTAAGAAAGTTTAGGTCCTCACCCCTGGAACCTTCTTAAATAAGCTTTACTTTGCTGCTCCATTCCTCTCCATCTCTGTCGCTTTTCATCATAGGTATGACCACCTCTGTAAAATCAGAAGTTTTGGCAGCATCGCTCTTACAAATCTGGGAAGTGTTATAAAGCCACAGTTACCAGTCTGAGACAATTCACTCCAAGGTCACACTCACAAGAGCTACACTTCAGACATAAGAGGATTCAATTAGCATGATAGTACAATTACATCATACGGCTAGCTTTCTCAATTAAAGGGACACTAAACTGAAAAAAATGACTTGCCTTTATCCTCTTCTATATTTTTAATGCTGTCAGGAACTTGATCCCCTTTTGCTCTCAGTGCTCCCTGTCACTAGATCTCCTCTATTTATTTTCCTGATTTTAATGCTGAATGAATTAGCCATGCAGTGAGAAATAAGCTTTACTTTTATAGAATGGATAGTTTCTACATGTAGTGTGCCAGGGGGAGGGACTGGGTGATTGACAGTTCTTTACTGACTAGCTGTGCCCCGCCCTTTTTAAAAAGTAAAACTACCAGAGCTAAAAAAACAAGGGATAGGAAGGTCAGAGAAGAAGAAAAAAAGCAGATTAAAGATTGGTGGTAATTAATCCTAATTACTGTGCGATTAGTTAAAAAGTGATTTGCCTCGGTTTACATGTCCTTTAAGAATGACTTGAACAAGAATATGTTGACAATAAATATCCTTGAATGTGTCTCAATCAGCATACAAGAGCAAGGTGTCAGGGACCTCATGAATGCAATGGTGTGAGAGACTGATACAGTCAAACGGAAAACAATAACTACAGGATATTGCTTGACAAAGGTAGTTCCACAGACTATTGCATCATGGGATGTACTCGTTTTTCACTCACTAATTCTGCAACATTTGCAATTTTTGCAACATTTTTGTAATAATGACAATGTGACATATGTGTATTGTTTTATATCTGAGGTTAAAATTATATACCCGTACTTATAAAACCTGCTAATAAAAGTTGTTTTTTTTTTTTTAAGTTAGGTCCTAAAACATAAAACCATTGAAAAGAGCATGTGATTTCTTTTCTTATGACTGTATTTAAAATAAATGAACTCTAAGGTGTAGTGCCAGATGATATTTGAAATTATGCTAGTAAAGTTGTACATTCTTTTTTTATGATTGTGCTTTCTTAATACATTATGGGGCTTATTTAACAGGAAGTTCAAAATCTGCTAACAATCTGCAGTGACTAATGAGATGTTACCTTTTTACTTTTCTACTTTGGTGAAAACATCTGATTGGATGCTGCAGGTGAAGAGTACAAGCAAGCCTTTATTAAATAAATGTCTTATCTTATGTTAAGTCAAGCATACAAAGTTTTTGTGCACTCCTGTCTAACTGTGTGTGCAATCTCAACTCCCATGCTCCAGGGAGCATAAATATCCGGAACAGCAAAAATAGGGTCACACTCCCGTCAAATCTTAATGATTTGTTGTGAACCACTCATCAAAAGACACTACGTTTCAGGAGGACAAGCCCCCTTCCTCAGGTGACAAATCATGATGTGTGGTTCACAATAAATCATTAAAGGATAACTATACTAAAATTAACATTTTAAAATGGAAAGTACCTGGTGCTGGGAGGTCAGATTAATTATTCCTACCTCACAATATTGTTTTGTTGGGGAGCTACACCACATACAGTTTTCATTTGCCAGGTTAGTCCTGGACTAATCCTTTATTAAAGATAGTGCTGAAGCCAGGAGAAAGACTGGTAGAATCGGTTTTCTTTGGGCTGATGCTCCTCACAGTAACAATATTGGGAGGTAGGAATTACCAGTCCTATATCCCAGTCCCATGTACTTTTCTGTTTCACTGTATTTTTAAAAAAAAACTTTATATACACGATAGTTATCCTTTAAGATTTGACACCCACATCCTGCAATGTTCAACAGCACTCAATTCCTGATATTGACAAAGCCCTTAATTTGGTACCTATACTTACCACCTCCTCCCTCCTAAAACACTAGGACCTTACCCCTGGGCTCTTCTTAAAACTGCAGCAGTACTTACCTAAAGTTTCTTTCACTGCTCCAGACATGCATTATCAACAACAGGCTGAAATTGGCAGGGAGGACTGGAGCAGCAAAGGAAACATTAGGGAAATACCACTCTGATTCTAAAAAGGATCCTGGGTACTATTCAGCTGTAAAGGGCATGGGGGAGGGGTGGAATAGCTCTGCCTTGTCCAAAGATCATTTGTAAAGCTGGGTACACACGGTACCAATCTTTCAAAGATGATAGATAGAATCTGTAAGATTCTATAAGATAACTATAGGGAGATTGCTTGTGACTGCCATACAACTAACGATCGTGTATGACTCAATATACTTTAATACAGGGTCCGAATGTGAACAAGGGTAATTTTTACAAACATAGAAAAGATAGATCAATGCACATTCCTAGGCCCCATACAATACAAGGATTGTGGAAGCACTCAAATTAGGCTAATTTACAACTACATTTAGCGGAATTGCTACTGATCTGGTCAAACATTTATACAAACATAGAAAAGATAATCAATGCACATTCCTAGGCCCCATACAATATCATTATCTGCACACTGGCATACTTTATAAACAAAGGGGTTTTAGTATACATTACTGTGATCACATGAATGAAAAGCCTTCCAACCACGTCAAGGTAACCCCAGTCTGGAAGGTCCTAACTTCTAACCTTTTTAAATTTCTTTTACTTCAATTACGATTAGCAGACTTTGCATTTCTCATTCTTACACACTGGATCCATATAACAGGCTCTCTCACTTCCCCCCATCCCTTTGGCTTTTTAAAATGAGGGAAGACGCCATCCAGTGCTTTATATTAAAGGCATAGGACCTCCCATAAAAGGGGCGTATTGGGGGTGCTATTACCACATGGAGGCTTGACCAAGCCTAAGGGTAATTTTTAGTTCGCAACAATGTTCAATGCCAGCATCAGAAATGGTTGTTATGGATGTAAACCCATTTCCGAAAAAGAACCGATCTGGTCTGTACCAAGGGGATTGGTCCTTTATTGGTAATGTGTGTACCTAGCTTAAGACCTTTGTTTACCTTAACTGTACTGTTTAAAATATGTTTAATTATCCTTCCCTCAATCTTAGCAGTTCATATACATATCCCGCTTCCTACCATCTCTTTGCCTTGTTAGAGGCAACCATTTTAAGTTTCATTATTCCATTTTACAGTGGTTGTTATTTGATACTTAAAGGAGTCCTCACAAAACAGCTTTTCATTGACCGCTATTTAAAATGCTGTTCAAACAATATATTGTTTTGTGTAAGTATTCCCTCATCAAAAATACACACTTAAATCTTACAGTTCTAAAAGTCCTGTAGTTTTACCCCCCTTATTTTTCCAACTTGGTGAATTAAGACACACTCAGTGTGAATCACAAAGGAACGAAGTAGATGTAGAGACTTTTTCATTGTATATCCCCTTTATAAAGGGATGAAGGAGTGACAGGCTATATCTTGAGCTATAAATAACCTAGTAAGACAAGTGATGTAACATCATTTAAATAAATTGCAATAGGGTGGACTCGTTTAACCTTACTAGAAGTCTACGGAGGGATAGTGTTTTGATGTGGAGCTAGGTATTAACTGGTTGTATATATATATATATATGCATTGCTTATCTTTCTGTTTAGAATAATTCCTTTTACTTCCAATCAAGTATCTAGCTTAATAATACTAGGAATTAGGAAACTGCTGCCTATGTGTACTACCCACATACCAAAAAGGGGAGCTAAAGTGTTAAATGTAGTCCCTACCTGTATGCAATACTAAGAGTAGGGACCTAAAATGCTAGCTTGTGAAGTTTCTCATTCATCCTGGTCATGGTATATCTGTTGTATTCAGTTAGATCAACTGGACTTAAAGTTTAGTTCCTAAAGACGTTTCGCTAGTCATCCGACTGTCTTTCTCAATTCAGAATGACGTAGTACATAATTGCCAACAGATTCTTGTACAAGTCATTCTGAAATGAGAAAGCCAGTCGGATGACTAGCGAAACGTCTTCAAGAACTAAACTTTAAGTCCAGTTGATCTAACTGGTTCAGCACGCCATGGGATGCTCTGCTTATAGGAGATGAAGCTTCTTGAACTAAGTATCTTCCCATAGGTGGAAAGGAGCAGTGTTGGACTGGAACTTTAGTGGTAAGTATTCTCTTTATCTGCTGTACTCCTAGGTGTAAGGACCTAGCATTTTAGGCACACAATTATAACATGATCGACTGGTCAGCATGTTCAACCAGTCGACTCCAATTAGATGGTCAGGGTACAAATAGCCACCATGATTATTGGTTGTGGGCGATCATGCAGTCCACAGAAGACCACACTATTGGACAATATTTACCAAAATGTCCGACTGAACTTTCATCCAATTTGAACAAATGTTGGACAGACATTGGTTAGTCAGAGGCGATAAAGTACCACTTTTGACCAGACTAACTGAAATACAGGAATATTGTTTGTATTGCCTCATGTGTATCTAGCCTTAGGTTTTATTGTATCTCCCTGTGATAAATGGATGGAGGATATATGATGGGTCATTTCAGTTTCATTCCTCTTTGTGTCCTATTGACTTGCAAGCAATGTTCCCTAAGCTGTGCGCTTATGCGCACACACACAACTCTGCAGGTCTGCAAACACAGGTGGTGCGCACACAAAAAATCTGCTGGAATGAAAGCACTGTTGTTTGTAGGACACAAAATTTTATTTTGCACATACAAAAATAATAAACACTTCCAATTTAAAATTAGAGGGAACATTACTTGCAAGGCTTTAGAAGTTAGCTTTACAGGGTGTTGCATATAAGAACTGAATAGTTTTGACTAACTTAAAAAGAATTCCCTACTCTTTTTGTTACCTGTCCAGCACACGTTGTGGGGTCAACAGCACCAAGACTGGCAGCAAGAAGTGCGGAGTTCAAAGCAATAAGCGCTGGTGAGGCAGGTGGGAAGAGCAGTGGTTGAAGACCATTATCAGGGAAAGTCTCAGGTAGAGCTTGAGATGCTTCATTTTTTTCAGCTGTGTCAGTTTGTAGAGTAGGTAATGAGTCCAACAAGGGCATGAGGGATGGCAAAAGATTGCTTTGCTGTTGGCTGTTTTGTGAAAGATCAAGCTGTGGCAGTCCTAGTCCCCCAAGTGGCAATAGAGGATTATGCAAGAGGGATGCCATAAGAAGTGTCTGTAAAGCACTACTTTCTGAATCCCCAACTGCAGAAGGCAGAGATAGAGGTGGGTTTTGAAGCCCTAAAAGGCCTAGGTCTGCACTTCCTAGCAAAGAAGATGATAAAAGATTTAGCAAACCTTGGTTCAGAAATTGTTGATGCTGGTTTAGACTGAGGGAGAGTGGTAAAGAACCCAGCAGAGCTAAATTTAATAGAGTAGGGGGTGTGGGAAATGGAAGAACCTGCTCTTGACCAAGGAAGGAAAAACTATCACCAGATGCAGGCAACGAGCAAGGCAGTTCATTATTGCACTCTGCGATGCAGCTAGGAACCAAGTTGTTGGCAGAAGATGTTTTTGCTACAGGTGACTGGTTGGGTCTTGCAGCTGAAGACACTAGTGGCCAAATAAAAAAAATAAATAAAATTAAAAAAGGCATATATAAAAGTACACATTTATAAACATATTGATAACACAAGAGAAAAAAATAAATACTGTTAAATGTTGCCACATTACATGAAGTTAGACATTCTTCCTAAAAATAACAAAAAGGGGTTGACATTGTCTTTGACAATTGTAGCCTGTGATGCAATCCTATGAAATGTTTGAAAACTACAATTACCAGCATTCCCTGGCTTCCCTATGTAGTTGAGGAGTGCTGTGAATTGTAGTTTTCAAACATTTGGAGGCACGGCGTTTGAGAATCTGTCATAGACATCAACAAAAAACCTTTTAAAAAGTGTCAAGCAGTTCAATGAACACTACAAAAGCATTGCAATTGATACTATTGATACTATAAATTGCATAGTAATGTTACATATACATTTTTCATATTTACCAGGAGCTATTTCTAGTAGTAATACTGACTGCAAAATTCATACAAACTCCCATTTCACAGGAGACAAGACACTACCAATGTTCCCTTTTATTTCAGATCAGCTGTGTGCACAAAATACATATAATCTGTGCAGACACAGAATCAAATGTGGTGCACTATATACCTAGTCAGAAAAAAGAACTAACTAAATTCTAAGGTTGTACATATCAAGACATACCGTATATACCCGAGTATAAGCCAAGGCGTTCAGGCTTTAAAATTAGCCTGAAAACCCGACCTCAGCTTATGCTCAGGTCATAGTAAAGTATTAAACATTTTTTCCTCCAATCCGGCTGCCGCTAGCTCTGTATGTATCGTATGTCACATTAGAATCCAGAGATCAGGCTGACACTCTGCGCTGATCTGCAGGCTGATGTCAACATTCGGCAACTGTCTCACTTACTGCCCTGCGCCGAGTAGTGACGTCAGCCGGCATATCAATACTGCATGTAAGCGTATTGATATGAGGGCAGTAAGTGAGACAGGTGCTGAATGTTGACATCAGAGCGACCATCAGCCGGATTGGGGGAAAACATGTATAATACCTTACTTACTGTGACCTGAGTAGTAGTAAGTACTTAACTCTTTTACTTACCTAACCATCTAACTTACCTCACTGAACTGGGGGGCTCTCTGGGGGTGTTGCCCATAAACCATTCCTTGGCACTGCAGGTGTTTGGAAACCACAACTCCCAGCTACTAAATAATGCTGGGAGTAGTAGTTTCCAAACATGTGGAGTGCCAAGGAATGAGGCTTTTTTATGGACAGCAGGCAGAGTTCCCATACAGTTATAGCCATACTGGATTTGGCTATTACTGTATGGGACTACTGCTGTCCATTTAAAGGGCAAGTAAATAAAGTACTAGAAGTCAGTAGTGGTCATAATTTCAACCCGCGGCTTATACTTGAGTCAATCATGTTTTCTTACTTTTTGAGGTAAAAATAGGTACCTCAGCTTATACACGAGTCGGCTTATACTCAAGTATATACGGTAGTTAAAAAGAATCATCTTACCAGGTTCCAAAATTATTTAAATCAATTCTCAGGTGGAAAACAACACAACAAATTGCAAATGTAGCCAGTTAACTATCATTTGTAGTCCTGTCTAAATCACAGTTGAGTACAATCCTTAAAGAATTACAGGGCTTTGTACCAAGAGCTGCTATTGCTCTCTATTATCCCCTTTAGGCAATGCACCAAGCCGATAACGGCTCTCAGTGTATTGCGAATCAGGTTTACCTATTCTGATACCAGATAGCCTACGTTAAATATTAAAGAGTCATTAACGGCTCGGTACATTGATTGTGCAACATTGTTTATGTGTACTGCGGCAACTGCTATTATTTGTGTTAAAGTAACATTAACTCTTGGTACATCGGTAATGTGACTAAGACACAAATAGATGTTAATGCCTCTCGATACATAGCCCGGTTAGTCTTTTATTGCCATCAGATTTTAACAGTAAGGGTTCACACATTTACCTTTTTCTTTTTAAAAGAAAAAAAAAAAAAACACAAAATTATAGAGAAACTTGTAATCACAACAAAGGGCAAATAATACAAACTAGGTTCACTGGAGTACAAGTAACCAAAATGCAACAGTAGCAAGAACTCAATATACAGATTTCAATAAAACAGAAAATGTCACTAAACTGTTTTACATAGGCCATATGAAAATGATAAAATTTTCATCTATCCCACAAAAAAAGGTTGAAGTGGGGTGGTGGGGTTAGTTCATTGGCCAGATAAATGAATTGCTAGGCCCAGTGTATACAGTACAGCAATGATAAGAAGATCAGTCATAAATTGCAAAATATATCCATAGAAAATGTATTTAGAGCAATAAATGCAAATTACAATAAAAGCTATGAAATATGAAAAAAACTCAAAATTCACATAGGCACTCACCCGCATTTGTTCCAATAGGAGTTGAAGGTAATTTCAGTGGTAAAGGAGTCCCTGAGTTCTGCTCTGTAGCTGTCTGAACTAGTTGCCCTACAAGGCTGAGGAGTTGGTTGTTGAACTCCTGGGAAGATGGCGACAGACCAGGAGTTTTACTTTGGCTTGGGGACTCCTCAATTGATGTGCGAGGCATCTGGAGAGAAGAAACTATTTGACCAGTTAAAGTGTGGGTATAACTGACTTTGGATCTTCCATTTTCTTCCTCAACCTGCCCACTACCCCCTACCACCTTTGACGTAACAGAAGGGTTCATTTTGGAGAGTCCAATTGGACTACCAGGAGGAGGAAAATGTCCGCTGATATCCTGTGGACTCATCTCAGGGCCTGGAGAATTCTTTTGCCTTTTTCGTTTTATCATTACATCTCTTCTCTGAGAGGGAGTCCTTACTGGCAGTCCACGGGGTTCTTGTGTGCCAACTCCAGAAAGCATTGTAGTGGAATTTAATAAACGGTTGGGTAAAGTGCTAGAGGCTGTGGCTTCTGGTTTGGCTTGATTTGCCATTTGAGCCTTGGCAGCTGCTGTGAGGAGGCTGCTGGCTGGGAAAGAGGCATTGCTTTGCTGGCTCATAATACACCCAAAAGGAAAGCCCAGTAAGCCTTGCGCTGTTCCCAAAGACACAGGTGGTGCCGTTTTATTGCTTTGGTGGGTTAAGGCATGGCTGGCATTTGAAGACGATCCTAAATGGGCCTGCCCAAAAGTAGGAAAGCCTTCAAGTATTGCTTTTGGACTCTGGGGTACAGAGCATTTAGGGGAGCCAACAGGTCGGGGTGACCGGGAACTTGACCTAGTTGGGCCAGGGAAGTGCTCAGAAGAGGCAGAGGAGTGTCGAGAACGCTGTGGGGATGGCTCCACACTGCCAGCTGGTGATGAAATGGAGGAAACAGATGACCTGGTGGTGGAGGGAGAGGTCAATGCACCTCCCCGTGGAAAAGGGGAGAAAGGTGGGGGTAATGATGGAGAGGATTGGTTGCCAGGGTAGTGTTCAGGAAGTAAATGAGCAGTCATTGTGGGAACCTGAGACTGATGAGACGGTGGAGAGTTCAACATATGGTGCTTTGGACTTGGTAATCTGCAGCTGCTAGAGTCCAAAATGCCCAGTGGATCTTTCTCAGGAAAGGCAAAAGGGCGCCGTGGGCCTTGAGCAGGCTCATCAAGCGTTCGTAAGAAAGTGCCACCTGGCACAAAAGTACAAGAGCCAAGTAATGACTTCGGAGAATGGCCTGAATGTTCCTGACTGTAGGAAGGGTAAGAAGGCCGGTTTTGGGAAGACTTGACTTGTGTAACAGAGCCAGGAAAAAGCTCGTGGGATATGGCTTGCTGAGCCCTGGTAAACTCATAGTTACCATTTGATGGCATCTGTGAACAGTTTCTTAAGGCATATGACTCACCATGTTGCCTAGGTGGAGGAGGTCGCTGGCTGGATCTATGACTGTGGTACCTTTCTCCGGGATTGAAAGCATAGGGATCCTGGTTTTGTTCTAAAGATTTCTCCAGTAAGTGATGGGAAGGCAAGTTGTGGGCTTTTTCAATCATAAGTTTGGTAAAAATTTCAGGATCCAGCGAACGAGGATGCTGTCCCATCTTTGGGCTTGTGGATGTTCTATGAAAGTTCTGTCCTCCTGTAAAAAAAACGGCACAACAGTACTTAAAATATAGAGCCAGTGCAAGATTAAAACACACATCTAAAACATTCACATACCTGTGTTAGTTAAACAGAATGTAAGGAGAGAACACACATACATTTAATCGCAATATAGTATTAGCTTGAGAAAATAAGAATTTTTTGTGTGCTTTGTGCACACAAAAAAAAAAGGACACATAATTACAACATTTAACGGATAGGTTCACTCAAAAAGTGAATGCATGCACACTAGAGTATAGCATACCTTGGAAGCAGTCGGAGGACTGAGCTGCGGAGCGCACTCGCAGGTAAACTTATATGCTTTGTTCCCTGCTCCTGATAGATTCATTAAGGAATGGGAGGTAAGACATAGTTCCTTTACCTCACATACTTTAATTGACGAGAAAAAGAAATAGGTTCACTTTTTGAGTTAACCTTTCCTTTAAATTAGGGGTTATCTCCCCTTTGAACTTCTGGAATAATAACTTAAACATAAAGGATCACGGTGACCTCTATCACCAATTTTAATGCAAAATTATTCCATTAGATTGTTTGCAATCACTTTTTCAGCAATGTAGTTTAGGTTACCTGAGACTGCAAGACACATTAAGGGCGAAATATGTATTTAGACTGCTCAGTTTTGTTTAGAGAGAGGCGAGAGTCAGGACACCCAGTATTAAAGAGGAGACAACATAAAGGAAAAGTTATATAGCTTACATCTTCATCTATTCTTCACAGGGAGGTGAGATTGCTTATTCCCACCTGCCTGTAAATAATAAAACACCTGGGTTCAGGAATTAAACTTACCTGTCGGCGCTCCACTTACAACTTGTCAACAGCTGATTGTCTGATCAGCTGATGAATATGTAAGATAGATGAATTTACCTGTTTAGTGTCCCTTTAATAACTGATTTCTCAACAATGCTGCCAATTTTAGAAAGGAGAGATACAACTGTTAGCTGTTCCTAAAAACACGCAGGCTCTTGCATTTACATTAAAGTGTTGGTATTCTTCTTAAGCAGAATTGTTTAATGTAATAAAATCCATTTAACATAGGGACAACAACAATAGTTACCAGCAGCTTGGTTTTGTAGTGCAAGTGGAGTACTCTCAATACTCTTATACAGAGTAGCAAGAGCTACAATTTTCCTTCGATGGTTGCAGAGTTTGGTCATGTCTTCCTCGGCCTTTACATCTTCTGTAGTTCGCAGCTTAACTACTGCTTTGGGATCAAAGTTAAAAACCTATATAAAACAAAGATTTCCAGGTGTTATTAAATGAACTGTTGAATAAAGAAAAACCTAAAATAAAACAGGAGAAAGAAAGTGGTAACAGCATAAAAGCATAAACCTGTGCAAGTATGGAACCTATAAGTTTAGACTGAAACCGGTTATGTTATTTCCTGCATAACTATAGTTTTAAAAAAGTTCTTTGCACTTTTTTTTAGCTATGTGCATTTGCCAGTGTACAAGCAGCATAGCCCTAGCAATTACTCTTAGCCTTGACCACTGTTTTGTCCACATTTTTCATACTATTGGGTACCAAATATGTTATTATTCTACATATATTTTACTTTCTTTTTCAGATGTGACCCTTAAAAGCAACACGCTATATCACGTCACACGGCCACTAAACTCTACTTGTTAATGGAAGTACTGTGAGGAACAGCATCTTCTCCTTTTAGTGTATGTGGCTGATAACCAGTTGCAAAGTTTGTCAGTGATATTAATCTACAGCACCCAATAAAATATTGCCCTTTTGCTTTTGCTGGTCCTCAAATTCTATCCTCTGTACTATTTTGTAGAACACAACAGTAAGTACTAAAGTTTCTAAATATAAGGTCTGCATTAGGCTCAGGTAACACTGTGCCGGACAGCAAAATGTGTGAAAAGCGGGTGCATTAGCGCACTTTAATGCCCGCTCGCGCTGTAACCTGCACAGTTTTGCATAAATAAATTGTGGTCCCATGCACTCCAAAAGCGGAATGCCACCAACTTTGATTCCCACTCGCTAACAGAATGCAAAATGCGGCCATGTGGATAAGAATGTAGGCAGAAAAACAAAGCAAAAGTCAAAACGCATTGCAATTCATCAACACTGGGCAATCCAACAGTGGTACCTTGTCTTACCTTGTATATGTTAAGAGGACACTCCAGACCACATTTACAAGTTCCATCAGTCACTAAGTAAGTCCTTAACTGATCCATAGAGGTTAGAACTGTACCACTTGGACTGCAAACAAATTATAAGTAAAATCAATCAAAACCATCAAATTAAATAGGAAAGTGAAAAAATATGTATGTATGGCACTCCAGATGTAAAAACTACAACTACCAGCATTCCTTGGTTGCAAATAAAAACAAGGAGTTGTAGTTTTCAAACATCTGGAAGAACACAAGTTGGACATCCCTGGTTTAGATCTATAAATATTAGTAACCTTACTGTTTTACTAAAAGTAAGGTAAAAAAATAAACAAAAAACATATCCAGATAAAACAGCAGGCTTAAGAATTTAAAAGACAATTCAGCAGAATTCAGGAACCTACCTCACATATAAAACAGAGCCTGGCTCCATCCTTCTCTGCCAGCCAACTGGCACGTGAACCGCTGGGGGTCCCCCATAGCTATCTGCTCCTCCACTCTCACTGCCGCCATTCATTTTGCTATCTCTACACTTTTGTACCTTTTGAGACAAAGCAACCCATGAAAAAATAGGCAAATCCAATAACTGGATTTTAACACAAACATAAAATTCATCATATACTATATTCTTAGATGTTCTGCTTTTGTCATTTCTAAATGTAGACTGTAGACTGTTCCACCAAAACATGTATTCATAAAGAGGGAACAGGGTTGGGGGTGGTATGTGATGGGAGAACCCCCTGCAGCTGAAGGTACACTCAATTTTGTACCTATCTTTCAGAATGACGGATTACCGATCAACAGTCTTCTTTAAGGAAAAAAAAAGTGCTACAGTCAAATTCTTTGCACCATCGATTTTGTGGCCCATTGAAGACTGCAGATTGGTTGAAATTTACTGAAAATGTCCAATTGAACATTATTCCAATCTGGAAAAGTACAACTAAGGGCTCGTTCACACTAGAAACTGACAGTACCGCACAGCATGTGTTTCTGTCAGTTTGTATCCATTTTATTCATACATTTGTATCCATTTTTTAACAATGTGTATTCCATATATTTCTATAGAAAATGCATGAAAAAACGAACAGAAATACTGCATGCAGTGCGTTTTTTAAACGGACTGGAACAGAACGGATTATAACGAAGCAGGTGTGAACGATATTATGAAATCCTGTGGGGTTTTACTGTCTGTCCATTTTTTTTTAAACGCACCTGCGTTTGAAAAACGGGTACAAACTGATGTAGTGTGAACGAGCCCCAAGTTCTGTCAGTCGAGCTTAAAATTTCTGACAACATTTGGACACAATATTCTGTTGGCTGGTCAATAAAGTTTTAACAAGCCTTTAGGACTAACTATGCAGCATCTTTGGCTAATGGGTAATTTTGCAACTCCTAAACAAAGGTCTGGCATAGAAAAAGAATCAAAATCAGTAGGTAGCTTTTGCTCTTCTTCTTTGGCATGCCCTTAGACCAGGGTAGAAAAGATGGAGCCTATTAGGGGGGGAAAGGGATTAAAAATGGCAGAATTTTTTTTTTGCCATAAAACAGTATCACATTAATAATAGCACTGTTTATATGTAGCCCCTTATTTAATTTATATTTATTTAATTAGAGATGTGTAGCTATGAACAAACATTCCTGTCACTGTATTTTAAGTACACATACCTGCTCATTGCGGCACAGAATGAGCATTAAGTCTCCATGTGATCCTCTCTGCTCTGCATGTTCGGTGACGGTGCATCAAGTTCCCAAGAAGGGAAAGAGCAGAGACTGTCTACTGATTATCTGCTCCACTAAGACTTCCTTTAAGCCGCGAGACACCATTCAACTGGAGACTTTATAAATCCATTGTAACTGAAAAATAAAATGATTGTTTTACAATTTTGCAGAAATAATCTTAAAGGGCATGTCTACCCTTAAAACAAAAAAAACGGTCAATTGTTAGTTACCTGCTTTCAACCTCAACTGATATATTTTGCACTTTATTAACCTGCATTACTAACCAGATATTTAAGCTTAATTACCCATTAAGTACCCATTCTGGCAGAGTAAGCTGGCCCCTCTCTCTATGCAGTCAATGAAGGCTGTTACTGTTGATGCAACAGCCAATGATTTACTGCTGTTTTACCCGCTACCTCCTCTGTAAGTGCTCAAGCTTGTAAAAAGCTCATTGAGCAAATGGAAGAGGCAGATATCTTTTATATAGAACAAACAGAAGAGGACTCACATGCAGTTTAATCTGCAAATGTTTATTGCTGCGACATGTTTCGAGCATCAGCGTGTCCCGGGCATCAGCGTGCCCTTTTTCAAGCATCTTGAAAAAGGGCACGCTGATGCTCGAAATATGTCGCAGCAATAAACATTTGCAGATTTAATTGCATGTGAGTCCTCTTCCGTTTGTTCTATATATATGATTATACTGGCAGACGGTCCAGTGGGAGAGAGACCAACTGATAACAGGTGGACGGATGCACTTTTTTACTTTGTACCTGAGGCAGATATCTTTGCCAGAAAAAAATAGAACTTATCAATAAAGTCTATCCAAAAATCAAAAAATTACTAAACGTATCGAAGAACAGGAGGTAAAGAAGCTATGTCTTACCTCCACACTGTAGGTGCATGTGTGTACATTGTAAGGGAGCATGGATGTGGTCTGCACCTGTCAGAGGAAGTGGCAGAGATGCACAATCGTGGGTAAGTTAGCTCCTGTTTCCTGATGGTTTAATTGAAGAAAGGTAGGTAAGACATAGCTCCTTTACCTCCCGTTCTTCAATTAAAATGAAATAAGTTTAGCCATATTTTTAGGTGGAAATACCCTTTAAATATCTAGTAACAAATGCATGTTATAAACTGGTAAAAAAAATAGCAGATTCCTCTAAGAAAAGTTGCTCATTGGTAAAAAATTTTACTTGGACTGGGTTTTATTTTCTAATTAAAATAAAGAGAAATGAACAACTTTCAGAATGACATTGAGTTATACTTTTAAATATTTACATTTACAGATCTACCACAAAAACATTAACTTCACATCCATGAGGCTTAATCAAAGGTAAGAAGAGAAATAAACCACCTTTCCATTTCCTTCCTCTCATCTTCCTCACCTAAGCTTAATAACTATTAATTTTCAAATTAAATTTTTTTTGATGCATGTACATTGTTATAATGAATCCAAGACTTGCTTTGTTATTGTATCAATGTTTATTATATTGCTATAATTAAAACAAGTTTAAAAAAAGAAGAGAAATAAAATTCAGGGTTAACATGTTTCTTTTTAAAAGAACAAAAGCCACATCAACGCATTTCAGACAAAATATGTTGGCTGAATTAAAGTATATGTACAGTGTAAATCAAAGTTCAGTCCACTATGTTAATTTTGTTTTTCTAAGCCATTGGCAAAGCTTCCCTTTCCCTCTTCACTTGCTGGTTCTTCCTGCTCCACTAAATTCTCGTTCAATCCACTACTCCTGGAGGACCCTAGAGATGAATCCCATTCGGTCAGATATACAGGACTGCCCTGCTAGCTGTATATTACACTTAAAGTAAAATGTGGACTTGATTAGCAGAGTGCTGCTCCTATGTATACAACGCAATGATGTTTAAAGGGCCAATGTGGCAAATTAATATTTGGGGTACTGAGAATAAGTCATCTATCAATGTGTGATTAGCGTATATACTCGAGTATAAGCCGAGGTTTTCAGGCTTTAAAAAAAGCCTGAAAATCGATCCTTGGCTTATCCTCGAGTCAGCCGCAAACTCACCTCTCTGCCTGCTGCTGGTCGCTTCGCATCTCCCACTGACGTCACTACTCTGCGCCTCTCACTTCCTGGCGCCGAGTAATGACGTCAGGTAGGGAGATGCAGCAGAGTGAGTGGCAGCTGACAGAGAAGTGAAGATTTGGGACCATGGCAGCGTGTCGGCTGTTCTGTTGGCAGCGTGGCTGGTCCTTGCCGTATGCTCTGCGGAGACCTGCAGAGCCAGTAATTGTCCCTTCCTGCTAGTGGAGATATACCTCACCTGCTCTAACGGAGCACAGAACAAAGATCCAAGACTGGCCAGGTAAGTGAACACTGAAGGGTGGGGGACAGCATGCAATACAGCAACCTCCAATACGTTTCAACTATAGATGTTTGGAAACTACAATTCCAGGCAACTAAAGCATGCTGGGAGTTGTAGTTTCCAAACATCTACAGTGGAAAGGTATTAGGGTTACTCTATGGGATTACTGTCCATTTTAAAGGGCAGCTAATGCCCTAAAACAATATAGAATCATGAGGATGGTATATATTGTTAAAAATATTGCCTTCTGATTCTGTATTGTTTTGAGGCTTTAGTTGCCCTTTAAATGGACAGCAGAATTCCCATACAGTAGCCCCATACAGTAATAGCCAAATCCAGTAAGGCTATTACTGTATGGGACTACTGCTGACCATTTAAAGGGCAACTAAAGCCTCAAAACAATACAGAATCAGAAGGCTGTAATGGTCATAATGTCTACTCTTGTCTTATACTCGAGTCATTCAGGTTTTTATGATTTTGGGGGCCAAAATAGGTACCTCGGCTTATACTCGAGTATAGGTATATATGTGGCTACTCTTTTTAAATGTTCCAGTGAACTTCCTTGCACATTTCAAATAAAGTGTCATTTTTATTTTTTTGCAAGCATAAATTTTATGTAAGTGTGGCAACTGAATTGTGTTTTCTGAAGGGCATTGTTAGTTAATAATAAATTATTTTGATCAATTTGAATCAATTGCAGTACTTTGAAATATAGAGGTTATTGTTGTGCAACATAGTCTGTATTAAGGGGATATTGCAAAATGTCCAAATTTTGGGGCAAATTATCCTTGGATATTTATCCTAAAAAATAAATTAATGGTGTACCCCATTGTTAAAGGGAAGTTGATATAATAAACTTTAAGTTAAAGGGGACATATATATGATACACTTTAATGCGTATCACATCAACTTCCCTTTTAAAGCGTATCCCATAAACTTTCCCTTTATCAATGGGGTACAACATCTCACATTCAATTATTTTTTAAGGTTAAGCAAAAATGTAGACATTTTTTAATAGTGACTAAGTTGCACAACAATAACCGATCAAATTAAATTATTGGCACACAATTTCCCCCAGAAAACATAATTCAAATGCCACACACGCAAAATTTATGCTTGAAAAAAGTAAAAAATGACACTTTTAAAAGTAAAAACACTTTATTTGAAATGTGCAAGGAAGTTCACAGGAACATTCCAAAAGATTAACCACATATACAGTCACACACTCAGTCACACTTATGCTTAATACCCCAAACATTCATTTTCCACAGTGTTAGCCCTTTAAACATCACTGCATTGTATAGCACTCTGCTAATCAAGTCCACATTTTACTTAAAGGGGAAGTTCAGTGGAAATACATGTACTTTTCAGAAAAAAAGAGCAGTGTTTTTTTTTACCATAACCTGCCAATTCAGCATTTCTGTGTATAAATGTTATCGAAAGGAAAAGTGCGCTGGGTTAACAAAGACATTTAATTTCAGGAAAGCAAATTTTCCCAGGTTAAAAGCAGCTCTTCAGAATGTCAACTGGGATTATGTATTATCAGGTAAAGGTACTGAACAGAAGTGGACTGTGTTCAAGGGGATTTTAAGCCAGTTCACATCTAAATTTATACCCTTGGGAAATAAATGTAAAAAAAATAAATCCACGCCCATGTGGCTGAATTCTGATGTAAAGAGGCAAATGGTAAGGAAGAAAAAGGCATTTAAAACCTTTAAGGCCGAGGGAACGGAAAGGGTCTTTAGGGAGTATAAAAACTGTAACAAGGAGTGTAAGAAAGCAATCAAACTAGCTAAAATTAATAATGAAGTTAGGATAGCTGAAGAAAGCATCACTAAGCCTAAACATTTTTTTAAGTATATTAATAGTAAGAAGATGAGGACTGAGAATGTGGCACCATTAATTAATGGGGATAAGTTAGTTACGGAGGATGGCGATAAAGCAAATGTCTTGAATAATTTTTTTCCCTCTGTATACACTATACAAGATCCAAGTACAGATATCATAGAGTATAGTAGCAATAAAGGTATACAAGATTCAAGTTCACTTTGGTTAACCGAGGATATGGTACAGAAAGAACTAAATAAGGTTAATATTAGTAAATCTCCTGGACCGGATAAAATACATCCTCGGGTACTTAAGGAGCTAAGTTCAGTTTTATCTAGGCCATTGTTTCTTATTTTTGCTGATTCCCTCATGTCCGGTGGTGTGCCTCTGGATTGGAAAAAGGCTGATGTTATTCCAATATTCAAAAAGGGTAGTCGTTCACAGCCGGGTAATTACAGGCCTGTAAGTTTAACTTCAGTGGTGGGGAAGATCCTGGAAAGTTTAATAAGGGAACATATTCTAGAGTATGTTTCAAGGACTGACATTATAAGTAGTAACCAGCATGGATTTAGGAGGAATAGGTCTTGTCAAACTAACTTGCTTGGCTTTTATGAGGAAGTAAGTAGAAATTTAGACTCTGGTATAGCAGTAGATGTAGTTTACTTGGATTTTGCAAAGGCTTTTGATACAGTCCCCCATAGGCGACTAATGAATAAGCTAAGGTCTGTTGGTCTGGGGAGTCACATTTGTACATGGATAGAAAATTGGTTAAAGAATAGGATGCAGAGAGTAGTTGTTAATGGGGCTTCATCATTATGGACTAAAGTGCTAAGTGGGGTGCCACAGGGTTCTGTGTTGGGGCCGCTTCTATTTAATCTATTTATTAATGATTTGGAAGTGGGTATTGTCAGCAAGGTTTCTGTGTTTGCTGACGACACAAAACTTTGTCGACCATTAAAAACTTCAGAGGATGTGCAATCGTTGCAAGGGGATCTAGATAGATTATCACATTGGGCTGCTAAGTGGCAGATGAAATTCAATGTTGATAAATGTAAGGTGATGCATTTTGGACTTAAAAATACTTGTGCTACTTATACTATAAATGGCTCTGTGTTAAGTGAATCCCTGTTGGAAAGGGATCTTGGAGTTTTGGTGGATAACAAACTTAAAGGTAGCAAGCAGTGCCAGGCAGCAACAGCCAGAGCCAGCATGGTATTGTCTTGTATAAAGAGAGGTATGGATTCAAGGGAGGAAAATGTAATTCTCCCTCTTTACAAAGCATTGGTAAGGCCTCATTTGGAATATGCAGTGCAATTTTGGAATCCTGTGTACAAAAAGGACATCTTTGAAATGGAAAGGGTTCAGAGAAGGGCAACTAAATTAATAAGGGGATTGGGGGAGCTTGAATATGAAGAGAGACTGGAAAAGTTACAATTATGTACGCTGGAGAAAAGGCGCTTGCGTGGGGATATGATTACTGTGTATAAATACATTAACGGGCCATACAATAAACTATCTGGGGCATTGTTCACCAATAGAACATGTCAAAGGACACGAGGACATCCCTTAAGACTTGAAGAAAAAAGGTTTAGGCTTCAATCTCGGAAAGGGTTTTTCACTGTGAGAACGGTAAGGCTATGGAACTGTCTTCCAGTGGACGTTGTAATGGCAGGTTCATTGGTCAGTTTCAAAAAAAAGCTGGATGAGTTTCTACAAACAAGGAATGTTGCAAGTTACTGGTATTGATACATAAAGTAGAGTTGATCCAGGGAAATTTCCGATTGCCACTTGGAGTCAGGAAGGAATTTTTTCCCCCTTCATAAATTTGGTGGGGTTTTTTTGCCTTCCTCTGGATCAACAGTTAGGCAGGAAATGAGGATATTGCTAGATGGGTTGGACTGGATGGACGTATGTCTTTATTCAACCTCAAATACTATACTATACTAAATAAATGCAACCGAAATCGTAAATTGCAGAACCCCTAGTAGAGAGCGTTATGGTCTTGCCCTTGACCCAGTAGAGATCTGAGCATCTTTGACCCATGCAATAGCCAATCAATAGAAATGACTGTTAGGGACATTCCAAGGATGTGGTGCATCCTAGGAAGAAGAAGGACCTTTAGAACCTGAAATGTCAGCTTACTAATGTCAACAGCAGGAAACAGCAAAGGGTATGAAATCAACTGATTTTACAAAATCAAAGAATATGTAGAATAACTAAGAAGATATTACACAAACTAACAATTTAACAAATATTGATAATTTCCACTGAACTGTCGCTTTAAAGTGTCGCTTTTTCTTTTTGAAAGCATACATTTTGTGTGTGTGGCATCTGAATTATGTTTTCTGGAGGAACTTGTGTGCCAATAATTTAATTTGATTGATTGCAGTACTTTTAAATGTAGGGGTTATTGTTGTGCAACATCTGACCAAATGGGATTACACTCCAGCAAGTCTCACAGTAGCAGTGGATTGAACGAAATTGGGAAAGGTAAGCTTTGCCAATGGCTTAGAAAATCATAGTGTATAATTTAAAGGTACAGCTTTGCAATGGACTGAACTTTGATTTACACTGTACATATCCTTTAAGATGAGGGTTTGGAATGTGGGGCTATTAAATAATGACACTATATAAATGTACTAAATCAGTTTTAATTCAGTTAGATCAACTGGACTTAAATGAATAGTTCACAGCAAAAGTGAACTATTCCTTTAACGCACTGATTGAAGACCAGGAGGTTAAGGAACTATGCCTTACCTTCCGTTCTTCAATCAATGTCTGTGGAGCCAGGAACGAAGATAGTAGAAACTTACCTTTTGTACGATCATCGCTGTCACATTGAAATTCCCGACCACTTCCTGGTTCTGTTTAACTCTAGCACGCATTATCGTGCATGCGTGCTAAAGTTGATCATAACCAGGAAGCGTTAGGGACATGTCAGTGTGACAGTGGTTCAGGGATAGGCCAATGTAAAGATGTGCTTCTTGCAGAGCACATCTTCCCATAGGCCATGCCCCAGAAATATGAGGGGGGCAAGGAAACTGCGAAGCTGGCAACAGCTAAATCAGGTATGTACTTCCCCCTGGTATATTGAAGACCCTGAGATTAAGTTCAGATCTTAACACTGGGTACCTTAACAGGGATTGATTTCTCTTAAATGGTTGTTTTGGAGAATGATCCAATAAATTGTAACTGGAATGAGTATATGATAGATTAGAACAGTGTTACTATTTATGTATGTTACAGTATACAGAAAGCAATCTTAGGCACAATTTATTTGGAGTTTTTAATAAAATCTACATGCACTATATAATATGTAATTGACAAAACACAGTTCATTTTGGAATGGAGATTAGTAATTGGCCTGGATGTGTCCTCAGGGCGAGGGCCTACTTTAAGGCAAGATTAAGATACTCAAAATTTGTAAAACAAATGCGTTCCAATAAAGTATTAGAAAGTTAGAAAGTAGTGCACATTAGTGGAGCAGTTGGCAATGCGATTTAGAAAGTGGTGTTTAGTATTACTATCTTCAATGTTAACGGTCTATTTTGATTTATAAAGGTTTAATTTTGGGTTGTTTTTTTTAACAAGTCTGGGTTATCAGATGGTATATTGCATTTATCTTAATAATCTTTTACAGGATACAGACACATGCAAAACACCTGAAAGTGAAATTTTTTTTAGAAACAACTAACTGATGTTGGTCCAATTTGTATTGGTATCATACTAGATCAGTGATGTCAAACCTTGGGACTCCAGATGTTTAGAAACTACAACTCCCAGCATGCTTTATTGAGCTTGTCCAAACTGAAGCCTCAGCAGGTTCTTCCGCTGCTGTAGATCACTGGCTACAAGGTATGATGTGTTGTGCATTTGCGTTTGGTTCAAAAAGACCTGTCTTATCATCCTCCTTTAAACTTAACATAGCATTTTCCTCCACACAACTGCCACTCAATGGATTTTTATTTTTCAGACCATTCTCTATTCCATTAAAGATGGTTGTGTGTGAAAATCTTATGGCACCAGAAACTACACCATGTTCAAAGTCATTTAAACCTCCTTTTGTTCCCATTCTGATGCTGTTAGAACATCTCAACATCTTGCCAGAGAAACTTAATAACCAACCTTTGTTCCCTCGGACTCTGCCTCTAATGCTACTTCCGGAAATGGAGTACAATTAGGGTCCGGACCGCCAGCTGAATCTCTGATTGGCTGAGGTTCAACCAATCACAGACACAGCTGCTGGCTATGGAGAGAGCCGAGGGAACGAAGGTTGGTGAGCAGGTTTTTCTGCACTTTTTTAAGTTTTAAACATAATGGTTAGGGTTGGGAGGGGGTCACCTACGCTACAGAAAAAAGTTAATTCTGCAAACAGTCATGAGACGAGAGATCCGGAGTGGGAGGGGCTTCCCTGCGTCTGCCAGAGTCCTCCAGGAGGACAGGACTACACAGTGGGGCCAGCAGTGGGTTCAATTTTAATTTTTGGGGTGGACATGCCCTTTAAAAAGCTGAAGGTACATTTATTTCAAAAAAATATATTTCACAAATAAAAGCCTTAAAGACTACAAATTGTGCATGTGGGTACAGACTTTTAAGCTGAAATGAATTGTTCGCTTTTGCATCTGTTAGCTTGCATTAACTCAGTCCACCAATAAATGCAAAGTGTTGGCCCTGGATTAAAACTTTACACTACAGCTTTCCTGTATATTTTTTAGCTTTGTTATGCTAGCCAAAAGATTTGCTAATATGTTTCTTTTTGGTGTGTCTCCTGAACAGGTAAATATTATCTTTATGTGTTAGGTATCATTTTACTCTGGAAAATTTTTAAGGGTAAAAAGATGCTTAATAATAGCAAAGCAACTTCTAATTTTCCCCCTCAAAATTTAATAAAGGGCATGTCCACCCATAAAGCAAAAACTAGTGATTTGTCAGTTATCAGCTTGCAACCCCAACTGCTATTTTTACCAGTTTATTATATGCATTTGTAACCAGATGAATGAAAAGTTTTATTCCTATCTGGCAAAGGTATCTGCCTCATCCCTCTGCTCAATGAGCTTTTTGTAAACGTCAGTGTGCAGAGGAAGCAGTAGTTTAAACAGCAGTCATTCATTGGTTGTGATGTCAGTTGTCACAGCTTACTCTGCCAGAATGGGGAAATAATCATCCTTAAAGGGCATGTCCACCCCCAAAACTATAATCCCCCCAACTACTGGCCCCACCATGTAGTGTAGTTTAATCCTTACCTCACATCCCAGCTCCATAGGGTTCTCCGGTAGTGCCCCCCCACAGAAAGTCCCAAAAAAAAAATGCCCCCCCCAACCCCACCAGGAGGCTAGCAGGTCCATATAGGACACTGCCTGTTCCTGGCCTCAGGTAGATTTTTCAGCGAGCAGTCTCCCTCTCCCTCCTCTCCTCCCCTCTCCCTCCCTCTCCCACCCTCTCTCGATTCCCTCCCTAGCGTAAAATGCTTTATATATGGTATTCCCCAAGGGTCCCAGCCCCAACCGCAATATTTGTACCTTTAGAAAGCTCCCCCACTTTACTTACCTCTCTCTTTCCTCCGGCGAAGTGAGCTGCCGGCAGCGGTCCGTGATTGGCTGCCGCTCCGCCAATCACAGACGCGGCTGCCGGTCCCGCCCCTCTGCTTGCATTTTCTAGCAAGCAGAGGGCCGGGAGCGCGGCGGAGGAAAGAGGGAGGTAAGTAGAGTTTGGGGGGCTTTTTAAAAAAATAAATTATGCGGTTGGGGCTGGGAGCCCATGGGGAATACCATATAAAAAAAAAAAAATTCGGGTGGACATGCTCTTTAAATATCTGATTAGTAATGCAGGTAAATAAAGTGCAAAATATACGACTTGAGGTAGGGGGCAGGTAACAATTGACCAGTTTTGTGCTTTAAGGGTGTACATTCCCTTTAATTAAAGGGACACTATACTGAAAAAATGACTTTGCCTCATCTTAAGCTATAATTGAATGCATGTAAGTAGCACTTACTCTGATTTGCGTGTGTTGCTGCATGCCTTCAATCCAGCACACATTTTGTTTAGGAGCAGAATCCCCACTCCCTCTTTTAACCACTCCCACTTCCATCCGACCTGACTTTTTTCCCCACAAACCAACTGTCAAGTCTGCACAAAACATACAGTATTCCAACTGACAAAACTCTGTCCCCATTCCAACTACAGTATAACTACTCACAGAAGAATAGTTCTTGAGAGCAAGGAACTTGAATGACAGCTGAAATACAAGCAGTTTTAGATTGGATATCTAAAGAAATAGGGGGCAGATCAACAAAAAAAGTGGTGGTAGGGAAGAATTATAGTTTCCATTTATGGTCAATTTAAAATAACCTATTTTTCAGTATAGATGCCTTTTAAGGATAATCAAGCAGGATTCAGTGTTCTCCCTAGGGTCTTTTAGCCGGGCGGCCCACCCGGCTACTTTTTCATGCCACCCGGCTGGAAAAAATTTCTTAAGAGAACACTTGTGATTTAAAAAAAAAATTAGATGTAGGTTTAATAGGTGTACCAATAGGTCAGTAAAAACTCCTGCCAAAACTGCCCAGTCCAGACCCTTTTTTTACACTTGTAAGCTTATTTTAGCACGTTAACTAGCTTTTCCAAGATCCCCAAGGCCACAAAAGGTTGGCACATGTATTTGTGCTGCCATTTTACATGGGTTACCTTCAGATGTTGTAGAACTACAATTCCCTGCAGATGTTGTAAAACTATATAATGAGCATGATGCAGTGCACATTTTTCCCCACCACCAAATTTCCTTGTCCCACCCCACCCGGCTACTTTTTCATGCCACCCGGCTTGAAAAAAATTCTGGGGAGAACACTGGGATTTATACCAGAGCCATAGAAAAAAAATATTGACCACCACTTGGTCTAAACACACTTCTCACAGGTAAAGGCAGCACAACCCTATTTGTTTGGTCCAAACATCACAAAAAAGAAATTCCTTACCAGTATAAATTCCCATCAAACCTACCATACAAACAAAATGCATAGGAAAAAAACCCCCAGCAACCTATGATATTCTCTTGAGGAGAGAGTATAATAGTATAGGCGCACTACTTTGGATTAATATGGGGGAATGCTCTGACTTGTAAAGGCACTATAAGGGTGCATAATATTGGTATGTGAATATTACCGTGAGTTCTCATATCCATTCATGCAGGAGTTAACAATTGTTTTATGAATAAATAAGCAGTAACTTTTTGATCCGCAGCACGTATCTCAGAAATTTGTTTTTTGTGTATATACTTGTCGAAACATGATGATGCTGTGCTAGATGGAGATATGGGCGCGACTCCTTGCACTACCCCATTGATATGTAATCATATATAAGTGTGGGACGTCTGATTAGACAATCAAGAATGAATAGGGTTGTGCTGCTTAACGTGTGAGATTAGGACTTATACCACAATGCCTACTCAATTTAAATGCCCATATTAACAATACATTCATTCGCAACCTTTTTTGGTAATAGATTCCAAAAGGGCATTTCACTGGGTCAACTTTTCCTACATGTCAGTTGGTTATTCCATAATTTTCTTTATATATGTTAATTCATCATCAAAGATCCTGGTTTTAGAGATGCGAAATGATAAACTATTTATTGAACAGAAACAGACAAGACTGTTTGCAATTACCCTCAAAATTTTTAATTGGTGATGGACCCCATGGCTGAACTGATACAAAACTATTACCAAATTAGAGGATGTATTTTTCATAACAGAGAATATAAGACGATTTTACTTGCAGACGATTTTATATTTACTTAAACTTAGCCACAACAATCTAATCTGAACAAATTTATATTATTCAATTATTCTCTAAAATCTCATACACTAAAATATAAAAATCACCATGTCTTGCCCTTAAAGGGTGTTCCCTCCCCTAAAAAGCTATTTCATTTATATGTAGAGAACCCTACAAACCCTGAAATTGTAATACTCACACTATCCAGAAGTGCACCTACACTAAGGTAGCCTACCCAATCCCTACCATACCTGCACAAGATCTACTGCGCTTAGTAAAATCTCTGGGTAAACCTGCTAGACATTAGCCATGACATCATCTGTCACACCCATGAAAGTGTGTATTTAACATGTTGATTGAAAGAACTTAAAGAACACAACATACAAGGCATTTTATCACTGACAATTCTCAGCAATTTTATAGCTATATAAAGATGTATGCTTTTGGGCACAAACCAAATAACTAATGTCTTGAAAGCAGACAAAATACCTCACTGTCACTGTCAAGATAATGTTAAAGTTTGGGTCTAAAATCTATAGCTAAACTAATGGCAAGCCCAAATTTAATAAAATATCAAATTAATTGAGTGAAGCAAGTAAATGTTAAATTTACATGGTAATTGGTCCTAGAGCTTACAACTGTTTGAGTGTAAACGTATTTACACTCAAACTTGTTATAAAAGCTCAGTTGGACAAAATATTAGTGAAACAACTGCACACAGCAGATAACTACTTTACTAACTAGGTTGTATTTCTCCATAAAAATGTAAACAGAGAAGTCAGTGCACTTTTTGCCAACTACGACTCCAGGTACCCAAACATTGCCCCAACACTGACACCATGGCACTCTTCTAAATTTTGCCAACTGAATATGCACCAATTCTATGATTTAATTATGGTAAATATTCTACATGATTCAAATAAACAACTTTTGACATTGCAGGGTAAATATTGTTTTACCTAAGCTGTTCTATGTATTTTTCAACAAATATAAAAGATGGTATCTTTTTTTTTTATATGGAATGATTAGTGTCCCAGAGTCAAATTACCAAACTTTCAAGATTCTTTTTTGCTAAAAAATTATTAGATTCTGGGTAAATCTAGGACTTCACTTGGGTAATGTTGAATCATTAAAGGACAACACCACCACTCCTGTCCTGAACTGCTCAGTGATCACACCTGGGATCGAAATAGATCGAAAAAGATTAATACCTAATTCTGCACCTCATAATTCTAGATTAATCCACCTTCCGATAGTGTCTCTGGCATGGCCTATGGGAAGATGCACTTAACAAGGAGAGCATCTTCCTATTGGCCATTCCATAATCAAGAAACTGAACTTTAGGAAACTTACAAATGTATTTCCCCCCTACCTTTATTATAATACAAATAATAAACAGTATAGGATATACACAATAATATAATAATTTTTTAAGTAGGGTAATAATGAGTGAAATACCCATTACAGCATTGAAACTATAGTAAAGCATTTATAATATTTAACATTTTTTTTAAAAAATTCAATGAGGTAGGAAAAAATACTCCTACGTCCCTGGGTGGTTGCAAGCAAGAAGGGCTAGCTGTCAAAGTTCAGTTGTGCATTAACTGACAGCTCACTGCTTGGTTCTCTGCACGTCTGACTATTTTTCCTTAATGTTAGAGAAGAAATAGACAAACTTAGGGTGCCAAGGCTGAACAGTACAAGCAAATCTTTGATAGCTCAGTTGCGTTAGCAACCTAATAAGACTTTCAGGGGTAATTTGCGAAGAGCCAATATTGCTCTTTGTGGCTCCCACTGTCCAATGTACACTGTGTATCTTTTGCTAACTGCCGCAAGTATATTTTTAAAGGGCTTCTATAGGTTATTTTATATTGACCATAACTAGAAACTATAATTCTTCCCAACCACTACTGTATCATTTTTTTGTTGATCTGCCCTCTATTTCTTTAGGTAGCCAATCTAAAACTTCAGCTGTCAATCAAGTTCCTTGCTCTCAAAAACTATTCTTCTATAGTTTTGCTGAAGCTGGAATGGTGACAGAGTTTTGACAGTTGGAATGCTGTGTGCAAACTTGACAGTTGGTTTGTGCAGGAAAAGTCAGGTCGGATGGAAGTGGGAGTGGTTAAAAGAGGGAGGGGAGATATTGCTCCTAAACAAAATGTGCGCTGGATTGAAGGCATGCAGCAACACATGCAAATCAGAGTAATTGCTACTTACATGTACTCAATAATATATTAAGATGAGGCAAAGTCATTTTTTCAGTATAGTGACTCTTTAAAGTCACAATAACTCTTGTTATATCGCCGCTAAAGGGTTAGCTTTACTTTAAGACTATTTAAAGGTTGCACCTTTTGGTACGCCCACTAGGATTTTAAGGGCATCTATCAAATAAAAAAAAACGGTACATTATATTTGAAGGACATATCCATCCCCACCAGTTATTGGTAATACCAGGTTAAGCTAATTTTCAGGCACAAATTTCGCTATACTCATCTTTATTAAAACTGCTTCTATCCTCTCCTTGCAAAGTCCGATCCCTATCGTTGCTCTGCATTCCCCTTTGCAGCTCCCAGGTCTGCAAGTCAGTCATGCACAAGGTTGCCAAAGGGGGCGTGGTGACATCACAAGAGGCGTGATGGGAGGGAGGCATTTCCCTCTGCTGGACCGGATTTCAGTCCTGACTGCGGGACTCTGGAGTTTGTCCGTGCAGTGGCGAAGATCCTGTCCAATTGGGGACATATAGCATCCCTGGTCACGCCTGTGATGCTCATATCACAGGCAATTACTGACTTTCTTTTAAAGGGTATGTCCACCAGTAAAACTTATTTTTATATGCTTCTCCCCATGTCCCCCAGCCCCAACCGCATAATTTTTTTTTTCAGAAGCCCCCCAAACTCTTACTTACCTCCTCTCGTTCCTCCGCCGCACTGCCGGCCCTCTGCTTGCGAGATTGCAAGCAAGGCGGGACCGGCAGTCGCGTCTGTGATTGGCTGAGCGGCAGCCAATCAGGACCGGCTGCCAGCATTCAGTGCAGCGGAGGAAAGAGGAGAGGTAAGTAAGAGTTTGGGGAGCTTTTTGGAAAAAAAAATATGCGGTTGGGGCTGGGGACATGGGGGACAGCATATTAAGGGGGATTTGTGCTAGGGGAGGATAGTAGAAACGGGAGGGAGAGGGAGGGAGATGGAGGGGGGAGAGGGCTGCAGTACGCATGGCAAATATCTACCGAGGCAAGTAGCAGGCAGACCCCTGCTATCCTCCTGGGGTAGTTTTTGGGACTTTGGGGGGGGGGGGGGGTCTACAGGAGAACCCTATGGAGCTGGGATGTGAGGTAAGGATTAAACTACACTACATGGTGGGGCTAGTAGTTGGGGGGATTATAGTTTTGGGGGTGGACATGCCCTTTAAATGATTTTATACATTACGTACAATGCTCAGTTAATTACATTTGCATTAAAAGGGCATGTCCATCATAAAAATAAATTTTTTCTGCAATGTAGCATTGTCCATTTTTAAAAAAATCCCAAGAACATTACTTACCAGCCAGGGATCCCGCAGCCTCCAATGCAACTTCCGGGAACAGAGTTGCATTGGGTGCTTGGCCGGCAGCCATGTCTGTGATTGGCAGAGAGACAGCCAATCATAGATGTGGCTGCCGGCTATTGAGTTAGCCGCGGGATTCCGGGCTGGTAAGTAATGTTCTGAGGAGTTTTTCTAAAAAAGGACAGTGCGGTTCAGGTTGGGAGGGGGGAAGCTACATTACAGAAAAAGGTTTTAACGGTACACTGAAAAGGCAGCTGAAGGATCTAGATGGTGGGAGGGGGGGGGGGGGGGGAAATCAGCACCACAGCGCATGTCAGTTTTCTCCCGTAGACGTAGGACTGTTCACCAAAACATTGTATTCATAAGAGGGAAACAGGGTTGGGGTGGGTATGTGATGGGAGAACCCCGCAGCTGAAGGTAACTCAATTTGTTACTATCTTCAGAATGACGGATTACGATCAACAGTCTTCTTTAAGGAAAAAAAAAAGTGCTACAGTCAAATTCTTTGCACCATCGATTTTGTGGCCCATTGAAGACTGCAGATTGGTGTGAAATTTACTGAAAATGTCCAATTGAACATTATTCCAATCTGGAAAAGTACAAACTAAGGGTCGTTACACTAGAAACTGACAGTACCGCACAGCATGTGTTTCTGTCAGTTTGTATCCATTTTATTCATACATTTGTATCCATTTTTTAACAATGTGTATTCCATATATTTCTATAGAAAATGCATGAAAAACGAAAACGACAGAAATACTGCATGCAGTGCGTTTTTTAAACGGACTGGAACAGAACGGATATAACGAAGCAGGTGTGAACGATATTATGAAAATCCTGTGGGGTTTTACTGTCTGTCCATTTTTTTTTTTTTAAACGCACCTGCGTTTGAAAAACGGGGTACAAACTGATGTAGTGTGAACGAGCCCCAAGTTCTGTCAGTCGAGCTTAAAATTTCTGACAACATTTGGACACAATATTCTGTTGGCTGGTCAAAAAGTTTTAACAAGCCTTTAGGACTAACTATGCAGCATCTTTGGCTAATGGGTAATTTGCAACTCCTAAACAAAGGTCTGGCATAGAAAAAGAATCAAAATCAGTAGGTAGCTTTTGCTCTTCTTCTTTGGCATGCCCTTAGACCAGGGTAGAAAAGATGGAGCCTATTAGGGGGGGGAAAGGGATTAAAAATGGCAGAATTTTTTTTTGCCATAAAACAGTATCACATTAATAATAGCACTGTTTATATGTAGCCCCTTATTTAATTTATATTATTAATTAGAGATGTGTAGCTATGAACAAACATTCCTGTCACTGTATTTTAAGTACACATACCTGCTCATTGCGGCACAGAATGAGCATTAAGTCTCCATGTGATCCTCTCGCTCTGCATGTTCGGTGACGGTGCATCAAGTTCCCAAGAAGGGAAAGAGCAGAGACTGTCTACTGATTATCTGCTCCACTAAGACTTCCTTTAAGCGCCGCGAGACACCATTCAACTGGAGACTTTATAAATCCATTGTAACTGAAAAATAAAAATGATTGTTTTACAATTTTGCAGAAATAATCTTAAAGGGCAGTCTACCTTAAAACAAAAAAAAAAACGGTCAATTGTAGTTACCTGCTTTCAACCTCAACTGATATATTTTGCACTTTATAACCTGCATTACAACCAGATATTTAAGCTAATTACCCATTAAGTACCCATCTGGCAGAGTAAGTAGGCGGCCCTCTTCTATGCAGTCAATGAAGGGCTGTTACTGTTGATGCAACAGCCAATGATTTACTGCTGTTTTACCCGCTACCTCCTCTGTAAGTGCTCAAGCTTGTAAAAAAGCTCATTGAGCAAATGGAAGAGGCAGATATCTTTTATATGAACAAACAGAAGAGGACTCACATGCAGTTTAATCTGCAAATGTTTATTGCTGCGACATGTTTCGAGCATCAGCGGTGTCCCGGGCATCAGCGTGCCCTTTTTCAAGCATCTTGAAAAAGGGCACGCTGATGCTCGAAATATGTCGCAGCAATAAACATTTGCAGATTTAATTGCATGTGAGTCCTCTTCGTTTGTTCTATTATATGATTATACTGGCAGACGGTCCAGTGGGAGAGAGACCAAACTGATAAACAGGGTGGACGGATGCACTTTTTACTTTGTACCTGAGGGCAGATATCTTGCCAAGAACAAAAAAATAGAACTTATCAATAAAGTCTATCCAAAAATCAAAAAATTACTAAACGTATCGAAGAACAGGAGGTAAGTAGAAGCTATGTCTTACCTCCCACATGTAGGTGCATGGTGTACATTGTAAGGGAGCATGGATGTGGTCTGCACTGTCAGGAAGGAGAGTGGAGAGATGCACAATCGTGGGTAAGTTAGCTCCTGTTTCCTGATGGTTTATTGAAGAAAGGTAGGTAAGACATAGCTCCTTTACCTCCCGTTTTCAATTAAAATGAAAAAGTTTAGCCATATTTTTAGGTGGAAAACCCTTTAAATATCTAGACAAATGCATGTTATAAACTGGTAAAAAAAATAGCAGATTCTAAGAAAAGTTGCTCATGGTAAAAAATTTTACTTGGACTGGGTTTTATTTTCTAATAATAAATAAAGAGAAATGAACAACTTTCAGAATGACATTGAGTTTATACTTTTAAATATTTACATTTACAGATCTACCAAAAAACATTAAATTCACATCCATGAGGCTTAATCAAAGGTAAGAAGAGAAATAAACCACCTTTCCATTTCCTTCCTTCATCTTCCTCACCTAAGCTTAATAACTATTAATTTTCAAATTAAATTTTTTTTTGATGCTACATTGTATAATGAATCCAAGACTTGCTTGTTATTGTATCAATGTTTATTATATTGCTATAATTAAAACAAGTTTAAAAAAAGAGAGAAATAAAATTCAGGGTTAACATGTTTCTTTTAAAAGAACAAAAGCCACATCAACGCATTTCAGACAAAATATGTTGGCTGAATTAAAGTATATGTACAGTGTAAATCAAAGTTCAGTCCACTATGTTAATTTTGTTTTTTTAAGCCAGGCAAAGCTTCCCTTTCCCTTTCACTTGTGGTTCTTCCGTCCACTAAATTCTCGTTCAATCCACTATCCTGGAGGACCCTAGAGATGAATCCCATTCGGTCAGATATACAGGACTGCCCTGCTATGCTGTATATTACACTTAAAGTAAAATGTGGACTGATTAGCAGAGTGCTGCCCTGCTTCTATGTATACAACGCAATGATGTTTAAAGGGCCAATGTGGCAAATTAATATTGGGGGTACTGAGAATAAGTCACTTCAATGTGTGATTAGGTCGTATATACTCGAGTAAAGCCGAGGTTTTCAGGCTTTAAAAAAAGCCTGAAAATCGATCCTTGGCTTATCCTCGAGTCAGCCGCAAACTCACCTCTCTGCTGCTGTGTCGCTTCGCATCTCCCATGACGTCACTACTCTGCGCCTCTCACTTCCTGGGCGGCCGAGTAATGACGTCAGGTAGGGAGATGCAGCAGAGTGAGTGGAGCTGGACAGAGAAGTGAAGATTTGGGACCATGGCAGCGTGTCGGCTGTTCTGTTGCAGCGTGGCTGGTCCTTGCCGTATGCTCTGCGGAGACCTGCAGAGCCAGTAATTGCCTTCCTGCTAGTGGAGATATACCTCACCTGCTCTAACGGAGCACAGAACAAAGATCCAAGACTGGCCAGGTAAGTGAACACTGAAGGGTGGGGGACAGCATGCAATACAGCAACCTCCAATACGTTTCAACTATAGATGTTTGGAAAACTACAATTCCAGGCAACTAAAGCATGCTGGGAGTTGTAGTTCCAAACATCTACAGTGGAAAGGTATTAGGGTTACTCTATGGATTACTGTCCATTTTAAAGGGCAGCTAATGCCCTAAAACAATATAGATCATGAGGATGGTATATATTGTTAAAAATATTGCCTTCTGATTTCGTATGTTTTGAGGCTTTAGTTGCCCTTTAAATGGACAGCAGAATTCCCATACAGTAGCCCCATACAGTAATAGCCAAATCCAGTAAGGGCTATTACTGTATGGGACTACTGCTGACCATTTAAAGGGCAACTAAAGCCTCAAAAACAATACAGAATCAGAAGCTGTAATGGTCATTAATGTCTACTCTTGTCTTATACTCGAGTCATTCAGGTTTTTATGATTTTGGGGGCCAAATAGGTACCTCGGCTTATACTCGAGTAAGGTATATATGTGGCTACTCTTTTAAAGTTCCAGTGAACTTCCTTGCACATTTCAAATAAAGTGTCATTTTTATTTTTTTGCAAGCATAAATTTTATGTAAGTGTGGCAACTGAATTGTGTTTTCTGAAGGGCATTGTTAGTAATAATAAATATTTTGATCAATTTGAATCATTGCAGTACTTTGAAATATAGAGGTATTGTTGTGTGCAACATAGTCTGTATTAAGGGGATATTGCAAAATGTCCAAATTTTGGGGCAAATTATCCTTGGATATTTATCTAAAAAATAAATAATGGTGTACCCATATGTTAAAGGGAGTTGATATAATAAACTTTAAGTTAAAGGGGACATATATATGATACACTTTAATGTCGTATCACATCAACTTCCCTTTTAAAGCGTATCCCATAAACTTTCCCTTTATCAATGGGGTACAACATCTCACATTCAATATTTTTTAAGGTTAAGCAAAAATGTAGACATTTTTTAATAGTGACTAAGTGCACAACAATAACGATCAAATTAAATTATTGGCACACAATTTCCCCCAGAAAACATATTCAAATGCCACACACGCAAAATTTATGCTTGAAGAAAAAAGAAAAAAATGACACTTTAAAAGTAAAAACACTTTATTTGAAATGTGCAAGGAAGTTCACAGGAACCTTCCAAAAGATTAACCACATTACAGTCACACACTCAGTCACACTTATGCTTAATACCCCAAACATTCATTTTCCACAGTGTTAGCCCTTTAAACATCACTGCATTGTATAGCACTCTGCTAATCAAGTCCACATTTTACTTAAAGGGGAAGTTCAGTGGAAATACATGTACTTTTCAGAAAAAAAGAGCAGTGTTTTTTTTTACATAACCTGCCAATTCAGCATTTCTGTGTATAATGTTATCGAAAGGAAAAGTGCGCTGGGTTAGTAACAAAGACATTTAATTTCAGGAAAGCAAATTTTCCCAGGTTAAAAGCAGCTCTTCAGAATGTCAACGGGATATGTATTATCAGGTAAAGGTACTGACAGAAGTGGACTGTGTTCAAGGGGATTTAAGCCAGTTCACATCTAAATTATACCCTTGGGAAATAAATGTAAAAAAAAATAAATCCACGCCCATGTGGCTGAATTCTGATGTAAAGAGGCAAAGGTAAGGAAGAAAGAAGAAAAGCATTTAAAACCTTTAGGCGAGGGAACGGAAAGGGTTCTTTAGGGTAGTATAAAAACTGTAACAAGGAGTGTAAGAAAGCAATCAACTAGCTAAAATTAATAATGAATAGATAAGTTAGGATAGCTGTGAAGAAAGCATCACTAAGCCTAACATTTTTTTAAGTATATTATAGATAAGAAGATGAGGAATGAGAATGGGGCACCATTAATTATGGGGATAAGTTAGTTACAGGAGGATGGCGATAAAGCAAATGTCTTGAATAATTTTTTTTCCCTCTGTATACACTATACAAGATCCAAGTACAGATATCATAGAGTATAGATAGTAGCTAGTCATAAGGTATACAAGATTCAAGTTCACTTTGGTTAACCGAGGATATGTACAGAAAGAACTAAATAAGGTTAATATAGTAAATCTCCTGGACGGATAAAATACATCTCGGGTACTTAAGGAGCTAAGTTCAGTTTATCAGGCCATTGTTTCTTATTTTTGCTGATTCCCTCATGTCCGGTGGTGGCCTTGGATTGGAAAAGGCTGATGTTATTCCAATTTCAAAAAGGGTAGTCGTTCACAGCCGGGTAATTACAGGCCTGTAAGTTTAACTCAGTGGTGGGGAAGATCCTGGAAAGTTTAATAAGGGAACATATTCTAGAGTATGTTTCAAGGACTGACATATAAGTAGTAACCAGCATGGATTTAGGAGGAATAGGTCTTGTCAAACTAACTTGCTTGGCTTTTTATGAGGAAGTAAGTAGAAATTTAGACTCTGGTATAGCAGTGAGTATGTAGTTTACTTGGATTTTGCAAAGGCTTTTGATACAGTCCCCCATAGCGACTAATGAATAAGCTAAGGTCTGTTTGTCTGGGGAGTACATTTGTACATGGATAGAAAATTGGTTAAAGAATAGGATGAGAGCAGAGAGTAGTTGTTAGGGCGGGGTTCATCATTATGGACTAAAGTGCTAGTGGGGTGCCACAGGGTTCTGTTGTGGGGCCGCTTCTATTTAATCTATATTAATGATTTGGAAGTGGGTATTGTCAGCAAGGTTTGTGTTTTGCTGACGAAACAAAACTTTGTCGACCATTAAAAACTCAGAGGATGTGCAATCGTTGCAAGGGGATCTAGATAGATTATCACATTGGGCTGCTAAGTGGCAGATGAAATTCAATGTTGATAAATGTAAGGTGATGCATTTTGGACTTAAAAATACTTGTGCTACTTAACTATAAATGGCTCTGTGTTAAGTGAATCCCTGTTGGAAAGGGATTGGATTTGGAGTTTTGGTGGATAACAAACTTAAAGGTAGCAAGCAGTGCCAGGCGGCAACAGCCAGAGCCAGCATGGTATTGTCTTGTATAAAGCGAGGTATGGATCAAGGGAGGAAAATGTAATTTCCCTCTTTACAAAGCATTGGTAAGGCCATTTGGAATATGCAGTGCAATTTTGGAATCCTGTGTACAAAAAGGACATCTTTGAAATGGAAAGGGTTCAGAGAAGGGCAACTAAATTAATAAGGGGATTGGGGGAGCTTGAATATGAAGAAGAAGATGAAAAGTTACAATTAGTACGCTGTGGAGAAAAGGCGCTTGCGTTTGCTGATGATATGATTACTGTGTATAATACACATAAAGGGCCATACATAAAATATCTGGGCATTGTTCACCAATAGAACATGTCAAGGAACACGAGGACATCCCTTAAGACTTGAAGAAAAAAGGTTTAGGCTTCAATCTCGGAAAGGGTTTTTCACTGTGAGAACGGTATAAGGCTATGGGAACTGTCTTCCAGTGGACGTGTTGTAATGGCAGGTTCATTGGTCAGTTTCAAAAAAAAAGGGATGAGTTTTTACAAACAAGGAATGTTGCAAGTTACTGGTATGATACATAAAGTAGAGTTATCAGGGAAATTCCGATTGCCACTTGGAGTCAGGAAGGAATTTTTTCCCCCTTCATAAATTGGTGGGGTTTTTTTGCCTTCCTCGGATCAACAGTTAGGCAGGAAATGGGATATGCTAGATGGGTTGGACTGGATGGACGTATGTCTTTATTCAACCTCAAATACTATACTAATAAATAAATGCAACCGAAATCGTAAATTGCAGAACCCTAGTAGAGAGCGTTATGGTCTTGCCCTTGACCCAGTAGAGATCTGAGCATCTTTGACCCATGCAATAGCCAATCAATAGAAATGACTGTTAGGGACACTCCAAGGATGTGGTGCATCCTAGAGAAGAAGAAGGACTTTAGAACCTGAAATGTCAGCTTACTAATGTCAACAGCAGGAAACAGCAAAGGGTATGAAATCAACTGATTTTACAAATCAAAGAATATGTAGAATAACTAAGAAGATATTACACAAACTAACAATTAACAAATTTGATAATTTCCACTGAACTGTCGCTTTAAAGTGTCGCTTTTTCTTTTTGAAAGCACATTTTGTGTGTGTGGCATCTGAATTATGTTTTGGAGGAACTGTGTGCCAATAATTTAATTTGATTGATTGCAGTACTTTTTAAATGTAGGGGTTATGTTGTGCAACATCTGACCAAATGGGATTACACTCCAGCAAGTCTCACAGTAGCAGTGGATTGAACGAAATTGGGAAAGGTAAGCTTTGCCAATGGCTTAGAAAATCATAGTGTATAATTTAAAGGTACAGCTTTGCAATGGACTGAACTTTGATTTACACTGTACATATCCTTAAGATGAGGGTTTGGAATGTGGGGCTATTAAATAATGACACTATATAAATGTACTAAATCATTTAATTCAGTTAGATCAACTGGACTTAAATGAATAGTTCACAGCAAAAGTGAACTATTCCTTTAACGCACTGATTGAAGACCAGGAGGTTAAGGAACTATGCCTTACCTTCGTTCTTCCAATCATGTCTGTGGAGCCAGGAACGAAGATAGTAGAAACTTACCTTTTGTACGATCATCGGCTGTCACATTGAAATTCCCACCACTCCTGGTTCTGTTAACTCTAGACGCATTATCGTGCATGCGTGCTAAAGTGATCATAACCAGAAGCGTTAGGACATGAGCGTTAGGACATGTCGTGTGACAGTGGTTCAGGGATAGGCCAATGTAAGATGTGCTTCTTGCAGAGCACATCTTCCCATAGGCCATGCCCAGAAATATGAGGGGGGCAAGGAAACTGCGAAGCTGGCAACAGCTAAATCAGGTATGTACTCCCCCCTGGTATATTGAAGACCCTGAGATTAAGTTCAGATCTTAACACTGGGTACCTTTAACAGGGATTGATTTCTCTTAAATGGTTGTTTTGGAGAATGATCCAATAAATTGTAACTGGAATGGAGTATATGAAGATTAGTTAGAACAGTGTTACTATTATGTATGTACAGTATACAGAAAGCAATCTTAGGCACAATTTATTTGGAGTTTTTTATAAAATCTACATGCACTATATAATATGTAATTGACAAAACACAGTTCATTTTGGAATGGAGATTAGATGGCCTGGATGTGTCCTCAGGCGAGGCCTACTTTAAGGCAAGATTAAGATACTCCAAAATTTGTAAAAACAAATGCGTTCCAATAAAGTAATTAGAAAGTTAGAAAGTAGTGCACATTAGTGGAGCAGTTGGCAATGCGATTTAGAAAGTGGTGTTTAGTATTACTATCTTCAATGTTAACGGTCTATTTTGATTTATAGTATAAGGTTAATTTTGGGTTGTTTTTTTTTAACAAGTCTGGGTTATCAGATGGTTATTGCATTATCTTAATAATCTTTTACAGGATACAGACACATGCAAAACACCTGAAAGTGAAATTTTTTTAGAAACAACTAACTGATGTTGGTCCAATTTGTATTGGTATCATACTAGATCAGTGATGTCAAACCTGGGACTCCAGATGTTTAGAAACTACAACTCCCAGCATGCTTTATTGAGCTTGTCCCAAACTGAAGCCTCAGCAGGTTCTTCCGCTGCTGTAGATCACTGGCTACAGGTATGATGTGGTTGTGCATTTGCGTTGGTTCAAAAAGACCGTCTATCATCCTCCTTTAAACTTAACATAGCATTTTCCTCCACACAAACTGCCACAATGGATTTTTTTATTTTCAGACCATTCTCTATTCCATTAAAGATGGTTGTGTGTGAAAATCTTATGGCACCAGAAACTACACCATGTTCAAAGTCATTTAAACCTCCTTTTGTTCCCATTCTGATGCTGTTAGAACATCTCAACATCTTGCGCAGAGAAACTTAATACCAACCTTTGTTCCCTCGGACTCTGCCTCTAATGCTACTTCCGAAATGGAGTACAATTAGGTCCGACCGCCAGCTGAACTCTGATTGGCTGAGGTTCAACCAATCACAGACACAGCTGCTGGCTATGGAGAGAGCCGAGGGAACGAAGGTTGGTGAGCAGGTTTTTTCGCACTTTTTTAAGTTTTAAACATAATGGTTAGGGTTGGGAGGGGGTCACCTACGCTACAGAAAAAAGTTAATTCTGAAACAGTCATGAGACGAGAGATCCGATGGAGTGGGAGGGGCTTCCCTGCGTTGCCAGAGTCCTCCAGGAGGACAGGACTACACAGTGGGGCCAGCAGTGGGTTCAATTTTAATTTTGGGGTGGGTGGACATGCCCTTTAAAAAGCTGAAGGTACATTTATTTCAACAAAAATAATTTCACAAATAAAAGCCTTCTTAAGACTACAAATTGTGCATGTGGGTACAGACTTTTAAGGAAATGAATGTGTCGCTTTTGCATCTGTTAGCTTGCATTAACTCAGTCCACCAATAAATGCAAAGTGTGGCCCTGGATTAAAACTTTACACTAACAGCTTTCCTGTATATTTTTAGCTTTGTTATGCTAGCCAAAAGATTTGCTATATGTTTCTTTTTTGTGTGTGTCTCCTGAACAGGTAAATATATCTTTATGTGTTAGGTATCATTTTACTCTGGAAAATTTTTAGGGTAAAAAGAGCTAATAATAGCAAAGCAACTTCTAATTTTCCCCCTCTAAAATTTAATAGGAGATGTCCTAGACAGCATGTCCACCCATTAAAGCAACAACAAACTAGTGATTTGTCATGAGTTATCACTTGAACCCCAACGTATTTTACCAGTTTATTTATATATGCATTGTAACCAGATGAATGAAAAGTTTTATTCCTATCTGGCAAAGGTATCTGCTCATCCCTCTGCTCAATGAGCTTTTTGTAAACGTCAGTGTGCAGGGAAGAAATATGTTTAAACAGCAGTCATTCATTGGTTGTGATGTCAGTTGTCACAGCTTACTCTGCCAGAATGGGGAAATAATCATCCTTAAAGGGCATGTCCACCCCCAAAACTATAATCCCCAAACTACTGGCCCCCCATGTAGTGTAGTTTAATCCTTACCTCACACCCCACCAGGTGTAGGCCCCCCCCAAAGTCCCAAAAACTGAACCCCCACCAGGAGGCTAGCAGGTCCATATAGGACACTGCCTGCTTCCTGGCTCAGGTAGATTTTTGCCATGCGTACTGCAGCTCTTCTCCCCCCTCCCCTCCTCCTCCCTCTCCTCCCTCTCCCCCCTTCCCACCTCTCTCGATTCCCTCCCCCAGCGTAAAATGCTTTATATATGGTATTCCCCCAGGGCTCCCAGCCCCAAACGCAATATTGTTACCTTTAGAAAGCTCCCCAAACTTTACTTACCTCTCCTCTTTCCTCCGGCGAAGTGAGCTGCCGGCAGCCGCGTCCGTGATTGGCGCCGCTCAGCCAATCACAGACGCGGTGCCGGTCCCGCCCCCTGCTTGCATTTTCTAGCAAGCAGAGGCGGAGCGCGCGGCGGAGGAAAGAGGGGAGGTAAGTAGAGTTTGGGGGGCTTTTAAAAAAATAAATTATGCGGTTGGGGGGGAGCCCATGGGGAATACCATAAAAAAAAAAAAAAATTCGGGTGGACATGCTCTTTAAATATCTGATTAGTAATGCAGGTAAATAAAGTGCAAAATATACGACTTGAGGTAGGGGGGAGGTAAATTGACCAGTTTTGTGCTTTAAGGGTGTACATTCCCTTTAATTAAAGGGACACTATACTGAAAAAATGACTTTGCCTCATCTTAAGCTATAATTGAAGCATGTAAGTAGCACTTACTCTGATTTGCGTGTGTTGCTGCATGCCTTCAATCCAGCACCCATTTGTTTAGGAGCAGAATCCCCACTCCCTCTTTAACCACTCCCTCCATCCGACCTGACTTTTTTCCCCACAAACCAACTGGCAAGTCTGCACAAAACATACAGTATTCCAACTGACAAAACTCTGTCCCCATTCCAACTACAGTATAACTACTCACAAGAAGAATAGTTCTGAGAGCAAGGAACTTGAATGACAGCTGAAATCAAGCAGTTTTAGATTGGATATCTAAAGAAATAGGGGGCAGATCAACAAAAAAAGTGGTGGTAGGGAAGAATTATAGTTTCCATTTATGGTCAATTTAAATAACCTATTTTTCAGTATAGATGCCTTTTAAGGATATCAGCAGGATTTAACCAGAGCCCATAGAAAAAAATATTGACCACCACTTGGTCTAAAACACAATTCTCACAGGTTAAAGGAGCAACAACCCTATTTGTTTGGTCCAAAAATCACAAAAAGAAATCCTTACCAGTATAAATTCCCATCAACCTACCATACAAACAAAATGCATAGAAAAAACCCAGTAAAAATAGCAAAATGTTCCTACATCGGCAACCTTATATACAGCAGACTGAAGTACAAGTTCGGAGATGGTCTTCTAAACTATGATATTCTATTGAGAGAGAGAGAGTTAATAGTATAGGCAGCACTACTTTGATTAATATGGGGAATGCTCTGACTTGTAAAGGCAAACTATAGGGTGCATAATATTGGTATGTGAATATTACCGTGAGTTCTCATATCCATTCATGCAGGAGTTAACAATTGTTTTATGAATAAATAAGCAGTAACTTTTTGATCGCCAGCACGTATCTCAGAAATTTGTTTTTTGTGTATATACTTGTCGAAACATGATGATATGCTGTGCTAGATGGAGATATGGGCGCGACTCCTGCACTACCCCATTGATATGTAATCATAATAAGTGTGGGACGTCTGATTAGACAATCAAGAATGAATAGGGTTGTGCTGCTTAACGTGTGAGATTAGACTTATACCACAATTCCTACTCAATTTAAATGCCCATATTAACAATACATTCATTCGCAACCTTTTTTGGTAATAGATTCCAAAAGGGCATTTCACTGGGTCAACTTTTCCTACATGTCAGTTGGTTTCCATAATTTTCTTTTAATATGTAATTCATCATCAAAGATCCTGGTTTTAGAGATGCGAAATGATAAACTATTTATTGACAGAAACAGCAAGACTGTTTGCAATTACCCTCAAAATTTTTAATTGGTGATGGACCCCATGGCTGAACTGATACAAAACTATTACCAAATTAGAGGATGTATTTTTCATAACAGAGAATATAAGACGATTTTAATTGCAGACGATTTTTATTTACTAAACTTAGCCACAACAATCTAATCTGAACAAATTTATTATTCAATTATTCTCTAAATCTCATACACTAAAATATAAAAATCACCATGTCTTGCCCTAAAGGGTGTTCCCTCCCCTAAAAAGCTATTTCATTTATATGTAGAGAACCCTACAACCCTGAATTGTAATACTCACACTATCCAGAAGTGCAACCTACACTAAAGCTAGGTACACACTAGCGATTTTCCTCTGACCGACCTCGATACTTTGGAACGGTCGGCCGGAGGAAGACTGTCGTCGCGGCAAAAGCAGCCGCGTCGATAGTCACGCGACCGATGTGCGGTCCATAGAGGACCGCAGATCGGACGAGGTTTTCACCCTGTCATGTCCTTTCGTCCGATTCGACAACGGTCGATCGGACATGGGCACATTCGGATTCGATAATTTCGGTGATCGACCGATACAATGAACTATCGGTCGACGGACCGAAATACTAATCGTGTGTACCCAGCTTAAGTAGCCTACCAATCCCTACCATACCTGCACAAGATCTACTGCGCTTAGTAAAATCTCTGGGTAACCCTGCTAGACATTAGCCATGACATCATCTGTCACCCATGAAAGTGTTATTTAACATGTTGATTGAAAGAACTTAAAGAACACAACATACAAGGCATTTTATCACTGACAATTCTCAGCAATTTAAGCTATATAAAGATGTATGCTTTTGGGCACAAACCAAATAACTAATGTCTTGAAAGCAGACAAAATACCTCACTGTCACTGTCAAGATAATGTTAAAGTTGGGTCTAAAATCTATAGCTAAACTAATGGCAAGCCCAAATTTAATAAAATATCAAATTAATTGAGTGAAGCAAGTAAATGTTAAATTTACATGGTAATTGGTCCTAGAGCTTACAACTGTTTGAGTGTAAACGTATTTACACTCAAACTTGTTATAAAAGCTCAGTTGGACAAAACATTAGTGAAAACAACGCACACAGCAGAAACTACTTTACTAACTAGGTTGTATTTCTCCATAAAAATGTAAACAGAGAAGTCAGTGCACTTTTTGCCAACTACGACTCCAGGTACCCAAACATTGCCCCAACACTGACACCATGGCACTCTTCTAAATTTTGCCAACTGAATATGCACCAATTCTATGATTTAATTATGGTAAATATTCTACATGATTCAAATAAACAACTTTTGACATTGCAGGGTAAATATTGTTTTACCTAAGCTGTTCTATGTATTTTCAACAAATATAAAAGATGGTATCTTTTTTTTTTATATGGAATGATTAGTGTCCCAGAGTCAAATTACCAAACTTTCAAGATTCTTTTTTGCTAAAAATTATTAGATTCTGGGTAAATCTAGGACTTCACTGGGTAATGTTGAATCATTAAAGGACAACACCACCACTCCTGTCCTGAACTGTCAGTGATCACACCTGGGATCGAAATAGATCGAAAAAGATTAATACCTAATTCTGCACCTCATAATTCTAGATTAATCCACCTTCCGATAGTGTCTCGGCATGGCCTATGGAAGATGCACCTTAACAAGGAGAGCATCTTCCTATTGGCCATTCCATAATCAAGAAACTGAACTTTAGGAAACTTACAAATGTATTTCCCCCCTACCTTTATTATAATACAAATAAAAACAGTATAGGATATACACAATAATATAATAATTTTTAAGTAGGGTAATAATGAGTGAAATACCCATTACAGCATTGAAACTATGAAAGCATTTATAATATTAACATTTTTTTAAAAAATTCAATGAGGTAGGAAAAAATACTCTACGTCCCTGGGTGGTTGCAAGCAAGAAGGGCTAGCTGTCAAAGTTCAGGTGCATTAACTGACAGCTCACTGCTTGGTTCTCTGCACGTCTGACTATTTTTCCTTAATGTTAGAGAAGAAATAGACAAATTAGGGTGCCAAGGCTGAACAGTACAAGCAAATCTTTGATAGCTCAGTTGCGTTAGCAACCTAATAAGACTTTCAGGGGTAATTTGCGAAGAGCCAATATTGCTCTTTGTGGCTCCCCATGTCCAATGTACACTGTGTATCTTTTGCTAACTGCCGCAAGTATATTTTTAAAGGGCTTCTATAGGTTATTTTATATTGACCATAACTAGAAACTATAATTCTTCCCAACCACTACTCTATCATTTTTTTGTTGATCTGCCCTCTATTTCTTTAGGTAGCCAATCTAAAACTTCAGCTGTCAATCAAGTTCCTTGCTCTCAAAAACTATTCTTCTATAGTTTTGCTGAAGCTGGAATGGTGACAGAGTTTTGACAGTTGGAATGCTGTGTGCAAAAATTGACAGTTGGTTTGTGCAGGAAAAGTCAGGTCGGATGGAAGTGGGAGTGGTTAAAAGAGGGAGGGGAGATATTGCCCTAAACAAAATGTGCGCTGGATTGAAGGCATGCAGCAACACATGCAAATCAGAGTAATTGCTACTTACATGTACTCAATAATATATTAAGATGAGGCAAAGTCATTTTTTCAGTATAGTGACTCTTTAAAGTCACAATAACTCTTGTTATATCGCCGCTAAAGGGTTAGCTTTACTTTAAGACTATTTAAAGGTTGCACCTTTTGGTACGCCCACTAGGATTTTAAGGGCATCTATCAAATAAAAAAAAACGGTACATTATATTTGAAGGACATATCCATCCCCACCAGTATTGGTAATACCAGGGTAAGCTAATTCAGGCACAAATTTCGCTATACTCATCTTTATTAAAACTGCTCTATCCTCTCCTTGCAAAGTCCGATCCCTATCGTTGCTCTGCATTCCCCTTTGCATCCAGGTCTGCAAGTCAGTCATGCACAAGGTTGCCAAAGGGGGCGTGGTGGACATCACAAGAGGGGTGATGGGAGGGAGGCATTTCCCTCTGCTGGAACGGATTTCAGTCCTGAGCGGGACTCTGGAGTTTGTCGTGCAGTGGGAAGATCCTGTCCAATTGGGGACATATAGCATCCCTGGTCACGCCTGTGATGCTCATATCACAGGCAATTACCGACTTTCTTTAAGGGTATGTCACCAGTAAAACTTATTTTAATATTGCTGCTCCCCCATGTCCCCCAGCCCCAACCGCATAATTTTTTTTTTCAGAAAGCCCCCCAAACTCTTACTACCTCCTCTCGTTCCTCCGCCGCACTGCCGGCCCTCTGCTTGCGAGATTGCAAGCAGAGGGCGGGGGGGACCGGCAGTCGCGTCTGTGATTGGCTGAGCGGCAGCCAATCACGGACGCGGCTGCCAGTCATTCAGTGGAGCGGGAGGAAAGAGGAGAGGTAAGTAAGAGTTTGGGGAGCTTTTTGGAAAAAAAAAATATGCGGTTGGGGGTGGGACATGGGGGAGCAGCATATTAAGGGGGATTTGGCTAGGGGGAGGGATAGTAGAACGGGAGGGAGAGAGGAGGGAGATGGAGGGGGGAGAAGGGCGCAGTACGCATGGCAAATATCTACCGGAGGCAAGATAGCAGGCAGACCCTGCTATCTCCTGTGGTTTAGTTTTGGGACTTTGGGGGGGGGGTCTACAGGAGAACCCTATGGAGCTGGGATGTGGGTAAGGTTAAACTACACTACATGGTGGGGCTAGTAGTTGGGGGGATTATAGTTTTGGGGGTGGACATGCCCTTTAAATGATTTTATACATTACGTACAATGCTCAGTTAATTACATTTGCATTAAAAGGGCATGTCCATCATAAAAATAAATTTTTTCTGCAATGTAGCATGTCCATTTTAAAAAAATCCCAAGAACATTTATACCAGACCAGGGATCCCGCAGCCTCCAATGCAACTTCCGGGAACAGAGTTGCATTGGGTGCTTGGCCGGCAGCCATGTCTGTGATTGGCGGAGAGACAGCCAATCATAGATGTGGTGGGCTATTGAGTTAGCGCGGGATTCCGGGCTGGTAAGTAAGTTCTGAGGAGTTTTTCTAAAAAAGGACAGTGCGGTTCAGGTTGGGAGGGGGGAAGCTACATTACAGAAAAAGGTTTTAACGGTACACTGAAAAGGCAGCTGAAGGATTAGATGGTGGGAGGGGGTGGGGGGGGGGGGAAATCAGCACCACAGCGCATGTCAGTTTTCTCCCGGAGGCCACAGGAGAGGCAGAAACCTTTAAATAGGAAGACAGGCTCCTACTTTTCACTTTGCTAGACTTTGAATAGGCACTGCAAAAGAACTATGTGGAACAGAGCTGTAAGGTAAGGCTTTTTTTAACACTAAAAACTGGGGCAGTAGTAGGTTAAATTATAGTTTTGGGGTGGACATGCCCTTTAAACCTAGTTAAAGATGGCATAGAACAGCAAAACTGCACACAGCAGAAGAGTTTATGATAATAAGGCACTGTCTGAACAGTTCAGGTCCTTACCCTGGGTACATAAAATGGAAGGGGGTGGTTTAGGGGGTATAATTTTCCCTTTCTGATGGAAACAATATAACAAAATTTGCTGGTACTGATTTAGCATTTTAGGTGATAAAGCAGATAATGGCAAATTTATACATTTTTAATTAAATGGCATGTTTACCCCTCAAAAGAAATATATATATATATATATATATATATATATATATATATATATTATATTATATATATATGTAAATCACCCCCAAAACTACAATAGTAAGAAAACTGACAGACATAGGACTAATCTTCATTAATATTTAAGAGCCGAATTTGATCAAATCACTCAAAATAATGATAATGTTTTTCTGTTTCTTAGATCGACTGCTTGTTAATATCAATCGGTTTATCGAAAAAGCAAAGATTTACCCACTTTTCAAGTCTCCATCTCCCACAGATTTCAAGGTGAAATCTGTGAAAGATTGGCAGCGCAAGGTGTGGAACTTCGATCAGCTCTCCCTAATTCGTTTTCCTATCATTTTGGTCAATCTGTTTATGGGTATATTTATGCAACAAAATTATGTTCTTCCTCTTCTCTCTGCCTCTCAAACGTTTACGCCTCCTCTTCAAGTTCTCCAAGCTATTTTACATGCTAAGAGAAGACAGCTAGGAGAATAGCATTCAGTCATTGGCTGTGATGTCATCTATTAGATCCATGACTGACAGCTTCTAACTGGAAGAACCGGGATGTAGAAAGATAGTTTACAGAATATGAGGCAAGTCTTACATTGCTCAGCTTTGTAACTATTGCAATTTTGGTTATTTGCCTATGTACATTTTTTCCGTTGAGGGGTGAACTTGCCCTTTAATTTACTGTTGTAATAAATATGTCCTTTAAGAATTTAAAATTAAAAGTATGCAGCGCAAAAACAATAACCCCTTAAGAATGACATTCTACTGATTTTCTGAAGTTGCAAAATCAAGCAGTGACATAGCCTAGCAAATTTAATGACTGAAATACCAAAGTTTTAGCACACGTGAGCACATAGGCAGTTGTTTTTTTAAATGTGCCATAAATTTGCAACAATTGGATAATATGCTTGCACAGTCAACCTCCCTAGAATCTGTATAGAGAGTGATTGCCCGGGTTGCCACACACATGCCACAATTTTCTCATATAGGGAGCTAATAATGACCCAGAGGAATGATATAATCAGAAAAACGGTTGATAGCATTGGTTTATCGGACACTGAGTTGGTCAGTTTTAATCCTTAGAAATGGCAAATGTCTATAGATTATGTGTATGGCCAACTTAACATATGGAAAGTTATTTGTTGATGTTCAAAGAAACCACACCTCCCTCCTAGCTTCTTTAAACCCCACTTTTCTAATATGTAAGGTAAATTAATGGAACAGGGGATATTTACTTTTGGGAAAGCACAATAAAATCTAATTTTCTGGCCTAGATTATCTCTAGGAATCGAATAAGTAACTAAGTTACCGGTATCCATGTGAAATGAAGAACATAAACTTTACAAAGCTTTATAAATAATACTCTTAAGAGGAGGCTTAAAAACATATTTACTTATATCTTTTATTTATTATCACAGAACTCAAGAAGTTCAGAAAATCTTGACTGTCTATGAAGAATTTTTTTTGAAGATGTGCCAACCAGGATACAGTACAGTGATATTGATTCTCTCCTGTCATTTCTGAACCATATCACCAGTCCCAGCATTATTTGACATTTGTAACTACCGTACATGTTGCAAATATAGCCATTAAACACCAAAATCATCTGCCACCACACACACCTACAAATGCGAGACATTGAATTTAAAAAGACAAGTAGCAATTGCCCCATTATTAGAAACACAGAAAGCCATGTGGAAACCAACCAGGGCAGCGTATTCAGATTTTTATCAAACCAAAAGTAACAAGCAGAGTGCAATTCTTACAATACCCTGACAAACTATAGCGGTCACTGCAATCTGAATTACTTGACAACAGCTGGAAGATGACAGGTTGTATGTTTGTATAATGTTATATTCTTTGGACAAAACCTCTCTAAAATGGCCCCAATACCTGGATCCATTAAAAAAAGAAAAGTTTCTATAAGGCAAAAAGATGCCAGCTGCTACCTGTAACAACCCAGGTCACAAACGTGATTGTTACAATATGCAAACAAACAAACAAAAAGAAATTTCAATTCCTATTTTTATAAAAAGAAAACTGCTTTGCTGTCCACCAGGTGATTAGCAGCCACCACAAAAAAAAAAGTATGTACAACTTTGACAGTTTAACACAATTGAAATATATAGTGTCATGAGTGTTTTCCTTACTGCAAGTCTGTGGGTCAAAAGCATTGCTACAAATTACTGCAATAACACTGGGGGTGGAAGTGTCCATAGAGCAGAATTTCCACTTGTGAGACACTATAGAAATACATGATTTTACATGAAGATAAACTTACTGGGGCAGATATAGGGTTAGTTTTCCAACTTACCTCTGCCCAGAGCAACTTGTTGGTGTAGTAAAGATACCTTGACAACCCAGACACCCAGATTTCTGGTCTCCTGAGCAGAGCAGCCCCTTCTTCTCTGGCCTCCTGAGGCAGTGGGGGTTGGGGGGACAACAACGGAATCAACAAAGAGCAATAAAACCTTGTCTTATTTATTGCTCCCCCTCCATTGTGGTTGTTGTTATGTTTGCTTTGTGGTGGTTATTCTTCCAGCAGCCCCTCCTTAGGCTCCTCTCGTTAGACAGTAAGGGGGGTGCTGTATTACTACACTGCATAAGAAATAGGTCTGACCACAAAGTATCCTGGGAACCTGCTGTATCCTTCCCCCGAGGTCCGGTTATCTAGTTGGCTGGTTGCAGGCCTAAGGTTGCTGCTGCTGGATTTCCCAGCTTCCCCCTGTCTCTCTCTTTTCAGTGGCTGTTTTCCTTCCCCTGGGCTCCTATGCCAGAAGATCATGGAGTTTCCTGTTACGCGTGCGCAGAAAGGCACAAGAGGGAAGGGAGGGGGCAGCTCTGGGGATTCCGTGCCCACAATGCCTAAGCCGCACTACGGAAGCCGAGAGGAGATCCTCGTCTGCCATTTTAGTTGTGGGCAAGAATTACAGCTCGAGGAGGGGAAGCTTGTATAACTTTCCAAGTTCCGATCTCCTGGAAACAGCCACTAGTCCACTACACAGCACAGAGAGGACAATGGCAACAATGGCAAGAAACCATCTGGAAATGAATCATCCCAGGGACATAATATATATAAATATATTATATAATATATATATTTTTTTTTTTTTTTTTAATTAATTCATCCTGTTCAATCAGAAGAGATCAATGTAAAATTATCCATCTGACCCGATCACCATTTTTTCCGATTGACCACTTGATTTCATCAAACAGCGATGTAGAAGAATCCTTAACTGGGATTAGGTCATGCTTTGCTGTGGAGCTTGTGTGTTTTGCGCTAACCATTATAAGTGAGGAATTAAAGGTCATGTCCACTCTTTAATCAAAAAACTTGTGACTTATTTATCTGCCCTTTACCCAAACTATTATTTTTCCAGTTTATTACATGCATTTATTACCGGGTATTTAAAGGGCAGAAAATAACTAACCATTTTCAGGTTATTTACCCACAAATGTAGACTTGCGTTTTTATCTTACCTTCATCTGACGCTCACACAATGAGCTGTACATATGTCACAGGGAGGGAGGGACCAGCTTACTAATTCAATAATTATCCTTAAATATCTGGTTAGTAATACATATAATAATGTGCTGAATATATCAGTTGGGGTTGGGGTGCAGGTAACGGATAATTGACCAGTTTTTTGTTTTAAACGTGGACATGCCCTTTATGACAGGGTTTGCAGTGCATGTGGCAAGAGGAGAACATTTCTCACTTTACAGCAAAAGTAAATACAAAATTGCTGTGAAGTGAGAAATTTTCTTATGTCCACCCCAAAAACTAAAATTTAACCCACTACTGGCCCCACTCTTTACTGTATAAGAATCCTTACCTTACATCCCAGCTCCAAATAGTTCTCCTGTAATGTCCCCCCAAAGTTAAAAAAACTGACCACCAGTGAAATTGTTTCTGCCTCTGAGCTGTCCTCTCAGAGGTTTTTGGCTTGCTCAGAGCAGCACTTTACTCCCCCCCCCTCTCCCTCCCCCTAGTGTAAAACCCTTTTCCCACATATTAGGGATAGTTCCCCCAGCCCCAACCACAATAAAATATTTATATGAAACTCCCCCAATCTTTACTTACCTTCCCTCTCTCCTCCGACGTTCTGAACTGCCGGCAGCCACGTCTGTGATTGGCTGCCCCCTGCTTGCAGTTCTGTGCAAGCAGAAGGCTGACCATTGCGGCGGAGGAGAGAGGGAAGGTAAGTAACGAATGGGGGACTTTCTTACAAATATAATATAGAGGTTGGGGCTGGGGGAACTAGCCCTACAACATAAAATTTATTTTTAAAAGGGGTGGACATGCCCTTTAAGGTTTATAATGGAATGGAAGAGGTTTTGGGTAACTTTCAGACAAATTATACAGTTTCCTGTAAAGTTCCCTGATAGCAGAAACATCTAAAGTAGCATAAGGCTATTTTCACACAAATCTTATTGTAACAATTTCTGAGCAGATCCAGATGTTTAGCTGCAGAAAAATGCTACATGTTACATTTTGTCAACGATGACTGCTCAAAAATGCCTGATGGATGCTTAAAAAAAACATACCTGTGTGAAAACATGCCTAAGTGTGAAACTATTTTGTTTCAAAACCACAGAAAACTTATCCCCATCGTAGCATTCTCAGTCATGCAGAATATGCCATAACAGTGATGTCACAGCTCATGACTGACTGAATTCGGCTGTGCCTCCCCAGTCTTGTGCATATCTTCTGATACAGATTAACTCCTGTACAGAGGAGTTAAAGGAGAATTAAAGTCTCCAGACTACATTGTCCCAAATTCACAAACATACAACAAGCTGCATCTCACCTCTCCTTTTGCTGTGGCCATTGAGTGATTTATGAAAATAACCTGTGAGTACTAGGGGTCAGCTCCCACAATCCACCTTAGCTGGGTAAACCCCCAGCTAAGTGACTGCGTACAGGCACATTCTCTGCAGAGCTCAACAGATCAAAACAAGAAAGTTGCAGCCTTGCTTCCTAGAAGCTGACAGCCAATCACATTATAGCACAGAGATCCTCCCTCTCCATGACACAGAACAGGGATTTCAGTTTCTTGTTTTCAAACACATTCAATGCTCATTTCCCAACAATGATATAATCCTTTACTTTTCATACAAAAAGAAAAGTAATCTTTTCAGTGTATTTCATAGATAGCATGGATGTAAGAAATGGTATATGAACATTTCAGCAAAAATAAAAAAAAATAAAAGTAAGTCTGGGGAATAGAACCTGCAATTTGTAAATTAAAGCTGGGTACACACAGTAACGATAAAGGCCCGATACCGTCGGATCTGATGGTATCGGGGCTTTATCGCTACTGTGACCGGGTATGACTGAAAATTTCCATCGGCCCCGCTAGACTTCCTATAGACGAGTCTAGCGCGGCCGATGGAAACACACAGTGATGTTCATAGGGAGAACGCTTGGGACTGTGTGTATGCAGATCTTTGAAAGATGGCAGACAGGATCTTGCAGATCCTGTCTGTCATCTTTCACTGATCTGTACTGTGTGCACCCAGCTTTACTCTGTCTTGCTGAAAGCAGTGCTTTTACCTCTAGGCTATCATTGATACTATATAGTATTCCAGAACATGTAGAATCTTACCAGGAACATAATGAAAACAAAAAAAAAAAGGAAACTCTGGGGATTCATGTTACTAAACTCTGAACTTCATGTTACTAAATGTAGTTTCTTACCAGATGAGCCACCACTGAATAAGCAATAAATTTAGAAGCTTTATGTTCTGAATAGAAACAAAAAAATGTAATTCTGGGGTATTGAACTTATGAACTGTATATTTTTTAAACCTGGTGCCTTACCAGAATACGCAGAGAATGCAGATACATTTGGAAATTTTATCTTTGGCTAGAAAAAAAGAACAATAAAATAAAATGGAAATGGAAGTCCCTGAAAAGATTGAAAGCTGCTCCTTACCCTGCAGTTTATTTTCCAGTAACTCATACTGATTAGTAAATATATTATCAAAATAAGATAGCATGAGAGCCTTCAGCAGACTTATACTGCAAACATTTTCTTTATTTAGTGCTGTTAAATATATTGCAGGGTAACAAGCAGCTTTCAAAGTATATTGCAGGGTAACAAGCAGCTTTCAAAGTCTTTTCAGGGATTCCATATTGGTGTATAGAAAACACTGTGCATAAAGACAGTAAATACTGGGGTCAGGGAGCGTGGTTCTTTGATGACTTCATGGTCTGTGAGTTGTACTGGCAGCAACATGTAAGCCTTCTTATTTACAGAATCTATTTCTCACACGTACTAAATGCAACCTTACGAGAGAAGAATCTTACAATGTACAGGTGTTCTGGGGAGAAAAACTTTCACATTATTTTTTTTAAAAATTAAGTTTAGTTCTCTTTTAAGGACTGGGCTTCAGGGACAGAGGGGAGTAAATATAACAATCTAAGGGTTTGTGGGGGTGGAGAAGATTACTATGAATTTTTATTCTGGGGGTGGACATGCCTTTTAATTATATGTCCATTCAAAGTGAAAGAATGAAAAATGGACAGATCTTTGCAGATATGTTAAATGACAATTATACCCACTTTCTCCACATTCCATAGCTGCATAGTTCCCAGAATGAAGACCCTGGGTACTTAACCTAACAGATGTTATACTTACTGAAGTTTCCTTTGGCGCTCTGTTCCATTCCACCCTCTGCCACAGTCAGTGACAGTCTACAATAAAGCCAATGGGAAGACAAAGAAGCTTCTTTGTGGAGCGTGTCTTCCTATTTGCTACATCGCGTATTGCGGAAGAGAACCGGAAATCTGAGGAAAACTTAATGTAAGTACAGCTGCTAAATAAAGTACCCAGGGATGAAGACTTAGCAGTTTGGGTCCTCACTCGGGGTACTATGCAGGTGTGGAACAAGTGGAGCTAGGGGAAGGTAAGTATTATTGCTTCCTTGGATTTTTTAGCTAGAAGATGTCATGTTTCTTACTCGAAAACTGTGCAAGGAGATACAGTCTGAAAAATAGGAAAAATTAAAGAGAATTTCTAGAAAACTAGAAAGGGAAAGTTTAAGTATAAACTTTGAATTTGGCTTAAAAGGCTGCATTTTGGAAGGGAATGTGTGTGTCTGTGCTGCAGATTTAAAAACTCAATAATGGCAATGATGAGGACATATTTTTTGACTATCTGCCAGCTGGATCATCAACAAGCCCCGACCAAACCGCCGTGCATACACATTGTGCGATGCAAGTCAGCCCCCATGCTTGCACGTGTGTATAAGCTTTACATTTTTTGATGATTGCTCAAAATGTGTTTTTTGACTACACTTACCCTTTAAATATGGCTGCTGCAAGAATGAATGGGTAGATCAGCTAGTGTGTGTACCTGTGTCAGATTGGGGGGTAAAAAACTAACTTTTTTGATGTTTGTTCAAAAAACATTTTTTTGACTTTAGTTACCATTTAAATATGGCTGCCCTGGGAAATGGAAGGGTAGGTCAGTAGGTGTATGTACCTGTGTCTGGTTGGGGGGTAAGTTTTGCATTTATGACCATAAAACCAGCTGTTTTGTTCACATGAATGTGAATCTTTTTCCTTTATTTCGTATTTCCAGCTTGAAAACTGTGGTTGGAGATACAGTCCAAAAAAGCAGAAGAATAAAAGGGAAGAAGATGAAGAAGAAATAAACAGAAAAGTAATTTGGCTCTGCAAGCCAAACTAATATCAAATCAAACCTAGGGCAACTGGTTTTTTTTTTTTGTATTCCTAATTCTCTCATCTTCCCACCCCCTCTCTAAATCTTTGTTGACTACTTTAAAGGGCAGGTTCACCCCCAAAACTTTTACAGGGTTATCATCTAACCTCCCCCCCCCCCCAAAAAAAAAAATCCAATTAGTGCAATACCTACCTTTCTCCCAGGTGATCCTGACATAAGATATCTTAGTCCTTCATTGCAAATTACCACTTTTCTGGGTTGCAGCTGCCAGTATGTGACTGCAAATTGGGACCAGCGAACATGGCCTTTATACATAAGGTAGAGTCTATCTTTGAACGAAAAGATAAATTGTAGCTTATTTGAGAAACCGATTTAATGATGGTTACTGTTGGTGTGTTACCAGTGTTACAGTTTTTGGCCGGCCAATCACAGCTTTCTACTACACTGATCCACTAATGGGATGCTTTGGCTCAGCTTTTGAGTTAATTTCTAGAAATCCCTAAAAAAAACGATGGAGAATCAAGTGGAGTAGAAGAGTACTTATATGCCCTCTGATCACTCCCAGTAGCTGATTAGTATCCCCAGCTGTTTCTAAATTGGATGGCAACAAAAGTCACAGACGATTGTGTGGTCTCCTATAGACCGCACACTCAGTTGCATGAACTGCTGGGCACAGCTACTTTAGCCACGACTGACAATGATTGGTCCTGGTCACCTGCTCATTAGCAGCACATGGTTGGCCAGGACGAAGAATCTGTTGGGGTGTACCTAGTTTAAGAGATTGTAATTACAGATGCTGTGGAATTGTTGCAAGCAGATCTAGACAGATTGACAAAATAGGCAGCAAAATGGCAGGTGAAATTGATGTTAATTTAAGGTGACAAATTTAAGGAGCATGTTCATCCCCCAAAACTTTTTTCTTTGCAATACTTACCTTTCATCCTGGCACCCCAGAGTTTTTTTGTGTGGTTTTAAGTTTTAAAGGTTTGGAAAATTGTATAAAAAAAGACCTGGATCTTGGAACTGGCTGGAAAGTGTTCAGACAAATAAAGGTTATGGAGAAGGTTGATTATTCAGACAGATTGAATCTGTTTTATGGGGGATATGATCACTTTATACAAATATATTAATGGGCCATAAACTTTCTTGAGCATTGTTCACCAATAGGACATATCAGAGGACTCGTGGACATCCTTTAAGACTGAAAGAAAAGAAGTTTCCACTTCAGGATAGGATTTTTTTTTTCATAGAAAGAACTGTAAAGCTGTTTTCTAGCAGATATGGTAATGGAACGTTCATTAAATAAAGCCTTCAAGAGTGGGCTGGAGAACTTACTAAAACTAAACATATTAAACATTATTGATATTAATACATATACAGAGTGATGAACCAACTGGCGCACTGCTCCTGTTCTAGAGTTGGTCACGCTAAACACTAATATATTGGTTAGCGTGACTTAAACTCCTTAATTACGATGGCTGCATGGCTAATGCGAAAGTTAACCGCAAGCGATGTTATATGCCGAAAGTGCCATTCTATTGCGACACTTTAAAGGCTGGCGTTAAAAGTGGCAAAATATTAAAATGGCAGATAGCGATGCACCTAAATCCGCTATCTGCTGTTTGCACAGTGGGCCAATAGCGGCTCCTGGCACATCGCCTTCATAGTACCAGTTGATGTGGGGATAATTTTCGATTAGTAAAAACAATATTGCTATATAAATCCATGTTCCTTTTTGTCATTGTATACAGTTAGGTGGTTCAAGCATATTGGTCTGTATTGTGGACAGTATGTTACACTAGACTTTAGAGTCATATTCATGATTTTACTGGTGCCAGCACAATAACCATGAATATGACCTCACTTTCAATACTGTATGACCTCTGACCTGGATCACACCTGTCCCTAAACCTTACAGTACTTTTCATGCCTGCATGTTGCCTCCCATTGTTATAATTCCACTTCAGACTGACACTTCTCCACATGCTGATGATCTCAATGTGCCAGAAATGCAGGTTACTTTAAGACTGCAAAAATGGGGGATTGTCAGCACCAATTTTAATTTTCTTAGTGTGAAAACCCATCTCATATATCCCAACATCAGGCACTGGGCATGGCACATTTAAAGGGGAGGTTCTGTGCAAATATATATGCTTTTAAGGAAAAAGTGCAGTATTTTTTTCATCTCAATGACCCTAACCTGCCCATTTAGCACTTCTGTCTGTGTATAAATAAATGCTTCCAAAGTACTGACTTCCGGTTTGCAGGACCCCTAATAGAGACCGTTATGGTCCTGCTCTTGACCCAGCTCCTGGGTTGATTCAGCTACTCAGTAGAGATCGGAGCATGTTTGACCCATCCAACAGCCAATCAGTAGAAATTACTGTTAGGAAGCGCAAGTACAGAACATGAAGAACATGAAATATCAGCTCAATAATGTCAACAGCAGGGAATAGCAAGGGGTATAAATTCAACAGATTTTTCAAAATGAAAGAGAATATGTAGAATAACTAGGTATGCACAATCAGGGCCTGATTTTGCATGCACAAAAAAAAGTTTAAGTTGGGCAACATTGCATCCCCATTTTAAATTTACACAATGCACATTAGTTCGCACTCAGCAGAGCCTTACCGGTTTCTGTTAAATGTGAAATGGGCAATTTGCTAGGGGTGGCAGGTCCCTTTCCCACTCACAAAGCCCTGCTCCAGCCAATGAATGACCACGTACGGGTGGTGGTGGAGGGGGACGGCACAGGCAGTACAAGTTAGCAAGCCTAGGGGACAAAAAAAGTATAAATCCGGCCCTGTGCACAATATAAACTAAAAATTGAAGAAAAAAAAAATCCTATTCTCTACTGAACTTTCCCTTTAAAGGGGAAGTTCAGTGCAAATACATGTACTTTTCAGAAAAAAAGAGCAGTATTTTTTCATCGCATTGACCTTAATCTGCCCATTCAGCATTTTGTCTGTGTATAAATAAATGCAACCGAAATACTGACTTCCTGTTTGCAGGACCCCTAATAGATACCATTATGGTTTTGCCCTTGACCCAGTCCCTGGATTGATTCAGTTGCTCAGTAGAGATCTGAGCATGTTTGACCCATCCAACAGCCAATCAGTATAAATTACTGTTAGGAACATTTCAAGGGTGTGGTGCATCCTAGGAAGGACCGTTAGGGCTAGGCCACACTAGCGCTTGCGTTTTCGCCCACGATTTTCACTAAAATGGAAATCGCGGGAACGCGAAAATTCCAGCTTTTTCCGATGCGCATGCGATTGCGCGTCCGTTCGCGTTTTGGTAACGCATGCGTTCACCATTTTTGGTGCGTTAACGCAACATTTCCATAACACGAAAAGGCGAAACGCAAACGCACAAGAAAAGCGCACACAATCGCGTGCGATTACGCATGCGATTTTGTGCGCGATTCTTGTGCCATTTCAGGTTCTAAGGCTGTGGCCTCAGCCTTAGAACCTGAAATGTCAGATCACTAATGTCAACAGCAGGGAACAGCAAGGGATATGAAATCAATTGATTTTTTAAAATGGGAGAGAATATGTAAAATAACTAGGTATGTATTACACAAACTAACAATTTAACAAATATTGATAATTTCCACTTAACTGTCCCTTTAAAATCCGCCCAATCCCACCCCCAGACTGCCTGACTCTGCCCCTGCTCCACCCAACCAAATATGCCCCCAGACTGCCCTGGCCATGCCAAGCCTGTGCCCCAGAGACATGCCCTTCAGATTGGGTCTGTTCCATCTAAACCAAGTTATAGTAATTGCGGGTGCATAGGATTGTTTCAGTGGGATAGAGGAGTTTGTAAAACAGAATACTGCCAGTCACTGGTAACAATACATCAGTGTCTCTAGCCTGGGAAATGGTGGGACCGTGTCACTACTGTCAGTGGCGGAATGTCTGTGGGGGATTTCCAGGCGCTGTGGAGGTGGAAAGATATTAACCACCACTTGCCAGTTGTTACATCACCTACTATGACTCACTCTTTACTCGTGACTTCCAACCGAACACTTCCGCTACACTGACCCCTCCCCTATATTCAGGAAATCTTCTGACCTTCGCATTCCAAAAAGAACTTTGCGTTTCACGCCTCGGTTGGCTTTCTAATCCGCGTGTCTGATTGGAAGTAACTGTCTATAGAAGGCGGGACCATTCGATTATACAAACAGATCAGTTGGGCGTGGATCAAGCGAAACCGTCTTATTGGTAGATGGTAGTCACATGCATCATATTTTAAACACGAAATCTGATTGGTTAGGGCGACTGCTTATATAAACCGGTGCCCGCCCATTGCGGGCTCCAGTCGTTTTGCTGTCGATGCCGATGAAGGTTAACATGAACTCAAAGCTCAGCAGCGCTCTACCAGAAATCAGCTTTAGCTGCCTCTATTACCGTCTAAAGAGAACAGACCATACGCGGAGAAAGGTGACTGCATGTTGTGTGATCCTTGTTATGTTTAGTTAGCGGGCGGTGGCTGTAAGACACAATACGGGGGTCAGGCTTGTTCTCTCGCACGGGCGTCAATTGTGCGGCCCCCCATATATAACAACTTCCAGCATATTCCGATCGGGGATGTTCATCTGGAGAGATAAACCCATAGGGCAAATCTTGTTCAGACTTAAGCTAGCCATACACGGGCAGACGTTCTTCCGATTGTCGGCAGAATTCCGATGATTCCTGCGGAGAGATTGGGATAGAAGATGGGGTCTGTGGAGAATCTTCCGTCTGGTCCGATCTTCGGGTTTTTCTGATTAAAAAATGGGTTTTAACATTGCGAGCAGTCCGATTGAAACCCGTGTATGGGTGTTCACCACAGCTTTGATTTTTGATAAATCGGTCGATATCATCGGCCTCTTGAAAAACTGGGAAATTTCAATGTCGCTACCAATTAGATTTAAAGGGGAAGTTCAGTGCAAATGCATATACTTTTCAGAAAAAAAGTTTTTTCATCCCAATGAACTTAATCTGCCCATTCAGCATTGTCTGTCTATAAATAAATGCAACTTAAATACTGACTTCCTGTTTGCAGGACCCCTAGTAGAGACAATGGTCTTGCCCTTGACCCAGCGCCTGGGTTGATTCAGTTCAGTAGAGATCTGAGCATCTTTGACCCATGCAATAGCCAATCAGTAGAAATGACTGTTAGGAACATTCCAAGGATGTGGTGCATCCTGGGAAGGACAGTTAGAACCTGAAATGTCAGCTCACTAATGTTAACAGCAGGGAACAGCAAAGGGTATGAAATAGACTGATTTTTCAAAATGGAAGCGTGCATGTAGAATAACTAAGGCATTATGCAAACTAACAATTTAACAAATATTGATAATTTACACTGAACTGTCCCTTTAATTTGCTGAACTAATTGATTAGTTCCCCAGTGCGCAATCGGTGTCCTTGAATGTTTCTACTTATAACTTTAAGGCTTGGTACACACAGGAAGATATTTTTGACCGGCCGATTCACGTTACTTTTGGTTGGTTGGACGAAAATATTGGCCCCGACCCACGTTTGTTCGTCCGAATCGGACGCGTCTGGGAAAATTCAGATCAATCGTGTGGTTCCCTATGGGAATGATCGATAGTTCATAAATTCGGCTGTGGCTGAATTTGCCGCGATCCACTGACATTTGTCCCAGTCGAGCGCTCGCTCAGGACAAATAGTCCGGCCTTGTGTACCCAGCCTTATGCTTGTTATTAATGATCAATCGATTGTAATGTTAGTGTATGGCCAACTTCAGACTGTTCTTCTGAAGTACTTTTACAGGATATACAGAATAAAGAATGCAAATCTTTACTTGTTCTTTATGTAATGGACAATGTTAACCGGTCGTAGACCCTGCAGAAGTTAACTTAATATTTAGTTTATATAGTCTAAGCATAGATTGCCAGTTATTCATTGATTCTGGTTTTCTTTTAGTGTTGGAGAAGAAAGACATTCAATACTCAAAATCATACCTGAGGTAAGAAACCTGATTTGATCTTTGTGTTACGGGCTACAATGTTTTGTTTAGTGTTAAAATTAATTTGGTTTTGGTTCATTTTAACAAAAATAAGAAATTGATTAGTGAAAATGTAATAGATTTATGATAAACCTGGACAGTAGGGTTAATTACATGTATGTCCATTTTAAGAAATAATTTTCTGGGGGTTGTGTGGGTTAAAATATTCACAACATATCAATCGTATTCTGCCTATATGAGTTAACTATACACAAAACCAAAGACAGATCCCAGCGTGATCTATATAATATGTGAACGAAGGTTTCCCTGACTTTATTGAAGTGGAACTCACTTCAATATACAGGAGACACGGGTGTAACAAACCCTGTCTGTCTCTTAATAAACAATCTTCAGGGTAATATCATCAAAGGTGGTCCGGAACCTTACTCACTGTTCCCTCCCTGTGGCTTGGGTGCTGCCAGCCCCGAATCAGTCGCTTCACTTCCAGTCTGGAAGTCAAAGAATAAAGGGTACTCTTTAGCGCACACCATTGTTCCAGGAACACTGTACTTCCAGTTAATTAAAAACAGTTAAAACTTTATTCAGCATCTCGGCCACATACACGCCTTGTGTTTCAAACCAAACATAGGCCATGAGTAAGAACCTTACTTGGTTCGAAATGTGTAAGGTGTGTATGTGGACAGTATATGGCCGAGATGCCAAATAAAGTTTAACTGTTTTGAATTAACTGGAAGTAGTGTTCCTGGAACAACGGTGTGCACTAAAGATTACCATTTATTCTTTGTTGACTTCTGAGTGTGCCCTTTAAGTGCACACTTACTGATAATAAATTACAGGGAACATTGGTGGGGTTGTTAAATGGATAGGAAATCCTGACTAGCTACCTAATTTAGATTTGTTCAGGCCAAACTTTATGCACAAATGGAATTAATTTTAAAAGATGGGCTTTTTAATACTAGTTATTTTTTCACTTAATCACTTTTGCATATTTCTAGTTTACTAGCAAATATTTCATGTAGTTCTTTTTACACAGGGCCTTTTAAAAGACTTCCAAACAAAATGATGGCAGAATCACTGCCATTCTGTAACACCATGGGCCCTCTGTCTGGATGGGAGTTGGAAGCTTGGTATGAGGATCTTCAAGATATCTTGTGGCCTGAAATCAAAGCTGCTGAATGTCTGCAGTCTGGATCATTTGAGCAGGTTTGTGCATTGGATAAGGGCGAACATGTAGCATTGTACTTTTCTTTAGATACAGTATATTTAACTGCACTGGGCTTTATGTAGTTCTTTGTTTGGGATGTTCACATGTAGCCATAGCTGTCACATCTGGTCAAAGCCGGATAATTAAGATTCCTCTATGCACTTATTAGCAGAGGTGGGGTTCATACCCAAAGCTATTGACTCTGTACAAACATACATGGTGTACAAGTGAATTAATTTGCTCCTTCCAATGGGATTCTAATTATCCCATATTTGAGCAGAGAATTTTATGGAATCCTCCTTTGCCGATATTGTAAAACTACAAGAAATTGTACCATGTATGTGCTTGGAAAATAAACACTATTAGTGTGCAGACCTAGATAAAATTGTAAGTAATAGTTTTATTTGTACATCCCATACCCATTAACAAAAGATGTAAAAGATTTTATATAGTGTGCTGCTTGGTTTCTTGCTCATGAAATCCAGTTGCTTAAATTCTCATACCAAATATGCATTTTTGTGCTTATTCTTGACACTACTTTAGTGCACAGCAATTCAAAACAATGAAGATTGGCCTGTGTAGTTAAAACACAGGCCAATCTTCATTGGTTCATTTTTTTATTTTGTTTTTTTGCACATCTTCACTCCATTTTTGATTGTAGTGAACATTTGCATTGACTTAATTTTCCCATACACTAAGAATTCAACTTCCAGCGTTTGCACAATTACTGATTGACCTGATCTCAATGTTTGAAACCAAACCTTCCATCACATTTAAAATCTGCCTTTTTGTGTAAGGCCAATAGGACCTGCATTTTAAAGAAAAGGGGCACATGTTGGAAGACTAATTTTCCAATCTTATACAAATAAGAAGATGGGTTTTAAATGTAAAGGAAGCCACATATTTCAAAATAAAGCCCCACTAGGGGTGTGGGGTGACCTCTATTGTCTACCACATACAATACTGGTTTGTCTTTTTACCCTGGCCAATGTAACACCTTGGTTACAATGCAATAAAGTAAGGTCACTGAAACCTTGCTTTTATATGTGGGCTGAGACATTCCAGGGTATACCCAAAAGTGTGGTCTAAGTCATTTTATCAAACCTCTACAATTTTAATCCATATTCTGACTAGGGGAAAAAGCAAAGTTCCTAGCCATGTTGCACAGGAATCTGATGTACTTCTTGCTGCCTAGCTATAAATGATTCACGTTGTAAAAGCCACAGGAATCCAAAGTTTGCTTCCTTTCTATACCCTTTTAGGTGTTGGCAGCTCTCTGGAAATTTTAATTTAACTTTCTTCCAATCATCGGTCACTGCTGTTGGTCAGAATAGTAACACATAGGTGGGTTTTCTGGAATTGTTTCAGTATTGTGCAGTATTCTCTTGCTAGGCCCACTCCTGGTTTAGCAAGCAGCACTCTTTGAGATGTGCTGTTAATACAATTGTGAGGAAGAAGGCTTGAAGAGTAGAATTTTAGAATTACACATTAAGGTGGTTGTACCAAAGCCTGCTATTGCTATATTCTTGCATGTTGGCAAAATGCTATAGGTAGCAAAGCATCTGGAACCACTTGGCAACAATTGCTGCCTGTTGACTACAGGAACTGCTAAGAAAACTGCTGTGGCATTCATGTTAAAAGCCATGCTAATCGGTTTGCAGTGATCTACAAAGGGCTAGCATGACTCAGTATCTGCAGCACTTTTGCTAATTTTTTTTTTAATGCCTGAAACTAGCTGATATTAAAAGGACAAGTCCAGCACTCAAATGAAGAATGGTAAATCACCCCAAAACTACAATATGTATTAAAGGGCCTGTCAACCCCAAACTAAAATTTAATCCACTACTGGCCCCATTGGTTTAAAGACTATTGCTCCATATGGTCCTCCTGCAGCGCTTATCCAAAATCAGGAAACTGAAGAGTAGGGTGTCTTCCTTTTCAAAAGGTTTCTGCCTCCTCGTCCTCAGGACAGTGGCATGTGCAGGGAAGCCCCTCACCCTCCCGATGCTTCCCTGGCTGCCCTTAACCTAGCATTAAAAGCATTTTCTGTAGTGTAGGGCACCCCTGCCCACCCCAAAGCAGATCTCTACTTACATTCTCTCCCAGGGTGCTCTCCATTGATAGCAGCCATTTAGCAGGCTGCCAGTCTGGCCAGTTTGCTAGTTCTGACAAGCAGGGAGTTGGATCAGTGCATTGCAGGAGTGAGGGGCTGTAAGTAGCTTTTTAACAATCTGACATGGCAGTAGGGGATGGGCAGACATTCCCTACAGTATAAGTTTTCCTGCAGGGTGGAGATGCCCTTTAAGGAATAAATAAGAAAGCTTGAATGACTAACCTAAAATGCTGCACATGTTCCTGTTGCCCTTGTTCCTGCTACCCAGTTGTTCCATTTAGCAACTGTCATGGATTTAACAGTAGACCTCCCAGCCAATGACTGAATGCTAATCTACTAGCTGCCTACTCTGAGCATGCCCAAGCTCAACAGGTCACTAAATTGCAGGAGGGGTGTGAACAAAACAAATTAAACCATTTTAAACTAAACCATAGTTTCCATGAAGCATCTAGGAACCTAACAGGCATATGCCACAATGAGGACAAGGTAGGATGTACCAACATGTTTTAATGAGGCCATTCTTTCCAAGAGGTCATTGTGAGGGTGGAGTTGTCTGTTAAGGTCTGGCAAAAAAGTCTGATTTCTGAGTAACATGTGACTAACCATTGGCTGTTTCTAATTTTATACTTCTCTTGTAAATGTTCTTTACTTTAGGAGTTGGTGCAAGTGGAAACTGTAGAGCACTCAAGCTACTTCTGGACAGAGGAGTCTCCTATGCCTGTGGATATGGGCAATGAGGATGTTGCTTTTGAAATTTCTGATCAACATCTGCCTGTTTTAGAAAATTCTGTACAACATCTGTCTGCTGATGTCCTTGAACTCTTAAATTCAGAAATACGGGACAGCTGCAATGTTTCCTCTTACTCACCAGTGACTGATACACAGGTAGGAGCTTCAGAACTGGACTCTTATAGCAGTAGCTCTTCTGTGCACACCCACACAGAGGATGAGGACCCTTGCACTAGTCGGACTGCCTCAAAAAGGAAGAGGACAAGCCAATCACGAGGAGGAAAAGTACGTGTGAAAGAGAAGGAACAAGAGAATGAAGACCAAGTGACTCAGTTGTTGTTGGAAAATGAACGTCTGAAAGTGGAAATTGACCGTCTAACAAATGAAGTAGCTCAAACAAGAAAGGAACTGATAGAAAGGATGGTGAATCTTAAAAAGGATTAAGTTTTCAAAGACATTTAAAATGTAATAAACTAGTGTTCCTTCATTAGGAACAGTGTGTCTGTGGTCATATTAAACTGTTAAAATGTGTTATATACTTATTGTATAACTTGTGCACACTAGAGCTTTACTTGTTAAATACATCTTGCATGTGACATTTGCTTAGTGTTATACCTTTTTCTGGAACTTAATTGGTAAGGATCTATTGATCCTACTTGCTTGTTTAATGGAAACATTTAGACAAACAAATTTGCTAAAATGCAAGTTCAGGGACTGCTAAAAAAAAAAAAATTGGTTGGTAATCTCAAACTAGTGCCCCAACACATTCCCAAGCCATGGCCTATTTTACTTTTCTGCCCCTGGGTTATTCCCCTGCAGGTACATGGACAAGAACCTATAAAAATACATAGGTGTAAAGGTACCTTACCATACCTCCTGTGTTTTTACCTATAGGTAATTTCCTTACCGGCAATCGCAGTATCCACTGGTTGGGAATTGCTTCAAGGCAGGCATATGTTAATTGTCAGTTTCTGGGCTATAAAACAGTTTAAGATGACTGTGTATATTGTTACCCTTTACTGTATTCAAGAACTAATCTAAATTCAGATGGTGTTGGGAGTTGATGTGTCTGCCCCATTGGCAGTGCAGCTTTCTCCTGTGACATTTGGGAGCTAGTACTAACATCCCAGGAGGACAGCTGAATATATATCTTATAAACACAGCAATTTGAAGAAATCTTAGGTAGTTTGGCGCTTAAGACCCCCCTCCTTTTGTATGGATCAATTATTGTGCAAGATATTTTACCTTTTAGAGAATACGATTTTTCTTACAGGTCTAATATAAAATCTGCTTGCAAAATTCAGGTAGACTCTCAGGCAGCATAAATTAGACAATGAAATTTAAGTTTTTGCCACTTGACCGTTTTTCTAGAATCAATCCTACAAATGTGAATATATAAACATCTTGTTTCTGCCATAAGGCCACAGCCGCAATGCAATCGCATGCGATTTCATTGTGTTTGCGCATGAGTTTTTTCATTAATTATTGAAAAACGCTTGCGATTTAAATGCGGAACGCAAAGCACCTGAAAAATCGTGTTGCCGCATTTTCAATGATATAAAAAGTGCAGGAGTGTGGCCCTAATACAGACCTTTATCAAGGAGCAATCTCCACTTTACTTCCTGTACATAAATACATTTACCCCACAAGTAAGATGCACCTTTAACAATGGTTTTCCGAGGCATATTCAGTCAAAGCCCCAGAGCTTTTTTTTTGTAAGGGGTTAGGTCCAGTGACAGAAATTTAGACCTTGTAAGAAATAATACACTCAATGGGGGGGAGGTGATTATAAGTTGTACTTTAATGCCACTTGTTAAGTTTTCTAGTCTGGTGCATTCCAAATGTGTTTTCCTCAAAAGTAATGTGAATAGAAGCTTGTGAGTTTAGCCAAGGTAAAGTTAACACGTTCCATAAACCATTGTCACAATCTCAGGCCCTCTAACCCTATATGTAACGTGGCTATGCCTTTTTTAGCATGCAAAAGGAAAGTTTGTATACCCAAGGTTGTAATGCAATCTTAAGAGATTAGGGAACAGCTGAACTTGTTACATTTTTAAACTTCTAGAAGTCTGTTTTACCACTTTTGAATTTGTAACTGCTGCTTTGGCATTTCATATTTGCCTTGTCCAAACAAGATCTAAACCACAATGCTGGGTATATTGGTGATCCTGTGCTGTGGTTAGTATGACTTGGTTGTAAAATAGATCCCATCTACATAACTCGATGCAAATGACTATCTAATGTAAAGAGTTAACCTACTTATCTATATAGTTAATAAATGACCTGTAAGTATTTATTCCTAGATAGTATGGATAATGGAACAGCTTGTATATGTTTTAGGGTTCTCTTGGGTGATTGGATGGACCCCATTCTTAATCTTTATGAATTATTTTGAGTTTATTTTAAAGGAACATTTTCATTTTGGGAAACCAAAATGTGGCTCAAATCTAATTTTAAATGAGATTCCCTAATCATGCCAAATCACTGGAACCTATTTATTAAAAAAATCAACATTTCAATAGGAAATATACAGCATTAAAAAATACTTATTTTGCCTAGTCCTGTTGTAAAATGAGCTCCACTAAAAATGGCATGTCCACTTAACAATATTTAATGAACAAAACAGATTTAAAACATGTTACTTCTGTAAACTAATATCTGGTATATTCAGCCTGTCTTCTAATATTGATTAATAAGCTGTTGCAGTCTGTGTAAAAAGGTATCCTAACACCTGCAAAACACAGTAAGCACACCATGTCAGTTTTTGCAATGCTATTCACTGCCAGTGCTCCTGATTCTAGACATCACCTCCAGTTCTGTGCCACTTTTTGGCATGCAGCTGTCAATTAAGGCTGTAACTGATTGCACTCCCAATGACTTGGGCTGCTCACCTGTTTTACATGCTACCGTAAAGATACAGCAAAGAGCACTGTGGGACTGGAAGACTTCAAGGTAAGATATCTGGGACTTGGAAGCGCACAAAAAACAAGTATTGTGAAACCAGGGTTAGGGAGGTGATTACTCAATGTGTATATTTTGTAGGGGTTAAATATGCCTTTTTAGTAATAGGCTTTCAAATTTACAGTAAGGATAATTCTTGACACCTACATTTTCTATGACCAAAAATGTTTACAGGCCAAGTTTATATAATTAATCAGCCCATTGAAAAAAAAATATTCTCTGAACACCCAGACACGCCAGTGCTTAGAGAGGGCTGCCCTAAAAATAATTCTTGTGAATCCTAAAGGCCTTTTGGGAATTACTGTGGAATGAAATCAACCAGCATATGCAGTCTCTCTTTCAACAATAAATGGAATTTCCTTATTTCCATGCAAACTGGTCAACATTACTAAAATAGTCCCCTAAACATTAACATTCTTAAAAAAAAAAGAAATAGTAGTAATGAAAGGAAAACCTTCAAACGGGACAAGGACAACAATCTTACAGGTTTCTGCCTGTATATTATTGAGATAGATCTACTTCAAAAGCCCAAAGGGAATATTGAATAAGCTGGTAATTGGTGTTGCCATAACAAGTCAAGGGATAAATAGAACAGAGCCAGTTTGATGGTGAAAGTATTGAGTCCTTTCCCAGCTGTAAATACACTGAGGTGTTCTGAAAACCATGCAATCCTCTGCAATACATTACAGACTCAAAACAGCTTTGCTACATGATGCCAAAATCAGGTTACAGGTACCTGCCTGCTTATGAAAAACTATTCAAACATTGACAAAATGTTTTATTTAAAACTGTTCCCATCTTTAATACAATGCACATAGCAGTGCGCCATAGTCTCTATACAGTAACCCATGGCTCCACGGTGCTGCAGACAAATTTCAGGAAGTTTATTTCTTTTTCTTGCCCTTCTGTGTGGGGGGATCTGGAGATTTTCCTTCTGCAAGTGCCAATTCTTTTTTAAGGGCTAGAAGCTTTTGGACTTCACCGTCAATGGTGGATTTTTCTGCCTTTTTGCTTTTCAGATCCCGAACATGGTAACCCTAAAATATATTTATTTCATAATTAACAATAAAAGTTCAGGCTATGGAGCACAAGTCTTTTATGGATAGGCATAAGAGAACAGAAATGGAGAGTTAGGCCAAGGCCACACTGAGCGCATGCACTGCGCACACACTCACTTGGTGCGTGTTGGTAGTTGCTTGCGCTGCAATCCCTGTCATTTTCGGGGATCGGAGCGCATGAGAATCGCACCAAAAATGGTGGTTGCATGTGCTCTGATCATCGGATTGCAGCGCAACGGGCCCCAGCGCACCTAGTGTGGCCAGTTCAATTGGCTAACACTAGCGTGCACTATTTAACATGCGATCGGATTGAGTGCTAAAATACGCAAGTGTGGCCTAGCCCTTAGAAATAAGCACTGCCATGTCTACATGTAAGGCAAAGAAACCGATATTAAGGCAGGTCTGTCTTTGATATGTTACTGCCACTCAGGGCACCATTAGTGCCCCTTCCCCAATGGAAGCAAAGGAGGCTCATATGATATGCACTGCTCTCCTGCCAGCTGGAGTATGCAAGGTAGAATTGAAGTACTGCCATGATTACTGGGTGGTAAAAGCATTCATAGAATACATAAACCTGACCTGTTTTTCCACCTCCTCCATAAGCTCTTTCACTCTTTGTTGGTTAACAACTTTGTTATCTTTCTGTACAGGAGCCTCCTGGGATGCAGACACCTTGGGCTCAACTTTCACCTGTGAATAAAATTAAAGGAAAAAAATAAAAATCTCTCTCTTTTTCAGTGTCCAAGAAAAAAATACATCCCCTTCATACAGCTTCTTTTCTTAAAACAAATGCCATCTTGGAGAAAACCAATAGACACCAAATATTTAAGATGCACAGGACCTAAAGAATATTATTTATTGGTAGTATACAATGCCCACTTTTGATTTAATTGCCATGCCCTGTTCTGAAATCATACTTCTATGTTTGATGATGTCATCAGATGAGCTGTAACCCTCTAAAACCAATAGCACTATAGCTTTCACTACTCCCATCCCAAATAATTCAGACACTTACACTGACAGTAAGCCAGAAAGGACAGAACACCAAATATTTTATTTATAAAAAGCATTTTTAGGAAATTGGTCCGCTATAAATATTTTACTTATTTTTTAAGTAGTGGCGACAAATGTCCTAAAAATTGCCTCCCATTGTAAATAATGAGAATAATCTCTCATGAACATAATTAATGGTAAATGAACTTCAATGGCCCTAACAAAAGTTTGTTCATACTCCCAACTAAATTTGTGGCACTGCTTGTCCTATATTCTGCATAAACACGTGATTAACCTTAACATGAGCAAAACTGCTTTATAAATGGAAACCAAATTAGTCCCAAAGAGATTTTCATCCTCCTTTCAATAGGAACTTTGCCTCTTTGTTCCTGTGCCCACAAAAGTTGGTGAGAATATGATGGTGATCTCCATGCAATATTGCTGCAGATTACATGGCACTCTGACAGCATCATATGGTGATTTAGACTTAACCAAGAAAAAAAAGAAAGCAGAGAAGCACACCACTGGTGTGAATTTAACAATTTATTTGTGAAAACAACAAAATGTTACAGGAACGCTATGTCCCTTCCTCAGACTCCTCTGCTTTCTTCTTTGCATGGATTACCTAGGCCCTTGGATTAGAGGGCTGGAGGATTGCACTTACGGTACCTATTGTCGGGCAAACAGCCAACAGCAGTGTGCTGGTGTGTTTCTGAACTGTATTGATTAAGACATACAGACATATACACATCTAATCTTTTCATTTTCTTATATAAGCATAGAGTGTTTGGGTGCCGTATACTACCGCAATCACTAGCTGTCCCCTTATTATTATAATGGGAGGTGTGAGAGTGACCAATAGTAAGTTTTGGTGCAGGACCACAGACTCAGGGTCAGCTCTAATAGGATCTGCTGCTTATTATGTCTGTATGCCCAGCTTTAACCTCAACAGTAAAAAAAAAAAAAAAAAAAGCAACCTTTACTTAAATTAAATAATTCTATATGACTATATACAGTATATATATATATATATATATATATATAAAGAAAAGTTAATGAAAAAACAGTAGTAGCAATTTCTGTATTAAAAACTGCATTAAAAAAATTCAGTTTACCATCCCCCTTCCTTTGTGCCTGACTAATGACATCACTGTAGCGATGCTATTTTAAGCATTACAGTTCCCTTAGGAAATGGCTACATATTAACCATAACTCCTTTGCTTTGCAATGAAACATGAGAATTGCCATAAGAACACAAAACCTACTCGTCCACTATGCAGTTTTTGGTTTTATGCCCTAATCGACAATAGTGAGAAAAAATGTAAAAATGTTATGGATTTAAAATCATATTCTTATGAATATTAATTTAGTCTGATCTTCACAAAAAAAAAAAAATATATAGATTTGCCCCATTCCGGGAAAAAGGCTATTTAGAAGCATTATATAGCAGACAAAGTAAAAGAGTCACTGCAGTTGTAGTCTACACAAATGCAGAATCACAAAGATTCTCTATGCTGTGCAGAATGCAGAATGCACAGCATGTATTTCGGCAGTTTCTCTCCATTTTTTGCATGCGTGTCAATTTTTTCACAATGCGTTTTCCATAAATTTATATAGAAAACGCATGCAAAAAAGCAGACAAGAGTCCTTCATTGCGTGCGTTTCTAAAACGCAACTGACTGGAACGCAAGCGGACACAATGGGTGTGCACTAGTGTGAACAGTACTTTAGAATTCTATGTGTCCTTTTTTTTTTTAAAAAAAAAGATCCGTTGCAAAAGCGCATCCAAAAACCGACCTAGTGTGAATGAGCCCTTAATCACTTTGTATAATGCAATACATATGGGCATTAAAATCAAATATAAATAGTATTGTATACACACAGGAGAATAAAAACGAATAACCGAGTTAAATTGCTTTAGTCTACAATATGCTAAAAGATTTTTATACAGTGTTCTAGATTTGGAATGTTTTCATAGACCACAAGGATGAATTCAGGTGAATAACAATTTCCAGCAAGAAAAGTAGAAGTAATGTTTGCTCGTTGCAATGCTTGCTATCTTAGCTCTTGTTTACTACCCCATTCTTATTTGAACAGCTTTACTAAATTTAGTAGTGACAAATATTAGTATATGTTAACTTTAGAACAGTCTACTTTTTAATCTACATACAATAAAAACAGTTTAAGTAAGTGAATGAAAAAATATTTTATCTTCATGCAGACCAAACAAAACTATCACAACATGGAACATGCATTGACAAATGTACCTGTGGCTCAGCCCCATCATTATTCAGCTGATAAAATGAGAAAAAGGGCAAAGCAAGAAGAAAGTTAATATTACTGCCTATTACTAAACAGCAGCCCAGATTGCTATGATATTGATTTGATTATGACCTTGGCATGACAGTCTAAAAAAAACAAAAGAACCCATTCAGCTATGGAAATCCACAGAACTCCACAGAACCGGTCAGAGGCAAATGGAAAATATTCTGATTATTTGTGTGGCAATATGCAATTGCTTAAAACATAGGCAACTCAATGTATTCATCTTGTAGTGGCAAACCAATGACTTAAATGAAAGAAAATGTATAAACTATTGTGTCTTGCTTATTTTCTTTACATGATGCTGTTATCTTATAAAGACAGAAAGTGGTGCAATAACATACATTAAAGGGCATCTATAGTGACATGCTTGTGAAGGTTCTCATTCATCCAGGTCATGGTATATCTGTTGTATTCAAGAACTAAACTTCAAGTCCAGTTGAATTAATTGAAGACGTTTCGCTAGTCATCCGACTGGCTTTCTCAATTCAGAATGACTTGTACAAGAATCTGTGGCAATTATGTACCCTGGAAAATCCCAATTAGCATATCACCTGGCTGTGATATGCTTTTTTTCTGGATAGTGGCTAAGAGGTGTTATAGGAAGCCCAGATTAAGGTGTTAAAAAGTGGCTAAGAGGTGTTCCTATAACACCTCTTAGCCACTATCCAATCACACCCTTAACACCTGGCTGTGATATGCTAATTGGGATTTTCCAGGGTACATAATTGCCACAGATTCTTGTACAAGTCATTCTGAATTGAGAAAGCCAGTCGGATGACTAGCGAAACGTCTTCAAGAACTAAACTTCAAGTCCAGTTGAATTAATTGAATACAACAGATACATCTATAGTGACATTTTTACATTGCTCCAATACAGGTATAATAAAAGGTTAGTGTATTCTGCCTTATTCTTACCTTCCCTTGTGGCTCCGTGTTTGGGGGGGAATTATAGAACACATAGAAAGAAAAAAAAAAAAAAATTCCCACGATAGATGCCCATTAATCCTAAACTTGCTAATCCTTTGCGGCAATGCAGTAACGGTTTAATGGCTGTGGCAGATTTGCAATTTTTAGGAAACAAAGAAAATTAATAAGAAAAATCTTATTAATTGATTTTATCAGGCTGGATAATTGGTTTGTATTAAGTTTATTTTATTTAAAAAAATGGATGACGTGATCAATTGATTAATTGAACTTGATGGAATGGATCTAAAATATTACACACCTTCTATTAAAAAAATGCAAGGAAAAAAACCCAAAACATCCAATTAACCAGGGATATTAATTTAATCTTTTAATAAAATCCAGTTTTCAATCTCTATAATGAGAATTGAGTTAAACCTACTGGTTTGGCACTTCACAACAATCCAAATTTCTCATGTGGCCCCCTGTAAAATTTATTTGCCCACCCTTGTGCTTAGAGCCTCCTAATTGCCATATCCTACAAGTATTTGTAGGATTTAACATCATCTTGATGTTAATTACTTACGTTGGATGGTTATTTCCACTTAACAGGTGAAAAATAGCAATTTGTCTTGGCCTTATATTGTTCTTGTGTTGCAGAGACCATCTCAGCTAAGCCTAGTCATCCCCTAGAACCAATTCTCTTCCCTGCACATCTAATAGCAGAAAGGGAGCGCTGACATTTTTTGTTTGTTCTGTCAATGCTCTATTCTAACATGTCCAAAAACTAAAGCAGCTTCATTTCTTTCATATAACTAGTTACAAAATAGAATGCAAAGTAATCTAAAAAGGCATTTCTGTTATTGATCCCTACTCGGATACATGACCTGCTGAGGCTTTAAAAAGTAAATAACTGCAAAACAGATGATGCCAGCAATCTTTGTTCCTGCCTATGTCTCAATGGGACCAGACAGGCTTGGTTAATTTAGTTACTGGATCCAGTTTTCTTTCTATTACTAATTACCGTATATACTCGAGTATAAACCATCCTGAGTATAAACCAAGGTACCTAGTTTTACCTGAAAAGGAGAAAAAAAGTGATTGACTCGAGTATAAACCGAGGTTAGAAAATATGACCACTACTGCCTTCTGATTCTGTATTGTTTTGAGGCTTTAGTTGCCCTTTAAATAGACAGCAGAATTCCCATACAGTAATAGCCAAATCCAGTATGGTTATTACTGTATGGGACTACTGTATGGGACTTCTGCTGTCTATTTAAAAGGAAACTAAAGCCTCAAAACAATACAGAATCAGAAGGCAGTATTTAACAACAGATACCATCCTCCTGATTCTGTATTGTTTTTGCTTAGTTGCCCTTTAAATCCCACATAGTAACCCCTACTAGTATTTGCCACTTAAGATGTTTGAAAACTACAACTCCCAGCATGCTTTAATTGCTGGGAGTTGTAGTTTTCAAACATCTGCAGAAGCCAATACTTTCAAATAGGGGTAAATCCTCCTTTATTTGTGAATACAGTATGCACAAATAAAGAAGGTTTTACTCTTATTTATAAGTATTGTGTGCGCTGGTGTTCTGTATTCTCCTACCTTGTCCGGCGGCACCTAATCCACATCCTCTGCGCTTCAGGATGATGTCACTATTCGGCGCTGCAAAGTGAGAGGCGCCGGGTAGTGACGTCATCCGGAAGCACACTGAGAATGCGGATTGCGCGGCCGCCGGACAGGTAGGAGAAGGATTGACTCGAGTATAAACCGAGGTAAGATTTTCAGGCTTTTTTTAAAGCTTGAAAACCTCGGTTTATACCGAGGTTATTTTGTCCAATAAAATAATATTCTACTCAAAGTCTACAATGAAGGATTTAGCTGCCCTGACAGTTTAGTAATCCATTTCCTGCTGATTTACATCCCAGAAAACACAGGGGAAAAAATGATGCATCACGTCTCTCTCTTACTGTACAGACTAAGGAATGTACCAATCATTTATTTTGCATCTCCCAGTGCTATAAGAAAAGGGAGTAAAACTGAAAGTAAATTCACCAGAGAGCTTTCCGTAAGGAAATCTCTGCATTTTAAAGAGATAGAGCTTAAAAGGGGTACGTCCACCCTCTAAATAACAATGTATCTATAGGCAAAGCACCACCACAAACAGTTTCATATCCATGGCTGACAGATGCTAACTGGAAGAACCAGGAACCAGAAAGAGGGCTAACAGGACACTGCCCAATTTTAGGTTAATCTTCTGGCTTTAAGCTAACTATTGCAGTTTGGGGTTATGGGGTGACTCATTTAAATCTAATCGGTTTTCACAGTACCAAGTAACAGTGTCTTCTAGACTGAGTAGGGCCCTCTTTCCTATTGTATCATGGTATTGCTGTAAACCAACTCATTACTTCTGAGTGCTGCATGTACTTTTATTATATACACTACTGTTGTATGTAACATTTCACTATGTAATTGTAAATAGTAATAATAACAAGTAATAACAAGTTTTGCAGTTTTGCAGTTAGTTCATGTGCCCAGAAGAGGGACTACCAGTACCTTCATGTTACATTTATGCAAATAATCATTACAGAGCTCCCAAATAGCTCTCATCAGAACAGGCTCCATATATTCATCTGGATAGGAGAGAGCTATACAGCAAAGCCCAGATTCTTTCAAGAAATTGTATACATCATACTCCTAATGTATATTAACCATCTTTCCAAAACATAGATAAATGTACTAATTCATTTTATGTAATTAGTATCTTACATTACAATACTGGGGCTAAGAAAGTTATCTGGGCCCATAGTATGATATTTAAAGGGCATGTCCAGCCTTAGAAATGTTAATCACCCCCTAAACCTAGGTTTCACATTATCTATATGTTTCACAGATGCCCCTGAAGTTCTTTACCTGACTCGGTCCCTCACCCCCCCTTCTGCTCTGGGGCTGACATTCGTCCCACTTCCGGGTTGCAGAAGTGGTCTGTAGAGCGGAAGCCCTCTGCTCCTGTTTTTGCTCAAAAACAGAAGCAGGGGGCGGCGCCCAGGGACCCTTCAGGGGAATGTTTGAAATATATAAACCTAGGTTTGGAGTGGGGTGATTAACATTTCTAAGGTAACTTTATTTTAGGCTGGACATGCCCTTTGCAGGCAAATCACTCACAAGTCACCAGTTTTTTATGCCCTTTAAACAGAACTGTTATTGTTCAGTTTATTATATGCATGTGTAACAAGTTTTATTTCTTTCTGGCGAAGGTATCTGCCTCCTCCCTCTGCTCAATGAGCTTTTTATAAGCATGAGCATGAGCAGAGGAGGCAGCGGGTGAAACAGCATTGGCTGTTGATGTCAGTTGTGACAACCTTGATTGGGAGAGAGGTGCCACCTTACTCTGCCAGAATGGGGAGAAAAACTATCCTTAAATATCGGATTAGTAATACAGGAGGAAAAAGTGCAAAATAATCAGTTGGGTTTGGGAGCAGGTAACTGACCAGGGTGGACTTGCACTTTAAGACAACTGCTATAAAACAGAAGAGATACAAGTCTTTAAATACAAAAAAAGTGATCATTTTTATTACAAATTACTGACTCTTCCATAAGTTTTTATTTGCTGCTTGGTTATCTTTATTGCATACCATCGCCCTCTGGTGTTTGGATGTGGGAGAAGCAGGGATTCTAAAGTGTTCATATATTCCTTTCAAAGGGGTAAATTTAAAATAGATTAAAATGCCTATCCACCTAGTTTAAAATGCCTGTGCTGCTCCGATGCTTGCTTGGTCTATATAACCTGCAAAACCACTTAAACTTAAATTATAGCAATTAAAAACAATAAAAGTTCTAAAATCATAGTAGAAACAGTCCATTACCAGTAGTTGAAGTTACAACAAGACCACCATGATTTAAAGCTGCCACACCATAGCAGAGAGGTGTAAGGTATAATCCACTTGGTAATGGCTTGTGAGGTAGTTTGTATGCATTTCACAGTATGGATTAAAACAGCAAAACATGTAATAAACCTCACAAGCCATCACCAACTGGATTGTCCCATACCACGCTAATGGACTGTTTTTGCAAGGTTTTTAGTGTTTTTTATTGGTTTTAATTGCTACAATAAAAAGGTAATTATTGTTTATTATTACATTCCTGCATGCAGAGGTTTTTGGGGACTATACTGACCAAGCAAGCATCAAAACAGCACAGAGTAAAGCTTGCAATACCAACTAGTGGTGTATAGTCATAAGTGAGTGTTTTAAGGGTTTTTAAAATGGAAGTGAAATTTCAAACCGTTTCTTTTTTTTTTTTTTTTTTACAGAGATCTTTATCTTAACCTATTTTTTTTAACCTTTAACCCTTTCCCCCTACCTATACCCCTAAGCGCAAGCAAGAAACTTTTGAAGAATTAATTTACAATTCAGTGGACAGCTTGCAGTGCAGCCACCCCGAATTGACTAAACATAAACATTTTCCATCACACCAGAGTGTGGAATTAACGCCTACTACTAGTTCATATATTTCTGCTGGATTTATATTTTGTTTATTTTTACAAATTTGTTTTTGGCAGCTGTCACATGATCTATGCGATATCGAACTAAATAAAAAGGTTTTATAGAGGCGACTTAATATCCTTAAAATGATTCTGTATCCATACAATATCAGTAAAGGGTTCTTTCATATAATCCATGTTTCATTTGTTTTTGCAGTGGTAGCTCTTTAATTGGTTCTGTGAGTTGTGATTATTTAACTGTGGTAATTTGAGTTTTTTTAACAACGAGAACTAAATTTTCCTTCTTCATAATCTGGAAGCATTCCCCCAAAGAATACCTACAAACTGTAAATGGTGTTAAAGGGCATGTCCACCCCCAAAACTATAATCCCCCCCACTACTGGCCCCATTGTGTAGTGTAGTTTAATCCTTACCTCACATCCCAGCTCCATCTGGTTCTCCTGTAGTCCCCCCCAAAGTCCCAAAAACTGCCCACCAGGAGGATAGCAGAGTCCATATAGGACTCTGCCTCCTACCTGGCCTCCGGGAGAAGTTTGGCATGCGTACTGCAGCCCTTCTCCCCCTTCCTCCCTCTCGATTAGGATTCCCTCCCCTTAGTGTAAAACCCTTTTGCTATAATAATCCCCCTGTCCCCCCAGCCCCAACCGCTATGTTTATTTTATTAGAAAGTGCCCCAAACATTACTTACCTCCCCTCTTTACTCTGCCGCACTCAATGACTGGCAGCCGCGTCTGTGATTGGCTGCCGCTCAGCCAATCACAGACGCAACTGCCGGTCCCGCCCCCCTGCTTGCATTTTCTCGCAAGCAGAGGACCGGCAGCGTGGCGGAGGAAAGAAGGGAGGTAAGTAAAGTTTGGGGAACTTTCTAATAAAATAAATATAGCGGTTGGGGCTGGGGGGGACAGGGGGATTGTTATAGCAAAAATGTATTTCAAGGGTGGACATACCCTTTAAAGTAAATGTAATGTCCCAAAGAACTGAATAAGGTAATTGTGTGCATGTGCACTTTCTGGACACACCTCCTGACTTTAGTCACCTGGTCCCATGCCTAATATACAGGATTGGCTAGAGACTACTAGTAGGCATGACCTGCTGTAATAAGTTTAAGACTGAGCATGTGGAAGTAAAAAACAAACCTCACATTAGGACGGTAAATTTACCTACACCCTCACCCACATCAGCACCTGTGGGGAACAGGTTACTGCTTTTATATCAAGATGCTATGCCCTCTGAGGGTTTACTTGTCCTTTAAATCCCGGAAAAAGCTATTGAAGTGCAACTAGTGAGATTCTCCGGTACAAGAGTAACTCAGTTAGGCCCTGATGTAACTATTATAATGATAAACATTCCCTTAAAGGGCAATTATAGTGAGAAAATTGTTTTTTTTTAATTTCTTCTAATGTATCCTATAAGTCATCCCATCCACCAGGGTACTTTTAGTTTCTTTAAATTCTACATAGTCCCCGAGATATAAGCCTTTGAATATGCTGTGATTTGTAGGAGCTGCTACACCTCATCTGTCACTCAAAGGCACACACCCACACAATCCAAAGCTCCCCTGCAGTACTGTCACACACTCTCTCACCCACACTATATGTACCATGTGCAACATATAGTCAAATGCTGTAGTGCTAAACACAATCAATAAACCATTAACCCAGCAATATGAGCATAACACACTATAAAACAGCCCCTCCCCCCAAAAAAAATCTTATATACATACAAAACCAGTGACTCAAATGGAACACTAATACAGTATATATAATACAGTAATACAGTCTATATACCAAACAAGACACACAGTGCAATCTATGAAATATATAGACTAAAGCAACTGAAATGTAACAGGACAACAAGCAGTGTCTCTGTTTGTGAAGGTCTCACTACAAGCTGCTATTACACTGACTCTCTCTTCAGTGATTATGATCTCAGCTAAGCAGGGGGAGAGATATGAACTTTAGGTAAAAAGTAAATAACAATTAGCAAAGTTAGAGAACAGGCAGAGTTTAGTAACTTACTTGTAAAGAATCTCAGCACCACTTGTCCTCCTCTCTCCCCCTCTGCCCCTCCCTTCAGCATATTGCTACTTTATTCCAAACTTTGATTGCTTGCAGTCTAGCTCTGGAAGGGAGGGGTCAACAGGATGTCAGCACTTCATTTAAAGTCCTTTCTACTGACAATGCTAGGACTCTGTATACAGCCCGTCACTGCTTGAGGGGGAGTAGACAGAGAGGGAAGGGGGACTACACAGCTTGGTACAAACTTCTGCCAGTGTGAAGAAACGAAGCCACACAGAAACATGAAAGTAAGGCAGCTTATACTAAGTGATCTATACATTGTATACAGACAAAGTTTTTTTTTCACTATAGTTGCCCTTTAATAGAAGTAATTTATGTTTTATATTGCACATGGAAGACCAATCTTCTCACCTGTCCTCCTCCAAAGCGTTTTCGCAGAGATTCTATTTGGTCATTCTCCAGCTTTTGAAACAATGGGCTCACCTAAAGGAATTGCATATTTTTATATTACAACTTGGATTGATATTCACAAAATTAAATAAAAAAAGGCAAGTGTTAACAGTCACTGTGAGCAATTAGGTTAATAAATATAATGTAAAGCATAGGTCAATAGAACTCGCACATCATTCATTCAGACCCAAGTAAATGAATCCCCCAGGGCCTGTCATTCAAAATTGCATATGGAAAAGGCTTAATCCCACTGTAATATGTGCAATCAAACATCTGCTCACAAATTAGGTCATGTGATCCCAGTCAGTGCTCGTTCCAGGAGAAGTGGCTATTCTTGTGCTGGGCTTGCTGTCAATTAAGAGTTTTAGCATGCAAGCCAACATGCCCACTTGACCCAGCGACGCCAAAATTGTAAGTGTCTCCTTCCTGTCAATTATTTTTCTTACAAAGTGCAGGCAGTAAAACATAGGAGAACAGGTGAACCATGAGCACTGGCCTAATACAAGTAACAAAAGGAACATAGCGGGGGCGTGGCTAGGACGAGCATCCAGTAGGACGCATAGAAAGGAACTCCATCTAAATAACTAACTTTTTAAACTCCTGAGAGGTCCCAAAGAAATGGAAAATGCTAAGTACCTTCCCTGCTAAGACTGCAAGTCGAATGACTCTCACCCATGATAAGAAAAATAATGCTGCAGCTGCCAAACTGCAAAAATTTGCTCACATTCCCACGCTATAAATCCGGCCCAATCGGCGCCGTCATCTTCCCCCCACCACATGGCGGGAACCGGGCCTGAGCCGCCTCTATCTACTGGCAGCCCAGCAAATTCCGATGTCTTTCCGATGTCTCCCCTGAACTACAAGCAGTTCAATCATGTTTGCTGACGGCTATACAGGACAGCAAGACATCCCTGACTGTTATGATGGAGGAGGTAAAAGGTAGATATTCGCCTATTCCGCCATGATATTTAAGCGGTGCGCCAGAGATATACCGATATGGATGGCCACATATCTAACCTGGAAGATGTGATGAACCCACTGATCCCAGGAGGTCTCAGGCCTTCAGCAACAACTAAAAGGGATTCACGCTCATCGACCGGATGTTATTTCGGTTATCTGAGTTGATAAATTCAATCAATACCGGTGAATGGTCCGATATTCCCCTGGTAAGGTAGGTTATTTGCCTGACCTGAGGAGCCATGTGTTCATTTACAAAGAAGTATTCCAGCCTGGAGAGGACATCATGTGTGGCTGAGTAGCAAGAGTATGTGGAAGTGGTAGGATTATGCACTCTCCAGATATCCATCTCCGCCATTGTTCTTGCCAAGCATGATAACTCGGTTCCAGCCGTGGGGTTCTGGGTAGGAGGCAACCTGTCTTTTGTTGAGGACATGAGCATATTGAAATCCCCCATTCATATCAATTTAGCCGTGGGATATCGAAGTGCAAATTATATCATCTTTTGGAGTAAATAAGGTGATGCTGGGGGAGGATTATATAGTCCCAATATCACAAATAGCTTGTCATCTATTTCCAAGGCAACACAAACATATTTTCCTTCACCATCTTTTGTTACTTTAATGCCTCCCCGTCAGCTAACAATCGATTGATAAAATTATATATTACTCATCAAGCCTACCTAACTCCAGTAAGACTGCACCGGATATCTTCAATGCATTCAAACAATTGCCCAAAATGCCATAAGAGTGATGCTGACTTCTGGCACATTATTTGGACCGTCCCGTAATTGTAAACTTTTGGACCAAAGTCACTAGATTTCTCACGTCCCTACTACTCTGGCCAGTCCCAATGGATCCACGATTATGTATATTGGGAATAAATATGTTGGACTTGGAAGATTCGTACAAAATTATTTTTTTTGCGTGAAGCACTTTTCATGGCCTGGAAAACTATAGTGCTAAAATGGATGGCAGCAGAACCTCCTACAGTTAAAATTTGGTGTGAGCTGATAATATGCTTCCATTCCATAACCTCATAGACAAACATAGACAATGTCTGGGAAGTTTCAGAAAACATGGAATGTATGGACTGAATCCTCTCTAACAATGTGAATGGCCCTGGTGGGTGGGTGGGGGCGGGGTTGTAGGCGAGGCACGACCCCCCTTTCTGTATACCTACCTACTCTCTCCCTCTTCCTTTTAAATATGTTACTTTACAGATATGTGAATATATTTTTTCTTTCTTTACTAAATACCATAATGTAGCAGTATATGCTTGTGAAGGTTCTCATTCATCCAGGTCATGGTATATCTGTTGTATTCAATTAGATCAACTGGACTTCACATACACATCACATACAAATCAGAGCATTCTTCACTGCACTGCACTGCGTATATGATGTCACTTTTCTTGTGTTTCGGTATTGTGTCTTTCGGATGTAGCAATTGCTGCCTCATTGTGTTGATCGGTTTAAACAAACTGGCTTTCTTGGATTGCTTGGTAGAAGTTAAGGAAAATGGTAAACTGGAAGTAGAGGTTTACAGAAAACCAACACACACAGATCAGTATTTGATGTTTGACTCCCACCACCCTTTAGATCACAAGCTGGGTGTCATCAGAACCCTGCAACACAGAGCTGAGAACATCCCCACTAGCACAGAGGTGAAGGCTAAAGAAATGAAACATCTCAGAGGAGCCCTTAAAACTTGTGGATATCCAGACTGGGCTTTTGTCAAAAGAAGTAGAAGGAAAGAAAAAGAACATGAATACCAACAGTGAAGGGGAAAAGCAAGACAGGAGAAAGAACATGGTCATCCCATATGTAGCAGGGGTCTCCGAGAAATTAAGAAGAATTTTCAAAAAACACCATATCCCTGTCTGCTTTAAACCGAAACAACACAATGAGGCAGCAATTGGTACATCCGAAAGACCCAATACCGAATCACAAGAAAAGCGACATCATATATGCAGTGCAGTGAAGAATGCTCTGATTTGTATGTAGGGGAGACTAAACAGCAACTACATCAACGTATGGCCCAGCACAGAAGAGCCAATTCCTCGGGTCAGGACTCAGCTGTGTACCTGCATCTTAAGGATAAAGGACATACCTTTGAAGATTGTAATGTTAACATTTTGGCAAAGGAACGTGACTGGTTCAAGAGAAGTGTCAAGGAGGCCATTTATGTGAAAATAAAGAAACCAAGCCTAAATAGAGGTGGGGGGGTTCGACACCAACTGTCTGCCATGTACAATGCGGTTTTGACACCTTACTCTGGGCGTTCCTATAACACCTCTTAGCCACTATTGAATCACGCCCTTAACGCTTGGCTGTGATATGCTAATTGGGATTTTCCAGGGTACATAATTGCCACAGATTCTAGTACAAGTCATTCTGAATTGAGAAAGCCAGTCGGATGACTAGCAAAACGTCTTCAAGAACTAAACTTCAAGTCCAGTTGATCTAATTGAATACAACAGATAAATGTAGCAGTATATTTTATCTGTCAGAAAATGTTCATATAAACTGTCGGGGTTATTCAATAAAAGTTCTTATTGTTAAAAATGGTGCTAATTTTGCCCCAACCAATCAGATGTTAGCTTTCAAATGTTAAATAAGATCCGATTGGTTAGCACCATTTTAAACGATAAGAACTTTTATTGAATCTCCCTGTGTGTTTACAATATTGGTGCATTGGATATGTATTACTAATGTAAAAATTAATGCAATGTCAGACATGATGTAAATAGTTTTAATAAATAAAAACGAGTTTAAAAAAAACCCAAAAACAATAGGAACATAGCAGAGGCAGGAGTGGTGTCCCATCTTGCAGACTTTCTGCGCATGGGTGGATGGAGTAAGTGTGTCGGCTTGGGCACTAGCAAGCGGGCAGGGCAACTATGCAGAGTTATAGGCTGTACAACAATCGGCTTTGATATCTTGGCATGTAGACAACAGAGGAGGCTGGCATTGAAGGAACAAGTTTCTCTTCTTCTTGTATTTCAATAGAATCCTGGTCTATTCCATGAGTGAAGATACACTTTAAGATCAGAAAGGCCTACTACATATTTGAGACAATATTTTGACCTGATTAAATACCTGTGCAGATATTTTGGCAAGATGAGCTGGTGATCATGGGGATGATTAGACATGTCAATAAATCATGGACAATCACATGGTCTTCAGTAGGCTACACCACTGTTCTGAACAAAATCTAGGCACTTACCAATGTAGTTTCAACCGACTTACCACCAATTGGAATATAAATCAATACATCTGTCAGTAGGAATTAGCAGGTCAAGATAGACCTATGTTTAACAGGCCTAAAAGCCATTCTTCTAAACAAGAGATATATTGTGCCTTCAGACATCGCAGCCAAAATCACCAACAGGACAAGGATAGCTAATAACAGTAGGATTTTATGGATAGCAGTTGTAGAGTCCAACCAAAAGGCCATTTTGACTGACCGAGCACCCATACACCAAGTGGTAGTTGGCTGTAATACCCATTTGGAACACACTAGTGCGTCAGGGGTTGGCCCTGTGATCACACCTGTGTAGGACTGTCCCAGTGTGGAAACACAATGCCTCACCACTGCCTCCTCTATCAAGCTATAGCAGCACAAATGCTATTTCAAACGCACACACACACACACACACAAGAACTCTACTTTTTTAAAGAAAACTATATTGCATGTAAAGTTTAAAAAAAAATAAAGAGTTAAAATAAAATGTACTAACGTACTTAGGGTAGAGAGGAAGGATGGGTAATTTCCTCTGTGCTTCAGCACTATCTTGTAGTAAAGCCAAGGACACTAACCTGGCATATGAAAACTGTCTGTGCCTTCCTCCCTGCCCTAGATACTTTTAATTTTTACAGTGTTGTTGTCTTTTAAAGTCACAGCCACTCCCCTAATACTTCAAGCCCAAAATCAATAATTTAGAACTTACATTTCCAATTCGGTGTCCACATTGGATATAGCAGCGGAAGTCACTGGTTAGAACGTTTGATTCCTGTGGCATCAGTAATTGTTCCTGAATAATGTTGCTGATTGTTGGCATGTATGGTTGCAGCATCACCGACAGAAGGGCTGCCATGTTTACAGCCAATCCTGTCACTGTCCCAGCTCTCTTTCTGCAAACATAGACATGTTTAAAAATGTTACAGCCATAGGATATTTTTTTTATTGACACCAATAAGGAAATCATTGCTGACTCCAGAAACCTGCTCCCAAACAGCTGAAAGCTTTATTTGTTTTTTATTCAAGCTGTCAGTGATACAAAAAGTAGAAAGTAGATAAAAGAAAAACTAACGCTAAAATACCAATGACCCTGCATGAGCTCTGTAATTGCAGATTGTACCTATGCAGAATTACAGACAATTTCTCTATAAAGAGTTATCTGCTAGAATCCATCCAGCCTTAACATTTTAGCTTTCATTTAAAATAAAGACTAGTATTTCTCACAAGAAAAGCTGTTACAAAACAGTCCAATTTCTTTTTTTACTATTCACTGTTTCACTACAAAAATCTGTGAAGTGCAAGGTTAATGGCTCTTAGCAGAATGATCAAGCTTCAAAGACATATTCAATTCCTATCCTTTCTAAACCCCCATAACATATGGAGAGTATGATTACAATAACAGCACATTTATGTTGCAGGTGTTTATCATTAGAGCAGTATAAAAAAACCCTTTGTTTCCTTCTGCAGTACTGGAAACCAAAATCAGAACAGCAACTTACTGATCTTGTTGGTTTCCTTTGATGCATTTCCAAGGTTCATTAACTTGGATGTACTGGTTTCCATGCCGGGAAATGTTTAGAATACACCTGAGAGCATCTCGGATACTGAAATGAAATCAGAATTTTACACAACTATTATAGTTTGTAGCTTAGTAAACAGACCATGATTACAGTAATAAAATACTACACAGTGTAAGGTCCAGGCACACGCTGTGGCTACTAGCCAAAAAATAATAAAAGTGCTACCTCAGTCAGTCCTCTACCATGGATCAGCTATAGCACAAGCAAATAAAAGGGACCAGGGTGCACACTTTAACAAGGTGATTCCTTTATTTCTGCATCACAAACACAACATTTCGGGGAACGCTCTGCCCCCTTCGTCAGGTGGTTTTGGGATTTGAATACATATAAATAAAACTATTTTCTTACCGAACTTTTTCTAGTAACTGGTGGTATTGCTGTAGCTCTGCTGCAACTTGAGCGAGAAGTTTCTTATCCTCTAGAAGGAGTTCCATCTCAGGGACACAACCATTGAAAAACTTCTGAACAAACATACCTGCCCTGAATAAGAAAGTGACCATTTATTAAACCACATTACAACATCCCTGCTCAGAAATAAGCAAATCACCTTTCTATTTTAGAGTATCTTGTACAAATGCAATGGGTTTGTCTCGGAATTCTCTATAGATAATGCGAAGTTCCACACATTTTATTCTAACACTTTTTAAAGGCACCAACATGTTATCCAACACGTAAGGAAATAGTAAAAGAGACTGTCTATTCCAGCAGAAGCAACCATCACAATAGGCAAGGACAAAATACCAGCAATTAGACAAAGTGATAAAATAACTTTAGAATCAAACGCTACCCAGTGACAATTTCCTTAAAAATGCTGCGTAACATGTAGATGAAATAAAAATCAAAAAATTCCTGTATAAAAAGAACCAAGTACCTGTATAGAAAAATACAATGAACAGTCTAAAGATTTTTATTTACAAAATGATGTTCTGGTATCTATTAGTGCTGTTACAAGGGCCACACCTGTTAACAAAGTTTCCAAGATTGTTGAGGAGCTCAGAATTGTTTTTCAGCATGAGGTCATTCCAGCTAAAGCCACTGTCTTGTCCCTCTGGTCTCACATAAAGCAGGTAGAATCTCCAAATATCAGCAGGGATTCCAGTGTCCTTTGCCATATCTCCAAACACCCCAACCCCTCGACTCTTCGAGAACTTTCCATCTTCATAATTTAAGTATTCTGTTCAGATGAAGGCGCAAGATTAATATCTACATATTCTATATACATTCATGAAAGCTGTTCTCCAGGTGCTAGAAGACCACTTCTTAAAACGACAACTCCTCCATCCCTCATTAAAGTAACCACTCAGTCCTCAACCCTGGGTGTGAAATAGTTCCCCGTCTCCCGGTAGTGTTTAGTGGCTGGCCAATAGAAAGATTTCCTCTGCATGCGTGTTCTCATTGGGCAAGCAGGCTCAATTTAAGTATAGTGTACAAAGTATTGTTCCTTAACTATTGAATTACAAGGGATGAGGGACCTTGTATTTTTAGTCCTCAATTCTTAAATGGGGTGGGAGGTGAACTTAACCTTTAATATAGAATAGTGTATAACATGGTATATCAATGTGCATGACATTTGTTTAAGGGTTAAGTATTAGGGTCTTTATTCATACAACCTACCTGTTGCTATGAGATGGTTAACCAACGTATAGTTATTTTCAGCACCCAGAAGACAAGATGGAAATATTACACTGTGGAAAGGCACATTATCTTTTGCCATAAAATTATAAAGCTGCACCTGGAGGGAAAAAAAGACATAAGACCCAAGAAAAAAAAATGCTGCAAAAATTTACAGCAAATGGATTACCAAATCAAATCAATTTACCCTGTAAGGTCATTCTAGCCTGGTATACTGGCGTGTCTTTCCACAAAATAAGATTTAATACTTTTGGAAATCAACATACAACATATGCAAGATTTAAAGGGCATGTCTACCCGTCTTACAAAAATTTAGCATGTAACAGAACACCCAAAAAGCTAGGTTCCGTTTTACTTACATTTAGCAAAGATGCTCCCAGGCTGTGTAAGGATTCTTACAAACCCAAAATCCAGCGCTGCACCTCCCAGCTAGTTCCTGGTAAAGCCCATCAGTCACAGCCATGACAGTGACGTCACAGCGAATTTCTGATGGCCATTACCGAACGAGCCTCTGCTACTGCTTCTCATGCACGTTAAGGGCACATGCAGCAGCAGAGGAGGTGTGGACTAAGCGGCGCTGAATTGTGGGTTTGTAAGGATCCTTACACAGCCTATAAGTACTTTACAATATAACGTTAGCTCTACTTTGTTGCCAAACTTATATATGAGTGCTTGATTCTTACTTAGTAGTGCTGGTGATCTAGGTGCGCATGCCCCGGACCCTCCACAGATACAAGCTCCTCAAGTAAAAACTAATTAGCTTAAGTGGTGAATCCACTTACCCAGACATCTGGCTGGCCCGGACGCAAGAGCCCCAAGGTGTGCTTCAATAAATATTTACCAAGATTTTAATCGCATGAGCTTGTAGTTGGTTTTCCTTTGGAGTCCCAGTTGGAGCGAGCCGACACTGGTGGATTTTCCTTACAAAGCCTGGGAGCAACTTTGCTAAATTTAAAACGGAACCTAGTTTTTGGGGGATGTTCTGTTACGTGCTAAATTTTTGGAAGAGGGGTGGACATGCCCTTTAAGACCATTTTACTTACAGAATTCAAATAACAGATTGTTCCTTATCCCTAAATGAGATTTCTGGACTAGTAATGCGTTACTCAATAGGAGGGAAACACTTTCTTTTCCTAAAAGCTATTCTTAGTCTCTGGCAAATTATTTTTTTTACCTGCTCAGGATTCTTCCACCATTTTTCCCACTGATCTGTATAGTTGGCTGTAATGGAGATGTAGCCAATTGGTGCATCAAACCAGACATAGAAAACCTGTTTAAATTCATAACCATAATTATGGAGTAGCAATAGCATTCTTACACACAAACACATAAATACAGACTAGAAATAAGATAACATAAATGGCATGCATGTCCACGACACCTTGTCTCTGAAACCATCCAGTGGGACAGGTGTTCCCCATTTTAGATCTCGCGTGATGCAACGTGGTTTCAGTCCATCACGAATCCATGAGCGAGTTATGAGACGCCCATTTGCTGTCCAGTCTCCAGAAGAGAATGTCTGTTCCAACCATTTTTCCAAACGTTTCTCTAACTAGGAAGGTAGAGACACGCATTTTTACTCTCAGATTTAATAAAGAAAACAAAGTTAACTAAATGAAATGTTGATTGTTAAGAAAATGTAACACAGAAAGGTAATAAACATTGTAGTATATGCAAATATGATGATTTGTGTATTGGGAGCCAGTCTAGCATAAACACTGCCCACCAAAGCAATATGAACATGAAATATCCCAAGCGAAAGTTGACAATGATTATCCTCTGCCAGGCAGAAACTTAAAGAGAAATAACTCGTCAAGATGTCCTTAAAAATGGAAAAGCATAATCAACATGGATGTGGTTGAAATAAATTTACAAATCTAAATGTGTTTTTGATATTGTACTGATTCTAGAACCCCTCTTTGAAACTATATGGAAAAAATAACTGCTGATAATTTCATTATTTAATATTTTCAGTATTTAACCCGCAGAAACGCAATATACATCATGTGTTACCCGTCTCAGTAAAGTCATAAAAACAAATACATCATATTCACTTTACACACTTTGAAATTGGATGTGTTTATTGTGCACTAGATTAAAGAAAATGATCCATCAATACTGCCCTTCAGAGCAGTTCCCACTGGCATCATACTACCTATAATCAAACCAAAGGAAGTACCTTGGGAAGGTCCAGAAAGAGATGCTTGGAGGATTTGATGACAGGAGACTGCTTACAGACTTTGCACTGTGGTTTCTGTAAAGAAAGAAAACATGTGTTAATTTATAGTGTTGTGTATGTGTGTTTTAGCACATTATAGGTAACAATAACAGAACAGAAGTAAACAAAGAAGATTATGCCTATTGAACTTGAATACATGCACAATGTGTACGAACTGGCATTTCGGACGATAATTGGCCTGTGTATGGGCACTTTATCGGTCGAAGCTTTCTTCAATTGATAAATCTCAGGGCTAATTATGGTAACACACTGGCCCGATATTTGAGTAGAACTTCGACTTATTATAATCATAAAATTGATCCTATATCAGGGTACCCAGACTGCTCATTTATGATTAATATAAAAGGAAAGATTACAAAATGATCGGGCCAAGTGGAGAAAACATCACTGAATATGTATGTGAACAGCTGGCATTAAGACATTAATTTCTAAAGCTATTAAAAATTTCAATTGTCTGCTGAAATGATCAGACTAATTTATCTGCACCATTTTTTGTCATGAAAACCAAGTTCATGGGTAAATGTGCAAACTGGGTTTTGCAGTCCTGCATCGGTCACAGCTGTCAGTACAGCACACATGGTCAAGTCCTGGTGACTCAAGCACTCTTGATACATGCACAAACAAAAAGGACTAGGACAGACACATATCATTAGAATATGTTTTGTATGTGATGTGCTTTTCTGTGAAATATATAGTGTTTTTGTTTCCAGATCAGAGAATACCTTTAACTCTACAGCATTAATAAGTTTCCCACACTTGTCGCACTGGTCCCCTCTAGCCTCCTCATAGTTGCAGAAAGGACATGTTCCTTCCACAAAGCGATCAGCCAAGAACCTCTGACATGTCTCACATCGAAGTTGTTCCACAGTGTCTGTCAGTAGGAATTCCCTGTCTAGAAGTCGGTGAAAGATGTCCTGGGCAATCCTACAAGGGTAAAAGATTCCAAGTACTGAATGACAGCACCAACATGTTTTTTTCCCATGTAATAGGTTTATCATCCACATGTGGGATTTGTGTAACAGTGAATAGAGAGTCCTCTGGTAGGCAAATTAGTCCTGAGAAAAGATAATCAATGCAGATTCCTGGGCCCCACACAATATCATATTATCTGCACATTGGCATACATTTTATAAACAAAGGGCATTCAGTATACATTACTGTGATCACATGAATGAAAAGCCTTCCAACCACGTCAAGGTAACCCCAGTCTGGAAGGTCCTAACTTCTAACCTTTTTTACTTCAATTACCATTAGCAAATGTTTCCATTCGTCATACTTGCGTACTGAATCTTTTTTTTTTGTTTGCATAACTGTTTGACCAGATCAGTAGCACTTCCGCAAAATGTAGACTGCTCCCACAGTCTATTGCATGAAATTAATTCCGAGACCTGTAGCGGTTATAAACTACAAACTGCATTTCCTAAGGATTTAGTGGACGGCACCAGGTGGGTCACAGTTTTCATGTCTCTGCTACTGAATAGCTGAATTTGGAGTAAAGAAATGTTCTAAACGAAGAACAAAATTGGATCTTTTTGAAAGTTGTAAATTTGAAAAATGTTTTGCACATTAGAAAATACATACAGTGCGATAATAGGAAATAACATACATGGTTTGCTGCTGCGTTGTTGTCCGACCAAAAAAGTCAAAAGAGATGTTAAACCACTGATATATGGCAGTGTGAACAGCATTATACTTGTCACAGATCTGCTGAGGTGTAAGCCCCTCCTCCATTGCTTTTGTCTCCGTAGCTGTGCCATATTCATCTGTCCCACAGATGTACAAAGTGTTCCAATTCCGCAAACGGCAGTATCTAGTAAGAACAAAAAGGAAGAATTGGCAAAACTATACAAATAATATTCTAATATATTAAAAACAGGTAGCAATATTGTTGGTAAATGATAACATATAAATATAGAAGACTATCAGGGAGATTCAATAAAACTTCTTACTGTTAAAAATGCTAATTTTGCCCCAACCAATCAGATGTAAGCTTTCAAATGTTAAATAATACCTGATTGGTTGGGGCAAAATTAGCACCATTTTTAACAATAAGAACATTTATTGCATAACCCTGTATGTTTCATAATAAGGAAGTACATTTAATATAAAATCTAAAAAAGGTTGATAATCCTTATAAAATTATAAAAAATAACTTCCCCAACACCTGATTTGTAGCTCAAACTAAAATTGCCCCAAAAAATTCCTAATCGGAGATTGATAGACAAAATAGCCATCTGGACTTACACAAATATGTGCAGTACCATGACAGTCGCTGCTGTACCATAACTCCAATCATCTGTTATTTTTAAAAGTGAAGACATCTTGGATATAAAATAATACCTTTTATTGGCTAACTAAAATGATTGAAAATGCAAGTTTTCCAAACACTTAGGCTTCTTCCTCAGGCATGATACAATTGTAAAATGCCTGAGGAAGAAGCCTAAATGTTTTGAAAGCTTGTATTTTTAATCATTTTATTTAGCCAATAAAAAGGTATTATTTTATATCCAAGATGTCTTCACATTCATCAATGGCTAGTGTATATACAAGTGCTTGAAACATGCAACATAAGGAAAAGGTCTCTGCCCTAATTGGGCCGATTTGCATCACTGCATAATGTAAATAATTCAGATATATGTCTCAATTAGCAATGGTTTCTCCCTATTTACAGGTGTTAAGTTATTAATGATTTTGCTTTTATTAGATGGGCTAATCCTTTAACATAATTCATAGTAGCATGCCTGGTGCCCGCCTGTTTCAGCTGACAATTAATTGGTGCTGTTAATAATCCGGATCTGATCATCAACAAAGCTGACTGAACATCCATACATAAACAAACGTTTGTTTCCGACTCCGGCATTGGGTTCACACCTGTACTTAGTTTAAGAAGGGCATGACTAATTGTTAGACTTCATAGGTAAATACATCCTTGGCTACAGACAATCACTTGTGGATAGTATAGTACCAGCTATACATACTTGCTGCTGATCTCCTAGCCTCTGCTTTTTTTATTGCCATTTAGGCTGAGGCCACATTACAACGCACAGGAATCGCACACAAAATCGCGAGCGTTATCGCACGCGATTGTGTGCGCTTTTCTTGTGCGTTTGCCTTTGCGTTCGCGTTTTGCGCATGCGTTTTTGCCATTTCGCGTTATGGAAACGCTGCGTTAACGCACCAAAAATGGTGAACGCATGCGTTACCAAAACGCGAACGGACGCGCAATCGCATGTGCATCGGAAATCGCGGGAATTTTTGCGTTCCCGCGATTTCCATTTTAGCAAAAATCGCGTGCGCAACCGCGAGCGCTAAACGCGTGCGCAAACGCGCTAGTGTGGCCTAGCCCTAAGGGCTAGGCCACACTGCTGTGATTTTTCTGCGTTTGTGCTCGTGTTTCATTGGAATCGCGGCAACGCACTGAAAACGCGCGTTTTCGGGTGCGCTTGCGATTTGCATTCCGCATTTTAAATCGCAATGGCATGCAGTTTCCAATACTTAATTAAAAAACGCACGAGCAAACGCAACAAAATCGATTCCGTGTGCGATTGCGTTGCAGTGTGGCCGTGCCCTAAAGTGGTAGCAAAACTAAGAATGTTTGTGTGAACCTACAAATAAATCCACAGAATAAAACTTGTTTGTTCTACAGAATAAGTGGTATTTTATGTGGTAATCAACCATAACCTCTAACTCTATCTGGAATTTTAGTTATACATTTTTGCATACCTCAGAGAGGCAGGAAGTGGTGGGGGCAGGTAGTGGATGGGGGGGGGGGTGCTTCCCATAAATTTCTCTATTAGAAAAGTATTTCCCTAGACAGAATATGATACAAGTGAACTTGGTTCTTGCTTTTGCCAATTTTTTACTTTTTCCCCCTAGAACATGAAGCTAGACATACAAACTGTAGCATCATTTCTTGAGACAGCTAGCCTAATATAGCATTTCATCTCATTTATTTGATGTATATATACACTGCAGGGAATAAAGCAGTAAGAAGGCAAGGAACCAACAAACCATCCCTGGGATCGAGGCCGAGGGGTGCATATCCTTTTCTCTAATTGCATTTAATCAGATGTGCACAGGCACGTACATTAAAATTTCTGAAAAGGAACATGAAAAAAACACTGAATTACATACTCAACGCATCACTTACCGAGCAAAGACGTCAGCGCTGAGCACAGAGCCAATTATATTTCCAAGGTGAGGCACATTATTCACATAAGGCAATGCACTAGTGATCAATACATTTTTCTCTCCTTCAACTGGGAGACTGGGGGAAAAAAATGGAAAAAGGTATAAATGTTTCATTTATCATTGATATGATTTCCAATTGTGTAAATGTTTTTTTTACTAAAAACAAGATGACAGAAATCATACACTTACATAGGGTGCGGTCTCTGCTTTGGCTGCATAGTGTCAACAAGACCTTTAGACCAAGAGTTTGCAGCAGCTAAAATATCCTCCTCCGATATGATGTGTGCAGGTGTCTCCTCACCCTGTAAATATGATCATTTCAACAGTCGATGTGTGTCTTGTAATACAGCTTATTATATTTACAGTATTTATGTTTATATATCATGGGGCGTTTCTAGACCTTTTATCACCGGAAACAAATATTTAAAGCAGTCCCCAATATCTTCCTGTGGCACGCAAAGTTTGTGGGTGTGAAATGTATGCAGCCTCTCTAGTAAAGTACAGGAGCGTGTGCTGTGAGTAAACTTTTCAGTTTGCTTCATGTCAGGTACACCCCTGTATATATTTATGGATGTATATTCATGCCAATATTAAAGGGTCGCTATACCCAAAAATAACTTTCCTTCCGATAAATCTATAAAGGAACAAATTTTCCTACCTCTCATTCTGCTTTCATTTAAAATTAATTAGCTTTAGAATTTTTGCAGATTTCGGTCTCCCTGGCTGAAAAAATTGTAACACCTATTGTTAAGTGTTAGGAGTCAGTCAGGGAAAAGGGTTGTCTTTTGTAACAATATTTTTCCTTGAACGCAAACAGGAAGACTAAAAGCTGCAAGTACTCACAGACTAACCATCTCAAGCTAATTAATTTTAAACAAAAGCAGAATGAGAGGTAGGGATGCTTGCTCCTGATTTTATTGAATGTTAGATCTAGGGGAAGAACAGCTGTTTTTTAGTATAATGGCCCTTCAAATACATCTCATGCAGATTCTGTTGACCTGCTGTTAAATTTTATGATTTGGTCATTTGGTTATGTGTAAATACAGTTCCTCACCTCTGGTTCGCTGCAGACAGGTTTGCCAGATGGGATTGTGGGTGCAGGTTGCTTCTGGAGATGAGTTTTGAAGATGGAGCTTCCCTGGTTTTTCAGCAACAATGTTACCACTTTCTGACACTGTTCCAACTGACTTATATTTTTAAACCAGTACTTTAATGAAGAAAATTTATCTAAGAAAACACAATTATTAAATCACATAGATTAAAGGGGAACACTCCTACCTTTAAAATAATCTGCTAGCACTGTGAGTTGCAACATCCCCAGCACTTGGTGTCTGCCCCCAAGTTTAAGGTTGGAGCATGCCCAACATGCTGCATCATAAGCCTCCCCCCCAAACATCTAAATAATTTTAAAAGCTAGTCACAAGTCTGAAAATATATATTTTTCTCTCCCTAAAGGTGTCCATAGGTAGAGGAATGGGCAGAGAACGGTTGCTGGTCTGTAATTAGCTTCAGAAATTTTTTTGGGGGTGGGGCTAATAACATATGCCTAATACAGAGACAGGACAGTCTGGGAAGTCTAACTTTTTAAGCCCATAACTTCATCATACAAGGCTTGTTTGAAAGGTATGAAAGAGCTCTTTTCAATAAAGGTCACTTGTATGGAGACCACAGTTACCCTTTAAATCTAGTATAATTCATATGTATGAACAATTCCACATAAAACTATATGAAGTTTGAAACAAATAATAGGAACTAGCACCGCACCTGAGAGTTAGTAATGATATGTAATAAAGGTAAAGAGAGGCACACTCTTATGCAAACTTAATGTCCTTTAATGCTAAAGCTGAAAACCACAGTTAGAAATAATTAACAGTTTACATGGAAAGCTCCATGTCCTAAATTTGATGACCTAAACCCTGGTGAATACACAGCAATGATCAAAATGAATGTGACAATATGACCGGATATGTGATTTCAGTGAACTGGGTATGTTAATATAGTAATAAAAGTTAATTGCAGCTATGGACATTCACTATTTTAGAACATTACTATAAAATTTGACACATTTGCAGAAACTCTGTTGTGCTTTACATGAGAGGAGCAGTTGCACTAAATAGAAAGGTGCTCTGCTGGCAGCATCTATACAATGATTTATATAAGGGTTAATACGCCCCTTACAGTGTAATATAAGGATATAAAGTCACTGAGGAGTTCCCTTACCATATAAAAGCATGAGACAGAAGGTCGAGTGCTTTTATACAGGACAGGGAACTCAGAGGTGACTTTATAAACCTTATATTACAATGTAATGGGGCGTATTATTTTTTATAATATACAAGTTTAAAAAAAATAATTTACTGGCTAGTCCCTTTAATGCCTAACCAGCCATTATCCCTTCACTGAATAATTAAAATAAATATACAGTGATATATATTCTTCTAAAAATCACTCAACTACTTAGTTGAGTGATTTTTATAAGGATATATTCCACTGTTGCTCCCATTATAATTTAGGCCACTTATATATTATATATTGATAATTCAGTGTGCCCGGTTCTGTAACCTTGGATTTATATATTATATGATTGCCTTAATTCCAGTGGCAACTGGTATTTTGGGGGGGGAAGTATAATAATAATTGCCGATGGAACTCCATCTCAAATAGTCTTCGCTTTCTTTATCCAGTAAATATAGGTGTGGCCCCAAATATCTAGCAAAACCAAAGAATATTTTGTTTTTAAAAAGTATTTTCATTATGAAACTAATATTTTTTGTACAAAGTTTATGTAATGTCAGAAATAAATTGTAATGGATAATACCAGTTTTACCAGATCCCCATTATATTTACTTTGTTTGGTATTTTGTTATTTCATGAAAAGATTTTTGATTTTCACTATAAGTAGTTTGGGCCAGACAGAAGTGTATAAGTAGTGCGAGTTTGTCTGATCGAAGGTAAACTCAGGACTTAAGGTTCGTACAAACATGCGATCGTGGGTCCGGACTCACGACGCATGATGTGTACGACCGTTCGTTTCGGCCGGTAATCGGTCCGTGTGTAGAGCCCTTATCGGGCGAAACGGACGGTTGTTCGGGGATCCACCAAGTTGGTCATTTGGTGATCCCCGGCCGAACGTCCGTTTTGGTCGTTAAAGGCCCTACACAGGAGCAGATTATTGGCCGAAACGAATGGTCGCACATATCGTGTGTTGCGAGTCGGGACCCGCGATCACACGTGTGTACGAACCTATACCCCATAAGGATTAATCAATCCAAAATGGCATGTAAACTTATGGAAGGTTGCACACCGATAGGAATTAAGAACTTTTATTGAACCAACAAAACATCAAACACACAATGTTTTGGGGGCTCCTCCCCCTTCAACTTTCCATCCCTTTAAATACCCATAGTGCTAAGTGAGGCCGCACTCATGAGTCATCTCTCAGTACATATATATTTCAAAGATAAAGTGAAACAGTGCAAATGCCATAGTGATCAATTCTAAAAAATACAATAGGTATAAAAAGATATATAAGACATATTATTTCAGAATAATGAATTTTAGACATTGTATAATATAACACTTAATGTTTAGACATTTTATTTACACTTTTGGCACAGTACTATTTATTACTACACTATGGAACAAAAACATTTATTTTAAAAAATGGTTTTGAAAAATTGTTTATTATGCACTTTTTATTGTACATTGGTTTTATACTATGTTATATATCTTATTTATATATTTCACTTATCTTTGAAATATATATGGACTGAGAGAGGACTCATGATGGTGGACTCACTAAGCAGTATGGGTATTTAAAGGGATGGGAGGTTCACTTATACACCACCTGATGAAGGGGGAGGAGCCACCAAAACAGGTGTTTGATATTTTGTTGGTTCAATAGAATTTCTTAATTCCTATTGGTGTGCGAACTTTCATAAGTTTATCTGCCATTTTGAAACTCAGGACTTAGCCTGTGTACAGCATGTTCAGTTGAGCCAAAATTTCAGCTGTGATACCTTGCAACCAACAATATTTTGATCTGGCTGACAGAGTTGAAATATCGTACCATGTGTTCCTAGCCTTGGTGTTTTAGTTCCTCACTTTAAAGGTGGATGAGCTTCAGCTTACCTCTAATTTAACAAAAAAAAAAAAAAATTATATTCACACATGCTATATGTTACCTGGCAGACTGGAATGATCCACAATTAAAGGATATACAGAGCCCCATACTACAATATCGGCAACAGAGAGCTTATCCTAAAAGGGAAGTTGGATATAATAAACAAATTATGAACTTTACACAGGGATTAAACAAGAATGAAGTGTCACCCATTGCAGATTGTTTTACTACAAATTTATAAAATGTAAAAGAGAAGTAAAAGCGGAGTTTAAAATCCCTTTCTTTTTCTGTTTGATGTTACAGGTTTCATTTTGGGTTTTGTTTTAAAAGGTTAAACCCCCATTATAAATCATTTCAGTTCATAGATAATCAGTGACTAACAATGCAGTATGTCAGAATAATTTACTTAACAAGTAGGGGAAAATTACAAAACACATGTGTACAGGCTATTGAAACAGCTGTGGGAACTAAGGCTGGCAAGTAAGATTCTGGAGGCTTTTTTACAATATAAGGGCTCTTTCACACTATATCAGTTTGTATCCGTTTTTGAAATGCTGGTGCATTTTAAAAAAACGGACAGACAGTAAAACCCCATAGTATTTCACAATATCGTTCACAGTTGCTATGTTATATTCTGTTCTTTTCCAGTCCATTTAAAAAATACACTGCTGCACACATTTCTTTTTTGTAAATCCCCTCCCATGGAGGAACTTTATTGTAATTGTATTTACATACATTTTGATATACAATGTTAATTGTGAATCAAATAAAATAGCATATAACAACTTTAAGTCTCATTGTTGTAATTAATAAAAATGGATACACTTCCGTGCGTAGCTGCTCTTGTTCCATGACCTAGTACTGTGCTTCATACCTTTAGCTTACATTTCCAATGAGAGGTTAATCAATACATTAACTTTTAACTAACAAATTTAAACATACTTATCTGGTTCACGGTTTCTTAGGCCCTTAGTGGGTCTTCTTGAGTAATTATCTCTCTTGTGTTAAACCTGTGGATATTACGGTCCCTGTGACTTGTTTGATTCTCAGTCATTACAGGTCGCTGGGGAGACTTCCCATCTGTCCCAGATTTTGTTGTATTTGCTGGGGCATCCCGTTTGTGTATATAAATGTTTTATATGCCAATGTGGCGTTTATCCGAGTTTTCCATTGGGTAGGAATTTTCCAGTGAGTAGGAACCGTGGGCAGTATCCAGTGTTCTGCTATGAGCTTTCTGGCAATAAACAGTGTTTTGCATATAAAGATAGTTGTGAATTTATCTAGTGCCAGATATTCTGTTATGCCAAGTAGGCACACTTTGGGGTCCAGTCCCACTGGGCTGCCCATATGGTCGTGCAGATATCTAATAATCTGCTGCCGGAACCCTTGTATTTGTGGGCAGCTTGAAAGTAGGTGGTAGAAAGTGCCAGGGGCCGTGTTACACATGGGACACAGAGGACTTCTTCCCTGTCTAAACTTTGCTAGTCTAATTGGGGCGAGGTATGCTCTGTGTAGAATATACAGCTGTGTCATCCGTTCTGACACCTTTAGGGTGGCAGTTTTCGGTGCTGTCAACGCCTCTTCCCATTCATCGGCCCCGTTCTGGCCTGTCATTTTCCCATGTGGACTTCTTTTCGAAGGCCTGGGATCGGGCGTAGGGGTTTTGGAGATGGGTATAGATATTTGAAATTAATTTTGTAGAGGTTGGGGCATTAAGCAGGTCCGTGAGTGGGTTGCTGTCTAAGTTGAGAGTATGTCCTTGAAACTGGGCACTGAAAGCCTGCCTGATCTGTAAATATATAAATAAGTGGGTATTTTGGTATTTTTGGGGGTTTTAATTGGTCAAATGTTTTTAATTGACTATTCATCAAGAGATGTGACAATCTATTAACTCCATATTTGTGCCAGATCTCAGGCTGTGGGATGGAGAGAAACTCGGGAAGAGTATGATTAAACCATAATGGGGTTTACTTGGTTGGGAGGGTCAGTTTCATGACTTGTGTCGCAAAGTCCTAAGTCTTCAATGCTTGGGTTAGCAGGGGGGGGGGGTGTTGGCTGGTTGCCAGACATGATATTATATGTAATGGGTTTAAAAGCTTAGAGGTGTGTGGAGGTGTGATCAGGTGGAGGAATCGTTGTGATTCGTCTTTTGATACATATGTGAAATTTGGGAGGCGATGTAGTAGAGTCGAAAGTCAGGGAGAGCCAGGTCTGTTGGACGTTTCAGTGTCTGCCAGTTTAGTTTTGACCTGCCTGCTCCTCACACAAATGATCTGAGAATGGTGTCCATTACTTTAAAATATTTGAGTGGGATAAGGATTGGAGAATGCCATAGGACGTACAGGACTTTGGGGAGGAGTATCATCTTTATAAGGTTGATGCACCTAGTTGTTCCTATGGGTAGCTAGGACCAGATTAGTGTTTAATTAGCTGGATCAGGGGTTCCATGTTTAGGTTCAGATATTCTTTGGAGACAATGATTCCTAGATATTTGATTGTGCTGGATCTCAGTAGAGGAAGTGGGGTTAAAGTGGTGTGGGGGGGGAAGATATCTATTGGGAGAATTTGGCCCAATTGATAGAGAGACCGGAGTTCCCTCTGTGTTGATTTATGAGGGCTGTATCTTGGTTTGCCAAGTATAGTAGCATGTTGTCAGCATATAAGCTGATTTTTTCTATTTGGGTTCCCACCCATAGGCCCTGGATCGCTCGATCGTTTCGGAATTTTATTGCTAGGGGTTCTATCGCAAGTGCATAGAGCAGGGGGGAAAGTGGGCAACCCTGCCTCGTTCCCCGTTGTAGTTGGAAGGTATCGGTGGTTATTACATTGGCTAAGATTTGGGTCTTGGGGTGGGAATATAAGAGTTGGAACCATTTAATGAATCTGGGTCCAATACCGTAGCCCCGGAGTACTTGCCACAGGAATGGCCACTCCGCTGAGTCAAATGCCTTTGCGGCATCCAAGCTTACTATACATCTTGTATTGGTGTTATCGTGTGTGGCTTGTATATTCATATAGAGGAGCCTAGTGTTGTGGGAGGTGTTCTTCCCAGGCATAAAGCCATTTTGGTCTGGATGGATTAGGTATTGGATGATTTTATTTAATCTAGTGGAAAGTATTTTGGCTAGGATCTTGATATCCGTTTGTAGGAGTGATATTGGTCTGTAGGACTCTGGTAGTTGGGGGTCCTTGCCGGGTTTTGGGATAAGTGCCATGAGGGCTTTGGACATGGATTCTGGCAGGGTAGAAGTGACAAATATTGTAAAGGTCAAGTAGTCTTGGTGTCAGGGCATCTTCATAATGGATATAGAACTCCGCTGGCAATCCATCTGTGCCAGGGGTCTTGTTGTGTGGCAAAAGAGAAGGTGGATCTAATTTCAGTGTCTGTGATAGGTTCCTCTAGTAGGCGACGGGTGTACAGTGGGAGTTAGGGTAATGGAATTGTGCCCAAGTGTGTTATGATTTCCTCTAGGGTGCGGTTAAGTTGAGAGGAGTATAGATTTTAGTAGTATGTGTGTAACTGGTTGGCGACTGCGTGTGGGTCAGTTACTGGGGTTCCACCTGGGATTCATAGGGTGACAACCGTAGGGGGTTTGTGCTCATTGTTGGCTAGGTATGCCAGCAGTTTCCCGCATCTCTCCCCATATTCATACAGCCTCTGCGATCTAAAGTAGAGTTTCTTTTTGGCCTTTGCCTCTAGTATTTCGTTCGTTACTCTGGTTTGAAGCTTGAGAGCTTCTGCGTTTTCTATCAAGGGGTTGCTAACAAATGTTGAACGCACCTGCTGTAGAGTACTAGAGGCCCTCTCCTCTATTTCGGAGGATCTGTGCTTAATCCTATTAATGGCAGATTTGATAGTCATACGTGCATGCAATTTAAACATTTTCCACACCTGAATCGCATTGACTGTATTTACATTAGTGTTAAAAAACAGTTCCCATTCTGTAGATAACTCATCTTCCTCCGGCAGTAAGGTCAACCAGAATGGGTTCAGCCTCCATAGTCTCGGGGTGGGATCGCGTGACCAATTAAATTCAACACAGCAGGGGGCATGGTCGGATAGAATCCTTGGGGCCTATTTCGCCTGCGTCAGATAGGTAGTTAAGGTTGACTGCACCAATATCATGTCAATTCTTGACATAGTGTTGTGCAAGGTGGAAAAGCAGAAGTATTCTACATCGCTAGGATGCAAATGTCTCCACACGTCTACCAAATTGATACCCTCCACAAGCCTAGCAAACCTGGTTAGTGGGTTTGCGGGGGCTTGCCATCTGGGGGGGTGGATTTTATCACATGCAAGATTCTGGGCTATGTTGAAGTCCCCCAGCCAGACAGACCGAACTCCTGGGAATTCCACCAGAAAGTGTAGTGCCTCTTGTAGGGAGGACATCTTAAATGTGGGTGGGACACAGGAGGCTAGGATATTAATGGGGAGCGACTGTATTTTGGCATTAATCAATACATAGGTTCCCCTCTGTTCTAGCCTAAATTCCACAAGCTTGAACTGTGTCATTTTATTTATGCTACTGCTACTCCTCGCGATGAGGATGTGAATTGGGAGTGTTCCTGCAGTAGAGTCCCAAGGATGCAAGTCCGGGAGTCTGGTGGGAATGTTACCCGGTGGGGTTGGTCTATGGACATTTGTAATCCTTTGGGTGCCACGGTTGTGGGTAATAATGGGCTGTTTAGCCATCAATGCAGGTCTTGTGCAAGTAAGGATCTTGTGTGGTGTTTCTGTAGGGACTTTAGCATTTGTAATCCACGGGTGTTGGTTGGTTCATTTCCCTAAGTTGGGTTCATAAGCGGTTCCCTCTGTGAGGTTCAGGCAAGAATGGGTCATGATCCCTGTTTCCGACGGGGTTATCCTGTTCCTGCAGTAGAGTCCCGAGGATGGAAGTCTGGTGGGAATGTTATCCGGTGGGGTTGGTCCATGGACATTTGTAATCCTTTGGGTGCCGCGGTGGCGGATAGTAATGGGCTGTTTGGGGAGCCTTCGATGCAGGTTTTGTACAAGTAAGGATCTTGTGTGGTGTTTCTGTAGGGACTTTAGCATTTGTGTCCCGCCCCTTCCCAGGTCCTTTCCCCCCTTCTTTTCTCTTTTTTTCCCTATTGCCTTCCCCCTGGTCCCCCAGCCCCAACCGCATGGTTTTTATTTTTCAAAGCCCCCAATTTACTTACCTCCCCTCGTCCTTCGCCGCGCTGCCGCCTCCTGCTTGCGAGAATGCAACAGAGGGGCGGGACCGGCAGTCGCGTCTGTGATTGGCTGAGCGGCAGCCAATCACGGACGCGGCTGCCGGTCATTCAGTGCAGCGGGGAAAGAGGAGAGGTAAGTAAGAGTTTGGGGAGCTTTCTAAAATAAAAACCATGCGTTTGGGGCTGGGAGACATGGGGGAATACTGTATTAAAGGGGTTTTATGCTAGGGGGAGGGATAGTAGAACGGGAGGGGGATAAGGGCTGTAGTACGCATGTCAAAATTCTCCCGGAGGCCAGGTAGGAGGCAGAGTCCTATATGGACTCTGCTAGCCTCCTGGTGGGCAGTTTTTGGGACTTTGGGGGGGGACTACAGGAGAACCCTATGGAGCTGGGATGTGAGGTAAATATTACACTACACTACAATGATGGGGCCAGTAGTTGGGGGGATTACAGTTTTGGGGGTGGACATGCCCTTTAAAGGAAAACCCTGCATGCTTCTAATTAATCACAGTAGCTTTATCTCTCACCTCTATTTAAAGGGCATGTCCACCCACTAGAAAAATTATTTCCCTAAAAGTTTAGGACCCAAAAAGAAGAGGACTGGCAGACTTAAATGTGATATTTCCTCCCTACTTTTGTGGAAACATTTCTTCTGGGGGTGGACACACCCTTTAAAGCTAGCCATACACTGGCTTGATATTACATTGATTTGATGTTCAGTCTGACATAAATGTTAAATCAATCATGACATGTAGCAGATTAGTGTTTTTACTTGCTGACATTCCTGCCAACAGTGGTGGCGAACCATGCCACGTGTGCCCTCTCTTGGTTGCACTCATACACACAGAGTTTACCAAAGTTTGTTACCAGAAAGCCGAGAGAAAGTGTAGCGTCTGTCTGAAGTAGAGAGGTCACATTCTATAACATTCAGCTCTCTGCTGTGTCACTGTTTTGGATCTCAAACTTCTGTGTGTTAATGTAGAGGTTAATAGGTAATCTATAATCGTTCTATCTACTGTATTGGTTTTGTGTCCATTTGAGTTGTTTTTTCTAAAGGAAAAACTCTGTATTCAGGTTAAAGAATAAGTATGCTGTAAAATCAAGTAAGTTTAGGTGGAAGCTGCAGCTTAAAAAAACTGTTGTCATTTTTTTTCCCCTATGCCCCTCGAGAGCCTACCTTTGCAGCTTGCAAGTTGCTGACATCTTGCTTGTGACTAGCTGAATGTTTAGCTCCGCCCCTCAGAGATTTGTAGCTTCCTCCTGGTTCTTCAGCCTCAGTGGTAAGGCCCGTTCGTTCCAGCGCGCCCGCATGACGTCCGTGGTGTGCATGTGACGTTGTCCTCGCTGTGCTGTGATGTTCGTGCGCACACGCCCATGCACGCACTAAAGTCGCGCACTCCACGACAAGGAAGCACACACGGAATGAACAGCCCTTACCATTTGAGGCGGAAAAAACAGAAGCAACAATTTCTGAGTCGCGAGCTAAACATTCAGCTAGGCCACAAAAGATGTCAGCATGCTGCAAAGGTAGGCTCTGGAGGGGCATAGGAAAAGCTGCAGCTTTCACCTAAACGTAACTTGATTTAACAGCATACTCTCCTTTAAATTAGCGTGTTGGCAATATGCAATAAAAAAGTGGGGATTTGGGTAGCAGTTTGGGCACTCAGCCTCTAAAAGGTTCACTATCACTGATCTAAGTCTATGTTTGTTTTTGACATTATGATCATGATATTGGTTGCAAAATGATCTTGCCAGACTTTCTTGAACATTTCAGGAATGTTGGGAGGCACAAACATACGGCCAGCTTTATTCTGCAGGTATCTGGGGGTGGGGTTCAGACTAGGTCACAGACCCTGAAACATTTGCACATGCTCAAAAATTCTCTAGCTCCCAAACCTATATCCCTTTCCTCCACCTAAAACTCACAAGTAACCTGCCCATGAACTAGCAGTCAGAAATTTGTACAAATACTGTCGATTTCAAAGGTGAAGGTTACAACTAACTGAATACAACCGATAGACAGGGTACCTTTAGTTTGTATGAGGATCAATATCTATAAAGAAATTAATACACACCTTTTTTTCTTACCCTCAGGTACTTTTTCATGTCAGCTGGTAATGATCTGTGTGATCTTATTAATCAGTGGCTAGAATGGGAATCTGTCGAACTACGGTATATTATCTTTTTGAATATGATTAAATCTAACCTGGGATTTTTAAAAAGCACAAACAGATCCAACTGTTTCATTTTTACCGTATTACTCGAGTATAAGTCGATCCAAGTATAAGTCGAGGTACCTATTTTTACCTGAAAAATTTGTAAAAACTGATTGACTCGAGTATAAGTCGAGGGTAGAAATTATCACCACTACTGCCTTCTGATTCTGTGTTGTTTTTAGGCTTTAGTTGCCCTTTAAATGTACAGCAGAATTCCCATAAATGAATCCCTACAATAATAGCCAAATCCAGTACCAGTAACCTCCAATTCTTTGGCCTCCAGATGTTTGGAAACTACAACTCCCAGCATGCTTTGTTGCTGGGAGTTTCAGTTTCTAAACATGTGGAGTGGCAAGTTCAGTAAACTTTTAATTAAGCTTCCCATCATTTACAATTCTCTGAACCCCATATAGTAAAGGGCCCTCTGACCCCCATATAGTAAAGGGAATTCTGACCCCCATATAGTAAAGGATTCTCTACCCAATAGTTAAAAATGTCACCTGAGAGTTGTAGTTTCAAGCTGTCCTTTGCACTGTACTAGCAGCTGTTTTTTGCCCCAAACTGAGGAGACCCATCGATTTACAGCATCCAGTACATGTCTGATGAGTCCAGCAGCCAGAATACAGGAGCAGGGAGTGTAAAGGCAGATCAGCTCCTGTAACTTTCTAGGCAGGTTAACACAACGCCACCTACTGGTTACTATCTGAATTGCAGAATTTGGATCAAAATTAGGACTTGACCCGAGTATAAGTCGAGGTTAGGTTTTCAGGCTAATTTTAAAGCCTGAAAAATTCGACTTAACTCGAGTATATACGGTAACAAATGTAACCAAAATCTACAATCTGTTTTGGAAAACAAATTTTTTTTCAGCCTTTCTCATCATTGTTAGAATTTTGAACAATTCCTCTTTACAATGTTGTTTCATTTCATTGAGGTTCGTGGCCATGTGTTTATTCCAACTCAGTTAAGGTCCCACCACCACATAGTGATATAGTTGTTATCTGCACTTTGCCACTGCAACTCTGTTTTTTCTTTCTTTTTTAGCCATTCTGTTGTCGATCATCTGTTAAGTTTGGAATCGTTTTACTGGAAAAATCTTAATTTCCAAGCTTAAGATGTTTACTCTAGAATACTATGGTTTACCAGGAGTTCATGGTGAACTCATTGCCCAGGACTTTTAGCTGCGAAGCAAGCCTAAACCAGCACTGCAAAGGTGTTTGTGTTGTGCTGAAATGCTGTATTTACTTTTTATCAAATGGTGTTGTGCACAAACATCTTTACTATGCATTGTTTCAGCAGACTTGTAGCTTCTTGAGGTGCACCATTCCAAACTTAAAGGACAACCCCACCCTCATAATAACATCTTTCCTAAAGAATGGTCTCTTTAAAAATTCCTTTACCCCTGTTTTGCTTCCTGGTTCTTCCAGCTAGCAAATGTCCATTATGATTTGACAGTTGACACCACAGCCAATGACTGAATGCTAATCCCTAGCTGCCTCTTTTGAGCTTGCTCAGGCTCAGTACAGGTCATTAAAGGGTAAGTCCAGCCCTAAAATGAAAACTTACACCCCCCAAAACCCTAATCGGTAATAGTTTGAAATGTGAAATATAAATCTAACCTGAAATCCTGCACAATGTCCTGTTTCCCATGTTTCTGCTTCCTGGTTTTTCCAGTTAGTAACTGTCAGTTGTGGATTTGACAGTTGACATCACAGCCAATGACTGAATGTTAATCCCCTGTCTACCTCTTCTGAGCATGCCCAGGCTCAGTAAAGGCTCAGTACATGTTTCTAAATGCTTAGTTTCCATGAGGCATCCAGAAGCTAGCAGGCATACAGTAATTAATTCATAGGACAAACTATGATATATCAACATATTTTAAAGAGGCCATCCTTTCTAAAAGATGTTCTTATGAGGGTGGAGTTGTCCTTTAAATTACTCAGTTTACATGAAGCATCCAGTAGCATAGCAGGCATACACTAATGAATTTAGAGGACAAAGTAGGAAATATCAACACATTTTAAAGAGGCCATTCTTTCTAAAAGATGGTATTATGAAGGGGGAGTTGTGCTTTAATGTTAATTTTTTGGGACATCCTGGTAGATCATTAATCCAGTGCATTTCATTACCAACACAGGCTGCTACTTTCCTCTTATTTCTTATAGAAACAGTAAGGGGGTACTATGTTCTTCTCACACTGCTTCTGAATTTTGGTACAGCAAATTCCACTTCGATAACTATCGATAATATCGATAAGTTAAATCCTGTGTGCTGTATGATTGGGATGAAATGGCTAACTTCCCCATTTACCAGTAGTATAGAATAAAAATGTAGTGGCCTAAGTTGTGAATAAGAAATAAGTCCTAGTTTTACCAAAACTAGTTATTTATTAACAAAAGTTATTTATTGAAAAGAGTGTCAAATTTTGGTGAAAATTTTTTCAAAAATCCCCCAAAAATCATTTTAGGAATTTCAATAAATGTATCTGCCTTCTGCTCTTTTAATTTACTTAAATATTACTGTAAATAATGCCTCTATAATAGGGTATTCATTATTATCTTTCTAGCCAGCACTTTCTGCTGCATTGTATGCTCATGTGGTACAGGGGAAGAAAAAAGAGGATACCATAGTAGCAATCCATGAGTTGCTTAGCTATCTGGATCACTGTCTTGCAGAAAAATCCACTCCATATCTTGTCAATGTGAGTATTAATTTGCACTTAGTTATAACAAATTTGTCGGCAATAAAATAGAAAACTTCCATTGGCTGTTTTTCAGTATTATTAGTTAGGGGGATAGATAAATTGTTTTTTTTTTTTTTTTTTAAATTTCCTAAACATTTTATGATTTTAACCCTTTCAGTGCCGGCAGAATTTCAATCTGTTTGCGCTCAGTGCCAGCAGAATTTTCATGAATTTGCCCTCAATCGGTTTAGACTAATTTTACAGTAGGAATATTATACATTGTTTTTTTCAGCACAAAGTGTACTCTCAACACAGTAACAGAATTTTTAATTTTCTGGAAATTTTACTGTAATAAGGGTGGTAAAATATGTCAAAAATGTAAAATTTGCAAATTTTCATGGATTTCTCCATTTTTACTTATAGTTATCTTAAGGTTACACACAAAAATCGTACTGTTTCTAAAAGTTCTGATACTCCCCAGTACAACGATACCAGATATATGTAGGTACCCCACTTTTCCTGTACAGGAGAACCCCCCAAACTAAAACTGCACCTTCAAGAATATTACACCAAATTGAAATGTATAACCACTTCTGACAGTTAACATAGAATATCTTCCAAATTAACTAAAATATCCCCACAAGTGAGATATTTTAAGAAACTACACACCCGCAGGATTTTATGAGTGAGGTAAGTCTCGATCAAAATGCAGATACCTGGGCACAGCTCTTCGTCCAATTGTAAGTTATTTTCTCACATTTTCCTTTTTTCCTCAACTGTAAAATCAGAGACAAAATCAAATGCAATTTCAGCTAAAAACTGTGGAGGAAAGTTCAAACGCATCTCAAATATGAAAGACTAACCCCTCCCAATAAAGTGGTATGCCACATTCATGGGTGTACATGGCTACCAACTAACCCAGAGCGTGACCAATGCCAAATATCAGTAGCCGCAAAAAAAAATTAGCTGTTTGCATTTGAACAGTCTGCAATTTTTCCCACAAAACACCCCCCTAACTCAAAATTAACCCCACAAACTACAGTATGTATTCCTGAAATCTACACACCTTCAGCTATGTAACGCTGTAATTTAATTCATACCATCTATGGTGTGGGCACAGTTCTTCATAGAAGTTTGCACTTTTCGCAGATTTTTAAAATAATGAACATCAAACAACATTCAAAAGGTAGAAATCATGCTAAAATCCCATGGAAAGTAAAAAAAAGTTACCAATTCTCCCAAATGTCCTGAATCAAACGGTATGCCATATGCATGGTTACACACGCGGACGTGGAAGTGAAAAGCCACGAAGTGAGACAATGCATGATGGCTCAAAAACAGCAAAAATATTCAGCCAACTCTGAATTTGAACAGTCTGCAGTTTTTCCCACACCTTCAGCTACGTAACGGTGTTGTGCTTTCGTATATCATGAAGAATTCCAGACACTGTTATTCATAGAACTCTGTGCTTTTGGAGATTTTGTGAAAAAATAAAATAAGAGGACTCAAGGTTGAAATCCTACCTAAATCCACTTGGCAAGTAAAAAATGGCAATCTCCTACATGTCCTGAATCAAACGGTATATTGGGTGGGTGCAAACAGAGACGGGGCCATCAACTAGCTCAAATGGGACCCATGCACCATTGCAATTACAAAAAAAAATCAAAAACCGCCACAACCCACCCCCATACACACTCCCCCTTTTAGTGGTATTTTAGTGAAAACCGGTTAGTATGGAGAGTCACACAGTTTTTGCACACTTTACTGATCCTAAAAATCCAATCCGGTCTTTTTTTGGTACCTCTGCAAAATTTCCAACTAAAATAGGCTTAGTTTCCCTTGCAATCGGACAAATAATGATCTGCGTTTACTTTACCGATATCACCGTGGTCATTGGAAACATGGAGAAGACAACTTTTTTGGTAATTTAAGTTTTAGGGTTAAAAAAAAAAAGGGGGTGTGTGTATCACTTTGCTAAGTAGCAAAGACTTATTTGATTTCCATTCAACAAAAGTATAGTAAAGCTGTCTCACTGACCGCTTTTCTATAGCTTGTACGCACTGCGATCTGAATGGAGATCACAGTGCAGTACCTCCACTAGACCACCAGGGGCAGCATCTTACAACTCTTAGGGAAGACCCTGGTGAAGGGGAAGCTCAATGACGTCACCGGGGTCTCCCTTTCCGCTCTGATCTCTTCGTGGGACCGGGTGCTGCTATACGGTCATGGCTTCAAGGTATGCTATCTCCCGATCCCCTCCTCAGATTTGGGGGCTAGGGGGCGGATTTTTTTTTTTTTTTTTAAGGGAAAGCCACAACAACGTATTAATGTTCTGTGGCAATTTGAGCCTTTCATGCATAGAACGTGAATACGATCTGTAGCACTGAAAGGGTTAAAACAAGAATATCTACCCCCAAAATGTTTTTCTCCAAACGGTTGTCCTGCAGTGTGCCTGCAGGACAGTCCTGGAACTGAAGAGTTTTCTCCTGGAGGGCTCTGGCATGTGCAGGGGAGCCCCCTCCTTCTTCGGATCCCTCATCTTTGCACTTAATTGTATAAAAATAAATTATTTCTTTAGTGTAGGCTACCCCCTCCCAACCCTACCCGCATTGGTTTAAATTGTAAAAAAATGCCGCGTGCTGCGGGAACAAGTGGTAAATAAGATTCCTGTCACTTTTTTGCAATTTAAACCATCGGTTAGGTTGGAAGCCTATACTACAGCAAAAAATTATTTTTAAGGTCCAAAGCTAATTTAGCAAAAGTACGGAATGCTAATGTTCTAGTTTCTAATGAGCCATACAGATGTGTGGTTCCGCAATCGCACATGTGTGTATATATAGACAATTAGAAAGTAGAAGAGTGGAATTGCTTTTGCTAAATTAGCTATTCCCAACCCTGACTGCTTTTGTGTAGTAATCAATAGCTGCAGAACCAACGATTAGATTGCCTAATAGCTAAAAAGGCTATATTCAAGATAAGAGGGTTAAGGATATTAGAAAAGTCACGGGGGAGTTTAGAGAGTCACTTTCTGGGACTCTGCAGTGCCTAGTCAGAGTCCCAAAAAGTGAAGAGTAGGAGCTGTCTCTCGCTGAAAAGGTTCCTGCCCTTTAACTGTCCTCTGAGAGGTACTCGGGCATGTGCAGGGGAGCCCTCACATCCTCCATGCTGCATCTCAAATCACACATATAAAACCATTTCCGTAGTGTAGGGACCCAATACTTACCACTGTATTTATGGCTCGTTCATTCTAGGGATGGACAAAACGCACTTAAAAACCAGTGCATTAATGACATTTTAACAAGTTTCTGTATCTGTTGCTAACAGTTTGTGTGTGTGTTATCTGTTTGTGTCCTTTTTTTTCTCGTTTGGCAGGACCAAAGAACACTTTGTGGGAGTTTCAGGAGTAGATAATTTGTGGAGTAGATCTTTTTTTCTGGTGATGTGGCTATTCTTCAGCGTGTTTCCTATAGTCCGCGGACTAGAAATGACAACACAGAAACTTCCAGACATCCTTTTTGAAAAATGGAGAGAAATGCAAACGTGTGCGTTGTTACCATTGTGCTGCTTTTAATGCATTTTAGACGGACAGAAATGCGTGCAGCAGGGGCGTGGCCTGACATGACTCTGGGGAAGACATGCTGAGCCTCACCTCCGCTCGGACATAATCCATATAGGCAGATTAAGGGTACCCCGCTACCCACCGAACCCACAAAAGGAACCTACACCGGACCTGCATACTGGCTGCAATGTCGCAGCCGAAAAAAAGCCCAGGACCCGACCCGCAGGCTTGACAAATTCCAGGAAGACGCACCAGCCCAGGAGAATCAACTCCCCTGCAGTGGAGACACTGCAACCAGACACAACCACAAAGTTCCTGGAGCTATTGCCAACTGCCAGACCACCCTGACAGCTAAAATAGAGGAGGTAAGGTAGACATCTCGTTGATCCGCCAAGACCTACACACACTGCGCGACAAAGTGACAGACACCGAGTGCCCATCAGCGACGTAGAAGACATTCTCTCCAGCGCATGGTGGAGGCCCAGCAGGCCACAATAACCGCAATCCAAGCGCGGCAAGATGACCTAGAAAACAGGCACCTAGGAACATATAAGGTTAGTGGGCTTACCAGAGAAAGCTGAGGGAGCTGACCCAACCAAGTTCCTGGAAGATTTTTTAATAAATACGTTTGGCACGACAGCTTATCTAATACATTCTCATCGAGCGGCACACAGGCTCTCCCCTAGAATCCCCCCCCTTGAGCCCCACCGCAAACCCTCAAGCAAACTCCGACTCAGGACCAGATCAACTGTCACAGGGAAGAGGCAATATCCTCTTTCAAAACAGCACAATCTCGATCTACCCTAAATTTCAATTGAAACGCAGAAACTAAGAGCAAAATTCACGGATGTCAAGAGTAGGATGAGATCAGCAAATATAAAATACGCTATGCTCTACCCGCAAAACTCCGGGTGACAATGCACTTCTTCACATCCACCAAAGAGACCTCAAAATGGCTAGACTCCAACCCTAACGCACCCACCCCATAGAATACAAATACTTGCCCCTACCCAGCTTGGTACCATTTTTACATTTTACTCCCAAATAAAGCACGCAGAAAAGAACCAACCTCACAAAGCAAATCGCAGAATTCTGCCAGAAACAGGGATCAAGACCCATTCATGTCCAACCCCACAGAGGGAACCGCCTATACCCAACTTAAGGAATCGAACAACCAACACCCGTGGATTTCTGTAGGGACTTTAGCATTTGTAATCCACGGGTGTTGGTTGGTTCGATTCCTTAAGTTGGGTTCATAGGCGGTTCCCTCTGTGGGGTTCGGACATGAATGGGTCTTGATCCCTGTTTCTGGCAGAATTCTGCGATTTGCTTTGTGAGGTTGGTTCTTTTCTGCGTGCTTTATTTGGGAGTAAAATGTAAAAATGGTACCAAGCTGGGGTAGGTTGCAAGTATTTGTATTCCTATGGGGCGTTGCGGTTAGGGTTGGAGTCTAGCCATTTTGAGGTCTCTTTGGTGGATGTGAAGAAGTGCACTTTGTCACCCGGAGTTTTGCAGGTTAGAGCATAGCGTATTTTATATTTGCTGATCTCATCCTACTCTTGACATCCGTGAATTTTGCTCTTAGTTTCTGCGTTTCAATTGAAATTTAGGGTAGATCGAGATTGTGCTGTTTTGAAAGAGGATATTGCCTCTTTCCCTTGTGAGACGAAGTATAGTATCATGGTCCCTGAAGTTCGGCAGTTTTGCTATGAGGGTTTGCGGTGGGGCTCAAGGGGGAGGGATTCTAGGGGAGAGCCTGTGTGCGCGCTCGATGACGAATGTATTAGATAAGCTGTCGCTGCCAAACGTATTTATTAAAAAATCTTCCAGGAACTTGGTTGGGTCAGCTCCCTCAGCTTTCTCTGGTAAGCCCACTAACCTTATATTGTTCCTACGGTGCCTGTTTTCTAGGTCATCTTGCCGCGCTTGGATTGCGGTTATTGTGGCCTGCTGGGCCTCCACCATGCGCTGGAGAGAATGTCTTCTACGTCGCTGATGCGGCACTCGGTGTCTGTCACTTTGTCGCGCAGTGTGTGTAGGTCTTGGCGGATCAACGAGATGTCTACCTTTACCTCCTCTATTTTAGCTGTCAGGGTGGTCTGGCAGTTGGCAATAGCCTCCAGGAACTTTGTGGTTGTGTCTGGTTGCAGTGTCTCCACTGCAGGTGGAGTTGATTCTCCTGGGCCTGGTGCGTCTTCCTGGAATTTGTCAAGCCTGCGGGTCGGGTCCTGGGCTTTTTTTCGGCTGCGACATTGCAGCCAGTATGCAGGTCCGGTGTAGGTTCCTTTTGTGGGTTCGGTGGGTAGCGGGGTACCCTTAATCTGCCTATATCGGATTATGTCCGAGCGGAGGTGAGGCTCAGCATGTCTTCCCCAGAGTCATGTCAGGCCACGCCCCCTGCTGCACGCATTTCTGTCCGTCTAAAATGCATTAAAAAGCAGCACAATGGATAACAACGCACACGTTTGCATTTCTCTCCATTTTTCAAAAAGGATGTCTGGAAGTTTCTGTGTTGTCATTTCTAGTCCGCGGACTATAGGAAACACGCTGAAGAATAGCCACATCACCAGAAAATCAAAAGATCTACTCCACAACATTATCTACTCCTGAAACTCCCACAAAGTGTTCTTTGGTCCTGCCAAACGCAGAAAAAAAGGACACAAACAGATAACACACACACAAACTGTTAGCAACAGATACAGAAACTTGTTAAAATGTCATTAATGCACTGCGTTTTTAAGTTGCGTTTTGTCCATCCCTAGAATGAACGAGCCATAAATACAGTGGTAAGTATTGGGTCCCTACACTACGGAAATGGTTTAATATGTGTGATTTGAGATGCAGCATGGAGGATGTGAGGGCTCCCCTGCACATGCCCGAGTACCTCTCAGAGGACAGTTAAAGGGCAGGAACCTTTTCACGCAGAGACAGCTCCTACTCTTCACTTTCTGGGACTCTGACTAGGCACTGCAGAGTCCCAGAAAGTGACTCTCTAAACTCCCCCGTGACTTCTAATATCCTTAAGCCCTCTTATCTTGATATATAGCCTTTTTAGCTATTAGGCAATCTAATCGTTGGTTCTGCAGCTATTGATTACTACACAAAAGCAGTCAGGGTTGGGAATAGCTTATTTAGCAAAAGCAATTCCACTCTTCTACTTTCTAATTGTCTATATATACACACATGTGCGATTGCGGAACCACACATCTGTATGGCTCATTAGAAACTAGAACATTAGCATTACCGTACTTTTGCTAAATTAGCTTTGGACCTTAAAAATAATTTTTTGCTGTAGTATAGGCTTCCAAACCTAACCGCATGGTTTAAATTGCAAAAATGTGACAGGAATCTTATTTACCAGCCTTTGTTCCCGCAGCCACGGCTGGGCATTTTTTTACAATTTAAACCAATGCGGGTAGGGTTGGGAGGGGGTAGCCTACACTAAAGAAAATAATTTATTTTTATACAATTAAGTGCAAAGATGAGGGATCCGAAGAAGGAGGGGGCTCCCCTGCACATGCCAGAGCCCTCCAGGAGAAAACTCTTCAGTTTCCAGGACTGTCCTGCAGGCACTGCAGGACAACCGTTTGGAGAAAAACATTTTGGGGGTAGATATTCTTGTTTTAACCCTTTCAGTGCTACAGATCGTATATTCACGTTCTATGCATGAAAGGCTCAAATTGCCACAGAACATTAATATACGTTTTGTGGCTTTCCCTTTAAAAAAAATAAAAAAAAATCCGCCCCCTAGCCCCCAAATCTGAGGAGGGGATCGGGAGATAGCATACCTTGAAGCCATGACCGTATAGCAGCACCCGGTCCCACGAAGAGATCAGAGCGGAAAGGGAGACCCCGGTGACGTCATTGAGCTTCCTCCTTCACCAGGGTCTTCCCTAAGAGTTGTAAGATGCTGCCCCTGGTGGTCTAGTGGAGGTACTGCACTGTGATCTCCATTCAGATCGCAGTGCAGTACAAGCTATAGAAAAGCGGTCAGTGAGACAGCTTTACTATACTTTTTGTGAATGGAAATCAAATAAGTCTTTGCTACTTAGCAAAGTTATACACACACCCCCTTTTTTTTTTTAACCCTAAAACTATAAATTACCAAAAAAAGTGGTTTTCTCCATGTTTCCCAATGACCACGGTGATATCGGTAAAGTAAACGCAGATCATTATTTGTTCGATTGCAAGGGAAAATAAGCCTATTTTAGTTGGAAATTTTGCAGAGGTACCAAAAAAAGACCGGATTGGATTTTTAGGATCAGTAAAGTGTGCAAAACTTGTGTGACTCTCCATACTAACCGGTTTTCACTAAAATACCACTAAAAGGGGGAGTGTGTATGGGGGTGGGTTGTGGCGGTTTTTTGATTTTTTTTGTAATTGCAATGGTGCATGGGTCCCATTTGAGCTAGTTGATGGCCCCGTCTCTGTTGCACCCACCCAATATACCGTTTGATTCAGACATGTGGAGATTGCCATTTTTTTTTCTTGCCAAGTGGATTATTAGGATTTCAACCTTTGAGTCCTCTTATTTTATTTTTTCACAAAATCTCCTAAAAGCACAGAGTTCTTGAATACAGTGTCTGGAATTCTTCATGTATATACGAAAGCACAACACCGTTACGTAGCTGAAGGTGTGGGAAACTGCAGACTGTTCAAATTCAGAGTTGGCTGAATATTTTTGCTGTTTTTGAGCCATCATGCATTGGCTCATTCGTGGCTTTTCACTTCCACGTCCGCGTGTGTAACCATGCATATGGCATACCGTTTGATTCAGGACATTTGGGAGATATTTGGTAACTTTTTTTTACTTTCCATGGGATTTTAGCATGATTTCTACCTTTTGAATGTTGTTTGATGTTCATTTATTTTAGAAAATCTGCGAAAAGTGAAAACTTCTATGAAGAACTGTGCCCACACCATAGATGGTATGAATTAAATTACAGCGTTACATAGCTGAAGGTGTGTAGATTTCAGGAATACATACTGTAGTTTGTGGGGGTTAATTTTGAGTTAGGGGGGTGTTTTGTGGGAAAAATTGCAGACTGTTCAAATGCAAAACTGGCTAATTTTTTTTTGCGGCTACTGATATTTGGCATTGGTCACGCTCTGGGTTAGTTGGTAGCCATGTACACCCATGAATGTGGCATACCACTTTATTCGGGAGGGGTTAGTCTTTCATATTTGAGATGCGTTTGAACTAATTCCTTGCAAGCTAAGTTTATTTTGTTTACTTAAAATTGTGCATTGTCTTTTGTCCTCTGTATTTAAGGTTGAGCGAAAAAGATGGAATAATAGTTGATATAACTTACAATTGGACGAAGAGCTGTGCCCAGTAATCTGCATTATTTGATCATGAGCACTTACCGTCGACTACTAAATCCTGGCGGGCGTGTGGTGTTTCATCTTAAAATAATCTTCACACTTAGGATGGTCAGAAGTTTTTAGTATTCTATTAAGTTGCAACAGCATAGTATTAGGGGTTTTATTTTTTCATCTCCTTGTTAACATGTCATAAGTGGGGGAACCTTATACCCTTTCAATTGGTGTAACTATTGCTTGAAGGTGCAGTCATTTGTTCGTGTATTGGTTGTTGTGGTAAAATGAATATCGAAATTAACAAACTCTACTAAAATACAACAAAAAAAATCCTGTACACAGATGGTCCTGTGCCAACAAAGATTGGGTGCATAGCGTATCATATAGTCTGGTTATCGGCAGGTTGGTATGGGACTGGGTAGTATCAGAACTTATATACGACAGAGGACAAGGTGACCGATTTAATGTGTGCTACCCTATCAGAGAACCTAAAATAAGTAAAAAATGGGAGAAATCCATGAAAATTTGCAAATTTTACATTTTTGACATATTTTACCCATTATTACAGTAAAATTTCCAGAAAAATTATAAAATTCTGTTACTGTGTTAGAGTACACTTTGTGCTGAAAAAAACAATGTATAATATTCCTACTGTAAAATTAGTCTAAACCGATTGAGGGCAAATTCATGAAAATTCTGCTGGCACTGAGCGCAAACAGAATTGAAATTCTGCCGGCACTGAAAGGGTTAAAATCATAAAATGTTTAGGAAATTTAAAAAAAAAAAAAAAACAATTTATCTATCCCCCTAACTAATAATACTGAAAAACAGCCAATGGAAGTTTTCTATTTTATTGCTGACAAATTTGTTATAACTAAGTGCAAATTAATACTCACATTGACAAGATATGGAGTGGATTTTTCTGCAAGACAGTGATCCAGATAGCTAAGCAACTCATGGATTGCTACTATGGTATCCTCTTTTTTCTTCCCCTGTACCACATGAGCATACAATGCAGCAGAAAGTGCTGGCTAGAAAGATAATAATGAATACCCTTATTATTAGAGGCATTATTTACAGTAATATTTAAGTAAATTAAAAGAGCAGAAGGCAGATACATTTATTGAAATTCCTAAAATGATTTTTGGGGGATTTTTGAAAAAATTTTCATCAAAATTTGACACTATTTTCAATAAATAACTTTTGTTAATAAATAACTAGTTTTGGTAAAACTAGGACTTATTTCTTATTCACAAGCTTAGGCCAGTACATCTATACTACTGGTAAATGGGGAAGTTAGCCATTTCATTCCCAATCATACAGCACACAGGATTTAACTTATCAATATTATCGATAGTTATCGAAGTGGAATTTGCTGTAACCAAAATTCAGAAGCAGTGTGAGAAGAACATAGTACCCCCTTACTGTTTCTATAAGAAATAAGAGGGAAAGTAGCAGCCTTGTGTTGGTAATGAAATGCACTGGATTAATTGATCTACCAGGATGTCCCAAAAAATTAACATTAAAGCACAACTCCCCCTTCATAATACCATCTTTTAGAAAGAATGGCCTCTTTAAAATGTGTTGATATTTCCTACTTTGTCCTCTAAATTCATTAGTGTATGCCTGCTATGCTACTGGATGCTTCATGTAAACTGAGTAATTTAAAGGACAACTCCACCCTCATAAGAACATCTTTTAGAAAGAATGGCCTCTTTAAAATATGTTGATATATCATAGTTTGTCCTATGAATTAATTACTGTATGCCTGCTATGCTTCTGGATGCCTCATGGAAACTAAGCAATTTAGAAACATGTACTGAGCCTTTACTGAGCCTGGGCATGCTCAGAAGAGGTAGACAGGGGATTAACATTCAGTCATTGGCTGTGATGTCAACTGTCAAATCCACAACTGACAGTTACTAACTGGAAAAACCAGGAAGCAGAAACATGGGAAACAGGACATTGTGCAGGATTTCAGGTTAGATTTATATATTTCACATTTCAAACTATTACCGATTAGGGTTTTGGGGGGTGTAAGTTTTCATTTTAGGGCTGGACTTACCCTTTAATGACCTGTACTGAGCCTGAGCAAGCTCAGAAGAGGCAGCTAGGGATTAGCATTCAGTCATTGGCTGTGGTGTCAACTGTCAAATCCATAATGGACATTTGCTAGCTGGAAGAACCAGGAAGCAAAAACAGGGGTAAAGGAATATTTTAAAGAGACCATTCTTTAGGAAAGATGTTATTATGAGGGTGGGGTTGTCCTTTAAGTTTGGATTGGTGCACCTCAAGAAGCTACAAGTCTGCTGAAACAATGCCATAGTAAAGATGTTTGTGCACAACACCACATTTGATAAAAAGTAAATACAGCATTTCAGCACAACACAAACACCTTTGCAGTGCTGGTTTAGGCTTGCTTCGCAGCTAAAAGTCCTGGGCAATGAGTTCACCATGAACTCCTCGGTAAACCATAGTATTCTAGAGTCAACATCTTAAGCTTGGAAATTAAGATTTGTTCCAGTACAACGATTCCAAACTTAACAGATGATCGACAACAGAATGGCTAAAAAAGAAAGAAAAAACAGAGTTGCAGCGGCAAAGTGCAGATAACAACTATATCACTATGTGGTGGTGGGACCTTAACTGAGTTGGAATAAACACATGGCCACGAACCTCAATGAAATGAAACAACATTGTAAAGAGGAATTGTTCAAAATTCTAACAATGATGAGAAAGGCTGAAAAAAAATTTGTTTTCCAAACACAGATTGTAGATTTTGGTTCCATTTTTGTTAAATAATGAAACAGTTGGATCTGTTTGTGCTTTTTAAAAATCCCAGGTTAGATTTAAATCATATTCAAAAAGATAATATACCTGTAGTTCGACAGATTCCCATTCTAGCCACTGATTAATAAGATCACACAGATCATTACCAGCTGACATGAAAAAGTACCTGAGGGTAAGAAAAAAAGGTGTGTACTTAATTTCTTTATAGATATTGATCCTCATACAAACTAAAGGTACCCTGTCTATCGGTTGTATTCAGTTAGTTGTAACCTTCACCTTTGAAATTGACAGTATTTGTACAACTTTCTGACTGCTAGTTCATGGGCAGGTTACTTGTGAGTTTTAGGTGGAGGAAAGGGATATAGGTTTGGGAGCTAGAGAATTTTCTGAGCATGTGCAAATGTGTCAGGGTCTGTGACCTAGTCTGAACCCCACCCCCAGATACCTGCAGAATAAAGCTGGCCGTATGTTTGTGCCTCCCAACATTCCTGAAATGTTCAAGAAAGTCTGGCAAGATCATTTTGCAACCAATATCATGATCATAATGTCAAAACAAACCACTGACTTAGATCAGTGATAGTGAACCTTTTAGAGGCTGAGTGCCCAAACTGCTACCCAAATCCCCACTTTTTTATTGCATATTGCCAACACGCTAATTTAAAGGACGAGTATGCTGTTAAATCAAGTTACGTTTAGGTGGAAGCTGCAGCTTTTCCTTTGCCCCTCCAGAGCCTACCTTTGCAGCATGCTGACATCTTGTTTGTGCCTAGCTGAATGTTTAGCTCCGCGACTCAGAAATTTGTTGCTTCTGTTTTTTCCGCCTCAAATGGTAAGGGCCGTTCATTCCGTGTGTGCTTCCTTGTCGTGGAGTGCGCGACTTTAGTGCGTGCATGGGCGTGTGTGCACGACATCACAGCACAGCGAGAAAACGTCACATGCACACACGTACGTCATGCGGGCACGCCTGGAACGAACGGGCCTTACCATTTGAGGCTGAAGAACCAGGAGGAAGCTACAAATCTCTGAGGGGCGGAGCTAAACATTCAGCTAGTCACAAGCAAGATGTCAGCAACTTGCAAGCTGCAAAGGTAGGCTCTCGAGGGGCATAGGGGAAAAAAATGACAACAGTTTTTTTTAAGCTGCAGCTTCCACCTAAACTTAACTTGATTTTACAGCATACTTATTCTTTAACCTGAATACAGAGTTTTTCCTTTAGAAAAAACAACTCAAATGGACACAAACCAATACAGTAGATAGAACTGATTATAGATTACCTATTAACCTCTACATTAACACACAGAAGTTTGAGATCCAAAACAGTGACACAAGCAGAGCTGAATGTTATAGAATGTGACCTCTCTACTTCAGACAGACGCTACACTTTCTCTCTGGCTTTCTGGTAACAAACTTTGGTAAACTCTGCTGTGTATGAGTGCCGACAGAGAGGGCACACGTGCCATAGGTTCGCCACCACTGTTGGCAGGAATGTCAGCAAGTAAAACCACTAATCTGCTACATGTCATGATTGATTTAACATTTATGTCAGACTGAACATCAAATCAATGTAATATCAAGCCAGTGTATGGCTAGCTTTAAAGGGTGTGTCCACCCCCAGAAGAAATGTTTCCACAAAAGTAGGGAGGAAATATCCACATTTAAGTCTGCCAGTCCCTCTTCTTTTTGGGTCCTAAACTTTTAGGGAAATAATTTTTCTAGTGGGTGGACATGCCCTTTAAATAGAGGTGAGAGATAAAGCCAACTGTGATTAATTATAGAATGCATGCAGGGTTTTCCTTTAAAGGGCATGTCCACCCCCAAAACTGTAATCCCCCCAACTACTGGCCCCATCATGTAGTGCAGTGTAATATTTACCTCACATCCCAGCTCCATAGGGTTCTCCTGTAGTCCCCCCCCAAAGTCCCAAAAACTGCCCACCAGGAGGCTAGCAGAGTCCATATAGGACTCTGCCTCCTACCTGGCCTCCGGGAGAATTTTGACATGCGTACTACAGCCCTTCTCCCCCTCCCGTTCTACTATCCCTCCCCCTAGCATAAAACCCCTTTAATACAGTATTCCCCCATGTCTCCCAGCCCCAACCGCATGGTTTTTATTTTTAGAAAGCTCCCCAAACTCTTACTTACCTCTCCTCTTTCCTCCGCTGCACTGAATGACCGGCAGCCGCGTCCGTGATTGGCTGCCGCTCAGCCAATCACAGACGCGACTGCCGGTCCCGCCCCTCTGCTTGCATTCTCGCAAGCAGAGGGCTGGCAGCGCGGCGAAGGAAAGCTTTGTAAAAATAAAAACCATGCGGTTGGGGCTGGGGGACCAGGGGGAAGGCAATATTAAAAAATAGAAATAAGGGTGGACATACCCTTTAAGTGGTACACTACTTGATGCCGACCCAAAAAAATTCCACAATTAATGCATTACAATGCATTACTACTTGTGTTTATTTATAGCGTGCCAGATCAAACGGCTTAGTGAAAACCAAGCAGAAATTAATTGTACCAGACTATGCTGCAGAATCACAGCTGAAACTAAAATACCCAAGTCCCAAGGGAGAAAGAACTAAACTCTTATTATAAACTTAACAGATACTGATCCCCATTCCCCAAATAATTTAAGTAAATCTGTGTTTTGATACCCACAGATGGCAGCATTTCCAGCAGCAGAAGAATGGATCAGAATGGGCATCACAACAATAGGACAATTGATACAAAATGGTATCATTAAAGATTATGACTCCTTAGCCACTGAATACAAACTGCCCCCATCCTACCGCTTTCACTACCTACAAATCAAACATTGTATATATATATACGGAATTCCGTGGGGAACTGCCACAAACCAGTCCACATCAAATTATTGATACCCTACAGCGCTCCACACAAAGAGGGCTAATATCCAAACTATACACACATCTAATATATAAAACAGCCCAAAACGAAATTTATCACTTGAAAGACAAATGGAGTAAAAACCTACCAACAATAACCACTGAACAGCTATTGGACATAGCAAGACTCCCCCAGACATGCCTCCCCCGCAGCGAACAACAGACTCATACAGTTTTATATTGTCCACCAAGCTTATATGTCACCAATACAACTGGCTCGTGTAAAAAAAAACAATGGATGCCTCCTGCCCCAAATGCAAGTACATAAATGCCACATTTTGGCATTTAATATGGGACTGCCCCAAAATCAAACTATATTGGACAAAAATATTAGAATATCTCTCAAACAAAATGTCAATAGAGATTCCATATACAGCGGAGGAGTGTGTGCTTGGTTTGCTGAAGGATGAAGAATGGCCCTATCATCTCAAAACTCTAATACTGGAACTACTCTTCTATGCAAGGAAAGTGATAGTGCTAAATTGGATGTCACCAAACAGCCCCAAAAGAAAACAATGGATACAACTAGTAAACAATGACTTAGCATACCACAAAATTCTATATATCCATAGAAGATGCCCGAATAAATACAACAAGGTTTGGAAACCCTGGATAGACCTGGGCAACAACTAAAAATGGGATGACCTCCCCCACACACCCACCCACCCCAATACTCCTTACCCAATTAATATTAAATGCAACACGATATAAAGATATTGTTATAGACATTGATAAAGTAATAAGCGCTAAATATAAGAATGACAAGAAACCGCAAACCAACTATAGTAAGCAGCACAATGTTATAGTTAATGAATGTGCACAATGTTATAGTTAATGAATGTATATAGTTACTAGTTTAAAAAATTAAACAATAAAACTCAAAAGTACAAAATGTGTTTATCAAATAAAATGAAACGAAACAACAATGTATCATTATAACTGAAATGTAATGAAACCCATTCCATGCTTTTGAAACAAAATAAATCGAATTTAAAAAATCTGTGTTTTGAAACACAGCTAGAGACCTACCTACAGATTGCATTAGATAGAAACAGATAATTTCCATTATCCAGCTGTAGAGCTGGTAGTCTTGGTTGAGACATGAAAGGCACAATCTTTTCTGAAAAAATAAAAACACATTATAAAGCTCCAAATCACATCACTTTTCATTCATTAAAATGAAAAAAATTATGCTGGCCCTGTGTGGCCCATTCATTTTGAATTTTGACTGCAACATGATTGAGCCAGGCAGTTGCCCATATGTCAGCATGTAAACTGTGTAGTGTATGGCCAGCATCAGACTAATGCATACAGAACCTGCGTGTCTTGGCACAACTCAAGAGACAGGCTTGACAAACAAGTTTGTTTACATCTGTGTTTCTAAGGAGGATGATAAGATTTTATGTTCACAGATCCATATTTATAAACAAAAGAAAGAAAAGGGCCTTTCTTGAGATGATTTAAGAAAGTTCAGGAAAGATTTTCTATAGGACAGAATTGTTTAACTACAAGCAGAAAGTATAGTGTTATAGTGTATATAGCAAGAAACTGTTTATTTTGACACTGGTCACCACTTAAAGGGACATATACTGAAAAAATGACTGCCTTATCTTAATCTATAATCGAATACATGTAAGTAGCACTTACTCTGATTTGCGTGTGTTGCTGCATGCCTTCAATCCAGCACACATTTTGTTTAGGAGCAGTTTCCCCCTCCCCCTTTTAACCACTCCCACTTCCATTTGACCTGACTTTTTCCCCACAAACCAACTGTCAATCAAGCCTGCACACAGCATACAGCATTTCAACTGTCAAAACTCTGTGACCATTCCAGCTACAGTAAAACTACTCACAGAAGAATAGTTTTGAAAGCAAGGAACATGCTGAAATATAAGAAGTTTTAGATTGGATATCTAAAGAAATAGGGGGCAGATCAACAAAAAAATTATACAGTGGTGGTTGGGAAGAATTATAGTTTCCAGTTATAGTCAATTTAAAATAAAATTAGGATTTTAAAAGGAACCATTAATAGTTGTACCTTTCTAGTAACATATATATATGCAATAGTGATAGGATCTCTGAATGGGATCTGCTGTATGTCACTGGATTTCTATGGTTATCCATCATTAACAGATAATAGAAGTTCATGTGTTATTACCACAGCAGGACATGCCATAAGGTATAGAGCACCACACACCGTAATACATAACTACATGGTGAGCTTATTACAAATGATTGTGACTGGCACGTGGCAATTTCTATTTTTTGTTCATTTCCCAGCTCCCACCCCTCCCATATCTGGAATGAGATGAGCTAGTTGTTCATTCAGTGAAGGGGCCACAGTTGTGGTGATTGTCAGATACACCCACCCTGCCCCCACCTTACCATGTTGCTGTAACCACTGAGTTTTCACATTTTCAGCCCAGATATTGGCCGCAGCCAGGACCTTTATCCCGTGAGGGTTACCCTCGCTCACAAACAGGCTCATGTCTCAGTTCAGTCTTCCAAGTTCTCTTACAGGTAACCACTCTCCCAGCTGATGCAACAGAGAAGAAAGCCAGAAACATGTGTGTCGCAAGGAACATTGGGAGTTTGTATCTTTATCAACGATCCAGCGTTAATAATAAGTGCAGGCGAACTACAGTATCCGTCATGCAACGCGGGCATTAAGATTGTCGTAATGCGCATGCGCGATGTGGCTCTGTTGCATGTTCCTGACGTAACGTTTTTGGACTCATTGGTAGACGTTTAGTTCCAAATGAATTCCAATGTCACTTATTATAGTGTAATATATTGCACATTGTAATAGATATTGTATATTAATAACATATATATGGATATTGTATATTATTAACTTATATTATAAGGGATATTTTGTATATTATTAATATCTTATATTACAGTGTAAGGGATATTGTATATAATATATTACAGTGTAAGGGATATTGTATATGAATAATATCTTATATTACAGTATAAGGTATATTGTATATGAATAATATATTATACTGTGAGGGATATTGTATATGAATAATATATTACAGTGTAAGGGATATTGTATATTAATGATAACTAATATTACAGTGTAAGGGATATTGTATATTATCAATATCTTGTTATTACAGTATAAGGTATATTGTATATGAATATATATTATACTGTGAGGGATATTGTATATGAATAATATATTACAGTGTAGGGATATTGTATATGAATAATATCTTATTACAGTGTAAGGGATATTGTATATTATCAATATCTTATATTACATTCTAAGGGATATTGTATATTATTAATAACTTATGTTACAGTGTAAGGGATATTGTGTATGGGCACTTTATTGGCCAAAACGGCCATTCGTTCGGGGATCGTTGCCCGACCCTCCGGGCGGATCTCCGAACGATTCAGTAAAAAAAAGCCGAATTCAGTTAAAAAAAGCCAATTCGAACCTCGCGGGAACTGTTGATTTTAGGCTGCAATACTCAATCGAGGAGGGTGCTTGGCAGATGAATCGTAACAAATACTGTAATTTTAAAGGGCATGTCCACCCCAAAACTATAATGCCCCCCAGTAATGGCCCCATCATGTAGTGTAGTAAAATCCTTACCTTACATCCCAGCTCCATATGGTTCTTCTGTAGTCCCCCCCCCAAAATCCCAAAAACTGCCCACCAGGAGGACAGCAGATAGGACTCTGCCTCCTATCTGGCCTCCGGGACAAGTTTGGCATGCGTACTGCAGCCCTTCTCCCCCTCCCTCTCCCTCCCGATTAGGATTCCCTACCCCTACCATAAAAACCTTTACATATAACATTCCCCCTGTCCCCCCAGCCCCAACCGCTATATTTTTATTATTAGAAAGTGCCCCAAACATTACTTACCTTCCCTCTTTCCTCCGCCGCACTGAACTCCCGGCAGCCGCGTCCGTGATTGGCTGCCGCTCAGCCAATCACAGACGTGACTGCTGGTCCCGCCCCTTTGCTTCCATTTTCTCGCAAGCAGAGGGCCTGGCAGTGCGGCGGAGGAAAGAGGGAAGGTAAGTAAAGTTTGGGGCACTTTCTAATAATAAAAATATAGCGGTTGGGGCTGGGGGGATGGGGAATGTTATATCAAAAAAAAATTTCAAGGGTGGACATGCCCTTTAAAAGTAAATATATAGAAGAAACTGACAATGATTTAATTTCTTTTCCAAACCCCATAATCCTCCTTTAAAATGTCAGTTAAAAAATCTTATGGGGTCAGAATGGTGGATGGCTAGGGTATGGGAGCTGCAGTGGACAATTTTCTTATAATGATTACCCAATAACATAGCTGAGTGATTATTATAAGTATATAAGCCACTGCTGCTCCCAATATAATTTGATCCTCTTGTGTATTATTAATATATTATATTACAGTGTAATGGACACGTATCTTGTATAATATAAATATATTACAGTGTAAGGGATATGTTAGTTTGTAAATCAAATGTATTTTTTGTTTGATTTGTGTGGGTTTTTTTAGTTTATTTTTGCTGTTTTGTTGTAGTAACTTCTAGTACCATTAAAAAAGGGCACTGCTGATGACTGGTGTAACCCTTCAGAAAAGTCCCCACAAATTCCATGCTTTCTTCCAAACAAAAACTTATCTTCACAAAAATATTCTCCAAGTCAGACTTACAGTACAGCTTTTGTCTTCATTGATTTTTTTGTCTTCAATGGGGAACCACATCTGTAAATCAACCTCAGAAAAATTCCCTGTTTCTTGCTGTTTCTCAACATTTCAGCATAATAAATCCTTTTTTTAAATTGAATGTAGCTGTATTAGTGCACTTGTAGCATACAAAAGATGTATGCTACAGGATGTATGTGTTCTTGTATATTGTAAAAGTTTGTTAGTTGCCAGATGATGTAAAGAGCTGAAGAAGGAAGGAACCTCCGAAAGCTAATCTATTAAGAAAACTAATGTTAGCGCAAATAAAAAGAGTATCACATACTATACTTTCTCATTTTTTTGTATCCTTTTTTAAAAAGTCCCATTACCAACCCACCCCCCATCAAAATTTTCCATAACCATGAAACAAAGTAGTATGTTAGGGCACCATATTTATCTCTATACAGGCTTTAATAAACATTCAAGAATGCCACCTACTTACTTGCTGCCCCTAGGCTAACTTCGGATTTTCTGCTCGGACATCCCAATGTCTCACATAAATAGAAAAAAGGTCCGGGGGTCTACAAAACAACAAAAATGTCTATACATGCTTTACCTGCTAAGTGCCAAGACTTCAATGGCTGAGCTAGGACAGTATGCACCAGTGCCCCAGTGAGCTGTTCCCAGGAAGACAGACTTAAATGCTTTATTATCCTCATTTGCTGGTGATTAACACAAGTTGTGTTTAGTTGAGAAGTGTCAATAATATAGTAGATAATGCACCCCCCAACCTTGGAGTTCCGTGCCCTGTATAAAAGGTACTCGGCCTGCGGCCTCGTGCTTTTATATGGTCACGGAACTCCTCGGTGACTTCTAATATCCTTATAATTTACAGTTCGGGTGCATTATTTATTATAACCTCTTCTGTTTCCTTCTCCTCCTGGAACTGTAAGATTATAAGGCTATAATCTTACAGTTCCTCCCATAGAAATCCACTAAAGGGGTAGGTTATATAGTTATAATCCACCCCTCCTGCTGATCCCAATGGGATCCATCTGTAAATTATTTCCTTTATAATCGGTGCGCTATTAACTAGTAGCACGACGATTCTAACCAGGAAATTTAGAGTGCAGCAACCCCTAACCCCAGCACCCACCCCTCCCCCTGCAGCAATTACCAATTAAACTACAAGCCGCAAATGTTACCTGCATATGCGAACATCCTTTAACTGCCGGGAGACTTAATAATATGACAGACAGGAATATCCGCTTCAGTAACTGTCCAGAAATGAGGCTTTGTCACAAGTTTGGTGGAAGTTATGTGTGCAGAGCGAATGGGTAAGGTAGGGGGTTATGATGTCAGCGTCAGAGTTTCCTGGTCTGAGGTTCAGTGGCTGAAAATTTAGTGCACACATTTTTTTTAAATAACTGGCGTAGGATGAATGGGTGTGAAGGATCAGGGATGAAGGTGTTGTTGGCTGGGGGGGGTAAGAGCAACGGAGGGGGGGTAGTGGGGGGCTAGATCAATGGAGGGGGTTTTGTGTGTGTGTGGTGGGGGCTAGAGCAATGGGGGTCATGTATATTAAATAGGTGAGGTTACAATTTTGGGCGAAATGGTCATATTATAATGGATAATGTTCCCCCTACAGAAAATTAGATATTAGAAGTCACCTCGGAGTTCCATGCCCTATATAAAAGTCAGTATGTTGCCTCTCGCTTTTTTATGCTCACGGAACTCCTCAGTCACTTCTAATATCCTTATAATTTACAGTAGGGGGTACATTATTTACTATATAAATAACAAACTGTCATAGAACATAGATTCTGCGAGCCAAAATCATCCACTCTTGATAAACATCTTTCATTACATTAGGTTTGCAGTTACTTTTACATACATGTTAACCCCTTCTTAGCCATTTGACAGTGTGCTTCAAAGTAGATCTTTGGACAGTTTATTCCTTTTCTGGATAAAGAGTCATAAAGATAATGATTTTACTTATTTCACACAGGCAAACCTTTGGTTAGGACTTTGATAGAATGACAAGTAATATGTCCTTTTAATTAGCAATCAGGGCTGTAAGTTGGGAAATGTTTTTGACCATAATTCATCTTTAAATACAGTGTACACCAGTGAGTCCTTGTTAATTGTATTTCCAGCGGGAGTCTCTAAAGGGCATCTAAACCGAAAAATAGGTTATTTTAAATTGACCATAACTGAAAACTATAATTCTTCCCAACCGCCACTGTTATCATTTTTTTGTTGATCTGCCCCCTATTTCTTTAGATATTCAATCTATTTTTATATTCAATTTAAAAGTATACAGTAGAAGCTGTATAATGATCTCTGTATGTTTGGTAGATATTTGGTAACTAGAGCTCGATAAAAAGGAGAACTAGCTAGTTTAAAAATTTAAAAGGATACAACTGAACTGAACAGAGAATGTGGTTGAAGCAGAGCACATAGGCAGAAACAGGAAATGGTGATGTTTGTCACCATAAAGACTCCTATCGGCCTTGCACAGAGTGTGTGCTTTCCTCTTAGTGCCTGTTGATGAGAAACACTGTGTGAACTGCATTAAGACACATTAACAAATGATTTATTTGCTACCTTTATGTATTTAAAACCAGCCATGGTAGGATATCCGTGACAAGGAATAATATTTCCACTCTGTTTGACTTGACTTGGTAAGTAAGAAACGTATTATAAAATGTTGATGAGCTGCACAATGGAGTTCATTAGACTGTTACTGTTTCCGGCTTTTACTATAAAAAATTGAGAGGTTGTTTAAGTCCTGTTTTATTTTCCTGTCATTTATTTTTAACTTTCTAGTTTATTAAAAAACCTAGTGTTTAAATAGAATCCCCAGTTCAGCAGGAGAGAATCTAGATTTATTTCTAAATTGTAAAAAATTAAAATTAATTGTGCAAACCACATATTGCAACAACGATGTCTGTGTCATTTAGATACAAATTTGAGTTGAGGCATCTAAGAGCTCTTATAAGAACTACAAGAGAGGCATTTATAGTTGTTATACTTTGCTGTTAACCTATTTAATGTTCCTACACATATAATAAATGCTCAACCCAAAAATAAATTCATTTCTTAAAATTAAGTTTAGCTGTGACATACCTGTCACATACCAGGCTCTGAAGGAATGGTGTGGGGCATCTCGGGCACAGTACCTAGAGGTTTAAGTCCTCAACCTGGGTACTATTAGTGAAGGAAGCTTTGTTTGGGGCTGTCACCCTTTAATTACCGAATGTCTCAATCGTAGTCAGAAAGAAATATGGGGCCAAGGTTAGCCTGTGTGTACCCAAACTCAGCTGATTTTTTTTTTAACATTTTAAAAATACTGTTGTATGGTTTGTGATTTCTTACCACAACTCACATGCTGCTAATCAGTACATGCTAATACTCATTCATTGATGTAAACAACTAATTTGTTAATTCCATATTGGTCATTTTGTGGATCTGTCAATGACCATCTCTATGCATGTACAGTGATTTTGTTGATTTCTATTTTAAAACTGTGCCAGATAATTGTGTTCTGGCATGGAAAGAACATGTGTTCTTTGAGATGAACAGTTTTGACTCCATTGGACCACACAGGGCATTATTCTGATCTTGTCTCAACAGTGTTTCGAATGTGAGCCCCTTGATAAAAGGGGATTGGATTTTTACTGGATTATTATAGGTGTGTTTCTCTCCATCCCGTATTTTGACTGCATTATTCTGATCTTACATTTTTGGAAATGAGATACTGCATGAAGTTTCTCTGGATGTGTTTTACAAAATTGCATTTACAATAAAGAAAGTGCACTTTCTTTATTGTGAATTTGATGTGGACTGAGGAGCGGTGCAGTCAGCAGTGGGACAGCCTTTGGAGGAGTGTTTAGTGAGTCTTTACAAAATTGCATTGTCAGAAGTCAGCTGTGTATGGGCATTTTTATTCTCTAATCTGTAAGAAAATTTTATCAAATATTATTTATCTAATTTGAAGGGCATGACCACCCTTAAAACAAAAAACTGATGACTTGTCAGTTAACTGCCCGCAACCCAAACTGCTATTTTTACCCATTTACTTGCATGCCTTTGTAACCAGATATTTAGTGATGTGTTCCATTCCTCTGCTCATCGGGCCTTTTATTTTTTTGAGCATGTGCAGGTGAGGCAGAAGGTGAAGCAGCAGTAAATCATTGCTTCATGTTATGGCAGCAGTCAAATCCTTGATAGACTGTATGGAGGGAGGGGACAGCTTACTCAAGCAGAATGGGGACAATAATAATCCTTAAGAGGTATCTCCATTCCTAAAATGGAGTGGAAATTTTTTCAGTTTAATTGAACATTCCTCTAGACAGGTCCCAACCGAGCACTCACTGTGCACACAGTGCAAGCTCCATCGGGATCTGTCAGAGGAACTGCAGAGGAGGTAAGACATAGCCCTTTTACCTCCCGTTCTTCAATTAAACTGAAAAAAGCGTCTATTTTACGAGTAGAGATACCCTTTAAATATCTGGTTAGTAATGCAGGTAATAAAGTGCAAAATATATTAGTTGGGGACAGGTAACTGACAATTGACCATTTTTTTGTTTTAAGGGTGAACTTAGGAAACAAACAGGGAGATGCAATATCCCGCGCTAATGAGAAAATAAGCGCTAAAATCACGCTAACCTATGTACTAAAGTCTTAGCAAAGGTTTTGCAGTGCCTGCACCATGTCGCAATTTTTTTTCTTTGCGCAACGCAAAGAGATGCATTCAAGTTTTTGCGCTAGTTTTTTGCACAACAACACCTCTTCAATGGTGTCTTTAAAATACGAGAAAAAGGTCACAACTTACCGCAAGGGTTTTTCGCAATCTATTAACGGTCACAAAGTGATTAATACGTGGAAACGAGTGCTTGTAGGTTGTGATAGCGAAATATATTGTATTGTATAATGTATCAATGCAGTGGCTTAACTAGGAATCACATGGGCCCCCCAGAAAAACTGATGGGGCCCCTATCAGTTCTTAATCCACAGTGGTTTTCTGGGAGGAGGCTATATCTGTCATAGGTAAAATAAGATGGGGGCCCTCTTGGCTCCTGGGCCCCCCTGGAGTTGCTCCCAACTATTTACGCCCCTGTATCAATGGTAACATGTGATGAAACAGTATACAATGTAAAACACAGGTTACTATATAAAAGACACAATTAATAATGAGATACTTAAGTGATCACATATAAAATCACATAGTCACCTGTATAACGTTGGGATGTTATAAAAGGGTAATTTGTTATTTATTTTCATTTACCACTTATTTCCTGAGTATTTTCGAAACATATTATTTGAGAGGTAAGACATGTATCTAAATGTCCACAAAGCACGTAATGTCAAAATCAGAGTTTAGACCTTTTGGTATCCTCGTACCCAATTCAAAAATATGCCTTGCTTCTGATCTTAAAAGGGAAGCCATCATGTTTCCCCCTCATTTTTTGGGGGCGATCCTTTTAATTACCTGTATCATGTTAATATCACCCTTATTACACATCGCAAAGTGTCTACCCACTGGGCGGTTACTATCCTGTTTTCTAATGTTATTAATATGCTCCCGCACTCGTGCTTTTAAAGTTCTGGATGTACAGCCCACATATTGAATTTTACAATGTCGGCAGGCAAGTTAATAAAGTATACAACCCATCTGGAGTTACAATTGATGAACTTCATAATGGGTAAATTTTTGCCCGACACTGTACTCTGATATTTATTACCTGTTTGGATCACCGAACAGGTAATACATCTCGTTGCTCTATATTTATAACAGCCCACATGTTTCAGCCAGGAGACTCTCTCCCCTGATTTACTAAGAAAAAAAACACTAGGTGAAAGGGATGTAGCCAAAGTTGGTGCTTTACGCGAAACACATCTATAGCCCTTAGTATCCAGTACCGTAGTGATCCTTTCATCCCCAAATAACTTTAATCCCCAAATACCACCCAAAACCAGGATATTCCTTTTAATGATATTAATGTTATCATAGTATTCATCACTAAAGGTGGTTGAAAAAACAACTGGTCTCTTTGAATTGGGTTCCTGGTAACCTACGTTTTTATTAGTATTTTCTGTTGTTAATAGCTCTGTTCTATTCTTGTTAGATGCTCGATCTAGAACTTCATCAAGATATTGAGCTCTATAACCCCTCTCCATAAATCTATTCTTAAGTTCCCTAGCGTGACTCAAAAACATAGTCTTACTAGAGCAGTTACTCCAAACCCAGAGGAATTGACCATATGGTATACCCCTAGACAAATGATGTGGGTGACGAGTCACTACATTTTCAGATTATATTAAAGCTGCTTCCATCTTTTTCTGAGCCAGTCAGATAATGGTACTAACAGTATCTTCTTGACATCTTGCTTGTTTTCTGCATGGCTGTAGTGCCCAGTGTCTATATTTTTTACTATTGATATTATTAGTGTTCTTTTGCTGTTTTGGTCAGATCTAGAACAGATACATTTTTCTCTTTCTCTTTTGTGTATTGGCCATATAATCAAAGTTATTTGTTTTATAGATAATGACATCTGTTTAATATTTCCTTACTTGAGTTCACTCTCAAATTGAACTATTCGTATAATATACTGATTGAAGATCGGGAGGTTAAGGAGCAGCGCCTTACCTCCCGATCTTTAATCAGTATTGCAGGGCCGAGAACGAAGATGGGAGCTAACTTACGCAAGGGTTTTTCGCAATCTATTAACGGTCACAAAGTGATTAATACGCGGAAACGAGTGCTTGTAGGTTGTGATAGCGAAATATATTGCATTGTATAATGTATCAATGCAGTGGCGTAACTAGGAATCACATGGGCCCCCCAGAAAAACTGATGGGGCCCCTATCAGTTCTTAATCCTCTGATCTGTCCTCTGAGTTGTTTCTTGCATTGCCTCCCAGCCAATCACAGACTTGGCTGATGGTCCGGCCCCTGTTTGCAACTTCCTGCAAACGGAGCCGCTAAGAGAGCGCCACAGGAGTGAAGGCAGGGGAGAGCTACCTTATATTAAAAGTTAAGTTTTAGGGTGGACATGCCCTTTAAGAATGGAAGGAAAGAAGTTTAGGCTTCAAGTTTGGAAAGGGTTTTACACAGTGAGAACAGTAAATGTATGGAACTGTCTTCAGTTGTGCATAGTTATGGCAGGGCTATTAAATAGTATACAGTAAAATAAAGCTGTATAAGTTTCTAAATAATGAATGTTACATGTTGTTACTGGTATTAATACAAATTTGGAGTTAATCCAGTGATATTTCTGACCCCCCCCATGCAGTTGTTTTTTTATTTTATTTTTACTTCCTCTGGATCAACAGTTAGGCAGGGAATAAGGGTATTGCTAGGTAGGTTGGACTAGATGGATGTATGTCTTTGTTCAACCTCAAATACTATACTATACTATACTATACTATACTATACTAGAAATATTGTCATTGACAATAACAACCTAAGCCACTAGAGTTATTCAGGTGTCGGTATTGTTAGAGAATGTCATTTTTCACAACAATGCTAAATCAAACTTCATTACCATAGAGTTAAAGGGACAGTTGGTCCAAAAAAGTTTTAGCCCAAATTCACATGAAACAAAATGTTTGTGGTGGGAATATACAGGACAAATCCAGTCTGATATCCTGATAATGCCTCCCCACTTGGCTATAAAACAACTATTGTCGTTGTCACAGCACATCTTTGTAAAAGCTATTTGCCAATAAACAAATTACTTAAGTTGTACACAACTACTACTACATTTAACATGAAACAATATCAGGGTTATTCAATAAAAGTTCTTATCGTTTAAAATGGTGCTAATTTTGCCCCAACCAATCAGATGTTAGCTTTCAAAAGTTAAATAAGATCTGATTGGTGGGGGCAAAATTAGCACCATTTTAAGAACTTTTATTGAATCTCCCTATATGTCTTTTATTCATATGTAATTTCCTGATTTTGTTATGTGTGGTGTTTAATAAAAGTTACTTACACAAACTTTGTTACTCTCCATTGCCACATTTTTGAACCCCGGGGTAAGAGTTATCTAGGGAGGTACAGAACCCTACGAAGGAATGTGCACTGGAATTTAAAACTGTCAGGGTTATTCAATAAAAGTTAATATCGTTTAAAATGGTGTTGATTTTGCCCCAACCAGTCAGATATTATTTAACATTTGAAAGCTAACATCTGATTGGTTGGGGCAAAATTAGCACCATTTTAAACGATAAGAACTATTATTGAATAACCCTGTGTATCTTTTAATTTATTCATATTAAATACTAGCAGGAAAAATGTCCCTTACACTGACTCACCCAACCCGTTTTAGGAACAAACAAGAAGAATGTCTGACTTATCACCGTTTCATAGCAATTCAGTATTTTTATGATAAGGAAGTACAGTATTTGGCTAATTTGAGTAAATGGTCTAATTGAAGGTTAGCATATGACCTGGTGTTTCCATGCTACTTCTCCTTGCAGGCAGTACAGGGTGGAGTGCCTTTTTAATGCATTGAAGACTATAAAACAAGAGAGGAGGATAATTGTTTGCCTGTTGGCCACCATTTCAGCCAGGCAGGGCACACAGCTGGATATTTAAATTTCTTGGTTTTGAAGGGAAACACAAGACAAACTGGACTCAACATTGACTTGAGCCATTTAAATCTCTATCAGACACTTTTATAACCACTCTCTCTCCCCTTACCAATTATTCTCCACCCCCATTCACATTCCAATTATCCATCCCTTATCTTTTACTGTTTGTTTATATTGCTATCATCACCCCAATGGTATTATGTGTTCTTGTATAAGTTAGATAAGGTTCGTACACGTGTGATTGCGGGTGCCGACCTGTGATGCATGATGTGTAGGAATGTCCGTTTTGGACGATAATCAGTCCGTGTATAGGCACTTTATCGGACGAAACAGCCGTTCCTTCGGAGATCATTGCCCTATCCGCTGGACGGATCTCCAAACGAGCGGCCGTTTTGGGGTGATAAAGTGCCCATACACGGGCCAAATATCGGTGAAAAGGGCGTTCGTACACATTGTGCCTCGCGGGTCGGCACCCATGATCGCACGTGTGTACGAACCTTTGGTTGCCAGATGATGTAAAGATCTGAAGAAGGGAGGAACCTAATTTATTAAAGCTAATCTATAAAGAAAACTATTGTTAGTGCAAATTGAGTATCACAGAGTATCTGATCAGGCAAATAAACTGGGCCAGGTGATCAATTGTCATGTGTTTACCCAGCCTTAGATGGGTAAACAAGTATGATCAGCCGTCTAGAAATGTATGGGGCATTATTTTTAAACAATTTGTATGGTAAAATTAGTATTTTGGTCTTCATTCTAAAACGCAGTAATAACACATGTACAAATTATATTGTAGATTAATTAAAAGGTACAGTTAACAAGATTAAAGGGTATGTCCATCAAAATAGTAAGTTGGTTTCTATCTGATTTACTGAAGAACAGGAGGTAAATGCCACTTTCTGACACTGTTCCAACTGACTGTCTATTTTTAAACCAGATACTTTAATGAGACAAATTTATCTAAGAACACAATTAATTTAAATCGACATAGAGTAAAAGGGGAACATCTCCTACCTTAAATAATCTGCTAGCACTGTGAGTACTGAACCCCCAGCACTTGGTGGTCTGCCCCCAATTTTAAGGTGGGAGCATGGCCCTAACATGCTGCATCATAGCCTCCCCCCCAACATCTAAATAATTTTAAAAGCTAGTCACAAGTCTTAAATATATATTTTTCGCCTCCCTAAAGGTGTTCCAGTAGGTTAGAGGAATGGGCAGAGAACGGTTTGCTGGTCTGATTAGCTTCAAAATTTTTTTGGGGTGGGCTAATCACATTGCCTAATACAGAGACAGGACATTCTGGGAATTCTAACTTTTTAAGCCCCTCAACTTCATCATACAAGGCTTGTTTGAAAGGTATTAAAGGCTCTTGTCAATAAAAGGTCCTTGTAGGGAGAACCACAGTTACCCTTTCAATCTAGTATATTCATATGTCTGAACAATTCCACATCAAAACTATATGAAGTTTGCAACCAATAATAGGAACTAGCACCGCACCTGATAGTTAGTAATGATATGTATAAAGGTACGAGAGGCACACGCTTATGTCAAACTCATGTCCTGTATGCTAAAAAGCTGAAAACACAGTTTAGAAATAATTAACAGTTTACATGGAAAGCTCCATGTCCTAATTTGATGACCTAAACCCTGGTGAATACACAGCAATGATCAAAATGATGTGATCAATATGACCCCGGATATTTGATTTCAAGTGAACTGGGTTGGTTTAATATAGTAATAACCGTTAATTGCAGCTATGGCATTCCTATTTTGAGAACTTACTATAAAATTTGACACCTTTGCAGAAACTCGTTGTGCTTTACAATGAGAGGAGCAGTTTTTGCACTAAATAGAAAGTTCTCTGGCTGGCACAATCTATACAATGATTATATAAGGGTTAATACGCCCCCTTACAGTGTAATAAAGTATTCAAGTCACTGGAAGGAGTTCCCTACCATATAAAAGCATGAGACAGAATGTCGAGTGCTTTATACAGGACAGGGAACAAGGTGACTTATAAACCTATAATTCAATGTAAATGGGGCGTATTTTTTTATATATACCAAAGTTTAAAAAAAATAATTTACTGGCTATCCCCTTTAATGCCTAACCAGGCCATTAATCCCTTCACTGAATAATAAAATAATATACATGATATAGATTCTTCTAAATCACTCACTACTTGTTGAGTGATTTTATAAGGAATACTATTCCACTGTTGCCCTCCCATTATAATTTAGCCACTTATATATTCTATATGATCATTCTAGTGTTGCCCCGGTTTGTAAACCTTGGATTTATATATTATATTATTTTGGCCTTAATTCCCAGTGGCAACTGTATTTTGGGGGGGAGTATAATAAGAATTGCCGATGGAACTCCTCTCAATAGTCTTCGCTTTCTTAAATCCAGTAACTATAGGTTGTGGCCCAAAGATCTAACTAGCAAAACAAAGATATTTTGTTTTTAAAAAGTATTTTCATTATTAAACTAATATTTTTGTAAAAGTTTATGTAATTTCATAAATGAAATTGTAATGGATATACCAGTTTTACCAGATCCCCCCCATTATATTTACTTTGTTTGGTATTTTGTTTCTTTATGAAAGATTTTTGATTTTTTCACCTATAAGGAGTTTGGGCCAGACGAATTGTAATAGTAGTGCAGTTTGTCCTGATTAAGTAACTCAGGACTTAAGGTTCGTACAAACATGCGATCGATGTGGTCCGGACTCACGACGCATGATGTGTAGACCGTTCGTTTCGGCCGTAATCGTTCTGTGTAGAGTCCCTTATCGGGCGAAACGGCCGGTTTGTTTCGGGGTATCCACCAAGTTGGTCATTTGGGGTGATCCCCGGCCGAACGTCCCCGTTTTTGGTCGTTAAGAGGCCCTACACAGGAGCAGATTGATTGGCCTAAACGAATGGTCGCACATTCGTGATGTTGCGAGTCGGGAAACCCCGCTGATCACACGTGTGTCAACCTATAGACCCCCTAAAATGATTAACAATCAAAATGGCATGTAAACTTATGGAATGTTGCACAAGCCGAAGGAATTAAGAACTTTTATTGAACCAACAAAACATCAAACACAACAATGTTTTTGGGGGTCTCTCCTCCCCCTTCAACTGTCCATCCCTTTTAAATACCCCTAGTTGCTAGTGAGTCCGCCACTCCTGAGTCATCTCTAATCTCTCAGTACATATTATTTCAAAGATAAAGTGAACATGCAAATGCCATAGTGATCAATTCTAAAAACTACAATAGGTATAAAAAGATATATAGACAATATTTCAGAATAATGAATTTTAACATTGTATAATATAACACTTAATGTTAGACATTTTATTTACACTTTTGGCAACAAGTACTATTTATTACTACACTATGGAACAAAAAACATTTATGTTAAAAAATGGTTTTGGAAAATTGTTTATTATGCACTTGTTTATTGTACATTGGTTTTTAATACTATGTTTAATATATTTCCATATCTTTGAAATTATATGGACTGAGAAAAAAGAGGACTCATGATGTTGGACCTCACTAAGCACTAGGGTATTTAAAGGGATGGGAGGTTCATTATAAATACACCAGTGGGACCTGATGAATGGGGAGGAGCCACCAAAACAGGTGTTTGATATTTTGTTGTTCCATAGAATTTCTTAATTCCGATTGGTGTGCGAACTTTTCATCCAGTTTTCTGCCCATTTTGAAACTCAGGACTTAGCCTGTTGTCAGCATGTTCAGTTTGAGCAAAATTTCAGCCTGTGATCACCTTGCAAACCACCAATATTTTTGATCTGGCTGACGGAGTTGAAATATCGTACCATGTGTTCCTAGCCTTGGTGTGTTAGTTTCCTCACTTTAAAGAGTGGAATGACCTCAGCTTACTCTAATTTAACAAAAAAAAAAAAAATTAGATTCACACTGCTATATGTTACCTGTCAACTGGAATGATCCACAATTTAAAAGGATATACAGAGCCCCATACTACAATATCGGCAAACAGAGAGCTTATCCTAAACGGGAGTTGGATATAATAAACAATGATGAAACTTTACACAGGATTCAACAAGAATGAGTGTCACCCATTGCAGATTGTTTTTACAACTACAATTTATCAATTACACGATAATTAAAAGCGGATTAAAATCCCTTCTTTTTTCTGTTGTGTTACAGGTTTCATTTTGGGTTTTTTTTAAAAGGTGAACCCCCCAGTATCAATCATTTCAGTTCATAGATAATCAGTGACTAACATGCAGTATCTGTCATAATATTTTTACTTACCAAGTAGGAGGGGAAATTTACAAAACACATTGTACAGGCTATTGAAAACATCTGTGGGAACTAAGCTGTCAAGTAAGATTCTGGAGCTTTTTTAACAATATAAGGGAAGGGCTCTTTCACACTATATCAGTTTTGTAGCCGTTTTTGAAATGCTGTGCATTTAAAAAAACGGACAGACAGTAAACCCCATAGTTATTCACACATATCGTTCATTCACAGTTGCTTAATTTCTTATTTTAATATTCTGTTCTTTTCAGTCCCATTTAAAAAACATACACTGCCTGCACACATTCTCTTTTTTGTAAATCCCCCTCCCATGGAGGAACTTTTATTGTACTATGCGTGTTATTTACATACTTTTGATAATACAATGTTAATTGTACGATGAATCAATAAAATAGCATATACACTTTAAAGAACACTAAACTCCTTAAAAATGACTATGTGGCACGCCGTTTCTATTATTCCAGGGAGTTGAGAACGCTTAGTCTCCCCTCCCTGTGAATAAAGGCCGCTCGGGGACCTGGACCTTACCTTAACCCCCGCCCCTTTTTTCACTCGCAGCCGCTCAGTCCTCTACAGCTGTTCTCTCCCGATCCGCGCGCCCTATCTTTTTGAATTGTCCGCTTGCGCCTAGATGGGCGCGTTCGGGACAGGATCGTCTGTCAGTGACTGAGCGGCTGCGAGTGGAGCGCGGGTAATTAAGTTCCTGTCGCCCGAGCGTCTATTATTCACAAGGAGGGGAGAATAACGTTCTCCCCCTCCCGTGAATAATAGAAACAGGATGCCACATATTCATTTTTATGCAGGATTGGGATTTACAGGTCCTTTAGTCTCATTGTTGGTACTTAATACAATGTATACACTTTACGTGCGTAGCTGCTCTTGTCCATGACCTAGTAACTGTGCTTCCTACTTTAACTTACATTTCCAATGAGAGGTTAATCAAGTACATTAACTTTTAACTACAAATTTTAAACCTCTTTCTGTTTCAACGGTTTTCTTAGTCCCTTAGTGGGTCTTCTTGAGTATTATCTCTCTTGTGTTAAACCTGTGTATATTACGGTCCCTTTGACTGGGTTTATTCCAGTCATTACAGGTCCGCTGGGGCGACCTTCCCATCTTCCCAGATTTTGTTGTATTTGCTGGGGGGCATCCCGTTGTTGTATTAAATGTTTTATAATGCCAATGTGGCTTTATCCGGGTTTTCCTTGGGTAGGATTTTTCCAGCATAGAGTATTAAACCGGGGGCAGTATCCCAGTGGTTTCTGCATAGAGCTTTCTTGCAAATAACAGTGTTTTTGCATCTAAGATAGTTGTGATTTACTAGTGCCAGATATTCTGTTATGCCAAGTAGGCACACTTTGGGGTCCAGTCCCACTGGCTGCCCGTATTGTCGTGCATATATCTAATAATCTGCTGCCGGCACCCCTTGTATTTGTGGCATCTTGAATTAGGTGTAGAAAGTGCCAGGGGCCGTGTTACCAACACTGGGACACAGAGGACTTCTTCCCTGTCTAAAAACTTGCTAGTCTAATTGGGGCGAGGTATGCTCGTGTAGAATATACGCTGTGTCAATCCGTTCTACCCCTTTAGGTGGCATTTTTCGGTGCTGTCAACCCTCTTCCCATTCAGCGGCCCCTCTGGCCTTTCATTTTCCATGTGGGATCTTCTTTGTCGAAGGCCTGTATCGGGCGTATGGGTTTTGGAGATGGTATCAGATATTTTTGAAATAATTTTGTAGAGGTTTGTGGCATTAAGCAGGTCCGGGAAGTGGGTTGCTGTCTAAGTTGAGAGTATGTCCTTGAAACTGGGCCCTGAAAGCCTGCCTGAATCTTTAATATATAAATAAGTGGTAATTTTGGTATTTTTGGGGGGTTTTATTGGTCAAATGTTTTTGTAATTTTAATTGACTATTCATCAAGTAATGTGACAATCTCTTACTCCATATTTGTGCCATAATCTCAGGCCTGTGGGATGGGGAACTCGGAAGAGTATGATTTACACCATAATGGGGGTTTACTTGGTTGGAGTGGTCAAGTTTTTTCATGACTTGGTGTCGCAAAGTCTTAAGTCCTTCAATGCCTTTGGGTAGCGAGGGGTGGGGGGGTTGTTGGCTGGTGCCAGACATGTATATTAATATGTAATGGTTTAACAAAAAATCTGAGAGGTGTGTGGAGGTGTGATCAGGTTGGAGGAATCGGTGTTAGTTCGTCGTTTGATACATATGTGAAATTTGGGAGGCGATGTATTAGAGTCGAAAGTCAGGAGAGCCGGTCTGTTGGACGTTTCAGTGTCCTGCCAGTTTTTAGTTTTGACCTGCCTGTCCCACACAAAGATCTGAGAAAATGGTGTCGCATTACTTTAAAAATATTTGAGTGGTATAAGGATTGGGAGAATGCCCTAAGGAAGTACAGGACTTTGGGGAGGAAGTTATCATCTTTATAATGTTGATGCGCCTAGTTGTTCCTATGGGAGCTAGGACCGAGATTAGTTTTTTAATATAGCTGGATCAGGGGTTCCATGTTTAATGTTCAGATATTCCTTTGGAGACAAATGATTCGCTAGATATTTTTATTGTGCTGGATCTCCAGTTAGAGGCAGTGGCTGTTAAAGTGGTGTGGGGGGGGGGGGGGGGAGGGGGGGGGGCAGATCTTACTGGGAGAATTTGGCCAATTGATATAGTACCGGATTTCCCTCTTGTGTTGATTTATGAGGGCTGTATCTGGTTATGCCAAGTATAGTAGCATGTTTGTCAGCATATAAGCCGATTTTTTTCTATTTGGGTTTCCCACCCATAGGCCCTGGATCGCTCGAAGGGGTCGTTCGGCATTTTATTGCTAGGGGTTTCTACTATCCAAAGTGCATAGAGCATGGGGGAAAGTGGCAACCCTGCCTCGTTCCCCTTTGTATTTGAAAGGTAGCGGTGGTTATTACATTGGCTAAGATTTGGGTCCTTGGGGTGGGAATATAAGAGTTGGAAACCATTTTAATGAATCTGGGTCAATACCGTAGCCCCGGAGTAATCTTGCACAGGCATGCCACACAATCTCCTCTGAGTCCCACATGCCTTTGCGTCATCCAAGACTTACTATACATCTTGTAATTGGTGTTTATCGTGTGTGCTTGTCTTTCATATAGAGGAGCCTAGGTTGTGGGAGGTGTTCTCCAGGCATAAAGCCATTTTTGGCTGGATGGATTAGGTATTGGATGATTTTATTTTAATCTAGTGAAAGTAGTTTGGCTAGGATCTTTGATATCCTTTTGTAGGAGTGATATTGGTCTGTAGACTCTGGTAGTTGGGGTCCTTGCCTGGTTTTGGGATACGTGCCATGAGGGACTTGGACCTGGATTCTGGCAGGGTAGAAATGACAAATAGTGGAAAGGTCAAGTAGTCTTGGTGTCAGGGCAATCTTCATAATGGTATAGAACTCCGCTGGCAATCCATCTGTGCCAAGGGGTCTTTGTTGTGTTGCAAAAGAAAGGGGAATCTAATTTCAGTGTCTGTGATAGTTCCTCTAGTAGGCGACGGGTTGTAAACGTGGGAGTTAGGGTAATGGATTGGGTGCCAAGTGTGTTATGATTTACTCTGGGTGGCGGTTAAGTTGAGAGGAGTATAGATTTTAGTAGTCTGTGTGTAACTGGTGCGACTGCGTGTGGGTCAGTTACTGGGGTCCACCTGGGATTCATAGGTTGACAAACCGTAGGGGGTTTGTTCTCCTTGTTGGCTAGTAGCCGAAGCAGGTTCCCGCATCTCTCCCCATATTCATACCAGCCTCTGCGATCTAAAGTAGCGTTTTCTTTTTGGCCTTTGCCCTAGTTATTTCGTTCGTTACTCTGGTTTGAAGCTTGAGACTTCTGCGTTTTTCTATCTAGGGGGTTTGCTAACGAAATGTTGAACGCCCTGCTGTAAGTACTAGAGGCCCTCTCCTCTATTTTTCGAGGTATCTGTACTTATCCTATAATTGCAGATTTGATAGTCATAACTGCAATGCACATTTAAAAAAAACATTTTCCACACCTGAAATCGCATTGAGCTGTATTTACATAGTGTTAAAAAACATTTCCCATTCTGTAGATAACTCATCTTCCTCCTCCGGCATAAGGTCAACCAGAATGGGTTCAGCCTCCCTAGCTCGGGGTGGGATCTGCGTTGACCAATTAATTCAACACAGCAGGGGCATGGTCGGATAGAATCTTGGGGCTATTTCGCCTGCGTCGATAGGTAGTTAAGGTTGACTGCACCAATATCATGTCAATCTTGACATAGTGTTGTTCAAGTGGGAAGCGAAGTATTCTACTACAGCGCTAGGATGCACATTTCTCCACACGTCTACCAAATTGATCCCTCCACAAGCTAGCAACCTTGTTAGTGGGTTTGCTGGGGCTTGGCCATCTGGGGGGTGGATTTTATCACATGCAATATTCTGACTATGTTGAAGTCCCCAGCCACAATAACCGAACTCCTGGGAATTCCACCATAAAAGGTAGTGGCCTCTTGTAGTAGGACTCTTAATGTGGGTGGGACACAGGAGTCTAGGATATTAAATGGGAAGTCGACTGTATTTTGGGCATTAAATCAATACATAGGTTCCCCTCCTGTTCTAGCCTAAATTTCCACCAAGCTGAACGTGTGTCATTTTATTTTATGCTACTGCTACTACTCCTCGCGATGAGGATGTGAATTGGGAGTGTTCTCCTGCGGTAAGTCCCAAGGATGCAAGTCCCGGAGTCTGGTGGGAATGTTTCCCCTTGGGGTTTGGTCTAATGGACATTTGTAATCCTTTGTGATGCCACGTTGTGGTAATACTGGGCTGTTTTTAGCCATCAATGCAGGTTCTTGTGCAAGTAAGGATCTTGTGTGGTGGTTTCTGTAGGTACGTTAGCATTTGTAATCCACGGGTGTTTGGTTGGTTCGTTTCCCTAAGTTGGGTTCATAAACGCGGTTCCCTCGGTGAGGTTCGGGCACGAAATGGGTCTGATCCCTGTTTCCGACGGTGTTATCCTGTGTTCCTGCATTTAGAGTCCCGAGATGTAAGTCTGGTGGGAACTGTTGCTCCGGATGGGTTGGTCCATGGACCTTTGTAATCCTTGGGTGCCGGCGTGGCGGATAGTATGGGCTGTTTGGGGGAGCCTTCGATGCAGGTTTTGTACAAGTAAGGATCTTGTTGGTGTTTCTGTAGGACTTTAGCATTTGTAACCATGGCGGTGTTTGGTTGGTTCATTCCTAAGTTGGGTTCATAGGCGTTCCCTCGGTGGGTTTCGGACATGATGGGTCTTGATCCCTGTTTCTGGCAGAAGTCGGCGATTTGCTTTGTGAGTTGGTTCTTTCTGCGTGCGTTATTTGGAGTAAAATGTAAAATGGTTACCGAAGCTGGGGTATGTTGCAAGTATTTGTATTCCTAGGGGGTGTTGCGGGTTAGGGTGGATCTAGCATTTTGAGGTCTCTTTGGTGGATGTAAGAAGTGCACTTTGGTCAACCACGTAGTTTTGCAGGGTACGAGCATAGGCGTTTTTATATTTGCTGATCTCATCCTACTCTTGACATCCGTGAATTTTGCTCTGAGTTTTCTCTGCGTTTCAATTGAAATTTAGGAGATCGAGATTGTTCGTTTTGAAGAGGATATTGCCTCTTTCCCCTTGTGAGACGAAGTATAGTAGCAGGGTCCCTGAAGTTCGGCAAGTTTTTGCTATGATGGTTTGCGGTGGGCTCAAGGGGGGGGATTCACTAGGGAAGAGCTGTTTGCTCGCTTCGATAAGAATGTCTTAGATAAGCTTGTCGCTGCCAAACGTTTTATACAAAACTCTTCCAGGACTGGGTTGGGTCAGCTCCCTCACAGCTTTCTCTGGTAAGCCCACTAACCTTATATTGGTCCTACGGTGGCCTGTTTTCTAGGTCATCTGCCCTTGCCGCGCTTGGATTGCGGTTATTGTGCGCTGCTGGTCCTCCCCATGCGCTTGGATAGACTGTCGTTCCTACTCCGCTGTATGCGCACTCTGTGTCTGTCCCCTTTTGGTCGCGCAGTGTGTGTAGGTCTTGGCGATCAACGAGATGTCTACCTTTACCTCCTCTATTTTAGCTGTCAGGGTGGTCTGGCAGTTGGCAATAGCCTCCAGGAACTTTGTGGTTGTGTCTGGTGCATGTCCTCCACTGCGGTGAGTGATTCTCCTGGGCCTGGTGCGTCTTCCTGAATTTGTCAAGCCCCGGGTCAGTCCTGGGCTTTTTTTCCGCTGCTCACATGGCAGCCATATGCAGGTCCGGTTGTAGGTTTCCTTTTGTGGTTCGGTGGGTAGCGGGTAACCCTAATCTGCCTCATATCGGATTATGTCCGAGCCGGAGGGTGAGGCCTCATCATGTCCCTTCCCCAGAGTCATTCAGGCCACGGGCCCCTGCTGCACGCATTTTCATTTCCCGTCAAACTGCATTCAAAAGCAGCACAAATAATGGATAACAAGCACACTTTGCAGGTCTCTCCATTTTTCAAAAAAAAGGATTCGGAAGTTTTTTTGTCATTTCTAGTCCCCGCGGACTATAGGAAACACGCTGAAGAATAGCCACATCACCAGAAATCAAAAGATCTACTCCACCACATTATCTACTCCTGAACTCCCACAAAGTGTTCTTGGTCTGCCAAACGCAGAAAAAAAGGACACAAACAGATAACCACACACAAACGTAGCAACAAGAATCCAAGAAACTTGTTAAAATGTCATTATGACTGCGTTTTTAAGTTGGCGTTTTTGCCATCCCTAAATGAAACGAGGCCAAAATACATGGGTAAGGTAATTGGGTCCCTACACTACGGAAATGGTTTAATCTGTGTGATTTGAGATGCAGCAGGAGGATGTGAGGGGCTCCCCCTGCACATCCCGAGTACCGCTCAGAGGACAGTTAAGGGCAGGAAAGGGAAACCTTTTCACGCGAGAAAGTCACTCAGCTTCCATAACTCGTCACTGTTCTGGGACTATGACCTAGGCACCCTGCAGATGTCCCAGAAGTGTGACCTCTCTTAATAAACTCCCCGCGTGAACTTCTAAGTATCCTTAAGCCCCTCTTATTCTTGAATATATAGCCTTTGTCCTTAGTATAGGCATCTAATCGTGGTCTTTCGGCAAGCTATTGTCTACTACACAAAGAGCAGTCTGAGGGTTGGGAATAGCTAATTTTAGCAAAATAGCATTTCCCCACGCTCTACTTTTCACATTGTCATATATTCCACACATGTGCGTATGCGCGGAACCACATCATCGTATGGCTCATAGGAAACTAAGAACATTAGCATTACGTACTTTTGCTAAATTAGGCGTTTGGACCTTAAAAATAAATGTTTTGCTGTAGTATCGGCTTCCAAACACTAAACCGATGGTTTAAAATTGCAAAAATGTGACAGGCATCCTTACTGTTACAACCAGCCTTAGTTCCGCAGCCAACGGCTGGACATTTTTACAATTTAAACCAATGCGGGTAGGGGTTGGGGAGTAGGTGCCTACACTAAAGAAAATAATTATTATTTTATAAACAATATGCAAAGATGAGGGATCTCCGCAGGAGAGAGGGGGCTCCCCGCACATGACCAGGAGCCATCCAGGAGAAAACTGCTTCAGTATCCAGGACTGTCCTGCAGGTCACGCAGGACAACCGTTGGAGAAAAACATTTTGGGGTAGATATTCTTGTTTTAACCCTTTCAGTGCTACAGATCGATATTCACGTTCATGCACTGAAAGCTCAATTGATCACAGACGACACACGTTAAATCACACGATTGTGTGCAGTTCCCTTAAAAAAAAAAAAAAAAAATCCGCACCCCTAGCCCCCCAAATCTGCAGGAGGGGCATAGGACCGGGGGGGATAGAGCATACCTTGACAGCCATGAGCGTGAGCAGTCACCCCCGGGCCCACGAAGAGATGCAGAGCGGGAAAGGGAGAACCCCGGTGACGTCTGAGCTTCCTCCTTCACAGGGTCTTCCCCTAAGAGTTGTAAGATGCGTGCCCCGTCTGGTTGGGCTAGTCGGACTGAGGTACTGCCTGGTGATTCTCCATCCAGATCGCGATGACAGATACAAGCTATAGAAAAGCGGTCAGTGAGAGCGACGCTTTAGACTATACTTTTTGTGAATGGAAATCAATAAAGTCTTGCTACTTAGCAAAAGTGATACACACACCACCCTTTTTTTTTTAACCAACTAAAACTATAAATTGTCACTACAACAAAACGTTTGTACACTCGCCATGTTCCCAATGGACCACGGTGATTCAGGTAAAGTAAACGCAGAGTCATTATTTTGTCCGATTTGCAGGGAACTTAAGTCCTATGTTTAGTTCGGCAACTTTTGCAAGACACCGCCGGTACCAAAAAAAGACCGCGGATTGGGATTTTTTAGGCATCAGTAACAGTAACTCTGCAAAAAACTTGTGTGACTTCCAACTAACCCGGTTATTTCACAACCAATAACCACTAAACGAAGGCGCCGAGTTGTGTATGGAGGTGGGTGTGGCAGGTGTTTGATTTTTTTTTTTATTTGCGCAATGGTGCATGGGTTGGTCCGCAATTGAGTAGTGATGGCCCCGTCTCTGCACCATCCCAATAATCAACCGTTTGTGATTCAGGACATGTAGGATGATGCCATTTTTTACTTGCCAAGTGGATTTAGGTAGGATTTCAACTTTGAGTCCTTTATTTTATTTTTTTCACAAAATCTCCCTAAAATAAGCACAGAGTTCTAATGAAAAACAGTGTCTGGAATTCACTTCATGTACATCCAACGAACACAACTGAGCCGTTACTAGGGTGAGGTGTGGGAACAAACGTGCAGACGTTCACATTCACGAGTTGGCTGAATATTTTTGCTGTGTTTTGAGCAGCCAGGATCATGTCGCATTCCATCATTCGGCTTCACTTCCACGTCCGCGTGGTGTAACCACTGCATTATGGATACCGTTTTGATTCAGCGCATTTGGGAGATAATTTGGTAACTCTTTTTTTTTTACATTTCCATGGGATTTTAGCATGATTTCACCTTGTTGAAATGTTGTTGATGTTCTAGTCTTATTTTAGAAAATCTGTCGACCAGCTGCAACTGTCTAGAAGAACTGTGACCCCACACCATAGATAGATATGAGATAGGAGTTACCAGCGATGTGTTGGACTATCGTACAATACGCTGAGGTGTGTGAGATTTAGATACTTTTCACGGTATTCTGGGGGTTATTTTGATTAGGTGGGTGTGGAAAAAGCAGACTGTTCAATGTCAAAACTGGCTAATCTTTTTTTTGCAGGCTACTGATATTTATTGGCAATTGGTCACGCTCTCGGGTTAGTTTGGTAGCCATGTACACACCAATGAATGTGGCATAACCACTTATTCGGGAGGTGTTCATCTTTCATATTTGAGATGCGTTTGGAACTTTCCCTTCCACAGTTTTAGCTAAATTCGCATTTGATTTTGATCTCTGATTTTACAGTGAGGAAAAAAAGGAAAAATGTGAAAAAATAACTTACAATTGACGAAGAGCTGTGCCCAGGTATCGCATTTGTATTGAGACTTACACTCATCTAAATCCTGCGGGTGTGTAGTTTCATTTAAATATCTCGACGTGTGGGGATATTTTAGTTAATTGGAAGATATTCTATGGTTACTGTCAGAAGTGTTATACATTTCAAAATTTGGTTAATATTCTTGTAAGGTGCAGTTTTAGTTTGGGAGGTTCTCCGTCAAAGCTATGAATTCAGGGCGACCAGGGTAGGAAATGTGGGGTACCTACATATATTGTATCATTGTACTGGGGATTCAGAAAACTTTCTAGATCAAACAGTAACGTTGTGTGTGTAACCTTTAAGATAACTATAAGTAAAAATGGGAGCAAAGAAGAATCCATGAAAACTCCCATTGCAACAACCTTTGAACAATTTTTACATTTTTGACAATTTAACCCATTATACAGAAAATTCCAGAAAAATATAAATTCTGTTTAGCTGGTTAGAGTTACCACTTTGTGCTGAAAAAAACAATGGTAAAGTATTCCTACTGTACCAGTAGTCTAAACCGATTGAGGGCAAATTCATGTAAATTCTGCTGCACTGAGCGCAAACAGAAATTGAAAATTCTGCCGCAACTGAAAGGGTTAAAATCATAAACTGTCTGTGAGGAAACTTTAAAAAAAAAAAGAAAAAAACAATATCAAATCTCCCCCACTAATAATACTGAAAAAAGCCAATGGAAGTTGTTCTATTTATGCCGCAAATTTGTTAAACTAAGTTGCAAATGAATACTCACAATGCAAGATATGGAGTGGAAATTTTCTGCAAGACAGTGGATCCAGATACTAAGCAAACTCATGGATTGCTACTATGGTATCCTCTTTTTTCTTCCCTGTACCCACATGACATAACAATGCAGCGAAAAGTGCTGGCTAGAAATAATATGAAATACCCTTATTTTATAGGCATTATTTACAGTATATTGAGTAAATTAAGAAGAGCAGAGAGCAGAATGACATTATTGAAATTCTAAAATGATTTTGGGGGATTTTTGAAAAAATTTTCACCAAAATTTGACACTATTTTCAAAAAACAACTTTTGTTCATAAATAACTAGTGTGTAAAACTCAGGAACTTATTCTTATATCACAAGCATTCGAGCACCTACCTAATTTTTAGTATCGTAGATAAACACCCTGGTACGATGGGGGGGAAGTTACGCCCATTCATTCACCAATCATACAGCACACAGATTAACTTATCGATATTATACGACAGTTTATCGAAGTGGAATTATGCTGTCACCAAATTCGAAGAGCAGTGTGCATAGTAAGAACTAAGTAAACCCCCCTTACTGTTTCTATAAGAAATAAGAGGAGAAGTAGCCGCCTTGTGTGGTAATGAAATGCCCTGGTATTAATTGATCTACCATGGGAATGTCCAAAATAATCATTAAAGCACAACTCCCCCATTTCATAAATACCATCTTTATTTAGAAAGAATGGCCTCTTTAAATGTGTGATATTTCCTACTTGGTTCTCTAACATTCATTAGGTTTGCTGTATGCTACTGCATGATCATGAAAACTCGAGTAATTTTCACAAGGTAAACTCCCCCTCATTACGACCATCTTAGAAGGAGGCGTCTCTTTAAAATAATGTTGATATGATATAGTTTGTCCTATGAATGTGAGTAATTACTGTATGCCTGCTATGCTTTCTGGATCCTCAGGAAAATACAGCAATTTAGAAAATGCTGTAACTGGCCTTTACTGAGCTTCTGGGCGCTCTCGAAAGAGTAGACAGGGGATTAACATTCAGCTCCCAGTGGCTAGTTGTTGGTCAACTGTCAATCAACAACTGACAGTACTAAGCCGAAAACTACCAGAAGAAGCAGAAACATGGGAAACAGGACATTGGCAGATTCAGGTTAGATTTATCATATTTCACATTTTTTTTCAAACTATTACCGATTAGGGTTTTGGGGGGTGTAAGTTTTCATTTTAGGGCTGGACTTACCCTTAATGACCCTGTACTGAGCCTGAGCAGCTCAAAAGAGGCAGCTAGTGGATTAGCATTCAGTCATTGGCTGTGGGGTCAGTCAACTGTCACATCCATAATGGACCATTTGCTAGCTGGAAGAACCAGGAAGCAAAACAGGGTGTACAAGGAATATGTTTAAGAGACCATGCTTTAGGAAAGAGTGTTATTTGAGGTGGGGTTGTCCTTTAAGTTTGAATGGTGCACCTCAGAAGCTACAGTCTGCTGAAACAATGCACATAGTAAAGTGTTTTGTGCCCAACACCACATTTGATAAAAAGTAAATACAGCATTCAGCAAACACCCAAACACAACTTTGCGTGCTGGTTGGCTTGCTGTCGCACTATAAAAGTCCTGGGCAATGAGTTCACCATGAACCCTGTAAAACCATAGTATTCTAGAGTCAACATCTTAAGCTTGGAAATTCAGATTGCTTCCAGTACACGATTTCCAAGCAACCATGATCGACACGAGAGGCAAAAAAAAGAAGAGAAAAACAGATTATGCGTGGCACAGTGCAGACCAATATACAGAATATCACTAGTGTGTGGGTACCGTAACTGAGTTGGAATAACAACACATGGCACACGAACCTCAATGAACTGAAACAACATTGTAAAGAGGAATTGTTATAAAATTCTCAGACAATGATGAGATAAAGGCTGCAAAAAAAATGTTTCCAAACACAGATGTCGATAGATTTTGGTACTATTTTTTGTTACCAGCTATTATGACTCGAGTATATGAGTTGCGAATTTTCAGGCTTTAAAATAGTAGCCCTGAACAACCTAACCATCGCACTTATACTCGGGTTCAAGTCCCTAATGACTTGACGACAAATTCCTACAATTACAGATAGTCAACCAAGTGGATTGGCGTTGTGTTAACCTGCCTAGAAGTCTTGACAGGAGCTGACGCCTTTACACTCCCGCACTTCCTGCTATTTTTGGTGCTGGACTCACTACAGCACTGTCACTTGATGCTCTTAAACGTGACTGTGTTTCTCCTCCAGTCTTGGGGCCAAAAAAACATCTTCATACGTAACAGAACATTGTCAAAGAGACAGCTTAACTAACAACTCCACGGTGCATTTTAACTAATGGGTCAGACGAAGTCCTTACTTAGGGGGGTCAGAATATCCCTCTACTATAATGGGGGTCAGAGGGCCCTTACTATATGGGGTTCAGGAGAATGGTAATGATGGTAAGCTTAATTAAAAGTTACTTACCTTGCCCTCCACAGTGTTTAGAAACTGAAACTCCCAGCAACAAAGCATGCTGGGAGTTGGTAAGTTCCAAACATCTGGAGCGCCAAGAATTGGAGGTTACTGGTACTGGATTTGGCTATTATTGTATGGATTCATTTAGGGATTCTGCTGTACATTTAAAGGGCAACTAAAGCCTAAAAACAACACAGAATCAGAAGGCAGTAGTGGTTGATTAACCTGTTCTACCCGCTCGACTTACTACTCAGGTCAATCAGTTTTTACAATTTTTCAGGTAAAAATAGTAACCTCGACTTATATTCAATTTGGACGACTCTATACTCGAAGTTATACGGTAAATAATGAAAAAGTGGATCTGTGTAGCTTTTTTAAAAATCCCAGTTGAGATTTTTAATATTTAGTCATAGTAAAAGATAATCATCCTGAGTGTCGACCAGATTCTCACACTTCTACCACTTGATTAGTAAATATCACACCGAATCTTATTCCAGCGCATAAAATTAACCGTATGGGTAAATACCACAAGCCGTGTACTACTAATTATCTTATAGATTTGACCCTCAACAAAACTGATAAGGTACCCTTGTCTATGAGTGTGATATTCAGTTGTGTAATCTTCACCTTTAAATCGATCAGTACATTGTCAAATTTTCTGACTTCTGAGGTCATGGTCAGGTTACTCTGTGAGTTATGAGTGGAGGAAAGGAATATAGGTTTGGGGAGCTAGAGAATTTTCTGAGCAATGTGCAAAAATGTTTTCAGGGTCTGTGACGCTGAGCGTGCTGAACACCACCCACCAGATACCTGCAGAATAAAGACTGGCCGTATGTTTGGGGCCTTCCCAACATTCCTGAATGTTCAAGCAATTCCTGCAAGATCTTTTGGCAACCAATACTCATGATATAATGTCAAAACAAACCAACGTGACTTAGAGCAGTGAATTAGTGAACCCTTTGTAGATTGCTGAGTTGCCCAAACTCATACCCCAAATCCCCACTTTTTTTACTGCTATTCCCACACGCGTAGATCTTTAGGTATGAGTATGCTGTTAAAGTCTTACGTTTAGGTGAAACGCTGCAGCTTTCCTATGCCCTCGCAGAGCCTACCTTTGCAGCATGCCTGACATAGTTTGTGTCCTAGCTGTAAGTTAGACTCCGCGAACTGCAGAAGATTTGTTTTGCCTCGTTCCTTTTTCACGCTCACACATGTAAAGGGCTGTTCATTATCCGTGTGTTGCTTCCTTGTCCGTGGAATGCGCGACTTTAGTGGCTTGCAAGGCGTGTGCGCACAGACATCCCACAGCACGCTAGGACAACGTCACAATGCACACCACGGGAGCGTCATGCGGGCGCGCCTGGAACGAAACCTACGTGGCTCGCTTACCATCTGAGGCTGAAAACCAGGAAGGAAGCTACAAAACTCTCTGAGGGGCGGAGCTAACCATTCAGCTAGTCACACGCAAGATGTCAGCAACAGTTGCAGCTGCAAGGGTGGTACTCGAGGGGCAATAGGGGAAAAAAAATGACAACGTTGTTTTTGCTGCAGCTTCCCAGCCTAAACTTACTTGATTTTGAACGCTCTATATTCTTTAACCTGAATACAAGATTTTTCCTTTAGCAAAACAAGCACTCAAATGGACCCAATCGACCAATACAGTAGCATAGGCTGATTATAGATTACCCTCAGTAATCCTTCTACATTAACCACAGAAGTCTTGAGATCCAAAACAGTGACACCAGCAGAGCTGAATGTTATAGATGTGACCTCATCTACTTCAAAGACAGACGCTTACACTTGCTCTCCTGGTCTTTTCCTGGTAACAAAACATTTGTAAAACTTGCTGGTATAAGTTGCCAACATGAGAGGGTCACATACCGTTGCATAGTTCGCCACCATGTGTGCAGGAATGTCAGCAGTAGAACACCACATACATCGGATACATGTCATGATTGGGATTTAACATTTATGTCCAGAATGAAATTCACAATCAAGTAATATCCAAGCATGTATGGCTAGCCTTTAAAGGGTAGTGCCACCCCCCGAAGAAAATGTTTCCACAAAGTTAGGGGGAATATCCACATTTAAGTCTGCCTCCCTTTCATTTTGGGTCCTACTGTTAGGGATAATTTGGTCTAGTGGGGTGACTTGCCCCCATTTCTATAGGGTGCAGAGGCGAAGATATATTAATAAGATTTATGGAGTATCTTTATAGAGAGTGAGGAGGTTAAGGTAGTAGGAATTTAACAGAGTTTTATAACTAACTGTGATTAATTATAGAATGCATTGCAAGGGCGTTTTCCTGTTTTAAGGCATATGTGCCACCCCACCAAAACGTAATTCCCCACCAAACCCACTACTGGCCCCATCCTTCCGTACCCAAGTGGTAGTGTAATAGTTTTACTCTCACATCCCCAGCTCCATAGGGTTCGCCTTGTAGTCCCCCCCCACGCAAGTCCCAAACAAAACCTGCCCACCAGGGCTAGCGAACAGAGGTCCAATATAGGACTCTGCCTCCTACCTGGCCTCCGGGAGAAAGATTTTGACATGGTACTACAGCCCTTATCCCCCTCCCGTTCTATCCCCTCCCGTCTACTATTACCTCTCCTATCTAAACCCCTTTAATACATTATTCCCCCATGTACTCCCCAGCCCCAACCGCACGTTTGAATTTTTTAGGAAAGCTTCCCAAACTTCTTACTCTACCTCATCCTGTTCCTCCGCGGCACTGGAATGACCGCAGCCGCGTCCGCGTGATTGCTGCTCCGACTCAGCCAATCAAATACGCGGAATGCCGGTCCGCCCCTCTGCTTGCATTCTCGCACAGCAGAGGGCCGGCAAGCGCGGCCGAAGGAAAAGAGGGGGAGGTAGAGTGGAAATAAGTTTGGGGGGCTTTGTAAAAATAAAAACAGCGGTTGGTGGGGGGGGGCTGGGGGCACCAGGGGAAGGCAATAATTAAAAAATAAAATAAGGGGGGTGGACATACCCTGTATAGTGTACACATCTGAATGCTGACCCAAAAAATTCCACAATTAAGTGCATATTACAATCATTACTACTGTGTTTATTTTTAGCGTGCCAGATCAAACAGCTTAGTGAAACCAACAGAAATTAATTGTACCAGACTATGCTGCAGAACTCACAGCTGAAACTAAAATACCCAAGTCCAAGGAGAGAAGAACTAAACTCTTATTAAACTTAACAGTACTGATCCCATTCCCCAAATAATTTAAGTAAATCTGTGTTTTGATACCCACAGATGGCGCATTCCAGCAGCAGAAGAATGGATCAGAAGGGGCATCACAACAATAGGACAATTGATACAAATGGTATCATTAAAGATTATGATCCTTAGCCACTGAACAAACTGCCCCCTCCTACCGCTTTCACACCTACAATCAAACATTGTATATATATACGGAATTCCGTGGGGAACTGCCACAAACCGTCCACATCAAATTTTGTACCCTACAGCGCTCCACACAAAGAGGGCTAATATCACAAACTACACACATCTAAATATAAAACAGCCCAAAAGAACGAAATTTATCACTTAAAGACAAATGGAGTAAAAACCTACCAACAATAACCGAACAGCTATTGGACATAGCGACCCCCCAGACAGACATCCCCCCCGCAGCGAACAACAGATCTCATCATTTTATATTGTCCACCAAGCTTATATGTCACCAATACACACTGGCTCGTGTAAAAAAAAAAAACCAATGGATGCCTCCTGCCCAAATGCAAGTACATAAATGCCACATTTTGGCATTTATGTGGACTGCCCCCAAATCAAAACTATATGGACAAAAATATTAGAATATCTCTCAAACAAAATGTCAATAGAGATTCCATAACACGAGGAGTGTGGCTTGGTTTGTGGAAAGGATGAAGAATGGCCCTATCATATCAAACTCTACTACTGGAACTACTCTTCTATGCAAGGAAAGGATAGTGCTAAATTGGATGTCACCAAACAGCCCCAAAAGAAAACAATGGATACAACTAGTAAACATGACTTAGCATACCACAAAATCTATTATCCATAGAAAGATGCCCGAATAAATACAACAAGGTTTTGGAAAACCCTGGATAGACCTGGGCAACAACTAAAAACTGGGATGACCTCCCCACCACCCACCCCAATCTCCTACCCAATTAATATTAACCAAATGCAACACGATTAAAGATATTGTTATAGACATTGATAAGTATTAAGCGTAAATAAGAATGACAAGAAACCGCAACAACCTATAGTAAGTTGGTAAGGTGACCCTGAGGAAGGGGGTTGGACCCCCGAACCGTTTCTTGTATTTTGGCCATTCATTGTTTTCAGCACTAATAAATGAGTATTGTTTAAATACTATATGGAGTGTGCCTTCCTATGAACTATACGTATCTAATTAACTTACCTGCATTGGCACAGGTTGTGGATAGAGCACCTCCAATTTGCCTATCAGAACCATCACATTGGATTGAAATTGAAAGCACAATGTATAGTTAATGAATGTGCACAATGTTATAGTTAAATGAATGTATATAGTTACTAGTTTAAAAAATTAAACAATAAAACTCAAAAGTACACAAATGTGTTTTATCAAATCAATGAACGAAAACAACAATGTATCATTATAACTGAAATGTAATGAAACCCATTCCATGCTTTTGAAACAAAATCAATCAATTTAAAAAATCTGTGTTTGAAACCAGCTAGAGACCTACCTACAGATGCATTAGATAGTAAACAGACTAATTTCCATTATCCAGCTGTAGAGCTTGGGCTAGTCTTGCGTTGCAGACATGCTAAAGGCACAATCTTTTTCTGAAAAAATAAAAACACATTATAAAGCTCACATCACATCACTTTTCATTCATAAAATGAAAAAAAATTATGCTGGCCCTGTGTGGCCCATTCATTTTGAATTTTGACTGCAACATGAGATTGACCAGGCAGTTGCCCATATGTCAGCATGTAAACTGTGTAGTTGTATGGCCAGCATCAGACTCAAGCATACAGAACCTGCGTGTCTTGGCACAACTCCAGAAGACAGTCTTGACAAACAAGTTTTTTTTACATCTGTGTTTCTAAGGAGATGATAAGATTTATTCACAGACCATATTTATAACAAAAGAAAGAAAAGGAGCCTTTCTTGAGATGATTTAAGAAAGTTCAGGAAAGGATTTTCTATAGGACAGAATTGTTTAACTACAACAAAGAAAGTATAGTGTTATAGTGTATATAGCAAGAAAACTGTTTTTTTGACCACTGGTCACCACTTAAAGGGACATATACTGAAAAAATGACTGCCTTATCTTAATCTATAATTGAATACATGTAAGTAGCACTTACTTGATTTGCGGTGTTGCTGCATGCCTTCAATCCAGCACACATTTTGTTTAGGACAGTTTCCCCTCCCCTTTAACCACTCCCACTTCCATTTGACTGACTTTTTCCCCCACAACCAACTGTCAATCAAGCCTGCACACAGCATACCGAGCATTTCAACTTGTCACAACTCTGTCCACCATTCCCAGCTACAGTAAAACACTCACAGAAGAATAGTTTTGAAGCAAGGAACATGCTGAATATAAGAAGTTTTAGATTGATATCTAAAGAAATAGGGGGCAGATCAACAAAAATATACAGTGGTGGTTGGGAAGAATTATATTTCACAGTTATAGTCAATTTAAAATAAAATTAGGATTTTAAAAAGGAACCATTAATAGTTGTACCTTCTAGTAACATATATCGTATGCCATAGTGATTGGATCTCTGAATGGGATCTGCTGTAGTCACTTGTATTTCTATGGTTATCCATCATTAACAGATAATAGAAGTTCAGTGTTATTACCACAGTCAGACATGCCATAAGGTATAAGAGCACCACACCCGTAAATACATAACTACATGGTGAGCTTATTACAAATGATTGTGACTGGCACGTGGCAATTTCTATTTTTTGTTCTTTCCAGCTCCCACCCCTCCCATATCTGGAATGAGATGAGCGAGTTTCATTCAGTGAAGGGGCCACAGTTGTGGTGATTGCGTCAGATACACCCACCCTGCCCCCCACCTTACCATGTGTTCTGTAACCACTGAGTTTCACATTTTCAGCCCGATATTGGCCTCACGCAGGACCCTTTATCCGTGAGGGTTACCCTCGCTCACAAACAGGCTCATGTCTCGTTCAGTCTTCCAAGTCTCTTACAGGTAACCATCTCCCAGCTGGATGCAACAGAGAAGAAAGCCCAGAAACAAGGTGTGTCGCAAGGAACATGGGAGTTTGTATCTTTATCAACGATCCAGCTGTAATAATAAGTGCAGGCGAACTACTGATCCGTCATGCAACGCGGCATTGAGATTGTCGTAATGCGCATGCGCGATGTGCTCTGTTGCATGTTCCGGACGTAACGTTTTGGACTCATTGGTAGACGTTTAGTTCCAAATGAATTCCAATGTCAACTTATTATAGTGTAATATATTGCCACATTGTAATAGATTAGTTGTAATATTAATAACATATATATGGATATTGTATATTACTTATAGGGATATTTTTTGTATATTATATATCTTATATACAGTGTAAGGTATATTGTATATAATATATACAGTTGAAGGGATATTGTATATGAAAATATCTTATATTACAGTATAAGGTATATGTATATGAATAATATATTTATACTGGAGGGATATTGTATATGAATAATATATTACAGTGTAAGGGATATTGTATATGAATAATATCTTATATTACAGTGTAAGGGATATTGTATATTAATGATAACTAATATTACAGTGTAAGGGATATTGTATATTATCAATATCTTATATTACATTCTAAGGGATATTGTATATTATTAATAACTTATTTACAGTGTAAGGGATATTGTGTCATGGGCACTTTATTGGCCAAAAAGGACGGCCATTCGTTCGGGGATCGTTCCCGACCCTCCGGGCGGATCGCCGAACGATTCAGTAAAAAAAAGCCGAATTCAGTTAAAAAAAGCCAATTCGAACCTCGCGGGAACTGTTGATTTTAGCTGCATACTCAATCGCGAGGAGGGGTGCTTGGCAGATGAATCGTAACAAAATACTGTTAATTTTAAGGGCCATGTCCACCCCAAAACTATAATGCCCCCCAGTAATGGCCCCATCATGTAGGTAGGAAAATCCTTTATCCTTACATCCCAGCTCCATAGGTTCTTCGTAGTCCCCCCCCCCCCAACACCCAAAAACTTGCCCACCAGGAGGACAAGCAGATAGGACTCTGCCTCCTGCTGTCCTCGGGACAAGTTTGGCATGCGTACTGCAGCCCTTCTCTCCCCCTCCCTCTCCCCCCCGATTAGGATTCCCTACCCCTACCATAAAACCTTTACATATAACATCCCCCTGTCCCCCCAGCCCCAACCGCTATATTTTTATTATTAGAAAGTGCCCCAAACAATTACTTAACTCTCCCTCTTTCCTCCGCGCACTGAATCTCCCGGCAGCCGCGTCCGTGATGGCTGCCGCTCAGCCCAATCACAGACGTGACTGCTGGTCCGCCCCTTTGCTCCATTTTCTCGCAAGCAGAGGGCCTGGCAGTGCGCGGAGGAAAGAGGGAAGGTAGTAAAGTTTGGGGCACTTTCTAATAATAAAATATATCGTTGGTGCTGGGGGGATGGGGATGTTATATCAACAAAAATTTCAAGGGTGGACATGCCCTTTAAAAGTTAAATATATAGAAGAAAACTGACAATGATTTAATTTCTTTTCCAAAACCCCATATCCTCCTTTAAACATGTCAGTTAAAAATCTTATGGGGTCAAATGGTGGATTGGCTAGGGTATGGGAGCTGCAGTGGATAATTTCTTATAATGATTACCCAATAATATAGCTGAGTGATTATTATAGTATATAAGCCACTGCTGCTCCCAATATAATTTGATCCTCTTGTGTATTAAATTAATATTTATATTACAGTGTAATGGACACGTATCCTTGTATATATAAATATATTACAGTGTAAGGGATATGTTAGTTTTGTAAATCAATGATTTTTTTGTTTGATTTGTGTGGGTTTTTTAGTTTATTTTTGCTGTTTGTTTGTAGTAACTTCAGTACCATTAAAAAGGGGGCACGTCTGATGACTGGTGTAACCCTTCAGAAAATCCCCACAAATTCCATGCTTTCTTCCAAACAAAAACTTATCTTCACAAAAATATTCTCCAAGTCAGACTTACAGTACAGCTTTTGTCTTCATTGATTTTTTTGGTCTTCAATGGGGAACCACATCTGTAAATCAACCTCCGAAAAATTCCCTGTTTCTTGCTGTTTCTCAACATTTCAGCATATAAATAACTTTTTTTAAATTGAATGTAGCTGTATTAGTGCACTTGTAGCATACAAAGATGTTGCTACAGGATGTATGTGTCTTGTATATTGTAAAAGTTTTTTAGTTGCCAAGATGATGTAAAGAGCTAAGAAGGAAGGAACCTCCGAAAGCTAATCTATTAAAAAACTATGTTAGCGCAAAAAAGAGTATCACATACTATACTTTCTCATTTTTTTGTACCTTTTTAAAGTCCCATTACCAACCCCCCCCATCAAAATTTCCATAACCATAACAAAGTAGTATGTTAGGCACCATATTTATCTCTATACAGGCTTTAATAAACATTCAAGAATGCCACTACTAACTTGCTGCCCCTAGGCTAACTTCGGATTTTCTGCTCGGACATCCCAATGTCTCACTAAATAAAAAAAAGGTCCGGGGGTCTACAAAACAACAAAAATGTCTATACATGCTTTACCTGCTAATTCCAAGACTTCAATGGCTGAGCTAGGACAGTATGCACCAGTGCCCCAGTGAGCTGTTCCCCAGGAAGACGACTTAAATGCTTTATTATCCTCATTTGCTGGTGATTAACACAAGTTGTGTTTAGTTGAGAAGTGTCATAATATAGTAGATAATCACCCCCAACTAATTTAAGGATAGTAGAAGTCACGAGAGTTCCGTGACCAAAAAACACGAGGCCGCAGGCCGAGTACCCTTTTATCAGGGCACGGAACTCCGTGACTCTAATATCCTATAATTTACAGTTCGGGTGCATTATTATTATAACCTCTTCTGTTTCCTTCTCCTGGACCTGTAAGATTATAAGGCTATATAATCTTACAGTTCCTCCCATAGAATCCACTAAAGGGGTAGGTTATATGTTTATAATCCACCCCTCCTGCTGATCCCAATGGGATCCATCTGTAAATTATTCCTTTATAACGGTTGCCTATTAACAGTAGCACGACGATTCTAACCAGGAAATTTAGAGTGCAGCAACCCCTAACCCCAGCACCACCCCTCCCCCTGCAGCAATTACCAATTAACTACAAGCCGCAATGTTACCTGCATATGCGAACATCCTTTAACTGCGCGGAGACTTAATAATATGACAGACAGGAATATCCGCTTCAGTAACTGTCCGAAATGAGGCTTTGTCACAAGTTTGGTGAAGTTATGTGTGCAGAGCGAATGGGTAAGGTAGGGGGTTATGATGTCACGTCAGAGTTTCCTGGTCTGAGTTCAGTGGCTGAAAATTTAGTGCACACATTTTTTTTAAATAACCTGGCTTAGGATGAATGGGTGTGAAGATCAGGGATGAAGGCGTTGTTGGTGCTGGGGGGTGTAAGAGCAACGGAGGGGGGGTAGTGGGGGGGCTAGATCAATGGAGGGGGTTTTGTGTGTGGTGTGGTGGGGGCTAGAGCAATGGGGGTCATGTATATAATAGGTGAGGTTACAATTTTGGGCGAAATGGTCATATTAAATGATAATGTTTCCCCCTACAGAAAATTAGATATATAAATCACCTCGGAGTTCCATGCCCTATATAAAAAGTCAGTATGTTGCCTCTCGCTTTTTTATGCTCACGGAACTCCTCAGTCACTTCTAATATCCTTATAATTTACAGTAGGGGGTACATTATTTACTATATAAATAACAAACTGTCATAGAACATAGATTCTGCGAGCCAAAATCATCCACTCTTGATAAACATCTTCATTACACTTAGGTTGCAGTTACTTTTACATACAGTTAACCCCTTCTTACCATTTGACAGTGTGCTTCAAAGTAGATCTTTGGACAGTTTATTCTTTTCTGGATAAAGAGTCATAAAGATAAGATTTTACTTATTTCAACAGGCAAACCTTTGGTTAGACTTTGATAGAATGACAAGTAATATGTCTTTTAATTAGCAATCAGGGCTGTAAGTTGGGAAATGTTTTTGACCATATTCATCTTAAATACAGTGTACACCAGTGAGTCCTTGTTAATTGTATTTCCAGCGGGAGTACTCCTAAAGGGCATCTAAACCGAAAAATAGGTTTTTTTAAATTGACCATAACTGAAAACTATAATTCTTCCCACCGCCACTGTTATCATTTTTTTGTTGATCTGCCCCTATTTCTTTAGATATTCAATCTATTTTATATTCAATTTAAAAGTATACAGTAGAAGCTGTATATGATCTCTGTATGTTGGTAGATATTTGGTAACTAGAGCTCGATAAAAAGGAGAACTAGCTAGTTAAAAATTTAAAAGGATACAACTGAACTGAACAGAGAATTTGGTTGAAGCAGAGCACATAGGCAGAAACAGGAAGGTGATGTTTGTCACCATAAAGACTCCTATCGGCCTTGCACAGAGTGTGTGCTTTCCTCTTAGTGCCTGTTGATGAGAAACACTGTGTGAACTGCATTAAGACACATAACAAATTATTTATTTGCTACCTTCTATGTATTTAAACCAGCCATGGTAGGATATCCGTGACAAGGAAATATTTCCACTCTGTTTGACTTGACTTGGTAAGTAAGAAACGTATTATAAATGTTGATGAGCTGCCACAATGGAGTTCATTAGACTGTTACTGTTTCCGGGCTTTTTACTATAAAAATTGAGGAGTTGTTTAAGTCCTGTTTTATTTTCCTGTCATTTATTTTTAACTTTCTAGTTTATTATAAAAACCTAGTGTTTAAATAGAATCCCCAGTTCAGCAGGAGAGAATCTAGATTTATTTCTAAATTGTAAAAAATTAAAATTATTGTGCAAACCACATATTGCAACAACGATGTCTGTGTCATTTAGATACAAATTTGAGTTGAGGCATCTAAGAGCTCTTATAAGAACTCCAAGAGAGGCATTTATAGTTTGTTACTTTGCTGTTAACCTATTTAATGTTCCTACACATATATAAATGCTCAACCCAAATAAATTTCATTTCTTAAAATTAAGTTTAGCTGTGACATCCCTGTCACACTACCAGGCTCTGAAGGAATGGTGTGGGCATCTCGGGCACAGTACCTAGAGGTTTAAGTCCTCAACCTGGTACTATTATGGAAGGAAGCTTTGTTTGGGGTGTCGCCCTTTAATTACCGAATTGTCTCAATCGTAGTCAGAAGAAATATGGGGCCAAGGTTAGCCTTGTTGTACCCAACTCAGCTGATTTTTTTTTTTTAACATTTTAAAAATACTGTTGTATGGTTTGTGATTTCTTACCACAACTCACATGCTGCTATCAGTACAGCTAATACTCATCATTGATGTAAACAACTAATTTGTTAATTCCATATTGGTCATTTGGTGGATCTGTCAATGACCATCTCTATGCATGTACAGTGATTTTGTTGATTCTATTTTAAAACTGTGCCAGATAATTGTGTTCTGGCATGGAAAGAACATGTGTTCTTTGAGATGAACAGTTTTGACTCCATTGCCCACACAGGCATTTTCTGATCTTGTCTCAACAGTGTTTCGAATGTGACCCCTTGATAAAAGGGGATTGGATTTTTACTGGATTATTATGGTGTGTTTCTCTCCATCCCTTATTTTGACTGCATTATTCTGATCTTACATTTTGGAATGAGATACTGCAGAAGTTTCTCTGGATGTGTTTTTACAAAATGTGCTTTTACAATAAAGAAGTGCACTTTCTTTATTGTGATTTTGATGTGGACTGGGGAGGAGGTGCAGTCAGCATGGGACAGCCTTTGGAGGAGTGTTTAGTGAGTCCTTTACAAAATTGCATTGTCAAGTCAGCTGTGTATGGGCATTTTTATTCTCTAATCTGTAAGAAATTTTATCAAATATTATTTATCTAATTTGAAGGCATGACCACCCTTAAAACAAAAAACTGATGACTTGTCAGTTACTGCCCGCAACCCAAACTGCTATTTTTACCCATTTACTTGCATGCCTTTGTAACCAGTATTTAGTGATGTGTTCTATTCCTCTGCTCATCGGGCCTTTTATTTTTTTGAGCAGTGGCAGGTAGGCAGAAGGTGAAGCAGCAGTAAATCATTGCTTCATGTTATGGCAGCACAAATCCTTGATGACCTGTATGGAGGGAGGGGACAGCTTACTCAAGCAGAATGGGGATAATAATCCTTAAGGGTACTCCATTCCTAAAATGGAGTGGAAATTTTTTCAGTTTAATTGAACATTCCTAGACAGGTCCCAACCGAGCACTCACTGTGCACACAGTGCAAGCTCCTCGATCTGTCAGAGGAACTGCAGAGGAGGTAAGACATAGCCCTTTTACCTCCCGTTCTTCAATTAAACTGAAAAAGCGTCTATTTACGAGTAGAGATACCCTTTAAATATCTGGTTAGTAATGCAGGTATAAAGTGCAAAATATATTAGTTGGGGACAGGTACCTGACAATTGACCATTTTTTTGTTTTAAGGGTGAACTTAGGAAACAAACAGGGAGATGCAATATCCCGCGCTAATGAAAAATAAGCGCTAAAATCCGCTAACTATGTACTAAAGTCTTAGCAAAGGTTTTGCAGTGCCTGCACCATGCGCAATTTTTTTTCTTTGCGCAACGCAAAGAGATGCATCAAGTTTTTGCGCTAGTTTTTTGACACAACACACCTCTTCAATGGTGTCTTTAAAATACGAGAAAAAGGTCACAACTTACCGCAAGGGTTTTTGCAATCTATTAACGGTCACAAGTGATTAATACTGGAAACGAGTGCTTGTAGGTTGTGATAGCGAAATATATTGCATTGTATAATGTATCAATGCAGTGGCTTAACTAGAATCACATGGGCCCCCAGAAAACTGATGGGGCCCCTATCAGTTTCTTATCTCTGATCTGTCCTCTGAGTTGTTTCTTGCATTGCCTCCCAGCCCATCAACACTGGCTGATGGTCGGCCCCTGTTTGCAACTTCCTGCAAACGAGACGCTAAGAGAGCGCCACAGGAGTGAAGGCAGGGGAGAGCTACCTTATATAAAAGTTAAGTTTTAGGTGGACATGCCCTTTAAGAATGGAAGGAAAGAAGTTTAGGCTCAAGTTTGGAAAGGGTTTTACACAGTGAGAACAAAATGTATGGAACTGTCTTCATTGTGCATAGTTATGGCAGGGCTATAATAGTATACAGTAAAATAAAGCTGTATAAGTTTCTAAATAATGAATGTTACATGTTGTTACTGGTTTTAATACAAATTGGAGTTAATCCAGTGATATTTCTGACCCCCCCATGCAGTTGTTTTTTTATTTTTTTTTACTTCCTCTGGATCAACAGTTAGCAGGGAAAAGGGTATTGCTAGGTAGGTTGGACTAGATGGATGTATGTCTTTGTTCAACCTCAAATACTATACTATACTATACTATACTATACTATCTATACTATACTAGAAATATTGTCATTGACATAACAACCTAAGCCACTAGAGTTATTCAGGTGTCGGTATTGTTAGGATGTCATTTTTCACAAAATGCTAAATCAAACTTCATTACCATAGAGTTAAAGGGACAGTTGGTCCAAAAAAGTTTTAGCCCAAATTCACATGAAACAAAATGTTTGTGGTGGGAATATACAGGACAAATCCAGTCTGATATCCTGATAATGCCTCCCCACTTGGCTATAAAAACTATTGTCGTTGTCACAGCACATCTTTGTAAAAGCTATTTGCCAATAAACAAATTACTTAAGTTGTACAACTACTACTCATTTAACATGAAACAATATCAGGGTTATTCAATAAAGTTCTTATCGTTTAAATATGTGCTAATTTTGCCCCAACCAATCAGATGTTAGCTTTCAAAAGTTAAATAAGATCTGATTGTGGGGGCAAAATTAGCACCATTTTAAGAACTTTTATTGAATCTCCCTATATGTCTTTTATTCATATGTAATTTCCTGATTTTGTTATGTGTGGTGTTTAATAAGTTACTTACACAAACTTTGTTACTCTCCATTGCCACATTTTTGAACCCCGGGTAAGAGTTATCTAGGGAGGTACAGAACCCTACGAAGGAATGTGCACTGGAATTTAAACTGTCAGGGTTTATCAATAAAAGTTAATATCGTTTAAAATGGTGTTGATTTTGCCCCAACCAGTCAGATATTATTTAACTTTTTGAAAGCTAACATCTGATGGTGGGGGCAAAATTAGCACCATTTTAAACGATAAGAATATATTGAATAACCCTGTGTATCTTAATTTTCATATTAAATACTAGCAGGAAAAATGTCCCTTACACTGACTCACCCAACCCGTTTTAGGAACAAACAGAAAAGAATGTCTGACTATCACCGTTTCATAGCAATTCAGTATTTTATGATAAGGAAGTACAGTATTTGGCTAATTTGAGTAAATGGTCTAATTGAAGGTTAGCATATGACCCTGGTGTTCCATGCTACTTCTCCTTGAGGCAGTACAGGGTGGAGTCCTTTTTAATGCATGAAGACTATAAAACAAGAGGAGGATACCGTATATACTCGAGTTATAAGCCGACTCGAGTATAAGCCGAGGTACCCATTTTTGCCTCCAAAATGGTTAACCCATGATTGACTCGAGTATAAGCCGAGGGTAGATAGTTGCCTAATACCATTCCATGTAGATGTTTGGAAACTACAACTCCCAGCATGCTTTTTTGCTGGGAGTTGTAGTTTCCAAACACCTATAGTAGAAAGGTATAGGTGCACTGTATACCACCCTAGACCCCCCAGTTTTCACTTACCGTACCTGGCCAGTCTTCACTTCCAGTCTTCAGTCTTCATCTCTCCAGTCTTCATCTCTCCAGTCTTCATCTGTCCAGTCTTCAGTCTCACCTTCAGTTTCAGCTCTCCGCCGGTCTTCAGTCTTCAGTCTTCAGCTCTCCGCCGGCTGCCGCTCGCTCTGTGCAGTCCCAGTAGTCTCTTCGCGCTGCGCGATGACGTCATCCCGCCGGCGTGCGCGATGACGTCATCGCGCACCCGCGAAGAACTACTGGAACTGCCGGTTTCTCCTCCTGATCGCGGCCGCAAATGAATCAAGGTAAGTTTTTTGCTTGACTCGAGTATAAGCCGGTCAAGGTTTTTTGTTATTTTTAAACCTAAAAAACTCGGCTTATACTCGAGTATATACGGTATTGTTGCCTGTTGGCCACCATTTCAGCCAGACAGGCCACACAGCTGGAATATTAAATTTCTTGGTTGAAGGGAAACACAAGACAAACTGGACTCAACATTGACTTGAGCCATTTAAATCTCTATCAGACACTTTATAACCACTCTCTCTCCCTACCAATTATTCTCCACCCCCGTTCACATTCCAATTATCCATCCCTTATCTTTTACTGTTTGTTTTATATTGCTATCATCACCCCAATGGTATTATGTGTTCTTGTATAAGTTGTAAGGTTCGTACACGTGTGATTGCGGGTGCCGACCTGTGATGCATGTGTAGGAAGTCCATTTGGGACGTATCTGTCCGTGTATAGGCACTTTATCGGACGAAACAGCCGTTCCTTCGGAGATCATTGCCCTATCCGCTGGACGGATCTCCAAAACGAGCGGCCGTTTTGGGGTGATAAAGTGCCCATACACGGCCAAATATCGGTGAAAAGGGCTTCGTACCAGGTGCGTCGCGGGTCCACCCAGATCGCACGTGTTACGAACCTTTGGTTGCCAGTAGAGGTAAAGATCTGAAGAAGGGAAAACCTAATTTGTTAAGCTAATCTATAAAGAAAACTATTGTTAGTGCAAATGAGTATCACAGAGTATCTGATCAGGCAAAAACTGGGCAGGTGATCAATTGTCATGTGTTTACCTTACCAGCCTTAGATGGGTAAACAAGTATGATCAGCCGTCTAGAAATGTATGGGGCATTATTTTAACATTTGTATGGGTAAAATTAGTATTTGTTCTTCATCTAAAAACGCATTAATACACATGTACAAATTATATTGTATAGATTAAAAGGTACAGTTAAACAATATTAAAGGTATGTCCATCAAATATAAGTTGGTTTCTAATCTGATTTACTGAAGAACAGGAGGTAATTGCACTATCTCTTACCTCCTTTCTTCAGTAAATCTTACAGGAGAGGAGGAGACACTTACCCCGGACCCGCTCCAGCGCCGAATTCCCCAACGCCCCCTACGCATCTCCAGTCCTTTGCACTGTGCGCGCATACAGTCAGAAGGAGCAAGGACGCATCGGAGACTGTCAGTGAAGTCGGCGCTGGAGCGAGCCCGCGGGTAAGTGTCTCCTCCTCTCCTGTAAGATTTACTGAAGAACGGGAGGTAAGAGATAGTGCATTTACCTCCTGTTCTTCAGTAAATCATAGAAAACCAACTTACTTTTTTGATGGTCATACCCTTTAATGATAACATTTTGTTACTGTACAGCGCTGCGTCCCGAAGTGGCGCTTTATAAATAACTATACAAACATATTTTTGTGTGGCTTAGAAAGAAAAAAAGCATGTTATGAGTGAAAAAAGTACCATATATACTCAAGTATAAGTTTATAAAATAGCCTCAAATCGAACCTCAACTTATACTCAAGTCACTTACCTGTCCGTCTGCCGCACACTTCGGCATCCACTCTTCTGGCTGCTGACGTCAATACTCTGCGCGGGTCTCACTTCCCAGCACCAAGTAGTGAAGTCAGTGCCAAGACAGTGATGTGGAGCATGCCGCCGGATTGCAAGTCCTGTCCCCTCCTCCTTACACATCCACAAGGCAATTCCTCTCCTCTGATCTTGGGGCGGCAGTGATTGCCACTGCAGATTGTTTGAAACTACAACTGTCAGCGACTAAAGCATGCTGGGAGTTGTAGTTTCCAAACATCTGGAGTGGCAATCAATTGGGGGGTTGCTGTGTGGGATTATCACTTATAGGCAACTAACACTTTTAAAGCAATACAGAATCAGGAGGATGGTATCTATTGTTAGAGATTGCCTTCTGATCTGTATTGTTTTGAGGCTTTAGTTGCCCTTTAACTGGACAGCAGATTCCCATACAGTATAGCCATACTGCATTTGGCATATTGGCTATTACTGTTGGGACTACTGTATGGAATTCTGCTGTCCATTTAAATGGCAACTAAAGCCTCAAACACAATACAAATCAGAAGGCAGTAGTGGTCAGTCTCTACCCCGACTTATGCTTGAGTCAATCATGTTTAAGGGTGAGGCCACACTAGCGCGTTGTTCGTGTGTTTGAGCCTGCATTTCGCACTCACGATTGCACCCGCGATTTTTGCTAATATAGAAATCGCGGGAACACGAAAATTCCTGCGATTTCCGATGCACATGCGATTGCGCGTCCTTCGCATTTAGGTAACGCATGTGTTCACCATTTTTGGTGCGTTAACGCAAAACGCACAGTATAGCGCACAATCGCGTGTGATAACGCTTGCGATTTTGTGCGTGATTCCTGTGGGTTGCAGTGTGGCCTCAGCCTAACTCTTTTTTTCAGGTACAAATAGGTACCTCGGTTTATACTCGGATCGATTTATATTCGAGTATATACAGTAGTTAGAAACAGGACTAGTTTAGTGTCCCTATAGAGAATATTATTTTTATATTTGAAATAGAAGAAAAACAAAGTAGAACTATTGTGCATATAAAGTTTAACCCCCCCCCCCCAAAAAATAATAAATAAAAAATTGAAAAGTAGGTGGGTCAGGGAGGTAGGATTGATAACTGCTACTTCTTAAATAGTGTCAGCCAGCACAAGAAAACTGCCTCTCCCAGGCTTCCTCAGTGCTTCAGTGCTAACTTTAATACTGAAAGTCCAGGACACCAACACTGGCAGATGAAATTAACATGCTGGCGGTTCTCAAACAAACGATATTGGGAAAGGAATAATCAATCCTATATACTACTATACTATACCTCCCTGCCCCAGGTAATTTTTTACAGTGGATTTGTCCTTTAAAATGATATAAGCCTGGAAGCAAAAATTTAGTGAGAAATAAGATAGTAGTATAAGTAGTATAATTAACATATCTGAGATATATTTAATAAATTGTGGCTACAACAATATCGTCTTGATCTTGAAATATATTGTATTTTCTAGATATTTTATGAAAGGTTATGCATCTCACTCATCAGTCATAAACTTGTGTTAAACCTCAGAAATATTTACTTTCATCATTTTATTAGGGTGCCTGTGATGTTTTCGGAATCTTGGAAGCTGGAAGGTCGCAGCTGGAAAAGGTCTTCTCTAACAAAGAAACCCAGCTTATTAGAATTCAAGCAAAATATTGTTCAAAGCTCCTGGAGGCAGTACTATCAGTTTAAACGAAGGGGATATTCTTGTTGTGGTAAAAAAATCTGATAAGATTGGTGGCAGGTCAGAAAAATTGGAGACAGTGAAAGCACAAAGCCTTTCCACGCACCTTCTTCATATATTAGTCAGCTGATTTCAAGGAAGTCTGCAGAAATCACAGACATGGAAGGTAAATTCATTCACTAGTAAAACACCCGTTTTTTAAAATTCCTAAGTCTACTTTCTACTTTTCCTGGGACCTTATATTAGGATCACCTCCTTTTTAGAAACATTTTGGTCCAACCTGAAGCTATGTACACACATTAGATATTTAGTGGTTAAAATAGCAGATGAACAACTGCTTTAGCTGACAATCCAAGTGTGTGGAGGATTCATTATCATCATTTAGTGATCCCTCCTGCTGATTGCTAAACAACATTGGGAGTCGATGGGGGGGGGGGATGTTCTCTCTTTTCTCCATAGAAAAGGACAAGCTGCTTGGCCTTATGAAAAATTTTCACAGCTGTGGTCTCCTGTGATTGATTATTACTTTGGCAAGTCTGATAACATTTTGGTGTACTTTCTTCTCCAGTGTTTTACGTTTGATGTAAATGGTACTGCTTCATCACATGGCACAAGTCCCTCTGATTTGGGCATTGCTTTGCCAAGGAAGCAGCGCCACTAAGGTGTACATATTAAATGCATTGATGGGGTGAAGATCGTACCAGTCCCCTTTGATTGGGCATTGCACTGCCAGTACAGTACTATTATTCTATATAAGTGCTGCCTCTGTGCATGCAATACTGCATTTCACAACATGGGAGTTCTAATCCTAAAAGGAGAGATGCCAGTCAGTGTGTGCTGGACATGGGGGGTTTTTTTTTTATTTACAAATCAGTGTGTGCTGGACATGGAGACATTATATTTACCATTCAGTGTGTGCTGGACATGGGGGGTATTTTTTATTTACAAATCAGTTGTGTGCTGGACATGGGGATTTTATATTTACCAGTCAGTGTGTGCTGGACATGGGGGCATTTATATTATTTAATGGTCAGTGTGTGCGTACACGGTTACACTTTAATTTACCAGTCTTTGCTTCGGGGAGGGGGAACATGTCTAACCCATGTTAATGTAACGGGCTTAAAGGCATGTCCATCCCTTCTGTAAAAATTTAAATGTGAAGGACCCCCCAAACCCCATATGCGTGGTACTCACACTGTCTAAATATGCCCCCAGGCTAGTAATCCGACTTAAAGATCCACAATCCACTGCCTCTGCTCCATTCTGCTTCCCGGTACATTACCGATTGAGCCTCCACTGCTGCTGCAAGAACATAAAGGGCATGTTGCAGCAGCAAGGAGGCAGGGCCCGCGACTGTGGATCATGAATTTTCTAAGTCGGATTCCTCAGTCTGTGAACGTATTTAGACAGGGTGGACAAGCCCTTTAATTGTCTATGTGAGTTGTTGTCTATGTTGTGCAATCTGTCTGCTGGACTATGCAAAGGATTTTGTGGTGTGTTAAGAACCAGTGGTCATTTTTACTACATTTTTTCAGTATGGCAACACTATTTTATATTGTCATTAGTAAAAAGGTGTGCCCAAGATGTTTAAAAACATACCTGCCATGAGGTAAATTGGTGTTGCCAGGCTCTGAATAAGTCGTGATAAGTTTAGAACTCTGCTATGGTCTAATCCATGTTTTGTTGTCTCAAGGCTACTAAGCCGCAGGTTTTAGTTTCCTTATGGTTACTAGGCAGCCAAGCTGGCATACACTGCAAGCTACTTTTAAGTGTTCTAGGCGAGGATTGTCTTAAAGTGCATGTCCACCCCAAAATATTAGTTTTAATATAATGCTGCTCATCTGCCTTGCCCACCCCTCACCAGTTAAAACAAAAATAAAACCTTAATTCATACTTCAGTCCCTTCGCTCCCGCTGCTATCTTCTCCCCCCCCCCTGCTAACTGGGAACAGCAGAGAGGGGTCAGACTGACAGCGCGTCTGTGATTGGCTGATGGTCAGCCAATCACAGATGCTGCTGCCGGCTGTGATATAGGTGCGGGAGCGAAGGGCTGTAAGTATGAATCTGAAACTTTTTTTTCGTTTTAACATGGCGGTTGAGGGTGGACAAGGCAGAGAAACATTTTATTAAAAAGTGTTATATGCTTTGTAGAAGGGCAGCCAGATGGGATCCGGAGGGAGGGGGAAGGGGGAAGGGTCCCCTGCGCATGTCACTATCCTGAGGCAAGACAGGAGGAAGAGACCTATGGACAGAAGACAGCGCCTACTCTTCAGTTTCCTGGAAGTTAGACATGCACTGCGGAGAACTATAAGGATAGGGATGTAAGGTAAGGATTCTTAAACCTACACAGTGGGGCCAGCACTGGGGCAAAGTTTAAATTTGGGATGGACATGCCCTTTAAAGGATAATTTTCTTGTGTATAAATTTTTTTTTTAAATACATTTAAATGAAAAGTACTTGGGACTGGGATATAGGCCTGGTAATTCCTACCTTCCAATATTTTTTCTGTGAGGAGCACCAGCCCAATGAAAACTGATTCTGCCACGTCTTCCATGCTTCAGCACTTCTTTAATAAGGAATAACCTGGCAAATGAAACCTGTTAGTGCTGTACTCCTTAACAAAATGGTATTGTGAGGTAGGAAATCATCCGACCTCCCTGCCCCAGAACTTTCCATTTAAAAAAAGTATAGTTATCCTTTAAGAAGTTTTCCACTCTAAATCAATTTTTTTTTCATGTTTTATAGACCAAGAACTGATGAATAAAATATTGTAATTGGTTACACAGTAAAATCTCTCTCCTTGCTTGGTAGCTTAGACATGCTCGGTTTGACTCACCCTTGAGCTAATTTGTACTAAAGGGAGAAGGTAGTTGACTTGTACTAAAGTGAGAAGGTAGTTCAAATAAAGTAATGAAGGGCTTCTGTAGCAAAAGATGTTAAGTATTTCTAAATGTTCTTCCAGACTATAAATCATGTTTTTAAGCTAGAGATCTCCTTTAGAAGCATCTTAATGGTACCGTGATCAGTTCAGTGCTGATTGTGCAGGTGATTAAAGAACATCTATTGTAACACCAACAATATAACAGGGGGGGGGGTTGTATCAACTGGTAAACTGATTGACACTAGACACTGAATGTACGCCATTACAAACTATATCTGTTTGTACGAGTTATTTTGATATTCCACATCCTTGCCAGTTTATACATGTGGCAAATTATCTCTGAATTGTGTAGTAATGTTAAAAATAATCAGGGTTATTCAATAAAAGTTCTTATTGTTTAAAATGGTGCTAATGTTGCCCAATCAATCAGATGTTAGCTTTCAAATGTTAAATAACATCTGATTGGTTGGGCAAAATTAGCACCATTTTAAACGATAAGAACTTTTATTGAATCTTCCTGAATTTATTGTCAACAATTGTCACTAAATATTTTTGAAGAAACAAAGGAATTGTAAGTAAGTGTGAAAGTTTGAAAGACTAGTGTTTTTCAACTTCTTTTAGTTACAATGTTATGATCCAGAAATGGTGCAGTTTAAAGAATAAGAGTATTTGCTTATCTTCAGTCACCAACAATAATTAAAAATGTATTTTAAAAAGCATTACACCACATTCTGATTTTTAATCTATATTTCAGCCAATGGAGATTTAGGAGCTCTATGATATGCTTATAAGCCAGGCCAAATGTGTAATAGTTTACTATGTTTAATCTGCTGAATCTTTTGTAGGATTCACTTAGAAATGGAACAAATAAATTGGTAGCGCTGGGTACATACAGCAAAGATTTTTGAAAATGACATCTGAGAATCTGCAAGATCCTGTCTGTCATATTTCAAGGTCGGGCTACACCACAGTCCCGAGCTCTCCCACTATACATAGCATAGGGAGACGCACGGGACTCGTGTTCCCTTGGCCGAAAATGCTATAGGGAGCCGCGTGCTTGTTCAGGAAAGCAAGGATCCGACGGTATTGGGGCTTATCTATCCATCAGCAATATATATAGTTAATATTAAATATTAACATAACATAAAAACTTGTTTTTTGTTAACTATTTAACAGGCCCAATTATTCTACCAAGTCAGAGAAAAATTTTCCAGTTGTGAATCCTGCTCCTTTTACAGTGGATAAAAGTCCTACCTTGAGTTTCATCTCAACGATTCTTGTCGAAGCGTCCGATTGCCTTCAGCGTTAAGATCTAATTCTTCTATCAAGCATAAAAATCTGCCAGTTTCTCTCTGAGTTCTTCCTGCATGCTACTTCCCTAAAACTGAAGTGGAGAAACCCTCATTTCACAAAAGCGTATCTGAAAAGGTAAGCTGAATAAATCAGATTGCAAGTACAAACACCCAAAAGGCAAGCTGTTATATGATTCACTTTACTATGCAAGCAATGATATCCAAAATATTTTACCAGATCGATCTTCATTTATCATAATTTTTTAACCTACCTTTATATAAAGATCCAATATCTCTTTCCATTTAAATGAGCCTGGATAACACTCTCTGGCTGCAGAGGGTGATATCATCTGCCACTCTGCTCCTCCCCTTCACCCCAGGGAGAAGCATGCTCAATTAATACTTGTTCTGGGAAAAACCTGCACAGACATAAAACAAAATTGACAAGGGAGCTTATTAATGCAGGGGCTGTTCATATGACTACACACTGGTCGAAAAACGTTAAAGCAGAAAGTAAATTGCTAAGCCTTTCCAGCAGTAACAAATTTTACCTAAAAATGTAATTTAGGGTTCATTTTGAGATACAGCAGAAAGCTTTTTATATAACCCTAACTTGTTTGGAAAAATTGAAGATCACAGTTACTAAAGCTAGCCATGTCTTTATGTTTAGTTTGAATATGTTTAATCCCATTACATTTTGTTCGGCTTGTTGGATAAACTATCAATTGTCGATCGAAAATAAACCAGTTGCGAACCACACACAAATTAGTTTTTTTAAACTGACCAATTCTCATTCACCCAGGTCATGGTATATCTGTTGTATTCAGTTGGATCAACTGGACTTAAAGTTTAATTCTTGAAGACATTTTGCTAGTCATCCGACTGGCTTTCTCAATTCAGAAGGACTTGTACAAATCTGTGGCAATTATGTACCTGGAAAGTCCCAATTAGCATAACACAGCCAGGTTTAGGGACCTTCTAAATGCAAGTTGTGATTGCATTGTGCTAAGTGGTGTTATTGAAACTGCCCAGGATAGGTTTTAAAACAGCATTGTAATGGCAGACAGTAGGTGCCAAACCCCCCACTTTATTCAGGCTTTGCTACTTTATATTCAACAAAATGGCCTCCTTGACATCTCTCTTGAACCAGTCATGTTCCTTTGTCAGATGTTGATATTACATTCAAAGGTATGTCCTTTTTCCTTAAATGCAGGTACATGGCTGAGTCCTGACCCAAGGAATGGCTCTTCTATGCTGGGCTTTACGTTGGTGCAGTGGGTGTTTGCCCCTGCACACTTCACTCCACTGCACTTCCTAAATGATGGCACTCTTTGTTTTTTGGTTTTTCTGTAAACCTCTTCTTCCAGTTAACCATTCTCCCTGGCTTCTACCAAATAGTCCAAAAAAGCCAGTGTGTTGTTTTGTTCCTCTTACCTTGTAAATTTGATGTTTTGGTCCACAGGCTTGTACTTCCTTCTGGTGGATTTTAACCCAGGAATTAGTAAGCCTTCACAGACACTCAGAGAATGGTAAACTGGAAGTAGCGGTTTAAAGAAAACCAACCCACACACACCAGTATTTGATGTTTGACTCCCACCACCCTTTAGATCATAAGCTGGGTGTCATTAGAATCCTGCAACACAGAGCAGAGAACATCGCCCCTAGCACGAGGCAAAGGATAAAGAATTAAATATCTCAGAGGAGCCTTTAAAACTTGTGGATATCAGGACTGGGCCTTTGTCAAAAGGGGTAGAAGGAAAAAAAATAACACGAATACCAACAGTGATGATGGAAAGCAAGACAGGTAAAAAACATGGTCACCCCATATGTCGGGGTCTCTGAGAACTTAAGAAGTATTTTCAATAAATGGTATCCCTGTCTACCTTCATCCAAAACACACTGAGGCAGCAACTGGTGCTTTTGAAAGACCCAATACCGAAACATGAAAAGCAAAATCAATACGCATTGCAGTGCAGTAGGCACAGAAGAGCCAATTCCTCAGGTCAGGGCTCATTACTCAAAGAAAAAGCACATACCTTTGAAGATTGTAATGTCAACATCCTAGAAAAGGAACAAGATTGGTTCAAGAGAGGTGTCAAGGAGACCATTTATGTGAAAATAAAAAAACCAAGCCGAATATAGGCGTGTGTGTGTGTGTGTGTGTGTGTGTGGGGGGTGTTAAACACCAACTGTCTGCCATGTACAATACATTTTTACCCTTACCCTGGGCAGTTTTGATAACACCTCTTAGCCACCTTGCATTCAGAAGGTCCCTAACACCTTGATGTCATATGCTAATTGAGACTTGCCAGGGTACATAATTGACACCAGATTCTTGCACAAGGTAAGCATTTTAAGGTGTGCAATCATTCAGATCTTAAACATTTGAAAGTTCAGGGTATTGAACGCATTTTTCCAAATAGCAGGAATAAAAATAGATTAGATCTTCACAAAGCGGAGTACGCTGGATATTTAAACTGGAGACCCGCATACCCAGGGTCTTAACTCGAGATATGATATTCTATGCTACATTGACTAAGATAGAGATACTAGTCTTCTCCATCACATAAGATGCGTTTATGTATTTATGTAATATTCTATGTAACACAATGAATCTCATTCCCTTTAAATTGGGCATTTCATACTACAGGATGGGGAATGGGTTTTCTCTAATTTATCTTTCCTTCTAGGTTATACTGTTTTTTTCTATGCCATACTGCAGATGTGATTTTAAAGATTATCTGTATTCTATTTATTTTATCTGTATTTTTGTAACCTCCCTGTCTGTTTCCTTGTGTGTGCCTACCCCTTTAGAGAAGGGGGGCGAGGCCATATAAGAGCATCTAGGTGGGTGGTTCCTTTTTCCTTTGACAAGGCTGCGTGTAGCCCGAAACGCCCAGGAGGAACTAGTGTGGCGCCAGTTTTTGAAAGTTTGTATCAATTTGCAGGACGGTATGGGTAAACCACAGTGGTTTGAATGGTTGCGGGTCGGTTTAGTTAGAAATCTGCAGGTTCTGGTCATGGCAGGTAGCAGGGGTGCGGGTCTGTTCAATTTTGGTGTGGGTTGGGTTGCATGTCTGGCTACTTGCGGGTCAGGTGCGGGTTACAGTTTTGCAGGTGCGGGTTGGTTTTCAGTTTAATTTCAGATGCAGGTAATGGTTTTGGTGCTGGCCACAGGACTCTAATCTGACATTTGTGCTGCCATCTGTTGGTGAATTGAGTGATCGCCCATCTGAAAAACGTCTAAGCCCAACAAAAATAGAAGAAAGGGTACTCTGCTTGTAAGAAATATAATAAACAAATAAAGTATACATTCATGTGTCTGCGTACATTTTGTAATTTGAAGTTAAAAACCAAATCAACAATAGATGGGGGAGGGTTGAAAGGAGCATTATTGATAAATTAAACAATACCATACTTACATATATTTTAATTCTTTATGTTAGTGGATAGATCTTCTCACTTTGCTTCAGGACTATACAGTACTAGCGATTTCCAGTGCTCAGCACTTCACTGGGCATCATTTCTACAAAGTTATGACAAAAAAAAAATATTGAAAAAGAGTGGAAATATTCATTTTATTAAAATTATAAATTAACATTATCCTAAACAAATGACACAAAAAAACACAACTTGTAACAAAAAAAGAAAGGTTGACAAAGCGTGTGTTTCTGTACACTAGGACAAAACATTTATTAAAATAATTTTTTTAACAAAACATTGCTTTTAAATTGGGTTTATTTGTTTTTTGTGAATAATTTTTTGCTCTTAGTCAACATAAATTGGCCAATATTCATTTTCTGCTATGTTTGATTGTTTTACCCATAAAGTTAATGGATAAATCTATTGGGGGAAATTTGTCAGTTTTGGTATTTATTTTTACACTATCAGGGAGATTCAATAAAAGTGAAAATGGTGCTAATTTTGCCCCAACCAATCAGAACTTATGTAACATTTGAAAGCTAACATCGGATTGGTTGGGGCAAAATTAGCACCATTTTAAATGATAAGAACTTTTATTGAATAACCCCCTATGTTTCCACAGAACACCTAAGCCATAGGCTGCCATTAGATGCTTTTTATGTGGAATTTGCCTTCACCCATTTTATATGTAGGACCCTGGCTGGTAGATTTCTACCCAACTGGTCAGCCCCTCCCCACCTCAGCCGCACTCATATTAACAACATTTCTGGCAGAAATTTGGTCCAGTGTTAATAAGTACCAGCCAGATGGCAACTTAACACATTGAGAGTGCGCTCAGCCTTCAGTCCTTTAACTTAAAATGTATCTAATAGGGGTATATCGAGAATTATATAAACGACCCAACATGTTAAAACATTAAAGCCTCTGCTGCGTGTGTCTTAAATTCTTAACCCTTGTGAAAACCTTGAAACAATTTTCATGTCTTAAGGAACCCATTGAGACATAACAAATTAATTGCACTCAAATTTAGTGGTCAGTGTAATTAAAGGGTAACTATGGTCTTGAATTTCTCCAAACTAGTAAGAATAAATAAAAAGTCTTCCATCGTACCTTCAAAATAAAACCTAAATCACATCTCTAGATAAAATTTTGGAGATGTTATTGCTGGAAAGGTTCAGCAATATTACTTCCAGCTTGAACATTTCCTGTTTTCAGCCATGTGACCAGCTTGTAGTCATGTGACCACCTCAGTCTGCTTTAATAGACTTTCCTTCTCAACCGTCATTTTCCCACAGGTACTTCCTGATTTCCCCAGAATTAAGTCTTAACTGAGCATGCTTCTCCCCCGGGTGGGTGGGCGGGCGTGGCAGAGGTCGGGTAAGGTCACTCAACCAACTGGAAGTAGGAAGTTTGAACATTCACCCCATGTAATATCTCACAGCTTCCAGCCAGAGATGTGTTGTCAGCTCATTTTAAATGAATACTGCAGGCTTTCATTTACCCCTAAGTTGTTTGGGACCACAGTTGCCCTTTAATTTTGCTATTTCTTCAGGAACTTCTAGCAACTAGATCCCTGATGGAGACACACTGCAGAGTAACTTTAATTAAGACCTTCTAAAATATCTATCTATCTATCTATCTATCTATCTATCTATCTATCTATCTATCTATCTATCTATCTATCTATTAGATAGATAGATAGATAGATAGATAGATAGATAGATAGATATTTGTAGTGAGTATACCCTCACATATATTTTTATTATATCTTTTCATGAAACATATTGTAGATATAAACTAAAATAAATGTATGTAGTCAGTGTGCGCTTGTGTAACAGTGTAAATTTACTGTCTCAACACACAGCCATTAAGGTATAAACCACTGGCAATAACAGTGAGTACATCCCCAAGTGAAAAACTACCAAATTAGCCATTTCCCTTCCTGGTGTCAAGTGACTCATTAGTTTTACAAGTGTGAATGGGGAGCAGGTGTGTTAAATTTTGGTGCTATTTCTCTTACATTCTCTCATACTGGTCACTGGAAGCACCTCATGGTATGGAAAACTCAATGTATCTCTATATGATTGGCCTAGCTTTAAGAAGATTGCCAACACCCCAAAACTGAGCTGCAGGATGGTAGCCAAGACCATACAGTGGTTTAATAGGACAGGTTCCATTCAGACCATGCCTTGCCATGTACAGCAAAGAATAGCATCTACTAATCATCATATCCAGAGTTTATCTTTTGCAAATAGACGTATGAGTGCTGCCACCATTGCTGGAGTGGTTAAAGGGGTGGGAAGTCAACCTGTCAGTGCTCAACCATAAGCAGCACACTACATCAATTTGCATGGCTGTGTTTCCAGAGGAAGCCTCGTCTAAAGATGATGCACAAGAAAGCCTGCAAACAGTTTGCTGAATATAAGCAGACTGTATACATGAATTACTGGAACCATGTCCTGATGTCTCGACGAGACCAAGATATATAATTTGGTTCAGATGGTGTCAAGTTCGTGTGCGGCAAACAGGTAGGAGTACAAAGACAATTGAGTTTTATCATGCATGGTAGTAGGAGTGTGATGCTTGGGACTGCATGAGCATTCCTGGCACTGGAGAGCTGCAGTTCAATGAATGCCAACATTTACTGTGACATACTGAAGCAAAGCGTGATCACCTTCCTTCTGGGCGGCAGGGCTGTATTCCACATGATAACAACCCCAAAGAGGACAACTGCCTTGGAAAAGAAACTAAGGGTAAAAGGTGCTGGACTGGCCAACATGTCTCCAGTCCAAACCTTATTGAGCATCTGTGAAACATTCTAAAACAGAAAGTGGAGGAGAGCAAGGTTGCTCAAAGATACATCAGCTCTGTTATGTTGTCATGGAGAGTGAAGAGATTTCAGTGGCAACCTGTTACACTCTTGAACTCCATGCCCAAGAGAGTTAAGGGAGTGCTGGAAAATTGACACTTTGGGCACAATTTGGACATTTTTTAACTTACTTTTTGATACTCCCTCTTGATGAAGTGATAACTGCGTTACGGAATGCTTGTTTCCCTCAATGTACATGCTTTTAAGGCTGAAATAAAAGATATCTTTTAATCCCAGTGGTTACAGAGTTGATCCACCCTTTATTGATTTATATGTACCATATAAACTTGAGTTTAAGCCAACCCGAGTATAAGCTGAGGTACCTAATTTTGCCTGAACAATTAGGAAAACATGATTTACTCAAGTATAAGCCGAGGGTTGAAATAATGACAGCTACTGCCTTCTGATTCTGTATTGTTCTGAGGCTTTAGCTGCCAATAAATGAACAGCAGAATTCCAAGTCCAATACAGGAATAGCCAAATCCAGTATCGTTCTTCAGTAAATCTTACAGGAGAGGAGGAGACACTTACCCGCGGACCCGCTCCAGCGCCGAATTCCCCAACGCCCCCTACGCATCTCCAGTCCTTTGCACTGTGCGCGCATACAGTCAGAAGGAGCAAGGACGCATCGGAGACTGTCAGTGAAGTCGGCGCTGGAGCGAGCCCGCGGGTAAGTGTCTCCTCCTCTCCTGTAAGATTTACTGAAGAAGGAGGAGACACTTACCCGCGGACCCGCTCCAGCGCCGAATTCCCCAACGCCCCCTACGCATCTCCAGTCCTTTGCACTGTGCGCGCATACAGTCAGAAGGAGCAAGGACGCATCGGAGACTGTCAGTGAAGTCGGCGCTGGAGCGAGCCCGCGGGTAAGTGTCTCCTCCTCTCCTGTAAGATTTACTGAAGAACGACTATCTCTTACCTCCGTTCTTCAGTAAATCTTACAGGAGAGGAGGAGACACTACCGCGGGCTCGCTCCAGCGCCGACTTCACTGACAGTCTCCGATGGTCTGCTCCTTCTGAATGTATGCGCGCACAGTGCAAAGGACTGGAGGCGTAGGGGGCGTTGGGGAATTCGGCGCTGGAGCGGGTCCGCGGGTAAGTGTCTCCTCCTCTCCTGTAAGATTTACTGAAGAACGGGAGGTAAGAGATAGTGCATTTACCTCCTGTTCTTCAGTAAATCAGATAGAAACCAACTTACTATTTTGATGGACATACCCTTTAATCTTGTTAACTGTACCTTTTAATTAATCTACAATATAATTTGTACATGTGTTATTACTGCTGTTTTAGAATGAAGACCAAAATACTAATTTTACCATACAAATTGTTTAAAAATAATGCCCCATACATTTCTAGACGGCTGATCATACTTGTTTACCCATCTAAGGCTGGGTAAACACATGACAATTGATCACCGGCCCAGTTTATTTGCCTGATCAGATACTCTGTGATACTCAATTTGCACTAACAATAGTTTTCTTATAGATTAGCTTTAATAAATTAGGTTCTCCCTTCTTCAGATCTTTACATCATCTGGCAACCAAAGGTTCGTACCCACGTGCGATCATGGGTGCCGACCCGCGAGGCACAATGTGTACGAACGCCCTTTTCACCGATATTTGGCCCGTGTATGGGCACTTTACACCCCAAAACGGCCGCTGTTTGGAGATCCGTCCAGCGGATAGGGCAATGATCTCCGAAGGAACGGCTGTTTCGTCCGATAAAGTGCTAACACGGACTGATTATCGTCCAAAACGGACATTCCTACACATCATGCATCACAGGTCGGCACCCGCAATCACACGTGTACGAACCTTATCTAACTTATACAAGAACACATAATACCATTGGGGTGATGATAGCAATATAAACAAACAGTAAAGATAAGGGATGGATAATTGGAATGTGAATGGGGTGGGGGAGAATAATTGGTAAGGGGAAGAGGTGGTTAAAAAGTGTCTGATAGAGATTTAAATGGCTCAAGTCAATGTTGAGTCCAGTTTGTCTTGTGTTTCCTTCAAAACCAAGAAATTTAAATATCCAGCTGTGTGCCCTGCCTGGCTGAAATGGTGGCCAACACAGGCAAACAATTATCCTCCTCTCTGTGTTTTATAGTCTTCAGCATTAAAAAGGCACTCCACCCTGTACTGCTGCAAGGAGAAGTAGCATGGAAACACCAGGTCATATGCTAACCTTCAATTAGACCATTTATCAAATTAGCCAAATACTGTACTTCCTTATCATAAAAATACTGAATTGCTATGAAACGGTGATAAGTCAGACATTCTTCTTGTTTGTTCCTAAAACGGGTTGGGTGAGTCAGTGTAAAGGACATTTTTCCTGCTAGTATTTAAATGAATAAATTAAAGATACACAGGGTTATCAATAATAGTTCTATCGTTTAAAATGGTGCTAATTTTGCCCCAACCAATCAGATGTTGCTTTCAAATGTAAATAATATCTGACTGGTGGGGCAAAATCAACACCATTTAAACGATATTAACTTTTATTGAATAACCCTGACAGTTTTAAATTCCAGTGCACATTCCTTCGTAGGGTTCTGTACCTCCCTAGATAACTCTTACCCCGGGTTCAAAATGTGGCAATGGAGAGTAACAAAGTTTGTGTAAGTAACTTTATTAAACACCACACATAACAAAATCAGGAAATTACATATGAATAAAAGACATATAGGGAGATTCAATAAAAGTTCTTAAAATGGTGTAATTTTGCCCCCACCAATCAGATCTTATTTAACTTTTGAAAGCTAACATCTGATTGGTTGGGGCAATTAGCACCATTTTAAACGTAAGATTTTATTGAATAACCCTGATATGTTTCATGTTAAATGTAGTAGTAGTTGTGTACAACTTAAGTAATTTGTTTATTGCAAATAGCTTTTACAAAGATGTGCTGTGACAACGACAATAGTTGTTTTATAGCCAAGTGGGGAGGCATTATCAGGATATCAGACTGGATTTGTCCTGTAATCACCACAAACATTTTGTTTCATGTGAATTTGGGCTAAAACTTTTTGGACCAACTGTCCCTTTAACTCTATGGTAATGAAGTTTGATTTAGCATTGTTGTGAAAAAGACATTCTCTAACAATACGACACCTGAATAACTCTAGTGGCTTAGGTTGTTATTGTCAATGACAATATTTCTAGTATAGTATAGTATAGTATAGTATAGTATAGTATTTGAGGTTGAACAAAGACATACATCCATCTAGTCCACCTACCTAGCAATACCCTTATTCCCTGCCTAACTGTTGATCCAGAGGAAATAAAATAAAATAAAAAAACAACTGCATGGGGGGGGTCAGAAATATCACTGGATTAACTCCAAATTGTATTAATACCAGAACAACATGTAACATTCATTATTTAGAAATTATACAGCTTTATTTTACTGTATACTATTTAATAGCCCTGCCATAACTATGCAAACTGAAGACAGTTCCATACATTTACTGTTCTCACTGTGAAAACCCTTTCCAAACTTGAAGCCTAAACTTCTTTCCTTCATTCTTAAAGGGCATGTCCACCCTAAAACTTAACTTTTAATATAAGGTAGCTCTCCCCTGCCTTCCATCCTGTGGCGCTCTCTTAGGGCTCCGTTTGCAGGAAGTTGCAAACAGGGGCCGGACCATAGCCAAGTCTGTGATTGGTGGGAGGCAATGCAGAAACAACTCAGAGGACAGATCAGAGGCAAAACCTGTCAGGAACTACTTGCCGGTCGCGAGCGGGAGCGCGCCGATGACGCGAGGTACCCGCTCGCGTGCACGCTGCGCGCCCGCGCGTCCTCAGTGACGCGAGGACGTGGGCGGCGCAGGATTTTACCCTGCTGGCGGCCATCTTCTTCCAGGGCACGGCCAGCAGGGATGAGGTCACAGGGGCCTATTAGGCTCCTCCTGGCAGTTGGCCTCTTGCAGTACAGAGTTTGTTGCTCTGAACTCCTAGTCCTGGTTAGTGTTGGTGATTGGTATCCAGTTGTTCCCTGTCTCCTGTGTCCAGTCTGCCTGCATCCTACCACTGCTCCTCCCTCTGTTACCTCCGGTCAGCATAACTACCACAGCTCCTACCTCCGGTCTGCATCTCCACTTCAGCTCCTACCCTCTGTTACCTCGGTCAGCATAACTACCACAGCCTCCTACCTCCGGTCTGCATCTCCACTTCAGCTCCTACCTCCTGTTACCTCGGTCAGCATAACTACCACAGCTCCTACTCCGGTCTGATCTCCACTTCAGCTCCTACCTCCTGTTACCTCCGTCAGCATAACTACCACAGCTCACCTCCGGTCTGCATTCCACTTCAGCTCCTACCTCCTGTTACCTCCGCGTCAGCATAACTACCACAGCCTACCTCCGGTCTGCTCTCCACTTCAGCTCCTACCTCCTGTTACCTCCGGTCAGCATAACTATCACAGCTCTACATCCGGTCTGTATCTCCACTTCAGCTCCTACCTCCTGTTACTCTGGTCAGCATAACTACCACAGCTCCTACCTCCGGTCCGTATCTTACTCCAGCTCCTACCTCAGTTTCCTTCAGTCTGCCTATCTACCACAGCTTCTACCTCCGGCCTGCATCTCCACATTGTGGGGATTGTGTGGTGACTCTCTTCTGGAGCCGCGACCTGGTGCCTGCCTGCCGCAAAACATCCTCACCATTAGAGGCTCGGTGAAGACCAGCAGGTACTTAGACTCCGCGTCCAGAGGGGGTCTCCTAGAGGCCTGATCCTGAAGAGAGCGTAACAGTAACTGGCAGCCAGTGAATCCACTGGAGACGTCAGTCCAGCGGAGGACTTATATCGACAAGTGCCGAACTTCGGGGAGCCTTACAGAAGCCAGACAGGGATACTGCCAATTGGATGCAAGGTTGGACGCCATGTCTCCTGGAAGGTCTCTAACCCATCAGTTGCGGAGCCTAAAATTTCTCTTCCTGACCGATTTTCCGGAGATCGTTCCAAATTTGGACAGTTCAAAAGCTCCTGTCCTTTGTATTTCTCCCTCGCCGAAGCTTCAATGAAGAAAGGGTGTAAAAGTAGGTTTCATTATTCATTGCTTCAGGACGAGCCCCAAGCGTGGGCCCTTCGTTTGCTGGATCAAAACAGCCCTGCGATAGCTTCCGTAGGTACTTTTTTTCCGCTCTAGGAGAAAATTTATGATGATCCACGTAGAGTGTTTCAGCTGAAGCAGCACTCCGTAACCTGTCCAGGGGAGAGAACAGGTAGAAGATTATGTGGCTGATTTCCGCAGGATCAGTGTGGAGACCCAATGGAATGAAGCGGCTCTGATCCACCAGTTCCGAATCGCATATCAGAGATCCTTAAGGATGAATTAGCACGCCACTGGAGTCCCTGAGAAACTGAAAGATCTTATTGATCTAGCGGTCCAAATTGACCGTGACTGAGAGAAAGGAGATTAGAAAGTGGGCACTTCCCGTTCGTCCTATGACGTACTCACTACCTCTCCTTCTTCAGGATTTCTGGAACCGGTCCCTAGCAATTAGGGTTAACTCGTCCTTCCCTCTCTCCTGAGGAAAGGATCAGAAGACGCGCTTAAACTTATGTCTATACTGTGGGGAGTCTGGTCATTTGCTCCAGGGATGTCCAATCAGACCTACGAGTAAGACTCCTACTAGTGCATTCTGGTCTGTCGCTCCCGGCTTCAGCATCTTACCTGTCTATTGATGTCTCATTACAGGGAACGGTCCGATGGTCACCGTCCAAGCCGTTATTGACTCCGGGGCCTGTAGCTGTTTTATTTTGGAATCCCTTACCAAGGATGGAAGATTCCCACTCGTCCCAAAACCTCTCCTCTCTTTATTCATCTGGCAGACGGGTCTAAATCTCATCTGGACCTGTACTACGAGAGACTTTTCCAGTATTGATCAACATTAATCATCATTCAGAATTTATATGTTGATGTATTGCCTTTCTCTCTTTTTCCCCTTATTCTAGGTATGCCATGGTTGAAGATACACAATCCTTCATAAATTGGATCTCCGGAGAGATCTCTTTCTCTCTCACATTGTCGACTGTCTGTCTTCCCTCTTCAGTGTTAAGTATTATCAGGTTCAGGCTGAGACTTTGTTACCCAGTGTCTATCAGAACTTCGCAGATGTCTTTGATAAGAAAGCTGCTAATAATCTACCACCACACCGCATTTATGATTGTCCTGTTGAACTATTACCTGGTGCGGAGATTCCTTTTGGGCGGGTATATCCTTTGTCAGAACCTGAGCAAAAGGTTTCAAGGAATATATAGAAGAGAATCTTCAGAAGGGCTTCATCGCCACTCTACGTTCCAGCAGGGGCTGGATATTTTTTGTTGAGAAAAAGGATGGTTCACTAGGCCCTGTATTGATTACCGAGCTCTCATAATGTCACGATTAAAAATAGATATCCTCTTCCATATTCCGAATTGTTTCAACGATTGAGAACCGCCAAAGTCTTTACAAGTTGGATCTTCGGGGAGCCTATACTTGATCAGAATAAAAGAAGGGGATGAATGGAAAACGGCGTTCCGCTCCAGATATGGTCATTTCGAATATTTGGTCAGTCCTTTCGGTCTATGCAATGCACCTGCCACATTCCAACATTTTGTCAATGATATTTTTCGTGACTTTGTAGATGACTTTTTGGCCGTTTATCTAGATGACATATGATTTTTTCTTCTAACCTGGAGGAACATCGTATCCAGGTTAAGAAAGTTCTCTCTCGTCTTAGAGTTCATGGGTTATACGCCAAATTGGAAAATGTGAGTTTGAAAAGATCTATACCGTTCTTGGGGTTCATCATCTCACCCCAAGGGCTAATTATGGATCCTCAAAAGGTTTTCCGCTATTCAGGATTGGCCTACTCCACTACCCGGAAACAAGTTCAAAAATTCATTGGGTTTGCCAACTTCTACCGTAGATTCATTAAGAATTTTTCTACTATATACTACCATTGACCCTTCTGACCAGAACCCATGTCCCATTCTTGGACGCAGTCCGCTCAAACAGCCTTGAGCGCTTGAAATTGTTTTACTTCAGCCCCCATCCTTATTCACCCAGACCCAACTGTTCCTTTTATATTGGAGGTGGATGCTTCTGAAGTTGCATTAGGAGCTATACTCTCGCAACGTAACGGACCTAAGGCGCTACTACATCCGGTTGCTTTTTTTTCAGAAAAATTTCTGATTCCGAGAAGATTATGATGTAGGAGACCGTGAGTTATTGGCCATAAAATGGCCCTTGAGAATGGCGATATTTACTTGAGGGCGCCAATCATCTATTACCATCTTCACGGATCATAGAAACCTGGAATACTACAGACTGCTAAAAGGTTAAAGCCCCGTCAGCTAGATGGGCTCTTCTTTACAAGATTTAATTTCCATATAACTTTCGTCCTGGTTCAAAAAATGGTAAAGCCGACGCCCTTTCTAGCACAATCTTCTGAGGTCAATAAGTCGGATAAGCCTAATATGGTTCTCTCCAAATCTAATTTTCTACTTAACTACTAATATAGTCAAAACCATCAAAGAAGCATCGCTCCAATCCTTCTCTTTCCCAAGACGGCTTTATATACCAAGACAACAAATATTTGTCAGTTCAGCCAGGTCTGCAGTACTTCAGTATTGTCATTCTCATGCTTTGGCCGGTCATTTTGGGGTTCACAAGACGTTGGATTTGCTTAACAGAAATTTTTTTTGGCCAAGTATGTCCAGAGATTGTAAACAGTTTGTGGCTTCTTGTCTTACTTGTGCTAGGTGCAAGACTACTAGACAGAGACCATATGGATTACTATCTCCCTTGCCTGTTCCGGACCGCCCTTGGGGCATGATTTCCATGGACTTCATTGTTGAGTTACCTCGTTCCAAGGGGTTCAGCACAATTTTTGTGGTCGTTGATCGATTGACGAAGATGGCTCACTTTATTCCGTTAAAAGGAATTCCCTCAGCTTCCATTACGGCGGAGGTGTTTATTAGAGAAATTGTGCGTCTTCACGGGGTTCCTGATGACATCGTATCAGATAAGGGGTACAATTCACCTCAAAGTTTGGAAGGAGTTGTGCAAGTGTTCATATCCACAAATCTTTTTCCTCCGATACCATCCACAATCTAATGGACAAACAGAAAGAACAAACCAAACTCTTGAACAGTATCTTCGTTTGTACTCCTCCGTGTCACAGGAAAATTGGTCTCTCTGTACCCACTTGCGGAGTTTGCTTACAACACACGCAGTTCATTCTTCCATCAAGTGCTCCCCTTTTATGCTAACTATGGATTTAATCCAACTTTCCTTACCGGTATTCCTTCCAAGATCACGATTCCTGATCTTTCACCAGAATACATCTTATGAAGGAGAAGACTTTAGAGCTGAAGACCTTCATCGCTGAAGGCAGGAGCGAGCCCGTAAGTCAGCTAATCTATTAAGAAAGGACTCTTCGATATTTAATGTTGGAGATTTGGTTGGTTGTCGACTCGGAATTTGAAATTAAGGATTCCCTCGGCTAAGTGTGGGTCCCCGGTTATCGGGCCTTCGTATTAGGAAAGCTATCAAAAATTAAGAAATCTTATTAAATGGAAGGATTTGGTCCGACGAGGAATTCTTGGGAGCCGTCTGAGCAGATTCACGCTCCTCGTTTAGTCAAGACTTTTCATTCCAAACATCCTGACAAACTAAGCTCAAGGACACCCGGAGGGTGCCCGTGGGGGGGGGGCCAATGTCAGGAACTTACCTGCCGGTCGCGAGCGGGAGCGCGCCGATGACGCGAGGTACCACGGCGCGTGCACGCTCGCGCGCCGCGCTCCTCAGTGACGCGAGGACGTGGGCGGCGCAGGATTTTACCCTGCTGGCGGCCATCTTCTTCCAGGGCACGGCCAGCAGGATGAGGTCACAGGGCCTATTTAGGCTCTCCTGGCAGTGGCCTCTTGCTGCCAGTCAGAGTTTGTTGCTCTGAACTCCTACTCCTGGTAGTGTTGTGATGGTATCCAGTTGTTCCCGGTCTTGGGTCAGTCTGCCTGCATCCTACACTGCCTACTCCGTTACCTCCGGTAGCATAACTACCCCGCTCACCTCCGGTCTGCTCTCCACTTCAGCTCCCTACCTCCTGTTACCTCCGGTCAGGCATAACTACCACAGCTCCTACCTCCGGTCTGCATCTCCACTTCAGCTCCTACCTCCTGTTACCTCCGGTCAGCATAACTACCACAGCTCCTACCTCCGGTCTGCATCTCCACTTCAGCTCCTACCTCCTGTTTACCGTCCGGCTAGCATAACTACCACAGCTCCTACCTCCGGTCTCTGCATCTCCACTTCAGCTACCTACACTCCTGTTACCCTAACCCGGTCACACGACACCACCCAGCTCCTACCTCCGGTCTGCTCTCCACTTCAGCTCCCCTACCTCTGTTACTCCGGTCAGCATAACTATCACAGCTCCTACCTACGGTCTGTATCCACTCAGCTCCTCCTCCTGGTACCTCCCTCGTCAGCAACTATCACACCACCCCTACCTCCGGTCCGTATCTCATATCCAGCTCCTACCTCCAGTTTCCTTCCAGTCTGCCTATCTACCACAGCTTCTACTCCGGCCTGCATCTCCACATTGTGGGATTGGTCTTGTGGGACTTCTTCTGGAGCCGCGACCTGGTGCCTGCTGCCGCAAAACATCCTCACCATTAGAGGCTCTGGTGAAGACCAGCAGGTACTAGACTCCGCGTCCAGAGGGGGTCTCCTAGAGGCCTGATCCTGAAGAGAGCGTAAACAAACCATTTAGAAGGAAGACAGCTCCTACTTTCCGTTTCCTGGAGCTTTGGACAAGCACTGCAAGGAGAACCATAAGGAGCATGGATGTAAGGAAATTATTGTTTTTAAACTTCACAGTGGGGCCAGTAGTGGGTTAAATTTTAGTTTGGGGGTGGACATGCCCTTTAAGATATGTATGTAAGTATGTGTAATTTATTTATATAGCGTCACTTTGGGACGCAGCACCGTACAATAACAAAATAAAAAAGAAAGTCAAGCGGGGCGAAAATACATAAATAGAGCCTTGCCACAAGTGGAAAGTAGGTCCCTGCCCCTTAGAGCTTACAATCTAGTTATGTTCGCGTGTCCTGTGACATTTTCTATTGGTGAACAATGCAACAGATTGTTTATTGTATGGCCCTTTACTATTATAATACACAGTAATCATATCCCCACGAAAAAGTGCCTTTTCTCTGGTGTGCATAATTGTTAACTTATCCCATCTGTCTTCATATTCAAGCTCCTCCATGCCCTTTATTAATGTAGTTGCCCTTCTATAAACCCTTTCCATTTTTTTACACAGGATTCAAAAACTGCACCACATTTTCCAAATGAAGCATTACCAGTGCTTTATTAAAAGGGAGAATAATATTTTTCTCCCTTGAATCCATATCCCTCTTCACACAAGACAATATCATGCTGTCTCAAGCTGTTGCCGCCTGGCATCGCTTGCTACATTAAAATTTGTTATCCACCGTAACTCCAAGTTCCTTTTCCAACAGAGATTCACTTAGCAGCCCTATGTGACAATCTATCTAGATCAGCCTGCAACAATTGCATATCCTCTGTAGCTTTTAATGATAGATAAAGTTTTATGTCATCCACAAACACAGAGACCTTGCAGACAAAACATCACTAAACAAATGAAATAGAAGTGGTCCCAGCACAGAACCCTGTGGCACACCACTTCAGTCCATACTGACAAAGCACCATTAACAACTATCGATGAACAAATGTGTTACCCAAGCCCAACAGACCTTAAGTTACCTATGGTGGAATTCCTACTCCTCATAAAAACCAAGCAAGTATGTTTGACAAGATCTGTTACTCATAAATCAATGCTGATTACTACTTATAAGGTCCGTCCTTAAAACATACTCTAAAATATGTTCCCATATCAAACTTTCCAGTATTTTCCCCACCACTGGTAAACTCACAGGTCTGGAAATACCAGGCTGACAAGCTTATCTGAACATTGAAATTACAATGAGGATGTATGTTCTCTGGTTCAAGAGCTTTATTTAAATTTACATTTATCAATTGTTTCTAAACCATACCCTCCTGTAAGGGCTAGGCCACAGTACCGCATTTTAAAACATGATCAGATCACAATTGAGTTAAAAACTGCATGCTAGTGTAGGCTTTCGATCCATGTAAAAATATTATTTTTGAAAATGTGCTTTTTTTAAAGTATAGATACCCTTTAAGGTTTTAAATGCCATTCTCTTCCTTTCCATTTGCTCTTACATCAGAATTAAGCCACGTGGGTGTGGACTTTTTCTTTTTACATTTATTCCCAAGGGCATAGATTTAGATGTGAAATGTTTAAAACTCTTAAAAACAGTCCTTTTCTGTACAGTATCTTTACCTTAGAACATATCATGCCAGTTTATATGCTGAATAGATTTTTTCAGTGGGCGTAATTAGGAATCAGGGCCCCCCAGCAAAACTATGATGGGGCCCCTATCCGTGTTTCATCCACAGTGGTTTTCTGGGAGGAGGCTATATTTGTTATAGGTAAAATAAGATGGGGGCCCTCTTGGCTCCTGGGCCCCCCTAAGGTTGCTCCCCCTGCTCTGCTCTAGTTACGCCCCTGGGTGTTTTTATTCAGGGTAATTTTCTTTCCTGAAATTAAAGGGTATGTCCATCAAAATATTTACTTTCTTTCTAACTGTTTTACTGAAGAACAGGAGGTAAATGCACTATTTCTTACCTCCCTTTCTTAAGTGAATCTTGCAGGAGAGGAGGAGAACTTACCGGGATCGTTCCAGCACTGACAGTGCCGCAGCCGAAATCCCTGACGCCTCTGACGCTTCCACTCTCCTTAGCACAGAGCAAAGGACTGGAGATGCTTCGGGGATTTCGTCCGCGGCTCTGTCAGCGCTGGAACGATCCCAGTACGTTCTCCTCCTATCCTGCAAGATTCACTGAAGAACGAGAGGTAAGAAATAGTGCATTTACCTCCTGTTCTTCAGTAAAACAGTAGAAACAAGTAAAAAATTTTCTGATGGGACATACCCTTTAAGTCTTTATTAACCCAGTGCACTTTTCCTTTTGATATGTTTCATGGTCACTATTCCCTAAACTTCCTGTTATCTCATATCTATAATACTCAAGTGTCATTATATATGACCAGATCCAACAGAGCACCTTTTCTGGTAGAAACTTCAACCTCCTGTGAGAGAAAATGTTCATGAAGCAAAATTAGAAAACCATCACCCTTTACTGTGTTGGCAGTCCCACTACTCTAATTTATGGCAGGGTAATTAAAGTTCACGATAATCAGAACTTTCCCCAAACTTGCCATCTGCCTACGACACTGACTCATTTCCTCTTTTCTAGAATTGTAGCAGACGCCAACAATAACATTACCTGTTTCCCAAGTTCCACCCATATTGCCTCCACTTTACCATCAATATCGACAGTTATTGCTTTTTTATATTTGGCTTCAAGATTGTTTAACATAAATACATACCTCTCCTCTTTTCCTATTTTCTCTATCATGCCTAAACAAGGAGTACCTTCTAAATTTTCAGCGCAGTATGGGAATATTTACCGTGTTTGGCTTATAACCATAACATCATAATTTCAACAAAGCCCATTCTCTCAATTTTTCAATTTTTCTTCTTTTTCACACATTTGTAAACAAACATTGTTAGATCCATAATTTACTCACGCACTTATAATACAACCCCCTATCCTCTATACTAACCTCCCCCTTTCCCCCAAACACTTGCCCATCTATACCCTGCTAGCCCTGTGCTTATCTACCCAGTGAGATTGACAGTACACTTCTCCTCAACCCTCCAGCCACCTTCTCTCCAATAGGTGGCCATACATCTGTGCAATATTACTTACCTGACCGAGCGCTCACGCTCGGAGCCTGTAGGCAACAGAAAAGTCTGCTTAGTTCTCTAAAAACCCAAACCCCTTCTCCTTACACAAAACTTTTAGCCACGCATTTACACTCCTAAGCTCCCCGTCTCCCTAACATAGCACATGGCTGTGGTAGTATTTCTGAAAATACTACCCTGGAGGTCCTTCCTTTAACTGTCCCTACCTACTCTGAAGTCATTTTTAAGGACCTCTCCTCTTCCTCTAGCTTTGTCATTGGCTTCAAAACCTTGTTGCCCTCAGTCGTTTCTCATTGTTAATGATTTTTAGGTCCAATCAGGCTTTAAGAGGCTGTCATCAGCCTCTGACGAAATGCGTAAGGATGGCGACTCCTTGGAGACCTCGTATGTATTCTCACCTTTTTCCAAGATGAATAAACTAATGTCTTTTACTATATCCACAAGAATAGCGCTGTCTATCATCTATGTGGTTATAAATTATGGATAAATTGATATAAGAGCAGCATGCCTTGACACATTAGGAATGAGATCCCTGCCCCTGAAGAGCTTACAATCTTAGAAACCCAAAATCTTCTTCCTTCCCATTCAAATAGGCACTCATTCAAATATCATAGTGTGCATATTATAAATTATTTCTGGGCAGCATGGTGGCTCAGTGGTTATCACTCATGCCTTGAAGCGCTGAGGTCCTGAGTCCACCCTTGGACACTGCAAGGAGTTTGTTTTTGGGGATGTTCTCCCCATGTTTGCGTGGGTTTCCTCCAGGCACTCCGGTTTTCCTCACAATCATAAAGACATACTAATAGGTTGTTTGTGTCAAATAAATGTGCTTAGATTGTAAGCTCTTCTGGGCAGGGCCTGATGTGAATGTATACATGTAATTGTAAAGCGCTATGGAAGATGTTGGCGCTATAAAAATCCACAAAAATAACAATAACAGCTCATACCAAGATTATGTTTTAACTATAAAACAATGTTCACCACCTTTAAAGCCCTTTCTCATAGAACCCTTTGTAAGTGGTATAAATGACTATTCTTCCAAAATTACTATATTGATGATGATCACTCCTCTTAAAACCCACATGGCTGCCAGAAATAATTTAGAAATTTAGATTGCACATGGGTTAAATTTGAAAGCCAAGGGCTTCTCCCTTTCTCTACTTCCAGGATACTATGGGCTCCATCCTCAAATTGGATCCCATACATTACAAATCCTTATGTTATGCAAACTTCATTTATGAAATAGATTTGTTAGACACCAACTCAGTATGCCGATGATAAAGACAAAATCTAAGCTTCAACCAGTTCTTTCAACTTTCACATTGCTTAGTTTAATCTACAATTCAAAACATCACCTCATTCATCTATATTTTTACACACGTTTGAGACACTCTGGGAAACTTCATCCTTATACTGCGTCCTATGCTTTGATATGATTAAGAAAACACACAGCACTAATCTGTTAAAGATGACCCTGCAATATTCTGTCTGTCATCTTTGACAGAGGGGAGTACACACAGTCACAAATCCCCTATACTTTAGTACAGGGAGCCAACCACGAACAAAGGAAATTTCGGCCAAAACCGTTTCGGACATAGACACTTTACCCATAAAGGGCCAATCCCACCGATACCAATATGTGTACCAAGCTTAAGACATATATAGGGACAACCTTGTCCAAGGAAAACGGCATCTTCTTACTCCAAACTCTTGAACATGTTCCAATGTTACACATTTTAATTGGGCTGTAATACCGGTATATATTTTTATTGACATAATGCAGCTTTTATTGGGTTACTCAGCTTGGAAAATATATTTTATGACTTAGCCATGATTTGAAGGAATCTATAGTATTAGAGTTGAATGGCCAAGCATTAATCTCTGCAGGAAACTGTATAGACTGATTATATGAGATCTATATAGACTGTATATATGGACTGACATTCTTGCCTTGGTCTTACTGGTTGTATATGCGCACAGTGTTTTTTTTTAAAGTTTCTATTTTGTATGAATTTTGCTAAATATTAACAGGGTTATTCAATAAAAGTTCTTATCGTTTAAAATTATGCTAATTTTGCCCCAGCCAATCAGATGTTAGCTTTCAAATGTGAAATAAGATCTGATTGGTTGGGGCAAAATTAGCACCATTTTAAACGATAAGAACTTTTATTGAATCTCCCTGTGTGTTTTTAGACATTTAATGAGCACCAGAAGACTAGAGATAACATTCATATCTGTAACCATGTATATTTAGTGGCCATAGCTACCTTTGGTGGAGAGATTAATGGTAGATGAGTGCCTGTAGACTTTAGTTCTATGGTACAGCAGGCTATGTCTTGGAGCACTTACCAAAAATGCTGCTACAGTGCTGCTATGACATCACATCCCCATTGTGCAGGTCTCACACCTCCTCCATATAGAGGCCAGCTACCCGCATTGCATACAATCAAGTTGGTGGTTGGTTTCAGAGCCATCATATTAAAAAATATACATTTCACACACAAGAGGCACGTGTGTACTCAGGGGGTCTGATGCATGTCGTGTCAAACAGACGCTTCCTCAGAGACAAAATGTGGATTTTTACGTGATCATAATGTTTGACATTGCTTAATTTTAACAAAAGTTTGAATAGGGTTGGGGATTTCCTGTTGCTCAGTTAATTGTCACCCTACTACAATTTTTTCTCTCTAGCATTGCAAGAAATTAAATTGTTCTTAAGAGAAAAAAAAATCCTTACAATCACTGATTAGTTTAAATCACTTCCCATTAAACTGAATGGAAATTCTTGGTTTTGGGAAAATTAATCAGAAAAAAACAATTATAGATACTATCAGGGCGATGCACCAATGGACAAATGGAAAAGTATTTCTTTTAAAGGAATAGTTCGCTCTTGAATTGAACTATTCCTTTAATATACTGATTGAAGATCGGGAGGTTAAGGAGCAGTGCCTTACCTCCCGATCTTCAATCAGTATTGCAGAGCCCGAGAATGAATATGGGAGCTAACTTACCTTTTACGCGATCCACCGCGGCCAAGCTGGAATCTCCAACCGCTTCACTCTCCTGTACAGCCATAGCGCGCATGCGCGTAATGCAACTATGGCTGTACAGGAGATTGAAGTGGTCAGAGATTCCAATTGGCCACGGGGGATGTGTAAAAGGTAAGTTAGCTCCCATCTTCGTTCTCGGCCCTGCAATACTGATTAAAGATCGGGAGGTAAGGCGCTGCTCCTTAACCTCCGATCTTCAATCAGTATATTATACGAATAGTTCAATTTGAGAGTGAAACTAAGTAAGGAAATATTAAACAGATGTCATTATCTATAAAACAAATAAATTTGATTATATGGCCAATACACAAAGAGAAAGAGAAAAATGTATCTGTTTAGATCTGACCAAACAGCAAAAGAACACTAATAATTCAATAGTAAAAAATATAGACACTGGGCACTACAGCCTGCAAGAAAACAACAAGAGTTCAAGAAGATGACTGTTAGTACCATTATTGACTGGCTCAGAAAAAAGATGGAAGCAGCTTTTAATATAATCTGAAAATGTAGTGACTTCACCCACATAATTGTCTAGGGGTATACCATATGGTCAATTCTCTGGGTTTGGAGTAGTAAATGCTCTAGTAAGACTATGTTTTTGAGTCACGCTAGGGAACTAAGAATAGATTTAGGGAGAGGGGTTATAGAGCTCAATATCTTGATGAAGTTCTAGATCGAGCATCTAACAAGAATAGAACAGAGCTATTAACAACAGAAATACTAATAAAAACGTAGGTTACCAGGAACCCAATTCAAAGAGACCAGTTGTTTTTTCAACCACCTTTAGTGAGAATACTATGATAACATTAATATCATTAAAAGGATATTCCTGGTTTTTGGGTGGATTTGGGGATTAAAGTTATTTGGGGATGAAAGGAAACTACGGTACTGGATACTAAGGGCTATAGATGTGTTTCGCGTAAAGCACCAACTTTGGCTACATCCCTTTCACCTAGTGTTTTTTTCTTAGTAAATCAGGGGAGAGGTCTCCTGGCTGAAACATGTGGGCTGTTATTAAATAGAGAGCAAACGAGATGTATTACCTGTTCGGTGGATCCAAACAGGTAATAAATATCAGAGTACAGTGTGGGCAAAAATTTACCCATTATGAAGTTCATCAATTGTAACTCCAGATGGGTTTATACTTTATTAACCTTTGCCTGCGGACATTGTAAAATTCAATATGTGGGCTGTACATCCAGAACTTTAAAAGCACGAGTGCGGGAGCATATTAATAACATTAGAAAACAGGATAGAACCGCCAGTGGGTAGACACTTTGCGATGTGTAATAAGGGTGATATTAACATGATACAGGTAATTAAAAGGATCGCCCCCAAAAAATGAGGGGGAAACATGATGGCTTCCCTTTTAAGATCAGAAGCAAGGCATATTTTGGATTGGGGTACGAGGATACCAAAGGTCTAAACTCTGATTTTGACATTACGTGCTTTGTGGACATTTAGATACATGTCTTACCTCTCAATAATATGTTTCGCCAAAAATACTCAGGAAATAAGGTAGGAATGAAAATAAATAACAAATTACCCTTTATAACATCCCAACGTTATAACAGGTGACTAGTGAGTTTATATGTGATCAATCTAAGTATCTCATATTAATTGTGTTCTTTTATATAGTAACCCTGTGTTTTACATTGTTACTGTTCATCACATGTTCCATTGAGGGCGTAAATAGTTGGAGGAGAACTCCAGGGGGGCCCAGAGCCAAGAGGGCCCCCATCTTATTTTACTATGACAGATATAGCCTCCTCCCAGAAAACAACTGTGGCTTAAGAAACTGATAGGGGCCCCATCAGTTTTTCTGGGGGCCCATGTGATTCCTAGTTAAGCCACTGCATTGACATTATACAATACAATATATTTCGCTATCACAACCTACAAAGCACTCGTTTCCACGTATTATCACTTTGTGACCGTTAATGATTGCGAAAAACCCTTGCGGTAAGTTGTGACCTTTTCTCGTATTTTAAGACACCATTGAAGAGGTGTTGTTGTGCAAAAAACTAGCGCAAAAACTGAAGCATCTCTTTGCGTTGCGCAAAAGAAAAAAAATTGCGACATGGTGCAGGACTGCAAAACCTTTGCTAAGACTTTAGTACATAGGTTAGGTGATTTTAGCGCTTATTTCTTCATTAGCGGGGAATTGCATCTCCCTTTTGTTTCCTAAGTTACACCCTTAAAACAAAAAAATGGTCAATTGTCAGTTACCTGTCCCCAACTAATATATTTTGCACTTATTACCTGCATTACTAACCAGATATTTAAAGGGTATCTCTACTCGTTAAATAGACGCTTTTTCAGTTTAATTGAAGAACGGGAGGTAAAAGGGCTATGTCTTACCTCCTCTGCAGTTCCTTGACAGATCCGATGGAGCTTGCACTGTGTGCACAGTGAGTGCTCGGTTGGGACCTGTCTAGAGGAATGTTCAATTAAACTGAAAAAATTTCCACTCCATTTTAGGAATGGAGATACCTCTAAGGATTATATTGTCCCCATTCTGCTTGAGTAAGCTGTCCCTCCCTCCATACAGTCTATCAAGGATTTGACTGCTGCCATAACATGAAGCAATGATTTAATGCTGCTTCACCTTCTGCCTCACCTGCACATGCTCAAAAAAATAAAAGGCGCCGATGAGCAGAGGAATGGAACACATCACTAAATATCTGGTTACAAAGGCATGCAAGTAAATGGGTAAAAATAGCAGTTTGGGTTGCGGGCAGTTAACTGACAAGTCATCAGTTTTTTGTTTTAAGGGTGGTCATGCCCTTCAAATTAGATAAATAATATTTGATAAAATTTTCTTCCAGATAGAGAATAAAAATGCCCATACACAGCGACTTCTGACAATGCAATTTTGTAAAGGACTCACTAAACACTCCTCCAAAGGCTGTCCCACTGCTGACTGCCACCGCTCCTCAGTCCACATCAAATTACAATAGAAAGTGCACTTTCTTTATTGTAAATGCACATTTGTAAAAACACATCCAGAGAAACTTCATGCAGTATCTCATTTCCAAAATGTAAGATCAGAATAAGCAGTCAAAATACGGGATGGAGAGAAAACACCTATAATAATCCAGTAAAAATCCAATCCCCTTTTATCAAGGGGCTCACATTCGAAACACTGTTGAGACAAGATCAGAATAATGCCCTGTGTGGTCCAATGGAGTCAAAAATGTTCATCTCAAAGAACACATGTTCTTTCCATGCCAGAACACAATTATTGGACAGTTTTAAAATAGAAATCAACAAAATCACTGTACATGCATAGAGATGGTCATTGACAGATCCACAAAATGACCAATATGGAATTAACAAATTAGTTGTTTACATCAATGATGGTATTAGCATGTACTGATTAGCGCATGTGAGTTGTGGTAAGAAATCACAAACCATACAACAGTATTTTTAAAATGTTAAAAAAAAAAATAGCTGAGTTTGGGTACACAAGGCTAACCTTGGACCATATTTCTTTCTGACTACGATTGAGACAATTCGGTAATTAAAGGGTGACAGCCCCAAACAAAGCTTCCTTCACTAATGTACCAGGTTGAGGACTTAAACCTCTAGGTACTGTGCCCGAGATGCCCACACCATTCTTCAGAGCCTGTGATGTGACAGGTATGTCACAGCTAAACTTAATTTTAAGAAATAGAAATGATTATTTTTGGGTTGAGCATTATATATATGTGTAGGAACATTAAATAGGTTAACAGCAAAGTATAACAACTATAAATGCTCTCTGTAGTTTTATAAGAGCTCTAGATGCCTCAACTCAAATTGTATCTAAATGACACAGACATCGTTGTTGCAATAGTGGTTTGCACAATTAATTTTAATTTTTACAATTTAGAAATAAATCTAGATTCTCTCCTGCTGAACTGGGGGATTCTATTTAAACACTAGGTTTTTAATAACTAGAAAGTTAAATAAAATGACAGGAAAATAAAACAGGACTTAAACAACCTCTCAATTTTTATAGTAAAAGCCGGAAACAGTAACAGTCTAATGAACTCCATTGTGCAGCTCATCAACTTTTATAATACGTTTCTTACTTACCAAGTCAAGTCAAACAGAGTGGAAATATTATTCCTTGTCACGGATATCCTACCATGGCTGGTTTTAAAACATAAAGGTAGCAAATAAATCATTTGTTATGTGTCTTAATGCAGTTCACACAGTGTTTCTCATCAACAGGCACTAAGAGGAAAGCACACACTCTGTGCAAGGCCGATAGGAGTTTTATGGTGACAAACATCACCATTTCCTGTTTCTGCCTATGTGCTCTGCTTCAACCACATTCTCGTTCAGTTCAGTGTGTATCCTTTTAAATTTTTAACTAGCTAGTTCTCCTTTTTATCGAGCTCTAGTTCCAAATATCTACCAAAACATACAGAGATCATTATACAGCTTCTACTGTAACTTTTAAATTGAATATAAAAATAGATTGAATATCTAAAGAAATAGGGGCAGATCAACAAAAAATGATAACACGTGGCGGTTGGAAGAATTATAGTTTTCAGTTATGGTCAATTTAAAAATAACCTATTTTTCGGTTTAGATGCCTTTAGAGACTCCCGCTGGAAATACAATTAACAAGGACTCACGGTGTACACTGTATTTAAGATGAATTATGGTCAAAAACATTTCCCAACTTACAGCCCCGATTGCTAATTAAAAGCATATTACTTGTCATTTCATCAAAGTCTAAACAAGGTTTGCCTGTGTGAAATAAGTAAAATCATTATCTTTATGACTCTTTATCCAGAAAAGGAATAAACTGTCCAAAGATCTAATTTGAAGCACACGTCAAATGGCTAAGAAGGGGTTAACATGTATGTAAAAGTAACTGCAAACCTAAGTAATGAAAGATGTTTATCAAGAGTGGATGATTTTGGCTCGCAGAATCTATGTTCTATGACAGTTTGTTATTTATATAGTAAATAATGTACCCCCTACTGTAAATTATAAGGATATTAGAAGTGACTGAGGAGTTCCGTGAGCATAAAAAAGCGAGAGGCAACATACTGACTTTTTATATAGGGCATGGAACTCCGAGGTGACTTCTAATATCTAATTTTCTGTAGGGGGAAACATTATCCATTATAATATGACCATTTCGCCCAAAATTGTAACCTCACCTATTTAATATACATGACCCCCATTGCTCTAGCCCCCCACCACACACAAAACCCCCTCCATTGATCTAGCCCCCACTACCCCCCCTCCGTTGCTCTTACCCCCCCAGACCAACAACACCTTCATCCCTGAGCCTTCACACCCATCTCCTAAGCAGTTATTAAAAAAAATGTGTGCACTAAATTTTCAGCCACGAACCTCAGACCAGGAAACTCTGACGCTGACATCATAACCCCCTACCTTACCCATTCGCTCTGCAACATAACTTCACCAAACTTGTGACAAAGCCTCATTTCTGGACAGTTACTGAGCGGATATTCCTGTCTGTCATATTATAAGTCTCCCGGCAGTTAAAGGATGTTCGCATATGCAGGTAACATTGCGGTCTTGTAAATTGGTAATTGCTGCAGGGGGAGGGGTGGGTGCTGGGGTTAGGGGTTGCTGCACCTAAATTTTGGTTAGAATCGTCGTGCTACTAGTTAATAGCGCACCGTTATAAAGGAAATAATTTACAGATGGATCCCATTGGGATCAGCAGGAGGGGTGGATTATAACTATAAAACTACCCCTTTAGTGGATTCTATGGGAGGAACTGTAAGATTATAGCCTTATAATCTTACAGTTCCAGGAGGAGAAGGAAACAGAAGAGGTTATATAAAAAGCAACCCGAACTGTAAAATTATAGGATATTAGAAGTCACCGCGGAGTTCCGTGCTATAAAAGCACAGGCCGCGGCCGTGTCCGTTTATACGGCACGGAACTCCCCAAGGTGGGGGGTGCATATCTACTATATTATTGACATCTCAACTAAACACAACTTGTGTTAATCACCAGCAAATGAGGATAATAAAGCTTTAAGTCTGTCTTTCCTGGGGAACAGCTCACTGGGGCACTGGTGCATACTGTCCTAGCTCAGCATTGAAGTCTTGGAATTAGCAGGTAAAGCATGTATAGACATTTTTGTTGTTTGTAGACCCCGGACCTTTTTTTCTATTATGTGAGACATTGGGATGTCCGAGCAGAAAATCCGAAGTTAGCCGTGGCAGCAAGTAAGTGTGGCATTCTTGAATGTTTATTAAAGCCTGATAGAGAGAATATATGGTGCCCTAACATACTATTTGTTCAGGTTATGGAAAATTTGATGGGGGGGGGTGGGTGGTATGGGACTTTAAAAAAGGTACAAAAAAATGAGAAAGTATAGTATGGATACTCTTTTATTTGCGGCTAACATAGTTTTTAATAGATTAGCTTTCGGAGGTTCTTCCTTCTTCAGCTCTTTACATCATCTTGGCAACTAAAAAACTTTAACAATATACAGAACACATACCTCCGTAGCAACATCTTTTGTATGCTACAAGGGCACTAATACAGCTACATTCAATTTAAAAAAAGATTTATTATGCTGAAATGTTTGAGAAAACCAAGAAACAGGGATTTTTGAGGTTGATTTACAGATGGGCGCCCATGAGAGCAAAAAAATCAATGAAGACAAAAGCTGTACTGTAAGTCTGACTTGGAGAATATTTTGTGAAGATAAGTTTGTTTGGAAGAAAGCAGATGGTGGGGACTTTTCTGAGGGTTACACCAGTCATCAGCAGTGCCCTTTTTTAATGGTACTAGACAGTTGACTCAACAAAACAGCAAAATAAACTAAAACAACCCCACAAAATCAAACAAAGAATACATTGATTAAAACTAACATACCGTACACTGTAAATATTTATATTATACAAGATACTGTCGCATTTACCTCCTGTTCTTCAGTAAATCAGATAGAAACCAACTTACTTTTTTGATGGTCATACCCTTTAATGATAACATTTTGTTACTGTACAGCGCTGCGTCCCGAAGTGGCGCTTTATAAATAACTATACAAACATATTTTGTGTGGCTTAGAAAGAAAAAAAGCATGTTATGAGTGAAAAAAGTACCATATATACTCAAGTATAAGTTTATAAAAATAGCCTCAAAATCGAACCTCAACTTATACTCAAGTCACTTACCTGTCCGTCTGCCGCACACTTCGGCATCCACTCTTCTGGCTGCTGACGTCAATACTCTGCGCCGGTCTCACTTCCCAGCACCAAGTAGTGAAGTCAGGTGCCAGGAGACAGTGGATGTGGAGCAATGCCGCCGGATTGCAAGTCCTGTCCTCCTCCTCCTTACAAGTCATCCACAAGGCAATTCCTCTCCTCTGATCTTGGGGGGCGGGCAGTGATTGCCACTGCAGATGTTTGGAAACTACAACTGTCAGCGACTAAAGCATGCTGGGAGTTGTAGTTTCCAAACATCTGGAGTGGCAATCAATTGGGGGGTTGCTGTGTGGGATTATCACTTAATAGGCAACTAACACTTTTAAAGCAATACAGAATCAGGAGGATGGTATCTATTGTTAGAGATTGCCTTCTGATTCTGTATTGTTTTGAGGCTTTAGTTGCCCTTTAACTGGACAGCAGAATTCCCATACAGTAATAGCCATACTGCATTTGGCATATTGGCTATTACTGTATGGGACTACTGTATGGGAATTCTGCTGTCCATTTAAATGGCAACTAAAGACTCAAAACAATACAGAATCAGAAGGCAGTAGTGGTCAGTCTCTACCCTCGACTTATGCTTGAGTCAATCATGTTTAAGGGTGAGGCCACACTAGCGCGTTGTTCGTGTGTTTGAGCCTGCATTTCGCACTCACGATTGCACCCGCGATTTTTGCTAATATAGAAATCGCGGGAACACGAAAATTCCTGCGATTTCCGATGCACATGCGATTGCGCGTCCGTTCGCATTTAGGTAACGCATGTGTTCACCATTTTTGGTGCGTTAACGCAAAACGCACAAGTATAGCGCACAATCGCGTGTGATAACGCTTGCGATTTTGTGCGTGATTCCTGTGGGTTGCAGTGTGGCCTCAGCCTAACTCTTTTTTTCAGGTACAAATAGGTACCTCGGTTTATACTCGGATCGATTTATATTCGAGTATATACAGTAGTTAGAAACAGGACTAGTTTAGTGTCCCTATAGAGAAATGTATTTTATTAATATTTGAAATAGAAGAAAAACAAAGTAGAACTATTGTGCATATAAAGTTTAACCCCCCCCCCCCCAAAAAAAAAATAAATAAAAAATTGAAAAGTAGGTGGGTCAGGGAGGTAGGATTGATAACTGCTACTTCTTAAAATAGTGTCAGCCAGCACAAAGAAAACTGCCTCTCCCAGGCTTCCTCAGTGCTTCAGTGCTAACTTTAATACTGGAAAGTCCAGGACACCAACACTGGCAGATGAAAATTAGACATGCTGGCGGTTCTCAACAAAACGATATTGGGAAGAAGGAATAATCAATCCTATATACTACTATACTATACCTCCCTGCCCCAGGTAATTTTTTACAGTGGAGTTGTCCTTTAAAAATGATATAAAGCCTTGGAAGCAAAAAAGTTAGTGAGAAATAAGATAGTAGTATAAGTAGTATAATTAACATATCTGAGATATATTTAATAAATTGTGGCTACAACAATATCGTCTTGATCTTGAAATATATTGTATTTCTAGATATTTTATGAAAGGTTATGCATCTCACTCATCAGTCATAAACTTGTGTTTAACCTCAGAAATATTTACTTTCATCATTTTATTAGGGTGCCTGTGATGTTTTCGGAATCTTGGAAGCTGGAAGGTCGCAGCTGGAAAAGGTCTTCTCTAACAAAGAAACCCAGCATTATTAGAATTCAAAGCAAATATATGTTCAAAGCTCCTGGAGGCAGTACTATCAGTTTAAACGAAGGGGATATTCTTGTTGTGGTAAAAAAATCCGATAAAGATTGGTGGCAGGTCAGAAAAATTGGAGACAGTGAAAGCACAAAGCCTTTCCACGCACCTTCTTCATATATTAGTCAGCTGATTTCAAGGAAGTCTGCAGAAATCACAGACATGGAAGGTAAATTCATTCACTAGTAAAACACCCGTTTTTTAAAAAATTCCTAAGTCTACTTTCTACTTTTCCTGGGACCTTATATTAGGATCACCTCCTTTTTAGAAACATTTTGGTCCAACCTGAAGCTATGTACACACATTAGATATTTAGTGGTTAAAATAGCAGATGAACAACTGCTTTAGCTGACAATCCAATGTGTGTGGAGGATTCATTATCATCATTTAGTGATCCCTCCTGCTGGATTGCTAAACAACATTGGGGAGTCGATGGGGGGGGGGGGGATGTTCTCTCTTTTCTCCATAGAAAAGGACAAGCTGCTTGGCCTTATGAAAAATTTTCACAGCTGTGGTCTCCTGTGATTGATTATTACTTTGGCAAGTCTGATAACATTTTGGTGTACTTTCTTCTCCAGTGTTTTACGTTTGATGTAAATGGTACTGCTTCATCCATGGCACAAGTCTCCTCTGATTTGGGCATTGCTTTGCCAAGGAAGCAGCGCCACTAAGGTGTACATATTAAATGCATTGATGGGGTGAAGATCGTACCAGTCCCCTTTGATTGGGCATTGCACTGCCAGTACAGTACTATTATTCTATATAAGTGCTGCCTCTGTGCATGCAATACTGCATTTCACAACATGGGAGTTCTAATCCTAAAAGGAGAGATGCCAGTCAGTGTGTGCTGGACATGGGGGGTGTTTTTTATTTACAAATCAGTGTGTGCTGGACATGGAGACATTTTATATTTACCAGTCAGTGTGTGCTGGACATGGGGGGTATTTTTTATTTACAAATCAGTGTGTGCTGGACATGGGGCATTTTATATTTACCAGTCAGTGTGTGCTGGACATGGGGGCATTTTATATTTAATGGTCAGTGTGTGCTGTACACGGTTACACTTTATATTTACCAGTCTGTGTGCTTCGGGGAGGGGGAACATGTCTAACCCATGTTAATGTAACGGGCTTAAAAGGCATGTCCATCCCTTCTGTAAAAATTTAATATGTGAAGGACCCCCCAAACCCCATATGCGTGGTACTCACACTGTCTAAATATGCCCCCAGGCTGAGTAATCCGACTTAAAAGATCCACAATCCACTGCCTCTGCTCCATTCTGCTTCCCGGTAAGCATTACCGATTGAGCCTCCACTGCTGCTGCACAAGAACATAAAGGGCATGTTGCAGCAGCAGAGGAGGCAGGGCCCGCGACTGTGGATCATGAATTTTCTAAGTCGGATTCCTCAGTCTGTGAACGTATTTAGACAGGGGTGGACAAGCCCTTTAATGTCTATGTGAGTTGTTGTCTATGTTGTGCAATCTGTCTGCTGGACTATGCAAAGGATTTTGTGGTGTGTTAAGAACCAGAGTGGTCATTTTTACTACATTTTTCAGTATGGCAACACTATTTTATATTGTCATTAGTAAAAAGGTGTGCCCAAGATGTTTAAAACATACCTGCCATGAGGTAAATTGGTGTTGCCAGGCTCTGAATAAGTCTGAATAAGTTTTAGAACCTCTGCTATGGTCTAATCCATGTTTTGTTGTCTCAAGGCTACATAAGCCGCAGGTTTTTAGTTTCCTTATGGTTACTAGGCAGCCAAGCTGGCAATACACTGCAAGCTACTTTTTAAAGTGTTCTAGGCGAGGATTGTCTTAAAGTGCATGTCCACCCCAAAATATTAGTTTTAATATAATGCTGCTCATCTGCCTTGCCCACCCCTCACCATGTTAAAACAAAAATAAAAACCTTAATTCATACTTCAGTCCCTTCGCTCCCGCTGCTATCTTCTCCCCCCCGCTGCTAACTGGGAACAGCAGAGAGGGGTCAGACTGACAGCCGCGTCTGTGATTGGCTGATGGTCAGCCAATCACAGATGCTGCTGCCGGCTGTGAATATAGGTGCGGGAGCGAAGGGCTGTAAGTATGAATCTGAAACTTTTTTTTTCGTTTTAACATGGCGGTTGAGGGTGGACAAGGCAGAGAAACATTTTATTAAAAAGTGTTATATGCTTTGTAGAAGGGCAGCCAGATGGGATCCGGAGGGAGAGGGGAAGGGGGAAGGGTCCCCTGCGCATGTCACTATCCTGAGGCAAGACAGGAGGCAGAGACCTATGGACAGGAAGACAGCGCCTACTCTTCAGTTTCCTGGAAGTTAGACATGCACTGCAGGAGAACTATAAGGATAAGGGATGTAAGGTAAGGATTCTTAAAACTACACAGTGGGGCCAGCACTGGGGCAAAGTTTAAATTTGGGGATGGACATGCCCTTTAAAGGATAATTTTCTTGTGTATAAAGTTTTTTTTAAATACAGTTAAAATGAAAAGTACTTGGGACTGGGATATAGGCCTGGTAATTCCTACCTTCCAATATTTTTTCTGTGAGGAGCACCAGCCCAATGAAAACTGATTCTGCCAGTCGTCTTCCATGCTTCAGCACTTCTTTAATAGAGGAATAACCTGGCAAATGAAACCTGTTAGTGCTGTAGCTCCTTAACAAAATGGTATTGTGAGGTAGGAATAATCAATCCGACCTCCCTGCCCCAGGAACTTTCCATTTAAAAAAAGTATAGTTATCCTTTAAGAAGTTTTCCACTCTAAATCAATTTTTTTTTCATGTTTTATAGACCAGAAACTGATGAATAAAATATTGTAATTTGGTTACACAGTAAAATCTCTCTCCTTGCTTGGTAAGCTTAGACATGCTCGGTTTGACTCACCCTTGAGCTAATTTGTACTAAAGGGAGAAGGTAGTTGACTTGTACTAAAGTGAGAAGGTAGTTCAAATAAAAGTAAATGAAGGGCTTTCTGTAGCAAAAGATGTTAAGTAATTTCTAAATGTTCTTCCAGACTATAAATCATGTTTTTAAGCTAGAGATCTCCTTAGAGCATCTTAATGGTCCCGGATTCAGTTCACCCCACCCCCCCCCCCCCCTCCCCCCCCCCTTTTTTCCCCCCCGTGCTGATTGTGCAGGTGATTAAAGAACATCTATTGTAACACCAACAATATAACAGGGGGGGGGTTGTATCAACTGGTAAACTGATTGACACTAGACACTGAATGTACGCCAGTACAAACTATATCTGTTTGGTACGAGTTATTTTGATATTCCACATCCTTGCCAGTTTATACATGTGGCAAATTATCTCTGAATTGTGTAGTAATGTTAAAGAATAATCAGGGTTATTCAATAAAAGTTCTTATTGTTTAAAATGGTGCTAATGTTGCCCCAATCAATCAGATGTTAGCTTTCAAATGTTAAATAACATCTGATTGGTTGGGCAAAATTAGCACCATTTTAAACGATAAGAACTTTTATTGAATCTTCCTGAATGTATTGTCAACAATTGTCACTAAATATTTTTGAAGAAACAAAGGAATTGTAAGTAAAAGTGTGAAAAGTTTGAAAGACTAGTGTTTTTTCAACTTCTTTTAGTTACAAATGTTATGATCCAGAAATGGTGCAGTTTAAGAGAATAAAGATGTATTTGCTTATCTTCAGTCACCAACAATAAATTAAAAATGTATTTTAAAAAGCATTACACCACATTCTGATTTTTAAATCTATATTTCAGCCAATGGGAGATTTAGGAGCTCTATGATATGCTTATAAGCCAGGCCAAATAGTGTAATAGTTTACTATGTTTAATCTGCTGAATCTTTGTGTAGGATTCACTTAGAAATGGAACAAATAAATTGGTAGCGCTGGGTACATACAGCAAAGATTTTTGAAAAATGACATCTGAGAATCTGCAAGATCCTGTCTGTCATATTTCAAAGGTCGGGCTACACACAGTCCCGAGCTCTCCCACTATACATAGCATAGGGAGAACGCACGGGACTCTGTGTTTCCCTTGGCCGAAAATGCTATAGGGAGCCGCGTGCTTGTTCAGGAAAGCAAGGATCCGACGGTATTGGGGCTTATCTATCCATCAGCAATATATATAGTTAATATTAAATATTAACAATAACAATTAAAAACTTGTTTTTTGTTAACTATTTTAACAGGCTCCAATTATTCTACCAAGTCAGAGAAAAATTTTCCAGTTGTGAATCCTGCTCCTTTTACAGTGGATAAAAAGTCCTACCTTGAGTTTCATCTCAACGATTCTTTGAACAATATGCCTTTTGTGCCAGCGTTAAGATCTAATTCTTCTATCAAGCATAAAAAATCTGCCAGTTTCTCTCTGAGTTCTTCCTGGCATGGCTACTTCCCTAAAACTGAAGTGGAGAAACCCTCATTTCACAAAAGCGTATCTGAAAAGGTAAGCTGAATAAATCAGATTGCAAGTACAAAACACCAATAAGGCAAGCTGTTATATGGATTCACTTTTACTATGCAAGCAATGATATCCAAAATATTTTACCAGATCGATCTTCATTTATCACAATTTTTTTAACCTACCTGTTATATAAAGATCCAATATCTCTTTCCATTTAAATGAGCCTGGATAACATCTCTGGCTGCAGAGGGTGATATCATCTGCCACTCTGCTCCTCCCCTTCACCCCAGGGGAGAAGCATGCTCAATTAATACTTGTTCTGGGAAAAACCTGCACAGACATAAAACAAAATTGACAAGGGGAGCTTATTAATGCAGGGGCTGGTCATATGACTACACACTGGTCGAAAAAGCGTTAAAGCAGAAAGTAAAATTGCTAAGCCTTTCCAGCAGTAACAAATTTTACCTAAAAATGTAATTTAGGGTTCATTTTGAGATACAGCAGAAAGCTTTTTATATAACCCTAACTTGTTTGGAAAAATTGAAGATCACAGTTACTAAAGCTAGCCATGTCTTTATGTTTAGTTTGAATATGTTTAATCCCATTACATTTTGTTCGGCTTGTTGGATAAACTATCAATTGTCGATCGAAAATAAACCAGTTGCAGAACCACACACAAATTAGTTTTTTTAAACTGACCAATTCTCATTCACCCAGGTCATGGTATATCTGTTGTATTCAGTTGGATCAACTGGACTTAAAGTTTAATTCTTGAAGACATTTTGCTAGTCATCCGACTGGCTTTCTCAATTCAGAAGGACTTGTACAAGAATCTGTGGCAATTATGTACCCTGGAAAGTCCCAATTAGCATAACACAGCCAGGTGTTAGGGACCTTCTAAATGCAAGTTGTGATTGCATTGTGCTAAGTGGTGTTATTGAAACTGCCCAGGATAAGGTTTTAAAACAGCATTGTACATGGCAGACAGTAGGTGCCAAACCCCCCACCTTTATTCAGGCTTTGCTACTTTATATTCACATAAATGGCCTCCTTGACATCTCTCTTGAACCAGTCATGTTCCTTTGTCAAGATGTTGATATTACAATCTTCAAAGGTATGTCCTTTTTCCTTAAGATGCAGGTACATGGCTGAGTCCTGACCCAAGGAATTGGCTCTTCTATGCTGGGCTTTACGTTGGTGCAGTTGGTGTTTGGTCCCCTGCACACTTCACTCCACTGCACTTCCTAAATGATGGCACTCTTTGTTTTTTGGTTTTCTGTAAACCTCTTCTTCCAGTTTACCATTCTCCCTGGCTTCTACCAAATAGTCCAAAAAAGCCAGTGTGTTGTTTTGTTCCTCTTACCTTGTAAATTTGATGTTTTGGTCCACAGGCTTGTACTTCCTTCTGGTGGATTTTAACCCAGGAAGTATAAGCCTTCACAGAACACATCAGGGAGAATGGTAAACTGGAAGTAGCGGTTTAAAGAAAACCAACCCACACACACCAGTATTTGATGTTTGACTCCCACCACCCTTTAGATCATAAGCTGGGTGTCATTAGAACCCTGCAACACAGAGCAGAGAACATCGCCCCTAGCACAGAGGCAAAGGATAAAGAAATTAAATATCTCAGAGGAGCCTTTAAAACTTGTGGATATCAGGACTGGGCCTTTGTCAAAAGGGGTAGAAGGAAAAAAAATAACACGAATACCAACAGTGATGATGGAAAGCAAGACAGGTAAAAGAACATGGTCACCCCATATGTAGCAGGGGTCTCTGAGAACTTAAGAAGTATTTTCAATAAATGCTGTATCCCTGTCTACCTTCATCCAAAAAACACACTGAGGCAGCAACTGGTGCTTTTGAAAGACCCAATACCGAAACATTAGAAAAGCAAAATCATATACGCAGTGCAGTGCAGTAAAGCACAGAAGAGCCAATTCCTCAGGTCAGGGCTCAATTACTCAAAGGAAAAAGCACATACCTTTGAAGATTGTAATGTCAACATCCTAGAAAAGGAACAAGATTGGTTCAAGAGAGGTGTCAAGGAGACCATTTATGTGAAAATAAAAAAACCAAGCCTGAATATAGGCGTGTGTGTGTGTGTGTGTGTGTGTGGGGGGGTGTTAAACACCAACTGTCTGCCATGTACAATACATTTTTAACTCCTTACCCTGGGCAGTTTTGATAACACCTCTTAGCCACCTTGCATTCAGAAGGTCCCTAACACCTTGATGTCATATGCTAATTGAGACTTGCCAGGGTACATAATTGCCAACAGATTCTTGCACAAGGTAAGCATTTTAAGGTGTGCAATCAGTCAGATCTTAAACATTTGAAAGTTCAGGGTATTGAACGCATTTTTCCAAATAGCAGGAATAAAAATAGATTAGATCTTCACAAAGCGGAAGTACGCTGGATATTTAAACTGGAGACCCGCATACCCCAGGGTCTTAACTCGAGATATGATATTCTATGCTACATTGACTAAGATAGGAGATACTATGTCTTCTCCATCACATAAGATGGCGTTTATGTATTTAATGTAATATTCTATGTAACACAATGAGATCTCATTCCCTTTAAATTGGGCATTTCATACTACAGGATGGGGAATGGGTTTTCTCTAATTTATCTTTCCTTCTAGGTTATACTGTTTTTTTCTATGCCATACTGCAGATGTGATTTTAAAGGATTATCTGTATTCTATTATATTTTATCTGTATTTTTGTAACCTCCCTGTCTGTTTCCTTGTGTGTGCCTACCCCTTTAAGAGAAGGGAGGGCGAGGCCATATAAGGAGCATCTAGGTGGGTGGTTCCTTTTTCCTTTGACTAAGGGCTGCGTGTAGCCCGAAACGCCCCAGGAGGAACTATGTGTGGCGCCAGTTTTTGAAAGTTTGTATCAAATTTGCAGGACGGGTATGGGTAAACCACAGTGAGTTTGAATGGGTTGCGGGTCAGGTTTAGTTAGAAATCTGCAGGTTCTGGTCATGGCAGGTAGCAGGTGCGGGTCTGTTCAATTTTGGGTGTGGGTTGGGTTGCATGTCTGGCTACTTGCGGGTCAGGTGCGGGTTACAGTTTTGCAGGTGCGGGTTGGTTGTCAGTTTAATTTCAGATGCAGGTAATGGTTTTGTGGCTGGCCACAGGACTCTAATCTGACATTTGTGCTGCCATCTGTTGGTGAATTGAGTGATCGCCCATCTGAAAAACGTCTAAGCCCAACAAAAATAGAAGAAAGGGTACTCTGCTTGTAAGAAATATAATAGAACAGAATAAAGTATACATTCAGTGTGTCTGCGTACATTTTGTAATTTGAAGTTAAAAACCAAATCAACAATAGGATGGGGGAGGGTTGAAAGGAGCATTATTGATAAATTAAACAATACCATACTTACATATATTTTTAATTCTTTATTGTTAGTGGATAAGATCTTCTCACTTTGCTTCAGGACTATACAGTACTAGCGATTTCCAGTGCTCAGCACTTCACTGGGCATCATTTTCATTACAAAGTTATGACAAAAAAAAAAAGATTGAAAAAAGAGTGGAAATATTAATTTTATTAAAAAATTATAAATTAACATTATCCCAAACAAATGACACAAAAAACACTAAACTTGTAACAAAAAAGAAAGGTTGACAAAGCTGTGTGTTTCTGTACACTAGGACAAAACATTTATTAAAATAATTTTTTTAACAAAACATTTGCTTTTAAATTGGGTTTATTTGTTTTTGTGAATAATTTTTTGCTCTTAGTCAACATAAATTGGCCAATATTCATTTTCTGCTATGTTTGATTGTTTTACCCATAAAGGTTAATGGATAAATCTATTTGGGGGAAATTTGTCAGTTTTGGTATTTATTTTTACACTATCAGGGAGATTCAATAAAAGTGAAAATGGTGCTAATTTTGCCCCAACCAATCAGAACTTATGTAACATTTGAAAGCTAACATCGGATTGGTTGGGGCAAAATTAGCACCATTTTAAATGATAAGAACTTTTATTGAATAACCCCCTATGTTTCCACAGAACACCTAAGCCATAGGCTGCCATTAGATGCTTTTTATGTGGAATTTGCCTTCACCCATTTTATATGTAGGACCCTGGCTGGTAGAGTTTCTACCCAACTGGTCAGCCCCTCCCCACCTCAGCCGCACTCATATTAACAACATTTCTGGCAGTAAATTTGGTCCAGTGTTAATAAAGTACCAGCCAGATGGCAACTTAACACATTGAGAGTGCGCTCAGCCTTCAGTCCTTTAACTTAAAATGTATCTATGATAGGGGTATATCTGAGAATTATATAAACTGACCCAACATGTTAAAACATTAAAGCCTCTGCTGCTGTGTTTCTTAAATTCTTAACCCTTGTGAAAACCTTGAAACAATTTTCATGTCTTAAGGAACCCATTGAGACATAACAAATTAAATGCACTCAAATTTAGTGGTCAGTGTAATTAAAGGGTAACTATGGTCTTGAATTCTTCCAAACTAGTAAGAATTATATAAAAAGTCTTCCATCGTACCTTCAAAAATAAAACCTAAATCACATCTCTAGATAAAATTTGTGAGATGTTATTGCTGGAAAGGTTCAGCAATATTACTTCCAGCTTGAACACTTCCTGTTTTCAGCCATGTGACCAGCTTGTAGTCATGTGACCAGCCTCAGTCTGCTTTAATAGACTTTCCTTCTCAACTGTCAATTTTCCCACAGGTACTTCCTGATTTCCCCAGCATTAAGTCTTAACTGAGCATGCTTCTCCCCCGGGGTGGGTGGGCGGGCGTGGCAGAGGTCAGGTAATGTCACTCAACCAACTGGAAGTAGGAAGTTTGAACATTCACCCCAATGTAATATCTCACAGGCTCCAGCCAGAGATGTGATTGTCAGCTCATTTTAAATGAAATACTGCAGGCTTTCATTTACCCCTAAGTTGTTTGGGACCACAGTTGCCCTTTAATTTTGCTATTTCTTCAGGAACTTCTAGCAACTAGATCCCTGATGGAGAAACACTGCAGAGATTACTTTAAATTAAAGACCTTCTAAAATATATATCTATCTATCTATCTATCTTCTATCTATCTATCTATCCTATCTATCTATCTATCTATCTATATAGATAGATGATAGATAGATGATAGATAGATAGATAGATATTGTAGTGAGTATACCCTCACATCTATTTTTATTATATCTTTTCATGAAACAATATTGTAGATATAAAACTAAAATAAAATGTAATGTAGTCAGTGTGCAGCTTGTGTAACAGTGTAAATTTACTGTCTCAACACACAGCCATTAATGTATAAACCACTGGCAATAACAGTGAGTACATCCCCAAGTGAAAAACTAGCCAAATTAGCCATTTTCCCTTCCTGGTGTCAAGTGACTCATTAGTTTTACAAGGTGTGAATGGGGAGCAGGTGTGTTAAATTTGGTGCTATTTCTCTTACATTCTCTCATACTGGTCACTGGAAGCACCTCATGGTATGGAAAACTCAATGTATCTCTATATGAAGTTGGCCTAGGCTTTAAGAAGATTGCCAACACCCCAAAACTGAGCTGCAGGATGGTAGCCAAGACCATACAGTGGTTTAATAGGACAGGTTCCATTCAGAACATGCCTTGCCATGTACAAGCAAAGAATAGCATCTACTAAGCATCATATCCAGAGTTTATCTTTTGCAAATAGACGTATGAGTGCTGCCACCATTGCTGGAGTGGTTAAAGGGGTGGGAAGTCAACCTGTCAGTGCTCAGACCATAAGCAGCACACTACATCAAATTTTGCATGGCTGTTGTTCCAGAGGGAAGCCTCGTCTAAAGATGATGCACAAGAAAGCCTGCAAACAGTTTGCTGAATATAAGCAGACTGTATACATGAATTACTGGAACCATGTCCTGATGTCTCACGAGACCAAGATATATATATTTGGTTCAGATGGTGTCAAGTTCGTGTGGCGGCAAACAGGTAAGGAGTACAAAGACAAGTGAGTTTTATCATGCATGGTAGTAGGAGTGTGATGCTTTGGGACTGCATGAGCATTACTGGCACTGGAGAGCTGCAGTTCAATGAATGCCAACATTTACTGTGACATACTGAAGCAGAGCGTGATCACCTTCCTTCTGGGCGGCAGGGCTGTATTCCAACATGATAACAACCCCAAAGAGGACAACTGCCTTGGTAAAGAAACTAAGGGTAAAAGGTGCTGGACTGGCCAAGCATGTCTCCAGTCCTAAACCTTATTGAGCATCTGTGAAACATTCTAAAACAGAAAGTGGAGGAGAGCAAGGTTGCTCAAAGATACATCAGCTCTGTTATGTTGTCATGGAGAGTGGAAGAGGATTTCAGTGGCAACCTGTTACACTCTTGAACTCCATGCCCAAGAGAGTTAAGGGAGTGCTGGAAAATATTGACACTTTGGGCACAATTTGGACATTTTTAACTTACTTTTTGATACTCCCTCTGATGAAGTGATAACTGCGTTACGGAATGCTTGTTTCCCCTCAATGTACATGCTTTTAAGGCTGAAATAAAAGATATCTTTTAATCCCAGTGGTTACAGAGTTGATCCACCCTTTATTGATTTATAATGTACCATATAAACTTGAGTTTAAGCCAACCCGAGTATAAGCTGAGGTACCTAATTTTGCCTGAACAATTAGGAAAACATGATTTACTCAAGTATAAGCCGAGGGTTGAAATAATGACAGCTACTGCCTTCTGATTCTGTATTGTTCTGAGGCTTTAGCTGCCAATAAAATGAACAGCAGAATTCCAAGTCCAATACAGGAATAGCCAAATCCAGTATGGCTATTACAGTATGGGACTACTGTATGGGAACTAAAAGCCTCAAAACAATAATGAATAAAAAGGCAATCTTTTCATTCTCCTGATCCTGTATTCTTTTGAGGCATTAGTTGCCCTTTAAAATGGACAGCAAAATTCCCATACAGTTAGGTAATCCTATACAGTAGTCCCACACAGTACCATAACAGCCAAATCCAGTTCTGTAGCCCCCATTTCCTTGACACTCCTGATGTTTGGAAACTACAACGGCCAGCATGCTTTGTTTGCTGGGAGTTGTAGTTTCTAAACATCTGGAGTGGTAAGACCATATATGGTACTGGTAGACCCCAAAAGAACAGAGAAGAACAGGCTTACCAGTCCCACTGACAGCATGCTAAGTGTAAGTGCTGTTTACTTCAGGAGGAGACCGACAGTACTCATTTTGTAAGGAGACCGGACTAAGAGATGCAGCTATGCAATCCTTCCTAACTTACGTGTAACTACGTAGTGACGTGCCCACGCCAACGTGCTTGCGCATAACTGCATCTCTCAGTCCGGTCTCCTTACAGAATGCAGCACTGCCAGTCTCCTCCTGAAGCTTCCTAAAGGACAAAAAAGTAATTAAATAGTACTTACTTACATTTAGTATGCTTCTGGCACCACCCTAGATCCATTCCCATGCGTCCCTGGGCTCCTTCATTCATTTACCATATGTGACCCGAGTATAGGCTGAGGTGAGCTTTAAGTGCCATTTTAAAAATGTAAAACCTTGGCTTATACTTGAATATATACGGTACTTAAATTTTCAGCAGTTTAGACATTAATCACTGTGTTTTGTTATTTTGAGGGGACAGCAAATTTACACTGCTATACAAGCTGTACACTGACTACTTAATATTGTGTCAAAGTGTCATATCTTCAGTATTGTCCCATGAAAAGATATAATAAAATATTAACAAAAATGTGAGGTTTGTGTTCACTTTTGTGAGATACTCTATATTGGCTTCACATAAAGAGGCAACAGGGAATTTCTCTGAGAGACAATTGCTACTTACCTTCTCTGTTATGCAGCTATTTGCATCTCATATTTCCAATTCTGTCCTTTGTATATGTTTCAGGCATCTGCCAGTGTTAAGGATGTGCTGCTAAACTCCCACTTTGTATGAATTGTCAATGTACTTTGCCTCCTCTCCATAGTTTCCTACCTTTGCCTTGCACTGAGCTTGTTATAAGCTTGTTATAAGCTTGAGTATACTGATTGTTGTGTTTGAGCTAGGTATGAGCTTGGGTATGTGCAGAACAGCGTGGACGGGAAATCCCAGTCAATCATTGGCTTTGATGTGGAGCAGGTGGCAGAACTTTCTTTGGCTCATGCCAGCTACTGGTAACACTCAGGATCTCGCTCAATGTGCCTGATAGTTTACATGTAAAAACATGGACTGTATATTATAATTACTATAATAGATTATTAATAATCAAGTATCCCATTGAAAATGGCCATTAGATTGAGAGTAGGTGAAAGGATAACTACTATAAATTTTTACTTTATAAAAATGGAAAGTTACTGGGGCAGGGAGTTGGATTGATTATTCCTACCTCACAATATTATTTCGTTGACGAGCTACAGCACTTACTGTTTTCACTTGCCAGGTTAGTCCTGGACTAATCCTTTATTAAAGATAGTGCTGAAGCCAAGAGGAAGACTGGCAGAATTCTTTGGGCTGATGCTCCTTGCAGAAACAATATTGGGAGGTGGGAATTACCAGCCCTGTATCCCTGTCTCAAGTACTTTTCATTTTAACTGTATTTTTAAAAAAACTTTATTCACATGATAGTTATCCTTTAAGCCTAACCAAACATATTTGGGTGACTGAAAAGCAATTTCCTAAAGTACTTAAAACAATCAGGGCGGCCATAGGATAAATATCACCCTGTGCAAGATTTGTTACTGGCGCCTAGCTCCCCCTCCAAAACACCCTCCTTGCCTTGACCTGCTTCAAATCAAGTTCCCCACCTGCACTTACTGTGATGCACAACTTTAACTTACAGGCCCATGACCTAAGACTCCCAGCTGGCGTCCGCCTCCCCCCCCCCCGGTAATGCAACCTTTGCGGTCTCCCATATCAAAGGCCGGCTCTGAAAATAATACATTTAGAAATTCTGACTTTTATTATGGCAGAAACTCTGAGAATTACCAAGCTTTACATTTAAATAAAAGATGTCAAAGATACCGTAACTGTTTTGGAAATGGACATAGTAAAAACAACCAAGGTCTCTTTTTAAATATCAGAATAAAATTGTAGAATTACTAAAACCATGTGTTCCCATATTTATTAACATAGTAGTAAGTGGATATCACATTATGGTGCTTTCTTTATTATTAATTAAAACTCACCGGAACATTAAAAGTGGATTTTGCTACTCTACATCTGAAATGCTTACGAGACCCCAAAGTTTTAGCCAAATAGGTGTTTCACAACAAAGGGCATGTTCAACCCCAAAATAAAACCCCCTACTTTAAGTCCCTCGCCGTAAATCCTAGGGTTTAAATTTTGTTTTGGGGGTGAACATGCCTTTAAGTATCCATTACCACATCAAATGTGAAGCATAGAGCGCTTTAATCTATGCTCTCATCTGGCCTCAGCTTTGTAGCGACCCTTTATAATAAGTGCCTTTGTATGCATAAACAATTAAATACATTTATATAATAACACACACAGATCTTTTATTATTAACTACACCTACCCATGTAAAGTAATATATCTTTAAAGATACATTTTTTCTGAAATGATTTCATTTGTTTTTATTATTTAAAGTACAATATATTGTTAGGAAAAAGAGCAGAGGAGGATGTTTCTTTAAAAATATAATCTTGCAAAATAGGTTCCTCTTTTCAGTTAAGAAACAGGATATCCAAAGGCAGCGATGGGCAATTAGTAGAAAGGGAATTGCTTGGTGAGGATATACAGTTTCACAGCGTCATGGTGCTTGTATTAACTTAATTCCCCAGAGTCATCCTGTTCTCTGACTTTACGACAGGTAACGTTACCAGGTTTTAAAGGCAGTAAGGAAAATGTAAAACATACTAACCGTAAATATGTTTTTGAATTTGAACATTTTTATAGTGTAATTATGCAGTTTTATGTACCCACCCTGGCTAGGAAAATTGCTCCTTTGCTTTTATGTCCTGCAAAAATAGAAAAGCAATTGCTGTAAATTGTAACCATCTGCACAGTATCTCACTAGTCAGTGTGGCTATAGTTTCCCATAGTGGAAATATATATCCAATATGTTTCAATACAGATTTCAGGCTGGATTATTATTTATTACTTTCCTGTTATTATTTTAACAATATTGTTATTATTTATCCATGGCTCTGTTACTTAAGAGTAGATATGTTTATATTTTCTATTAAAGGAGTAGCAAAGAGGTGCAGGCTTGTTCAAAAGCCTTGTTATTGATTTAGAGCAAATATATTCTGCCTGATCATTTCCATATTCAATCTTATAATTGGATCATCTGTGGATTAATTAAAAAAAAAAAGCCACAAGCGACCGATTGGTTATAAGGTTATAAGAATATTAATGTCGAAAGAAGCCGATATTGTGAAATTACCTGCAGCTTCGAAGCACATATTTACCAACATTTACTTTTTGTGTCAGACAAGGAACTATTGCCACATAGTTCAACCACCAACTTCACTGTTGCCCAAAATGGTAACCGGAAGTTATTGTTAGTTATTTGGCATTTTTACTTTAAATAGTAAATGTTTTTGTACACAAGAAACATGATACATGGGCAGACAATAGGCAATCATTGTGAAATAAAGCATATCCAGTAAAAAAAAGGTTGCCATACACATGGGATTTCCATGACCAGGTGGCCATACACATGGGATTTCCACAGCATGTCTGCCGAAATCACAATGGTATCTATCGGCACACATGCTGTGAGAACCGTACACACAGATCCGACCATTCCCCATATGCGGTATGTTGTTTGGTTGGACGTATGCCATGCACAGTAAGATCAGATCAGCTCCCTTTACTTAAAGTAAAGGGAGCCGATGCCATCCAACGGAAATTTTCCGTCATTCCCATGTGACCATAATGCTGACTACAGTCGTTCGTTGGCACTCCAGTCATTCGGAACAACTCCTCCTGTTCCACAATGGGATTTATCCATTATCATTTGTGTTACCACCTTAACAGAGACATTGCCACCTGGGTAGCATTAGGGGGTAGGTTTGGGGGACCATATTGTGGCCCAGGGTCATGCCCATTCTTTGTAGTTACACTTCTGATGAGTGCTTTGATTTATTCTTTCTTGTAGAAGTGTCATTAAAGGGGAATTTTTGGCTCACAGGGTGGGGATTGGGGGCTTGGTGCGGCCAAGTCCACAGTGGGAGTGGTTGGGGATATTAATGAGCCTGGGCCCTGACATGGGGTTTAGGGGTTGTTGTTGGTTAATGTATGGCTCTCCAACGTATAGGGGGTGACTAATCCAAATGCCACATCAGGGCCCTTAGGTTTAGTAGCTACACCACTGTAAAGTAAAAGGATACAGTATTTGTTGAGTGGGGTAAGGTAAGGGAGAACAACTGAGAGAAACATCAAATTTACTTCAGCCAGAAGTAAAGAAGTTTACAGACTTACAGACATAGGAGAAAAAGAATTACATGGAAATAGTAAATGTTTCACTTTTTTAAAATTTGATTTAATGTCTAACATTGCATATTACTCATGTAAAGGTGAGCTTAGCAAACACAATGCAAGAAAATCCAGTTTATTGGAACCTAGCGGAGATGAAGAAGGGAATGGAGACACCTCCTAGCCCCACATGTCCTCCTGTCCAGATGATGGAAAATTGGGAGTGCCACATAGATCATTTCACTGGAAGAAACTTCTACATTAATACAGAGACCAAGGAGAAAACATGGAAGCCCCCCAGAAAAACTAGGGACCCTGAAAGGGTATGTAAAGTCTACTGTATAGAGGTATTCGTGAACATGCATGCTTGTTTGCTATCTGCCTGTCTATCTTATTTATCCAAAGAGAGTATCTATGTGCACTCCTAATTAAATAACATTCTATAAATGGATCACACTTAAATAAGGGGTGGTAAAACTGGGCAGATACATTTTGCATGATTGATCTCCAATTTGATATTCTGATCAGATAGGCCTAGTATTGTTTGTAAACCCAGTAGATAACTGATTGGTCTATTTTGCCAGTCTGGCCTGCTGGTAAATCATAGCCAATCATACTGTACATATGTTAATATGCTGTTTTGACCTTTAACAATACACCTGTTGATCCATACTTACCTTTGCCACCCCCCAAACCTCAAGATCTTTTTAAAGTTTCTTACCTCCCCATGGTCCCTGAAGCCCATAATACTAACTGCAAGCCAGCATCTCAAACAGATGAGATCTAACAAGAATGAAACATGTCATATCTGCAGGTCAGATGATTGGCTCTATACCATAGACTGTATTGCATGTTAATAAGCCATCAGTTCTGGACTCATGCATTAGCCATAGGACATATCTCTGCCCCTTACTTTGGGGAACCTAGGAGTAAATGACTTCTTGTTTCTTAGATTTTGTGGGCAATGCTATTCATAAAGCATGAAACTGCAAGATACCTTCTGTTATAAGAAGGCTCTGCCCCACTTTTAAAGGTCTAGCAAACAAATAGCTTGTGGGGGCTGCATGGGGGACTTTTGCAAACCACACACAAATCCTGTGCTAAAGTTGCACTAGCCTGTTATAGTCCTGTTGTTGTTTCTTAATATTATTTGTTTGCATCCTTATTTCTGTACTTGCACTAACATGTACTTACTAATATTCCTTTTTTATTAATTTTTTAAATAAGTTTATTATAAATAGATCTGAATCAGAGAGTAGGAAATTAGAAATAATTCTAGGCAGTATTCCTCCCTACCGTCATTTTCATTTTAATTCTTGCTGTGATGCAGTCTCTGCCTGACTCCCTGACCTTCAACAATATATCACTTGTCAGTGTTTTAAAAGGCATGTCCACCCCCAAAACTACAATTGAACCCACTACTGGCCCTACTGTGTAGTGTTAAAAAAAACCCTAACTTACTCCTCAGCTCCTTATGGTTCTCCTGCAGTGGCTGTAGAAATGTCAGAAAAGTGAAGAGTAGGAGCTGTGTGTTACCCGGTCCTTGCTATTTCCTTGTCCTCCTAGAGGATTGTGGCATGCGCAGATGGCACCTACTAAGGTGGCACCTATATGTGAGGTGTTTGAAATATGTTGTCTTTAAACTTTGCAGTGCACTGGCTTCTTTTGCTCATTGGTTGAATAAGAAAGTGACTGTAAAACAACTTGAAGTGAGGGGAGTAAGGGGTATTTTATAGAAAACGTAGGGAGAACGCTTGTGACTATGTGTAGTCCCACCTTTCAGAGATGACTGACAGAATCTTGAAGATTCTCTCTGTCCTCTTTGACAGATTGGTACAGTATGTACCCACCTTTCCACCTTTAGAAGATTCAATAGTGCAACTGCCAAAGCTAGTGGCTGTATGTATGTATATGTTTATTTATATAGCGCTACTTGGGGAGGTAGCGCTGTACAATATAGAATACAAAAAGTTGTACAAGTGGGACAATAAATAAATACATACATATATCAATAAGTATGAGCATCATGATATATACAAGTGCTTGTAACATGAGGAAAGAGGTCTCTGACCCATAGAGCTTACAATCTCCCTGTATCAGGGAGAGGATTGCATTTTACCTATTGGGATAAGTAGGCTCTTTTTGAGCTCAATGGATGCTAAAAATTCTAAATTTAGAGAACAATAAGCAAGTAAGAGTGCTAATATGTCTCTGCAATATATTACCCTATATCTAAAGGCTGTGGTTTACTGCAACATGCTAGCGAGTAAAGTGGGTAAACTTGTTACACACTACATTCTATCTAGCGTCTTTCTTATTGGTTTGTTACCTTGATGACTGAGCACTCAAGGCTCTTTGAAAGGGAAACTCCGGAACTGCAGAAAATGAACAATGGGCTTTTAAATTAACTCTATATGGACGTGTTTTAGAGAAACTCTAAACTAACTCTGTGACCTACATTTGGAATAAACTATCCTTTGTTCACATGTTGCCATTCATAGAGTTGCTGCTTAAATTCAATTCTATGAACTGCACAAAAAAATAGTGTTAGTGTGTTCTTTTAAGCTGTGGTCTCCAAACAAGTTGAAGGCCAGTTTCCTACCTTTAAAACGAGCCATCAACCACCTCTCTACGTGCTCCACAGCCCAAGATATAAAGAAATGACTGACCAGAAAGTTAATGGGTGGGAGGCTGCCATGTGACATTCCTACGGCTTCTCCTGCACAGTGCCACTGGTGAGCACAGCCTCAGGCTCCCTCAGTGTGTGAGGGAGACAGGAAGTCCCTCCTCCTCTCTGCTGTGTGAAGGACCTGCTGCTGCAGAGAAGGTAAGGGAATCTACAGCCCTTCTCTCTCACTATGTGAAAACAGCCTTTTCAGGCAGAGTTCTCACTCTGCCTGAAAAGGCTGTTTTCACAGAGTTTTTTTTGGGGGGGGGGGGTTCGGGGGGCGTCAGAGTGGCCCACAGCACCTGTGAGCAGGTGGGGCTTAGGCATCCGCAAGTGGGTGGGACTTAGGCACCTGCGAGTGGGCGGGACCACAGCACCCGTGGGTGGGCAGGGCCATGGCACCCACGAGTGGGAAGGGGCCATGGCACCTGCGAGTGGACGGGGCCATGGCACCTGCGGGGCCACATGGGGCTGTAAGGGAATGGGCCAAGGGGGGCTTGCAACTGGAGGGACCATGGGGTCCATAAGTGGGAGGGACCAGGGGGGCTGCAAAGGGGAGGAGACACAGGGCAGATTGACTGACAGGTTTCAGAGCAGGAAGCAGGAAGTGCAGGGGACCTGGTGATGTTGCTGCCATATCACACACAAAAATGTTAATATCTTCAAAACTATGTAAAATAAACAATAGAAATAAATTGCAAAAATTCTCAGGAGAGCAATTCCTATCAATTTACCTAAAGTCATTTTTGGACCACAGTTCCTCTTTAATACATTGCTTGGCACGCAGGTCAGTAAATGCAAACAGTGCAGCATGTTGTTGTATATGACAGTTACAGAGTTATTTAATAAAAGTTCTTATCGTTAAAAAATGGTGCTAATTTTGCCCCAACCAATCAGATATTAGCTTTCAAATGTTAATGGATTGGTTGGGGAAAAATTAGCACCATTTTTTAACGATAAGAACTTTTATTGAATCTCCCTGATAATATTTATAATTTGCAGCTTTATAAATATACAACACACATTCAAGTTATTTTCAGAGCGATGCACTAAAGTTTAGGATCACAACGTACCTGCACTTATTTCTATTAATAACTGTTTATATATTGGCAGGGCTTATATTCTCAATTAATAAATAGTGCTTAATATTAACAAAAACTTAAAAAATATACTTTATGTTTTTAAATTCAATAAAGTCTTTGATTCGTGCTGCAACCATGATCGCCTCCTTAGTTTTATAATAATTTAGCTTGCATATTATATCTTTGGGTGGGTCTCCCTCCTGTGGCTTAGGCCTTAGGGCTCTGTGGGCCCAGTCCATCTGGTTCTCTGTAGAGGGGGCCTCATTGTGTTGACGGTGGAAAGTACTCCATAAGGTCTGATTTGTTCCCCGTCGTTTTTTTAGGTGGCATAGTGGTAGTCTTGGGTTAGGGGTAAGGTAGCTTTGTAGTTTGAATTCTACCTTCAGTGTGCTCCTTGATGCTTTGTACAGGCTGTAGAACTGGAGCTCTTTCTAAATTCGACTGTTCACATGCACAGTCAGACTATGCCCCATATTTAAATTGCCTTTAAACAAATCCACAATGACGTTTGCTTAGAATCTCTTTATGAATCTGATTTCTGGAGCCTTTCAGGGAGATGCAATACCTTGTGCTAACGGGAAAATAAGCGTTAAATTCACACTAACTTATGATAACTTAAGTTAGCGAAGGTTTTGTGCTGCCTGCGCCATGTCGCATTTTTTTTAAATTTTACCCAGCGCAAGCGATGTAATAACTTTTGCTACGTTTTTTGCGGGTTTTTTTACCACGAAAATTTATGAATTTTCAATTGTGTCTTTAAAGCCACGCAAAAGCTTGTAACTAACTGCAAGCGTTTTGCAATGTATTAACGGTCGCAAAATGGTTAATACATTGCGGGAACAAGTGCAGGTAAGTTGCGAATGTGAAATTTATTGCATCTCCCCCATAATTCCTACAGCTTCCTGTGTGAAAGTGAAGCTGCATCATTATGGCTAGGAAAGGGACCACAGGTGTATGGGAAAGTGTGTAAAAGACAAAATGGTTTCAGTTTACATACTGTACATTCATGAGCTCTAAAATGCCCTGGAGCAGAAAGGACTAAGGGTCTGAAACACACATCTTTCTTCACCAATAAAGTTCACTTCACGCTGCAGCTCTGTGTCGTGTATGCTACAATGAATATTTTGTTTACCGAAAAAACAATTTTAAGGGCATGTCAACCCCTTTCGTAAATTTTTTCTGTAGTGTAGAGCTCCCTCACCCACCCCCAACTGCCATAGTTATTTGCAGAAACTCCCCCGAATTGTACTTACACTGTCTCTTTCCCCCGACGATCTGACACGGACCTCTGCTTGCATGTAACTGCAAGCAGGGGGTCGGACTGGCAGCCACGTCCGTGATTGGCTGAGAAGCAGCCAATCACGGATGCGGCTTCCGGCTGTACAGAACGCCGGGGGAAACAGGCAAAGTAAGTATAGATCGGGAGAGTTTTTCAGCAAATAACTATGGCGGTTTGGGGTGGGTGAGGGAGCCCTACACTACACTACAGAAATTGGATTTGGAGCTAGGGGAGGGAGAGAGAAACGGGAGAGGGAGGGAGGTGGGGAGCACTGCGCATTTGCAAATTCTGGAGGTGAGACAGGAGGCAGATACAGAATGGGACACAGCAGGCTCCTGGTCTTTACTTTTTAGGACTTTGGAGGGACATTATAGGAGAACCATTTGGAGCAGGGATGTAGGTAAAGATTTTACTACACTACACAGTGGGGCCAGTAGTGGGTTAAAATGTAGTTTTGGGATGGACATGCCCTTTAACTAGTTTACCTGTAACGATAAATAAGCAGGGGTGTTTTGTATTTTCAGTTATGTGATAAAACTAGAAACTAATGTATCAATCCCTGGACTCCATATATGCATCACAAATATTGTGCAGCCTTAAAGGGACTTCTTAATTCTGATTTATTTTTTTGCACTAATTAATTGACCATTTAGAACAGGATATGGTTGTAAATAAAAATATTTTGACTTACCTAGTTTGTAATATATCATTAAAAACTGTATTTATTAAAGGGCATGTCCACTCCCCAAGAAATTAAAAGTTTTTATTTAAGGTGGACATACCCTTTAAATTAGATTTATTACTACCCTTAAAACAAAAAACTGGGTACTTAGTTACCTGCCCCTAAACATAACTGAAATATTCAGCATATTATGAGATGTATTACTAACCAGATATTTAAGGATAACCATTGCCTCCATTCCATTAGAATAAGCTGGCTTCTCCCTCTATGCAGTAAATCAAGGCTGTGACTGCTGCTGACATCACAGCCAATGACTAACTGCTCTTTCCTCTGCAACCCCCTCAGCTCATGCTCAAGCTTATAAAAAGCTCATTGAGTAAAGGGTGGAGGTGGATATCTTTGCCAGAATGGAAGAGAACTCATCGTTTAATATCTGGTTAGAAATTCATTCAATAAACTGGTAAAAATAGCAGTTGGGGTTGCAAGCAGATTACTGGCAAATCAGCAGTTTTTTGTTTTTAGGGTGGACAAGCCCTTTAAGATTTTTAGAACTCTTTACTTTAGAGTAAAGAGTTCTGAAGAGTTAAATTGCGAGTGCCGGATAAGGTTAGGTTTGAACCTAACAAAAAGAAGTTAACTGTGAGTGGAAACAAACTAGAGTGGAATGTGTACAAAGTCCCTTGTTGTAAAGCACCTTGCTCTCAAGGACATAGAAAAAGAAGGACAGTGAAACAAGAAGGGCAATTAAACAGGTTGGTGTGTCACTGTGCTGGTGTTGTGTATTAGAAGGGACAGTTTTGTCTGTACCATGCAATGTGCATCCTGCCACATGTATAGAAACCTGGAGCAGACTTTCCAGGGGACCTATGTCTGTGTCAGATTTGAGTTGGTTGCTGGTTTGGAAGCTGAGTTGGAGAGTCTAAGGGGGCAGCTTGCAGCATTGCAAGGATTGGCAAATCTGGGGGGACAGCAGGTACTGGCTGGGGCCAGTATAGAGGTTGGTAGAAGTGGGACAGGGAAGGTTGAGGGGGGGGGGTTGTTTTGTTAGGGTTACTAGGGGAAGTGTGGGACGGAAGGGTAGGGTTGCTTCTTTACAGATTGCTCATCCCAACAGATTTGCCGCCTTAGGTGATGAAGTGGAGGAGAACAGCTCGGAATTAGCATGTATGGAGCGGGCTAATCCCTTGAGCACCATCTCTAATACAAGGGAGGATGAACTTAGGATCAGGAATGGTAGGCAGGTGGTAGTGGTAGGGGACTCCATTATAAGGAAGGTAGATAGGGCAATCTGTTGCCAAGACCCTATATGCTGAACTGTGTGTTGCCGCCTGGTGCTAGGGTTTGGCATGTGGTGGATCGTGTAGACATATTATTGGGTGAGGCCAGGTGTGAGGAGGTTAGGTCTTTAAACATGATTTCCAAAAGCTAGGGACCAAGTTAAAAGCAAGGACTTTCAGGGTAGTGTTTTCAGAAATACTACCCCAGCCACATGCTATGCTAGGGAGATAGGGGGAGCTTAGGAGCATTAATGGGTGGCTAAGAGGGTGGTGTAAGGAAGAAGGGTTTGGCTTTATAGAGAACTGAGCAGACTTTGCTGTCAGCTACAGGCTCTTTAGTAGGGATGGGCTGCACCTCTGATGGCGGTGCAGCTGTTTTAGGGGAAAAGATGGCTAGAGGGTTGGAGGAGATTTTAAACTAGGTTTGGGGAGGAGGGTATTAGTAGTCTCACTGGGATCGATAGCCAAGGAGGAAAGCAGGGTATAGATAGGCCAGTGGTGGGTGGAAAAGGGGGTGGGGCTAGCATAGGGGGTAGGGAGGCATGTGTATTAAAGTGTATGAATAAATTACAGGATCATAATCTAAAATGTATGTTTGCAAATGCCAGAAGCCTGGCTGACAAAATGGGTGAATTGGAGATTATGGCGTTAAATGAAAAGTATAATTTAAAAGGTATAACAGAAACGTGGTTGAACAGTTCTCATGACTGGGCTGTAAATTTAGAAGGATACACCTTGTTTAGGCAGGACAGAGAAAAAAGGAAGGGGGGAGGAGTATGTGTTTATGTTAAAAAAGAATTAAAGTCAAATCTAAAAGAAGAGATAACTGGTTATATGGATGTTAAAGTGGAGGCAATATGGGCGGAATTCGGCAACAGGAAAGGGGGTAATGTTATTTTTTTTGTCTGCTATAAGCCGCCAAATGCTAGCAGGGAGGAAGTGAATCAGCTTCACATGCAGTTGGCAAGGGCTGCAAGTTTGGGGAGTGTGCTCATTATGGGGGACTTTAATTACCCTGACATTGATTGGTGTAGTGGAATTGCCAACACAGAAAAAAGCGATGAGTTCCTGAATTTGCTGCAGGATAATTTTCTCTCCCAGGCGGTTGAAGTTCCTACTAGAATAGGAGCTCTGTTGGATCTGGTAATATCTAACATCGTGGAGCGCATTATAGATATAAAGGTAACTGGAGGCTTAGGGAATAGTGACCATGAAATAGTGTCGTTTGGAGTATGTTATCAAAAGGAAAAGTTTGACAAAGACTTAATTTCGGGAAAGCAAATTTTCCCAGGTTAAAAGTAGCTCTTCAGTCAACTGGGATAAGGTATCATCAGGTAAAGTTACCAAACAGAAGTGGACTGTGTTTAAGGGGATTTTAAGTCATTACACATCTAAATTTATACCCTTGGGAAATTAATGTAAAAAAAAATAAATCCATGCCCATGTGGCTGAATTCTGATATAAAGAGGCAAATGGAAAGGAAGAAAAAGGCATTTAAAACCTTTAAGTCAGAGGGAACGGAAATGGCCTTTAGGGAGTGTAAGAAAGCAATCAAACTAGCTAAAATTAATAATGAAGTTAGGATAGCTGAACAAAGCATCACTTAGCCTAAAAATAAGTATATTAATATAGTAAAAAGATGAGGACTGAAAATGTGGCACCATTAATTAATGGGGATAAGTTAGTTATGGAGGATGACGATAATGCAAATGTCTTGAATATTTTTTTTCCCTCTGTATACACTATAGAAGATCCAAGTACAGATCTCTGGTCTAAGTAGCCAAAATGGTATATAAAGATTTAAGTGCACTTTGGTTAACTGAGGATATGGAACAGAAAAACTAAATTAGTTTAATATTAAAAAATCTCCTGGACTGGATAAAATACATCTTCAGTTTTATCTAGGCCATTGTTTCCTATTTGTGCAAATTCCCTCATGTCCGGATGTGTGCCTCTGGATTGGAAAAAGGATGATGTTATTCCAATATCCAAAAAGGGTAGTCGTTCACAGCCGGGTTATTACAGGCCTGTAAGTTTAACTTCATTGGTGGGGAAGATACTGGAAAGTTTAATAAGGAAACATATTCTAGAGTATGTTTCAAGGACTGACATTATAAGTAGTATCCAGCATGGATTTTGGAGGAATAGATCTTGTCAAACTAGCTTTTATGAGGACGTTATAGAAATTTAGACTCTGGCATAGCAGTAGATGTAGTTTACTTTTGATTTTGCAAAGGCTTTTGATACAGTCCCCCATAGGTGACTAACTAAGGTCTGTTGGACTGGGGAGGCACATTTGTACATGGATAGAAAATTGGTTAATGAATAGGATGCAGAGAGTAGTTGTTAATGGGGCTACATCATTATGGACTAAAGTGCTAAGTGGGGTGCCACAGGGTTCTGTGTTGAGGCTGCTTCTATTTAATCTATTTATTAATGATTTGGAAATGGGTATTGTCAGCAAGGTTTCTGTGTTTGCTGATGACACAAAGCTTTGTCGACTATTAAAAACTTCAGAGGATGTGCAATTGTTGCAGGGGGATCTAGATATATTGTCACATTGGGCCGCTAAGTGGCAGATGAGATTCAATGTTGAGAAATGTAAGGTGATGCATTTTGGTGTTGCTTATACTATAAATGGCTCTGTGTTAAGTGAATCCCTGTTGGAAAGGGATCTTGGAGTTTTGGTGGATAACAAACTTAAAGGTAGCAAGCAGTGCCAGGCGGCAACAGCCAGAGCCAGCATGGTATTGTCTTGTATAAAGAGAGGTATGGATTCAAGGGAGGAAAATATTATTCTCCCTCTTTACAAAGTATTGGTAAGGCCTCATTTGGAATATGCAGTGCAGTTTTGGAATCCTGTGTACAAAAAGGACATCTTTGAAATGGAAAGGGTTCAGAGAAGGGCAACTAAATTAATAAGTGGATTGGGGGAGCTTGAATATGAAGAGAGACTGGAAAAGTTACAATTATGATTACTGTGTATAAATACATTAATAGGCCATACATTACATTAAACTATCTGGGGCGTTGTTCACCAATAGAGCATGTCAGAGGACACGAGGACATCCCTTAAGAATTGAAGAAAAAAGGTTTAGGCTTCAAGTTCGGAAAGGGTTTTTCACTGTGAGAACGGTAAAGCTATGGAACAGTTTGTTATGGCAGGTTCATTGATCAGTTTAAAAAAAAAGCTGGATGAGTTTCTGCAAACAAAGAATGTTGCAAGTTATTGGTATTGATGCAGAAAGTAGAATTGATCCAGGGAAATTTCCGATTGCCTCTTGGAGTCAGGAAGGAATTTTTTTCTCCTTCATAAATATGGTGTTTTTTTGCCTTCATCTGGATCAACAGGAAATGAGGATATTGCTAGATAGGTTGTACTGGATGGACTGATAATAAACCGGTTAGTGCGACTTTAACTCCATATTATTGCCCAGCGGCATATTATTGCCCATACTGACAAACAAAATTGTTTTGTTTGGCAGTATGCATGAGGCTAATAATAGAAATCTAATAATAAGGACTAGTTTTAAGGCAGGATAGAGTTTATGTTTGCTGGGGGATCTGAACAAACACCCACAGATTGTTGTTGGGAATCGGTCACTTTATAACAACAATTACCAATATTTCCTGTTATGTGTCCTATATGGAAAGGGGGGTCAATAGTGATCTGTCCTTGAATGTGTATTTCATAAAATGTCAAAATGTGCAGACACAGACAGGCCAAGATTTAAATTCAGCAGAATAGGCACGCACCAACTACAGGAGCGCTCATGGTTGGAGGGGCAGCTGTGAATCTCCCCCCAACAACCCCCCCCCCTTTATAGTCTACTAGCTGTTTTACCTGGCGTTGCCCGTGTACACATGTGGGTATAGTATTTGTTATGTGCAGTTGGTGTTTGGCTTGGATGGAAGAGACAGAGGAAAGAAGTGCCCAGTTGGTAATGTACGTCATTAATTTAATTTAATAGTTATGATTTGAAGAGGTAACATTGCTTGAGGGACGTATAGCATATATGTTTATAGCAAAAGTTTATATACAACGTTATCAGTTTTTCCACTTGGAGTGTAAATATACAAATGTTGTGGTGAACATACTATATGGAAATTGCCATGGGGAAAACATGTTGATTGCAGCTGAATACCGCAACTTGAGTGACAGATGGGTGTCACGTTGTTCTTGTGTCGCTGAAGCATGGGATGTGCAGCTCTTTGTCTTTGTTGTTAAAGTCGGGCTTCATTCTGTTGCGCTGTGAGCTTTGTGTGTTTTTATTAGGAGTGCTCTATTTTTTGCACTTTATTAGATCTGGACTATGAAATCCCATTCGATAAAGTTCGTTTCTGGTCCGAATTGAAAGTGCCACGATGTCTTTGTTCTTTTAGTTGTAACGGTCTATGAATTGTGTGACATGTGGGCAGTGTGTGCCTGGTGCTTAAGTCCAGGTAATGCAGGTGATTCCTATGTAGTCCATACCCCCCAACTGTCCAGGTTTGAGTAGGTGGATGGGGCATGTCTGCAATATGTGGTGTGTGGGGGCACGAAATTATAGGGTGTGGATGGTCTGGGGGCATGTCTGTGATGTTGTGGCATCCAGGAGGCGTGGACGTAATATTTGGTGTCGTGGTCACGATGTTTGGGGGCATGGCCACTCTGAAAGTATGGGAATGCTATTTAGGGGTGTGGGTATGATGTTTTGGGGTGTGGGTGTCAAGTTTGGGGATGTGGGCATGGTGTTTGGTGGTGTGCCTGTCATGTTTGGGGCATGTACAGGATGTTTGCGGATGTGGGCGTGATTTGGGGGTATAACTGGGATGTTTGGGGGCATGGCGATGATGTTATTTTTTTGGGGGGGACCACACTATCTGGCGTGGTCACACCATTTGGGGCATGGTTGCAATGTTTAGGGCATAGCAGTTTTCTTTAAAGGCAGTTGGGTTTATGTCCAGGGCCATGATGTTTGAGGGCGTGGGCATGTCTTTGGGGGCGTGGTCATGATGTCTTGGCTTGTTTTCCATTGCTACAGCACATTCCAGGAGGCTCTGCTTTAAATTTCTTAGCATGACAATAACCGCAAATGTGGTTCATATCACCAATAGTAACATAGTCTTTCCAGGGTTTATATTTTAAAGTAATGTCTTACAGACCTTAAGGGAAATGTCTGGTTCCCTCTGTTATAGAAGCTGTTGTTCTGTGTGTGCAGCTCTCTGAGTTGTGTAGCCGTACATTGTTGTGTCACTGAAGTGGATTCCTTGCCTGTGTTGTTGAAGTTGGGCAGAACACAGAGCCCAGGCCCTTCATCTGAGTTACTGAATTGGGGAATCACACTCTGCAAGTGACGTGCAGGATTTTTATTGGTCAAACTGGACTTCATGGGCGTTGGCCATTTTAGGGGGCGTTGCCATTATGTGGATGATTCAGGGGTGTGGCTGTGAGGAGAGAACATACATACATACATACATGCATACATACATATATACATATATATATATACATACATACATACATACATACATACATACATACATACAAGATTCCTAATTTATACAGTAGATTTTCTTCCCAAAAAAGAGGAATGGGTGTGGTTTGGGATCTGAGTTTGCAGTAGCTAGAGATTAATAAATAGCACAGAATATACAAACAATATGAAGAAATTCCAGAATACACCACTGAAACCCATTCTAGGTGACCTTATTCATTTGATTAAGAGAATGCCAAAAGTGTGCAACACTGTCAACAAAGCCAAAATCGTCTACTTTGAAGAACCTAAAATATAAAACGTGTTGTGGCTTATTGTTTTTGGTTTCTGCATAGCTTAATTCCACGGGTTTTATTATAGTGCTTATGTCTCTAATATTAATCAACAACGTAGAAACTAATAAAAACCAAGGACAAATCAATGAATGAGAAGGGGTGTGTCTACACCTTTTGACTGGTACTGTATGTATTTTTTATACTGATGGTAGCCCTTTGAAGGATTACCCTATTTTGGAAAACAGTGCAAAAGGTGAGCTGCACAAGAATAAAAAAAACAAACTGTTGCTAATGGATGTAGGATGTATACAGGGTGCATTTATTGCAAAACAAAGGGCAGGGGGGAAACACAGTGGTGTATGTATGTATGTTGTTCTTTAAATGTAAGAAGTCTTTATCTGCAAAGGAAAAATCAACTTTGTAGAATAACAAGACTGAAGCTTAGTGGAAATTCTGTTATCTGATGAATGTTCTCATTTCTCTTTAGCTTTGTGATCTTAGCGGGAACCATCATGTTACATTTTTGTTGTGGAAAATACATAGTAGGGTTAAAAAGGCTTAACTATCTTACTAATATTTGTGTTTCCTTGTTAAGGAATAAACATCTCCTCCTTTCATTGAATGAAATGAAGATAGCAGTCATGGCAAACATAAACAATACTCCTCTGCACATTCCCTTTAACAAGAAAACAAAACCTGTTGTTAGATACAGTTACGCTAAAAATACTCTTGACTGTATGGTTGTGATTATAAAATAACTATATTTAATAAAATTATTTATTTCTCCTGTTATTCCATCGCTAACGGAATGGCTAGCAAATATTTGTGATGGTGAAGTATCCTGTCTAAAATCTGAATTTTTATAAATCCAACCCTTAGGACATTATAGTATACATAGAAAACAGAAGCTATTTTATAAGGAAGCTAATCTTGGGTAAATGGTTTATAATGAAAGTTAAAGAGAATGTAAATGATGCAACTAAAAGATGTGATTGTCCAGTGAGCTTAGATGAATCAATAGATAAAAAGGGAGTGCTAGATAATTTAAAATATATTTGGGATGTCTCCCACCAACAACCTCATGGTAAAGGTCAGTTAGGTATAGAAGTAAAGGAGTATGAGAATCACTTCAGACCTAAATCCTCTTTTTATCCAAAAAACTTAAGAGGTCCAGAGGTAGATAAATTTCAGCAATTGGTGGAGGAAGAGCTTACACAATTAGTCATGCAGGAACATAGGGACATGAATACTAGAACAGGGAAATGAGAGAATCTTTCCAAGAAAGAGACTCAGGCTCTTCGTAGCTTGAGTACAGATCAGGAGATAGTTATTAGAGGGGTGGACAAGGGGGGTACTGTGGTAGTCCTCAATAAGGTAGACTATATTCAGGAAGCCTACCGCCAACTTAAAGATGTTAATACTTATGCCCCCCTCAGAGATGATCCCACGAGATTATGTAGGAGCAAGTTAGAACTACTGGTGAGAAATAACAGATAAAATGTATGAGACCATGGTACCATCAAATCCGGTTACACCTATTTTCCATCATGTCCCTAAGATCCATAAGAAGGATTTAGCACCAAAAGGCAGGCCAATAGTAGCAGGGATAGGCTCTATAAATGAAGGTTTGTCAGAACTGATAGACCGCTTGCTACAACCATTGGTAAGAAGGTTATTCTCTTATTTAAAGGATACTACTAGTATTCTTAGTACACTGGATTGTGTCTCTACACAATCAGGATATGCTTTGGCCACCACTGATGTGGTCTCTCTTTACTCTTCTATACCCCATGAATGGGGCATTAAAGCAGTGAAATACCATTTGGAATTGTACAGTCTATACACCATAGAATGTCAGACATTTATCCTTGAAGCACTAACATACCTTCTTCACCACAATTTTTTCAAATTTGATGGTAAGTTCTTTGTCTAAAGACAAGGAGCCGCGATGGGGGCCAAATTTGCCCCCACATATGCAAATCTGTTTATGGGGTGGGGGAGGAAACTGTCCTTTACCACCACCCCGCCTTCCAAGTAATCCACCAGTCAGTCATCATATATCGAAGATATATAGATGACTTGATTTGGGTTTGGAATGGTCCTTGTCAGTCCTTTTTGGACTTTGTGGAATTCATGAATGAAAATCCCTAAAACCTTAGATTCACTTATATATTTGATGAAAAATCAATACAATTTTTGGATATTACCATTTCCATAGGACCCAAGGGGATCCATACGGAGGATTACAGAAAACCTGAGGCAGATAATACCATATTAAGATATGACTCTAGCCATCCAAGACACTGTGTAGAGGCTATACCGTACAGTCAGTTTCTGAGATTAAGGAGAAACTGTTCCACAGAACAAACCTTTGACAAAGCGACATATGAGATGTCTAATAGGTTTATGGAAAGAGGTTATAGTAAACAAACTTTAAAGAAATCCTTAGGGAAAGCTAAAACTAAAAATAGGGAGGACCTCCTTAAAGGGGTAAGTAACACACATTTAGATAAAATACAAACCAAAATGGGTAAACCAAAGGGGTTTTTCTTTTCGACACGCTATAGCCCACAGTATAATAAAATAACACGTATTATCCGTAAGTACTTACCAATACTGGAGCAGGATACGGAGTTAAGAGAGGTCATTAGGGCAGGTTGTAAATTCGTTCCCAAAAGGGCAAGATCCATCAGAGATATGGTAGTCCCGAGTATGATACAGTCCCGAGATACTGGGAAAGATATGTGGTTAAAGGCACCTTTCCATGTGGGTCAGCGAGATGTATGACGTGTCACTATATAGACAAAAGCCCGAAATGTGTAAGCACCACCAGAGGTAAGAGTTACATTTTGAAACAATATATCAATTGTAACTCCGAGTTTGTGGTTTATGTTCTAACATGTGGTAAGTGCAGTCTTCAGTATGTTGGCTGCACAACGAGAACTCTTAAGTGCCGCATTAGAGAGAACCTAAGAGATATTAAAAATAAAAACCTAAAGAGTCCTGTGGCCAGACATTTTTGTTCATGCAATGGAGGGAGTGATAGGTACCTTAAAGTTCAGGGGCTTCAACAAATAAAACAAAGAGATAGGAATCAAAATAAAACAGCTTCCCTTAGAAAAGCAGAATTTAGGTGGATTTTTGAATTAGCAACCAGAGTGCCGATAGGCATGAATTCCATATATGATGTAATGTGGTACATAGACTAACTGACAAGAACTCGCCTTGAACGTAACTAATGTCACAGATGGATTATCTTAGGAAAGGGTTTCTTTGTATACATATATCCTTTTTTTTTTAAATATCTATGTAGTGAATCAATACTATTTTTTATTCCCACTAACCAGCACTAAATAGATACGAGCACGAATACCTTGGGGGTTTCTTGCATGTTACTATACAAATCATTATTAATTTTCTTTTTGGACAAAATTTTTATTGTCCAATAAAGTCTATAACCTGACCCTCCTACAAATGTGTTTCTATATTAGCAGGGACATAGGGTTTTTCCTCCCTTTTAACATCATATGGTATTATGGGGGTTAAATTGTTATATGACTTTTGTATAATGGTTAAATGGTTGGGTGTATTTAGGCATCTTGTTTAAATGTGTTCATCAGCTGGTAGAGTATCTCTGCCTAATGTTTAGAATGAATTTGTTCTGTATTAGGGTTCCCTTGTATTGTACGGCTCAATATTGATTTAGACTTTGAAGAAGGCGTTCTTTCTCTATTCAGACGTACAGGGGGCGTGTGTTTCCACCCCTCTCTGACGTCAGTTGGAGCCGTGTACAAGAGGACGTCAAGATGGCGGGGTCCGTACCTATGATTAAGGGCTCAGGGAAGCCCTAAACGCGTCAGGGCATCCCTGCCGTTCTGGTAACTATGCTGTTTTTAATGATTGTTTAATAAAGTATAGTGTTTTTACATACACTGTTGTGCCTGCTGAATTTGATCATCGGAGTGCGCCAGGCCCCTCAATATTGAAGTGGAAGTGTGTATAGAACCGGAGCGAGGGGTTCGGGGCAGGCAGCACCCGAACCACCGACGGGGAACGGTGAGTGAAAAGTATAACCATTATATGGACAAAGGAGTAGCTGTTGAAGTTGGAGTATTTATTAACGAAAATTTAAGCTATAGCGAAGGGCCGGGGCTTGGGCACCCGGGTCAATTGAAGAAAGAGGTGGGTGTCGTATGTTTAGGGCACCACCTTGGTTATTCTGACTGTAATGGAATACATATCGTAATAGTGCTACCCATTTAGCCTTTTTAGGCTTCTTCTTTTTACAAAACAAACAAACTGCCTTAAACCAACAATAGAGATGGACTAGAACTTGAAGTCAAATCAGATTTTACAAGTTCGATCCAACTTGGACTTTTAAGGATTTTCGAGGATTTTATCGAATTTGTGGAAACGATCCAGCCACATGTCCCAAATTCACAAATGACAGCTATTTTTAGCAGTACCAAACGCAGCTCAAGGCAGCTCAACAGGCACCTTGGGGAGTGTGAAGAGTGTGGGGTATGTCCGGAGGTGTCAAGCCTTCCTGACTTCTCAACAAAGCTGTAAATCTGTAGTGAGCCTATTCTAACTAATGGTGTTGATGCTATAAAATGCTAATACATATACTTCACAAAAAAAGAGCAGTATTTTCCCATCCTAATGACCTTAATCTGCCCATTCAAAAATTGAAGAGAATATGTAGAATAACTGAAAATTATAAATAAAATAATATTTTCCACTAAACTTTCCATTTAAAGGGTATCTCCACCTTCATTTTTAACTTTTCCTGTAGTTTAATGGGCACTATCCCACCCCAAACTGCCATGTTTGTTTGCAAAAAAACTAAGCAGAAAGGTACTTACAGAGCTTTGTTCCCCCGGTGTTCTGATCCAGCCCTCTGCTTGCAGGAAATTGAAACAAGGGTCCGGACTGGCAGCCGCATCTGTGATTGGCAGTGCAGAATGCCAGGGAAACTAAGCTCTGTAATTACCCCTTACATGGTGGTTAGGGGTGGGATAGGGTCCCCTACTCTACAGAAAAAGGATTAAAAGAAGGGCACCAGGCAGCAAACAGGGATCAAGAGGGAGAGAGGAGGATGGGGGAGGGCTCCAGTGGGCATGCCAGAAACCTCTCAGAGGAAAGGTAAGAGGCGGAAAACTTTTCATTCACAGACAGGCTCCTAGTCTTCACTTTCTGGTAATTTGGCTAGACATTGCAGGAGAACTATTTGGAGCAGAGGAGTACAGTAAGGTTTTTTTAACACTACACAGTGGGGCCAGTAGTAGGTTAAATTGTAGTTTTGGAGGTGGACATGCCCTTTAAAGATAGAATCTTTTTTTATTTTTACCCAGTTTTGAATGTCTAATGCGGAAGCTTGAAATTAGCGCATGTGTGAAGGAAGTGACTTTATTATATAAGTTCTGGATATTTCTACGTGTTCCCCAGACCATTTCCCAGGTCCCAGAGTCAAGTACAGTAAGTTATCATTGCTACTGTATTTTAACCTTTTATTTTGAGGCTTTTCAAAAAAAATTTCCCCACTGACTTTAATGGGTCAGATTTCAGAAGTTTTTCAGAAGCTTGAAAATCCGAAGTTCGGCCTTCTCTATTATTCAATAAGAGGTGCAAAATTTAGCTTTAGCTGTTAAAGTGGGTAGACACAGTACCAATCTGTCAAAGATGGATTCTGTCTGTCATCTTTGACAGATGGAAGTACACACAGTCACAATTGTTCTCCCTATATAAAGTATACTATAGGGAGAACGTTTGTGACTGCCATACTTCCTATGATCGAGGTCAACTACTTATACTTTACTACAGGGGACCTACTGCAACCGGACGGCCAGAAGGGAAGGACCTAACAGTAACAATACAAAATAGCTGATTTTAATGATGTTTCTTTTGTTTCCATCAAGGAGCCCCGACCAAACGGCCAACAAAGTGCCCATACACGGGACTATTGTCGGCTGAACTGGCTGTGCATAGACTTTGTGCGTCATGGGTCATCCCCCCATGATTAGACATGTGTATGAGTAAAGCAACTCATCGGCTGAGATACCAGAGATTACACAAAGAAAATAGGCGCATTGATAAACTTTACCTTGTGCTAGAAACCCCACAAAAGAAACATCAGTAAAATCAGCTATTTTGTATTGTACCTGGTAGGCTGTCTGCATTTCAAGCTTAAAGGGTATGGACACACAAAATTTAATATGTTGTAGGAAATGCCTGAAAACCTCAACCTTGCAAGGTTTAAATTGCTGAAAGCTCTCCCCAAATGTAGTACCAGCCTTCGTTTCTTCGCTGCCTTCTGCCTGTCTTCCGAGCCTTTTATGTGTACAGAAGAGAAGCAGAAGGGGCTCGATCAGCATCGTATCCGTGTTATCTCTTAGCCAATCACAGGGGCGGATGCCGGTCGAGCCCCTTCTGCTTGTTTTCCGTGCACAGAAAAGGCACAGAAGGTAAGGAAATCCATTGTTCCCCCCTTTTTAAGGCTTTGTACACACCATGCAATATTTTCAGCCAATATTATCATGTATCGTTTGGGTTGCAACTGCCTCGACCAATCTCGGATCGAACGAATGGGTGATCGGGTTTGCTGGTAAATCACGGACATTTCTTTGCGCCTGACAGTGTTTTGTGCCAGCCAACTACTTTCTAGTGGAGAACAGTCAGCTGCGGCAAATGTCGGCCCATGTGTACCCAGCCTAGCACCTTCCCCCAACTTTACTTGGCCTCAGGATTAAGGCCCTTTGTGTTCCTGGCCCTTATCTGCGTTCAGTCCCACCCCTGGCAGTTTCTCCTTCTCTTAAATATTGGTGTGGAGACTTCGGTGTAGAAACATGGGTCAGGGGGCACATGCTCACAATTATCTTTGAAGGCAACATGGGCTGTGAATTGTATTGGAAACCTACTTACTGTAGTTACAGAACATTCTTCTTTCATGTAGGATAATGCAATTTACTTGAGAAGAATCTTACAATGTTATAGGTGTTCTAGGGAGAAAAGCTTTCACAAAAGGATTAAAAAAATAAGGTTAGTTCTCCTTTAAAGTAAATTGGTTATGCACTAATTAGGTAGTAGGAAACATGGAATTCAGCTTTTGTGCTTGTTCTATGATATTGCGTATCTGACTTTTATTATATTATAGTTAAGGTATGCAGTCTGATACCCAGTTCTGTTTACATACCTAAATTCTGTTAACATTTCAATGTGAACTTTCTACATCTCACCTTTTCCTGCAGGAGGTTATGTTTTCACTTTCAGGTTTTTCTGCTTTTGCTAATGTTTTTCAGTAGGTTTCTGCTAAGATCAGCTGGTTTAGTGGCTGTTGCAATGTTAATGTTTTAATATAAAAATGAATTATAAAATATAGTGTTTGAATGTAATTTTTATGGTGCCCATAGACACAATGATCATGGTTATGTTTTCCGGGGGTTGTTCGATCATAATGGACAATCAAAAATAGTTTTCAATCTGCCTGTTTGGAAAAAAAATTGTATGATGGCCCACACACAGGGTGACAATCATATGATACTGGGATTGTACGACCGTGATTGTTGCATCTATGAACTCCTTTAGGCTTATTTATTTTTAACCCTAGTTTGCACACAAATACACATAAATATCTGTAAGAATATAGGTTACGCAGTAAGTTGCACACAATATTTGATGTTGCACTGTACAGATATAATGTATCAGCGCACGCAGGCAATTTAGTTAGAGGGAGCATTGCCAGTGATATATCAGTAGAGGTTCCCTCGGGAACCCAGTGTGGTCATTTTCAGCCTTAGCCACTCCTATATCATTTTCTCCTGTGCTTGTCAAGTCATTTTTGTGATACCTTTGGATTTTTTTCTCCTTCCTCGTTCTAAACCTGTAGCAGTTACACCCCTCCCCCCTCCATACTCGTTTAGCCCATACCGTATCTGCCACTGTACTTCCTTCTAGCTCTCTGACGGCATGGAACACATAAAAACCATACTAGGACCTCAGAAGAAACAGAAAGATGGCAACTATTTACAATTAGTATTCGGTTTAAAACCTGGACTGGTGAGTTTACTGTACAGCGGCTTTTTCCTTCATTCTGCTCTTTCTACATTACCAGGAATCTATCACGTTTTGTAGTTTAGTTTCAGATAAAGAGCAAAGTAGGATATACAAGGGGCCATATGTACGCCAGGGCTCAGGAGGCACAGCTGCCACACGCTATCTGGTATTGCTTTTGCAGCACATTTAACGTCTGCTTATAGCTGGCATTGAAGTCACACAGGCAGGTTAAAACCTATCAGGATTTACCCAGAGCTGCAAGTGCGATATTGCCATGAGTCTCTGGCTAAATCTCCCCCATCGAGCTCTAACAAATATACTCAGCTAAAGTGAAATTCATTAACTTTGTCTACCGAAACCTATTCAGCCAATCACTCACTGACAGAAATTCCTGTGACACTTCAAGTAAAAAAAAAAGTGTGCTCAATCACATGCGCTGCTATTATGTACCCTCATGTTTATATAGCTGAAGACTACACTTTTATTATAATTATTATTATGGATTTATATAGCGCCAACAACTTCCGTGGTGCTTTACAATTATATAGTCCTACATTACATACAGAGTAATATAGGTTATACAAAGTCATACATATTACATACACAGGTAATACATAATATAATCACGCAGTGATGAGTTTCTTACAGCAATACCGTGATACAATAGGAGAGAGGACCCTGCCCAAAGAACTTACAGTCTACAGGATATGGGGTAGAGACGTAAGGTATCAGGAGTCGGTAGGCTGTAAATAGATTGCCAGTGGAGCGTGAAAGGCGAGTTGGATCATATTGGGTAGTAAGAGGGGTAATGTCTAGACCAGGTTATATGCTTGCCTGAAGAGGTGGGTTTAAGGTTATGTTTTAAGGTATTAAGGGATGGTGAGTGACAGACAGACGGAGGAAAGGAGTACCAGAGCAGAGGGGCAGCGTGAGCAAAGTCCTGAATGCAGGTATGGGAAGAGGTGACAAGGGTGGATGAGAGGAGGAGATCATTTGTGGAGCGGAGGTTGCGTCTGGGACAGTGGATCAGCTCTTACATATATGGAGGGGCTGTATTGGATAGTGCTTTATAGGATAAGGTAAGTAGCTTGAATTGGATCCTTTGCGTGATGGGCAACCAGTGGAGGGACTGACAGAGAGGAGAGGCATTAAAAAAGCAAGAAGAGAAATGAATGAGACGGGCAGCAGAGATGAGGATGGATTGAAGCGGAGCCAGGCGGTTGTTTGGAAGACCACACAGGAGTGTTGCAGTAGTCTAGCCGGGATATGATTAGGGCATGGACTAGGATTTTTGGAGCTTCGTTCGAGAGGAAGGGTCGGATGAGTTGGAGCTGACAGGAGTTGGCAAGCGAATTGACATGGGGTTTGAAGGAAAGATCGGAATCACTTAAGCCTCGTACACACATCTGGCGCACAGACAGACAAACAACCTCCGGCAGTCCCCAAACACACAACACTGGTGCGTCGAACTGGCATTTCAGACGATAGTGGCACGTGTGTATGCGTTCAGTCAGACGTTGTTCACTGATCCACCACAGCAGATCAACGAACAATGCCCGACCTATACACACATGCAAATACCAGCCAAAACTGCCTTTCACTGCGAGTTCGACGCGCTTGGGGGTCATTCGATGGTCCATGCATTGGACGGTGCAGCCCTGCATGTGCTGATTTTGTCTCAGCCTTGCTGCATTTATTTATATCTGTTTTGTTGAATTTGACTTCTGACAATTATATGAGTTGCTATAGAACCTTGATTTCAGTTTGCATTGTGTTACCATAGGGAGAAGAAACATTCAGCTTGCAAATAATACTAGTCACCCTTTTAACTCTCAGCTCTTCCAGCTACTGTGAGGAATATGGAAAGACACATCTTGGAATCTATTATTTTTTGTCTCTTAATCAGGACTTTCTGTTCTTATGGTCTTATGACCTATTAGAGGAGAACTACATCTTAGTTGAAATCTTGCCTTTTAGGAATAATAAAGCATCAATCCAGCACAAGATTGTCATCTTTAAAAATGTTCAAATTTAAAGTTCTTATAATGTGCAATAACAGCTGCGCTAAACCCACGCTTATCTAATGTAGTAAGTTCATTTTTAGTCGTCCCAAAAATCTTACATTCAATTACTGGCACCAAATGTCAGGCTAAAAGGTCCTACTATGTTATATTTACAAATGTTTTAAATCTGCAACAGAGCTTACAATCAAGGTAGAATAAAACTATGGGGCATATTTATAAATGATTTTCGCTGTTTTGCTATCATTATTTTAGGCATATTTATAAAGATCATTTTCACAGCAAAAAGTAACGCTGTGGTGATGTGTGGTGGTAGTATCTTCACTTTTTGACACAATACAGGACAACACATTGAAATCATTTCGTAATTGGAAAATAGTCCAACACCCCCCTAGACCCTTCTTAATATTGAGACACACTTCACAATGTACTGGCACCTTCCATGGATCCACGGGCATGCTACATATATGGCCACTAATGCGTTTTCACCACCTCAAACTTGGTGATTTGGCCGAACTTTAAAAATACTATCGAGTGGTTACCACAGCGATAAGTGAAATGGCGATTGCGTCATTAATTACTTTCCGCCACCGTCTATCGACGCTTTATTAATTGTGTTAAGTCCAAATTTGGGGAAAATGCCAGCGATAACGGTGGCGAAAAGTTAATGCTCCTTTATAAATATATGCTTGAGTGTATGAAATTTTAGTAAAAACAGTTCTATACAACACTTTATTAACAGTCAATGTTACTATTTAAGCAGTTTGCTACATTAATCTTATTCTTACATTAGTGGTTGTTTAGTGACACCTATTGATGGAATGTAACATTGGCCCCTTCTTTGTATATTCTATGTTGTTACAATATACAGAACTGAATACCCATGTACACTTAGGTGCAGTAAATATTAGCTTTGGGAAACTGGTACTATTTATGTTGATTGTATAGTCATAATGCACCCTTGAATTGTACTATTTATGCATGATCCCAAGCACCATTTGATAGGTACTGCAATATATTGGACACAATACTGTATATATACATAACAGGCTGAGAGGGCAAATACTTTTTTAAAGGGCATGTCCAGCCTAAAAAAAAGTACAAATGTTAATCACCCCCCCCCCCCAATCCCACTTTCACATTATGTATACCTTTCAAAGATTCCCTTGAAGGCACTTACCTGATCTGGTTCTAAACTGACTTTTTTAGGCTGGACATGCTCTTTAAAAGCACTGTAGGAAATTAAAATAAATTTTATTAGTGGTCACACACATCAATGTTTCAGCCTTTATCAAGCCAAGTGAAACAAAACATCCATGTCAAGACCCATATAGGGAGTAATCTACTCCCAGTTTACACTCACATACAATTCTAATCCCTAGGATTAAAGGAACCTCTTCAAGAGGTTCCTTTAAGTGTGGATATTGTTGTATGTGCAATAAAGTTATCCAAACAGACCACATTATAGACAGATTTGGTAAAAAACATATAAATAATTTCTACACTAACTGTCTAACCAAGTTGGTGATATATGAAATAAAATGTCCTTATGACTTGTGACATATGTAAGCATGACTGCACATAGGGCAAAAGATCGCCTTATTGAACATATATCGAATATAAGGACAGTCAAAGCACATGATGGCAACCTGACCACTGTAGCCTTCCACTTCCTGGAAAAACATAATGCCTCTGCCACTGAGTTATGTTGGCAAATCCTAGAAAAAGTCACCCTAGGAATAAGGAGGGGAGACAGAGATAATAAATTACTAAAAAGGGAATCAAGATGGATCTTTCTGCTAAATACCCTTGCACCTTTTGGACTCAATGAGAAAATCCAACATAATGCATTTCTATAATTACCTTTCATATACTTGAGCAATACTAACTTACACACAATGACAATATTCCCAGAAATATGGAGGCTTTATAATAATGTATACATACCTTTGACAATTCTTTTTGAAATGTATCCATTTCTAGCTTGCCCTTTAAATTAGATATCACTCTTGACTCTTATACTTGTTTTGAGTAATATTAATCTACTTTATAATTTTAATACATCCAGCAGTCAGCCTATTCCGTTTCATCTAGCAACAGGGCCATTATACTAGTCTCTTTACTTTTTAGACTAGGAGGGCACCGAGTGCCTAGGGCTATCTGTAATAGAATTAGGGCTAGTCGGGTGGAGAGATTGCTCCCACCCTGCTGTAGATTCTTTTTTTTGCCTCTCTCCCTATTGAACTGTCACATTGACTGCTGTGATGGGCTTTTTAATATGTATATATGATTTTTAATGCATATTTATTAAAAATTAAGTTTAATTACCTCTACTCTGCCGGTTGCACTTTGTACCTATTGGTTGTTTGCACTATAAGGGGGTCTCTTTCTTCTTGTCTATATATATGTCTATATATAATCGTGTATCTCAATCCCCAGCATACAGCTGAATACCTTGTCGTGGTAGCAGTGCGCCATCGACAATTCTGTTACATTAATCCCTAGGATCTGTCACACACCATGCCAATCAGTAAGCATATTTAAAAAGAACTATAGTCATAGGTATAATAAACGCGTGCTTTTCTTCAAAAATACATGTGATTAATCAAAGTGCATTTAAAAGTGCATATTATATATATATTTATATATTAAAAGTACATACCGGTATTATTTTTATATTGCAAATAATGTTAAAGTATTAATCACTATCGTAGTGTACAAAAAAACCTAATTTCACATATGGATATTTTCTATTACCACATATCCTATAAAGTATTGGAGTCTTGAACAATGCCCCCCCCCCTCCTCTGTATACACTGTAGAAGATCCAAGTACTGATAGCTTAGAGTATAGTAACAATAATGGTGTAAAAGATACAAATGCACTTTGGTTAACTGAGGATATGGTGCAGAAACAACTAAATAAGGTTAATATTAATAAATCTCCTGGACCGGATGAAATACATCCTCGGGTTCTTAGGGAGCTAAGTTCAGTTTTATCTATTTTTGCAGATTACCTCATGTCTGGAAGTATGCCTCTGGAGGAATAGATCTTGTCAACTAACTTGCTTGGTTTTTATAAGGAAGTGATTAGGAATTTAGACTTGGATTGGATTTGCAAAGGCTTTTGGTACGTCCCCCATAGGTGACTGATGTGTAAGCTAAGGTCTGTGGGCTGGATTAGCACATTTGGACTAGATAAAATGTTGGTTTATGGATAGCATGCAGAGGACAGGGCCGCCTCCATAATGAGGCAGGGTGAAGCACATTACAGGGCAGCACCCAGGAGGGAGGCAGCAGTTTTGATTCCAGAAAAAAAATCTGCAATCAGAAATATTCAGCGCACAACACCGAAGCTCCCTTCCTAGATGGATAAGTGAAAGGGGGCGTGTGCTTCCTGGATTTGCTTTGTCTGCTGCATGGCCCCATGTCTAAGTAGTAGTAAAGTCTTTACTGTTTGGAGAAAGTGTACATATACAGGAGCTGTGTATATGGGGAAAGAGGGTACAGAGCTATTTATATAAAAAAATAGTGTACAGAGCATGTATTGGGAATGGAGGGCACAGAGCTTGTAGTAAAAAGAAGAGTGTACGAGCTGTGTATATGGGGAAAGAGGGTTCAGAGCTGTGCATCTGGGGATAGAGGATACAGAGTTGTGTATTAAAGAAAAGAGGGTAAAGACTGCATATATGGGGATAGAGGATACAGAGCTGAGTATATAGTAAAAAGCTATGGAACTGTCTTCATGGACGTTGTTATGGCAGTTCATTGGTCAGTTTAAAAAAAAAGCTGGATGAGTTTCTGCAAACAAGGAATGTTACAAGTTACTGGTATTGATACATAAAGTAGAGTTGATCCAGGGAAATTTCCGATTGCCACTTGGAGTCAGGAAGGAATTTTTTTCCCCTTCATAAATTTGGTGGGTTTTTTTTGCTTCCTCTGGATCAACAGTTAGGCAGGAAATGAGGATATTACTAGAAAGGTTGGACTGGATGGACATATGTCTTTATTCAACCTCAAATACTATACTATACTATACTATACTATATAAGGAAAAAGGGTACAGTGCTGTGTATATTCAATTATAAAACCACACCCCTTCCTGCTGCGTGGCAACAACAATGCTGCCCAGATTTGTAATTTTGTTTCAGGTACCAAAAAGTCTACAGACGGCCCTGCAGAGAGAAGTTGTCAATGGGGCTTCATCAATATCGGTGTGAAGTCCGGAACAGAGAATCAAAAATAACGATTGTATCACGCTGAAGTCCTGGCCAGGCAAGCATCGGGTGGGAGAACACATCTGTGGGAGGATCTGGAAGTCACACTGAACTGCAAAACTGTAGGTTAAAGGAGAAGAGGGTCCTACAACTACACCGTTAATGTAAATCCGAAACTTCAAAAAGCCATTAAAATCTTGTCTTTATTGGTACTCTTTAAAAACAGACGGGACAGGCATTCGACACAACAGGACCTGACATGTTTCATGTCACCATGGACACTTCATCAGAGATAACTCCCCCTAATTGCTTCATCAATATGGACTAGGGTTCTAAGTGGTGTGCCACAGGGTATTGTCAGCAAGGTTTCTGTGTTTGCTGACGACACCAAAACTTTGTTGATCATTAAACACTTTTAATGATGTGCAATTGTTGCAGGTGGATCTAGATAGATTGTAACATTGGGCTTCTAAGTGGCAGATGAGATTTAATGTTGATAAATGTAAAGTGATACATTTTGGTCTTAAAAATTATTGTGCTGCTTAAATTATAAATGGCTCTGTTTTAAGTGAATGGTGGATAACAAATGTAGCAAGCAGTGCCAGGCAGAAACAGCTAGAGCCAGCAAGATATTTTCTTGTATAAAGAGAGCTATGGATTCAAGGGAGAAAAATATTATTCTCCCTCTTTACAAAGCATTGGTAAGGCCTTATTTCGAATATGCAGTGTAATTTTGGAATTCATTTTTTCCCCCTTCATGATTCTGGTGGCTTTTTTTTTTGCCTTTCTCTAGATCAACAATTTGGCAGGAAGTGTTGGTATTGAGTAGGTTGGACTAAAAGGACATAAGTTTTTATTCAACCTCAAGTACTATACTATACTATTATACTATTATTCCTTGAGTATGGTCAAAGGGGTTATGCTGTAGTCCAATCACAGTCATCTTTTATTTAAAAAGCATCTATATGAAAGATATTCATTCAAACCATTGGGTCTAAAAGTGTTCAAAGTCCTTATGCAAAGGACACTTGGCATGTAATGGCCAGTTTGATTTTTAGTGATTTACCCATATGTAGGTGTAAAAACTGTGATCCAGCAATCATAGGTTTACATAAAATACACTTATGGCAACTGTGCTGGCACCAAATATTTTGATAACCAGAACTGCCCTGGTGTATAACAACCCACTGGGTCTGTTTTAACTAGTATGTCACGCAAACTTTCATTGTTAAAAGTAAAAGTAGCTTATTGTTTTACCCTTTGTTAAATCTCACCCACGTTTCATTAATCTGTTGTTCCATCATCTCTTTGTTAGAATTGTTTGTTAGAACACAACAAAATTGGGACACTGGTAAAGCGTTTTTGATATATATATATAGAATATATATATATATGACTGACAGTGCTGAAGGATTTTTTTTTGTACAAGATAGAAAATCCTAAATAAACATTTGCACACATGACAGGAGGCGTGTGACGTTTAATATACAAAGTTTTACCTGAAGGTAAAACCAGAAGTGCCCCGAACTTCCGGATTTCCTGGCCGCATGATAACCTCTGGGCACGTCGTGCAGCCGGCGCAATTACATCATGCGCAATGCCGGCGCGCTGATGTCACGCGCGGCAAGTAGCAAAAAGCCCCTGCGTATCCAGATAGATAGGTTAGGTATCAGAGCCAAGCCAGAGTTTAGATAGATAGATTGCAAAGTTGAGATAGATAGATAGATAGATAGAGAGTAAGATAGATAGATAGGTAGATAGAGAGTTAGATAGATAGATAGAAGATAGATAGAGAGTAGATGGATAGATAGATAGATAGATAGACTAGATAGATAGATAGATAGATAGATAGAAAGCAGGTAGATGATATAGCAGTAGATAGATAGATAGATAGATAGATAGATAGATAGATAGATAGATAGATAGATAGATAGAGATAGATGATAGCAGATAGATAGATAGATGCAGAGTTTGATAGATAGATAGATAGCAGATAGATAGTGTATTAAAATAAATAGATAGTAAATAGATAGCAGAGTTATGATAGATAGAAGATAGATAGATAGAAGAGTTAGATAGTAGGGAGATAGATAGATAGATAGATAGATAGATAGAAAGCAGATAGATAGATAAGCAGAGATAGAAGATAGATAGATAGAGATAGATAGATAGATAGATAGATGAAGCAGATAGATAGAAGATAGATAGATAGATGACAGCAGATAATAGATAGCAGAGTTGATAGATATATAGATAGATAGCAGATGATAGTTATATAGATAATAGATAGATAATGATAGGATAGATAAGATAGATAGCAGATAGATAGAGATAGAAGATAGATAGATGAAGAGTATATAGATAGATAGATAGATAGACACTAGATAGAAAGCAGATAGATAGACAAGACATTATGAATCCCCTGATAGTTCTGTATTATGCCTGTGTGAAAATAAAATATATTCAGATGGTACATATTAGCAAACAGAGATTGGTGAGCACTCCTTTCAAAAAGGCAGCCACCGGGTGCATACCATGACGTGTTTCAACCCTGCTCACGGGCCGTGATGATGGCCATGAGCAGGGTTGAAATCGTCGATGTGAATAAAATTTTAATTAAGTGATCTATTTGAACAATTACATATATATGCAGATATGTGATCTATTTAATTAGTCTGCCTCTGTGGGGCTATATTATGTGGAAGACAAAAACCATGTTTAAAGAACGCATGGCTAATCACCGTACATCCATCCAGAAATGTCTTACAAGTTAGTGATGTCAATTCAGTTACCAGCAAGTTGGTGACTTGTCAGTCGCCAGGCACTTCAAAAGAAAGTTCATCAGCTGTCAAGTCTGCGCTCATGATTATGGTGGCCTCTCAGATGAGCAAATGTTGATGCCGGTGGATAAGGACAAGTTGTTGTTACAAAAAAGAGCTAAATGGATGCATAAGTGCAGACTCTATACCTTGTGGATTGAATGAACAGTTTTGGTTACACTGTTTTTTGTGAATGTTTAGTATCTGCCTTTTGTAACCATCTGGCTTCATACAATAGTGAACTGTACACAATGTTACTATCTACAAGAACACTTTGACTTGGTTTTATGTGTTTCAATTAATCATACAGTTTTTATGTATTTTCTTATTCTAGTATCAATAAGGTTTAATGGTTTTATGTGCTCTATGGGATTTGTCTATGGTGGATGGAGCAGAATTGCATGGTGGGTGGCAATAAAATGGAGCAACTTACCTGGTGAGTAACATCCTGATGACAGCCGTGAGCAGGGTTGAAAGGCGTTTGTTTAATAAAAGTATCTTTTTGATTATTTAAAAAGTCCTGTGAGTGCTACCTTTACCTTTGATATATATATATATATATCCCTTATCCTTATATAAATATATTTATTATCTCGATAGGAGATTGCATTGAGTTTTTAGGAGCTACCAATGAGGTGGGGGGTAGGTATATGATTACATATAGAAAGGTGTTATGTATGTGTGTACTATTCACTATTACAATTAAATGACTATCAGTAAATGATATAAAGTATAGCACTAACTTATATTAGGTACAACACAAAATATACAAAAACATAAACTTACTTACAGAGCTGAGATTCCTATTTGAACATGGTTTGGTCAAAATGGGAGGTTAAACCACACCCCTGGGTCTGCTCCATGTGAAAGGAAATGTAATCCAGAAAAAGTTTTTCGTCTGCTACACAGGATGTGATGTGTATTGTAATGGACATATACACCAGGCACCTTTATAAACTCCAGCCTGCAGGTGTGTAGTCTGGTAATAAAACAAGACATCCCTGCTCTCTTGGCTAGGAGGAGTGAAAATGAAAGTAAATTTTGGTGTGTGCTTTGGAGTGATATTGACTGCAACACCAGATCCTGTGTGTAAGATCCTGTTACCACCTGTTGGGAGGACAAAAGTGAAAGTAGATGAAGCGTGTGGTGTGTATCCCTTGCACAGTGTGATTAATGGAACACAAGACCTTGTGTATAAGATCCTGTTACCACCTGTTGGGAGACGATTATTGGACAGACAATTTACCTTATGGATACAAACTCTGAGGCAACAGATAAGTGTACACCAACTTACAAGGACACACAATATACAGGCCTGGTCAATATTCAAAGTGGTGCACCATAGGCAGGGACACCCCTGATTACTGCATATGTTGTGTAGGAACCTGTTTATGTGCACTGTCTTTGTGCCAGACCACCAGAGTAACACACTGTGTGCCATGCTACCCATAATCTTCCATAAAGCACCACCAGAGTAACACACTGTGTGCTATGCTACCCATAATCCTTCCATAAGCAGTGATCTGGTACAAATGGTGGCAGCGGTGCTGGTAATACCATTTATTCTTTCTCTGCATTTTTTTCTCTGTATTAAGCTATGGAGGCTGCTACTGATAGTATGATTTTAAATTCTCCTGTCCTTGTACCTGCAGATGAAATTCCCAATAAGAGCTCTACCAGGCCCAATTGCCAAACCTATTTTAAATCTGATCCATTTGATGGTGTAACTAGGGAGTGGCCGATTTGGCTAGAACAATTTGAATTGGCAGCCACTATTATGGTTGGGATGAACGTGCTCGCTTGAAAGTCCTTAGCCTTTTGTTAGTGGTAAAGCCAGGCAGGTATACCAAGGATTTACTGTTATACTGAAATAAAAAGCAGTTATCAGTTACCGTATATACTCGAGTATAAACCGAGTTTTTCAGGCTGTAAAATCAGCTGAAAACTTGGACTTGGTTTATACTCGAGTCACTGCTTTACCTCTACGGCAGCCGCACGATCATTTCTGTACTGGCGCCGGCCGACGTCACTGCCCGGCGCCAATTAGTGATGTCAGCCGGCGGCCAGGTACATGGCGAAATGCTTACCTGATCGTTGACTCTTCAATTACCTGATCGCTGACTCTTCAATGCTGGCCCATTACTCGCTGACTCTTCAATGCTGGCACATTACTGGATGGAGGAGAGCCCACAGGTACAAACTAAATGGGTGGGAGGGTGAGGGTGGCATTCAAGATGTTTGGAAACTACAACTCCCAGCATGCTTTATTAGCTGAGAGTTGTAGTTTCCAAACATCTTGAATGCCAAGTTTCTACCCTCGGTTTATACTCGGGTCAACCACTTTTATTATATTTTTTAGGTGAATTGGGTACCTTGGTTTATACTCGGGTCGGTTTATACTCGAGTATATACAGTATTAAAAATTGCTCTGAAGCAATTTTTTTCAATTAGATCTGTATAAAATAGTATATAAAGTATAAATCCATTTCTTTAGGTAAACTGGGAATGAGAATGTTGTTTATATGTTAGATTATTAGGGCAATGCATATTATAATAACATGATGTTGGGGGTACCTTCTGTTATATATATGAGGTACCTTCACAACTTGCCGTGCTGAATACTAACAAGTATTAACCTAGCATGTTTAGTTTCAAACAAACAGTGTGGAGGATTGCCTGGGTTTTACTCTTAGACCTGCAGGATATACTATTTGGTTCATTTGGAAGCTGGTGATGTCTAACAGTCTGAGGAACAGTTTAAAATATACCTGTGTAAAGATTATATATCCACTATATCCACACATAGCAAAACATACACACACATAATTTCCATTGTGCACAAACAGGCACACTTTTTCTAGTATAATATATATATATTTTATATATTTATTATTTGTTTATATTTATATTTTATTTATATATATTATTTGTAGTTTGTCTTGCATTTAACCCCTTTTTGTATACTCTGTATTTTTAATGTACAGCGCTGCGTACTCAAGTGGCGCTTTATAAATAAAATTATACATACATACATACAAATATGCAACCCAACTATAAAATATATTACATTCTGTCTGGGCACAATCTCATAGCACTTTATTACTCCTATCTGGCATTTTGAAGAACAACCAAAGACCCACACACACACTAAATTTCGCTCAGCGGGATGCCCTAGGGCCGACAAAGCATCCCTTTGAGAATCGCACGTGTATGGGCACTAGGTCGGCGGTCGATCATTGATCCACTGTATATCTGACTGCAGTGTCGGACAGCCCATTCAAATTTATAAATAACCGTAATAGTAGGAGTAAGGTAGGTTGTAAATGAGTGATTATTAAATGTTAGGTGGGCCCTTAAACTCATCTTGGTTGGCCCCTAGTCTTAGATTTCTGGTGGGCCCAAAAAGTCCAGTCCGACACTGTCTTACTGGTAAAATGTGCATAAAGCTATTGTACTGTGTATCTGATCTGTTCGTACAAATATAGAGTGCCATATCTAAGATAAAACCAGACTTGAGGCTTTATTTATTTGTTAAAAATGCCCCCTTGGATTCTGGACACTGAATATAAATATTTTCTTCTTTTAAGATTGGGGACCTACAATTGGAGCAGCAGCAGAAGAAACCCTCACTAAGCAATTCTTCATCCTGTGGAAACTTAAACACCCTATAAATGAAGAACAAGGACAGGACGCGGAACCTCACTTGCCTAAACTCACTTACACCAACTCTAGATCCTGTCTAATTCACGCATAGCAAGGGTACAAACTGCATTAATAGTAGTATAGTCAGCTCTGATTAGGTTATTGACTGCTGATATCAGACATGAAGGGTCTGTGATAGTACTACAATAACATACAATGAGGGCCACAATGGTATTAATTATGGAAGTAATAGAATGGTGGTCACTGGTCAGTAGATTTTTTATTTTTTTTACTTTTTTGTGATTGGGGTGGAACATGGAAATAATAAGGTGTGCCTTTTATGCAAAATAATGGTGTATCATTGGACTGCTTTTTAGGGCTGAGTTCTATTTATATTCTATTCAGAATTCATGTTCATATATTTACTTTACAGGCAAATCATAGGAGAAACCTGTACATTCTAATATTGAAAACTATAGTAACATAGGCACACTTGCTGTTTATCAAGGATTCCTGTGGTGGACAGTCCTGGATGTTCCCCATGTAAGTATCAATTTTCTAAATGACTTTCCTTACTGTATTTACATGCGTTTTTTAAATTAGTCTAGAGCTTTAAATAAATAATAACAGTAGTAATAGCAGGTCACTCACCATTACCTAGCGATTTCTATAATAATATTGCAGATGTGGTTGCCTTCTCACACCTTCATTCTATAGGTAGTGAGTTTCCTATTTTTAATTTTTCCCAGAAATTAATTTGAAGTCACACATTTATCAGGTTGTTATCGAATAAATTGTAGATGAATGCAAACAGCAGCAGACCGATATTTGTGGATGTGCTATAAATGTTCCTTGGAGCTTTCTTTTATCTTTTTTTTTTTTTTTTTGCTCCTTTTGCCCCCCCCCTCTCCCTAAGCTTTCTAGCTGCCTTGTCTATCTTTTAACTAGCTAACCCTGCAACGCGCACTTGACAAAGGCCTATGTGCAGAAACGTTGTGTTGTTGCTGTGTCTGCACTAATAAATGTGAGCACCCTAATTTGCATTCTAAAGGACTGGACAGCCCTGACCCCCCCCCCCCAGACCCACCAATGGGCAGCGGTTAGATGACTTCACACATGTTCTGTGTCCATGCATATTTACAGCTATTTTTTAGTATATAGGATACAAGGGATATTTCCTAGCTTTAAGATTCTCACTGTATATTGGCTATTTTGTTCTGTGCCAAGATCTATTGGTTAATATTCTCATGGAGATTTATTGTGTATTACAAAACTGCCTAAATCTATGTGAATATATGGATTATATTTTTTTAGGAAGTAGAAAAGGCAGCCAGTTAAAAGACCAAGATTGCTGAAGTGGAAGGAGAGCTAAAGTATGTATGAAATTTAAAACTGTTTTGCATCAATTTGTTTCCATTATAACTTCTTCTCAAATTGATGCTTATATTTCATTGGATTGCTAGTAAGACATACTAAAGTATTTTTGGGCCAAACGTCTTCGTCCTTGCTATAATAGGCAGTGCAGTTTGTATCTCACAAGTGTCTGTTGTTTTCAGACTTGGACTGCTCATGGGTAGTTTTGCCGGAAAATCGCTTCCTCATGAACGCCATGAATACCGCGAAACTATGTTTGATATCTTGTGAAAATTTCAGGAATGTGTCGCCTATAGTGACCATACAAACAACATGCACGCAGTCCAGTGGTTCAGGTTATTTCCCCCCCCCCAACCTTCTTTCCTCTTCTCCCCCCTTTAACCTACACCTCTCTTATGGTTCTCTTCCCTTCGACCACGATAGATAGATAGAAATAGATAGATAGATAGGATAGATAGATGGATAGAAGATAGATAGATAGCAGAGTTAGATAGGTAGATAGCAGAGTTAGAGAGATAGATAGAAGATAGATAGATAGATAGATAGATAGATAGATAGATTAGATAGATAGATAGATTAGATAGATAGCTAGCGAGTTAGATAGATAGATAGATAGATAGATAGATAGATAGATAGATAGATAGATAGAGATAGATAGATAGATAGATAGATAGATAGATAGATAGATAGAATAGCAGATAGATAGATAGCATAGATAGAGAGATAGATGAGATAGATGTAGATAAGCAGATAGATAGATAGATAGCAGAGTTTGATAGATATATAGATAGATAGATAGCAGATAGATAGTTATATAGATAAATAGATAGATAAATAGATGCAGAGTTAGATAGATAGATAGAAGAGTTAGATAGATAGATAGATAGATAGATAGATAGATAGATAGATAGAAAGCAGTAGATAGATAGAAAGCAGATAGATAGATAGCAGAGTTAGATAGTAGATAGATAGATAGATGATAGATAGATAGATAGATAGACCGCAGATATATAGATAGCAGAGTTGATAGATAGTATATAGATAGATAGCAGATAGATAGTTATATAGATAAATAGATAGATAATGATAGCAGAGTTAGATAGATAGTAGACAGATAGATAGATAGAAGAGTTATATAGATAGATAGATTGATAGATACTAGATAGAAAGCAGATAGATAGACAAGACATTTATTGAATCCCCTGATAGTTCTGTATTACTGCCTGTGTGAAAATAAATATATTTCAGATGTTATATATATGCAAACAGAGATGTGGTGAGCACTCCTTTCAAAAAGGCAGCCACCGGGTGCATACCATGACGTGTTTCAACCCTGCTCACGGGCCGTGATGTGGCCCATGAGCAGGGTTGAAATGCGTCGATGTGAATAAAAACTTTCTTTCTTCAATTTTCAAGTCCCGTGAGTGCTGCTTATATTGAACAATTACATATATATGCAGATATGTGATCTTTTAATAGTCTGCCTCTGTGGGCATATTATGTCGGGAAGACAAAACCATGTTTAAAGAACGCATGGCTAATCACCGTACATCCATCCAGAAATGTCTTACAAGTTAGTGATGTCAATTCAGTTACCAGCAAGTTGGTGACTTGTCAGGTCGCCAGGCACTTCAAAAAGAAAGTCATCAGCTGTCAAGTCTGCGCTCCATGATTATTGGTGGCCTCTCAGATGAGCAAATGTTGATGCCGGTGGATAAGCACAAGTTGTTGTTACAAAAGAAGCTAAAGGATGCATAAGTTGCAGACTCTATACCCTTGTGGATTGAATGAACAGTTTTGGTTTACCACTGTTTTTTGTGAATGTTTAGTATCTGCCTTTTGTAACCATCTGGCTTCATACAATAGTGAACTGTACACAATGTTACTATCTACAAGAACACTTTGACTTGGTTTTATGTGTTTCAATATATCATACAGTTTTTATGTAATTTTTCTTATTCTATGTATTCAATAAGGGTTTAATTGGTTTTATGTGCTCTATGGGATTTGTCTATGGTGGATGGAGCATATTGCATGGTGGGTGGCAATAAAATGGAGCAACTTACCTGGTGATGTAACATCCTGATGACAGCCCGTGAGCAGGGTTGAAAGGCGTTGATGTTAATAAAAGTATCTTTTTGATAATATTTAAAAAGTCCTGTGAGTGCTACCTTTACCTGATATATATATATATATATATATATATATATATCCCTTATCCCTTATATAAATATATTTATATCTCGATAGGAGATTGCATTGAGTTTTTAGGAGCTACCAATGAGGTGGGGGGTATATGATATTACATATAGGAAAGGTGTATATGTATGTGTGTACTATCTCACTATTACAATTTAAATGACTATCAGTAAATGTATATAAAGTATAGCACTAACTTATATTAGGTACAACACAAAATATACAAAATACATAAACTTACTTACAGAGCTGAGATTCCTATTTGAACATGGTTTGGTCAAAATGGGAGGTTAAGCCACACCCCTGGGTCTGCTCCATGTGAAAGGAAATGTAATCCAGAAAAAGTTTCTGTCTGCTACACAGGATGTGATGTGTATTGTAATGGACATATACACCAAGGCACCTTATATAAAACCTCCAGCCTGCAGGTGGTGTCAGTGAGTGATAAAATACAAGACATCCCTGCTCTCTGTGGCTAGGAGGAGTGAAAATGAAAGTAAATTTTGGTGTGTGCTTTGGAGTGATATTGACTGCAACACCAGATCCTGTGTGTAAGATCCTGTTACCACCTGTTGGGAGGACAGAAAGTGAAAGTAGATAGAAGCGTGTGGTGTGTGATCCCTTGCACAGTGTGATTAATGGAACACAAGACCTTGTGTATAAGATCCTGTTACCACCTGTTGGGAGGACAGATTATTGGACAGACAATTTACCTTATTGGATACAAACTCTGAGGCAACAGATAAGTGTACACCAACTTACAAGGACACACAATATACAGGCCTGGTCAATATTCAAAGTGGTGCACCATAGGCAGGGACACCCCTGATTACTGCATATGTTGTGTAGGAACCTGTTTATGTGCACTGTCTTTGTGCCAGACCACCAGAGTAACACACTGTGTGCCATGCTACCCATAATCCTTCCATAAAGCACCACCAGAGTAACACTCGGTGTGATCGGTGCTGGTAATACCATTTATTCTTTCTCTGCATATTTTTTCTCTGTATTAAGCTATGGAGGCTGCTACTGATAGTATTGATTTAAATTCTCCTGTCCTTGTACCTGCAGATGAAATTCCCCAATAAGAGCTCTACCAGGCCCAATTGCCAAACCTATTTTTAAATCTGATCCATTTGATGGTGTAACTAGGGAGTGGCCTGATTGGCTAGAACAATTTGAATTGGCAGCCACTATTAATGGTTGGGATGAACGTGCTCGCTTGAAAGTCCTTAGCCTTTTGCTTAGTGGTAAAGCCAGGCAGGTATACCAAGGATTTACTGTTATACTGAAATAAAAAGCAGTTATCAGTTACCGTATATACTCGAGTATAAACCGAGTTTTTCAGGCTGTAAAATCAGCCTGAAAACTTGGACTTGGTTTATACTCGAGTCACTGCTTACTTACCTCTCCGGCAGCCGCACGATCATTTCTTGTACTGGCGCGCCGGCCGACGTCACTGCCCGGCGCCAATTAGTGATGTCAGCCGGCGCGCCAGTACAGGGAATGAGCCGAAATGCTTACCTGATCGTTGACTCTTCAATTACCTGATCGCTGACTCTTCAATGCTGGCCCATTACTCGCTGACTCTTCAATGCTGGCACATTACTGGATGGAGGAGAGCCCACAGGTACAAACTAAACTGGGTGGGAGGGTGAGGGTGGCATTCAAGATGTTTGGAAACTACAACTCCCAGCATGCTTTATTAGCTGAGAGTTGTAGTTTCCAAACATCTTGAATGCCAAGTTTCTACCCTCGGTTTATACTCGGGTCAACCACTTTTATTATATTTTTTAGGTGAAATTGGGTACCTTGGTTTATACTCGGGTCGGTTTATACTCGAGTATATACAGTATTAAAAATTGCTCTGAAGCAATTTTTTTCAATTAGATCTGTATAAAATAGTATATAAAGTATAAATCCATTTCTTTAGGTAAACTGGGAATGAGAAATGTTTGTTTATATGTTAGATTATTAGGGCAATGCTATTATAATAACATGATGTTGGGGGGTACCTTCTGTTATAATATATGAGGTACCTTCACAACTTGCCGTGCTGAATACTAACAAGTATTAACCTAGCATGTTTAGTTTCAAACAAACAGTGTGGCAGGATTGCCTGGGTTTACTCTTAGACCTGCAGGATTATCCTATTTGGTTCATTTGGAAGCTGGTGACTGTCTAACAGTCTGAGGAACAGTTTAAAATATACCTGTGTAAAGATTATATATCCACTATATCCACACATAGCAAAACATACACACACATAATTTCCATTGTGCACCAACAGGCACACTTTTTCTAGTATATATATATATATATTTATATATTTATTATTTGTTTATATATTTATTATTTTATTTATATATATTATTTGTAGTTTGTCTTGCATTTAACCCCTTTTTGTATACTCTGTATTTTTAATGTACAGCGCTGCGTACTCAAGTGGCGCTTTATAAATAAAATTATACATACATACATACAAAATATGCAACCCACTATAAAATATATTACATTCTGTCTGGGCACAATCTCATAGCACTTTATTACTCCATATCTGGCATTTTGAAGAACAACCTAAAGACCCACACACACACTAAATTTCGCTCAGCGGGATGCCCTAGGGCCGACAAAGCATTCCCTTTGAGAATCGCACGTGTATGGGCACTAGGTCGGCGGTCGATCATTGATCCACTGTATATCTGACTGCAGTGTCGGACAGCCCATTCAAATTTAATAAATAACCGTAATCAGTAGGAGTAAGGTAGGTGTGTAAATGAGTGATTATTAAATGTTAGGTGGGCCCTTAAACTCATCTTGGTTGGCCCCTAGTCTTAGATTTCCTGGTGGGCCCAAAAAGTCCAGTCCGACACTGTCTTACTGGTAAAATGTGCATAAAAGCTATTGTACTGTGTATCTGATCTGTCTGTACAAATATAGAGTGCCATTATCTAAGATAAAACCAGACTTGATGGCTTTATTTGATTAAAAATGCCCCCTTGGATTCTGGGGAACACTGAATATAAATATTTTCTTCTTTTAAGATTGGGGACCTACAATTGGAGCAGCAGAAGAAACCCTCACTAAGCAATTCTTCATCCTGTGGAAACTTAAACACCCTATACAATGAAGAACAAGGACAGGACGCGGAACCTCACTTGCCTAAACTCACTTACACCAACTCTATGATCCTGTCTAATTCACGCATAGCAAGGGTACAAACTGCATTAATAGTAGTATAGTCAGCTCTGATTAGGTTATTGACTGCTGATATCAGACATGAATGGGTCTGTTGATTAGTACTACAATAACATACAATGAGGGCCACAATGGTATTAATTATGGAAGTAATAGAATGGTGGTCACTGGTCAGTAGATTTTTTATTTTTTTACTTTTTTGTGATTGGGGTGGAACATGGAAATAATAAGGTGTGCCTTTTATGCAAAATAATGGTGTATCATTGGACTGCTTTTTAGGGCTGAGTTCTATTTATATTCTATTCAGAATTCATGTTCATATATTTTACTTTACAGGCAAATCATAGGAGAAACCTGTCACATTCTAATATTGAAAACTATAGTAACATAGGCACACTTGCTGATTTATCAAGGATTCCTGTGGTGACAGTCCTGGATGTTCCCCATGTAAGTATCAATTTTCTAAATGACTTTCCTTACTGTATTTACATGCGTTTTTTAAATTAGTCTAGAGCTTTAAATAAATAATAACAGGTAATAGCAGGTCACTCACCATTACCTAGCAGATTTCTATTAATAATATTGCAGATGTGGTTGCCTTCTCACACCTTCATTCTATAGGTAGTGAGTTCCTATTTTCTTGAATGTCACACATTTATGAGGTTGTTATTCGAATAATTTGTAGATGAATGCAAACAGCAGCAGACCGATATTTGTGGATGTGCTATAAAATGTTTCCTTGGAGCTTTCTTTTTTATCTTTTTTATCTTTTTTTTTTTTGCTCCTTTTGGCCCCCCCTCTCCCTAAGCTTTCTAGCTGCCTTGTCTATCTTTTAACTAGCTAACCCTGCAACGCGCACTTGACAAAGGCCTATGTGCAGAAACGTTGTGTTGTTGCTGTGTCTGCACTAATAAATGTGAGCACCCTAATTTGCATTCTAAAGGACTGGACAGCCCTGACCCCCCCCCCCCCCAGACCCACCATGGCAGCGGTTAGATGACTTCACACATGTTCAGTGTCCATGCATATTTACAGCTATTTTTTAGTATATAGGATACAAGGGGATTATTTCCTAGCTTTAAGATTCTCACTGTATATTGGCTATTTTGTTTCTGTGCCAAGATTCTATTGGTTAATATTCTTCATGGAGATTTATTTGTGTATTACAAAACTGCCTAAATCTATGTGAAATATATGGATTATATTTTTTTAGGAAGTAGAAAAGGCAAGCCAGTTAAATAAGACCAAGATTGCTGAAGGTGGAAGGAAGCTAAAGTATGTATGAAATTTAACAACTGTTTTGCATCAATTTGTTTCCATTATAACTTCTTCTCAAATTGATGCTTATATTTCATTGGATTGCTAGTAAGACATACTAAAAAGTATTTTTGGGCAAACGTCCTTCGTCATTGCTATAATAGGCAGTGCAGCTTTTTGTATCTAACAAAAGAAATGTATTTTGTTTTTAAGAAAAAATTGGACTGCATCATGGGTAGTTTTGACAGGAAATAGCCTTATGTTTTACAAGGACCCAAAAGTACTGGTACCTTCAGGATGGGTAAGAACAAAACTTTATTATTTGTTCTTGTTCAGTTTATTTAAACAAAAACATTATTCATAATATTATAAAAATTGTAACATAAAAATATCTTTTGTATTCAATTAGATCAACTGGACTTGAAGTTTAGTTCTTGAAGATATTTCGCTAGTCATCCGACTGCTGAATTGAGAAAGCCAGTCGGATGACTAGTGAAACGTCTTCAAGAACTAAACTTCAAGTCCAGTTGATCTAATTGAATACAAAAGGTATACCATGACCTGGAAGAATGAGAACCTTCACAAGCATAACATAAAAATAATTATCAGTGGTGTAGCTCCAGACCTATGGACACTGATGCAAAATTTAGAAATGGACCAACCCCCCCAACCCCGCTAAAAATACAATGACCATTCGCATAAAAACATCCAAATTCAACAATAACATTTTTTTAAGGCACTCATTTTAAAACACCTTTTTTTTTAAACTGACACTGGTAAAATGCCTGGCACACATACACTGATAAAATTCCTGGCACAAAGACACTGATAAATGCCTGGCAGACAGAGACACTCGTAAATGTCTGGCACACAGACACTGTAAAATGCCTGGCACATAACACTGGTAATGCCTCAACAAGACACTGGTAAAATGCCTGGCACAAAGACACTGATAATGCCTGGCACATACCTGGTAAAATGCCGCACACATACACTGGTAAAATGCCTGGCACAAAGACACTGATAAAATGCCTGGCACACAGACACTGGTAAAATGCCTGGCACACAGACACTGATAAAATGCCTGGCACATAGACACTGGTAAAATGCCTGGCACACAGACACTGGTAAAATGCCTGGCACACAGACACTGGTAAAATGCCTGGCACACAGACACTGATAAATTGGTTGGAAAACTGACAAATGTAAATGATTGGCAGACACTGGTAAAATGCTTTAAATTGGAACTAGCAAAACTTTGGCACACAGATATTGGTAAAATGCTCTGCTGTAATACCAAGATAATTGTATTAATATGGGGCCCTGGAAGCCAGGGGGCCCTATTTTCTTATTTTTTTCCCATGACAGATATAGCTTCCTCCCAGAAAACCACCATAGATTAAAGGGCATGTCCACCCCCAAACTATAATCCCCCCAACTACTGGCCCCACCAGGTAGTGTAGTTTAATCCTTACCTCACATCCCAACTCCATCTGGTTCTCCTGTAGTCCCCCCCAAAGTTCCAAAAACTGCCCACCAGGAGGCCAGCAGGTCCATATAGGACACTGCCTGCTACCTGGCCTCCCGGAGATTCCTGCCATGCTGCTGCAACCTTCTCCCCCCCCCCTCCCCCTCCCTCTCCTCCCTCTCCCTCCCGTCTACTATCCCTCCCCTAGCGAAAATCCCCCTTAATATTGTGCTCCCCCATGCCCCCAGCCCCACCCGATTTTTTTTTTTTAAAAAGCTCCCCAACTCTTACTTACCTCTCCGCTCGCTGCACTGAATGACCGCAGCCGCGTCCGTGATTGGCTGCCGCTCAGCCAATCACAGACGGACTGCCGGTCCCGCCCCTCTGCTTGCATTCTCGCAAGCAGAGGGCGCAGTGCGGCGGAGATCGAGGGGAGGTAAGTAAGAGTTTGGGGGCTTTTAAAAAACTAAAGAAGCGGTTGGGCTGGGGGACATGGGGAGCAATATATAATTTTTTATTTTGTGGGTGGACATGCCTTTAAGCACAGATAGGGCCCCATCATAGTTTTGCTGGAGGTCTCATTGATTCCTAGTTAAGCCACTGACTGATTGGCAGGTTTCGTTATTTTCTTTGAACAAGTTATATATATATTATATATATATATATTTAATACTTTAGAAGAAATTCGGAGAACTCACAGGACTTGTAAGTATTACAAAGTTTAATTAACACATCAACGCGATTCAACCGCCCACCGCGGCCGTCATCGGGATCATGATGACGGCGCGGTGGATGGTTGAAATTTTGAACTGTCTGGGTCTATTCTCAGACCTGCAGGTTTATAACACTTAGACCCCCTGGATTCTAGCTGGCAGTTAGATGCGATAGGAAAAGGAGGGCAAGTTTGGTAAGGACTCCTACTGCCTGAAGTGACATAAATAATCCTTCTCTAGGCCAATAGTGTAATAGCTATGGATGTATGGGAAGGACAGATGGATTACTTGCATATTCGAGCCCTTGCGTAGGAATCGCTAAAGCTAGAAAAATTGCTTTATTCTAGGATGTATGAAAACAATATTTTCCAGCATTCTGTGCAGCCAGAGAATGCTGGGAGTTGTACTTTTTAAATATATGAAAAGTTCAACACCCATGGTCTCTATCATTGCATTTGTATACATTTATTAGCCAATGGACATAAAGGAGAAACTTACTGCTAACAGAGAATGCTGGGAGTTGTAGTTTTCAACATGTGGAAGGCCCGTGAGATTATTAGGGCAATGCTATTTTAATAAAATGAGGCTCTGAGGTACCTTCTGTTATAAGAAGGCTCTATTTCATTTAATACTTGTTTAGCACCTTTAACCCCACCTCAACTTTAATCTATAAAGCTAATCAGTGTCCTGTGCTCCCAAGTCGTAACATAAGCAGCTATAAATGTGAAACTGGCCATGGTGAATACTAAGTATGTATGTATGAACATAGCATGTTTATCTGGATCCTGTTTAGGGTCTTAGGTCACCCAATGAAGCTGTTTAGTTTGAACAACAAAAAACCTATATCCATTGTATTCAGAATGACTTGTACAGAATCTCTTAGCTATAAATACCCTGGCAAGTCTGAATTACTATATAACAGCAAAGGGTTAGGGACCTTCTGAATGCAAGGTGTAATTGGATTGTGGCAAAAATATGTTATTAAAGCTGCCTTGGGAAGTTGTCAAAACAGCATTGTACAATGCCTTACCCTGGGCAAGTTCTGCTTTTATAATTGATTGCTTCATAATTTGAGGAACAATACAATAGGCTAGCATAAATTGTTGCCCAGTTTGGGGCTTTGGGCTAGTTAGTCTATGATATTGGAAGATTGATCCCAGGGATTGCAATTTGCTTAAAATTTAGCACATTTAGAAATCATTGATAACCTGTCCAATCCTAATATACTAATGAGGCACTGTCAGGGAGAGAGATCCTGTTGATATGTCAGGAAGAATTATATCAGTAGTGTACAGCTGCCTTTCGAGTGATCAATTTAGAGTGATACAATTTAGGCATATCATGTAATGAAGGCACGACAGTTCTTTCAACATGAAAGTATGACATCACCTAATGAAAAAATTTTGTCCGCCCCCCCAGAAACCATCGAATAGTAAGCCAGAAAGCTGTGTGGACCTCAGAGGTGCAACAATTGACTGGACCCAGGAGATGTCGAGCAAAAAAAATGTGATCCATGTAAGTGGCCATAAATGTATATAGTTACAATGAAAGAAAAAATGCTTTTTACATTTGGATTGTGCCCCCATCCTTTTGACACATCAATGTACATTGCAGCTTTAAAAACACTATCTCTTAAAAACATAACCATTTACATATGTACAAATGCATAGATGCTTTTAACTCTCTGTGATGCCAACCATACACTAATTAGACATTAGATAGGTTAGATGTTCATTCAAGTCAGGGAAACATTGGAGGGACATCAGAAGGTTATGTATAGAGTATAGACACCTTTCCCCTGGATATCCTGCGTTTTTACAAAGACCTCCAAACCTTTTTTGAAGGTTTTTTTCTGCCATGACAACATTTAGTTAAATAGATAGGAATAATAGCACCACAACAATCTGCCAGCCTCTTGGTACAAGACTGAAACCAAGAAATCCAAGTATTACATTGGTTTGACAACCACAGAGCTTAGCATCTTGAGAACCCTTAGGTGAATACCATCTAGTCTCCTGTTTTTTTACATGTTTACCTAAAGATATGTATTATAATTGCTTGCACTTATCCCTTGTTTGTATACTTTAGGCCTCATTTACCTGCAGCCACAATCGCAAATGGTATGATTGGCATTAAAATCTGGCTCTAATTGTAGAGCAAATGCAATATTAAATTGTTAGCACCGTTTGCGTGGGTGTCTTTTGTGAAACTGCCCTGCAGCCGGCGCTAAGATGAAGTTAAAGTCGCACTTACCGATAATAAATTGGTTAGTGCGACTATAACTCCGGAAAAGAGCCCAGCGCCTCCCCATCCCTAGGGGCCCTTCCCACTTGAGGCCCCTCCCACTCGGGGGCCCCTGGGCCCCTTCCACTCGGGGGCCTCAGAGGCCCCTTCCCATTTGGGGGCCCCTCCCACTCTGGGGCCCAGGGGCCCCTTCCACTCAGGGGCCCCAGGGGCCCTTCCCATTTGGGTGGGGGCCCCTTCCACTCGGGGGCCCCAGGGGCCCTTCCCATTTGGGTGCCCCTCCCACTCTGGGGCCCCTGGGCCCTTTCCACTTGTGGGCCCCTTCCCACTCAGGGGCCACTGGGCCCTTCCCACTCAGGGGTCCCTGGGCCCCTCCCACTCAGGGGCCCCAGGGCCCCTTCCACTCGGGGGTCCTTCTCACTGGGGGCCCCAGGGTCCCTTCCCATTCAGGGGCCCCTCCCACTCGGGGGCCCCTGAACCCCTTCCACTCGTGGGCAAGCTGTCTGTATTTTATCATGTACAACTCTGCATACCCAAGTGATGCTATATAAATAAAATTATACCAACTTATACATTTGAACTTCCTGTAGTGTGTCTGTCTTTTATTCTTGTAGTATTTAAGTGGATTCCTTACCTACTAGGGCCTCATATACTTTGTTTTCATTAGTATCAGTTATACATTTTTAATTACATCAAGGTTAATTTAGCTTGTCTGGGCCCTGGTCAAGCCTTTGTTATCCTTTGGGAATGTGATTGCGTATTATGACCACATATATCCCAAAATGCAAAACATTTATCTCTCTTAAATAGTGTTTCTTCAATATTAAACCTTAACATTCTACAGCTCCGCATGATTACAGGAAATGAGTTCCTTCTTCAGTCTGACAAAGACCCCTTAATTCAGGAGTGGTATGAAGCCTTGCAAAGAGTCATTGAGAGGCTGGTAAGTCCCTTCTTTTAAGTAGATATGGGATCCCAGTCCGACTTGGACCTGGATCCTACATGGAACCCCTCGGTTTCGAAATCTGAACATCCCGTACAAGGTTATTTGCGGTAACCCTAGAAAATAATCTTGAACTTTAGAAAATAACCTCAAACATTCGATAACCCTCAAAATTAAGATCGGAAACTCAAAAGTAGTTTCCAATCTTATTTTGGAGGGTTATGAAACCGAAAATTACCTCGTACATTCAGTAACCAGAAACTGCAGTCCAAACCCTTTCTACTTTCCGTTTTCGGATCTTTGGGTTTACCTGAGATCTGTAAATTGGAAAAAAAGGAACGAAACATACAAGTTTTGTCCATCTCTACTTTTAGGTATGCTACGTATTTATTTGGATAGGAAATACATAGAAATATAAGTTACTTGTTTAAATGATTAGTTTCTTTGATATAGGTAAATTATAAATATGTATAATAAGTTCTCCTTTAGCTTTTTTCTACAAAAAAACATTTTATTCATTTTCCTTTTAATTCCACCAAATATAAATTTTTCATTATAGATGTAAAAAAAATTTCTGATATATTACCAGGGAGGCGACCTCGACACACAGCAATCAGGGGAAGAAATAACATGGGGTGTGAAGGAAGTTTACGTAGGTTTTTACCAGCTGTGCAGAAATGTCTATTATAGTTTATAAAGGTACAGTAACTCGGCAATACAGCTGCACAGGGAACCATCATGTTTGATCAAAAAGTAATGTTCTTTAGGTTTAGTAAGTAAAAAGGGGGGCATGGAATTCTGTAATGTTTAGTAAATAAAAAAGTATTAGTTTATTTGTGGGGAGCAAAGCAGGTTATATTGAGTGTGTATGAAAAAGTACATAGTTATGTTGTTCTATTATACTTATAGTTATAAATACTTAATTACATATAGTTACATAGTATTGAAAGTTAAATAAAGACATCAACTTGGATCTAGTCCAACCTTTTTATCCTACTTATGAATATTCAATGTATATCAGTGCACATCAGACTTACAAATGGTGTTTAATAGCACATATATGTGCTCAGATGAATAGAGATGGAATCCGGGTCCAAATCTGATTGGAACTTTCGAATTGCAAAATTTTAGATATTTCCGGTAAACCTTGAAAGTAGCCCTGTATATGTGGTAATTCTCAAAACTATACATGTGGCGCTACTTTCAGGGATTACAAAAAATATGAAGCTACTTTAGAGGGTTAGCCTGTAATATACATGCTAAAGCTCAAAAATAGCTGTCATGAAGGAAATTCGTCTTATAAGTTGACTTCGATTTATAAGTGTTCCCCATACCATTTCCTTAGTGCCTGAGCCATCTACAGTACGTTTTATTTACCCGTACTATACTATGAACTTTTGATTTTTTTTTGCCCCATTGACTATTATTATAGGTCTATTTTAAAATTTTCAGATTTTTAAATGTTTTCTGCATTCCAAAAATTTTAAAACAGAACAAAACTTGCTGTTTTGGAGCATCTATTTTTATGAACCCTGCAAAAGAGGCAGGCAAAACAAAAAACAACCCAGCTGAAAAAAAGGGGGGGGATTATTCCTTCTTGACTGCACAGTCGCCCGTGTGGGCTGAACTTCCTATGCCCTTACCTCAAGGGTTAATAGAATCCTATCTATATTAGGATGGAAGTTCGCATGAATATTCTTTTATTAGGAAACAAACTTCAAGGATAACTATTGTGAATAAAGTTTATTTAAAAAAACAGTTAAACTGAAAAGTACTTGGCACAGGGATATAGGATTGGTAATTCATAACTCCCAATATTGTTTCTGTGAGGAGTACCAGCCCAAAGAATACCGATTTCGACAGTCATCCTCCTGGCTTCAGCACTATCTTTAATACAGGAATAGTCCAGGACTAACCTGGCAAATTAAAAATTGCTGGTGCTGTAGCTCCTCAACGAAATAATATTGTGAGGTAGGAATAATCAATCTGACCTCCCTGCCCCAGTTACTTTCCATTTTTAAACAGTTCATTTTGAGAGTATAGATATCCTTTCAGTCACACAATGTTTCTGAGGTTTACTTTCAAAATATATGTGTGAAGTATGTAATTCATTTATCTTACACCATCAAGTTCAAGTGGGAGTAATAAAGATACATTTCCCTTGGATTATTGTGTATAAGAAACACTCTAGCTATATGTTTACGTTTAATTGTGTATATTATATATTTATCATACATTTTAATACAGTAAATTAATAGCACTTTTTCACCTTTTATCACCTTTTTTACTTATTTCTATAAATTTTATTAGAAAATCAAGTTTGACTAAAAATGGATAATGAATATGGACTCACATTTTGATTTATAATTTGAACTTTATTTAAAACCAAGTTTGTCGTATCCCATGTGAGTTGATTGCTAAAGCACTATGGGTATTTAAGGACTGGAGAAGGGGGAAGATAAACAGTGTGACTGATGTTTGGTAAAAGAATTTTCATTTATCATTGGTGTGTAATCTTCCACCATGCTATAAATCACAAAGGATCCCTGAATCAATAAGAACTAAATGTATTAATACCAGTCATTTTTAGATATTTTGGCTTTTTATATACATCTATCCCACTCTTTAAGCTTTGCGATGAACTTCTTCTGGAAGACAGTTGCACAGTTTTACTTTTCTCACTGTAAAGAAACTTCTTTTCTTCTAGTCTTTAAGGATGTCCAGCAGTCCTCTGAAATCACTTATTGGTGAGCAGTGCACATGGGAGTTTATTACATGGCCCATTAATATGTTTGTTTAAAGTGATCATATCCCTGCAGATTCTCCAATATAAACAGCCCTAACTTGTCTAATCTGCCTGCATAATAGTAATTCCCCTATTAAATTAGTTGCCCTTCTCTGAACTTTTTCTATTTCCAAAATGTCGCTTTTATATAAGATATTCCAAAACTGCACCACATATTCCAAATGAGACCTTAACAGTCCTTTGTAAAGAGGAAGAAAACAAATGTTCTCCAATCTATTGTTTTTATACAAGACTATATTTTGCTATCTCTAGCCATTGCTATCTAACCCCCAAATGCTTGTGAAGGTTCTCATTCATCCAGGTCATGGTATATCTGTTGTATTCAATTAGATCAACTGGACTTGAAATGTAAACGTCTTCAAGAACTACATTTCAAGTCCAGTTGATCTAATTGAATACAACAGATATAACCCCCAAATCTTTTCCCAACAGAGATTTACTTAGCACAGAGCTAAGCACAAGGATTGTTAAATCCCCAAAACATCACCTTAAATTTATCAACATTGAATCTCATCTGCCACTTTGCTGCCCATTTTGACTATCTAGGTTGGCCTGCTTGCAATAAAGATTTTCAATGTAAACCCTTTAAATAAAAGGCCCCAGGCCGTACTTTCCCCAGGTCTGATGTACAATATATTGCATTCTTGTATATTTGTTTTGGATCCCAGCAGAGAACAATTAATGTTACTGTTAGTGAATCCTTTATTTATAGGAGCTAGAGGATCTATGTCTTCCGTTCTTATTATATTATTGTATTAATACCACAATGTAGAAAAAATCTCCAAGTAGAAAGAGCTATTCCTTCTTTGTTCCTCATTCATTTAGTAACTTTTTATAAACCAACTTTACTCTGTCCCAGTGTCTGTCCATTTCCCTTTCTTGTATTAAATGAATATGCTTTAGGCTGGGTACACACGGGTAGATTTTTCGGCCCAATTGACTGATACTTCCATGTATTGGTCGATTGGGCCGAAAAATCTGTGACGCTTTTGGCCGGCGCCCCGACCGTTGTTGGTCGACTGTTCGTCCAGTTCGGACGAACAGACTTGTCAGTAAATCACGTCCGTTCGTGCGGTACCCTATGGGTATTATTATATTAATATAATACTATTGCTGCGACCGACAGACATTTGATTCGGCCGAGTGCTTGTAGCGAACACACGGTCGGGACGAATAGTCCCTTTGTGTGTACCCACCCTAACTTAACAAATTTGTTCATTGTTTGCTTTCATTAGGACAGAGAAAACCCTTTGGATGACATAACATTAAGGAGTTTCGGCAGTGTGGAAATCTTAGATGGCAGTGGTGGAGAGGAAGAAATTCCGATAAAAACTAAGGAGATTCGAAAGTTTTCATGTAAGTGTTGAATAGTGAAAGAATAGACACTGTTTATACACATTCCAGCACTTAACCATTTAAAGAAAATATTAGTAGTATACTGAATTTTTATTGTGTAACTGTGCATTGAAGTTTATTGAGAAAAAATAAATTTTTTGTTGAAAAGGTTTTAAAAGTTTTTCTTGTTAGTTGCTTATTAATCTTAAGTTCAACAAAATTTCTGTCTTTTCTTGACTTGAGCAGCCTATCTCCCAGACTGTGTCGTTGACACTAAAACACAGCTGCACATGCTCACCGCAGCCCACCTCCACCTCCCCCACTTGGTGACCTGCCTGTCACCTCTCTATAATCAAGACTGAAACTAGATTGTAAGCTCTAAAGCTGGGTACACACAGTATAGATCAGTGAAGGTGACAGACAAGATCTGCAAGATCCTGTCTGTCATCTTTCAAAGATCTGCATACACACAGTACCGAGCGTTCTCCGTATACACATCATAGAGAGAACGCTCGGGACTGTGTGTTTCCATCGGCCTCAATAGACTCCTCTATAGGGAGGTCTTTCCCGAACAAGTGTTCAGCCAACCCGATCGTTCAGCGGCTGCACGCTCGTTCGGGAAACTAAGGTACACACAATACCGATAAAGCGGTATCGGGGGTTTATTGTTACTGTGTGTACCCAGCTTAAGGGGCAGGGACCTTATGTACAGAAAATTATTGTAGTGCCGTCTCCTTATGTTGCATCGTTCAAGCACTTGTATATCTATTAATGCAAATACCTATCTACGGTATTATTTATATTTATTTATATTTATTTATATTTTTTGACCCCCTTGTATGCCTTTTCGTATTATAGCATTTTACAGCGCTGCATCCCGAAGTGGCACTGTATAAATGAACATATACACACACCCATACAAGACTAAGCAGTTTAATATTCCAGATATCTGGTAGTTGGGATGTTTAGTTCTGTTTAGTTCTCCTTGCTTACTGCTCCTCTGGTTCTGCAGTTTATGATATACGCATACATTGTATTTTACTTTTGTTTTTTTCCACACGGTGTTTTAGACACATGATCTGTGATACAGAGTAACTATTGCTGATTACGCCAGAAATAATAAAAAGACACACAAAGAGCACAGTAGTGGATATAAATGGGCACACCACCTAAGTATATAGTAAAATAAAACTCCTTTATTATCATACACATATGGGAGCAACTTTAGTACAAAAGAGACATACAATTAAAAACACTTCCAGCATGCACAAATAATGCATCAATATTAACAAAATAGGTTGATATACTGGTATATCAGAGAATACAAAATATAAATGGTTAAGTTGCACACATAATCAAAATATCCCATAAATATGGGGAAAACAGTAGTATAAACACCCCTCACTACCTCTAGGATCACAATAAATCTACATAACAGTATAACCACCCAGTAGAGGAGTACGCAGATATGTGGCAGATCCTAACCCCAACAAGATAGCACCAATGAAAGAATACAATACCGATACTTAGTGCAGGCCTCTATGCAGCTAGAGCTAGTTAAAAATGAACTAGACGCGTATCGTCTGTACAAGCAGACTTTACATCCACTACTGTGCTCTTTGTGTGTCTTTATATCGTTTGGTGGATAGGAGCACCCCCCCATTATATGTGAATACTCCCTATTATTAAACTAGTGCCCTGATGCTATTTTTATGAGAACTAATAAAAAGCACAGAAAGTCCTCTGATTATGCAAATGTTATAATATGAAGATGATTTACTATGGTCTAATATTGGTAACATTTTTTGTAATACTTTTGTCTTGTGTCTAGTATCTTGGGTGAGCTCTGGTTCAGGGGGACTGGACAAAAAGAAGGTAAAAACAAGGTTAAAAAAGCTGCTGGTAAGGAGACCTCCACTGCAGACCCTTCAAGAAAAAGGGCTAATTAAAGGTAAAAAACCCAAAACATCTAAATTTAGATTAATTAATCCAATTGGTTGATAAGCTACAATCTGTTTTGTTTATGAAACCATAATAATCAATGTTTATAGTTGCAAAAAAGATTAAAATCATAAGGGATATATGAGTATATGGATAGAATTATAAGGATTAACCAAACACCTCAAGGGATCAGCAGATTTCTTACTTTGTTTGATTCCCATTTCTTGTGACTGTATTGTGAATGTGCACTGTACACAGCAATTTGGTTGTTGGGATTTTGGTGGCGTGCTATTGGTGAACGGAGGAAGGTGTGTGTGTGTGTGTGAGTGTGGTGTGGGTTATATCTATATATCTCAATATGTGTGTGTGTGTGTGTGTGTGTGTGTGTGTGTATATATATATATATATATATATGTGTGTGTGTGTGTGAGTGTGTGTGTGTGTGTATATATATATATATATATATATATATATATATATATATATACAAGTAAAAGAATAAAGATGCCCTTGTATATTGTTGATCATGATCAATAGAGAATAACAGACAGAGTTTAAAACATAAAAAGTCCCATAGGCTGGAAATCAGTGTCCCCTGACTGCCATACATTATAACTTCACATTTGGTACATGAGCATTTTATTTATTTCTTTATGAAAGAAAAAATGACATCATTGCTTAGTTATAAAGACACAAAAGATCGTTTTTAATATTCTGTATACCGTATATCAGTCACTATGCAGAACACTGATATTGGTGAAATAAAAAGAATTGTTTTAATGTATTGACGCCTGCATTCAAAAAAGTGAATGGACGGTATTTCTATCTGTAGATATTGATATGAATCCTTCTACTGGGTGCATCTATTTTTTGCAACATGGCCATAAAGTAATTCTACAGAGGTAAAATGCCAATCATTATTTGTATTTTACAACCGCAAAGATACTTTAAAACCATGTCGTAAAACGCCTACCGATGGCAATGGGCTAATACTGGCAATAAAATAACTGTTTAGTATCTGTATTTTTCGGCCATTGTAAAGGATCAATATTGGTATTTACCAATTACCTGAATACCATTGTATGATTCAGTGTGTTCTTTACTGTTAATTTTAAATATCAGTACACGATTATATTTATCCTAGTTTTTTTAATAAAACAAATTAGGAAGCCAAATTAATAACAAATTGTCTTCAGCCATATGTCATGTTTTGTTTGCAGATCAAGTTTTTGGTTGCCGATTGGATGCTCTTTGTCAAAGAGAGAACAGCACAGTTCCCAAGTTTGTGCGCAGTGGCATAGAGGCTAAATGAAAGAGGGACAAATGCATTTGTTGAGCATTGTTTAATCTAAAGATTCAATAAATGTACATGTGGCTATTTTAGCTCTACATGCTTTCCCAGAGAAGTGGGGAATGCCACAAACCCTCTAGAAAAATTTTCAATAAAATTAAATTGAAAACCAGTTGTAGCAAGGGCATAACTACCAGGAGAGCAAACGCAGGGGGTCCCCAATAGCCAAGGGAGGCCCCATTTTCTTATTTTTCCTATGACAGTACAGCCTCCTCCCAGAAAAACCACTGTGGATGAAGCACAGATAGGGGCCCATTATAGTTTTGTGGGGGCCCAGTGATTCCTAGTTACACCACTGAGTTCGCCCTTGTATATTGTTGATCATGATTCTTATCATAATGTGTGGCACTGTATGTGGATCTCCAACTGCTTGAACGACTGTCCCTAATAATGTAGGAATTCCCCCAGTGATCAATAGAGAATAACAGACAGAGTTTAAAACATAAAAAATGTCCCATAGGCTGGAAATCAGTGTCCCCTGACTGCCATACATTATAACCTCACATTTGGTACATGAGCATTTTATTTATTTCTTTATGAAAGGAAAATTGACATCATTGCTTAGTTATAAAGACACAAAAGATCTGTTTTAATATTTCTGTATACCGTATATCAGTCACTATGCAGAACACTGAATATTGGTGAAATAAAAAGAATTATTTTTAAAGGGCATGTCCACCCCCAAAACTAACTTTTTATATTTATTTGGCCCAAATAAGTGCTCCAAAACAAACTTTACAGCATGTAAATCGGTCCAGTGGTTCAAAAGTTACAGACCTTTGTAGCTGGCTTAATCCTGCAGCATGGACCAATACAGCGATGAACAGAGACAGGTTACATTACCTTGCCTCTGTTCTTTTCATGTTCTTGAGCATGTCTGTTAGCATCCAGCAGTGAGAACAGAGGAAGTTGCATCAGTAATGGTCTGACCCCTGGATCCCTGGATTTTCCCTCTCAACCAATCACAGCTGTAAAGTTATGTGTACTGAGGAAATCCAGGATCAACAGCTGCAGCCAGCCAGCCCAGAGAGAGAGATAGAGAGAGAGACACACACAAACACAGGCAAGATTTTTTTTTTTCTAAGCTGCAGCTCGGGGTCATCTAAAGTGGAAGTGGAGAGGAAGTGCAGCCTGATATATATCTCATTAAATATCAGGCAAGGCAAATGATTTTGAGAAAAATGAACATGGCGTTTGAGGTTGGTGCTATTATATAAAGAACATATAAAAAGTTTATTTTTGGGTGGACATACCCTTTAATTGTATTGACGTCTGCATTCAAAAAAGTGAATGTAGTATCTGTATTTTTCGGCCATTGTAAAGGATCAATATTGGTATTTACCAATTACCTGAATACCATTGTATGATTCAGTGTTTCTTTACTGTTAATTTATAAATATCAGTACACGGTTATATTTATCCTAGTTTTCTTTTTAATAAAACAAATTAGGAAGCCAAATTAATAAACAAATTGTCTTCAGCCATTATGTCATGTTTTGTTTTGCAGATCAAGTTTTTGGTTGCCGATTGGATGCTCTTTGTCAAAGAGAGAACAGCACAGTTCCCAAGTTTGTGCGCATGTGCATAGAGGCTGTAAATGAACGAGGTACAAATGCATTTGTTGAGCATTGTTTAATCTAAAGATTCAATAAATGTAAATGTGGCTATTTTAGCTCTACATGCTTTCCCAGGAGAAGTGGGGAAATGCCACAAACCATCTAGAAAAATTCTCAATAAAATTAAATTGAAAACCAGTTGTAGCAAGGGCATAACTACCAGGAGAGCAGGGGGAGCAAACACAGGGGGTCCCCAATAGCCAAGGGAGGCCCCATTTTCTTATTTTTCCAATGACAGATACAGCCTCCTCCCAGAAAACCACTGTGGATGAAGCACAGATAGGGGCCCCATTATAGTTTTGTTGGGGGGCCCAGTGATTCCTAGTTACACCACTGAGTTGGAGCTTATCCCTCTTTTCTATGTCTGTAAATGCTTTTCCCAATCCCGAATTAAGCATTCCCTTAGATTTGAACAGATAATGATAACACCTGCCATTGGACGCAATGGGAAGAAGAGACAACAATGACCCTATAATGAGGAGAATATCCTAAATGTTGCTTTAAGTTTAACTTTATCTTTTTTCTTCATTCTGATACCTGCTAATACTGCAGCAATAGAGGGTGGAATGTGCAATGGAATATGCTTGTTAAGGAGAATGGTAAACTGGAAGTAGAGGTTTACAGAAAACCAACACACACAGTATTTGATGTTTGACTCACACCACCCTTTAGATCACAAGCTGGGTGTCATCGAAACCCTGCAACACAGAGCTGAGAACATCCCCACTAGCACAGAGGCAAAGGCTAAAGAAATGAAACATCTCAGAGGAGCCCTTAAAACCAACAGTGAAGGGAAAAAGCAAGACAGGAGAAAGAACATGGTCATCCCATATGTAGCAGGGGTCTCCGTGAAATTAAGAAGAATTTTCAAAAAACACCGTATCCCTGTCTGCTTTAAACCGAACAACACACTGAGGCAGCAATTGGTACATCCGAAAGACCCAATACCGAAACACAAGAAAAGCGACATCATATGTGCAGTGCAGTGAAGAATGCTCTGATTTGTATGTGGGGGAGACCAAACAGCAACTGGATCAACATATGGCCCAGCACAGAAGATCCAATTCCTTGGGTCAGGACTCAGCTGTGTACCTGCATCTTAAGGATAAAGGACATACCTTTTGAAGATTGTAATGTTAACATATTGGCAAAGGAACGTGAGAGGTGTTAAGGAGGCCATTTATGTGAAAATAAAGAAACCAAGCCTAAATAGAGGTGGGGGGGTTCGACACCATCTGTCTGCCATGTACAATGCTGTTTTGACACCTTACCCTGGGCGTTCCTATAACACCTCTTAGCCACTATCCAATCACGCCCTTAACACCTGGCTGTAATATGCTAATTGGGATTTTCCAGGGTACATAATTGCCACAGATTCTTGTACAATTGAATACAACAGATATGTGCAATGGAATGTTTGCAGTAGAATTTCTTAATGAACTATTTATGATATCAATTCTATTCCATTAAAGCTTATTGTGTGTCGTAGCTTTAATGTATGATTTTATTATCTATATATATTATAATGATCTTGAGATTCAAAGTGTTAAGTTGTCTAAAGGCTGGTACACACCATGCAGTATTTCAGTCCGACTGATCGATAGTTCAGTGTATTGGTTGATTGGGCGAAATAATTGTATGGGTTTTTGGACGCGACTGACTGTTTGTATGTCCGAATTGGACGAACGCACTAGCGGACAGGTTGGAAAACCATGGCCGATCGTGCGGCCCTCTATGGACTGCATGCTCAGTCACGGCAAACTGTTGTCGCGGTCAGGAGGAAAAGTTGCTGGTGTGTACCATGCTTTAGATTTCTCTGTTTTGTTTTTGTGTGAAAATAACAGCTCAAATGGTTAGTGCCACTTTGATAAATATGATTATCAAATAATAACATTGTAATCAGAAAGATAGCTGGGTAATGATTAATGTCTAAGGTTTCTTTGTCTAGGTCTGGAAACAGATGGAATTTACAGAGTCAATGGGAATCTAGCTACTATACAGAAACTGAGATTTGTTGTAGACCGAGGTAAGCTAAAGGTTTTTAACTAAGGATTTTAATTAAGGGCTGGTACACACCAGCAGATTCTTCGTCCTGGCCACCGTTCACTACAAGTGAGTCGGCCCAGGAAGAATCACCGTTGGACATGGCAAAAGTAGATGCGACCAATTGTGTGGTCCATAGGAGACCGCACGATCGACTGTGATTTACAGGCACGTTCGATTTAGCCTGAAAATCTGTGTGTACCCAGCCTAACTATTTAAAATCCGTTTTTTCTGACGTGTTTAAGAGACTGTGTAGCCCAGAAATTGAATGGAATTAAAATGATGTATCCCTGGTCTTACACAACCAGTGTAAAGTCAGTTTGATATTTCATTCTAGCAGCTCTGCAGTTAAATTCACTTTCTGTTTAACCCTTTAGCACAGGGAGGTTCCTGGATGTACAACACTGAACATGCCTGTCCCACTGGTAGAGGAGAGGCTGGGTTAAGGGCATCAGAATTTTGGTTAATAATTAAGAATCACCTATAAAGGCTGATACATCATTCCAATCAGCAGTTCTTGGGCTATAGGACAGGCAGAAATGTATTTTAGACTATAGTTCTTGTTCATATTAATCTTAGCATTAAGTTTTGAGCTAGCACAAAGTTGTGCTTCATAGTCATTTTTAAAAATAGTGATTGTGCAAAAAAAAATTGATTAAAGGAGAAATAAACAGAAACAATTTACTTTTGAACAAAATACAACAGCAATCCAACACCCTAGATTGTTTCCTTAAAGGGCAAAAAAATGTCCAGCCTAAAATATCAGCTTAGAAATTTTTATTACCGCCCCCAAACCTAGGTTACGCATTATCCATAAAATTGAAAGATGCCCCTGAAGTGTCTTACCTAACCTGGTTTTTCGACGCGACTCCACTGCTCTGCTGCTGACAGCTTTTCTACTTCATAGGTGCAGCTCTCCGTAAAGACACAACGTGACATCACACCCAATTGCCTGACAGCTGCAACCAGGAAGTAGTGCGGCTATCAGCACAGAAGCCCTCTGCTCCTGTTTTCACTCAAAACAAGCTCGAAAGTAGCAGAGGGCGGAGCCCAGGCAGCAAGGAACCTGGGTTAGATAAGTCACTTTATTTTAGGCTGGACTTGTCCTATAAAGGAGAACCAAACTTATTTACCAATTTGGAAGCCCCTGCAGTTTATTTTTCAGCCAGTGTCTCAAAGCATACTCGGGACAATCCTATATACTAACTGAGAGGCTCACGGACACAGAAGCTCGAGCGCTGCGTCATCAACCCTCCATCCACTGTCCACACGCCGTTGGAGAAGCCGACCCCTTCTTGCGTGCCTACCCGAGATATGCGCGTGCACTCCACAGTAGGAGGAGGGTTGGTGATGCTGTGCTCGCGCGTGAGAGATAGGAGGGAGAGAGAGAGAGAACGAGAAGGGGGGAGAGAGAAAGAGAGGAGGAGGAGAGTGAAAGGAGCGAGAGAGAGAGAAAGAGATGGCGGGAGAGAGAAGGGAAGGTGAGGGAGGGGGGAGAGAGAGAGAGAAGGAAAAGGGGGGGAGGGGTTGAACGATTTTTTTAAAGAATCGTGGCTTTGCTAGTACTAAATTGCTGATTTTTGTAAAATGTACTGACATTAAAAAATTGGCTCTGGTGGGATAGTTGTTTAGTGCTCTGCTTTTACCAAGACCAAGAGTGTACATTAGGTTACAGGTTTTGATTAGATTTATTTTTACTGAAATCTTAATATTCGGTTTCTTACATATGGTTTCTTACATACATAACCAGCAAAGAAATAAACTGCAAAGATAATTTTTCTTTTTTTGTATGGAAAGCAAAGGAATGAGTAATTGTCATGAACAGGAGTCAGGATCTCTGAGCTATTATGTGTATAATGTTAATTACATGTGAAGCTGGCCCATGGAAAGATTTTGGTAGCAATTCATGGTACTGATTGATGCTTTATCTTCAATGTCAGGGTTTCTCAAAAGGAATGATGGGACACACTGTTGTGGAAATATTTTTACCAGTAAAACATCTAAATATATATATATTATGATAACATTTTATTGTCAATGAAGTGCACCTTTATACTACATTGATTATTATCAAATCTTATTACAATATACTGTACACTGTAAAGTAAACAAAAAGCTGTATCATTGCAACTTTAAGCCCAGCATAAAGATTTGCCTCAAGAAAAATCTATGAAAAATCTGCCCAGTGTGCCATGGTCTCAAAATGTAGTTTTTTAAATTTACATTTGTCTTACAGACCAAAAATTAGTCAAAAAGCAAAATGCCTAACAGCAATGCTTGATAACTCAAATGATACATCAGAATTTTTTGTTTGCATGTGCTTCTTCCAAAATTATGGAATTGTTCTTCCAATTCCTTATATATATGGAATATAATGTTACTAGAACATTATATACTTGGCTCTATGGTTTTATAAACATCAACCCAGTAAAGATCAGAGCTAATGTGACAACCTCCTGATTTTCCCTTTGTAATCGACCAGTAGCCCAACCTGTTCTCTTTCAGAGAGAGCAGTAACAACGGATGGACGATACCTATTCCCGGAGCAGCTGTCCCAAGGTAGCCACACAGCTTATGCTTTATGGCTGTGTTTGTCATATCTAATGAACCTAATGGTGTCTTACCTGTCATGCCCAGCTGCCTTTTTGTCTAACATGTCTAAGTGTATAATGTTGCTACAGAGCTTTGCATTTAATAATGTACATTGCATATGTTTTGTTTGTTTAGCTTTTGCCTAACCCCATTTTTTTTAAAGTATCAATTGCTATATATATAGGATTCTGTATTCTTACATGATGCGTTTTTGTTAATATGTAGAGGAGAAGTTGGACCTAAGCAGCAGTGAGTGGGAAGATGTCCATGTCATAACAGGTGCTCTGAAAATGTTCCTACGAGAGCTTCCTGAGCCTGTCATTCCATTCGACATGTTTGATCAGTTTTTAGCCGCTGTCCGTGAGTAGGCTCTAATGTAGCCATGCATGTTTTGTTTACATTTTTTTTTTTGCAAAACTTGCTTAATACATTTAGATTGAAATGCACCTCATAATTCCAGCAGCTCCAGATAAATGCATTGTCCAAGGGGGCATAACTGGGAATAAGGATTTATCACATTATTCTTTTGATTTCTTGAGCAATTCTTTTTTAGAGAAGGTTTTGCTGCAAAAAAATAATCACTCTGGGGGAGATACTGTATTGCCAATTGTCAATAAAATTAAAAATAGATACAGTTAAAATAGAGATGTATTACACATTTGCTGAATAAAGGGTATCTCGATTCATATTAACAGATTTGGAGAGAAGGTAAGGAACTTACCCACTCGCTCCCCCGGCACGTAGTCTGACAGATCCCGATTGACTCTGTCTTCTATGCGCATGTGCTTAGAAGACAGAGTCAGTCAGGACCTGTCAGAGGACGCGGCGGAGGAGCGAGCAAGAGGGTAAGTTCTTATCTTCTCTCCTGGCTCCCGATTGTTTTATTAAAGAATGGGAGGTATAACACAGCTTCGTTACTTCCCGTTCTTCAATAAAACTGAATTCCCCCAAATAGGTTAATATGAGTGGCGATACCCTTTAATAGCTTAGTAACTTCTGATTTAAACAAAATGGAACAATTGCATTTGTAGCTGCTATACACACATGTATGTTCCCCCAACCTTTTTTTTAGGACTGGTAGAAACACATTACACTCTAGCTCAGTAAAAATCCCCTCTCACTGTGTAATATACACTGAGCATTCTTTATCTTGGTGAGTTAGAAAGTAAGTGCAGGGCTTGCTGTTGTGAAAGGTCCTAAAACTTGTACACACATGTGATTGTGGGGCCACCCACAACGCAAGACGGTGTACTGAATGGGCATTTCAGCCGACTATCATTTAATCTATGGGCGCTTGGTCATTCGGTAGAAATTCTAGCCTCACAATCGAATATCTGTATTGACCTTTACAATAAAAAGCAGCAAATGAGACATTATTTTAATCAGTGGTTTCTGAGGCTACTGGTTAACGGGAGACGCTACTGAACTGCATTAGCTTATCCCATGAGGAGTCAGTGCAGTAAGGAGCAGTGAATAATGAGTTAACTTACAATACATCAGAACTAAAGATATATTCTATATATTCTCAGTGCTGTGGGACAGATCTGGTGAATAGTAGTAATGAGTCAACTTGGTTCAGTATTGTTTGGTTTACCAGCATCTTAATTCAGAGGAAAATGTGTTTTACATGGCAGCTGCAGGGATTCCTCTTTATACCATTTTAGCAGTAAATGCTTATTAACAGAATTCACCGAACAGAAGAGATCTAATATTAAAGGACAACTGTACTGCAAAAATTAACTTTTAAAAAATGAAAAGTACTTGGGGCAGGAAGGTAGGATTGATTATTTCTACCCCCCAATATTGTTTCATTGAGGAGCTACAGCACATACAATTTACATCTGCCAGGTTAGTGCCCTGGGCCTTCCTGTATTAAAATAGTGCTAAAGCACTCAGGAAGCATGGCAGGAACAGTTTTTGTTGTGATACTGCTCCTCAAAGAAATGTTATTGGGAGTTAGAAATTACCAATCCTACTTTCCTTCCCCAGGTACTTTCCATTTTAACTGTTTATTCTCACTATAGATCTCCTTTAAAGGAAATCTAATGGAAATTAATCTGTTTTGTTTAGAATTGTATAAATTCTGGTTCTCTTGTGTAACACAAAACTAGACGGCACTAAAGAACTGTAAAAACAAACACGTAAATATAAGAATATGTATAAAAAACTTTTAAATTCCTGATCTTTCTCTACAGAAATTCCAGATCTTGATGAGCGAATAGAAAATATCACTATACTAGTCAATGAGCTGTCTGGGCCCAACCATGACACATTAAAGTATATGATATCGCATCTAAAGAGGTAGGTGTTGAACCCCACTCAAGGTATTTTTGTATTTATTATTAGATCTATTTCTTCTTTATAATAGATCCTAAAGGGCATCTATAGTGAAAAAAACACATTGGCCCATTGCAAAGTTTAATTCATATATACATGTACTGCTTTTCTCTTATATCTGTCAGTGACTCTTTTTTCCATGGTGTCAGATCTCTGTGCAGCACTTGCCCCTTCCCCCTCCTCTCTGTTACCTCCTCCATGTCTCAACTCTGGCTAACCGACAAGCTTATCATGTGCAGTAGGAGTTAAAAGTTCAACATCCTGAAAAACACCCACGCACAAGGGCCAATAGAAAGCAAGCTGTCCTGGAGACACGGATCTCTCCATGTCCTGATAAAATACGATCTCTCTCTTTGTGACCCATCATCAAAAAGTGAAAGCTATCAAGAAGGGGGGGTCAAGGGCAGCCTTATCTCTGCCATCAAAGCTACCTCTCTCCCCCTGCTAATGCTCTTATCTCTATGTTGGTACAGAGCATGGAGGAGGGAGGGACTTGAGCAGGGAAGAGGATCACGTCACAGGGATTGAATTGACAGTACAAGTAGGAGTAGAGGAATGCAATTGCGTATTCTTCTAACTTGTGTATCTCAGGACAAAGAGGGAAACTTAAGAAAATACAGACTCTGGGGGTTGGGGGGAATTATAGAACTCATGGAAAAAAAAGTTAATTTTCCCAGTATAGATGCCCCTTAAAGGGTATGTCCACTCTAAAATTAACAATTTACTGTAGTGTAGCCTCCCCCCTATTAACCCTAACCGAATAGTTTATATTCTAAAAAAGTTGTCAGAAACTTACTTCCCTCGGCTTCCACCTCTAATGCAACTTCAGGGAACGGAGTTGCATTAGGGGCTTGGCCGGCAGCCGCATCTGTGATTGTCTGAGTTAGCCAATCACAGACGCGACTGTTGACTATTGATATAGTAAGTTTCTCCAGAGTTTATTAGAATATAAACCATGCAGTTAGGGTTGGGAGGGGATTATATTTTAAACAAAAACTTTAGAGACTAGGGATCCGGAGGGTGGAAGGGAGAGGGGGAAAGGGCTCCACATCGTACGCCAGAGTCCACAGGGAGGACAGGGAAGAGGCAGAAATGTTTTCGCATATACGAAGGCTCCTACTCTTCACTTTCCTGGACTAGACACTGCAGGACTATATGGAGCAGAAGAGAAAGGTTAGACTTTTTTTTAACTCTAAACAGTTGGGCCAGAATGGGGTTAAGTTTTAGTTTTGGGGATAGACATGCCCTTTAAAGGGGAACTAAAGTTACTAGAGAACATTGTCCCATTAGACAAATGACATTCAGAAAAATACAAGCTGTGTCTCATTTATCCCTTTGCTGTGGCTGTTGGTTGATTTATGAAATTTACATGTGGTAATAGGGGTCAGGTCCTATAATGCACTTAGTGGACGTTTAAATGTATACAGTACTCTAACATACTCTCTAATTCACATAAGATCAAAACAAGGAAACTGCAGCCTTTCCTGCCCCCTAGTAGCTGAAAGGTAATCATGTTACAGCTCAGAGATGCTTGCTTTCTAAGTCACAGAACAAGGATTTCTGTGTAATGTGTTTGCAAACATATTTCAACACTCATATCTCTGGCAAATTTGCATTCCTTTATAAAAGTAGGTCTGGGAAACTGAACCTCATGTACGCTGACCTTGTCTTTCTAAGAACAGAGTATTAGTCTGCTAACCCACCAGGGAACACATAGAAATTTAATATTCTGCCAACAATTAAATGGAGACAAAAAAGGCAGTAAAATCAGCAATTTAGCATTGTTCCTGGTGAGCTGTTCTTTGTGCTTTTAACAGAAGTTTTTAAGTGTTCTCATGCCCTTACATATAGGTGTGAAGACATACTCTGTACAAAGAGACAGCGAATGCTGGGGTCAGGGGGCCTGGCCAATATGTGCACATGCTTACAAGGCAGTTTAAAGGAATAGTTCACATATTCCTTTAATGTATTGATTGAGGACCATGAGGTTAAGCAGCTATGCCTTACCTTCCGTTCTTCAATCAATTGAGCAGGAGCGATGGCCGAAGAAAGAAGATATTTATCTTACACGCAATTCTCCACTGCAGCAGTGACTTCCTGACTGCTTCCTGGTTTTAGAGTAACTATAGCGCGTGTGCACGATAATGTGTGCTATCATTATGAGGAAGCAGTCGGGAATTTTCACTGCTTCAGCGGAGGATCACGTGTAAGATAAATATCTTCTTTCTTCATCTGTCACTCAATTGATTGAAGAACGGGAGGCATAAGGCATAGCTCCTTAACCTCCCAGGCTTTAATCAATATATTAAAGGAATATTTCACTTTTGGAGTGAACTATTCCTTTAAAGGAAATCTTCACCCAAAAAACAATTAGCATTCCAGTGAAAGGCTTCTTAATTTGCTATAAAATGATCTGGTTTTTATGTCTGAATTTACACCACAACCATTGTAATCACCTTGCAAAGTTCTAAATTCTTTGAAGTACATGCTGAATCTGCATATCTTAAGACTCCACCCTCTGTTTTGCCCGGTGGGCACATTAGTACTAATTAGCTGTTTATCCCTCCCATTTTTAACCACCAGCTGGGAAATTACCCAGAAGTCTCTCCTTCCCTTATTTGCATGATGAGTAAGGAAGCGGTGGTGAAAACTCTCCCTAACCTACTTGGTCCCTTAGTAAATGTTTATTCTTTAAGCAGTTTACAGATGCCTGGAAGAGTTTGTTTAAAACATGAGCATAGACAGACTTGTGCAATTTTACAGGTCATTGTAAAAAGTGAAATAATTTGTTTTAACTCTCACAATCCATTCTGATTTTCTTTACTGGTGGGAGAGTGTTTCTAGGAAAATGCTGGTCCAATGATATGTAAGTAGTGTGTTGGCAAATCTGTTGTAAGGGTTTGACCAGAGAAACAAAACCATATTTCAGTTCAGTGAATTTAAAACAATGATTGATATTGATGCAATTCCTTTCTCACTTGTGTAATAGCTTATTTTCCCATGGGTCCTCTTAATAACCAGAGGTTGGAATAAGAATGTTTTATCAATGCCGTATTCAGATCTCACACTAACTCCGTTTTGCTGCTTGTCAACAAAAACAGTGCAATTAACAAAAGCAAATAAAAAAACACCATGGCTCAAGCCAGCTCATTGAGATTTTCCAGTCAGGTACACTAGACATACAGCACTTATATCTAAGCACAATTCTATGACATGCCAGCAGAGCTGCTGAGTCTATACTAAGCTGTAACTCAGACCTCTCCCTTTTTATAGTGTTTCCCAAACACACCTCCAAAGTCTGATTGGTCTAGATACAATCCTAAATCTGATTGGATCTTGGATCCTAGACCAATCAGATTTTGGGGGTGGATTTAGGAGACACTACAAATAGTGAATGTTCAGTAAAGAGAGCTGGTTTCAGTTTAGCATTTCATCTGAAATGTTATGTCTTTGAACTAAGGCATGTACTGGGATAAAAACTTATTGAGTGATTCTGGCTGGGTAGCTTGAATGGGCATCCCTTAGTTCAATTTTCAGTATTTGCCTGTCAGTATCTAAGATAAAAAGTTACCAACCAAAAAATATGATTCTCCCCAACTAAGTACCTAACAGGCGATCCGAGTAACAGAGCTATTGGAATATCTGGTTCCAATATTTCTCCAGTAATAGAACAGAGGGAGATGATTATAAACCAGTCTAGAGATTCACATGATAATCAAAGGGATATCAGAAACACATGCAGCAAAGCTGAGTCTGAATAATTGCAGTGTAAAAGCAACCAGTCTGTAACAAATGCAGCCCTGCTTGTAACAACAGTTGTGTCCTTCATTCACCGGATAATCTGGTATCTCTCTGTCTCTCCCTTTCTTTGTATATAAATATATAAAGCAGGTTATCTTACAAATATAACCTGATATATAAAATGAAGAAGGCCTGAAATATTTACTAAAATCTGTATGTGTAGTTACACAGATAAACTGATTCAATCTGACATCAACATGCTACTTGCACACAACAATATCAGATCATGTAGTTCTGATGACTATAGAAGAAGGGAAAGGGTTAATGTAAAATCCCAGAATCCCAGGTAGGACTTGCAAATTAGCTGTTTGCATGTTTAACTGATTCTGCATGTTTAATTAATAAAAAGAGCAAGTGCTATTTTAATCATTATGCAAACCCCTTCTGATTGGTGGACATATCTCCATAGACTACAAGCACACTGCCCACTTTAGGAGGAGAGAAATAAATGGCTGCCCCCATAAGAAACACAAAAATGAAAATATCTGGATAACTGCTCCAAAAAAATAATGAAAGTATATGGCAAAAGTACACAGGATAGCGCTCTCTGCAAATATACTTTAGGTCATTTTTGCAGTGTAAATGCCCTTTTTCGTGAGTATATAACACACCATCATTCTCTATAGCATATTCAAACATACACATTAAAACATTAATCAATACAAAAAAACCATTAAGCGTTATCGTGAGCATTATGCTTGTAGCCTCATATAAAGTGCAAATTCAGTGTATAATAAATATAATAAAAAAAGTTTTAAAAAAACGTTTAAAAAAGACATTATAATATACTCTTAATTAATATTGTAATCTATACTAATAAAAGGCAAAGCCCTCACTCACTCACTCACTCACTCATCACTAATTCTCCAACTTGCCGTGGAGGCAGACGGCTTAAATTTGGCAGGCTCATTCATTGCACCTTACTTACAAAAGTTAAGCAGGTTTCGTTTCGAAAAGGCAAAGCCCTCACTCACTCACTCATCACTAATTCTCCAACTTGCCATGGTGGCAGACGGCTTAAATTTGGCAGGCTCATTCATTGCACCTTACTTACAAAAGTTAAAGGGTATCTCCACTTACAAAACTGATATGGGGTAAAGTGAAAGTGCAGCTTGAAATAAACATGTACCTTTTTCCTGATTTCTTCTATGTGTCCCTGTTTCCTCGATCTAAGCCCCACAAGATCTGCTCACCACATTAATTATGCATGTCATTGCCTTCCCTGTAGCGAACAGTCCGACGCGCGCTTTATCCCACGCATGCGCAGATCCTTCAGAGCAGCGTCGGACTCCTTGACCCTGCTCCGGCTGAGAGAGCCAATGGGAACGTAAGCGTTTCGTTCCCATGGCAACAAAAACAGCCGGGAGTGCAAGGGAGCCGGCATACTAATGATTTCTTGGGCTGTTTCCTCCAAAGTAATTTCGTTCCCATGGCAACAAAAACAGCCGGGAGAGCAAGGGAGCCGGCTACTAATGATTTATTGGGCTGTTTCCTCCCAAGTAATAAAAATAGTTTGCATACGAACAGACTTTCTGTTTGCTTTGCTTTTTTGGCTGTTGTTTTTAACACATGGTTTAATAGACTTTGCTTGTTGGACAGGTAAATATACATAAATGTTACATGATTATATTATTGTTACATGCAAGTCTGCATGTGTCTGTGGGCATGGAAGTTTTATTATTGGTTTTTGAGTACTTTTACCTGTGTTTAGTTGTTTTTGGTAGGAAATGGTTGTATTATGTGGGAATGTTATGTGTCTCTGGTTGTTTGTTTTTGCCACTTTTTTTATATATATTTATTTATATAATAAGTGTGTGTGTGTGTGTGTATATATTCATTTATATATAATAAGTGTGTGTGTATAAGTATATATATATATTTATTTATTTATATAATAAGTGTTTGTGTGTATATACTATTATTTCTCTCCTCAGTGTTGTGTGTATTATATGTTATTTCTACTCTAGTGTTTGTGTGTTACTCTCTTTTCTTTTCTAGTTTGTTCTATCTCCATATTCTATCCTAGTGTGTGTACTCTCTTTCTCTCTCCTCAGTGTGTGATGTGTGTTCGCTCTTTTCTTTCTCTCCCTGCTCCTTTGTGTGTGTGTGTGTGTATCTTCTACTATTCTCTCCGTGTGAGTCTCTCTCTTTCTTCTCTCTCTCCCCCGTGTGTGTGTGTGTCTCTTCTCTCTCTCTATCTCTCTCTCTCTCTCTCTCTATCTCACCCGCGTGTGTTACGTCCTCTACACTCACCTCTTATCTTTCTTTCTACCCCTTCTGTGTGTGTGTGTGATCTACTTTTCTAATATATATATACGTAATTACTTGTATATATGTGTGTATATATATATTGCCTATTAATATATATTACATATTTATTTTAGAGTGTGTGTATATATTTATATATATAAAAAGTGTGTGTGTATATATATATATATATTTATTTATTTATACAAGTATGTGTGTGTGTATATATATATATATTACATTTTACTTGTATATATGTGTGTATATATATATTGCCTATTAATATATAACATATTTATATATAATAGAGGTGTGTGTGTATTTATTTATTTATTATTATATGTATATATAGCCTAATTAATACATATATATATATGTGTATATTTATGTCTGTTATAAATAATATAATATATAATACATCTATTTTAAAGATATAACACACCCACCACACCCACAACAACAACTTATTTAGAAAAATCACACAAAAAACTACTAAAAAATAAATTCACACATACATGCAGGCAAAAGAAATGCATGCTAGAATATTAACGTAAAAATCAAACACACACTCATGCATTCAAAAGCACACATAGGCAAACACACACCACACTCCACACACAAAAGAAAGCAATCACATAAACAGTGTTGGTAAGAGCACATTTATATTTTATTTTTTAATTAGAAATCACTCTCCCTGCTTCCCATCCCCAGCCACAGAAGATACATAAAGTAGCATGGCACACTTTAGTATGACCCTCTCCCCTTGTCTCTGCCAGCACTGTCTGTTTTACTACAGATCTGACAATGCAGGAGAGGGTTTGTTTTACATAACCAGCACAGGGTCAAGTGGGCGGGACCAAAACGCATGGTAATAGCTTCATTTAGTAATCAGCTCCCTTCCTCATCTGCACAGCTAAGGCCACACCCCTAAAAACGAGTGGAACTTCTAGAGACTGCTGCAAAGGTAGGGAATGGAATTTTTTTCAAAAGAAAGGCAGGAAAAGGCTTCTGGGATGGGTACTACACCTTAAATGGGAAAAAAAATTGGAGATTTTGGTGAATGGACATACACTTTTAAGCAGTTCGTTTCGAAAAGGCAAAGCCCTCACTCACTCACTCACCATCACTCACTACTAATCTCCACTTGCCTCACTCATCACTAATTCTCCAACTTGCCTGGAGGCAGACGGCTTAAATTTGGCAGGCATCTCATTGCACCTTACTTACAAAGTTAAGCAGGTTTCGTTTCGAAAAGGCAAAGCCCTCACTCACTCACTCACTCACTCACTACTATTCTCCAACTTGCCTCACTCATCACTATTCTCCAACTTGCCATGGAGGCAGACGGCTTAAATTTGGCAGGCTCATTCATTGCACCTTACTTACAAAAGTTAAGCAGGTTTCGTTTCGAAAAGGCAAAGACCTCACTCACTACTCACTCATACTACTAACTATCACTAATTCTCCAACTTGCCGTGAGGCAGACGGCTTAAATTTGGCAGGCTCATTCATTGCCCCTTACTTACAAAGTTAGCAGGTTTCGTTTCGAAAAGGCAAAGCCCTCACTCACTCACTCACTCATCACTAATTCTCCAACTTGCCATGGAGGCAGACGGCTTAAATTTGGCAGGCTCATTCATTGCACCTTACTTACAAAAGTTAAGCAGGTTTCGTTTCGAAAAGGCAAAGCCCTCACTCACTCATCACTCACTCATCACTAACTCATCACTAATTCTCCAACTTGCCATGGAGGCAGACGGCTTAAATTTGCAGGCTCATCATTGCACCTTACTTCAAAAGTTAAGCAGGTTTTGTTTCGAAAAGGCAAAGCCCTCATTCACTCACTCACTCATCACTAACTCATCACTGATTCTCCAACTTGCCGTGGAGCAGGCGGCTTAAATTTGGGCAGCTCATTCATTGCACCTTACTTACAAAGTTAAGCAGGTTTCCTTTTCGAAAAGGCAAAGCCCTCACTCACTCACTCATCACTAATTCTCCAACTTGCCTCACTCATCACTAATTCTCCAACTTGCCGTGGAGGCATATGGCTTAAAGGGCATCTACAATGCTAAAATGACCTAAAGTATATTTGCAGAGACCGCTATCATGTGTACTTTTGCCATATACTTTCATTATTTTTTTGGAGCAGTTATCAAGTTATTTTCATTTTTGTGATTCTTATGGGGGCAGCCATTGATTTCTCTCCTCCTATAGTGGGCAGTGTGCTTGTAGTCTATGGAGATATGTCCACCAATCAGAAGGAGTTTGCATAATTGTTATAATAGCACTTGCTCTTTTTATTAATTAAACATGCAGAATCAGTTAAACATGCAAACAACTGATTTGCAAGTCCCACCTGGGATTCTGGGATTTTACATTAACCCTTTCCCTTCTTCTATAGTCATCAGAACTACATGATCTGATATTGTTGTGTGCAAGTAACATGTTGGTGTCAGATTGAATCAGTTTATCTGTGTAACTACACATACAGATTTTAGTAAATATATTATTTTATATATCATGTTATATTTGTAAGATAACCTGCTTTTTTGTTAGTTAAAGATATATATTTATATAAAAAGAAAGGGAGAGACAGAGAGATACCAGATTATCCAGTGAATGAAGGACACAACAGTTGTTACAAGCAGAGCTGCATTTATTACAGACTGGTTGCTTTTACACTGCAATTATTCACACTCAGCTTTGCTGCATGTGTTTCTGATATCCCTTTGATTACCATGTTGCTCTCTGGACTGGTTTGAAATCCAAATCCCTCTGTTCTATCAATGTGGATTATTTCTGGTGAACAATTGGAACCAGATATTCCAATACATCAATAGCACGGTCAGGGCACGGCCACACTGCAACGCAAATGCAATCGCATGCGATTTCATGTGCGATTTTTTTGCGTTTGCGATTTCTTCAATAAGTATAGTAAAACGCATGCGATTGCGATTAAAAATGCAGAACGCAAAATGCAATCGCACCAAAAACGTGCGTTTTTTTGCGTTGCCGCGTTTTCAATGATTTTTTTAAAAACGCAATAGCAAAAAAAACACAGCAGTGTGGCCTAGCCCTTACTCAGATTTGCTGTTAGGTACTTGGTTGGGGGAAACCAGATTTTTTTTTTTTCCTGAAAATTTTATCTTAGATACAGACAACCAAATACTGAGAGCAATCTGAACTAAGGGTTGCCCATTCAAGCTACCCAGCCAGAATCACTCAATAAGCTTATATCCCAGTACATGCCTTAGTACAAAGACATAACATTTCAGATGAAATGCTAAACTGAAACTAGGACCCCTTACTGAACATTCACTTTTTGTAGTATCTCTTAAACCCACCCCCAAAATCTGATTGGTCCAGGATCCAAGATCCAATCAGATTTAGGATTGTATCTAGACCAATAAGAATTTGGAGGTGTGTTTGGGAAACATTATAAAAAGTGAGAAGTCTGAATTACAGCTTAGTATTGGCTCAGCAGCTATACTGGCATGTCATACAATTGTGCTTAGAGATAAGTGCTGTATGTCTAGTGTACCTGACTGGAAAAGCTCCATCAGCTGGCTTCAGTCATGGTGGCTTTCCATTTGTTCTTGTTTCTTGCACTATTTTTTGACAAGCATCAAAACAGGGTTAGTGTGAGATCTGATAAAACTGGAGGACCCATGGGAAGGCGTTCAGTGAAAATAAGACTATTACACAAGTAAAAAAGGAATTGCATCAATATCAATCAATAGTTTTGTTTCTCCTGGTCAAACACCTTACAATAGATTTGCCCAACACTACTGCAGATGTCATTGGACCAGCATTTTCCTAGAAACACTCTCCCACCAGTAGAAGAAAATCAGAATGGATTATGGGAGTTACTTATTAGAATAGAGGAAAAAAAATCTTATTTCACTTTTTTATAATGACCTGTAAAATTGCACAAGTCTCTCTATGCTCATGTTTAAACAAACTCCTTCCAGGCATCTGTAAACTGCTCAAAGAATAATATTTACTAAGGGACCAGGTAAGTTAAGGAGAGTTTTCATCACAGCTTCCTTACTCATCATGCAAATCAGAGAAGGAGAGACTTCTGGGTAATTTCCCAGCTGGTGGTTAAAAATGGGAGGGGTAAACAGCTAATAAGTACTAATGTGCCCACCGGGCAAAACGGAGGGGGGAGTCTTAAGATATGCAGATTCAGCATGTACTTCAAAGAATTTAGAACTTTGCAAGGTGATTACAATGGTTGTGGTGTAAATTCAGACATAATAACCAGATCATTTTATAGCAAATTAAGAAGCATTTCACTGGAATGCTAATTGTTTTTTGGGTGAAGATTTCCTTTAAGGACTTTATGAACAAAGATGTACTGGCAACAACATGGAAGCCTTCTTAGTTACAGAATACGAATTCTTACATGTACGTAAATGCAACTTACTAGCATTTTACAAAGCATGGGTGTTTTGGGGAGGAAAGTTTTGACATTAAAAGTAAAAAAAACAAGTTTAGTTCTCCTTTAAGTCATTTAATAATATTAAGGAAAAAGAATGTTCTTTGACCTATGGGAGTGTTCCCCTAACTTAAGCTCTGGTAAAGTTAACCAGCTCAACAAAAACAGCATTAATAAAAATCTTAATATTAAGCTGGGCATGATTAGTGTCAGAGGCAAATTGTATAGCTGCCAGTCAAAGCTAGTTCATGATTGTTTGGTACAGTATGTAAATGTTTTTGTGAGTGTTTCTCCGAAAGCTCCAGAGAAGTGGAAGTGTGGAAAGGTCTATAGTTAAAGGGCATGTCCACCCCCAAAACTAAAATTTAACCCCTTACTGGCCACATCAAGTAGTTTAAAACAATCCTTACCTTACATTCCTGCTCAAAATAGTTCCCCTGCTGTGCCCCTCCAAAGTCCAGGAAACTGCTGAGTAGGAGCAGTGTGTGACTCATGCTGTGCCTGAGACTTCCTCAACCTCATCAAGGTTGAGGCATGCTCAGTGCAGCCCTCCCTGCCTCTCAGCCAATCACGGACGTGGCTGCCGGTCCTGCCCCCTGCTTTCAATTCCATGCAAGCAGAGGGCCTGAACACTGCAGCAGGGGAGAGAGGGCAGGTAAGTAAGAATCGGGGGACTTTCTAACAATTATATTAATGCGGTTGGGGCTGGGGGAGCATGCCCTACCACATATCAAAAGTTAAATTTCGGGGTGGACATGCCCTTTAATATTCATTTTCAGTATATGAATGCACTTCTGTGGTCCTAACGGCAGTATACAAATGGGAACCGGAGGGACCTCCCGAGGTTCAGGGAAAGAGGGCTTGACAGAGACAGATGCAGGAGTGGGGTACCCGGTAAGGGGTTCCACTCTTCCTGGTAGGTAGCTTACCTATTCCAGGCATCATAGCAACATGACGTAGGGGGAGCGGGAAGGGAAGCAAGGTCTCGTGAGGTCCTGCGAGACATCAGGTTTTATTGGCGCTGGTGGCAGGATTTGATGTGGAGAAGACAGAAAAGTAGGAGCTGGGATCATGGCGGATGCGTTGGCATTGGAAGCATTGGCCCAGCAATTCCGAGAGGTGTCACAGCAGCAAAGTCTGGAATGGATCAGGATGCATCTGGGGGATCTGATAAAAGAGTCAGTGCCAAGACGGAGTGGCGTGGCAAGCCTCCAGTCAGGCTGTCCCCTGAGCAATCGAGGGCATCAAGGAAGGTTCAATTCCAGCAACAGAAAGATCAACCAAAAAAAATGGTCACATGCCCTTTTAGGTGCTTGTGTCTTTTAGTGAGTGTCACATTTAACTGTGGCTGGAAATGAGGCATGCAGTGCCCAGTTTAAGATATATGACCTAAGGGCCTGATGCCATAAGTGGTGCAAAATTTTCTGTGCTATTAATTTGCAGCGACCAATCAGAAGTTATCCAACTGCGGTAATCCTGTAACAAGCTAACATCTGATTGGTTGATGCAAATTACTTGCCCTTAAATGTCTTACACTTTTTTCTCTTTAGGCCTTTTGAATAACAGTTATAGCTTTCTTACATTTTCACAGATATTTGGAGCCACATTTTTATTTGTGAAAATCTAAAATAAAATATTGAAGAAATTCTCGTTTACTGCCGTTCAACAAAGTAATTCATCATGTTGGGGGAATCCAGCTCAGTGCTCTAAATGAATATCACCTGGGCTTTTGGCAAATGAATTCTCATATCTGGAATTCCTGTGGGGCTGGTGTGGGTGGAACTATTGTTTATTTGAAAATCTCACCATCCGGTTGAGTCATTCTTTTAAAAAGCTTTTTTTAAATGTATTTATTTTATTAATTTAAGCTGTGTGTGACTGCGTATAATATGGGGTTGGCAGAGGCAGAAAATGAATATATACATCTATGGTCTGTGTAGTAGCTGATGACATGGCAGGCTAGAAGTACTCAAGGGGCCCTATTTATAAAAAATCGTTATCGTAAAATACCGATCGTTATCGTAAAATAACGACCAGGGTTTTACCGATAACGACCGATATTTACCGATAACGGTCGTTATTTACCGATAACGACCGTTATCGGTAAATAACGGTCGTTATCGGTAAAAACCCGGTCGTTATTTTACGATAACGATCAGTATTTTACGATAACGATACCGATCTTTTATAAATAGGGCCCAAAGTATTAGTACAACTCTAAACTCAGCAGCGAGAGGTTTTGATTCCTGTGAAGGGAGGGGCAGAAATTATGGCTGGAGTGGAGCCTGAGGGATATACAATATGTCTTTGGTAGACCCTGTCCACTATGTTATCATATGTAGGAAAGAACGTAGGCCTCAAAAGTCGTATCTCTACCAAGTAGCGACAATGTAGGAAGCTTTAAATTACATTTTTTTCCTGAGACATCACTGTAAAAATACAGTAAATTGGCAACATAAGTAATGCATAACTGCAAACCACAATTAATTACTTTACTTAATAGACACATTTAAAGCATTGCTATAGCTTTTTATTAATAATATTATTAGCATTCCTAATATAGGGCTTGTGTATTTTACCCAGTACAGGCTGAGAACTTCTATTTCCAATGTTAGTGCTATCACCCTGAATCCCAGTGAATATTGGAGGAGTTTAGGTAATTGGCTATCTGGCTATCTTTTTTCTCACCTAGCTATTTCATAAATGACTTCAGCCACCAAAACTCTCACCAATCCAATAAGAAAACAATACTTTATTTAATTACATAGATACATCGGAACGAAAGTACACCTGGCGTGTTTCTTGCTTTAATTGAAGCCAATTAGGTTGGACCAATTGGTGTTATTTATCTGTCCTCCTATAGTGCTAACAGGCAATTTGTATGGATAGCATATTTATGTACATCTTCCTCATTATTAGCATTCAAATTGACTTAACATATTGTTAAATCACCCCCTGGTCATGTCGAATTGGTGGTTAACACACATGTATTATATCTTGTCTTTATTTCATAAATGAAATGCCATCAGCATTAGACTTGAGGATGCTAAACATTGTAGTTTTGTTCTTTCTATCACCAGCAGACTATTTTAGTGTTTGAAGTTTATTTAGCAGGCAAATAGTTATGTTCCTAGGGCTTTTTTTTCTGTTGAGTCATTTTGGAAGACTTTATTCTGCCTCTCCCTTCTCTTGGATGTAGACCAGCTACAGCAATCTAACCCAAGAGCTGATTCAGGGTCTATAGGAAGTGAAAGGGAGCATGACTTTCTTCCTGTCAGATATTCTCAAATCAATAATAAATGTAAAAACATTGACAGTTAGAAATTATAGAATATTTTGGGCTACGTTTTAAAGAGCATATCCACCCCCAGATCGAAAATTTAAGGGCTAGGCCACTCTAATGTGTTTTTTGCGTACTTACACATGCGATATCGCATGTGATTTCGGTTAAAATGGAAATCACAGGAACATGAAAATTCCATGCATTTGCATTTTGCTTACACCATTTAGTTTACACAAACACATGCGTTTTTATAATGTTAAATTACAAAAACACATGCGCAAACATGGAACAATGCACAGAAATCCCACAAGCAATCGCATTTGATAACGCTTTGGTGCCTTGAAGTGTGGCCTCAGCCTTACTAACACAAGCTGCAGAGGATAGAAAAGAGCCGTCGCAAGCGATAGACTTGCGTAAGTAAGGTTAGAAGCATCTTTGGAAATGTTAAGGGGGGAGGTGCCCTTAAGCTGTGTGTAAAGTTTAGCTAATAGGGTGTGATAGGCATACTAACTCCTGTATGTAACTCCAATGGAGAGCTGTAGTGATGGCAAAAATACAGGTTACCAGTAGCATACATAGTTACATATTAATTGAGGTTGAATAAAGACATATGTCCATCAAGTCCAACCTTTTCACCCTCCTTTTTTAACCCTACCTGACAGTTGATCCAGTGGAATTCAAAAAACCCAGCTAAAAGGGAAGGGGGGGGATTCCTTCCTGACTCCAAATGGCAGTCGGAAAGTATCCCTGGATCAACCAGAACTACAATAAATGTATTAATACCAGTAATTCTCAATATTTTTTAGTTTTAGAAACTTTTTCAGACCTTGTAAAGCTATTCAGTGAACTTGCCATTACCATATCTGCTTACTGTTAGCAATTTGCCTTGTGTGCATTTTCAAGCAGCAACGACATGCCTTTACATATTTTGCATATACACTATTCTATTTACATTTTTCAAACAAAATGCAAAGACCAAAGCACACTGGGATTAAGCTGAGAGAGTGATTTTGTTTTCCTATGTGACTGTTGCTTAATCGGAAACTTAGATTTTATAACCCTATCAAGAAACTTAACTATTTCCTTTGGATGACAAAGTACATTGACATTTAGTATTATTTACTAAGAAATCTTTTTACAAATGATTAAAATATTTACATTTCTTTTTACATTTCTACAATTTTACAAAACGTTTTGCAAATGATAACTTATTCTGATGTATATTGTGAACTGTTTAGCTTATCTGCCTGTGTTTCTTCTTAGAGTAATGGAATGCTCCGAGTTAAACCGGATGACCACTCAGAACATTGGCATTGTTTTTGGACCAACATTAATGAGACCAGAGAAGGAACTTTTCTCAAATATTGCAGCAAATATGGTTTATCAGAATCAAGTGGTGGAACATTTTCTTAATTACTTTCAGGAGATCTTTACAGATGATTCAGAAGAATAAAGAGTAAAAAGACTTTATGCCAAACTTTTTAAATGTGTAATGGAACTCTAAATAGAGACGTGTTAAGAAATATTTAAACACTGATAGATCACAGGATGGTAGTACAGGAAAGATCAGCAGCGGATGGTTTACAACACAAAATTACTAGACAGGTGGACTGATAATTAATAGGAAGTCTCAAAGAATTCCATTCTTCATCTGGAAATGATAACAGTGATGGGACAAAAAAAGAGAAAAAAGAAGAGTTTGGAACCAAGGCAATAGAGGGTCGCACTCCAAGAAATTAGAACAATTTTATTGTGATCCACACATCACACGTCACAACGTTTCGGGGGAATACCCCCTTCTTCAGGTGATCTGAACCATTGTTTATCTATTTGAGTTTGGAACCAACCTGCATTTGTCACTTCTAGAAATGAAAAGCTGTACAGGATGTAAACAATTCCAAATATATACAGAAATATTATTGTCTTTATAATCATTCTTAGGGACCATTGTGGTTTGAAAGTTGTTCGATTTATGGTGGCCATAGAAGTAGCAATATTATTGGGCAATACCGGGTATGGGCCGAAAATAGCTCCATGTATGGTGCTTGCGGACGAAATTGTGATGGGTGGACATTTCGGCCGATAATATTGATGTCTATGGCCACCATTATGCTGAAATTTATGCTTCATGTTTCTATTCTAAATTAGCCAACTAACAGCAGAAGTACTTTAGTAACTGGAAGATATTGAATGTTATACAGTGTAATTATGCAATAACTAGTGGTTAGCACTCAGCCTTGCAGCGCTGAGGTCCTGGGCACGAAATCTTCCTTGGACACATATACAAGGAGTTTGTATGTTCTCCCTGTACTTGCATTAGGGAAACTCTCTGGTTTCCTCCACAATCATAAAAATATGTTTTATGTATGAGATAAAAGGGATTAGCTTGTAAGCACTTCAGGGCAGGGCCAAGTGTGAATGTATCAATGTAATTGTAAAGTGATACAGAAGATGTTGGTGCTATATAAATCCATAATAATAAAAATAATAAACAGCTGCTTAAATATATAATAAATCAATAGAATATTTTTGAGGCTTTGTAACTGCAGGATTGGGGTGGATCATGACATGGGCAATTTTGGGAGCAGATCAGTGTGTTGTTACACAGAGCGGCCTGGCAAATTACTGAAGAGATGCATGTAAATGGAAATATTCTTTGATTGGCTACTGTATTAAATATGTTTTCAGCAGCTATTGCCATGGCTTCTTGGGCAAAACTGCTAAAAAAAAAGTGCACTGTGCTCTGTCACCTGAAACTAATTTCAAATACGACTTTGTGCACTTCTGGTAACTGCTTGGTGCCATGGTAGGCTTCACTAATATACACTGCGATTTAATTTCTTGAGCAACCATGTCAAGGCAGGAGTTTCTAACCTCCTACTGAAGAGCGGCTTGTCTATAGGTACAGAAAGCAATGGAGATTGTGATATAAGAACTGAATGAAGACCTGGGATTTTCCAGAGCATTACAGTAATTTAGCTTTGTGTCTTAGCCTTAGCAGAACTTTCAGGGTTATTCAATAAAGTTCTTATCGTTACAAATGGTGCTAATTTTGCCCCAACCAATCAGATGTTGGCTTTCAAATATTAAATACTATCTGATTGGTTGGGGCAAAATTAGCCCCATTTTTAACAATAAGAACTTTTATTATCTAACTGTCTTTTTAAGATTTTTTTTCATTTGCTTTTATATTTTTTAAATTTGGATTTGTTTAACTCACTGAGCCATTTGCTTGTCTCTTTGTTTGAAAGATGTGTAATCATAGGTGAACATCAGCAAGTATTTTGTTAGTAAATGAAAACAGAAACTAAAGGTAAACTACAAATATCAATCAATGTGGGATTTCCAGACCATTTAATGCTTAAAAGAGAACTATCCTGTGTATAAAGATTTTTTAAATGGAAAAGTAGTTGTCACAGGGATATAGGCCTGGTCATTCCTACCTCCCGATATTGTTTCTGCGAGGAGCACCAGCATAAAGAAAACTGATTCTGCCAGTCTTCCTCTTGGCTTCAGCACTATGTTTAATACAGGAATAGTCCAGGACTAACCTGGCAAATGAAAATTGTACATGTTGTAGCTCTTCAACGAAACAATATTGTGAGGTAGGAATTATCAATCCGACCTCCATGCCCCAAGAACTTTCTATTTCTAATTAGTTAATTTTTACAGTATTGTTATCCTATAAGGTCAGGTCTATATTATTCAAATGATTCTTATAAATTATAAAATGTTGCAACTGTGCAATTTCTTATTTATTAATCATTTAATTTAGACTTTTGACAAAATTCTGAATAAAACACTTATTGTTGAATTAATGGGCAAAATCACAGATTTACGATCGAATAGCAGGACTTTAACCCCTTGCTTTAGGCGGTTGCACGTTGCAAGTATCGCAAAAGACACTCGTGCAGCCACCACTAGCTATTCACCAGGGGCTGTGTAACTGACTAAATATCTGTTGTTAAATAGTCACGTAAGGGGAATTCAGCCCTGGGGAATCTCAGTTAGGGACAAATACCAAGAGTAGCTACTGCTCTGGGTAAGTCTCCCTGTTATTTTTCAACTATTGGGGAAATTTACCCAGAGCCACAGCTGCTATATCTGGCTATATCTCCCTTACAGAGATTCACCAACAATGGAGTTTGATGTCTGTTGACCATTTCTCTAACATTATTGTTCTGTTAGCCAATAGAACCAGTCAGTCCTGGGTGGTGCCAATACCATAAACAGAGCAATTACTACCCCTTAATCTATTCTGAGGTCTTTAAACATAAGATTTTTTATAATATCATTTCTCATCTAAAGGCTTTTAAACACGTGCAAGCAAATCACCCTATGAAAGGTGAAAAAGTGGTTGTTGAACAACTTTACCGGCCGATAATAATTATGGGACCATTCGGTTAGCGTCGTTAGTTGATCCAATGGATTTTACCACCAAGGATGCCTGATCGAATGGTCACATACATACGATTAACGTACATTAAGGCCATTTATTGGAGTGCTTGTTCGGCAGAGGTCACCAGCAAGATTACACGTGTATTTACAAGCCTTAAGGAAAGGTAAGCAGCTTATTGCTACAGCCGCTGTGAGGTCAAATGTGTCAATAATGAAAGTGTCTTTTCTTTGTGGTGCCATTGTATTATTCCAAATAAAGAGAACAAGGGAGACTAAAAATATAGCCCAAAAAAATCTTAATAAGAGCTATAAAAGCTCAGAAAACCAATAATTAAAAATGTATGTCTTAATATTTCCATTGGCTAAATCCAAAGAAACAAGGGTGTCACATCCATGAGTTAAACTAGATTGGCAATCACCTCCACCCAAAGTAAACATAAGTAAAAGCAGCAAGTGCACACTAACATAAACAGCATCCAGAGATATCCCATGTTCTTTATCAGAAACCGTATTTAAAATTTCTGCTAAAATCTTGTTTTTCATGTTTTATATAAAGGGCTGTAGAAATCATTGAAGTAATATATTTAAAGGGCATGTCCACCCCCAAAACTATAATCCCCCCCACTACTGGCCCCATTGTGTAGTGTAGTTTAATCCTTACCTTACATCCCAGCTCCATCTGGTTCTTCTGCTATCCCCCCCAATAGTCCAAACAAACGCCCACCAGGAGTACTGCAAAGTCCATATAGGACATTGCCTCCTGTCTCCCCTCCGGGAGAAGTTTGGCATGCGCACTGCAGCCCTTCTCCCCCTCCCTCTCCCACCCTCCCCCTCCCTCTCCCTCCCGATTTAGATTCCCTCCCCTTAGCGTAAACATTTTTTATATAATATTCTCCCTGTCCCCCCATTCCCAACCTTTATAGTTTTAAGTTCACAAAGTGTCCCAAATATTACTTACCTTCCCTCTTTCCTCTGCCGCACTGAACTCCCCCAGCCGCGTCCATGATTGGCTGCCGCTCAGCCAATCACAGACGCACTGCGTCCCGCCCCTCTGCTTGCATTTTCTCTCAAGCAGAGGGCCTGGCAGTGCGGTGGGAAAGAGGGAAGGTAAGTTATATTTGGGGCACTTTCTGAACTTAAACCTATAGCGGTTGGGGATGGGGGGACAGGAAGAATATTATATTAAAAAATTTTAAGAAGGGTGGACATGCCCTTTAATAAAGCAAAAAAATCTGATTTAATAAATGTTTAATTTTGAAAAAGTTTGTCTTCTTAATATCAATAATTTGGACTACTGTATATTGGTATTGGTTTTGTAGAGATGGACTAGAACTTGAACCCGAGTTCGAGCCGAACTATTCTAATTCGAACGAATTTGGACTTCTCGAACTATCCCGGACCCGAATTTTCAATATTTTCGACTGTTCGAATGTGCAAGTAAAATGCCTATTATACCTATATGCGAGTATTGAATCCGCGAGTAAAGGTTCCATTAAAACCTATGTGCGAGCATCGAATCCGCGAGTAAAATGTCCATGGTATCTAGGCGCGAACGCGAGCAACGAATCCGTGAGTAAAGTGTCCATTAAAACCTATATGCGAGCATCGAATCCGCGAGTAAACTGTCCATGGTATCTAGGCGCGAACATCGAATCTACAAGTAACGTGTCCATTAAAGCCTATATGAGAACATCAAATCCGCGAGTAAAATGTACATGGTACCTAGGCGCGAACGAGCTCGAAAATAGCGCGAGTGAGAGTAAAATTGATTTTTCGAATGTCCTGGATATTCGAACATGTTCCCCAGAACCATGCCCAGGTCCCACAGCCATTTACATTAAGTTACCATTGATATTTTTATTGTATTTTATTAGAACTTTTCGAACTATTTGACTTGACTTGACTTTAATGGGTCCGTTTTCGAACTTTCCATATAGTTTGAAATTCGAAAAAGGACCGAACTTTCGAAAGTTCCCATCTCTAGTTATAAGGACTCCGGTTGGTTGGATTCAATAGCTAAATATAACACTGTGCAAAACAACATCTCTTAGTTATCAAGGGCACTATCCCTTAGATATCCTACACCCTATCTGACTGTTAATGCCTGCACACAAGGAACATGGGACACACCTGTACTTGTTCTTCTCTGCTCCCATACATATATTACTACATCTTGCACTCGTTCTTTTCTGCTCCCATGCATACATTACTACATCTTGTACTCCTTCTCTGCTCCCATACATACATTACTACATCTTGTACATGTTCTTCCCTGCTCCCATACATACATACATTAATACATCTTGTACTCCTTCTCTGCTCCCATACAAACATTACTGCATCTTGTACTTGTTCTTCTCTGCTCCCATACATACATTACTACATTTTGTACTCATTCTTCCCTGCTCCCATACATATATTGCTACATCTTGTACTCATTCTTCTCTGCTCCCATACATACATTACCTACATCTTGTACTCGTTCCTTTCTGCTCCCATACATATATTACTACATCTTGTACTCGTTCTTCCCTGCTCCCATATATATATTACTATGTTTTACTCGTTCTCTGCTCCCATACATACTGTATATTACTACATCTTTTACTCATTCTTCTCTGCTCCCATACATACATTACTAAATCTTGTACTCATTCTTCTCTGCTCCCATACATACATTACTGCATCTTGTACTCATTCTTCTGTGCTCCCATACATACATTACTACAACTTGTACTCATTCTTCTCTGCTCCCATACATACTGTATATTACACATCTTGTTACTTGTTTTCTCTGCCCATACATACTGTATATTACTACATCTTTTATCATCTTTCTCTGCTCCCATACATACATTACGCATCTTGTACTCATTCTTCTCTGCTCCCATACATACATTACTACATCTTGTACTCATTCTCTCTGCTCCCATACATACTGTATATTACTACATCTTTACTTGTTCTTCTCTGCTCCCATACATACTGTATATTACTACATCTTTTACTCATTCTTCTCTTGCCTATACATACATGTAAACACATCTTTTACTCATTCTTCTCTGCTCCCATACATACATTACTGCATCTTGTACTCGTTCTTCTCTGTTCCCATTCATGTAATTATTATTTAGCTTGTTATAAAGATAAATCCTTGGCAAGTAGCAGTATGAAAATATTACAATCACAGAAATTCCAGCAAGCCCTAATTAATATACATTATCCATCAATATTTTTTGTTAATATGTAACTATATTATGTGTTTTTTACAAAATGTACTGATGTTTAGGATTTAAGAGTTAAATGAACAGACAATCAAACATTGCTTTGTCATCTTGTTTCATTGAAATTAGATTTTTATCTCCATATTTCACAGGCATTAAAGGAGAACTAAAGTAAGAATATTAAACTGTAACACATTATGAATGATAATAATATGAAAATTATATTGTTACGGTAGCAAACCAGAATTCTAAAGAACTGACATTACCCATGTCAGCTAGGTAAAGCTGTTTACCCAACTCACCCTGTTGCCAGTCAGAGCAGGGGTGCAGCACCACATATGGGTTGGGTGAAATCAGTTCCCTAATTTTCAAGCTGTGTACTGTGTTTCCTGAAATTTAAAACTTTCAAAAGAATATAACCATAATCCTGGGCGATAGATTACTACCTTATCTTATGTAAACTCCCATTTAATATGGGTACCCCCTTAATTACCTCATTTTTAAAAAACTAATCTGGACCTAGAAATTCCAAATGATTATTTTAATGTTGTATTTGTATCCATGCAGTGAATTTAAAAAGAGAATGTTCCAGAATCTCGTATAAAGTTACACGTGAGGCACAGATATTAATTGTAATATTTATTAATCCGTTTATTCTACTTGCAGAAGTATGTTAACAGAAACGTAAAGTTATTATTACTAAAGCTAAATAAAAATATGTTTATGAGTGAAGTCATTTGTATTGTTAATATATTATTTTCTTTGTATTCATTTTAAGTTTAAGTAACAACTCTAGCACCCCAGCCCCCCTCTCCCACTCACACACGAGGCGATTTTTCGGGCAAACAGACTGATATTTTCATGGATCAGTCACTTGGCCCTAAAAATTGATGGCAACCGATGTCTGTCGCACATTTGGACCGGGCGAAAGGCCGATCTGGCATGTTGGTAACTCATGGCAAAAACTTTTGGTCGTGGTGAAATGCTGGCCTTGGTAATTTTCACAGCGTCCGACAGGGATTCATCACAGCTGATTGCTTGCTTGTGATGGACGGTCGGTCGGGATGAAAAATTCACCCGTGTGTACCCAGCCTAAGACTACCCAGTATGAGGATCTAAACTACTAGATTCTCACCCCTGGGTTGACCTTTAATAGTTTGAATTGAATTTGCAGATTGTCCTTTGTAGCTTCCCCTTTTAGCCTAGTGCCTAACCAATGGGAAGACATGCTCTGCAACAAGCATCTTATTATCCTTTACAGCTATGTCAGTAGCACTTCCATGATACTTAAATAGAACATATTGGAGGAGTGCTCCCATGCTTTTTTTCTATATAGGTACTTCTGATAAGGGATATCCATTAACATTAAAGAACAATAACCTTAGGGCAAAAACAGCTATAACAGCAGGCATTGAAGAGTTCAATAAACCGGATAGGAAAACAACTTATTAAATCTTGTTCAGTCAATCAGGTAGTGGCTTGCAGGCTGTGTTATCTTTAATTGGGTCCACACCTTCCCATTGCTCCGTGCCCTGCACTGTCCAATTATATGCAAATAGTAAACCAAGGATGGGAATGCCACTGCACAATGGTTCTATTTATTGGGACATGAGTTTCGGACTTCAGCAATCATTGCTTGATATGGGACCGATTAAAGTAGACTGATCAAAAACAGCACCTTTTTGCAGGGAAGTACTGTGTGGCGTTCCTTCCATGGTTTACTATTTGCAAAGAATTCAATCTTGCTCTGCCATTAAGGGACACTTCAGTGCAAAAAAAGGTCAAGCTTCATTTTCATATTTTAATACAAATCAGTTTAAAGGTTATATCCACCCCTAAAATAAACTTTATAATTGTGTATCTGGATCCTACCAAACCACCGACTTACTTTTACAGACCTTCGTTACTCCAGTGCTCGGCTCTTGGCTCTACTAGTCGGAAGCAGCAGAGAGAAGCAGCCGGCTATGCAGAGCACTGGGGGAACTAAGGTCTGTAAGTATCTTTCTGGGGCTTTCTTTGCAAAAGTGAATCGGTGGTTGGGGGTGGGAACCATTTGGAGCAGAGATGTAAGGTAAGGATATTTGATTAAAGCCTTATTTTGAGCCTAAGACATTGTAAGATTTTTATATAAATCACTGTTGTATTACGCTGTTATAGAATAAGAGACAATATACAACAAAGCATACACAAAAACATAGTTCATTTTAAATGATAAAAGTAGAGGACATTGCTCAGAAGAGCTTCCAAATAAAATATTTGTATTGATTTTTTTTTAATATATTTTCATTCTCATATCTCTTTATTTAATATATTTGACAAACTTTATATCTTAATATTACAAGTAAGTTAAACAATTATTTATACACATCTAAATGTTTTTTTAAATCATTTGAATTTCTAACCACTCTGGTGACTGCATAAAGTTTTGTATTACAGAAGTAAGTTCACAAAACCCATTTACTTAAACAGCTTGTTATAAAAAAATACATAGATAAGAGTAAGTGTAAAGCTAGCCATACATTTTTTCCCCGGGACTGGAAAATGGGGGTTGACAGGAAGTTTTCCATCTCTATAAACCGCTCAATATTGTCAAGCAGTTAATCAGAAAAGCTGAAAAACTTTATCGATATTTTGGGTCCTGAGTATTCCAGACTTACTGCTGGGACAGAGAGGGAATCCTGTTTGAGCCATCTAATGATTGAACAAAGTATATCAATGACTGAGGATAAAAGTATTATTTTCTTTCCTGACCATAGGTAAAACCTACGCATAATGAAATTTTGTAAAATTCACAAACATGTACATTATTTAATTTTTTTATACATTCATATTTTGTTCCCAACTACACATTTAATTAAAACCCTTTTGCATAAAGTATTAATTACCCAAGTTTAACAGATTCATTTTACAAATTCAGTCTACAAAGTGAAAAGAATTTGACCATGACCATAATATGTGCTATTCAGACACCTGGCACACAGCATACTGCAATAGCTTTGGCTTAATGCAATCTATGGCAGTGCGCTTCCAAGTAGAGGAGCTGGCAGGTTGGTAAAACTGTCCCCAGTTTTGGTGTCAAATTTTAGGTGTCAAAACTAAAATTCTGAGTTGAATTTTAAAAGCGAACCCAGAACTACGTATTCCCTTAGAGCTAAGGTTTTTCAAACAGTTAACAGAGCTATGCAGTAGTAGGCGTGATTGTTAAATCACATGGACCACAATTCCAGGTAGTTTTCAAAGGGGTTTTGTGAGGTCTGTCCCAGATTGCCGAGTCTTGGTTTGATGTGGGTGTGGCTTGGATGGCAACTTTTAAAAATAAAGCACATTTTGGGGGTTCAATCTAATTTCTCCAACCTCTGGCTATTCAGATGCAGTTACCAGAGAAAATCTGAATTATCTTTAAACTTTGTGGTGATGCTGCTGCTATAAAAGACTTTTAGATCCATAGCCCATATGGGTTCTACCACATCCCCAAATTAGCTGTTGTGCCCAACCTTATTATTCACCTGTTCTTTATTGTTTTTGGAGAAGTTTGTAATGTGCATTGGGCAATTGGAATATCGCTGGTTCATATGCTGGGAGAAGGACCCAGAGTGGGAGAACCGTTTACCACACTTGTCACAATGGTATGGCTTCTCTCCAGAGTGTAGACGGCCATGTTCAACGAGATGGTGTTTGTGTTTAAACGCCTTCCTGCAGACTTCACATTGATATGGTCTACTGCCTGTGTTAAAAACAATATTCTTATTAGCTGTGTCTTCTGATGTTCTTTATACCATATATGATTGGCTGGAGATGTTCTGTCCTGCCTGCACATGTACAAAGTTGAAAGAATAACCTTTGCTGCACTTTATAAAGTCCAGCAGCCAGAACATGTCCTTGCTTTCTACAGTTAAAGTGCCAAATACAAGGTGATATAATGTTACACGACACAGTCCATGTTGACAAAACAGGAAAATTATGAAATCTTATGTTTTCTAAGACTTTGTATAATAAAAAAGAAATCAGCATTGTATACAAAGCATACTAGAAAGGAGGAGTGAGAATTGCAGTTACATGCAGGATATTACATTTCAATTTTTTTATTCAGAGCTACATACATTTCATCATAGCACAAAACAATCAGGGAGATTCAAAAAAAATTAATTAAAATTAAAAAAAATTAAAAAATTAAATAACATTTGTAAGCTTACATCTGATTGGTTGGGGCAAAATTAGCACCATTTTAAACGATAAGAACTTTTATTGAATAACCCTGAAGGTGTTTATCCAATCACATCAGGCTCTGCCCTGGAAGAGTTTGCTGTACCCAATCACATAGACACATTTGTATAATGTTTGAAAGAAACTTTCCTTACCTGTATGTTCATATTTATGACGTAAGAGGGAACTGCTTTTCTGGAATATTTTATTACACAGATCACATACATATTGCCCATTTTCTGGCTTCTTTTTTTGATTTTTTGCAGGTACTTCTTTAAAAATGTCTCCCTTTTGGGGTAAAAAATATAAAATAATTGTTTTAAATAAAAAAAATTGATCCACTGAACATCTTAAGAAATGCATACTGTGCATAAGGCATCTGGATTTTGGTCTTGAGAGCAATGGTGTCTCCTGCAATTCTCGGAAAATATGATTCCCATGTAGGGAACTGTAAGCTAGTTACTCTTTAATCTTCTTGTTCTGACAGGAATTGGTCAGTGGGGGCCGCTGTGTAAAAGTATAAAAAGGAGAGATCCCATGTGATCAGTCTCTTTCTGAATTTCTGGAGTTTCCCAGAGGAGCCTGGGGACCAAGATAACAGGTAGGCCCAGTAAATGTTAGATTAGATTCTGTTATAGATCACTCCCGGAGTGATATGAGTAGGGTAGCTAGTGAGCAACCTGAACTGCATGTCTGTGGGTGAATCTCACCCTTGCATAAGTATTTAATGCAAGCTATCTGCTGGTGTTAAGAACTTGCTCAAAAGGATCTGCGCAGGCTAAATAGGATAAATAGCAGTGTTCAGTAGACAAGCCAGAAGGCCAAAGCAAACATAATATATAAGTGTACATAGCCAATAAAAAGGTCAAAGGGCTGGCAAAAGAAAGATAGAATAGATCAAACACCAGGAACTTTAGTCATCATAAACTGTAAATTACTCTACACCCAGCAGTTTGAGCATGGAAAAGTGAGAACACAGGGAGTAGCAGATAGTTAAAGGGACCCACAGTAACGATAAAGCACCAACTGTGGGCGCTTTTCCAAATGAGTGCACTGCCACCAAACGTTCAGGTTGGAAAAGTCAGTAAGTTTCCCTTGGCCGTGGGAAACCCACAGTCCCGAGTGTTCTATAGGGAGAACGCTCGGGACTGTGTATATGCAGATCTTTGAAGAATGACAGGATCTGCAAGATCTTTCCAAAATATTTCATGTATGTACTAAGCTTTCCCCCGTGGATTAGCTGACATATGCAAACCCTAATCACATCACAGTTTGTGTGCACAGACAATTATTGCCTAAATATGTCAAAGCAGAACTGATTAACGCCATCAACTGATTACGATGCCTACAAAGTGTTTCAAAGCAATGTCTGTACTATATTACAGCAGTGCAGAACTGAATATAAGGCAGCAATCCAGCACTACCTAGCCCCATTTGCAGCACTTTACTTTTCTGCTGCTGGAGGATTTGGGCGTAATACACTCATGTCCTCTTGATAGAGAATCACTGTCTGGTTCATGAAAGAACTAACAGGGAGGTTCAATAAAAGTTCTTATCATTTAAAATGGTGCTAATTTTGCCCCAACCAATCAGATCTTATTTAATATTTGAAAGCTAATATCTGATTGGTTGGGGCAAAATTGGCACCATTTTAAACGATAAGAAATTTTATTGAATAACCCTGTTAGTATTGGTAGAAGTTCCATGTTATATTATAGCACAAGAATATGTGAATAATTATGTGGCTAACTACATAGATACGCAGGCAAAAGATAGCATAGCTTTTATAACAAAAAAACACCTGGCTATTATAAAGTCAATTGCATCTAATAAATAAAGAAAATATTTTTAAAGGTAACTCACCTCAGACCTCTGTTCATCCAAAAAACTTGGTGTTAATGATGTCTTATTGTATCCATCAAAGCAATTCATAATTGGGTAAAGCCCATTCAATTTATGACTCACTTCAAAATCTGAATGGTGACCCCTATCCAAGGGTAAAAGGTAAGGCAGGTTGTTGGAGTGAGCAAATGCTTCATCATGTTCCAGTACAGAAAAAGGTGATAATATGCTGTTACTTTGCCTTTCATACTTATCTTTGTCCTTTGTGTATATATTTGCCACAAGAGTCTTGATATTTGACTTTGGTAGACTTAAGTCCAGTGGTTCAGATTGAAGTTCTTCCTGGAATGTGTAAAAGGGACTAACTCCCCTTACATTTGGAAGTGCATGGATTGCAGAGTCATTCGATGTTGGTATGAAATATCTTGGGGTCTGGGAACTGTGTGCGACAGATGTTGATTGAAGACATTTATTAAAGGTTGAATGCTTTTGCTCTACTCTGAACCTTTGGGAAACCGCAAAACTTGTTCTATCAATTTCGTCAGCTATAAACCCATGGTTGCTAGTACAACTATTTTGTGATATTCCACTTAATTTGACACAGTTATTAACTGTCTGCCATAAATTTGAATACGTTTTATTAGCTACCAATAATCCTTGATTCTGTTGATGCAGTACCAATGGATCTGTGAAATACCTCTCACATTGGAGGTCATTGGTTAGTAATGTGGGTTTTATAGAAGTAACATGAGTACCAAAATGTCCTACATTATGTGTTGGCCATCCTGTAGCACTGATGGGTTTGTGTTGCAAAATGCTCCACCATGGTTTGTCAAGACAGCAATGGTTAACAGGATATTCCAAATGTGTTCTTATTTGTGGAATACCCATGACAACTGACACACTTTCAGCTGACCCATAGGCCCCATTAAGGTTATACCGATTTCCACCAACAAAAGAGTTTAAATGTTTTTCCTGGTGATTTTGTATTTCACACGTGTCAATATTTTCTTGCGAGGGGCAGGTTGAAATAGGAGAAGGTGCTACAGAGCTTATCTGATCTACAGAAAAACATTTCCTGTTATTAAGGTGAGAACTGTACGATCCTGAGTGTGAAAATCTCCTTTTGCATTTTGGACACTCATATGGTTTTTCACCTGTAAAGACAAAAATCTAACTGTAAATTGAAAGGGAAACTTAACTCTTCTCCTCCACTTCAGGTGAGGATCTGCTAGGTCCTTACCCCTGGGTCTGCAGTGATTAATGCATCATAGGTTCGTGGTCAGGTAAGAAGTGACTGTGTTAAAGGATGGAAATGGAAATGTCACCTGACACTGTTTCAGTAGAATACAAGAACACAAGAACACTGTTGATTGATTTATTTAATTCCCCTGTGGCTACCATGAATTACCTCCCGTGAATCCTCTTTCACTAGTGCTTTCACTGTGTGTGCAGTTTCCAGTATCTGCCTCTATAGGGCTGTTTTACACTACCAAACTTTATTTTACACAAACAGGTGTTATTCTATACTACTGTTGTTATTTTACATTACCAGGAGCTATTTTACATTACCAGGAGGTAATTAATGATACCGCTTGTTAATGTTAATCTGTGGAGTAAAATAATAGCCATTATTTACCATCCATGATGTAAATAAATGATTGTTATTGTCATCCACGTCATAAAATAACATCAACAATGTTTACAATGTGTGGTATCGTTATTTTATAATACCACAGCTTTATAATCATGGCCCAAAGCATTTTACAGTGTGTTACACAAACGGTTCCCCCTTTGTGAAGATAAAAAACAAAGTAGCTAAATTAAAAGCCAGTCTCCCTCAAAAGCACAATCTCGGTTGGCTTCTGGGATTAATGCTGTTGATTTGAAAGAATCCAGGTTATATGTCCTTATTTAATGTACACCAGGTGCTTATGTTTTCCCATAAATAATTTTAAGTAGGATGTAATATTATTTTATATATTACACTGATAAATATTTTCTTAAATACAAAATAATTTACCAAATAACATATTTCAATTCTGATACACATAGATTTTGTCTGGACACACAATGGATCTACAGCCTTATCCTATCCATAGTCTACAAAATCAGTCATTACCTTATGGTTATTACACTTTACTTATAACTGGTTTCCAGAGTGTTTGGTGTTGAACATTGCCACCTCCTCCTTGTGTTTCTGTATGGAGATACCCCTTAATATGGTCTACTACAGTACTGCTGGGTTAATAATCTTGACCACGAAAGATTCCTGAAATTTCAGCTAACTAACTGATTCATTACTTTCCCACACAATATCCAAGTGATAAACACCATATAAAGTCTGGTTATTTTAAAAGGCCACTGGTGGACAAATGCTGGAAAGTTGCTGCAAATATTATTTATGTATTATAAATTAATTTTGATAATAAAGTAGCAGAGTACACAGCGTTGCCCGTTTTTTTCCAATCAAAAGCTTGTTGGGCATAGTCGTTTCTCAGCAGGGTGATCACTCGATTCACCAACAGATGGCAGCACAAAGGTCAGAAGAGATCTGCGCTGGTCTAATCTTGCAGACCCGCACCTGACCTGCATCCGTAAAACCATTACACGCATCTGAAATTAAACAGACCCACAAACCAAGCCACACCTGCAAAACCATTACCCACACCCAATTTGATTTTCTGGTGCATTCCATAACAGCTACCATCACAACTTGCAAGTATTCAGACCCGTAAACCAACCTGCACCCAAAAATTAAGTAGACCTGCAAGTGGACCCCCACCTGCTTCCCCTTGGCTCCTCTTCTTTTGTCTTTTAATTCTACCCAAGATGAGGACCTAAACCGCTAAGTCCTCACCACTGGGATCTTTACTGATCAGCTGTTACTTACATACATTTTCCCCTGCACCTCTGTTCCTCTTCACCTTGTCTCTGTAGCTAATGGGAAGACACTCTCTGCAAAGAAGCTACATCGTGGACTGTCACTGACAGTGGCAGAGGGGCATAGAGGACCAGAACGGTGGGGGAAACTTCATGTTAGTATTCCAGCAAATTGGTAAAGTACCCAGAGATACTTTACCAATTGAGGACTAAGAAGTTCATGTTCCCACCAAGTTTTTAAAAAACAATCCATAAATTCCCTATAATATGGTTTGCGTTTAGTTTTTTAATATCCCTGTATTGCCCTTTAGTATACTTACCACTATGTATGCGGACATGCTCCTTTAAGTGATGTTTAAATTTAAAAGCCTTCCCACAATCAGCGCATTTAAATTTTCTGTTTTCTATGTTGCCCTTGGTAGATAACTAGAAGGGAGAGGGAGAATTTTAAAATACAAGAATGCTTTTCTTCCATTCACCCAACCAATATTTAATTCCCATATTGTATTGGTTCCCAGCATATAATCCCAGAATACACTGTCACACAACACTAATCTGGGATGGTGCCCTTCATTTGATTTTCAAGCTCAAAATCAATTTTCGCTGCAGCCGAAAACACCGATACTGGGTCAGGTACCAGTATTTTTAATGTGGCGAAAATGTTTGTTATGGTTGAAAATGTAACACTGACACTAGTGGTATTTTTTCCACCACGAAAAAGGATCTGTATCAGTCATTACCAATAGCGATTCTTTATAACTACCGCCCCCCTATGTTTTAACCATGTGGGCTTACATGGAAAGTACAATGGATCTCTACAATATGACACAATATAATTACTTAAAAGGATTTTCAGTATCTTCCACATCACTGATGTCCCACTAACAGGTCTGTATCTAGATGGCTGTAGCCATTTTATACTCTTTTTCCACAGGGAAATTGCTTTTTCTAATCCTGGATACACAAATGAAAGATAGGGACCTGCCTGAATTCTATCAAATACTGATATACTGTATACACTAGATATAGACACAAAACTGAACTCGAACCCTAGTTCGAGCTGAACTTTATGAGTTCGGACAAACTCGAACTATTCGAAATAGTTTGCGTTCGAACTAGTTTGTTTTTCTGGACTTGCGGCTGTATTTTCAATAATTATCGTAAATTTGCTAATTATCGAATTTACGGGCCATTCGCTAACCCTAGAATGTATCGTTCGCTAACCCTCGAAAGTATCGTTCGTTAACCCTCAAAAGTATCGCTCGATTTCGGTAACCCTTGAATTTATGCGTCTATTTTCTGTAACCCTCAAAAGTATTGTTCGTTTTCGGGAAAGCCTCGAATGTATAGGTCGCTAACCCTCGAAAGTATGGTTCGTTTTGGGTAACCCTCGAAAGTATTATTCGGTAATGCTCAAATTGACTGTAAAGCTCAAATGTAGTTTGTGCAAAACCCGACAATTGCCCGCTCGTGTTTAAGAAGTGTTTTAACAGGTTTTGGTGACAGTGACATGTTCCCCAGACCATTTCCCAGGTGCCACAGCCATTTACAGTAAGTTACCACTGTTAGTTTAGCTGTAAAACATCCGGACTCTCCCATTGACTTTAATGGGTCCGAATTCGAACTTTCAAACTTTTACTGAAGTTAAAGTACGAAAACAGACCGAATTTTATGAAGTTCGCCCATCTCTAGTATACACTGGACTTAGTGTGACCATACATTAGTACTTACTCACCGACCGATCCGTGACAATCAATATTTCCCAAACCACCTTTCCTGTATTTACTTCGGCACAAACATACGAACATGAGGTCTCACCAGGCCCATTCATGTTGCTCGTATGTTGGTCGCAAAAAAGTGTGGGAAAGATGGTTCCGGAAATATTGATTGAATGCTGTGGATCGGTCGGTGGGTAAGTACTAATGTATGGGCACCTTAACTCTGCCATAAGATTGGATTGCAGAAAATAGGAAAAACAGTGCTGTACAATCCTCTAAAATTATAAAGGGAAACATCAAATACCTGCAAGCTGTCCTGACAAAAGATGGAGGTAGGGTGAAGAGAGTGGGAAAGGTCGCTATTAACATGACCATGAATGGTGGAAGATGAGCATTGCTTGTAGTCAGTTACACAAACCTGGCAGGAATTTACAGCTGCCCCTTAAAAACAAAATCAAACATGGAAAAAGAGAAAAGGATCTCTACAGAGCAAAACAGATCTGGTGCCACCGGGTTATCAGGAAAAGAAACTACTTAAAGGGCATTCTTACTCAAAGATTCACATCAACATTCATTATTTAAGTTCATATATTGCTTATTTCAAATAGGTTTATTGGTTTTATGTAATATAGTGAGATAGGCCAATGAATGCAGTCAGTATGCCCCAAGGGTCCATATTTATAAACCCGTGGTATCAAGGTACCGTGGGTTAGTTAATTTTACAATCGCGATCATACATTTACGACTGAACGTTAGTTAATTAACGAACATTCAATCATAGAATACCAGTACCGCAATGGTACTCTACGGGGATCGTAAATCTACGATTTCCTTATCGTAGATTTACGATTGTTATGTCAAATTTACACACAGTATCGTAAATTTATGATTGTTAAACCGATCGTTAATCGGTGATCGGTTTAACGATCGGAAATTTATGATACCGATCGTTATTGTACAGTTCCAAATGTGGACCAGGTTGTAGGCCTACTACTTCTGTTACTATGTAAGGTCTCCGTTCTATTGTCCTGGTTTGTGTCTGTCTCTAATTATGTCTTATTTGTCACCTTTTTCCAATCCCAAGTTACGTTACGTGGGACTTTGACAGCTATTTATCTAGCTATTAAATACAGTTTTACCCATTGTAGAAAAATGAAGCAAACACAGATGTTGGAACCAAATATTTTCATTTTATTTGGCTCATCTGTTGCCCTGAATAATTCTCTTATTGCCATTAAAATGATTTCTAGTTATCTGCAATGACAATTTGTATAATAGGAACTCACTGTCTGGAGTGTACTCAGCTTCACTGCTCATTGAATGAAGATCTTGACGCGTTGAAGGTAGAAACTCTTTAAATTCTTCTCTGTTCACATGGGAGTTAGTTTCCATTAAAAGCTGCTCAGGACCATCATCATCTACCGATGGGAATTTCAACCAAAGTGCAAATAAATGAAAATGGCTTCATGTAAATATAATGAGAAATTTTAATAAGCATATCATTTTTATCTCAGTGTTGCAAACAACAAGACTGAGCAAAATGTGGCATTACGGGTTTTGTGGTCTGGGAAAGATTATTTAACCCCACATCATACAATCTGAGCAACATTATAGCATAAGGTGCTTGCAAGGGCTGTTACACCTCTAGGACACTGGAAAAGAAAGTAGGAGTATGTTGTTGTCCCCGTGCTTTTGTGGGTTTCCTCTGGGTACTCTGGTTTCCCCCACATAAAGACAGACTGGTTGTGTGTGTGAGAGAAAGTGATTAGATTGTAAGCTCTTCTGGAGCAGGGCCTGATGTGAATGGGTTAAAGAATATTATGCAGTGCTAAATAAGAAATAAAATACATAAATCATCATTTTAAAACACAGTGATAAATAGGTACAACTTAAGCTCCTTATACACATGATCGACATTTTGAGCCATCAGATAAATATAAATATGTATATAAATATATAAATAAAGTGCATCGCTAAAAACGTCAAAAAATATTTTCCACTTTTCTGTGCGGAAAAACTAAGATTGTGCCAGGTGAAAAATTATCCGCCAACCCCATCTTTAGCCCTGATCTTTTGGCAGATTTTAAAGAAATCCAATCGGAAGAACATCTGGCCACATATGGCTAGCTTTAAGGGTATCTCCACGCCAAATTAAAAAATTCATATAATGTAAGGGTTCCAAGCCCCAAACCTAAAAGCCAGCTCGAAAACCTAAAAATCAGCACAGAAATAGATTTACCCCACCTTTGCTCCCTTGTTCTAGGGCTTGTCTTCTGCTACTTTTGGGAAAGGAAGAGCAGAAGGGACCGGACAAGCCGCCGTGCCTGCATTAGGCTGAGTGTCAGCTAATCACAGATGAGGCTGTTGGTCAGTGGAGGGTGCAGAGAGAACTGGAACGGGTACTTCTCTTTCTGTGCTGATAGCAGGGACTGGATTTCACACAGAGAGGCACCTACTCTTCACTTTTTTTGGACTTTCATCAGGCCCTGCAGGGCAAAAATAAGGAGCAGAAGAGAAAGGTAAGGATCTTTCAAAAGTCTTTTATCATAGAAATTTCAGAGGTATGTCAATATATTGTTTTATGTGTTTAGTTGTGATGGTTAACCTTGTCCATAATATTGCGATTTTGTTTCACAAACTTAGTACCATAGAAGACAATATTAGTACCATAGAAGGTTAAATGAAGAGATAAGTTAATATTTTACCATGCTCACAATTCCTTAGTGCAGGCCAATAATGAAGAATCAAATGTCAGTAACATCCATAACATTATGGAGATTTACCCCAGACTGTTATCACTCTGGGTATATCTCCCAAACACAATTAAATATTACGTTTGCGCCTCTGGGTGAATTCCCAACATGCTTAACTGTTCGCGGGACTTTTGTGATACCAGCGCAGCCGTTGCAATAAAGAGGTTATATTTGCACTAAATGGTTTTAAAGGGCATGCCCACCCACTAAACCAACTTTGGCATAATTCTTTTAAAAAGTCCCCACATTTCTACTTACACAGCCTTCTCTCCCGCGGTGATCTGATCCGGCCTCCTGCTTGCAAGCAGGGGCTGGACGTCAGCCGCGTCTGTGATTGGCTGACAGGCACACAGACACAGACACGGACACACAGACACGGCTGACGTCACTAGAAACGCCACGGGAGAGAAGGCTCTGTAAGTACGGATCGGGGGGATTTTTTAAGAAATATTGGGTTGGTTAGGGGTGTGCAGGGGTTACTTACATTACCCCAAAAGGATTTCTGCTCATGCTCCAGACCTTGATGAGGACAAGGAATCAGCATGGATCAGAAGCCTCACAGACAGCTTGGAGTCTTCAGTTTCTTGGACTTTGAAAAGGCATAGCTGGTGAACCATAAGGAGCCGAGATATAAGGTAAGGTTTATTTTAAAATACAAAGTGGGGCCAGCAGTGGGTTAAATTACAGTTTTGGAGGTGGCCTTTGAATAGCATAGTGGCTCCAAATAACAGGACAAGAATAACGTTGCATTTGCTGTTTACCCATAACATTCACTAGTAAAAGCTCCCAGCTGTTTGGAGGCTCTGGACTTATTGTAACAAGCAAACATTTTTTATATATTTCAGTGATTCAAACAAAGGTAAAGTTTTAGATGGGGATATACTGTATTTATGCAAAAGAAGTCGATGGATATCATACAATAGTGATGGTTTCTGTCAATGTTTAGGTGGCTTTGTCACTATACTTTACCAAGTCTTTATAAAAAAAATATTTTGCTTCTAATTCGGCACATTGACACCGGTGGTAAAATATAGAGAGGTTGTACAAAGGGCGTAGGCCTGTTAATACTAAACAACCACAGAAATGCAAGGTAGCTTATGGGTCAGGGTGTGAAATAAGGCAGGTGCTATAATACAGGCCCTGAATGTGGGAAAGTCTGCATAAAGAAAGCTAATTTCTATATTCTAAATCAGAGCTCCACCCAAAACAGCCATCTTCATTACAAGGTCTCAAAGCCTTGTTTTTGCACAGGAATGTAAAGCGGTTATAATATATATTAAATGGTCGCTTTTTAGAACTTTACTTAAAGGACAACTAAAGCCACAGAACAACACTGAACCAGAAGGCAAAATACCTTAATATAAAACCAGTAATCCGTGTCTTACCTCTCATTTTGATTCGGGTGCTGGGAAATTTACCTAAATAACATATGATTTGTGCTTTACTTTACAGCATTCTAGTATCACACAGTTTGGTCAACGACCATTATGTTCTGCACATGCTCAGTCCTTAGCTATGGCAGAAACTTGTTACAGTTGGTCACACCCATGAATAATCTCTAGCGAATCCTTTTACAGGACAGATAAAGCAAGGAAGCATGTGACTGAGGTCAGGAGGTGTGGTCTGACACTGCACATACACACAGATACTTCATCCAGTTCTTAACAGGCTTACATTTACTTAAATAACAAACGTAAAAGTAGCAAGCAGTGCCAGGCGGCAACAGCCGAGCCGCATGGTATTGTCTTGTATAAAGAGAGGTAGGATCAAGGGAGGAAAATGTAATTCTCCCTCTTTACAAAGCATTGGTAAGGCCTCATTTGGAATATGCAGTGCAATTTTGGAATCCTGTGTACAAAAAGGACATCTTTGAAATGGAAAGGGTTCAGAGAAGGGCAACTAAATTAATAAGGGGATTGGGGGAGCTTGAATATGAAGAGAGACTGGAAAAGTTACAATTATGTACGCTGGAGAAAAGGCGCTTGCGTGGGGATATGATTACTGTGTATAAATACATTAACGGGCCATACAATAAACTATCTGGGGCATTGTTCACCAATAGAACATGTCAAAGGACATGAGGACATCCCTTAAGACTTGAAGAAAAAAGGTTTAGGCTTTAAGCTCGGAAAGGGTTTTTCACTGTGAGATCGGTAAAGCTATGGAACTGTCTTCCAGTGGACGTTGTAATGGCAGGTTCATTGGTCAGTTTAAAAAAAAAGCTGGATGAGTTTCTGCAAACAAGGAATGTTGCAAGTTACTGGTATTAATACATAAAGTAGAGTTGGTCCAGGGAAATTTGCGATTGCCACTTGGAGTCAGGAAGGAATTTTTTCCCCCTTCATAAATTTGGTGGGTTTTTTTGCCTTCCCCTGGATCAACAGTTAGGCAGGAAATGAGGATATTGCTAGATGGGTTGGACTGGATGGACGTATGTCTTTATTCAACCTCAAATACTATACTATACTAATATACTAAATACAATTTACTGAAGTGGGATTTTATAGCTTATTGGTGTTTTTAAGGGGGGTTGTTTTCAGATTCTGGAGTATAAAAAATTGGGTTTTGTTCTCCTTTAAAACAGTTAAAGCTATGATCAGTGGTTTTGAAGAAGGGTATAGTCACCATGTTTGGAATGTAAATTTAAGCATAAGGTGAGAAAAGACACGCTTTATTTTTTTGTTGTATTATATTATAATACATTATATTTAATATGGACGTTGTTTTGCTTGTGGACACAATTGTGCAATTTGGTTTATTATATACAAGTCATGCAGTTTGCATGGGAAACAAGGCAGGGAACACATTTTTGTAATAAAAAGTGAAACACAAATTGTTTCTTGTGCCTTCTGTGATTTCTGTTTTCATTTTCTGACATCTTTTGTCAAAACCATCTCCATTTTGGATTTGTTGTGGTGCTAACAACCATATTTGTAAACACATTGTAATCACATTTGTAAGAAATTTAAAGGGACACTATTCTGAAAAAATTACTTTTCCTAAATAAATACATGTAAGTAGCACCTACTCTGAGGTGTGTGTGTTTCTGCATGCCTTCAATCCAACACATGTTTGCTCAGGTGCAGTATCCCCCCTTCCCTCTTTTAACCATCTTTCATCTGACCTGACTTTTTCCCCACAAACCAACTGTCAAAACAGCACACAGCATACAGCATTCCAACTGTCAAAACTCTGTCACCATTCTAGCTACAGCAAAACTGTTCACATAAGAACAGTTTTTAACAGCAAGGCACTTGATTGACTGCTGAAATTTAAGATGTTTTAGGTTGGATATCTAATGAAATAGGGGGCAGATCGGCAAAAAAATGGCACAGTGGTGGTTGGGAAGAATGAAAGTGTACATTACTGATCAATTTAAAACAACTTTTTTTTCAGTATAGATGCCCTTTAATTAGATGTTCACTAGGCTCCTATTTTTTAATATGTATTGAATAAATTTGGTCACTAGTTGCACTCTGTGTGGATGTATATTAGCCTATTTCTATATCTACTTTGCTGATTGGCCAGAATGTCAAGGTCATAACCATGACTGATGGCTGCTACCCAAAAAGATCAAAAACAAGCGGAACAAAGAGACGAAGATGAAGCAGAAGATCTTGATACACAGGTAAGTATTGCCTTTTTAGATGTTTGGGAATAGTGGAATGGTGGTGGAATGTCCATTTACATTGTTATTGTTTATACAATATTTAATACTTTTTGTTTATAACATTGTTGCACACATGTGAGTTTGTAAACAGTATCAGTAATGTATCCAATATTTAAACTGTTGTCTTTTTCTGATTAGTCGGTTGTGGTAACTGTGTGAACATTTCTCAACACATGGGTGGGCCACACATTGCGTTTGCGCATTTCGCACACATTTCCATGTGTTGTAGTGTGGCCGCAGCCTAAGTGTGTTTTAAGGTAAATACATATTTCAGACTGGGCCTTTGTTATTAAAATATTTTACTCACTTTACAAGTGAGAAAAGGAGCCAAATCACAGTGATGAATAGAAACTTGTTCCTGTTTCATTCTGATGCACAATAACCTCTACCAGGACTAGATGGTTGCATGCATGAGCCATAATACAATGCATATCATTATTATGATGCAAAATTATGAGGCAAAATTATTTTTACATTATAGTTGCCCTTTAATGGGCAATAGATGTGCAGGGCAGATTCCTTTTAACAATTAGGAAGCAGAGAAATAAGCATTAAAAATGAATTATGCTTGTGAAGGTTTTCATTCATCCAGGTCATGGTATATCTGTTGTATTCAATTAGATCTACTGGACTTGAAGTTTAGTTCTTGAAGACGTTTCACTAGTCATCCGACTGGCTTTCTCATTTCAAACAGCAGCTGCATCAACGTATGGCCCAGCACAGAAGAGCCAATTCCTCGGGTCAGGACTCAGCCGTGTACCTGCATCTTAAGGATAAAGAACATAAGATTGGAAAAGGAATGTGACTGGTTCAAGAGAGGTGTTAAGGAGGCCATTTATGTGAAAATAAAGAAACCAAGCTTAAATAGAGGTGGGGGGGGTCGACACCAACTGTCTGCCATGTACAATGCTGTTTTAACACCTTACTCTGGGCGTTCCTATAACACCTCTTAGCCACTATCTAATCACACCCTTAACACCAGGCTGTGATATGCTAATTGGGATTTTCCAGGGTACATAATTGCCACAGATTCTTGTACAAGTCATTCTGAATTGAGAAAGCCAGTCGGATGACTAGCGAAATGTCTTCAAGAACTAAACTTCAAGTCCAGTTGATCTAATTAAATACAACAGATACATTAAAAATGAAGAAAAACAATAAATTAAATGAGAAAACTAAAGATGTGGGGAAAACATTTCTTAAACAAACAAATAAATAAATAAATATATAAATAAATCTATATATATTGATAAAGGCCAATAAGCAAGGGCCGAAATGTTGCTATTGATGCATTTTTACTCCATGTTTGGTTGTTAAAGCACTTTAATAAAAGCACCCTATTTAAAGACCTGTTGTGCGCTGATATTCGTCTATGAACTATATATATTGGGATACCGTCAGCAGCATGAGGCCCCTGGAATCACCACTAGGACTGTGTGCACACTCTAGCTGTGATTTTGTGATGTATGAAATAAAATATTTGGATGAAGAAGTCCTGAGAGTGCGTTGAATATACAAGATTATTTATATGAATTTTTGATCCACACAACAGCACCCAGGTGTGAAGTAAGAGGGTGGTGGAGAGAGTGCCTGTGGCTATACACTATTATATATATAAATATATACACACACACACATAGTAATTGACATATTGACATAGTAATTGATGTTGAATAAAGACATACACCTATCTAGTACAACCTTTAAACCAGCGATGCCCAACCTGTGGCCTGGCTGCATTTTTTCGTGGCCAGCATGGAGCCGTGGGTGGGTGTGGAAAGGGGAGGGCCATGTCGTAACTGGGTGGGTCATGGGCGGGGCTACTCCTCACGGCCCGCTCACGGTGTTCACTGCAGCTAGTGCGGCCCCCAGCATCGCCTGGTTTGGGCACCCCTGCTCTAAACCCTCCTCTTCAACCCTACCTAACAGTTGATCCAGGGGAAGGCAAAAAAAACCCAGCAAAAATGAGGGGAAAGTTCCTTCTTGACTCCAAATGGAAATCAGAAAGTACTGTATATAATATTCATTATATTATATTTTTTCTAATGTTAGGTTTGCCTTCTTTCCTCTGATACAACCTCTAATTGTTCCCAGAGAGTTTATTGTAACCCATTCATTTATTTGTATAGTGATCATACTGTATCCCCACACAATTGCATCATTGTCAATCTTCTCTATTCCCCTTATGTATGTATGTATTCCAAAACTCCACCGCATATTCTAGATGAAGCCTTACCAGTTGTTACCGTATATACTCGAGTATAAGTCGATCCGAGTATAAGTCGGGGTACATATTTTACCTGAAAAATTTGTAAAAACTGATTGACTCGAATATAAGTCGAGGGTAGAAATTATCACCACTACTGCCTTCTGATTCTGTGTTGTTTTTAGGCTTTAGTTGCCATTTAAATGGACAGCATAATTCCCATACATGAATCCCATACAGTAATAGCCAAATCCAGTACCAGTAACCTCCAATTCCTTGGCACTCTAGATGTTTGGAAACTACAACTCCCAGCATGCTTTGTTGCTGGGAGTTTCAGTTTCTAAACATGTGGAGTGGCAAGGTTCAGTAAACTTTTAATTAAGCTTACCATCATTTACAATTCTCCTGAACCCCATATAGTAAAGGGCACTCTGACCCCTATATAGTAAAGGACTCTCTGACGCCAATAATTAAAAATGTCACCTGAGAGTTGTAGTTTCAAGCTGTCATTTGCACTGTACTAGCAGCTGTCTTTTGCCCCAAACTGAGGAGACCCATCAGATTTACAGCATCCAGATGAGCAGTGACAGTGCTGAGTGAGTCCAGCAGCCAGACTACAGGAAGCAGGGAGTGTAAAAGCAGATCAGCTCCTGTAACTTTCTATGCAGGTTAACACAGCACCACCTACTGGTTACTATCTGCATTTGCAGAATTTGGATCTAAATTAGGACTTGGCCCGAGTATAAGTCGAGGTTAGGTTTTCAGGCTAATTTTAAAGCCTGAAAAATTTGACTTATACTCGAGTATATACGGTAATTGTGTTGTACCATTTTATTCATTTGTGTAGCAACACACTGTATTTGCGATTCACAAATATTATACCCAAACAACAGTCCCCTACTTTCATCCTCCTAAAATTATATAGGTAGTAGAGTGTATGCATGCATGTTATAGAGATGGAAGGGCAGACGGAAGCAAAGTCAAACCAGTGGGGAGGTTGAAGGGGTGTCGGAGGAGCTGGAGCAAAGAGAAGAGATTTTACACTAGATGAACAAGCAAGATGAGCTACAGTAACCAGGTGATTGTAGAGGAAAGAGTGATTGGGTGTGGAGGTCTTTTTAAAATAATTTTTACAGATCCTGGGATCCTACTTTAACATGCACTAATCTTCTAGAAATGTGCCCATATAGGTTAATAGAATACCTTTAGGCATGGAACTTTTGGTGAAATATGAAGGTAAACTTCAAAGACTCCAGCATCCACACCTAGACAAATAATGAGATCTCTTTTACTGATATTGGCCACACATGTGCTGTCAGTTCTGTATATTTGTTGGATCAGAATGAATATAGATCCAATGAAAACTAAAACCCACAAAGGGCAGCGATGTACCAACAACCATCAAGCACAACATTTAACTCAGACGTGGGTCACCTGCTATGCACTAAAATAGAGAATAATAATGTCAGTGAAGTATTCACTAAATACAGGGCCAAAGCAATGCAAGATACTGAATGTTATACTAACTAAACTGAACTAAATGCTACGTAATTATTATGTTGCTTACTCTCATTAATAAATTAGCTGGGTAATACATTTAATTGGTTTGCCATATCAAAATACTTTTCACATTGTTAGACAACTTCATACACTCTATATCCCTTGTAAAAAGGATAATGACCTTCGGATATGGGCCTCAAAAAAGGTCGACCTCTTCTCTCACCTAATTAAATTTATTATAGAATATTTATTACTCATTTATATGAATTTGAAAATTAAGACTTTCTATCAACTTCCAATTAAAAAAAATTGCCCAAAATATGGGGCATGTTTAAAAACCTGTGGTTTAGTAAACTTGCAATACTGCAGGTTATCGTAAAAGTACAATTGTAGCTGATTGGTTACGGATGAAGGTATCGCAAAATAGTTTAGCTTAACAAAAGTCCCAAAGCATAGCGTCCAATGGGACAAAAAGGAAGCGGGCAGCCGATCTTCAATAAAATCGTAAATCCTTTATTTCTGAATCTTTAAAATCATCAAAGTATTCTATACATAGTTGCAAACAGACGAACCCATGGGCAATAAACACATGTGAACCCTCCAGGCTCCATCCGACACGTTTCGTAGCCAATAGCCACTTCCTCAAGGGCAAGAAGGAGTGTCCTCTCTCCCTGTTCTGTTTAAAGCCCAGATAGTTAACCCCTTAGTTACATAAACCAGATACCAAGGTGAAATAAGGATAACACTCTGCAACAAACATAGTGAAAACATTAAAAACATTGTCAGCATTATTAGCATCATAAAACCAAAATATAACATTATAATATGATCTTTATCAAAAAAGCAGCATATAAATGATAAAGTTAAAGTTAAGAGGCATAAAACATCATATTAACTAATTATCTAATGGATATAATGGAATCATCAGAGGATAGTAGAATATTATTTCTGATCCGATGAATTCTAGTCACAGAAACAACTTAGTTCAAAATCTCTGTTCATGCCCCTAGGGGCTAAAGTTTCCAGCATATAAATCCAGAAAGCCTCCTTACGTAAGAGGATAGATTCTCTGTTACCCTTTCGTATTCCAGTTTCTGCACTATCAATAATTTGAAACTTTATATTTAGAAAACCACCATGCTGTTCAATCATGTGAGTTGATAGCAGAATCATATTTTTTGTTAATTATTGCATTTACATGTTCTGCCAATCTTTTGTGGGCAGATCTAATAGTTTTACCTATATATTGGCTCCCACAACTGCATGTGGCTAAATACACTACATGAGTGGATTTACAATTGTAATACCGATTAATTTGAAAAGTCTTATTATTACTGCAGCTTGTGAATGTTTTGGACACCTCAATATATTTACAGATTTTACATCGTTTGTGTCCGCATTGAAAGCATCCCTTATACTTGAGCCATGTCGGTTTGAGACATGTCTGTGTTCTATCCATGAATATACTAGGTGAAACTAAAGTACCAACAGATTGCCCCTTCCTATATACAACTCTCGGTATTGAGGGGATATTACCTTTCAAGAGGGTGTCTGAGAGCAGAATGGGCCAAAATTTCTTGAGGATACCCCTGATTTTATTACTGTTTTTATTATATGTGGTCACGAAAACCGGACCATTCTGTTCCGGGTGACCATTATTTCTTTTATTAGATCGTTGCCCTTTGATAAATAACAATGTTGTTCTATCTTTGCTCACAGCTCTTTCATAAGCATTTGTGATTGCTCATGGGGTATATCCTCTTTCCAAAAGGCGATCCCAGAGTTCCATGGACTTGGACTGAAACTTGTCCCAATCGTATGAACTGTCCATAGGGGATCGCCTTTATAACCGAAGTGGGGTGGTTACTATCTGCCCGTAGTATTGTATTCCTTGTTATGGGTTTGCGAAAAAGGTCCGTCGTGACCTAGTTTTCCACAATCTCAAAATATATATCTAGGAATTCAATGACAGTTTTATCTTTTTGGTATGTGAATGTAATACCCCAATCTGTGTTATTGCAATAATTGAAAAACTGATCAAACTCATTGGAGCCCTGGGGTTCCTCCCAGATCAGTATTAAGTCATCTATATATCTATATATAGCCTTGATATTGTTTTTAAAGGGGTTATTATTAAAGATAAATATGTGTTCCCAGAACCCCATAAAGAGGTTTGCATATGATGGGGAGAATTTCCCTCCCATGGAGGCCCCCTTTTTCTGTAAGTAGTAGGTATCATCGAACAAAAAGTAATTAGTCTCTAATAGAAACTTAAGTGCCCGTAAAATAAAACTTTTTTGTGGATCGGGATATACATTATGACAATCCAGCCAATATTTAACAGACTCCATACCCTTCTGATGGGGAATAGACGAGTATAGAGATGCGACATCCATGGTCTCCCAATAGAAGTTTTCCTCCCAAATTATGGATGAATGTAACTAAGGGGTTAACTATCTGGGCTTTAAATAAAACAGGGAGAGAGGACACTCCTTCTTGCCCTTGAGGAAGTGGCTATTGGCCACGAAACACGTCGGGTGGAGCCTGGAGGGTTCACATGTGTTTATTGCCCATGGGTTCGTCCATTTGCAACTATGTATAGAATACTTTGATGATTTTAAAGATTCAGAAATAAAGGATTTACGATTTTATTGAAGATCGGCTGCCCGCTTCCTTTTTGTCCCATTGGACGCTATGCTTTGGGACTTTTGCTTTGCATGATCTGACCGAGAGGGAGACGGTACTATTGACGGAGGTGTTCGGAGCGCCGATGTGATTGTTTGGAGGCTGTTCCCACCGCCACAGGTGCTGTAACTGACTAGTTATATGATTTAACGATTTTATGAAGATCGGCTGCCCGCTTCCTTTTTGTCCCATTGGACCTCTATGCTTTGGGACTTTTGCTTTGCATGATCGGACCGAAGGGAGACGTGTACTATTGACGGAGGTGTTCGGAGCGCCGATGTGAGTGTTTGATAGATAGATAGATTAGATAGATAGATGGATAGATAGATAGATAGATAGATAGATAGATAGAGAGTTAGATAGGTAGATAGCAGAGTTAGAGAGATAGATAGAAGATAGATAGATAGATAGATAGATAGATAGATAGATTAGATAGATAGATAGATTAGATAGATAGCCTAGCGAGTTAGATAGATAGATAGATAGATAGATAGATAGATAGATAGATAGATAGATAGAGATAGATAGATAGATAGATAGATAGATAGATAGATAGATAGAATAGCAGATAGATAGATAGATAGATAGAGAGATAGATGAGATAGATGTAGATAAGCAGATAGATAGATAGATAGCAGAGTTTGATAGATATATAGATAGATAGATAGCAGATAGATAGTTATATAGATAAATAGATAGATAAATAGATGCAGAGTTAGATAGATAGATAGCAGAGTTAGATAGATAGATAGATAGATAGATAGATAGATAGATAGATAGAAAGCAGCTAGATAGATAGAAAGCAGATAGATAGATAGCAGAGTTAGATAGATAGATAGATAGATAGATAGATAGATAGATAGATAGATAGACCAGCAGATATATAGATAGCAGAGTTGATAGATAGCTATATAGATAGATAAATAGATAGCAGAGTTAGATAGATAGATAGACAGATAGATAGATAGAAGAGTTATATAGATAGATAGATTGATAGATACTAGATAGAAAGCAGATAGATAGACAAGACATTTTATTGAATCCCCTGATAGTTCTGTATTACTGCCTGTGTGAAAATAAAATATATTTCAGATGTATACATATATATGCAAAACAGAGATGTGGTGAGCACTCCTTTCAAAAAGGCAGCCACCCGGGTGCATACCATGACGTGTTTCAACCCTGCTCACGGGCCGTGATGATGGCCCATGAGCAGGGTTGAAATGCGTCGATGTGAATAAAAACTTTCTTTCTTCAATTTTCAAGTCCCGTGAGTGCTGCTTATATTTGAACAATTACATATATATGCAGATATGTGATCTATTTAATAGTCTGCCTCTGTGGGCTATATTATGTCGGGAAGACAAAAACCATGTTTAAAGAACGCATGGCTAATCACCGTACATCCATCCAGAAATGTCTTACAAGTTAGTGATGTCAATTCAGTTACCAGCAAGTTTGGTGACTTGTCAGTCGCCAGGCACTTCAAAAAGAAAGTTCATCAGCTGTCAAGTCTGCGCTCCATGATTATTGGTGGCCTCTCAGATGAGCAAATGTTGATGCCGGTGGATAAGCACAAGTTGTTGTTACAAAAAGAAGCTAAATGGATGCATAAGTTGCAGACTCTATACCCTTGTGGATTGAATGAACAGTTTTGGTTACACTGTTTTTTGTGAATGTTTAGTATCTGCCTTTTGTAACCATCTGGCTTCATACAATAGTGAACTGTACACAATGTTACTATCTACAAGAACACTTTGACTTGGTTTTATGTGTTTCAATATATCATACAGTTTTTATGTAATTTTTCTTATTCTATGTATTCAATAAGGGTTTAATTGGTTTTATGTGCTCTATGGGATTTGTCTATGGTGGATGGAGCATATTGCATGGTGGGTGGCAATAAAATGGAGCAACTTACCTGGTGATGTAACATCCTGATGACAGCCCGTGAGCAGGGTTGAAAGGCGTTGATGTTAATAAAAGTATCTTTTTGATAATATTTAAAAAGTCCTGTGAGTGCTACCTTTACCTGATATATATATATATATATCCCTTATCAGAAGAGAATGGCCTGGCGTTTAGTCGCAGGAGAGCGACAACAGAGAGAAATGGGCCTGGCGTTTAGTGCAGGGAGAGAGATACAATGAGAGAAAGGCCTGGTGTAGAGTGCAGGAGAGAGAGAGAACACAAGAGAGAAAGGCCTGGCGTTAGTGCAGGAAGAGAGACACCGAGAGAAAGGCCTGGCGTTGAGTGCAGGAGAGAGTACAAGAGAGAAAGGCCTGGTGGTTAGTTGCAGGAGAGAGACACAAGAGAGAAAGGCCTGGCGTTAGTGCAGGAGAGAGGACACAAGAGGAAAGGCCTGGCGTGTTAGTGCAGGAGGAAGGACACAAGAGAGAAAGGACGGTGTTAGTGCAGGAGAGGAGAGACTACAAGGAGAGAACGCTGGTGTTAGTGCATGGAGAGAGATACAAGAGAGAAAGGCATGGCGGTTAGTGCATGGAGAGAGATACAAAGAGGAAAGGCCTGGCGTTAGTGCAGGAGAGGATACAAGAGAGAAAGGCCTGGCGTTAGTGCAGGAGAGAGATACAAGAGAGATCGAATGGTGTTAGTGCATGGAGAGAGATACAAGAGAGAAAGCGGCATGGCGTTAGTGCATGGAGAGAGATACAAGAGGAAAGGCCTGGCGTTAGTGCATGGGAGAGATACAAGGATAAAGGCTGGCGTTAGTGCAGGAGAGGATTACAAGAGAGAAGAATCGCCTGGTGTGTTAGTGCATGGAGAGAGATAAGAGAGAGAAAGGCCTGGCGTTAGTGCATGGAGAGAGATACAAGAGAGAAAGGCCGGCGTTAGTGCAGGAAGAGATTAGAGAGATACAAGAGGAAAGGCCTGGCGTTAGTGCGGAGGATAGAGAGATACAAGAGAGAAGGACTGGCGTTTTAGTGCATGGAGAGAGATACAAGAGAGAATGGCCTGGCATTAGGGCGGAGGGAGAGAGATACAAGAGAGATCGCCTGGTGTTAGTCAGGAGAGAAGATACAAGAGAGAATCGCCTGGTGTTAGTGCATGGAGAGAGATACAAGGAGAAAGGCCTGGCGTTAGTGCAGGAGGAGATACAGAGAGAAAGCCTGGCGTTAGTGCGGAGAGAGATAACAAGAGAGGAATCGCCTGGTGTTAGTGCATGAGAGAGAGATACAAGAGAGAAAGGCCTGGCGTTAGTGCATGGAGAGAGATACAAGAGAGAAAGGCCTGGCATTAGGGCAGGAGAGAGATACAAAAGGAGAAAGGCCTGGCGTTAGTGCAGGAGAGAGATACAAGAGAGATCCCTGGTGTTGGTTAGTGCATGGAGAGAGATAAAAGAGAGAATCGCCTGGTGTTAGTGCATGGAGAGAGATACAAGAGAGAAAGGCCTGGCGTTAGTGCGGAGAGAGATGACGACAAGAGAGAAAGGACTGGCGTTTAGTGCAGAGAGAGATACAGAGAGAAAATCGGCCTGGGTGTTAGTGCATGGAGAGAGATACAAGAGAGAAAGGCTGGCGTTAGTGCATGGAGAGAGATACAAGAGAGAAAGGCTGGCCGTTAGTTGCAGGAAGAGTACAAGAGAGAAAGGCCTGGCTAGTCAAGGAGAGAGATACAAGAGAGAATCGCCTGGTGTTAGTGCCAAAGCTGGAGAGAGATACAAGAGAGAAAGGCCTGGCGTTAGTGCATGGAGAGAGATACAAGAGAGAAAGGCCTGGCGTTAGTGCAGAGAGAGATACAAGAGAGAAACTGGGGAGGAGAGGATACAAGGAGAAAGCCCTGGCGTTAGTGCAGGAGAGAGATACAGAGAGAATGGCCTGGCGTTAGTGCAGGAGAGAGATACAAAAGAGAATGGCCTGGCGTTAGTGCAGGAGAGAGACACAAGAGAGAAAGGCCTGGCGTTAGTGCATGGAGAGAGATCAGGAGAGAGGCTGGCGTTAGTGCAGAGGAGAGATACAAGAGAGGAAGGCCTGGCATTAGTGCATGGAGAGAGATACAAGAGAGAAAGGCCTGGCGTTTAGTGCATGGAGAGAGATACAAAAGAGAATGGCCTGGCGTTAGTAGTGCAGGAGAGAACAAGAGAAGAAAGGCCTGGCGTTAGTGAGGAGGAGGAAACAAAGAGAGAAAGGCTGGTGTAAGTGCAGGAGAGAGACACAAGAGAGAAAGGCCTGGCGTTAGTGCAGGAGAGAGACACACGAGAGAAAGGCCTGGCGTTAGTGCAGGAGAGAGATACAAGAGAGAAAGGCTGGTGTTAGTGCAGGAGAGAGACACAAGAGAGAAGGCCTGGCGTTAGTGCAGGAGAGAGACACAAGAGAGAAAGGGGCTGGCGTTAGTGCAGGAGAGAGACACAACAGAGAGAAAGGCTGGCGTTAGTGAATGGAGAGAGATCCAAGAGAGAAATGGCCTGGCGTTAGTGCAGGAGAGAGACACAAGAGAGAAAGGCTGGCGTTAGTGCATGGAGAGAGATACAAGAGAAAGGCCTGGCGTGTTAGTGCAGGAGAGAGAGTACAGAGAAGAGAGAATGGCCTGGTGTTAGGGCAGTGAGAGAAGATACAAGAGAGAAAGGCCTGGCGTTAGTGCATGGAGAGAGATACAAGAAGAAAGGCCTGGTGTTAGTGCAGGAGAGAGACACAAGAGAGAAAAGGCCTGGCGTTAGTGCAGGAGAGAGAGTACAAGAGAGAAGGCTGGGTTAGTGCAGGGAGAGAGATACAAGAGAGAAAGGCCTGTGTTAGTGCAGGAGAGAGATACAAGAGAGAATCGCCTGGTGTTAGTGCATGGAGAGAGATACAAGAGAGAAAGGCCTGGCGTTAGTGCATGGAGAGAGATACAAGAGAGAAAGGCCTGGCATTAGGGCAGGAGAGAGATACAAGAGAGAAAGGCCTGGCGTTAGTGCAGGAGAGAGATACAAGAGAGAATCGCCTGGTGTTAGTGCATGGAGAGAGATACAAGAGAGAATCGCCTGGTGTTAGTGCATGGAGAGAGATACAGAGAGAAAGGCCTGGCGTTAGTGCAGGAGAGAGATACAAGAGAAAAGACTGGCGTTAGTGCAGGAGAGAGATACAAGAGAGAATCGCCTGGTGTTAGTGCATGGAGAGAGATACAAGAGAGAAAGGCCTGGCGTTAGTGCATGGAGAGAGATACAAGAGAGAAAGTGCTGGCGTTAGTGCAGGAGAGAGATACAAGAGAGAAAGGCCTGGCGTTAGTGCAGGAGAGAGATACAAGAGAGAATCGCCTGGTGTTAGTGCATGGAGAGAGATACAAGAGAGAAAGGCCTGGCGTTAGTGCATGGAGAGAGATACAAGAGAGAAAGGCCTGGCGTTAGTGCATGGAGAGAGATACAAGAGAGAAAGGCCTGGCGTTAGTGCATGGAGAGAGATACAAGAGAGAAAGGCCTGGCGTTAGTGCAGGAGAGAGATACAAGAGAGAATGGCCTGGCGTTAGTGCAGGAGAGAGATACAAAAGAGAATGGCCTGGCGTTAGTGCAGGAGAGAGACACAAGAGAGAAAGGCCTGGCGTTAGTGCATGGAGAGAGATACAGGAGAGAAAGGGCCTGGCGTTAGTGCAGGAGAGAGATACAAGAGAGAAAGGCCTGGCATTAGTGCATGGAGAGAGATACAAGAGAGAAAGGCCTGGCGTTAGTGCATGGAGAGAGATACAAAAGAGAATGGCCTGGCGTTAGTGCAGGAGAGAGAAACAAGAGAGAAAGGCCTGGCGTTAGTGCGAGAGAGAGAAGATACAAGAGAGAAAGGCCTGGTGTAAGTGCAGGAGAGAGACACAAGAGAGAAAGGCCTGGCGTTAGTGCAGGAGAGAGACACACGAGAGAAAGGCCTGGCGTTAGTGCAGGAGAGAGATACAAGAGAGAAAGGCCTGGTGTTAGTGCAGGAGAGAGACACAAGAGAGAAAGGCCTGGCGTTAGTGCAGGAGAGAGACACAAGAGAGAAAGGCCTGGCGTTAGTGCAGGAGAGAGACACAAGAGAGAAAGGCCTGGCGTTAGTGCATGGAGAGAGATACAAGAGAGAATGGCCTGGCGTTAGTGCAGGAGAGAGACACAAGAGAGAAAGGCCTGGCGTTAGTGCATGGAGAGAGATACAAGAGAGAAAGGCCTGGCGTTAGTGCAGGAGAGAGATACAAGAGAGAATGGCCTGGTGTTAGGGCAGGAGAGAGATACAAGAGAGAAAGGCCTGGCGTTAGTGCATGAGAGAGAATACAAGAGAGAAAGGCCTGGTGTTAGTGCGAGAGAGACACAAGAGAGAAAGGCCTGGCGTTAGTGCATGGAGAGAGATACAAGAGAGAAAGGCCTGGCGTGTGCAGGAGAGAGATACAAGAAGAAAGGCCTGCGTGTTAGTGCAGGAGAGAGATACAAGAGAGAAAGGCCTGCGTTAGTGCAAGAGAGAGATACAAGAGAGAAAGGCCTGGCGTAGTGCAGGAGAGAGATACAAGAGAGAAAGGCCTGGTTAGTGCAGGAGAGAGATACAAGAGAGAAGGCCTGGCGTTAGTGCAGGAGAGAGATACAAGAGAGAATCGCCTGGTGTTAGTGCATGGAGAGAGATACAAGAGAGAAAGGCCTGGCGTTAGTGCATGGAGAGAGATACAAGAGAGAAAGGCCTGGCGTTAGTGCATGGAGAGAGATACAAGAGGAGAAGGCCTGGCGTAGTGCAGGAGAGAGATACAAGAGAGAAAGGCCTGGCGTTAGTGCATGGAGAGAGATACAAAAGAGAATGGCCTGGCGTTAGTGCAGGAGAGAGACACAAGAGAGAAAGGCCTGGCGTTAGTGCAGGAGAGAGATACAAGAGAGAAAGGCCTGGTGTTAGTGCAGGAGAGAGACACAAGAGAGAAAGGCCTGGCGTTAGTGCAGGAGAGAGACACACGAGAGAAAGGCCTGGCGTTAGTGCAGGAGAGAGATACAAGAGAGAAAGGCCTGGTGTTAGTGCAGGAGAGAGAGACACAAGAGGAAAGGCCTGGCGTTAGTGCAGGAGAGAGAAACAAAGAAGAAAGGCCTGGCGTTAGTGCAGGAGAGAGACACAAGAGAGAAAGGCCTGGCGTTAGTGCATGGGAGAGATACAAGAGAGAATGGCCTGGCGTTAGTGATGGGAGAGATACAAGAGAGAAAGGCCTGGTGGTTAGTGCAGGAGAGAGATACAAGAGAGAAAGGCCTGGCGTTAGTGCAGGAGAGAGACACAAGAGAGAAAGGCCTGGCGTTAGTGCAGGAGAGAGATACAAGAGAGAAAGGCCTGGTGTAAGTGCAGGAGAGAGACACAAGAGAGAAAGGCCTGGCGTTAGTGCAGGAGAGAGACACACGAGAGAAAGGCCTGGCGTTAGTGCAGGAGAGAGATACAAGAGAAAGGCCTGTGTTAGTGCAGAGAGGAGAAGAGACACAAGAGAGAAAGGCCGGCGTTAGTGCAGGAGAGAGGACACAAGAGAGAAAGGCCTGGCGTTAGTGCAGGAGAGAGACACAAGAGAGAAAGGCCTGGCGTTAGTGCATGGAGAGAGATACAAGAGAGAAAGGCCTGGCGTTAGTGCATGGAGAGAGATACAAGAGAGAAAGGCCTGGTGTTAGTGCAGGAGAGAGACACAAGAGAGAAAGGCCTGGCGTTAGTGCAGGAGAGAGATACAAGAGAGAAAGGCCTGGCGTTAGTGCAGGAGAGAGATACAAGAGAGAATCGCCTGGTGTTAGTGCATGGAGAGAGATACGAGAGAGAAAGGCCTGGCGTAGTGCATGGAGAGAGATACAAGAGAGAAGGCGGCGTTAGTGCAGGAGAGAATACAAGAGAGAAAAGGCCTGGGTTAGTGCAGGAGAGAGATACAAGAGAGAATGGCCTGGCGTTAGTGCATGGAGAGAGATACAAGAGAGAAGGCCTGGCGTGTGCATGGAGAGAGTAGAGATACAAGAGGAAAGGAATGGCGTTAGTGCAGGAGAGAGATACAGAGAGAAAGGCCTGGCGTTAGTGCAGGAGAGAGATACAAGAGAGAATGGCCTGGCGTTAGTGCAGGAGAGAGATACAAAGAAGATGGCTGGCGTTAGGTGCATGGAGAGAGATACAAGAGAGAAAGGAATGGCGTTAGTGCAGGGGAGAGATACAAGAGAGAAAGGCCTGGCTGTTAGTGCAGGAGAGAGACAAGAGAGAAAGGCTGGCGTTAGTGCAGGAGAGAGATACACAAAAAGAATGGCCTGCGTTAGTGCAGGAGAGAGGACACAAGAGAGAAAGCCTGGCGTTAGTGCATGGAGAGAGGATACAAGAGAGAAGGCCTGGCGTTAGTGGCATGGAGAGAGACACAAAGAGAGAAAGGCCTGGCGTTAGTGCATGGAGAGAGATACAAGAGAGAAAGGCTGGCGTTAGTGCAGGAGGAGAGAGCACAGAGAGAGAAGCAGTGGGGACAAACTGCACAGAACAAAAATTTAGTGATGAGTCCAAGTTCCAAAACAAACCCAGTTTCTAATATTGAGAAACTTGTACGTACCTGCACTTGTTAGGAGCGTTCCTACCACCTAAGAGATCCAGTGCTACAATCACCTCCGTAGTGTCCTATCTCCCAATAGGTATGTAATTGGCACAAGAAACAGGAATATCCCCAGCACGGAGGCAGGCGACCGGACTCGTAGTATATATGTAAAATTCAATACTTTATTCCATCATGTTAAAAGCATACATGCAGGGTCCAAACAGATTTAACTAGGAGGCACACACACAAGCTCCGCCCCAGTTTCTAATATGAACTGCCGGTTCTGAAAATCTGTGTACAAAAACTGAAAACTGCGATCGTATATTGGAAATTGCAATCAAAAATTCTTAATATTCCTAATCAATTGGTTTTGTATCAGATTTTCAGAAGCCCAATAGATTCGAAATCAGCTAGCGTTTGCCGCAGCGCCAAGCAGGTAGATCGTTATCCTTTACCATTAAAAATGGTGCTAATTTTGCCCAACCAATCAGATCTTAATTAACATTTGAAAGCTAACATCTGATTGGTTGGGGCAAATTTAGCACCCTTTTTAACCATAAGAACTTTATTGAATCTCCTTGTAGTTTTTTTTAATTGTCCATTAATGGAAACTATACATTCTTCCCAACTATCACGGTACCATTTTTGTTGATCTGTCCCCTTTCTTTAGAATCCAATCTGAGGCATCTTACATTTCGCGTCAATCAAATTCCTTAGTATCATAAACTCTTGTGGATAGTTTTGCTGTAGCTGGGATGGTGACAGTTTGTACTTAAACAGCATGGTGGGAATTTCCCACTCCCAATGCTACTCATAGGGATTACTGAGCCTGCTTGCCCTCAAAGAGAGTCAGATAGTCTGTCAGGGGGTGGCGGGGATAAGCATGAGCAAAACAAGTACTGGATTGAAGTCATGCAGCAACACAAACATTAGTGCTGATTACATTCAGTATATTGAAATGAGGCAACATCAATTTTTCAGTTGAACAATTGTTTAAATTCCTTAAAATGCACTTAATTTACACTTCCTTAAAATTCCTTAATTATACAGGTAGACAAAAAATTGGATTAAGTCCTGGTTTTGATTGGACATATACCGTAATATCTGATGGAAACAGTACTAGTAAAATGCCTTTTGCAAAAATATATTTTTTGATGTCTGTTTTATTCAATTTTGCAAAGGGAATTTATTTTTCTAGCGTTATATATTGTTTATGTATCCGCAAAGTCTTAATATTGTTGTTTTTATTTGTTTAGTTTGTAAACAGACTACACCTGAACACACCAGCAGCATCAAAAAATCAACACTCAGAAGAGAATGCTGGGAAATACTAATGTTCCAGATGCAATGTCAGTAATAGCCAATGTGTATAGTTTGGGAACCACAGTTATAATTAAATTGTAGCCAGTCTCTTAGCAGTGAAAAAACTGAGGTGTAGGGTGATCTAATGGTGCGTTAGAATCATAGTTTTAACTAAAGCTATCTATACACACGGCCATATTTTTCTGACCAGAGTTACAAGGATGAAACAATCATAAATCTGTTAGGAAGAACCCACCTTGCGACGATCTTCAATAGATGTAAGCTGTAGCAGATACTGTAGATTCCTATTAGTAGGCAGGTATCCACAGACTTAGGCTACGTTCAAACTAGAAACAGAACAAAACGGACCACAAACGGACAGTCCATGTTTGTCCATTTTGGTCTATTTTTAGAGCTAGATCTTTTTATCAAAACGCGTCCATTTCCGGAAAGAAATGCATTCAGCAGTACTTTTTTTTTAAAGGACCGGGTCAATCTGATTCATTAAAAAAACGAACCGCAACGGACAGAAACTGATCTAGTGTGAACAGACCCTAAGGCTGGGGACAAAACATGCAATTTTTCGTCCTGATGACCGTTACGAATCACTGTCAGTCAAAATCAAAAGTAGCCATGACTGACTTTGCGTTCCATAGGGGACTATATAAAAATGTTCATGGTGGGTACCCAGTTGAGAAATTTGTCACACAAAGTTCTAATCTATTTAATTTTAATGCTTATAATAGAATTTTGCCACATATCTAATTAAACCCAACAAATCAATAGAGTTATCTTAAACAGCAGCTATCCATCACAAAGTTTGAGCCGTTTTTTACAGATGCAGTTCCCTTATCTCCACTTTTCAGTATTTTGTTGCAGAGGAGGTTTAGATGTGGCATAGATGACTCAAAACTGAAACTTCAAACGCCTTTTGTATATAAGATATTTATCAAGAGACCTGTCATTCAAGTCATGAGATTTGCATCGTAAGAGAAGAGAAGAGGAAATGCTTCTTTACAGCAGATATTTTTCAGGTACAGGTAAAAACCTTGTGTATTATACTGTATTTTTCAATCCTTAAAGGGCAACTAAAGCCACAGAACAACACCTGAACCAGAAGGCCAAACACCTTGTATAAACCCTGTAATCTGTGTCTTACTCTCATTTGATACAGGCGTGGGAAATTTACCATAAAAACATATGGTTTGTGCTATACTTCTCCGCTTCTAGTATCGACAGTTTGGTCAACGACCATTATGTTCTGCACATGCTCAGTCCTTAGCTATGGTACAAACTTGTTACAGTTGGTCACACCCATTAATAATCTCTAGCCAATCCTTTTACAGGACAGATAAAGAAAGGAGGCATGTGAATGAGGTCAGGAGGTGTGGTCTGACACTGCACATACACCACAGATACTTCATCCAGTTCTTACAGGCTTTTGATTTACTTACAGAGTTTAAAAAGGCATTTTAAGTTATTTGTGTTTTTAGGGGGGGTGTTTTCAGATTCTGGATTATATAAAATTGGGTTTAGTCTCCTTTAAGGGCATGGCCACACTGCAACGCAAACGCATTGCACCGGAATCGCATGCCATTTCATGTGCGATTTCGGTGCGTTTGCACATGCAGTGGAATGCATTTTCGGTGCGTTGTTGCGTTTTCATGATCTGAAAAAACGCACAAAAACGCATCAGTGTGGCCTAGCCCTTAAATTGTGTGTGAGAGAGAGATCCTTTCTAAGACCTCCAACGTGTTTTTATATTTCAACAAGAATCTAGTTGGATTTTGGAATCATCATTAATTACATTTGTGTTATTTTAGTTTCTGCCAATGCAATTTAACATCACCTCAAGCTTTATATGTACATAATAGTCAATGGGATATACAACTTGAAAAAAATGTCACAAAAGATGTTAATAAAGGGGAGAGCTATATTGGGTTCTCTACTCTAAATTAGTGTAAATACCAAGCTAACCAATGTCATATGTGGTTAATGTGGGTTTGCATTGATGGTGCATGCCTGTACTACTTACAGTATTATGCTCCCAGTTATGCTATGGTTACATTCTAGATCCCGTATAGAGCTGGCCGAACTTCGAAAGTTCGGTCCATTTTCGAACTATAGGAAAGTTCGAAAACGGACCATTAAAGTCAATGGGGGTCTAATAGTTCGAAAAGTTCAAGGAAATACAATTAAAATATCAATGGTAACTTAATGTAAATGGTGTGGGATCTGGAAATGGTCTGGGGAACATGTTCGAATATCCAGGACTTTTGAAAAATCGATTTTACTCTCACGAGTGCTACTTTCGAGTTCTCGCGATCGAACATTCAATAACTATCCCATGAACGACTCGCAGATTCGATAATTCGATATTTCTCGCGTATAGGTATAATAGACATTTTACTGCATATTCGATATTTGATATTACTCGCGTATAGGTATAATGACATTTTACTCGCGGATTCGATATTCATATTTACTCTGTATTGTTAAAATAGACATTTTACTCGCGGATTCGATAATCAAATACTCGCGATTGGTATAATAGACATTTTACTCGCGGATTCGATATTGATATTTTTCTCGCATATAGGTATAATAGACATTTTACTCGCATATTCGATATTTGACATTTACTCGCGTATAGGTATAATAGACATTTTACTCGCGGATTCGATTTCAATATTACTCTCGTATTGTTTATATAGACATTTTACTCGCAAGATTCGATAATTCAATATTTACTCGCGTATTGGATAATAGACATTTAAATCGATATTCGCACGCCTCAAAGGTTCGAAATTCGATAATTATCGAAAGTCCAAGAAAATATGAAATGCGGGATAGTTCGAGAGTCCGAGTCCGTTTGAACTTGAATAGTTCGGCTCAAACTCAGGTTCGAGTTCAAGTTCTAGTCCATCTCTAATCCGGTAGTGTAATAACAGATGTAATAGTGCATTGTTGGGGAGCAATGAAATATTTTTTAATTTGCTTTGCTAACCTTTCTGTTCCCACGATGCACTTATTACATCTGTTATTACACTACGGGATTAGAGATGGACTAGAACTTGAACTCGAACCTGAGTTTGAGCCGAACTATTCAAGTTCAAACGGACTCGGACTTCTCGAACTATCCCGGCATTTCGATATTTTCTGGACTTTCGATAATTATCGAATGTTCGAACCTTTGAGGCGTGCGAATATGCGAGTTAAATGTCTATTATACCAATACGCGAGTAAATATTGAATTATCGAATCTGCGAGTAAAATGTCTATTATAACAATACGAGAGTAAATATTGAATATCGAATCCGCGAGTAAAATGTCTATTATACCTATACGCGAGTAAATGTCAAATATCGAATATGCGAGTAAAATGTCTATTATACCTATATGCGAGAAAATATCGAATTATCGAATCCGCGAGTAAAATGTCTATTATACCAATGCGCGAGTAAATATTGAATTATCGAATCCGCGAGTAAAATGTCTATTTTAACAATACGAGAGTAAATATTGAATATCGAATCCGCGAGTAAAATGTCTATTATACCTATACGCGAGTAAATATCAAATATCGAATATGCGAGTAAAATGTCTATTATACCTATACGCGAGAAAATATCGAATTATCGAATCTGCGAGTCGTTCATGGGATAGTTATTGAATGTTCGATCGCGAGAACTCGAAAGTAGCACTCGTGAGAGTAAAATCGATTTTTCAAAAGTCCTGGATATTCGAACATGTTCCCCAGACCATTTCCCAGATCCCACAGCCATTTACATTAAGTTACCATTGATATTTTAATTGTATTTCCTTTGAACTTTTCGAACTATTAGACCCCCATTGACTTTAATGGGTCCGTTTTCGAACTTTCCATATAGTTCGAAAATGGACCGAACTTTCGGAAGTTCGGCCAGCTCTATACGGGATCTTAGAATGTAACCATAGCATAACATGGTAGCATAATACTGTAAGTAGTACAGGCATTGCACCATCAATGCAAATCCCACATTAACCACATATGACATTGGTTAGCTTGGTATTTACACTAATTTAGAGTAGAGAACCCAATATAGTATCTCCCCCTTTATTAACATCTTTGGTGACATTTTTTTCAAGTGGTATATTCCATTGACTATTATTGTACATATAAAGCTTGAGGTGATGTTAAATTGCATTAGGCAGAAACTAAAATAACACAAATGTAATTAAATGATGATTCCAAAATCCAACTAGAATTCTTGTTGAAATATAAAAACACGTTGGAGGTCTATAGAAAAGGATCTCTCTCTCACACACAATTTAAGGGCTAGGCCACACTGCTGCGTTTTTGTGCGTTTTTTTCAGATCATTGAAAACGCAACAACGCACCGAAAATGCATTCCACTGCATGTGCAAACGCAACGAAATCGCACATGAAATGGCATGCGATTCCGTGTGCAATTGCGTTTGCGTTGCAGTGTGGCCATGCCCTTAAAGGAGACTAAACCCAATTTTATATAATCCAGAATCTGAAAACACCCCCCCTAAAAACACCAATAAACTATAAAAATGCCACTTTAGTAAACTCTGTTAAGTAAATCAAAAGCCTGTTAAGAACTGGTGAAGTATCTGTGTGTATGTGCAGTGTCAGACCACACCTCCTGACCTCAGTCACATGCCTCCTTTCTTATCTGTCCTGTAAAAGGATTGGCTAGAGATTATTAATGGGTGTGACCAACTGTACCAAGTTTGTACCATAGCTAGGACTGAGCATGTGCAGAAATAATGGTCGTTGACCAAACTGTCTGATACTAGAATGCTGAGAAGTATAGCACAAACCATATGTTATTTAGGTAAATTTCCCAGCGCCTGTATCAAATGAGAGGTAAGACACAGATTACAGGGTTTATATCAAGGTGTTCGCCTTCTGGTTCAGTGTTGTTCTGTGGCTTTAGTTGCCCTTTAAGGATTGAAAAAATACAGTATAATACAGCAAGGTTTTTACCTGTACCTGAAAAATATCTGCTTGTAAGAAGCATTTTCTCTTCTCTTCTCTTACGATGCAAATCTCATGACATTGAATGACAGGTCTCTTGATAAAAATCTTATATACAAAGGCGTTTGAAGTTTCAGTTTTGAGTCATCTATGCCACATCTAAAAGCCTCCTCTGCAACAAAAATACTGAAAAGTGGCAAAGTGGAGATAAGGGAACTGCATCTGTAAAAAACGGCTCAAAACTTTGTGATGGATAGCTGCTCTTTGAAGATAACTCTATTGATTTGTTGGGTTTAATTAGATATGTGGCAAATATTCTATTATAAGCATTAAAATTAAATAGATTAAAACTTTGTGGACAAATTTCTCAGACTGGGTACCCACCATGAACATTTTTATACAGTCCCCTATGGAACGCAAAGTCAGTCATGGCTACTTTTGATGTGACTGACAGTGATTCGTGAACGGTCAATCAGGACGAAAAATTGCATGTTGTGTACCCAGCCTTAGGGTCTGTTCACACTAGATCAGTTTCTGTCCGTTGTGGTTCGTTTTTTTAATGAATCAGATTGACCCGGTCCTTTAAAAAAAAAGTACTGCTGAATGCATTTCTTTCCGGAAATGGATGCGTTTTGATAAAAAAATCTAGCTCTAAAATTAGACCAAAATGGACAAAAAACATGGACTGTCCGTTGTGGTCCGTTTTGTTCTGTTTCTAGTTTGAACGTAGCCTAAGTCTGTGGATACCTGCCTACTAATAGGAATCTACAGTATCTGCTACAGCTTACATCTATTGAAGATCGTCGCAAGGTGGGTTCTTCCTAACAGATTTATGATTGTTTCATCCATTGTAAATCTGGTCAGAAAAATATTGGCCTGTGTATAGATAGCTTTAGTTAAAACTATGATTCTAACAGCAACATTATGATCACCCTACACCTCAGTTATTTCACTGCTAAAAGAGACTGGCTACAATTTAATTATAACTGTGGTTCCCAAACTATACACATTGGCTATTACTGACAGTGCATCTGGAACATTAGTATTTTCCCAGCATTCTCTTCTGAGTGTTGATTTTTTGATGCTGCTGGTGTGTTCAGGTGTAGTCTGTTTACAACTAAAAGCAAATAAAAACAACAATATTAAGACTTTGCGGATACATAAACAATATATAACTGCTAGAAAAGATAAATTCCCTTTGCAAAATTGAATAAAACAGACATCAATAAAATATATATTTTTGCAAAAGGCAATTTACTAGTACTGTTCCATCAGATAAACTGTATATGTCCAATCAAAACCAGGAACTTAATCCAATTTATTTGTCTACCTGTATAATTAAGGAATTTTAAGGAAGTGTATAATTAAGTGCATTTTAAGGAATTTAAAGCAATTGTTAACTGAAAAATTGATGTTGCCTCATTTCAATATACTGAATGTAATCAGCACTAATGTTTGTGTTGCTGCATGACTTCAATCCAGTACTTGTTTTGCTCATGCTTATCCCGCCAGCCCCCTGACAGACTATCTGACTCTCTTTGAGGGCAAGCAGGCTCAGTAATCCCTATGAAGTAGCATTGGGAGTGGGAAATTCCCACCATGCTGTTTAAGTACAAACTGTCACCATCCCAGCTACAGCAAAACTATACACAAGAGTTTATGATACTAAGGAATTTGATTGACAGCTGAAATGTAAGATGCCTCAGATTGGATATCTAAAGAAAGGGGACAGATCAACAAAAAATGGTACAGTGATAGTTGGGAAGAATTATAGTTTCCATTAATGGACAATTAAAAAAAACTACAAGGAGATTCAATAAAAGTTCTTATGGTTAAAAATGGTGCTAAATTTGCCCCAACCAATCAGATGTTAGCTTTCAAATGTTAATTAAGATCTGATTGGTTGGGGCAAAATTAGCACCATTTTTAATGGTAAAGGATAACGATCTACCTGCTGGCGCTGCGGCAACGCTAGCTGATTTACGAATCTATTGGGCTTCTGAAAATCTGATACAAAACCAATTGATTAGGAATATTAAGAATTTTTGACTGCAATTTCCAAATATACGATCGCAGTTTTCAGTTTTTGTACACAGATTTTCAGAACCGGCAGTTCATATTAGAAACTGGGGCGGAGCTTGTGTGTGTGCCTCCTAGTTAAATCTGTTTGGACCCTGCATGGTATGCTTTTAACATGATGGAATAAAGTATTGAATTTTACATATATACTACGAGTCCGGTCGCCTGCCTCCGTGCTGGGGATATTCCCTGTTTCTTGTGCCAATTACATACCTATTGGGAGATAGGACACTACGGGAGGTGATTGTAGCACTGGATCTCTTGGGTGGTGGAGGACGCTCCTAACACGTGCAGGTACGTACAAGTTTCTCAATATTAGAAACTGGGTTTGTTTTGGAACTTGGACTCATCACAAAATTTTTTGTTCTGTGCAGATTTGTCCCACTGATTCTCTCTTGTGTCTCTCTCCTGCACTAACGCCAGGCCTTCTTCTTGTATCTCTCTCCATGCACTAACGCCAGGCCTTTCTCTCTTGTATCTCTCTCCTGCACTAACGCCAGGCCTTTCTCTCTTGTATCTCTCTCCTGCACTAACACCAGGCCATTTTCTCTTGTATTTCTCTCCTGCACTAACGCCAGGCCTTTCTCTCTTGTATCTCTCTCCTGCACTAACGCCAGGCCTTTCTCTCTTGTATCTCTCTCCTGCACTAACGCCAGGCCTTTCTCTTTGTATCTCTCTCCTGCACTACGCCAGGCCTTCTCTTTGTATTCTCCCGCACTAACCCAGGCCATTCTTCTTGTTCTCTCCCTCCTGCACTAACGCCAGGCCTTCTTTCTCTCTTGTATCTCTCTCGCACTAACGCAGGCCTTCTCTCTTGTATCTCTCTCCTGCACTAACGCCAGGCCTTTCTCTCTTGTATCTCTCTCCATGCACTAACGCCAGGCCTTTCTCTCTTGTATCTCTCTCCTGCACTAACGCCAGGCCTTTCTCTCTTGTATCTCTCTCCTGCACTAAACGCCTTCTCTCTTGTATCTCTCCTGCACTAACGCCAGGCCTTTCTCTCTTGTATCTCTCTCTGCACTAACGCAGGCCTTTCTCCTTGTATCTCTCTCCTGCACTAACGCCAGGCCTTTCTCTTGTATCTCTCTCCTGCACACAGCCAGGCCTTCTCTTTGTATTCTCTCCTGCACTAACACCAGGCCATTTCTCTTGTATCTCTCCTGCACTAACGCAGGCCTTTCTCTCTTGTATCTCTCTCCTGCACTACGCCAGGCCTTTCTCTTGTGTCTCTTCTGCACTAAACCAGGCCTTCTCTCTTGTATCTCTCTCCTGCATAACCAGGCCTTTCTTCTTGTGTCTCTTCTCTGCACTAACGCCAGGCCTTTCTCTCTTGTACTTCTCCTGCCTAACGCCAGGCCTTTCTCTCTTGTATCTCTCCTGCACTAACACCAGGCCATTCTCTCTGTTTCTCTCTGCACTAACGCCAGGCTCTCTTGTATCTCTCTCCTGCACTAACGCCAGGCCTTTCTCTCTGTATTCTCTTCCTGCACTAACGCCAGGCCTTTCTCTTGATCTCTCTCATGCACTAACGCCAGGCCTTTCTCTCTTGTATTTCTCTCCTGACCTAACGCCAGGCCTTTCTTCTCTGTATCTCTCTCCTGCACTAACACCAGGCCTTCTCTCTTGTATCTCTCTCCTGCACTAAAGCCAGGCCTTTTCTCTTGTATCTCTCTCCTGCACTAACGCCAGGCCTTTCTCTCTGTATCTCTCTCCTGCACTAACGCCAGGCCTTCTCTCTTGATCTCTCTCCTGCACTAACGCCAGGCCTTTCTCTCTTGTCTCTCTTACCTGCACTACCCAGGCCTTTCTCTCTTGTATCTCTCTCATGCACTAACGCCAGGCCTTCTCTCTGTGTCTCTCTCCTGCACTAACGCAGGCCCTTCTCTCTTGTATCTCTCTCCATGCACTAACGCCAGGCCTTCTCTCTTGTACTCTCTCCTGCACTAACGCCAGGCCTTTCTTTCTTGTTCTCTCTCGCACTAACGCCAGGCCTTTCTCTCTGTATCTCTCTCCATGCACTAACGCCAGGCCTTTCTCCTTGTATCTCTTCCTGCACTAACGCCAGGCCTTCTCTCTTTGTATCTCTCCCTGCACTAAAGCCAGGCCTTCTCTCTTGTATCTCTCTCATGCACTAACGCCAGGCCTTTCTCTCTTGTATCTCTCATGCACTAACGCCAGGCCTTCTCTCTTGTATCTCTCTCTGCAATAAGCCAGGCTTTCTCTCTGTATCCTCCTCTGCACTAACGCCAGGCCTTTCTCTCTTGTATCTCTCTCATGCACTAACACCAGCGTTCTCTCTTGTATCTCTCTCCTGCACTAACGCCAGGCCTTCTCTTCTTGTCTCTCTCTCCTGCACTAACGCCAGGCCTTTCTCTCTTGTATCTCTCTCCTGCACTAACGCAGGCTTCTCTCTTGTACTCTCTCCTGCACTAACGCAGGCCTTTCTTCTTGTATCTCTCTCCTGCACTAACGCCAGGCCTTTCTTCTGTATCTCTCTTGCACTAACGCAGCCCTTCTTCTGTATCTTCTCTGCACATAACGCCCGGCCTTTCTTTGTATCTCTCTCCATGCACTAAGCCAGGCCTTTTCTCCTTGTATCTCTCTCATGCACTAACCCAGGCCTTTCTCTTGTGTCTCTCTGCACTAACGCCAGGCCTCTCTCTTGTATCTCTCTCCTGCACTAACGCAGGCCTTTCTCTCTGTATCTTCTCCATGCACTAACGCCAGGCCTTCTCTTTGTATCTCTCTCCATGCACTAACGCCAGGCCTTTCTCCTTGTATCTCTTTCCTGCACTAAAAGCCAGGCCTTCTCTCTTGTATCTCTCTCCTGCACTAACACAGGCGATTTCTCTGGATCTCTCTCCTGCACTAACGCCAGGCCTTTCTCTCTTGTATCTCTCTCCATGCACTAACGCCAGGCCTTCTCTCTGTATCTCTCTCCATGCACTAACACCAGGCTTTCTCTCTTGTATCTCTCTCCTGCACAACGCCGGCTTTCTCTCTGTATCTCTCTCTGCCCTAATGCCAGGCCATTCTCTCTTGTATCTCTCTCCTGCACTAACGCCAGGCCTTTCTTCTTGACTCTGCTATTCTCCCTCATGCACTAACACCAGGCGATTCTTTCTGTATCTCTCTCCTGCACTAACGCAGCCTTTTCTCTTGTATCTCTCTCCTGCCCTAATCGCCAGGCTTTCTCTCTTGTATCTCCTCTCCGCACTAACGCAGCCGTTCTCTCTTGTATCTCTCTCTTGCACTAACGCCAGGCCTTTCTCTCTTGTATCTCTCTCCTGCACTAACGCCAGGCCTTTCTCTCTTGTATCTCTCTCCTACACTAACGCCAGGCCTTTCTCTCTTGTATCTCTCTCCATGCACTAACGCCAGGCCTTTCTCTCTTGTGTCAATCTCCTGCACTAACACCAGGCCTTTCTCTCTTGTATCTCTCTCCATGCACTAACGCCAGGCCTTTCTCTCTTGTATCTCTCTCCATGCACTAACACCAGGCGATTCTCTCTTGTATCTCTCTCCTGCACTAACGCCAGGCCTTTCTCTCTTGTATCTCTCTCCTGCAGGGCATGTGCAGCTGGGTAATGCAAAGAATTATCTATTCATTATGTGACAAAGCCACGAGTATTGTGTAGTGATCAAGTCAATGTTCTCATTGCATAGTTATTTCAGGATTCATCAATATGGTTATTAATAACCAGGCATTTCCTGTTTTAGCATTGCCAACAAGCCATCAGATTTCAAAGGATCCTTTTGTATTTTCCACTGTGAAGAAAAATGTTAAATGTCGCTGGTACCTTAGTGCTCATCTAGGAAAACTGCATAAAGCTATTCGTATTTCTGAATATTATGTCCCTAATCACTGCTAGAAAGCAAAATCACTTGGACATTTCATCCTTATGTAGATTGGCACCAGATTCCCTTCTGATTGACATTGTAGTTTTGCATTTGCACATTAAAACCTAAAGGACTTCCCGATGACTCACAGTGTTCAGCAAATACACTGAAATGCTCAGATGATCATCCACTTCCCCTTTATGCTGTGGTAGCTGTTCTCTCAGTTTGCAAGAGGCCACAAAGAGTGATTGCCTTCCTGGACAGTATATTATTGACAGTAATTAGCATAACCATAAACTTCATAAAGAGATATTAGACTTATTCAATAAGAAGTGCAAGATTTTGTCTGTGTTGTTAATATGCAGCAACCAATCAGATTAATGCTACAGATTAAGAGTACGGGTGCAATTTTGCATCTCATATTGAATAAGTCTGATAAGAGTTTTTGGAACCTTTTTTAGATAATTTGATTAATTTGCGAAAGACCAACCATTCCTGTGTATGAATGATTCTATCTATCAAATGTGCATTGGTACCTGTGGGCTAGTTTCTATCTAGGGAAAGGTCTTTCATCTAAGTAAATTCCATGTCTGTTGGTTATAGTATAAAAGTATATGGAGCAACCGATGTTTCATGGCATGGCTACGATCTAGTATACAAGTATATGATGCAACCAATGAATCACGCAACCTTAAAGGGGAACTGTGGTCCAAAAATGACTTTAGGTAAATTGATAGGAATTGCTCCCCTGAGAATTTTTGCAATTTATTTCCATTGTTTATTTTGCATAGTTTTGAAGATATTTACATTTTTGCGTGTGCCACCAGGTCCCTTGCACTTTCTGCTCTGAAACTGTCAGTCAATCTGTCCTGTGTCTCTTCCTCCCCTTTGCAGCCCCCTGGTCCCTCCCACTCATGGACCCCATGGTCCCTCCAGTTGCAGGCCCCCCATGGCCTATTATCTTACAGACCCATGTGACCCCGCCCACTCACGGGTGCCGTGGCCCTGCCCACTCGCGGATGCCGTGGGTTACTCAGACCCCCACCCCCCTACAGAAAACTCTTTGGAAACAGTCCTTTCAGGCAGAGTGAGAACTCTGCCTGAAAAGGCTGTTTTCACACAGTGAAAGAGAAGGGCTGTAGATTCCCTTACCTTCTCTGTCAGGACTTTGCACATCAGAGAGAAGGATGGACTTCCTGTCTCCCTCACACACTGAGGGAGTCTGAGGCTGTGCTCGCCGGCGAGACTGAGCAGGAGAAGCCTTAGGAATGTCACATGTCAGCCTCCCACCCATTAACTTTCTGGTCAGTCATTTCTTTATATCTTGGGCTGTGGACCACATAGAGAGGTGGTCTAGGTCCTTTGTCAATTGTTCACATAGGACCTAGACTGTCCTAGACTTTCATCGGTCTAGGACATCGGGGCAACCTGTGACTATAGAGGTTGTGTACGTATCTGGAATGTTATATATTCTGCAGAGTAGACCAGGGTTTCTCAAAAGATGTGTTGGGGCACACTGGTGGGACTTCAAAGAGCCAGAGGTGTGCCTCAAAATTTTAGTAGTGGAAATATTTTCACCAGTATAACATTTTAGTTATTATACAGTATACATAAAATATTTTTCATAATAATATTTCAACACAGTCAATAGTGTAATTTTACACTACATTGATTGGAATACAATATACACTGTAAAGTACATAAAATATGGGTAATTACAACTTAAAATCCAACATTAAGAACGAGAAAAGTTTGCATTGCCAAGTGCGCCATGGTCTAAAAAAGTTTGAGAACCATTGGATTAGATTAGTGGTATTTAGTTAGTAGTATTGCTCGGGTGCCAATTACTAAAATGTTAATGTGTCAGAATGTATTCTATGAAATTCTAGTAGATAGTGGAAGCTTCCCATCTGCATTCAGCAGCATTATGGGGGGAGGGAGGGGGGATGCTCTTGTGTAGTTACACTGGCTAGAAAATTGCAGAATAAAACAGAAATTCGTCAGTTTGTTAGTTTTCTAATTATTGTTCACAGAGGGTCATTCATATTATAAAAATCCCCTGTTTAATTTAGTTGTCCTTTAACAAAAAATGCATTAAAAGGCAAGCTGTGTTCATTTCTATTACTGTGAATTTCTCAGTACAGGGTATTGAAAGGCCATCCAGCATCTGATTCACTGATGTGTTTATATGCACATCATTATTAAGCTATTTATTAGAAGATAACAGAGGAAGCCCAGTGTAGGAGGACCAGGTATTTTTAATCTATCAGTTTCTGTGCCCGGGAGGGGATGGTTCCAAGTTGTACCTGAAGGTGAACTGATAGAACTTCAATTACATCCTGTTAAATCCAATGAACCGTACACAAGGAGATACAAAGAGAAGCAATGTTTTATATTGTAACAGTCCAATTAATGCACAATGCCTGTGTGGTTGCACAAGGTGTACCACTGTGTATGTGTGGGGGGCTACTAGCACTGTAAGTAAAAGGCAGGAGAGGCGTGAGTGATAGTGCTTAGTCTCTCTTGATAAGGGGACGTTATTAAAATACATTCAAGTTTACAAGGTTTCCTGTTTTAAAATTTTTTTTTAACAGTTTTGTAGACCTTGGGCCAAACTGCACGAAGGGCCCCATCCTTCATCCTGGCGGGGAAAATGTCTTAAAGCCTTTTACTGTATCATCTAGAGCCAGTTGTAGGTGTTCCGTGTTATACTTCCTGCTTATAATTTGTATCTCCAGTTAATGCAGTTTCCCACATCAGTTTAAAATTCACAATTACCCACTAAGTGAAATATGTAAAATAATATGGTGGCTATAGAATAAGCTGCATACAATACATGTACCATTTATACAGCCCAGCCTACTTCCAACGTTTATATATTAGCTTGTTCAATACAGTGAAAGTAAAGATTGTTGGTCCCTCACAAATAGACAGCACCCCATAAAGGGTGTAGAGTCTACTGTCTATTTGCATATTGTCAGGATGCACCCGGTGTCACATTTTGATGTGATAGCGCATCAGGGACCCTAGACCTTTTGACTTCTGCATATGAGCCCAATACACCGATGTGGGGATCCATCCCTGGATATAATATGCTCCTTTAATTTTACAGCATTTGGTTCTAAATGGGCAGAAAAACAATACTAATATATATGTGGAAGATTATCAGTTTAAAACTCTACTTAACTTAGCAGATCTGCACACACAGGTGAAAATAAAACACACACAAGGTGAAATACAGGCACCATGGTATGTAGTGCACCAAATGTAATTATGTAATTAAACATCCATGCAGATAATCTATACATGTACATAGCTATGGGGAACATTGCAGAAACAGTCCAGTTCATACCTTTAACCAGATACAGAAAATAATATTTCTTCTTGTATATATTCATTTTACTGATCTTTTACCATGTGTTGTTGTATTTCTGTTTACATGGAAGGGGTGCATACCTGCAACATTCCTTTTAAATGATAGCATTTTATTCAAGGTTTAATTAGCCAGTTAGGAATGTCAGATACAATTTGCCTGAGATGAGATTTTTAACATAGTTCCACATGATTTGTATTTTTCTCTATTTTTACTAAGACTCACCATTTAGAGGAGAATGTGGCCACGTGGCCAGTAATCTTTATAGCACACACACAGTATTACTAACTGGTCAACTATACTGAAAGATACAAGATAATAATACTACTCTTAGTACATAACCATATAATGACTGCGATAAAAGGACACTATTGGTCATTAAAGATGGACCCAAACTCAGTTCCTAAGCGGATTTCACGGACACGCCGGAAATCCCCCGAATTCTGACTTTTTGGATTTTTTTCCGAACACCAGAACTGTTTTCAATAATTAATATATAATATAATAATAATCATTAATTTAAAAATCTAAAAATGTCATATATTTCTAGAAATTCGTCAATTTGCTACATTTCTAGAAATCTCAAAAATACTAAGCAAAATGCCAAAACAGGAACCGGTACTGGACGCTGTTTTTTAAGAAAAGATTTTCGCCATTGATACGTGTTCCCCAGGCCATTTCCAAGTCTCCCTTTTGCTATTTATACCTAAATTTTAGGCAGAACTTTTGGATTTTTTAACACCCATTTTAGGATTTTTTTGAGAATCTGTGAATCTGCAAGCGGAACATATTTCAGTGACTTTGCCCATCCTTACTGGTCATTACTGCTAGGGATATTTTATAAATATCACCCATGGATAGTTATATAGGGCTTAGCTACCAGCTGGTGGGACTTTTCATTATTGTTATATATTTTAGCAATACAGGTGGCTTCCCCCCCAAAAAAACCCACATACATCAGTTTTCTATTGCAAATATTTTATTGGAAATCTGTTTTCCTGGTAGCCAGTATCTTGTAGGTTTAGAGGTTAAATAGACTAGAGATAGAGGTGATTCATTAGGTTCTGCAGGTAGAGATATCGTATGTGTCTGGGTACCTGTCTCACTCAGGTTCCTCCTCTCCCTTTTTATCTGATGTATTTTGACTTAGTAAGGAGGAGAATCCTGAAAATTATGTGTTAAGCTTCATCTTTCAAAATAAAGTGTTATTGTAATAGAGTTCTGATAATACTGTATGTGTCATAACATGATACTGTTATGCTTACTAATTCTGTCTTCCTTAACGAACATTACTGTCTTAAGTATAAGGCATCTTCCTCTGTGAATGGGAGTAAATATGCAGTATTAGCTCAACTTCGGAATATTATATATGATATTATCTGGAATATATATAGATTAGAGATCAATGAACTTCAGAAAGTCCAGTATGATTTTTGATGTTTCAAACTTCCGAAAAAGTTAAAAAATTTGAAAATCTGAAATTGACCAATTAAAGACAATGTGGAAATTATTTTTCGAAATAAAATAGGTTAAAATAGCAATGGTAACTTACTGACATGGCTCTAGGACCTGGGAAATGGTCTAGGGAACAAGTACACATATCCAGAACTTGAAATAAGTAACTTCCTTCACCACGTGATACTTCTGATCTTCCACATTCAATATTCAATAATTATCCCAAAAATGCAATGTTTCATTAAAATTCGATGTTTCTCGAATCTGTCTCTGAATCTCTTAAAAGGGGGCGTTTATTATTATACAAATGGAATGTGGCAATGCTTCCTTGTTGCATACCTCAACAAAAGGGGATAAAATTGTAAAAAAAATAAAAAATTCTATCTTTAAAGGGAAAGTTCAGTGGAAAATATCATTATTTTTAAAATTCTTTGTTTATATTATGTATACCTAGTTATTCTATAAATTCTCTTCTTTTTTGAAAAATCAGTTGAATTTATACCCCTTGCTATTATTCCCTGCTGCTGACATTAGTGAGCTGACATTTCAGGTTCTGTAACGGTCCTTCTTCTTCCCAGAATGCACCCTAAAGTGGAATGTTCCTAACAGTCATTTCTACTGTTGAACGGGTCAAACATGCTCAGATCTATACTAAGCAACTGACTCAACCCAGGCGCTGGGTCAAGGTATTGTTGCCAGGCGTCCCTATTTAGAAAAAATCCTGAGTCCTGCAGTCTGGGCTGAAATCCCATCCAGAGACCGGCCCTGGCTGCCCCACCCAATTATACCCACTCACCACATAGTTATGCCCCTGGCCCTGCCCCTAGCCCTGACTTTGTCATGCCCCAGCCCACCCAGTAACCTCACTGTTACATCACGGCAGCCCCTTGGTACTGCTAAAAACAGCTGTCATTAGTAAATTTGAGACGTGTTGCTGGATCATTTCCACAAATTTGATCAGTTTAGAAATTTTGAAAATCCACGAAAATTCGCTAAACTCTAAAGTGCGAAAAGTCCCAAAAGTCAGAGTTTGTTCGAACTCGTAAGATCTGAATTGAACTCGGGTTCAAGTTAAAATTCTAGTCCATCTCTAATAAAGATTTTACAGGAACCCAGGAACTGCATAACATACATAACATTACTTAATATACTTTCAGGGGAATGCAAATCAGTCCATATGCTTACCTTTCACATTCGGATTCCTATACTGTACTAATTCCTTTTTGACTGTTAGTACATTGCAGGATCTTTGAAGGTAAGCATAGCACATAACACTACAGCATACAATGTGCCTCAAATTATTTTACTTTAAGCTTTGCGGTAATTGTGCCAACTAGTAGAGCATAACGTAATTTATTGGGATATGGCATTCAGGTGTCGCACAAAATTGATAAAATGAATGATAACCTGATGTTACACCAGGCAGCATGGGGTTCCCACTGTTACTTTTTCAAATGTGCAAAAGATTCTTTTAAAAATTCTTTGTATTAGTTAAACATCTTATTTACTCTGATTAGCTTCTCATAAGCATTAATAGATATATATCTACATTTAGAGGATTTGCCACATGGGAAGCTCAAAACCGTTCCCAAATAAAATGTTACGCCACATTTAATGGTGCAGAGAAATGCAGCCATCCAAAACAGCTGATCCTGGAATTTTAACCGTATGGAATATTTTTGCAAAGCTTATTTTTATACCTTTGTTTTTCAGTGTTTCAGGCGAGACACAGTTTTACCAATGTATAAAATTATTATCAGTCAAACTATACATTACATACATTTTCTACATATTCTAAAATCCTAAATCCGAAAAGGTTTATATATATATATTTTGGTGACCTTCACGGGATAAAAATTGAATGAGGCACCAAAGGGCATTTTCATGTAGACAAAAAGAGACGCTCCAAGCTAAAAGAGTTTTCTAGCGATATCTAGGGAATTGGTTACTCATGAAGTTAGTCAGACTTAATCAGATTTCAGGATGTAAAAATCGTTGGCTGCAAGGTCATAAGACAAATCCCCCCCCAAGTAGCAAATAGCAGTTTTACATAACTTATTTTGATATTAATTTGTTGAAACCTTTGATGTGAACATTCGTAACCCACCAATTGCCAATTTCAGCAGTAGAATGTTCAAATCAGAAAACCAAGCTTCAAATGAAAAACAATTCTACACAATTCCTATCAGAGTAATTTTATTCTGAATTCGGAAAGTTCTATGTGACTTTATGAACTATTACCTTTCCTTAGAGATGAAACATTTCAGCACCTAATATATAAATACATCTGCAAATATTTCAGAAGTTTCTCAGGAAATCCTTTAAGTCATATTAACATCTTCAGCTTGGTTTCACATAGAATTTCCTGTTCTTTGCACTGAATTGTGTTTCTTTCTTAAACCCAAATCAATAAAAGCAGCACGAGAATGGACAGTGTATATAGAGTGAGGACAGAAATTACATGTTCACTCTTCACATACACATTGGCAACTTTGCAGCTGCAATTTTGTTGTGGAGAAGCACATTTTTTTTTTTTGCATTTAGCAAAGGAAAGGAAATGTTAAAGAAAAAAAAAATCTATACATTAAAAACAATAGCAAGTATATGACATAAAAATAGGAAGACTCCATTTAACTGAAATCCTGTGATTTGGGTAATACAAAGGAAAACTCTGAGAAGTGAGTGATAATAAATTATTCTACATATTCACATTTTGACCTCTTATAATAGAAAAGTCCAGGTGTTTCTTCACTTACAGGAAGAGGTTACAGGATGAATATAGAAATGGGGATTTCTGTCTGTACAGGGTGTGAAATATAATACTGGATGATAAGGGGCATTTACAATATTCTTGGTATCCCATGCTGACCATGGGACCATGGAACGTATACTTTATATCATCTAACACAATGCGTACAATTGTAATCCTGCAACAGTCTGCGCTATAATGTAGATAAAAATAAAAGATACTGCTACTTTTGATTATATTATCTATTTATTTTATTGTATAATGCAAATGTCATTCTTGAAGGTGACAAGTTTATCCTTTTTTTCTCTTGAGCTATTAGTAACGTATTATGTGTGATTTCAGCCATTTAATATAGTAGTTGTAACCTTTACCCTTTTAGTAGCTTTAGAACTACAACTCTCAACAGCAGATGTTAGAAGATTTAGTTTAATAAATGGATGTCTCTACACATTATTCATGCAATATATCAGTTATTTGGTTGTTTTTTCTTCACTGTAGTAAGCCAGAAGGAGCACATAAAATAATCCTTAAAATTCAATTATACTCACCTTCCCCTCACTTCTCTTCCTCCACAGCTGCACAGTACCCAGGATGAGGTTCTAAATTGCTAATTACTCCCCCTGGGTACCTTACTCCTGCAATACTTACTTGAAGTCTCCCTCCATGATCCTTTCTGCTAGAACATAGATAGAACCCTCCCAGGAGTGTTCCATCTCTAACTACTATATATTTACATAGAAATGTGGGTGCTTTCAGGGAAGTAATATCCAGTTAGTGTGGTTAATCTTATTAAGTCCATAACTTTTCAGACTTTGAGCAGCAAACCTGATGCAAAGGTTAATGTTTGTGCTGAATAGTTTCCCGAAACTTAATGCCTACTGTATTGGGGCGTCCAACCCCCACTCGGAGTAACAGCGCAATGCCAATGCAGTGTTCTCCCCAGAATTTTTGTTCCAGCCGGGTGGCATGAAAAAGTAGCCGGGTGGGATGGGACGGGGAAATTTAGTGGTGGGGAAAAGGAAATGTGCACTATTCTTACTAGTTAATTAATATTAATTATTTTCCAATACTTTTAAGGTTTGACGTGCCCTTTAAACTCATGCAGTATAACTACATTGAAAATACTTCATATTCTAAAGGGAATACTGATCAGCCTTGCATCATGCTCATTATTATAGGTCAGGGATGTCTATCCTTCGTCCCACTAGATGCTTGAAAACTAAAACTCACAGCATTCCTTGGTTGCAGAATGCAGGGTGTTGCAGTTTTAAAACATCTGAAGGTAACCCTGATGTAACATGGCAGCACAAGCACATGTGACCCACATACATAGTACGTAGCAGGTTTGCTGTGCCACCTTTTTGTGGCCTTGGGGATTTTGCAGAAAATAGTTAACGTGATAAATAATCTCACTGTTAAAAAGGGTCTTGACTGGGCAGCTTTGGCGGGAGTTTTTACTGACCTATTTGCACGCCTATTAAACCTACATCTAAATTCTTTGTTAAATCACAACCGTGTTCTCTGAAGAAACTTTTTCCAGCCGGGTGGCATGAAAAAGTAGCCAGGTGGGCCGCACGGCTAAAAGACCCTAGGGAGAACACTGCAATGCAAAAAGTTCATCTCCCTCTCGGTTTCTCCTGCTCAAATGTTCTACAGAGGTGGCAGGGAGACAGGGAACTGCGGATGGAGAAGGGTGATAGGGGTTCTCCAGCTTTGTCAGAAACTGTAATGGTAGCCATACATGTGTGTGGGGGTTTGATCTGAATATTTCTTTATTACACATGCTGGAATTTTTGGACCAAAACACTGTACGATCATACATTGTATGATCAATATTAATTCAGACAGCAGATCAGGATGCTGCATACAGCTTTAAATCATTTGGAACCATTACTATGGGATGCAGCCAATAAGTATGTTTTACAGAAAACCTAATTAGAGGCAACACTAAAGTAAATCCAACTAACTGCGATGTAAAGGTAGACAGTGGTTTAATGGTTTAAATTAAAGGTTACTTCTAACAGGTTATTGAAATAATCTCTGAATTATTTAGATTTAACTACAATAAGCCTTCATTTAAGGGAAGCCATTCCCATTTAGTTACCAGGAAATTCCTTTCAATCAAATTCCCACACTAAGATACGGCCATAAGAGAGATGCGAGCTTCCCCTAAAGTCTAGCCATACATGTACAGACCAATCTGTGTGATGGAGCTCACATAGCCCCCGTGTTCCTGGAACCTCACACATCTGATGAATCCATTGTGAATCAGAATTGTGTTAATATAATTAAGGATGTTCGGCAAGTCATTCCGCCTGCATCATAATTTCCGGAATCATGTTGCAATCCTTTTCTTAGCATGAAAATGGACTTTTTAAATGGCTGCTGATTGGAGTAATGTGTGTAATGTAATGATTTCAGTTTCTGCTTTAAATTCTATTATCAGATGGCACCAGCATGAACTCTAATGTAACTATTTACTGTAATTAATGACGCACAGTCCCACTCCATGACTGTATCTGACATTGAGGCCTTTGAAGCCCCAGACAAGGTGGGTTGTGCATCCTGTTGGTATGCACCTAATCCCCTATACTTCCATGGTTCATGACACTTCCCTCACCTGGTGGATGGGAAAAGATGAACATGTCCTTTGCTTACATCTACAATATATTACATTGGTGCAGCCAGTGTATTAGAATTGGAAACAATGGGTTTCGCTTAATATATTAAAGGAAATGTCCACCACTTACTCCCTTAAACCCAGAGACTGTTACAGTTATTTACCTTCCCGTGGTCCCTAAAGCCCATAATCCTTTCTTTGCCACAAGAAATCTGGCATCTCACACAGAGGGAAAATATGGATTTCTGTTTCAGGTGTAGACATGCCCTTGACTGATGGCTGCTACCTGGAAGAATGAAGATGAATACCAGACATTGGGGAAATGGGTAAGCATCATGGTCTTAGAATTTTGGGTGGGGTCCTTCTCGTTTATATTAATTTAAGTGTTTGGGTGGAATTACCCTTTAACTGATAAAATCCACAAATAAATCTAGTATTTTTGCCATTTCATTAAAAAACTAATTTCTCCCTGCTCACAAAACTGACTTTTCTTATGAAAATTTATTACATTTGCTGCGTTATTCAATTTTTTTTTAAATTAAGCCCCCATATTGTTTTAAAGGGCATGTAAAGCCCTAAAACAAGATTTTAGTATCCTGAAGAAGCCCCACAGACCTCAGATCAGTTAATAAACTGAAATATAGTTAATGATTGGTACTGACAAGCTCCAGCTTAGTTTCCAGCTCTTCCAGGTAGACCTGTGTAACTGCTATGACGTATGACAGAATCTTCATTTAATGCAGTGAAAGCTCAGGAGAGCATGTGCTAAATCTCTTTGAGCCTTCACTGCACTGAATGAAACCAGGAGCTTGCTGGTACAATATCCTTTTTCTTTACAATATGATGGTTTAGGAACTTATCTCAGGTCTGTAAGTAAAATGGTTTTTGGTTTTGTACAGGATATTAAAGGCCATATTTAAAAACCCTCGGGAAACTTCCAGGCCAGCAACTGGAACTTCAGAGGAAGCTTTCTATTGACTGAAGGTAAGCCCAGGGGTGAGCTGTTAAGTTAGTTATAGTTGTCCTTTAATTGCTTCAGAAAAGTCAGTGTCAGTGCTGAGCTCTCACTCTGCTTGTATAATTTAAAAGAAAAATGCTATTTTATTTTTAGCAATACTTTCATTTGATGTAAGGCTAGGAACACACAAGAAGGTTGTTCTGGCTGACCAACCAATATTTCTGTGCATTGGATGATCAGGCCAAAAAATTGTGGTATTTTCATGGCTAGCCATGACTAGTATTGGTTGCCTGATTGGACATGGTGGTAAACCACGGGCAATCACATGGTTTCCTATGGGCCACATAATCAGGGACCACTCGGCTGTGTGTAAGTAGCTTTATCTCAGAGCGGGAGTGTCGGAGAAAGGTAAGATTATGAGGAAAGTGGTCTTTTTTTGGGGGGGGGGGTAATCTTTTTAAATAGCTTAAGCCCTTTAACTCTTTAATAACAACAAAACACAACTGTTAACTGTATCCAATCAGAATTCCCCATAGTTTTAACAGGTAGAGATAAGAAAATATAAATTGTATCCAGAGTGCTCTACAGCAGAATGCAAACCCGTTTTAAAGAAGAAAAACTATTAGTTTTTGTTGGTAAACTGCAGATCCCAACATTAACAAATTGCTGTGCTGGGAGTTTTAGTTCAGTAACAACTAAAGGTTGCAGGTTTGAAATCTTGGGGTGTTTGCTGTAGTCAGAGCCCTGATTTCCCTACGTTAACCCTCTTCTTACTCAGCTTCCCCTGAGATTTACATGAAAACTTATGCTGGTTTGTGTTTAACCACATCAGTTTCACAATTTTCATATGTATCTGTATCCTTATCTCTTCCAATGAGGGAACAAAACTATGTTAGGAAAAAAATAAACCCAGAAATCGTTTTCTCAGAGATAAAAACAATAAGAAACAAGAGCTAATTGCACAATATTTACTGGAAATAACATTAATGATATGGAATAAATAAATGTGTCTTTCTATACAAAGGGTTATTTGCAATATACATTCAGTGCACATCTATGTAAGGAAACTGACCCCATCCTCTGTTATGGCTCACTGTGATGTTGATGCCCTGAATCCTTTCCACATTAGTGGTACCTGAGAGTTTATTGCTCACCGTCATTCCTCCTGGGATGCTTCCTGTGCTTCTCTTTGAAATCCTCCAGCATGTTACTCTTTGTAGACGAGGGTAACACAGACATCCAGTATGAACTTTTGGAAGTAGTAAAGAGAAGTGACAGTAGCTTTCTGTTTGTGCCTGTGATACACATGCTGGGGAGTACCCCACAACCTCCTCTCATGATGTCAGCGCGGCACATGTGTAGGGGCTGTGCTCAATGATTCAGAACTCTGATGGAGCTCTCCAATATCTGTTAACCCTGTTTACCACTATATTAACTGCTTTGTCTAATTCAGTAGCATAGAGGTTTAGATTATAAACACAATCCCTCATTAGTTTTTTAAAGCAGTTTTGTATTCAGTCTAAATAATGTTGAATTGTTATCACAATTTATGACATTGATACCCAACCGGTGGGCCGATCAGTGAAAATTGTGGCACCCTAGTCTGGGTGAGTGTAGTAGTGGGCAAAGTCTGTTCTGCTGTAGGAGGAGTTAGGGTGGGCTGGGCATGGTCAGTTCAGGGCCAAAAAGCGGGCAGTTGCTGGCACTAGTGCCGCCCCTAGCCTGGGCCAGGTTGGGCACACCTGCTTTATGAAATTTAGTTTTATATCGAATAAACAGACTGATTTTAAAGGGTATGTACACCCCCAATCTAAAGTGTATACATACTGTAGCCAAGAGTCATGCAGTTAATAGATGTACCAGATGTACTTTTCTTCTGCTTTCCAATTTTTCCAGGGAGCGGATTCAGCCATGTTGTGAAAAATGACATTACAGCCAATGACAGACAGGTTTTCACCCTCAGGCTGTCTGTGTTTCTTCTTGTACCTTCAATAGTGTATCACCCACGTTCCCCTGGTCACGTTGTAGCTGACAAGTGTAGGGAGGCTCTCTCATAGTCCTTCATGAAGTCGCATATGGATCGCTGACTTATCTTTACCAGAAGTTGTGGCTCACAAGTGTGGCTCACTGTTTACACCTCAGCCTGAATATTACGTTTATTGGCTGGTAGAAGCATTTCTATATTGCGTGCTAAAAAATATTACTACATTAATTATGGAAATTTCATATATGAAAATAATTGTATATATGAAGACTAGAGATGGACTAGAACTCGAACTCGTGTTCGAGCCGAACTATAAGAATTCAAACGAATCCGGACTTCTCGAACTATCCCGGACCCAGATTTTCGATATTTTCGGACTTTCGATAAATATCGAATGTTCGAACGTTCAAATGTGCGAGTAAAATGCCTATTATACCTATAAGCGAGCATCGAATCCGCGAGTAAAGTGTCCATTAGCCTATATGCGAGCATCGAATCCGCGGGTAAAATGTCCATGGTACCTAGACTCGAAAATAGCGCGAGTGAGAGTAAAATTGATTTTTCGAATGTTCGAAAACGGACCGAACTTTCGAAAGTTCGGCCATCTCTAATGAAGACAGGGTGAAATTTATACTATACTTTACGTGTTTACTATATACAGAACAGAAAGCTTCTTCATTGTTAGATATCCCATTTTTTGCTGGCAAACGAAAAACATTGTTTTAAAAAGATTATCGCCATTGATACTCTGGGGGTTTAATCTGGGGATTCATCCATTATAATGGTCCCAGGCAAGGCATTTGCTTGTCAAGTTACTGCATGGTTTATAGAGTGTTGGATATGCATGGTAAGTGCATGGAAATACTCTCTTCCTAAGGGTTAGGTCCCACTATGCGCATTGCATTCCATTTTCTGAGCTTTTTTTGCTAATTGCAATGTAATTAACAATATAATGGAAATCGCGAGAATCAGTTCCCACTGTATAATTTGCGTTCCAAATCTATTTGGCCCATTTTTATCTGCATGCGTGCACGACTTTTGGTCTGTGTGTGTCAGAATCGCACTTTAATAATAGTCTATGGGAACGCAAAAAAAAACAAAACGCAGACAAACGTATTTTTTGCGGGGTTTTTTTGAGTTTTCTCCAGTGTTTCCTGTTGATTCTGCACACGCACGCAAATGGACTGAAAATGCGGACACATGGACAAATGCATAGAAAAACGCATGTCTGTTAACCTGCAAATGGACAGGAACACGGACAAAATGCATTGTCCTAAACGCACTCAAAACCGACAGCAAAACACAATGCACATAGTGGGATCTAACCCTTAACCTGAAACAGGGTGCATTATGGAAACTAGAAATTACTTCTGGCCTCAGCAAAACTATAATGAGGGCACCTTTTCTGCTTTATATACAGTGGGTATCTCGGCTAGATGTGGTAGTTATGCCCCAGGGTATCCGATGGTAATTCCTTGCTACTTCCAGCTTTTCCAGTCTGCCTTCTGTTTAGTGCTTGTAGGGGAAAGCTAAGAGTTGTCGTTTTTAAACATCTAAAGGTCATCAAATTGACTATCCTGAAATAATAATTGTCAGGATGATACTAAGAAAATGAGAATAAACTTAACATACCTGGTTCAGTATAATATACTGTATATATGGAATATTATGGCTGCAGATTGCCAATGGCCAGCAGCTGGCCCCTCAGACATCAGACCAGTGTTAGTCACATAACTCATGACTAAAACACTGTACTTGACCCACCATATATCCTCCAGCAAAGGATAAAGCAGTGACAACACAAAGCTATAATATTCAACTGGCTCTGAACTCTTGGCTCATGAACTATTATTTATGTAACCTATTGCCCAAACTGTACTCGGGTGGGATAGGTACAAAGGGAAATTCGCAATTTAGCAATACTGTTACGGTAATGTACGACAGTGGCTGTAAATGTACGCCCGCGATCGTACTTTTACAAGCGAAAATTCAGCAGTAGAATACCATGCGATAGTTAAACTACCGCAATGGTATTCTATGGATATCATAAATCCTATGGATCGTTATCAATAATTTACAATTGTTAACATTAACGATCGTATATTAACAAACGTTAAAATTATCAGAAATCAAACTGATAATTAAAGGCCCAGTATCCCCTTGTTTTCTCCCCCCGGCACTAATAAATACCTTATATACCCGAGTATAAGCTGACCCGAGTATAAGCAGGCGGTTGAAATTATGACCACAAACTGCCTACTGATTCTGTATTGTTTTGAGGCTTTAGTTGCCCTTTAAATGGACAGTAGAATTCCCATACAGTAGTCCCATACAGTAACAGTCATACTGGATTTGGATATTACTGTATGGGACTACTTTATTGGAATTACATAGTAACATAGTAATTAAGGTTGATTAAAGACATACGTCCATCAAGTCCAACCTATTCACCCCCCTTTTTTTTTTAACCCTACCTAACAGTTGATCCAGAGGAAGGCAAAAAAACCCAGCTAAAAAGGGGGAAAAAAATCCTTCCTGACTCCAAACGGCAATCGGAAAGTATCCCTGGATCAACCAGATCTATATGCATTAATACCAGTAACTCTCAATATTTTTTAGTTTTAGAAACTTATCCAGGCCTTTTTAAAGCTATTCAATGAACTTGCCATTACCACAACTGCTGGAAGATAGTTCAACAGTTTCACCGTTCTCACTGTAAAGAAACCCCTCCTAACCTGAAGATGAAACTTCTTTTCTTCCAACCTTAAAGGATGTCCACGAGTCCTCTGATATGACCTGTTAGTAAACAATGCACCAGAGAGTTCATTGTATGGGCCATTAATATATTTGTATAAGGTTATCATGTCCCCACGCAAACGTCGCTTCTCCAATGTAAACAGCCCTAACTTGTCTAATCTGCCTGCATATTCAAGCCCCCCATTCCCCTTATTAATTTAGTTGCCCTTCTCTGAACTGCCTCAATTTCCAAGATGTCCCTTTTGTATATGGGATTCCAAAACTGCACCGCATATTCCAAATGAGCCCTTACCAGTGCCTTGTAAAAAGGGAGAATAATATTTTTCTCTCTTGAATCTATTCCCCTTTTTATACAAGACAATATCTTGCTAGCTCTAGCCGTTGCTACCTGGCATTGTTTGCTATAGCTAAGTCTGTTATCTACCAGAAACCCCAAATCTTTTTCCATTACAGATGCACTTAACACAGGGCAACTAAACCCTCAAAACAATACAGAATCAGAAGGCATCAATAGATAACATCCCCCTTCTGATTCTGTATTGGCTCATTTCCAACAAAATTTAGGCCCAAAGGTCCAAAGGTAGTGATGCCTAATGCATGTCAGAACCTGACCATTGCGCTTAATCACATTTGGGAGAGGGTTGGAAAAGATTTATGGGTCACCAGTAGAGATGGCTGAACTTTCGAAAGTTCGAAAGTTCATAAACCAAACCCAATGGGAATCAAACAGTTTGAAAAGTTCGAATAAAATGCAATTAATGGTAACTTAATGTAAATAGCTGTGGGACCTAGGGAATGGTCTGGGGAACATGTATGAATATCCAGGACTTTCGAAAATTGATTTTTCTCTCACGCGCGCTACTTTCGAGCTCTCACGTTCGAACATTCGATAATTATCCCATGAACGACTCGCAGATTCGATATTTACTCGCGTATTGGTATAATAGACATTTTACTCGCGGATTCTATAATTCGGTATTTACTCGCGTATTGGTATAATAGACATTTTACTTGCGGATTCGATAATTCGATATTTACTCGCGTATTGGAATAATAGATATTTTACTCACAGATTTTATAATTCGGTATTTACTTGCGTATTGGTATAATAGACATTTTACTTGCGTATTGGATATTCGATATTTACTCGCTTATTGGTATAATAGACATTTTACTTGTGGATTCGATAATTCGATATTTACTTGCGTATTGGTATAATAGACATTTTACTTGCGGATTCGAAAATTCGATATTTACTTGCGTATTGGTGTAATAGATATTTTACTCGCGGATTCTATAATCGGTAACTTTTTTTTACTTCGCGTTATTTTTGTATAATAGACCATTATTACTCGCAGTATTCGATAATTCGATTTCACTCGCTTATGGTATAATAGACATTTACTCGCAGATCGATAATTTCAGTATTTACTCGCGTATTGGTATAATGGACATTTTACTCGCAGATTCGATAATTCCAGATTTACTCGCGTTGGTATAAATAGACATTTTACTCGTCGATTTCGATAATTCGATATTTACTTGCGTATTGGTAAAATAGACATTTTACTTGCGGATTCGATAATTCCAATATTTACTCGCGTATTGTATAATAGACATTTACTAGTAACAGTCTACTGGATTTGGATATACTGTTGGGACTACTTTTATTGGAATTACTAGTAACATAGTCTTAAGTTTGATTAAAGACATACGTCCATCAAGTCCAACCTATCACCCCCCTTTTTTTTTTACCCCTACCTAACAGTTGATCCAGAGGAAGGCAAAAAACCCAGCTAAAAGGGGGAAAATCTAATCGAATCCTGGATCAACCAGATCATATGCATTAATACCACAGTAACTCTCAATATTTTTTAGTTTTAGACTTATCCAGGCCTTTTTAAAGCTATTCAATGAACTTGCCATTACACACACTGCTGGAAGATAGTTCAACATTTTCACCATTCTCACTGTAAAGAAACCCCTCCTAACCTGAAGATGAAACTTCTTTTCTTCCAACCTTAAAGGATGTCCACGAGTCCTCTGATATGACCTGTTAGTAAACAATGCACCAGAGAGTTCATTGTATGGGCCATATATATTTGTATAAGGTTATCATGTCCCCACGCAAACGTCGCTTCTCCAATGTAAACACCCTAACTTGTCTAATCTGCCTGCATATTCAAGCCCCCCCATCCCCTTATTAATTTAGTTGCCCTTCTCTGAACTGCCTCAATTTCCAAGATGTCCCTTTTGTATATGGGATTCCAAAACTGCACCGCATATTCCAAATGAGCCCTTACCAGTGCCTTGTAAAAAGGGAGAATAATATTTTTCTCTCTTGAATCTATTTCCCCTTTTTATACAAGACAATATCTTGCTAGCTCTAGCCGTTGCTACCTGGCATTGTTTGTGGGGGTGGTGGTGGTGTTTGGGGGTGACTGTTGTGGATGTTTGTGTGTGATTGCGGGGGTGGGTGGGGGGGTGGTGGTGTGTTTTGCTTTTTTCATATTTTTGTTGGTGTGGGGGATTTTTGTGGGTGTGGTTTGTTTGTTGTTTTGTTGTTTTGGGGTGTTGGTGGCTGCTTGGTTTGCTTTGGGTTTTTTGTTGTTTGTGTGTGGGTGGGTTTGGCTGGGTTCGCGGTTGTGGGTTTCTTGTGTGTGTGGGCCTGTGTGGGGGGGGGGTGTGTGTGGTAGTTTGGTTTTGGTTGGTGGGGTGTGCTGTGGTTGGGGGGCGGGGGGGTGGTGGGGGGGGGGTGGCGTGTGTGTGGGGGGGAGTTTGGTGTGGTGGGGGAGGGTGGGGGGGTTATGTTGGGGGGGGCGCTGGGGGTGGGTGGGTGTTGTTTGGTGGGTCGGGTGTGTCGTTGTGGTGTGTTTGTGGTTGTGTTGTGTGGGGGGCAGTGTGGGGGGTGAGCGGGTGTGGGTTGCTGCTGGGGCGGGCGGGTGCGTGGGGGTGGGGTGTGGGGGGTGCGCGCGGGGGGGGTGTGGGTGGTGGCGGTGGTGTGTTTGCGTTTGGGGTGGGGTGCGGGCGGGTGGGGGTTCGTGTGGGGTGCTGCTTTGTGTTGTTTGGTGGGTGTTTGTGGGTGGTGGGCGGTAGGGTGGGTGTGGGGTTCTGGAGGGTGGTTGGGGGGTGGTGGCCGGTTGGTTTGGTGTGCTGGGGGGTGGTGGGTGGTGCTGCGGGTGGGTTGGTCGGGTGTGGGGGCATGTGTTGGTGGTGGGGGGGTGGGCTTGCGTGGCGGTGGTGTTGCGTGTGGTGGTGGTGCTGTTGTGGGGGTTGTGGGCTGGCTGTTGTGGGGTAGTAGGTTTGTTGCCGGCTCCCCGGGTGGGGTGGGGGCGGGGTGCGGGGGTTTGTGGCTCGTGGGGTGTGGGGGTGGTGTGTTTGGGTGGGGGGTGGGGTGTTGGTGTGACGGGTGCGGTGGGGTGACGGGGGGTGGTGGGGGGCTGTTTGCTGCGTGTAGGTGGGGGGGTTAGGGTGGGCTATAGCTAAGTTCTGTTATCTACCAGAACCCCAAATCTTTTTCCATTACAGATGCACTTAAACACAGGGCAACTAAACCCTCAAAAACTACAGAATCAGAAGGCATCAATAGTAAACATCCCCCTTCTATTCTGTATTGGCTTCATTTCCAACAAAATTTAGAGTCCAAAGGTCCACATGTCAGAACCTGACCATTGCGCTGAATCACATTTGGGAGAGGGTTGGAAAAGATTTATGGGTCACCAGTAGAGGATGGCTGAAACTTTCGAAAGTTCGAAAGTTCATAAACAAACCCAATGGGAATCAACAGTTTGAAAAGTTCGAATAAATGCAATTAATGGTAACTTAATGTAAATAGCTGGTGGACCTAGGGAATGGTCTGGGGAACCTGTATGAATTCCAGGACTTTCGAAATTGATTTTACTCTCACGCGCGCTACTTTCGAGCTCTCACGTTCAACATTCGATAATTATCCCATGAACGACTCGCAGATTCGATATTTACTCGCGTATGTGTATAATAGACATTTTACTGCGCGGATTCTATAATTCGGTATTTACTCGCGTATTGGTATAATAGACATTTTACTTGCGGATTCGATAATTCGATATTTACTCGCGTATTGGTAATAATAGAATTTTACTCACAGATTTTAGAATTCGGTATTTACCTTGCGTATTGGTATAATAGACATTTTACTTGCGTATTGATATCTACTATTACTCCTTATTGTATAATAGACTTTTACTTGTGATTCGTAATTCGATATTTACTTGCGTATGGTATAATAGACACTTTTACTTGCGGATTCGAAAATTCGATATTTACTGCGTATTGGTGTAATGATATTTTCCTCGCGATTCTATAATTCGGTATATATACTCCGCGTATTGGTATAATAGACATTTTACTCGCAGATTCGATAATTCAGTATTTACTCGCGTATTGGTATAATAGACATTTTACGCGCGATTCGATAATTCCGGTATTTACTCGCGTATTGGTAATAGAACACTTTTTACTCGCAGATTCGATAATTCAGTATTTACTCGCGTTTGGGTATAATAGACAATTTTACTCGCAGATTCGATAATGTCTTCTCGCGATGATTGAATTTACTGATTCGATCGTATTTAGGTATTAAAATAACATTTTCTGCGGATGGTCGATCATTCCATATTTACTTACTCTAGGGGTCAGTAGATGGGTAAAAAGCATAGCATACAAGAGCTAGACATTTTACTAGTAACAGTCATACTGGATTTGGATATACTGTATGGGGGACTACTTTATTTAGGAGTACATAAAATACATAGTAATTAAGGGTTGAGTTAATAGACAACGTCCATCAGCAAGGGGGACTAGACAGCCGATATTGCGACAGCGACGCAGAAACATGTTATTTTTTTAACCCTAACCTAACAGTTTGATCCAGAGGAGAGGTCAAAAAAACCCAGCTAAAAAGGGGAAAAAAATCCTTCCTACATCCAAAGGCAAATCGGAAAGTATCCCTGGATCAACCAGATCTATATGCATTAATACCAGTACTCTCATTTTTTAGTTTTAGAAACTTATCCAGGCCTTTTAAGCTATTCAATGAACTTGCCATTAACCACACTGCGTGGAAGATTTCACGTTTAACACCTTCTCACTGTAAAGAAACCCCTCCTAACCGGATAATTAAACTTCTTTCTTCCAACCTTAAAGATGTCCACGAGTCCTCTGATATGACCTGTTAGTAAACATCACCAGAGAGTTCATTGTATGGGCCATTAATATATTGGTATAAGTTTATCATGTCCCCGCGCAACGCGCTTCTCCAATGTAAACAGCCCTAACTTGTACATCTGCCTGCATATTCAAGCCCCCCATTCCCCTTATTAAGTTGCCCTTCTCTGAACTGCCTCAATTCCAAGTCCCTTTTGTAGGATTCCAAACTGCCACCGATATTCCAATGAGCCCTTACCAGTGCCTTGTAAAAAGGGAGAATATATCTCTCTTGAATCTATTCCCTTTTATACAAGACAATATCTTGCTAGCTAGCCGTTGCTACCTGGCATTGTATAGCTAAGTCTGTTATCTACCAGAAACCCAAACAATCTTTTTCCATACAGAGCACTTAACACAGGGCAACTAAACCCTCAAAACATACAGAATCAGAAGGCATCAATAGATAACATCCCCCTCTGATTCTGTTGGCTCATTCCAACAAAATTTAGGCCCAAAGGTCCTCATGTCAGAACCTGACCATTGCGCTTAACACATTTGGGGAGGGTTGGAAAAGATTTTGGGGTCACCAGTAGAGATGGCTGAACTTTCGAAAGTTCGAAAGTTCATAAACCAAACCCATGGGAATCAAACAGTTTGAAAGTTCGAATAAAATGCAATTAATGGTAACTTAAGTAAATAGCTGTGGGACCTAGGGAAGGGTCTGGGGAACTGTATGAATATCCAGGACTTTCGAAAATTGATTTTTCTCTCTCATCACGCGCGCTACTTTCGAGCTCTCACGTCGAACATTCGATAATTATCCATGAACGACTCGCAGATTCGATATTTACTCGCGTATTGGTATAATAGACATTTTACTCGCGGATTCTAAATTCGGTATTTACTCGCGTATGGTATAATAGACATTTTACTTGCGGATTCGATAATTCGATATTTACTCGCGTATTGGATAATAGATATTTTACTACACAGATTTTATAATTCGGTATTTACTGCGTTTGGTATAAATAGACATTTTACTTGCGTATGGGATATTCGATATTTACTCGCTTATTGGTATAATAGACATTTATTCTGTGTGTTCGATATTCGATATTACTGCGTATTGGTATAATAGACATTTTACTGCGGATTCGAAAATTCGATATTACTGGCGTATTGGTGTAAAAGATATTTTACTCGCGGATTCTATAATCGGTATTTTACTCGCGTATTGGATATAGACATTTTACTGCGCAGATTCTAATTCGGTATTTTACAATAAGACACGCATTGGTATTGGTAATAATAACATTTTACTCGCAGATTCGATACAAGATAAATAAACAGTTTTACCTTTTACTTCGCGTATTGGTATAATAGACATTTTACTCGCAGATTCGATAATTCAGTATTTACTCGCGTATTGGTATAATAGACATTTTACTCGCGGATTCGATAATTCGATATTTACTTGCGTATTGGTAAAATAGACATTTTACTTGCGGATTCGATAATTCCATATTTACTCGCGTATTGGTATAATAGACATTTTACTTGCGGATTCAATAATTTGATATTTACTCGCGTATTGGTGTAATAGACATTTTACCCGCGGATTCTATAATTCGGTATTTACTCGCGTATTGGTATAATAGACATTTTACTCACACATTCGATAATTCGGTATTTACTCGCCTATTGGTATAACAGACATTTTACTTGCGGATTCGATAATTTGATATTTACTCGCATATTCGCGCCTCCAACATTCGATAATTATTGAAAGTCCAGAAAATATTGAAAGTCCGAGAAATCCGGGTCCGGGATAGTTTGAGAAGTCCGAGTCCGTTCGAAGGCAAATAGTTCGGCTCGAACTCAGGTTCGAATTCTAGTCCATCTCTAGTCACCAGTAGCCTTAATAAGTGTTTTGTTTGCAAAACCTGAGAACTTTCCTAAAATATCAACAAAAGAAAAGAGCATGGAAAGTATAGAGAACTGAGTGGTTTACATCACGAGATTGGGTCCTCAAAGCAAGGTTGCCATTTACCAGGACCTATTTTACCGTATATGTGCTCTTGTTTGAAATGTTTAGCATAGAAAGTACTCCAGCTGCTTATACACTGAAAACTTGCTCTTGTGTATCTGAAACCACTGGCAGGCGAGTAGTTTGATTATAGAGTAAATCTTCCCCACACTACACTCGTAGTAACCTGTAATATGATTCCCAACAATAGAGAGGAAATTCCCATATAAGCAATTCCCCTTCAATCACTACCACCACCTCAAATCTAAAGCCACAGAAAAAAAAAACTGGACACAAGTGCAGAGATGTTGTTGTAAGGAAGGGTATAACAAGGTTGCCTAAAGTCTGCAAACAAATATATGGCCCCATAGATGCACCATAAGCCCAAATATTGGACATGGGATGGGTAATAATTGGTGATGTGTCTTTGGATAGTACACATAGACCTCCAGAAGTCACCTTGAGAATGACAGAATGAGTCACTTTCTATCATGTGTCACACACAAATGTAAAAGAAAAACTGAACACCTTAAGTCAATAAAATCCCTCTACTGCATTCCCAGTCAAAACCCCCTGACCAAAGCAAACATTTTCCACGACAAACAGAAACCTACTAAACCTCAAATCAAAACTGTATTTCTTGATACGTAAGTCTAAAGTGACTTCCAGCCAATGTCCTTAGTGGTAAATCCAGCTTTCCCAGCTTTCAGCCATCACCTTCAAATACCTGGTAATGTCTTGAAATCTGTTTCAGATTCTTCCTTGCCTATAGCTATCCAACATAGCATAATCTCAGCTACAAAACAACCTTAAAGCAGGGGCATCAAATCCAGTGCAAGAAAGGTTTCGAAGCCACCAATGAAATGGACCATAGAAGAAAATACTGAAAATACTGAATCCAGTGGACTGCTTTGTTCCAGTAAAATCATCCGAAAAGTCATTACCAGCAACTTTCGCCATACATCTCTGTGGTAACTGCTAGATTATATCTATTGCGTTAAGTTTAGCCATTCAAAATGGGTCTGAGGTGGTGAAAACGCATGTGGCCATTTATTTAGCCTGCCAATGGGTCCATGGAAGGTGTCAGTACATTGTGGAGTGTTTCTCAATACTAATAAAATACTAATAAGTACCCAGGGGGGTCTTAGACTATGTATTTTCCTGTAATACGATCTGAGAATTTACTTTTTTTAAGGTTTTTTCCCACGCTTTTTTAAGATCGCTTTATTTTTAAGATTCCGATTTTCTTTATTTAAAAGGTATGTCCATAAAAAATGTAAGTTTGTTTCTAACTGATTTGCTAAAGAACGGAGACTGTCAGTGTAGTCGGGGATTTTAGCGCTGGAGCGGGTAAGTGTCTCCTCCTCTCCTGTAAGATTCACTGAAGAACGGGAGGTAAGTGCATTTACCACCTGTTCTTCAGCAAATCAGTTAGAAACAAACTTTTTGATGGACATACCCTTTAACAATAAAGTCAATTGGGGTTCTAAGGGACATGTTTATAAAGGGGCATTATTTTCGCAACTTTTTTTGCAACAAGACATTGCCACAATTTTTTAAACTTTGAACGTTTATTATAAAGTTATTAAAAAGGCGAATTTTTATCAAAGGCAAACATTATGTAGCAAAAAGTAGCACTAATTATGCTGAAAATGTGGCAAAAAGTTAAGTTCAGCACATACAGTATGATGGTAAATAGGTATTACTCCCTGGTGGATTTTGAAAGTAGTGTCAAATTGGTTAATACACAGTTTACACACTGAACACCTATCTTTGTTATTTAAAAAAAAGCCAAACACATGTGGTGTTTTTTTCAGCAAAAAATATGATAGTGTAAAACTCAAAAGGCGAATTTTCTCTATTTCATTAATAGGACACATTTCTTAGTATTGCTTATTTTCAGCAAACTGCAGCTAATTACCAAACCAGTTCCATTAATAGGGGAACATACCATAGCGCTGTGCAAGGAATAGTCATGTTAATGGAACATTCCAGTAAGTAATGATGTTTGGAGAAAATTCTGGTAAAACAAGAAAATGTGTCAAAAAGGCGAAATTTCACCTATTTATAAATAGCTTTAAATAAAATAAAAGGACAAAAATAGCTCTGAAATTTCACCTTCTCTGGTCTGGTAATGGCTAACACTAGAGAGCAATTTCTCTTTGCACCGTAATACCACACTTAACCCAATGAATAAGGACTACCATCAGACATCGCCACAGCGATACTTTTCCACGAAAGCGAGCGTTTTTATAAATATGGTTAAAATTGTGCTCTTTGTCATTGCGATATCCTGCGATAGCAAAATGGCGAAAATAGCGATCGTTTATACATATGCCCCTAAAAACACAGACACAACTTAGTTACTTTTCTTCAGTAAAACCTGTTTTATCTGACCTTGAACACATCTTCAGGCTGCGTTTCGCCTCTCCAGGTGGATTTCAGTAAGAAAGTGGCAGTTGCGGTTTGAATACAATTTACAAATCTCAGAAGGTTCTGCCCATTAAAGTTTATGTGCAAACAATGGGGAAAGAAGAACGGGAATTTGTCACTTTTAAGCCAAAATAAGTAAAGAGATTGAGGAGTGTGCCACCTGAAAAAATTGGTGGTATTGTACAAAACCCAACAAAGAGAATTGGTAAATATGTGGTATTTCATAGAACCCAAAGAGAATTGGTAATATTTTTTAAAAATTGCCAGCATATTGGGGCAAAGTAATATTGCAATGTAACCTACCTCATCTATACTTTTTCCCCAGGATGCAGTAAATATTTAGTATTATGAGAGTGGGAAAGATAAGTTGGACTTTGTTGGTTAGGTTTTACACCACAAAGCAATTGGAATTACATTTTGAACTACATAGTGGTGCAAGGTATACCATCCTTTTACCAAAAAGGCAGCATTGCCTTTTTGGATCTTACATTCATTTAGGTTGGTAGCACCATTTATTATATTGCCCTTACTATGGCTTATACTGTAGGTCCTATTCTTATAATACTTTAGCTCCATCTGCTGGACAGTGATTTATAATGTTTAATGAGAAATTAGATCTTTTCTAGTAGCATATTGTTAGCCTTTAGTTAGAATATCTCTCTGCACTGTACATAGCAAATATAGACCGCGGGGGGAAATTGAGAACCCAGACAGCCAAAACAAGATTAGCCCCTTCACAACCAATTAAACCTTTAACTTTAAATAAGACACAGACAACTACTTTTTGGGTGAACAATCGGCCACGGCTTATTTTATTACATTAACATATTTTTGCATAATTTGCATAAATTTGCATATTTGCATAGATATGCCCCTTTGGCATATTTCCACCACTGTACACCCTTGCTCGCCATAAACCATCCTTGTTGTTAACCATCATAGCCGTAGAACTCAGCTTTGAATGCCAACCTCTGTCTAGCCAGAGGGCATGTAACGGCTCCATCCATATCCAGCAAGGGTGTACCCGCCACTAGGAGCCTGTGTACTCCTACACCGTGCTCCTACCGCCACCCAAAAGGAACAACGCTTGCTCTATGCCATCCTGCAAGCCCACTAAAAATATGTCGAGGCCAATCTCGTTCAAATGCGTTACATCCGGCCTCATTAGTGACCTATTGTCACCCTCCAACTGTCTGTGTCTTACCACTACTCCTCCCAAGGAACGCACGAACCTGGAGATTCGTGTGTTAACAACCCTCCTTGCCCTCTCAATGGCTGCTGGGTCCCTTGCACCCTGCCATACCACCCGGGGAACGATCTCAGACCAAACAATGACCGCCTCTGTAAAAAAGTTTTTTATCCGGGCAATATCGGCCTTCATCAGCGTCATTAGGTCAGACAGTCTGGCTCTGCAGAGGTCGTTTCCCGCGGCATGGATGACCAATACCTTTGGAGATTGGCTCCTCCTGCTGATATCCACTGCTTCTGGTAGTACTTGATTCCAAAGCAGCCCTCGGATGCCTCTCCATTCCAGCGAAGCCATGCTGAAACCCAGAAAGAAAACTGCATTAGGGCACTGAATAAGTAAAACCTATGTAGGGAGGTGCTAGATTCAGAAGATGAACGTTATAGGAAAATAGAGAAAGAGATCTGATCTGCAACACTCAATAATGCACAGAATATTAGTGATCGTGCAAGGCTAAAAATCCTTTATTCTATTTAACAGGGATATACATTAAAAACAATTAAAACAAACCACTAAACTCCTTGAATTCTATAGTGAATGTGAATAATATTATGTGAGTATATATCCACACACAGAGTCTATAAGTCATCAATAATTAGTCATATAGTCACATAGTCATAATAGGTCCAGACCATAAACACCATGGGGGTTACCCTACTTACGACCTGGAGTACAGTGCAAAGGAGAGAGGAATAAACAAATCCATCACATGGTAGGACGCGTTTCGCTCCACCCAAACACACACGGGAGCTTTTCAACTGTAAGCCATCACTGTCTCTCATCCCTTCTTAAATAGCGTAGCGCCGTATGCGTGTGACGTCACAATCTCGCGAGATCTCGCGAGATGCGCTTTAAACTTTCGGGCACACTGATAGGCTTACTGACTCATGTGATCCCAACAAAGTTAACCCCGTACATCCCTGCCCGTGAGTCACTGTCATAGTCAAGGTTTAAAACAGTAAATAAACACCAAAGCTGTGTACACCTAAAACATTCATGGTAATATAAATTGGTATATTCATTAGAGTCCAAATTGCTCATCAATAAGGAGAACTCTGTGCCTGTCTTCACGAGTGGACTGAATAAAATATCTACAGTCCGTCAAGGTAAGTATCATGTTCAAATATACATAGTTTATCCAGATAGATATTTGCTCATCAGTGAAGATATTTATCTTTTTCAACCAAAGGGATGTGTTGACAAACTGTATTTCATCCATACAGAGGAAATTCTCCCAAGCGAACTAAGACATCTCAGATAGCGGATATGAATATATAATATAATATAAAAATCGAAATAGAAGCAGAAGAGGCATAATAATATCCGAACTTCTGTAAAATCTCTCGATGCTCGTTTTCGATGTGCAAGCTTCCCATTCACAAACATAAATATCCAGATGAAAACGGCTATATATTTGGACTCAGCTGTCTGTTGTTCCACTGGTCCCACAGGTACTTTGATCCACCTTGAAAGTTCTCCCACGTGAGTATATGATACAAAGTGAAATAGAGATGAGGAAAGTGCAGCATCCGTAGGGGTGGTCCAAAACTCTCATCCAATTGTACACTGGAGAGTGAATGCAGAGTCTATAAAATACAAGGTATCAAATAAATATTGTGTAGTCAATTTCTTGATTTAATCCTCTAGGGGTTAGGGTCTTCAATCTAAAAATCCACTCTGTTTCTCTTTGTAGTAATTTCTGTTCTAGATCACCCCCTCTGAAATGCTGTTTAAGCACATCTACATATTTCCACATATTCATTTTTCCAAATTTTTTCTTTCGTCTCCTCCGAGACGTGGACCCCCAGTGGGCTAACTTCGCAAAAATAGGTCCCCTTAAGTGCCTCTACCTTGCTGCTGTCCGACACAGGCTGGAGCACCCCTGCTCCACCTGGAGAAAAACTCCCTGCAGAGCCTTGAGGCATTGCCTCTATTTTGCCAATCAAAGCCTTGATGGCCTGAACCAGCTCCCCTTTTTCCCCCATTGATCCCCAAGCTCCTGCGCACGAGAACTCACCGGCTGCTTGCTGTGTCCCGGACGCAGCCTGCTTCCCCTGATAGAAGCCCTACTGTGACGCCTTGAGCCAGAGCGCGATCTGGAGCCGTATGATGAGCTCCTTGTGGGGGATGACGTCTGCTTGCTCTTTCTAGAACTGTGACGTCCCTTGTGCCTCCTGTCATGAGCTCTGGACTGGCTCCGTGACCTCCTGTGTCCTGACCTCCGCCTGTGCCTTTTACGGGAATGATTTGTCGCTTGGCTGGCCCCTGAGTCCGAGGATGAGTATCTCGACCTCCTGCGGCTTCTTCCCCCTTCCTTACTACCACTTCTCGCTCCCCTCCTGCTCTGCCTATCCCCCTCGTCCCCTTCGCTCTCATTGGCCCTGCGTCTAGGCGATAACGACCCCCTTGCTGACCTGATGCTCATGGGCCTCCCGCCCCTCACCTCTTCCCTTTCGCTCAGAGCGTCTCTGGGTCTAACCTCCGCTGACCCTGCTGCCTCTGCTGGACGTCCCCTTGCTCTCCCTTGGGGTTCCGCTCTGCCCCCTTTCTCCCTGCCATGGCCTGCTTGGGTGTTCTGCCCCGTCACTGGATGAGGAGTACCCTCGCCACCTGCTTCCTGATCCAGCGGCTGACCTGCCCATGCCATGAGGCAGAGTCATTTAAGTGTACAATTCCTTTAATATGGAAATATAAAAGCACATAGTATTAAATCCAAAGGACCTTCATATAGTTCGAAGTATCTAGAACAAGAAAAAAACAAAGCATATTTGTATTAATCACAGTGCCCCCTACAGGCCACTTGTGTAAAATAATCACCACTTTTTCCTGGTCGCTGAGATCTTGCAGACAGATTGTGCATTGTGTTTATAATAAAAATCCCATCCCATAATTTCATTGACTAAACAACAGAGAAGAAAATCCAGTCTGCAAAAAATAGTTTTATCTACTAGGCTAGAAGATATACAGACCATTGCAAAGTGTCTTACAGATAAGAAAGCAATCAATGACCCCTACTGAGCATGCTCGACCCAGTGGGTAAGGGTCACAGACTTGCTGTCATTCAAACTAGACACAAACAGGCTCATTTACAGGTGGGTAATGATTGATGGGTAATGAGTGATGATTTATTATTGTGATTGGGGCTCTGGGTGAATTCCATCCCAGATTATATCCTATCCTATCACAGTTTTGCGTGTACTACCGTCCGCTCTGGTGTGGCCTCACCCCAAGGCTACATTCATACAAAGTGTCCTGAGTGATTCCCTGGCAGTCGCCGATACATGTAGCCTTTCTCACGCTATTGAGAAAGCCCTTGTTCAGGGCGAAACGCTTCCAGCGTCTCTTGGGTCATCATCCTGCTCCCTGACCGTGCCCTGCTGTTACTGCATTTTCCACATTGACTGACTACCATGACTTGAATGTTACATTGTTCAGATAAGTGTATGGTGTTCCTAATATGGAGTCTTACATGCTGACATTTGTTTTGCTTTTCAGTGATGGAGGGCTGCACTTGTACTAGGCACTTTATATTTATATTTAAATCTATATTTATGAGTCAGGGTGCTTTGGTTACTTATTTATCTGTATATAGTTTATTTTTTAAGTGTTTTTAACTTGATTCGTTCATATTATACCCCAGGCTATCTCTATAATAAAGGGTTGTATATAGTTTGCATATTTTGTGTGCGGTACCTTCTTTTGCCTCTTGATTTGATGTTACTCCCAAATGAGAGGTACCACAGATGTTATTGTTCTTATCCAGTGTTCCGATTTCCCTTCTCCTCCTTCCCCCTTCTACCTTACACTGTCAGTATACATAGATACAGTATAAGAAATAAAGTGTTCCATACGCAGGGGAAAGGGAAACATTACATTATATTGTATATACAGCATGTTCCATACAAACAATAAGCTATCTACTGATAATACATCTGGTTCTGTAGAGATAACGGACCAAACGGACAGTGAACCAGGAACCGCAGGGACACAAGAGATCCACTCCCCATTGACAATAATGATGGACAAGCAGAAGGCCACAAACCACAGGTCACCACCAGTCCAGGGTCTGATATCAGTATGGCAGTACCAACTCTACAAGTAATGAAGGATTAACACTGTAGATATTAATAATAGGGAAATTCGATCTTCCCAGCGTCCCTTTCCCTAGTCCCGTCTCCTTAGGTTACAATGGCTTTTACCTCTGACATGTAGAACGTTCCATAAACACGGGGAGATAATTGGCGCTAAGTCACCAGAAGCCTTAATACAAACGCCACAAATACTTATATTCCCAGTGTTCTGATCACGAACATTCCATCACACAAAATACTTATATTCCCAGTGTTCTGATCACGAACATTCCATCACACAAAAGAAGATGTGACAATATACTAGAATATACCATAACGTATACAATATAGATACAACTATATAGAACACAATATATACTATAACGTATACAATATAGATACAACTATATAGAACACAATATATCTGTTGTATTCAATTAGATCAACTGGACTTGAAGTTTAGTTCTTGAAGACGTTTCGCTAGTCATCCGACTGGCTTTCTCAATTCAGAATGACTTGTACAAGAATCTTTGGCAATTATGTACCCTGGAAAATCCAAATTAGCATAACCAGGTGTTAAGGTCGTGATTGGATAGTGGCTAAGAGGTGTTATAGGAACGCCCAGAGTAAGGTGTCTAAACAGCATTGTACATGGCAGACAGTTGGTGTTGAACCCCCCCCCCACCTTTATTGAGGCTTGGTTTCTGTATTTTCACATAAATGGCCTCCTTAACACCTCTCTTGAACCAGTCACGTTCCTTTGCCAATATGTTAACATTACAATCTTCAAAGGTATGTCCTTTATTCTTAAGATGCAGGTACACGGCTGAGTCCTGACCCGAGGAATTGGCTCTTCTGTGCTGGGCCATATGTTGATGCAGTTGCTGTTTGGTCTCCCCCACATACAAATCAGAGCATTCTTCACTGCACTGCACTGCGTATATGATGTCACTCTTCACTGCACTGCACTGCGTATATGATGTCGCTTTTCTTGTGTTTCGTTATTGGGTCTTTCGGATGTACCAATTGCTGCCTCAGTGTGTTGTTCGGTTTAAAGCAGGCAGGGATTTTGGAAGCCTCAAATCAATACAATGATTACAGAGTTGGGCAGGATGCGTTTTTTGCTTTGTTGAATACAATGATTACAGAGTTGGGCAGGATGCGTTTTTTGCTTTGTTGAAATTGCCACAACAGATGTTTTGAAACTACCACTCCCAGTAACCAAAGCACCTTTTCCATATTTAACTATAGAAACAAGGTTTGGGTATAGGGCACCAGGAATGACATGTCAAATGTTATGGAGCGACCATACTGCTTTCCTCTTATTAGGAAATCGCCATGTCTGCTCCAACACATATATAACATTGAATATATAAAGGAACGCATACTCAGCAATCTTGTTTGTGTTTTGCGTTGCGTGTTTGTTGTGTATTTTTAGCCCCATTTGGAATGGACAACCACTTACCTCCATTGTGATTGTCTTGATGTCTCCAATTTTGGACAACCACTTACCTCCATTGTGATTGTCTTGATGTCTCCAATTTCAGGGCCGTAGACTTTGAAAAAAAAATGTCACAATACTGCACCTGAATAACACTGTTTTTTTTCATTTTCATTCTAAAATTAAATTCCACTAAAATAATTAAATTCAATGAAAAATAAATTCCAATAATAACTAATTCCATAACATGTTTGCTATAAATTATATTCATTGGAATTTTTCCCCCTAAAACTTTGTTAGGATAAATTGCACCATACGCTCTTCTCGAAGAAACAACTGTAGAAGCCAAGGATAATTGTCTAAAAAACAAAAAAGCTTTTCCCCATCGAGTATCTAAGCAATAATTCTTAACATCTGAGCCATTGTAAAACTGTAGTACTGTGGAATGCTGTGAGTAGCATAGAGCAACAATGGAACACTTACTAACTCTTTATGAATTTAAGAACAAAGCACTAAACACCGTATGGAGACTGTATATGTGAACAGGATCAGTCCTTCAACAAGACAGGTCATCGCTGAGGTGTTTGGCAAAGCGCCACTTAAACACTTGCCTCAAAAAGTGTTAACGTTACTGCATAAGTATATAAGAAAACAGGTCAACAAAGAGAAGAAGAGAAAGCAGATTCCCTTGTTGGCACTGAGTGTTTGTTGAAGGACTTAGCTCTCTTAGTGTCTGCAATCCAAACACAAATACTACACAAGAGAGAAAAAAGTGAAGTGAAAGTTTCCTCTAAAAATAATCTCAATGCTGTCATTGGTATATTGCGGTGTACAAACAAAATACGTATAATACTTGAATTGATATTCCCTTCGATTATTTCTGTACTTTACATTGTAGGAAGAGGATGGCCAGCTGCCAGTTTGCCATGGACTTAGAACACTTTCATCTTAGGCTGGGTACACACCAGCCAATATTTTTGGCCGACCGAGTGCTCGGTCGAGACAAATAGTCTGGCTGTGTGTACCCAGCCTTAGTCAACAAATGTCCAATCAGCGGCACTCCAGCCAGTACTTAACAAATTCTTCCAATATATTAAGATCTTGGGTTCAAAATAGTTGAATGGTCAAACCGTCTATATGCGTTACTGAGCTGATGGATCATAATATTTTCTTTATTTATTCATCTATGTATTTATATTTACTTATCTCTCTCTATATATTTATTACCTAAATAGCCATACAACAAATGGGCATATTATTGGGCAACTATGAGGAAAATCATCCTAATCTTAATCTAAGTAAATACATGTAAGTAGTACTTACTTTAAGGTGTATTGCTGTATGTACTTGTTTTGCTCAGACTTAGTAACCCTCTCCTTCTCCTAACCAACTCATTTCACATTACCTGATCATCTGAATAATCAGACACTATTAATCACTATCAGTCAGAAAGTGGGAGAGGAGAATTTCCCACCATGTAGTTTATGCATAGAAAATGATCTTGCCCTCTCTGTCACCCAGCAAATTGTTACAGAACTGTACATTTTCTGTACAGCAGAAATTTATGTAATAGAGTACATGATTGACAGATGAAATATAAAATACTTATGAGCTGATATCTAAAGACATAATGTAAAATTTTTTAAAAGTTCCCAATAATGGGCAATTTTAAGAAAATATTTTCTCAGTATCGATGCCATTTAAGATACAGTAATTTCAATGTTTAGATTTTATGTTTATTACTAAATGAAAAACGATTTACAAAATATCACAAGAAGCAGACACAGAAATTAAAGTCAGGTGATGACCAAATGGTGACTTTACCATTTGCTAAAAAGGAAGCACCAAGTGTTTACAATACAATTAAATAACGTCTCGTTATCTGGAAACCTTTTTAGTATCTGTCCTGCCCCCCAGTTACTTTTTTGACCTTTTGTCAGCCCCTCTATCCCTCTCTGACACACAGAACTATCCCTTTTATAAAAAGATTCCAGAATTTGAAACCTACCTACTGGCTTCTCCTTTTAAAGTCCCGAATGAATAAAACCATTTATACGGTCTGTCCGCAATATGTTTAGTTAAATCCATTAGCAAGTTTATTTAGACTCATAATGATATTTTTATTATATTATATTACATATTGTCACAATGTTTTGGTTTTTTTTTTTAAATTGTTTTCTGTCCATTTTTGTTCAAGTGTTTAAAAACAAAATATATCTCAATTTTATCCAGTAAAATGAAATACCATATAATTAAATGTAACTATCCATGGCACTTGTGTAAAGGTCTGTCAATTGTCCTCTATTCTGTATTTGCCTATAAAATCCTTTGGGTCACATGCATAACTTGCAAATTTTAGCTATGTTTCTCCAAAAGGCAGATGTCTTTTAAGCCCCTTAGGAACCAGAATCCAATCATTATGTCCCTAAATAAGAAAACCTTCTCGCTGTACTGAAAACAATGTAACATGGACGTTCAGACTATCAAAGAATAAGTTTAGGTCACCTGATCCTTTACCCTAATAATGATGGGAATTTAAGAGAAGGGAGGAGAGGTAGAAAAGACAATGGCCTATTACCCTGGAAGTAAGAGTATCATTATAAGACAAAGCAATTCATTAACATACAAGGACAATGCAAGGATCTTGTCATGTGAACTATGGGAAGGCTCATCCCTTAGTTACGTAGAGTACTAAACTAGATGACATTATGCCTGATTACGCAAGTATTCCTTTTGTACCAAAGTATCTTAAACTCTCCAGCTGTGGTAGAAATGGTCCAATAGAGAAAATAATTTAGCAGATCAGAATAAAATATTGGCTTTAATTTTCAAAATAAAAGGTCATTCCAATTGATCTGACATGTTGGTAAAGCAGTGGAGTCAGATTTTGAGAACCTTGAAACAGTGAGTGGTATTTCTGCAAACTTTTGTGACAATATGTTGGTAAATCATGGCTAAAATGTACAGACCCAACTGACAGACTGATCTGTTAAAAACACCCACCTGGAATCTTATAAAGCTTCTCAATGGAAATGTAAGTGTACACAGTGATGAGGCTGCAATTTATGATCTAAGTATTACCTTCAAAACTTTTTTTTATGGTTTTTATATTAGAATCCTTGTGAAGAGAATGGGTGCCACGCTGGGCATATGAGCAAAGGTGATGCAGGAACTACAAGTAGACTTTTAGAAGAATATTCGTAAGGTCCTTTGACACTCTTGTTTGATATAAATATAATGCAAATGTGATCATTTTTAAAGGTGACACGGCACTATAATTACACATAAGCATCATTAGTGCTTGTATTATTGTATTCTCCCTTTGGTTCTTTTCAGCAAGCACAAATCACATAAAAGTTAAATGCTCACCACAGGAAAGACTTACGGATTTCTTTTTCTGAAAGCCCAGAATATATACCCAAGTGGACAAAGGTGAAAGTGGTTTAGGATCCATTACTTATGGATCCATAACTTATGCCCCTAGCAATTAGGCTATAGGACTAGAGAGGGGATTTGTGAAACTCCTTGGTCAGTAGACAACCCAGGCAACCATGCCACAAAAAAAATGAAAATGCTCATGTTCTAAGTGCTATCCATTAATAAGTGTAAAAAACAGAACTTAATGTCATAAGTAGGCCCTAGCCTTTTTGCCCCAAACACAACAACAACTCCCTGTGACCTAAACATTATTGTTTGCACACAGATGCTATCTGCACAGCAGCACAGACACAGCTGTATGCAGCCTGGAGAATAAATAAATAGTGGCCACGCAATGTTAGTAAGACCCCAAAGGAGGCCCCCAATGTTTTATTCATGTATGAGCTGTTTGTTTGCATAATAAAATGCCAGAGGAAGGAGTGGCGCTTGCTTAAACTCTAAAAAGTGAAGCAGTGACAGTCTTGTGTTTCTGTCAGCTCCAATAACTTTATTCTCGTAAACTTGATTCCAGAACAGCTAAACTGTAAGTTTAATGGGTTCCCTCCATAAGTAACACTTTGCGTAGATCACTGTGCAACGCTAACAGTTCTACAAATACATTATAATTTGCCTGTGATTAGTGTTAAGCTTCGTAAACACATGCGATTGTGGGGCCTAACCCAGGACGCACAATGTGTACGAACGGCTGTTTCGTCCTACAATCGGTAAGTGTATGGTCACTCGGTTGGGCAACCGATCCCCCTGGTCGGATCATCAATGATGTCTGATCGAAAGGGACGTTTTGTCTGACCGAGCACCCATACACTTACTTACTAATCCCTTGTAAAATTTAAAAACAGATTAAATTTACAAATAAAATATATAAACTTAAATAGATTTTGAGATTTAATACAATAGAGATTATCAGCATATGTTGAACACATTTCCAGAACTACAAATTCCAGAATCCCCAGATTTTGTTGCTGATGGGAGCTGTAAATCTGGTTGTTAAATGTACCTATCTCAGCAATAAATATTTATTTATTCTTTATTAAATCTGCCTCCTCAAAGCTAATGCAATGCAATATAAATGATTATATTATACCACTTCTTAACATGTGTTGCACTCCTGGGAAAATGTCTATCTCCTCCTCATAAATCAAAGGGACTAATAAAAGGGAACACTCCCTCCTACACGCCTTCAATGGTTCAAATTCTTTATATATTTCTGTCCTTATACACAAAACATTGTTTTAATAGTAAGCCTTTTGGGTCATGAAGCTTTTCCTCTTGTTGCAAAGCGAGATGATCAACTTTAAGCATTGGCGTCTCTCTTCCCATCACATGCATTGCATTGATAGTCTACTGAAAAAGATGTGTGGTCACCTAATGGTTAATAGCAAACCAGGTTGTCAGATTACTTAGGTTTGCCCATGCTGCTAATCTGCAGCAACCAATCAGACGTTAGCTTTTTACCGGTCTACTGCAGTTATATAACATCTGATTGGTTACTGCAGATTAATAGCACAAGCAAAGGTTTGCATCTCTTCATAAGAAGCCGGGCCCCCTTGTCTCCCTGGGACCCCTGTTGTTGCTCCCCTGGTAGTTATACCCCTGCAGTCCAGTAACACGTGGCCAATATACTTGTGTCATCTTCCTAAGGTAGAAAAATAATTCTTTAAAATACATATCTGCTTTCTTTAACTCTTGATATAGTAATTGACTATATATGTATATGTTGCCATTTCCTGAAATCTGGGAATGGTTTCACACCTTTCTTTAGGTGTAAGATAATAAACAGGTAATCATCCCATTGTTTCTCTTTGGAGTTTTAAGTGGTGGCCATTTCCTGAAGGCTTATCAATTAGTCGTGACCTTGTGACAACCTTTCAATATGCAGTCTAGCCTCCACTGGTATGCAGCCTCCTCTCTGCTTCTGAACCCACCCTACTTTAGCCTTCTACTATAGCCATCTATATTCAACAACCCCCAGAGTGTGATTTTTCATCTCAATGACTCAATTAGCCCTGTAACACCTATCATGAACGCTAGAGTGTGAATGGTAGGGAAATTTGGCTAATGCTGGAATGCGATGGGAAAGGATGCTAATTAATTTGCAGCAGCAAGCTCCCTAATGTGACCCTTTGTTATGCGTCTCATGGACAGCAGAGACAAAATAAGCCCCTGGGGCAGGCTGCTCCTTACATGTCAATGATGTTACAAATCACTCCAGGTGTGGGGCTGTAAGAAATGCCTGTTCAGGTTTAAGTGAGATTTGTATTTCTTTCTTTCTGCCTTTTTCTAAATAGACCTCCTAACTCTGCACTTAATGGGAAATTAAGTCATGTGGAAATACATTATAGACTTGCAAACGAATCTCATATCCTCCTTAAACATCTACATAGAATCAATGGTAAGGGAAAGTGTTTCAATCTATGACACAGTGTCTAATGTTGTACACCTGTTAACAGCTAACATGCTGTTTTTTCATTAATGGCCCATAACAATATTGTATACTGTGCTCCCAGTTTTGCACATTTCAAAGACGTCATTTTCCCTCCACTGTAGTAGCCACTTGACCCTATTTTGTGCCATTCCTCAGACTTTCCATAGGACTTGGTACCAAACAAGTAACAGATCTTTAAAATAAAAAAAAACAGCTCACACTACACGTACAGTATTACTGTTGTCCAGACAGAGTTTATTAGTGCTAAATTCACACTGGTCCAGCGCCATTCCGCCAAATACCATATGTTCTTTATGAAGCATTGTTCACTAAACCAAATTTTCCAGACTTTACAATGCTTTAATGTTCCAATAAATAACATCTTATGCTCTTCCAGTTCAGGTTTTATGGACATATAAAAAGGTGGAATGTTATTGAGATTTTTTCCCCTTTTAGGTAGAGAAGTTCTATATATTACCCCAGACTGTACAGTTTGTTTCTTTCCTAGAGCACCATGTTGAGCTGCATTATTAGAGCTTTTTATGAACAGTGAAAAAACTTACAGTCCTGCTTTCTTGGCCCTCCAGGGCCTTAAACAAGTGAGACTTTTTATGTGGATTTTGTAGAATACTTTTCAGGTCCCAAGTATTATACCTCTTAATTCCATAAATTGCACTTAATAGATTGATTCGCAATTAAGCCAGACAGACAGGCACAGACTTACCAGTCAAATAATAGTGCAACAAATTGACTATTCCCTACTAAAAATCAATTGGAAAGTATCAATTGATGTGCCACCTGGAACCATCAATCCTGAGCAGGTTTCAGCTTAAAGGCCAGCTATACTTTTTTTTTCAAAATTGCTTATTAATAGAAATTAAAATTATTTCCAGCTATTGTTTTTGTTCATTTGTCCCCTATTTCTTTAGCTATTCATCCTAAAACCTCTTACATTTCTGCTGTCAAGTGTTTTATTGCCATAATTTATTTTACTACAGCAGGTACAGTTTATCTGTAACTGGTATAGTGACAGTAGGTATTTGTGAATTGCATTGCGGGAAATTTTCACCAGTGCTGACTCATATATAAAGTAGAAAGCAGCACTTATATATAATAATAAAAATAATTTAAAAAGCTTGCTTGCACATCCTTGATGAGTGCTATTGCCGGTACTCACAGGGGAGGGGATGTGTTCACTCACGGATGGACTACAGTAGCTGTGATCTGATCCTGCTTCTGCCACAGTATGATGAAATGTACATTGCCAGTCACTGTGGGCAACTTCTATGTACCAGCTTGTGTGGGCAAGTTGAATGTACCAGTCTGTGTGGGCAACTTGTATGTACCAGTCACTGTGGGCAAGTTGAATGTACCAGTCTGTGTGGGCAAGTTGTATATTCCAGTAGCTGTAGGCAACTTGTATGTACCAGTCACTGTGGGCAACTTGTATGTATCAGTCACTGTGGGCAACTTGTAAGTACCAGTCTGTGTAGGCATCTTGAATGCACCAGTCTGTGAGGGAAACTTGTATGTACCAGTCACTGTGGGCAACTTATATGTACCAGTCACTGTGGGCAACTTGTATGTTCCAGTCACTGTGGGCAACTTATATGTACCAGTCACTGTGGGCAACTTATATGTACCAGTCACTGTGGGCAACTTGTTATGTACCAGTCACTGTGGGCAACTTATATGTACCAGTCACTGTGGGCAACTTGTATGTTCCAGTCACTGTGGGCAACTTATATGTACCAGTCACTGTGGGCAACTTGTATGTTCCAGTCACTGTGGGCAACTTGTATGTTGCAATAACTGTGGGCAACTTGTATGCACCAGTCACCATGGCCAACTTGTATATACCAGTCATTGTGGGCAACTTGTATGTTCCAGTAACTGTGGGCAACTTGTATGTACCAGTCTATGTGGGCAACTTGTATCTACCAATCACTGTGGGCAACTTGTATGTTTCAGTAACTGTGGGTAACTTGTATGTACCAGTCACTGTGGGCAATGTAAGTCATTCCTTCAGTTCACCTGCCACCCTTTAGTCAGCACTGGCTAGTGAACTGGAGGGCTGACCTAACAGTGTCTGGTTAACCGAAGGACTGACCTAACAGTATCTGTGATCTGGAGGGCTGACATAACAGTGTCTGGTGAACTGGAGGGCTGATCTAACAGTGTCTGCTTAACTGGAGGGCTGACCTAACAGTGTTTGCGGAAATAGAGGTCTTATCTAACAGTGTCTGCTAAACTGGAGGGCTGATCTAATGGTGTCTTCTGAACTGGAGGTATTAACTAACAGTGTCTGCTGAACTGGAGGGCTGACTTAACAGTATCCGCTGAACTGGAGGGCTGATCTTACATCGTCTACTAATATGGAGAGCTGATCTAACAATGTCTGCTAAACTGGAGGGCTGACCTAACAGTGTCCACTAAACTAGAGGGCTGATCTAACAGTGTCTGCCGAACTGGAGGGCTGACCTAACAGTGTCTTCTGTGATGGAGGGTTCAGCAGCCAAAGTTAGGCCAGCCCTCCAGTTCACCAGCCAGTGCCAAGTCAGCTCTCCAGTTCACCAACAGTGTAAAGCCATATCTCCAGTTCACCAGACAGCTTTATAAATGTTATCTCGGGTACCAAAATATCTAGACCCCCCTTGCTCATAGTGAGCATGCTTGACTTCTTAGATTGCCATGTAAAATGGAAGGGGGAGTCAGTTAATAGTGAAAGAGGGATACTGAGCAAAACAAGTACTGGGTTGAAGGCTTTCAAGCAACACACACGCATCACTATTGATTTATATAGCGGCAACATCTTCCATGGCACTTATATAAATCATAATAAGGGCTACTTATATGTATTTATTTATAGATTAAAATGAGTATATTTTTAGTATAGGTGCCCTTTTAAAATCTGTTTAAGGAAATGGAAAATTTGCCAATCGATAAACTACTTAAAATCAGTGAACAGTCTATCAAGTAAACGGATTGTTTTATCAAAATGCTGTTGATTTTAGGGGTGAGGGGAAAAACATTTATAGCTTTAATTTTCCTTTAAGAATTTCCTTGTCTTTTGGCAACACACTGCCCAACCATCATTAGAACTTCCATTTTAGTTTCTATCATTCATCCCTATACCTAGTTGTCACAAGAAGAAAAAGCTAGCAACTATGCTAATCTGTCACTTTCATTGTTTCTCTATGATCACCTTTAAATATACTTTGAACAATAAGAATGTGGTTTCGCAGATAACAAGAAGGAAGTGAACTGCAGCTTATCCATTATCTGAGTTCGATTCCACCCTTGGACACATCTGCAAGGAGTTTGTATGTTCTGCCTGTGCTTGGGTGGGTTTCCTCCGGGCACTCCGGTTTCCCCAACAATCATAAAGACATACTGATAGGTGTATGTGTCAAATAAATGTGCTTAGATTGTAAGCTCTTCTGGACAGGGCCTGATGTGAATTGAGTAAATAATTGTAAAACGCTGCAGAATATGTAGCGCTATATAAGAAGTAAATTACATATATCTTGCAATTCCAAAATTAAACAGAATTAAAAAAAAAAAATAAATTCTGCCCCTTGAATCTCTTGTGGACCAAACCATTGTTTAATTCTACAGTAAACATGTGTGTACACATATCACTTAAAGAAGGGGTATAATCAAATAGTCCAGACAAGATTTAAAATTATAAAATGAATCTGACTGTGGTAAAAAACACCTCAGGACCCTCCACTTCACAGGTCAGTGGTGTAACCACAAGGCCACCAGGCCTAGTCCTTAAAAGCCACTGCTGTTTTATTTAGAAACGTGATTGCAGGGCAGCGGCACTGCTTGGCCTGCCTGAACTGCTCTTTATTCATGTTTGGAACGTTCAGCAAAGTATATTGAGGCTATGCTATTTGGCCAGTCAATGATAAGACTGTACATAAACAACCTTGCAACGACAGCGTGAATTACACACATTCATGGACGACTGTAAATACAGTGAACTGTCATCTGCAGGGTTTCCAGATGTGACATTATCTATTGCTTCCCGTTAACTTTTATGTACACAGCACTGTGTGCCTTTTAAGCAGCATACAAACATGGACCATTCAAATGTTTACCCAACAAATAGTATTGTCTAAGGACCTGTCAATATTTGCCTTGATTATTAACTCCTACTTCACTTACTAGATGGGCTCAAAGAGATTTTTTTTAAAAGAAATCATTGCATGACACCTCCATACAAATCTGTCTGAGACCCAACTAACTAATCATATTATATTATATACAGTAAAAAGATTCTGAAAATCACCAACGACAAATTGATGGAAAAGTGTTAGAAGAAAAGTGTTAGAAGAACTAAAGCTAAATTGTAAATTAGCCGAAGTGGTTTGGATAAATCTAAACTAGCATATAGCTGTGACTCTCACTTCTGGTATCATCGGCATTGCCAAGATACCCCCAGTAATTTTGCTAATTAAAGGGCATGTCCACCCCCAAAATCAAATTTTGGTGACAGAATAGCCAACAAAACCCAAAAGCAGGAATACATACAGGGGGATTCAATAAAAGGTCTTATCGTTTAAAATGGTGCTAATCTTGCCCCAACCAATCAGATCTTATTTAACATTTTAAAGCTAACATCTGATTGGTTGGGGCAAATTTAGCACGATTTTAAATGATAAGAACTTTTATTGATTAACCCTGATAGAGTATATAGCTTAGAAGAATTTAGGCTGAACTTGTTATTCAAAAGCATTTCCAGATTTCTGCAGCCCTCCCTCCTTCCTGTAACAACTGGTTTTCTGACTGATTATTCTTAATTAGAAATAAGTTGCAGGCAGATCAATCAGTAGTTACTTGACAGTTTAGGAGAGGGGAAAGGGAGTAAGAATGAAGAATTCATGGCGAAAATACAACTGTCTGAGTCTAGGACCATAAAAGCTAGAAATGTAAACAGGTGGCTTCTTCAATGCTACTGACTTTTGCGGTGAGAGATTTCTATGTTGGAGTCATTTTATTTTAGCTTCTCCTGTAACATTTAAGGACAATTATATTCACCTTTACCCTCTTCCATAGCTAAATAGGAACGAGGGTAAAGACCTAAATCGCTAATTATTCACCCCTGGGGACTTTACCTAACAGTTGTTATACTTATAGTTTCTCCTTGGCGCTCCGATCCATTCCACACCTCTGCCAGTGACAGTCTGCCATGTAGCCAATGGGAAGACATGCTTCTATGCAGAGCGTCTTCTCATTGGTTACATCGCTGGCTGCCAATTGTGTCAGTACTACAAATGTATCGATGGATGCAATAGGTGCCACTTCAATTAGCAGTGATCGCCACATGTATGTGGGTCTCACTGGGAAAGGGAATTTGTTTTTTTTGAGGGCTGCTGTGGATCTTGTAACCATTCAAGGGACCAGTAACCCTGTCTCAGGCAAAGTGTTACTGTCAGCTACAGTCTGCGATCTTGTCAATGTTAAGATGCACTCTTGCAGAGCATGTCTTCTATTGGCTTCATCGCGGGTGGCAGACAGAGCCAGGAAGAGGCAAAGAATGGTGGGGGAACCTTCATGTTACTATTATAGCTGATTGGTAAAGTACCCAGGTGTAAGGACTTAGCGGTTTAGGTCTGCACCCCAGGTACTATTAATGGGTGAAAGAAGAGTAGTGAGTAGGAGGTGACCAGGCCTGATCAAATTTTCACTTGCTTGGGGCCTGGACGGCTACTGCTTTATTGGAACTCCAAGTGGCTAGAAAGGTGCCTAGTATGGGACCCAGAAAAGTCTGAGGGCAGCCCTGGCATACAGGAAGAAAAACCTTATACTTATATATTAACCTGTATTGGTTTTTCTACCTTATACTTTCTGCTTATGGGTAAAAAGGGTTCCTTAATGTTAAAATAGATAGATCGATAGATGGATAGATAGATTCTCAAATATTATTAAATCAACAAATATGGGATAAAATTACAGTTATTCTTCATCTTGTAGATTTAAAGAAAATATTATGATTACATTTTCTGCAATGGTAATTAGTTTAAACTAGAATGGTAACAGAAAATGTTTCTCAACAGTTAAATAATGAATACAATAAACATACCTTGTAGCTGTAACATTATCAGTAATAGTAATTACACAACTTAACTTGATTCTACAGTTTTTGCAAAAGTTTAAAGCACTTGACAAAATGTACAGCATTTGCCAACTAAATTAATGTTGGAAGGTAAATCGGATATTCGAATGGTTCTGAATAGTGTGGCTTGCCTTGTAACTCTGATTCACTGTACTTATCTTATATCTATTTTAAAGATTCCTAACACCGAAATCCTAAATATAAAGTACATCCAGCAATATTTTCCCGAGGGGTCAGAGCCCTTTTTTCAATAATTCCCCTAAATATATTTCAATCAAAGACATCATTTCCCTTATCCAACTACACGGCTAAGATTTTTTTTTTTTTTAAATCCTTTCCCTATTTTTATTGGCCTTTAATAGTACCTCCATCTGTATTCTACCACTTAAACTGTGCAAAAACATAAAAATAATATTGCCGGGCCTATAAAAGGATTAAAGTATGGAACAGGCCAACAACATTAAGGAAATAACCATGACTATCCACCTGAAAAAGAGGGTGTAAAAGATTGGGTCACAATGATTCTTTTTGATGCACTTTCGAGTTAGGATAGTTCAGCCATGTTTACTAAAAAAAAAAATTAAATGCCGCACCAATGAAATGTTGCAATAATGTTATATATGGTTATATAACCATATAATGGTTATAAAACCTTTATAGCTCTACAGTAATGTTAAAGATCTTGTAGATTTTCTGAAGCAAATCCATTTTATACGACAATGTTAACATTGCTCTGTAGATCTCTTCAACCTGCTATAATGTTTTTAGTTCCTTGGCATTGATGAGAAGTATAGTACAACTGCAACTCAAAAGCAGCTGGCAGAAAAAATGAGGTGTAACACAAAACACACATCATCCTTGCCAGCTAACTGCGTATAAAACATTACAACATGAGCGTTCCTTTCACTTGTTACTAAAGAAAAACCATTATACAAGAACCGAAATTACCCATCTACAAAACAAGTTCTACATAATATGGTTAACATAGCAAGAGCCATGGTTGTTCCCTGCTAAAGAAGAGATTTAACATTATGTATTGCTTTACTTAACATGTACTACAGTACAACTGTTCAACAGGTGGGCATTCAACCAGAATATACCGAATGGACCTAGTAATTCAGTGGCAGAATACGCTAAATCTGTAAGTTTAAGTACACACAGGGGGTATGAATCCATCTGAAGTGCAGAGATATAACTTTCCTTCAACAGGCAATTCAGGAAAACGTAGGAATCACTGACCCTTATGTTTCAGTACAGATGGCAAAGAATGTAACCAATAAATACAGATAAGAACTAAATTTTCCCACTATTTCCCATTGTATACACTGTGATCAGTAGATAATGATTGGGAATTTTTTTTTTAATAACTAGGAAGTGTAAGTTTTAAGCGTTGACACCATTTGGGGTCATTGATAATATTTACATAGCCATGGCTTTTACTGAGTTTTGGTTACGTAAAAATATCAGCAACGAAGCTTTCCTGGGAATTGTAAGGACTGTGAAAAAGTTGTTACTAATTGCCTTCGACCCCTTACAAGGAATCAGAAGGCAAGAGCATTGCAGCGCAATACTGTTACACACATCTGTCATTGTTATCAATGTGAAGAGACCCAAAGGGCTGTGTTTTTACAGCACAAAGTTCAGCGTGGTGGCGCATGGCAGTGGGAGCTCATATTGATGGGCACTTTCCCTCAGCCTTTAATTCTGTGTATGTGGCAGGTCAACATGGCAGGTACCATGCCAGTGAATAAGCTCAATATATTAAATGTTAACACAATAGTTCCCTATGGGCATTGCTAATACCCTTGGCCCTTACTGTGTATTTATTCCATTCTCCCAGATGTAAACTGGGTTCAGTCTTAACACGGTCAGTGTTGGTTCTACAAATAAAACATAGAGCTGTCCACTGTCCCAATAACCAATGAGATTTCCAATGGGTAGCCCTTTGGCCTTAAGGCCACAGACTGAAATCCACTTAAATGAAATATCTTAAACATATACAATATGATTGATTATAAGTAACCATGAGAAACTAATGACTAGGCCCCACTTCTAGAAATGCATGCAGTGTGGTCTGTTTTTTGGGCCACATCCATTTAAGTGATCCCATGGACACTGCCATAACATGAAAACTGAAGTGTCCAAGTCCCACTGTTTCTGCAGCGTATTGATGCGCAGATCAAATGCATTTTTATTTTAACTATAAAGGTGGGAGAATTGAATGCATGCAATTTATAGTGCAGTGTAGTGAGGACTATCCTTAATGAATACCGTTTCTCATTATATATATATATATATATACATCAAAAAATGTGTATACTGTACCTCCCAAATGTAAGCGTCAACTCCAAGTTCCCAATCTTGTCTTGTGTAATCGCTAGTATACAAACAGAATCCCCAATCCACGTTTTATAGCATTTTACAGAATGACACGTACAGAAACATTTAAATCCTTTTTATAAGAAATCAGATTTCTAATCTTCCCATTCATTTCCCATGCAGTGCCCTGGGTCTCTTAGGTTGAATCTTGTTATCCCTGTTTAAATGGAAAAAAAGAAGTTTGCAGTGAAGTTGCCCTTGTTTCTCTGGCTGTAGTTCCAGATCTTACATTCAGACAGGACCACCCTGAAGCAAGAGGAAAGTTGATCTCTTTTAGCTGGAATCTTCCTCCTTTGTGAAAGCTGCTAGGAAAGATCCAACTTTAGGGCAGAGCAAAAACTTCCCAGGCTGTTTGGTTCGGTAAAGTGACACTTTATCCTGATTTTCACTCTAGTTTTGCACAGTTTCTTGGGGGAATCCGTTCAGGACTGTGCAGTCAGACTAGGCACTGTGTGTGGTTTGGGATGGAGAGACCTAAAGGATTCTCAGTTCTCAGCATGCTGTCTGTGGTTACTTGAGCTGGGAGGAAGATATGGTGTGGGGAATATGGGGGATGTGGAATGGAGCAAAGAAAGTGAGGGGGAGGAGGAAAGCTTACAGAATGAAACATTCCAGTAGGAGAACCACACAGGGTAGACAGGACACACACAAACACACTTAGTAACAGACATTTTAACTTCCTAGAATATAATGTAGCTGTTTAGACATGCACCCAGACTAAAGCATGCAGTTGGAAAAGGAAAAGCAATATTTTCTAAAAAATAATTTGTTTCAATGTAATAAAAATCTGATTACCGTATATCACATACACAAAATATATAGCAAAGAACTCCCTTGGAAAAGATTTCACATTAATTAATACAATGGATAGATGGCAGAATATGTCAATCTGAGAGGAGATCAGAAGGGTTGTAGGTGACAAGGAATTTAATGTTGCAGTTAAACAAAGAGCTGTAGCTTGAAAAGGTAGCAGCTCAGTAGAGTGCTGTAGTTCAGAAATAAATATAGCTCTATTTGCATAATTATACCAGATTTACCTGTTACAGTTCTGCACCACTTCTTTTTTTAGCAATACCAATTCAAAAGTACACTCCAGCACTCTGCTGTTGGCTGCTAGTTAGACGAATAGGTAGGTGCAGTCCTCTAAACCCTCTACTCCTAGGGCCACAAGATCCAAGCAAGATAAGATGCAGAGGAGCACACTGCTTAAAGTGATAAATTCAATTTGTTAAGTGAAAAAAACATAGTCAGGGAGATTCAATAAAAGTTCTTATTGTTAAAAATGGTGCTAATTTTGCCCCAACCAATCAGACGTTATCTTTCAAATGTTAAAAAAAATCTGATTTGTTGGGGCAAAATTAGCACCATTTTTAACAATAAGAACTTTTATTGAATCTCCCCGAGTATGTTTTTTGTTCAGAGCAAATTTTCGATCGATTAGCTCTGAACCAGTTGAAATTCACCGTCTTGCTCGAGTGAACTTCTGCAAATTTTAACTTGAAATCTGCTAAAGATGACGGCAAATATGCCAATATCCGACAGCCCAATATTGGCAAATGGTTGTTTGAAAAAAGTGGTAAAGATTTTTCGATCGATTTACTCGAACAGGCTGGAAAATCTACCCCATGTAAGACATGCTCTAGTCATATTATTCTTTATAACCAATTGCAGATCTTTAGCCCACAGAAGCAAATGAGGTTATACTTCATATCTACTTAGCACAGCAATTTTAGAATTTAGTAAACAATTAATTTAGTTTGGCAGTATATTTTTTTATCAGAATGTTAAGTTCAGCGATGGCTACACCAACAACATGTTACAGCAGGGTGCACCAAAATGTTGTAGTTCGCTTTATTTTTAATTTATAAAAAAAAAAAGTACTTACCTAAACCGGATATGATTGTTGATTTTGCTCCTCCTCTTTTTGTTTGTCTGCCCTCTGCTGGAAAAATAACTAAATTGCAGTCCAGGGGGTTTGACATCAAAACAAAGCTGTAGAGGAAATGGTCCCGTGATTGGAAATCCACAAATGAATTTCTTTCTTTCTTATTATTACTGAATCCATTCCTGTTAATTTATATTTTTAGATTCCAGTCTCCTATAAAACAGCCATTCAAATTCTTATAACCCAAGGAACCAATTTAACTTCTGTTATTATCAGTTGTATTATTGTTTTTTTAAACCTCCTCCGGTTTCGGAGGAACAGAATTATTTTACCTCTGAGTGTTTTTATACAATCTGAACTCGCAAAAGAAATTAGAAAACTCTTAAATATGTTTTTAAAGGGGAACTTTCCCTATGGTAAAATTTGGAAAAAGGGGACAGGTCCTTTGCCTTAAGCTGCATATGCAAGTAAAGGTGGCCATACATATATACAATTATAAACAGTTGAAACATGTAAACCCAATTCAGCTCTACTGTCCAGTGTGATTAGGGAAATCCATAACCCTAATGCTTTTATAACGTTTACTTAATAAATACTCTAATACAACAATATTGACACTCACTTAAAGAATCTCTTTATCCGGGTGTACAAGACCCCGGACCCTTCACTTTATTCTTTATGGCCTCCAATGTTTCAGTAAATGGCACCTACTCATATATGCAATTTAAAATCCAATTTTTTTGAGATACTATTACCTGAGTACTCACTCCAATCCGCTGGTGACCCGGGTGCAGCTGCCCCGAGCCCTTCGCTAATTCCCGACACACACTTCTCTGGAGCATAAACTTTATGAGGTAGCGCACACCGGAGAGAACCTTCTTATAAACTTCTGGATGCAAACAGGTAAGTAAAAGCTTATTTATTGAAGTAACGGAAGCAACATCGGTCAGGATCACCTGCCACGTTTTGGGCTACACGCGGCCCTTAAACATAGGCCTATGATTGCTTCCGTTACTTCAATAAAGAAGCTTTTACTTACCTGTTTGCATCCAGAAGTTTGTTACTTTATAAGAAGGTTCTCCCTGGTGTGCGCTACCTCATACAGTACATACAATTTTACTTACCTTACCGAGCGCTCCCGCGACATTCGATCAATTCTGCCGGAACCGCCTCTCCCGTTCCTCTATGCGACAGACATGCGATTGCAAAATCCCATTTATTTTGTGATAAAATGCATGTGGGTCGCATAGAAGAACGGGAGAGGCGGTTCCGGCAGGATCGATTGAATCCTTTAGTGGATTTTTGTATGGAACGACTGGTCCAATTCTCTGCCAATCACCACACCACACAATAACAACTGTTATAACCAAATGCATTCTCGGGTCTATACATTAATATTTAAACCCTTTGGCAGTAAATTCCATTACATCATTCAATTACCCAGAAGTCTCTTCTATGTTTATTGTCATTCAGTTCCAACATTTTCCAGTACACCATACGAGGCCTACTACTCCACATCACACCAGGTGCATCCAGACTAAAACTATAATGTACTCAGGAATGGTGGACATTTATAAGGTTTTATGGAGGTACAGTGGTTAAAAGGTTCAAGAAGATTTTAGCTGTCCAGAGGAATAGGATGAGATCTAATAGTAAAGAAATATTAAAATGATAAGTAATTGGAGTGCATTGGCTTTGAATCTAGACACACCTTGTGCCCGGGGCACTGGTTTAAGTGCCAAATAGCAAGCTTAAACGATGTCATTTCATTTTGTAAATGTTTTGTACATTTTTTTCAACATGCTATGTGGGTGTTCTATACATTTTCTTCTTGTGATCAAAACCACTGAACACAACATTTCCATACTGTAACATGTTTTAAAAAGTAAAGATTGGAGACAAGATAAGGCAGCAATCCAGCAGCTGGATTAATAGCCATAGATGCATAGTAGTTGAGGTAGAAAGTCCAGTTCAGGTCTTTATCCTACAACATATGATGGCTGTTCCTGTAGGGTTATTTGGTCTCTTGAAAAGTCACAATCCTTAAAAGACATATAAAACATGCAAGGGATCTTATCATTAAAAGTTATTAATCACGAAAGGGATACAAAATAGTATCCAAATCATTAAACATTCCATGGATGATGGTGAAGACAGACATCAGCAAGAGGAGAAAATATGGTCTAACAGTAAAAATGATTGATAAGATGTCAAGGAAAACAGACATACAACATTAAAAGAGCTACAGGATTTCTAGGCAAGTAAATTTACATGACAACAACACTGGAGGCTCAGGGTTTTGACAGATTTTGATTCCTACATGAGAGAATAACCACATATCTGGCGGGTAAGAGGGCCTGCAATCCCCGCACCAGAGGCTCTATTTTTAAACAGCTGATTACGCATTTGCACGATCATCTGTTTAAAAGTTCTGCCCGGTTCTGTACCGGACTTTTAAACAGCTAATCACGCGTATCTTTACTGCATACGTGCGATCAGCTGTTTAAACAGCTGATAGCATGCACTAGGGTGGGAAGGGGTGCGTGTCAGGGGCCCAGCCTCCATCCTCACAGGGGTCCAGGCCCCTGTAGTTTCGCAGGTGATGGTGGAGACATGCCTTAGGACTGCTTTTCTTATGGTGGAACTGGTTCAAGTCAAGGTAGATAAAATCATAGATTAAAAAGTTTTTTTGTCACAAATTTTTTTGCATCTTTTCAAGGAGGGAATACATTGCCATGTCCGGATATGCCAAACTGACAGACACAAATATTATTATTATTATAGATAAATAGCACCAACATCTTCTGTAGTGCTTTACAATTACATGTATACAAATGCTTTCAATCTAAGTACATTTATTTGACACATACAACCTATTAGTATGTCTTTATGATTGCGGAGTGACCGGAGAACATCCATGCAAGCACAGGGAGACCATACAACATTGAAGATGTGTCCAAGGGTGGATTCCAACTCAGTACTCAGTGTTAACCACCAAGCCACCGTGCTGGCATGTCCACCCCTCTGTAAATTTAACTCTCTCTAAAACTGCCACCCAAAACTAAGATCACAATACTTATCTTGGTCTCCAACATTAGTGAAAACAGATACCAACTGCTTTGGGCCCCCTTATTCCTTCTATGGTTCTTACAGGTAGTAACCATCTATCATGGCTGTGACAGAAACATTATGGCCAATGACTTACAGTGGCAACCTAAGCCGTCTACTGTGTGGCTGAGCGAGCATATAAAGAGCTAAAGCCATAGAGGAGGCAAAAAAATTCAGCATAAACCACAACAGAGTTTATCTGTTGTATTCAATTAGATCAACTGGACTTGAAATGTAGTTCTTGAAGACGTTTCGCTAGTCATCCGACTGGCTTTCTCAATTCAGAATGACTTGTACAAGAATCTGTGGCAATTATGTACCCTGGAAAATCCCAATTAGCATATCACAGCCAGGTGTTAAGGGTGTGATTAGATAGTGGCTAAGAGGTGTTATAGGAACGCCCAGAGTAAGGTGTTAAAAAACAGCATTGTACATGGCAGAACAGTTGGTGTCGAACCCCCCCACCTCTATTTAGGCTTGGTTTCTTTATTTTCACATAAATGGCCTCCTTAACACCTCTCTGAACCAGTCACGTTCCTTCGCCAGTATGTTAACATTACAATCTTCAAAGGTATGTCCTTTATCCTTAAGATGCAGATACACGGCTGAGTCCTGACCGAGGAATTGGCTCTTCTGTGCTGGGCCATACGTTGATGCAGTTGCTGGCTGTGATATGCTAATTGGGATTTTCCAGGGTACATAATTGCCACAGATTCTTGTACAAGTCATTCTGAATTGAGAAAGCCAGTCGGATGACTAGCGAAACGTCTTCAAGAACTACATTTCAAGTCCAGTTGATCTAATTGAATACAACAGATATACCATGACCTGGATGAATGAGAACCTTCACAAGCACACAACAGAGTTTGTACTACATATCTGTGTACAGGGGTGGACATAACCTTTATTTGGTTTGGCAATTTCTTGGCTTTCAATTACTTATTTAACAGTCCTGCTAGACTTACATTTGATTAAATGTAGTAGAAATATCTAGAATCTGGATGCTAAGAAAAAATGTATAAAATGTATCTGTCTTTGGTTACAATACATACTACCATGCTTTACAATGTTTGGAGGGACAAATACTGCATATCCTGAGCTTGCGTGGCCAAGCAGCCTCAAAAGATGTAACATCCCCATTACAATATCAAATTTCATCTACAAAGTGTAGTGTACAGCATGGTACTCACCATGCAATATTTCATCCCTATCGAGCGATAGTTCAGTGTATCGGTCGATCGGGCCGAAATAGCATGGTTTTTCAAACTTGACCGACCGCTCATTCATCCGAACAGGACATACACATGATCGGACATGTCTGAAAAACCACGGCCACTATTGCCACAACCAACAGTGCTTTCTCCTGGCTGACCGGTCGGTAGTGCCAAACGACGGTCAGGAGGAAAGATTGAAAAGTGTGTATCCAGCTTTACATATTGCCCTTGGGTAGAGATGGCCAAAAAATGGAACTCGAACCCCAGTTCGGGCCTAACTTTATGTAGTTCGGATGAACTCGAACTATTCAAACTGTTTCGGGGCCGAACTGGTTAGTTTTTTTGGACTCGTGGCTGTATTTTTGATAATTATCGAAAAATCTAAAATTAGCGAATTCATGAGCCGTTCACTAACCCTAGAATGTATCATTCGGTAACCCTCGAAAGTATCATTCATTTTCAGTAACCCTAGAATGTATCGTTCTCTAACCCTCGAATGTAGCCTTTGATTTTCAGTAACCCTGGAAAGTATTGTTTGTTTTCGGTAACCCACGAATGTATGGATTGTTTTCGCTAACCCTAGAATGTATCGTTCACTAACCCTCGAATGTAACCTTCGAATTTCAGTAACCCTTGAATTTATTGTTCGTTTTCGATAACCCTCGAATTTAGGGTTTCATTTTTGCTAACCCTCAAAAGTATCGTTGGGTAACCCTCAAATTTTACGTAACCCTCGAATATAGCTTGCGCAAACCTGACAATTGACTGATCATAAAGTAAATAGTGTTTAAACAGGTTTTGGTGATAGTGACATGTTCCACAGACCATTTACCAGGTGCTACATCCATTTACAGTAAGTTACCAATGTTAGTTTATCTGTAAAACATCCAAACTTTTTGAACTATCACTCCTCATTGACTTCAATGGGTCCGTTTTCGAACTTTCAAACTTTTTCCAAAGTTCGCAAACGGACCGAACTTTATGAAGTTCGGCCATCTCTACCCTTGGGCTCTGGCATATTAGAAACTCTGTAATGATAACCTATGATACTACAACTGTGAATCTAATGGCTGAAATTCAGGAAAGAGAATTAGCCAGCAGGCACAGCTGTATTTGGTATTGTTAACTCAGACCACACTATGACTAGATCTAATGGCCATTACTTATTACTACATTAAAATATTTTTTTCTTTAAATTTGCAATAATAATAATAATAATAAAAAAAAAGATGTCTTTGGGAAAGGCCAAAAGAAACTCCTTACTATATGATGAAGTTAGTCTGGAAAAAGTGATAAAATCTAATATTTACAAATCACAGGAAAAAAAAACAAGGGAAATTAATAAAGCTTGGTTTCGGCTAATCATCGGCCATGTTTAAAGCAACGCAAATCTAAAGGCCCTTAATATGGGATATAGGCAATGTTCTTTTTAGTTTTAAATAGGCTGTTAAATAGATATATATATTTTCTGTGCATTGTGTCTTAAGGTGACTTAAAGGGCATGTTCACCCCCAAAACTATAATGCCCCCCACTACTGGCCCCATCATGTAGTGTAGTTTAATCCTTACCTCACATCCCAGCTCCATAAGGTTCTCCTGTAGTCCCCCCCCAAAGTCCCAAAAACTGCCCACCAGGAGGATAGCAGAGTCCATATAGGACTCTGCCTCCTACCTGGCCTCCGGGAGAAGCTTGGCATGCGTACTGCAGCCCTTCTCCCCCTCCCTCCCGATTAGAATTCCCTCCCCTAGTGTAAATCCCTTTTATCCAAAGATTCCCCCTGTCCCCCCAGCCCCAACCGCTATGTTAATATTATTAGAAAATACCCGAAACATTACTTACCTTCCCTCTTGCCTCCGCTACACTGAACTCCCGGCAGCCGCGTCCGTGATTGGCTGCCGCTCAGCCAATCAGACGTGACTGCCGGTCCCGCCCCTCTGCTTGCATTTACTTGCAAGCAGAGGGCCTGGCAGCGCGGCGGAGGCAAGAGGGGAGGTAAGTAAAGTTTGGGGCATTTTCTAATAATATTAAATAGAGGTTGGGGGTGGGGGGACCGGGGATCTTTGGAGGAATTTTTTTTTTTAAGGGTGGACATACCCTTTAAGCATAGTTCTGTTTTAAGAATAGCTACTAGGCTCAAAGGTTGGAGTAGATGGACAAATGTCTTGAATGTCAACTTCAATTACTATGGGGGTTGTATCAACAACATTGGCGTATTCATTGCATTCCAGTGAAAAAAGAAAATGGCCGCAATCGTATTACTGTAAATGTTGACACAAGTCTAACAACCCCCTGGACCCTTATTAGTATTTAGAGACTCTCCACAATGTACTGACACCTTCCAAGGGCCCACTGGCAGGCTACATATATGGGCATTTGTGTGATTTCACCAGATCAGACTTGGCGATTTTACATGGCCTCACTTAATGCAAGAACAAATTTAACGGCATTTCATAAATACGAAAAGTTAATAAACCTTTAAACATTTGCCCCTATGCTACTCACACAAACTTTGCTACCTTTGATACTCCCTTTTCAGCAATATGCAAATAAGGAACAAGGACTTCTGGGAATTTACCATGTTTACACATGGAAGTTTTTAGGAACACTATCAGGGTGATTCAATAAAAGTTCTTATCGTTTAAAATGGTGCTAATTTTGCCCCAACCAATCAGATCTTGTTTAACATTTGAAAGCCATCATCAGTGTAGTGCAGGCCTCTGGTTTAGGTGCTTCACACTGCAAAACCAGAGGCCTGCACTACACTGATGAAGGCTCAAAGCCGAAACCGGTCTGTAGTTGGCGCTCTGTTTTTTGCATTTAGCTTGTGGAATGCTGTAAAAGTCTTTTTAAAGACATACAGGGTTATTCAATAAAAGTTCTTATTGTTTAAAATGGTGCTAATTTTGCCCCAACCAATCAGATGTTAGCTTTCAAATGTTACATAAGATCTGATTGGTTGGGGCAAAATTAGCACCATTTTAAACGATAAGAGCTTTTATTGAATCTCCCTGATAGTGTTCCTAAGTGCTTCCATGTGTAAACATGGTAAATTCCCAGAAGTCTTTGTTCCTTATTTGCATATCTCTTTTGTGCAGAATTCTGTGGTAATGGTGCAGTCTATCAATAGTTAGGGTGGTGTTAAAAAAAAACATTGTTCTTTACATAACACTAGATAGAGCATCTCTATGTTTTACTACATTAACTTCTACAATTGTCCATTTGAATTAAGATGCCAACAATTTTATTGCAGCCTCTGACAGATTTATAATTAAATGTTACAGCACCTCCTTGTGGCATAATGTAGTCCAGCCTGTCTAAGGTGTTAACGTCACTACAACTTAAAAGCGCATTTTTTTCTTTGTTGCAGTGATAACACTTTCCTGTTGGCTTTAAAGTGGATGAGTATAAAGTTGGCATGCTGAGAATAGTCAGATTATTTGACGTGTTGAATCAGCTTTGTCTTAATAAATGCAGATCATCTGCAAAATATTATTAAACTATTTTATAGAAATGTACCTTGGTAAAGGTTGCATGACAATGAAACATGTCTTGTGTGAAATAAACAGTTATCACAACATAGTCTGTGGAATTATTTGGTTTCTCCCCATCTACATGTGAATTTATGTGTTTTGGAGATTGGTGGAATGCCCCTATTGATGGAGGATTGAGACCAGGAAAAGTGATTTAACCAGTGTTTAGCCTCAACCTTATATTGAATAATGTCACTCTTCTTGTGTTTTAGTATTAGGTCTTTTGGATGCACCTGTTGCTGCCTCAGTGTTTTGTTGGTTTAAAGGGTATGTCCACCCCTAAAATTGATTTTTAATATGCTGCTCCCCCATGTCCCCCAGCCCCAACCGCATAAATATTTTTTTCAGAAAGCCCCCCAAACTCTTACTTACCTCCCCTCGTTCCTCCGCCGCAATGCGGCCCTCTGCTTGCGAGAAAGCAAGCAGAGGGCGGGACTGGCAGTCGCGTCTGTGATTGGCTGAGCGGCAGCCAATCACGGACGCGGCTGCCGGCTTTTCAGTGCAGCGGAGGAAAGCGGAGAGGTAAGTAAGAGTTTGGGGAGCTTTTTGAAAAAAAAAAATATGCGGTTGGGGCTGGGGGACATGGGGGAGCAGCATATTAAGGGGGTTTTGCGCTAGGGGGAGGGATAGTAGAACAGGAGGAGAGGGGGGGGGGGGAGAAGGGCTGCAGTGCGCATGGCAAATATCTACCGGAGGCAAGATAGCGGCAGAGCCCTGCATCCTCCTGGTGGTTAGTTTTGGGACTTTGGGGGGGGGGGTTACAGGAGAACCCTATGGAGCTGGGATGTGAGGTAAGGATTAAACTACACTACATGATGGGGCCAGTAGTTGGGGGGGATTATAGTTTTGGGGGTGGACATGCCCTTTAAAAGCAGACAGGGATATGGTGTCGATTGACAATTCTTAATGCACACGTATTGGGGAGTTTTTTCAGTGTGAATGATGCGCTTTATCTCTTTTTAAATCATACAGCAGCCAGCATCTTTTTAGCAATAGGGCCACTAGACTATCCTCTCTGCTTTCTTGGACTAGGAGGGACCGAGTGCCTAGGGCGACTTGTGCTAGTTGTTATTGTAAATTGGTGGAGAGATTACTCTCACCTATTTGAGGGATAATTAGGCTAATTTTTTTTGTTGTTGTTGTTGCTGACTGATGTGATGGGATTTTAACTTTTGTACATTATTTTAAGGTATATTTAATAAAAGTTGAGTTTTAATTCACCCCATTTTGCTAGATGTGTGTAGTATTAACTGGTCGATTGCATTCGGAAGGGGATTCCCAATTCATCTTTTTTGTATATATTGTCATTGACTCTAATCCCCAGCATTCGGCCTGACCCTCTGTTAGGGTAGCTGTGCGTCATCACCAATCTTATACACGTTCTTTCTTCTGTCTTGCTTGCCACCTTCCCATGTGCTCTTTTCTTTCCTTCTTTCAGTTTTGACAAAGGCCCAGTCCGGATATCCATAAGCTTTAAGGGATCCTCTGAGGTGTTTAAGGGAAAAACATACTTACTTCAACCCTGCAATGTAGAACTAAGGGTGAGGTTTAGCCTGCAGAAAGTAAACAAAGCTTTAAAGGGTATGTCTACCCCCCAAAAATGTTTTATATTGTGTTAACAACCCCCCAAACCTCAGCCTAACAAGGTTTTATCAGGCCAACTGACCCCCATACCGTGTATAGGTAATTTGTCGGGTCTATGTTTGTGGTTTTCAATAAATTCACAATTTGGAGTGCGACTACAAAGTATCTGTTTCTTATGAGTATACTGCTTCCATTGGAGTAGGAAGCTTCTTTGTAGTCTGCACCCACACAGGCAGTGTGCACCTGGACATTTTTGTATATCTCAAGTTAACCCTTAGATATTTTGTATATCTTAAGTTAACCCTTAGCTATTCTATTGCGCTCCAACAATAGAATACGAGGACTACAAATAGGCTAACTTGAGGAACGCCTAGGATTATATGCTGCGGATATAATCATGTTTCTTAATAATCCTCACAACTCTCTGCCATTAGCCTAATTGACACATTTGGAACCTACTCAGGATTAACCATTAATTGGGCCAAATCTGCGCTATATCTAATGGACAACCCAATGCCCCAAAACTTAAGATGCTCAGCCCCAATCCCAGTAGTGACCCACTTTAAATATCTAGGAATGATAACTAAATAACTAAAAAACCCCAGTAATTCTTCTCCCTGAATATCTCCCCGTTAATAGATTTTACTCACACGCAAGCATGGGGCAGAATACAATACAACTAATCAAAACCTTCCTACTCCCCAAAATACTCTACACTCTACAACATTCACTTATGTATTTTCCTTTTTCAAAAAACTCAACAGCTTGATATCGTCCTTTATATGGAACAACAAGAATGCTAGCCTCACAAAACTACAGGCACCCAAACACATGGGAGGACTGGCACTTCCCAATCTCATACTCTACTATTGAGCATCACAACTTAGATACCTGAAATGCTGGACCCAACCAACCCCCACAACAACCTTATCTAAATACATATCTATATGTACCTCACTAGCCCATTTATGGCATATTTAGAAGCACCAAAACTCCACGTTATCGGCAAGGGAACCCCATTAAATAAACAATCACACAAAATCTGTCACACTATGAACAAACTACTCAATATACAAGGCCATTTTGAACACACACCCTTACGGCACAACAAACTGCTACCCGACTTGCATGCAATACCCAGAATAACACAGTGGGAGAACCTCGGGATAAATACCCTCGGACAAGTGATACAAAATGGGAATAGTATCCCCCTTGCCGACCTACAAAATTTCCACAAAATACCCAATACAATTCATTATAGATACCGACAGCTCAGTCGTGAAACACAATTTATACAAGCGGCATTATTCTACGCCTGGAAAACGATTGTTCTCCAATGGCTCTCTCATAAAAAAACAAAACTAAGACATGGAACAAACTAATCCATGAAGACTTACCATTGATTAAAATAATAGAGGATACGAAAACAAATTTGCAAAAATCTGGCTACCCTGGATGGAATCCCCTAATGTTATCTAATACTCCGGAGAATGCGACTGGTGCAGGCCCTGGGCAGCCGGATGGGAGGAGACCTGGATAAAACTCAAGGTTCTACACTCAAATTACAGCAAAGTTTATTAGTTCATAAAGTTAAATTGAAGCTTGAAAGTATAAACCTAAACCCATTTATATGTACAATAATATACAGTTTAAGAATCGTCTGTATTTGCTTATGTATAAACTGTAACGTGCGCAAGAACTATTGGTTTTGTTAATAAATTCTGTATTCTTTTGAGGCTTTAGTTGCCCTTTAAATGGACAGTAGAATTCCCATACAGTAGTCACATACAGTAATAACCATACTGGATTTGGCTATTAGTGTATGGGACTACTGCTGTCCACTTAAAGGGCAACTAAAGCCTCAAAACGATACAGAATCAGAAGGCAGTAGTGGTCATATTTTCTATTTTTATACTCCAGTCAGTCACTTTTACTTCTTTTTCAGGTAAAAATAGGTACCTCGGTTTATACTCTGGTCAGTTTTTATTGGTGTATGTATGGCAAGTTTAGTTTTATCCAGTCTTTTGTTTCTTATTTTCTTATATTCTCTCATGTATGGAAGCGTGCCTCTGGACTGAAAAAGATGTAAAAGGTAGCTGGACACAGCCTGGTAATTACAGACCTGTGAGTTTAACTTCAGTGGTGGGGAAGATACTGGAAAGTTTGATACAGGAACATATTCTTGAGTATGTTTCAAGGTTTGACTTTATAAGTAGTAATCAGCATGGATTTAGGTTGAATAGATCTTGTCAAACTAACTGGCTTTCATGAGGAAGTGAGTAGGAATTTAGACTAATGGATTGGATACAGAGTATAGTTCTAGGTGGGGTACCACAGGGTTCTGTGTTGGGGACACTTCTATTTAATCTGTTAATTATTTGGAAGTGGAAATTGTCAGCAAGGTCTCGGTTTGTGGACGACAGAAAACTTTGTTGACCATTTAAAGCCAAAGAGGATATGCAATTGTTGCTGGCAGATCTAGATAAGATTGTCACATTGGGTTATTAAGTGTCAGATGAAATTCAAGGTTGATAAATATAAGGTGATGCATTTTGGGCTTAAAAATCCTTGTGCTGCTTATACTAAAATTGGTCTGGGTTAAGTAAATCTCTGTTAGAGAAGGATGTTGGAGTTTTGGTGGAGAACAAACTCAAATGTATATGAGTCAGCAAGATATTGTCTTGTATAAAGGAGGGTTTGGATTCAAGGGAGAAAATTATTATTCTCCCTCTTAAAGTACTCGTAAGGCCTCATTTGGAATATGCAGTGCCGTTTTGGAATCCTGGGTAAAAATCTTGGAATTGGAAAAGGTTCAGAGAAGGCCAGCTAAATTAATAAGAGTACTGGGGGAGCTTGAATATGAAGACAGATTGACTAAGTTACTATTATGCACGCTAGAGTAAGGTGCTTGTGTGGGCATATGATCTGTTAAGAAATACATTAATGGGCAATACAATAATCTATATGGGGCATTGCTCACCAATAGAAAAGATTTGAAGTCTTTCAGAAACAGTTTTACACTATGAAAATGGTAAAACTATGGAACTATTTTCCATTGCATGTGGTGATTTTGGATAGTTTAAAGGGCATGTCCACCCAGAAAATAACTAACCATTTTCAGGTTATTTACCCACCAAAAGTGAACTTGCCTCTTTATCTTACCTTTATCCAAAGTGTCTACGCGAGATATTTACTTTAAACACAGCTGATCCCTCGCCGAAAGTCCCGCCTAATTTCTTAAGCCTGCTATGAGTGTGCAGTAGAAGAGGTGTTCTTGTAACTGCTCTGCCGGGTATGGTATGTCAGCCATTGATCATGATGTCACCATCACGGCAATGACAGAGTATATACCCGGAAAAGAAGGAGGTGGCAGCAAGGGATTGGCTGTGTTTAAAGTAGATATTTCTCAGTGTAGGTGTGTCGGATGAAAGTAAGATAAAAAGTCCACTTTTGGGGGGTAAATAACCTGAAAATGGTTAGTTATTTTATTGGGTGGACATAAATCCACCCAATAAAATAAAATCTGAATGATTTTGTAAAAATAAGTTGAATGTTACTGATATTGATACATGGAGTTGGAGTTGATCCAGGGGTATTTTCGAAAACCACTTGGAGTCGGGAAGAAAAATTTTTTCCCCCTATATACGGTTTCTTTTTTTTTTTGTCTTCCTCTGGATCACCTTTTAGGCAGGAATGTGGCTATTGTGGATTAGGTTGGACTAGATGGATGTATGTCTTTATTCAACCTTAAATACTATACTACACTATACTATTTTGCACTTTTATTGTTGGCACCATGACTGTTTGCACCACAGTACAAGTACACACACCTACTTATTCACTGGCAACCATAAATAAACCATCAAAAAGTTAATTTTGGTCTAAAAATCAAAACCATACCCCCTAATACTACATGGATACAGGTAAACACAACTACTGATACACGGCCACAGCCAACCTACCTTACGTTTCCATGGAAACCATACAAAACCAATCAAAAAAGTTAAGGGGTATTTTTTGTGTTTTAGACCATGAAACTAACACCACAGACACAGGTACACACGCACAACGGTACACACACCGCCACACCTAAGATACCTTTACATTTCCATGTCAACCATACTAATTAATACAAATGTGTTTAATCAGAATTATGAAATATAAATGTTCTCTTTCATCACCATATCCAGATAATTGAGTTTATGCTTCCCCTTTCTAGTTAATATTTGCGCCAATAAAATTAATTATTCCAATAGGTTATATTGAGCTGTTCTGTGCACCCTGACAGTGACCAATATAGTAGCTCCTATACATATAAAAAAATAAATAAGATTTATTTAAATAACATTTATTAAACATTTTCCAATAAATTTATACATTTACATTAGACTGCCCAGAAGAGCTTACAAAGTAATTTATCACAAACAAAAAATAAAATCATAATAAATAAAAGGTAATTCATCTCTGGTGTTTTGTAAACCTAAAAAAGATCATTTGAGTTTCAGGATCACTGGTATTTCACTTTCTGCTGGAGCCTGGTAGGCCTCACTGTTCCTTAGATGGACAATTCTTTCTCGCAGGTCTCTCGTTTCTTCTTCACTTTTAGGAGCAGATTCTCTGGCTTTTCTAGGATCGTAGCTCCGGACAGGCCATGGGATGTCATCATAATACTTAGCGAACAGTGATTTTATAGATGCTGTAAATAAACTTTTAGGCACCTGCGTAATAACACTTATTAGAAAAGCGTTCAAAGGCTCCATGAGCCATTGCACTGAGATGTCCTATCCATACGTCAATCTGTACAAAATTACTGGAAAAACTGGAAATTACAATTGACAAAATGTGAACTAAAATCCAGGCACTAAACAAAACAACCTTCCATCTTGTCTTTCTTTTTCCCTTCTGGTTTAGATCTTTAACCAACATCATCGTCATCCTCAATACTAATTCCGACTTCATGTGGATGATATAAAGTTTCTCTGTCTGAGGTTCTGTCTTATGCCTGAGTGGAGTCTGGTCTTTGAATTATTGTAAATAATGCTTTAACCAATATCTGGGTACTCAGCGTTATTACTGAACTCAAAACTCCAATATAAATCGATCTGAATGTATTGATCACTTCCACGTCATCCTTTAGCAAATTACAATACATTAATCCACAAACAAAACCACTCAACAGACTAAGGAAATGGAGGGCAAGTGTCTGACATCTTGTAAAAGTGCCTGGTATATCTGGTGCGAAGGGAGTCAACTACACATTATCCACATACAAATTGTATGACCATGATATTAGGATAAAATTATTTTTTTCCAATCTCCTTCCATGGTCCATGGGGACAAACTTTCCTTTAACAAAGTTACCTTTACACTAACTTTGACACATAAAATACCATACTTGTTTGGTCTGTCCAAATAAGCAGTACTTCCTACTTATGTATTGCGCATAAAAATAATGCTCCATAAAAAAAACTGGTAATTTGTAACCTGCAACCCCATCTGATATATTTAGCAGTTTCTTAGATGCATTATTAAGAAGAATTATTGCCTGCATTCTAGAAGACTAAGCTGACTACACCCTCCATACATTCAATCAAGGGTGTGACTGCTGACATTACAAACAATGGTTGACTGCTGTTTCACTTGCTGCCTTCTCTGCACATGCTCAAGTTCATAAAAACTCATTGAGCAGGGGGGACGAGGCAGATACCTTTGTTCGAGAAGAACAGAAGTTTTTAAATATCTTGTTACAAGTGCATGTAATATGGTAGTAAAAACAGAAGTTGGGGTTGCGGTTTATTCACTTTATTCATGCTTTCTCACCTTCCTGTCTCATTTTCAGCCACATATAGAATATCATAAAGTTGTCACATTAGCAGCAGATCCATAATCTCTGATGCAAGCAATAAATATGGGAACATATCACTTACTGTATAACACAAAAAAGAGCAATAGTATATTGATATAATAAAACTAAACAAAATGTTTCAAACATGCACTGCAATGTACACATTCATTAATCCATGCACTGTGAAGCCATTACTGTGCTTTGCTAAACTTTGCTTTTAAGTCACATTAAGGCTGGTCCTGTTATTGTGGAAGTCTGCTATTTGGTTAGTGCCTTTTATACAAGACTCTTTCAACTGAATGCGGACTTAGTTGTTTTTAGGAATGGTTCATGAAGTGCGTCATATAATCTTTTAGCCTGCAAAAAATATGTCACACTTAGTAAACCTAGAAAATGAAAATAAAAATGAAGTTGATAAACCCCAGGCCTACAATACCCTCGTCACTTTCCCAGCTTTTATCACAGGAACCACATTGGGGTTGACATTTATAATGTATTTATAATTAACAAAATATTGCTGTCAAACGGGGGTATAAGTTTGTGCAATGCAGTAGAACCAAAACACAGAATAATTGGCTAGGACATTTACTCTCCCTTTATAATAAAAGCATAAGAAAAAATACAGAATGCTCACTTTTTGTGGACCAAGTCCAGGACATAATGAAAGATCTTCACGTGATGCATTTGCAAGATCAAAGAGAGTCTAAATAAAAAAAATAATTTAATGCAAAAATGAGGGTAAAATTTAAGAAGCTGTGCTGAAGAAAAATAAATATAACCTATTTCAACTTTAAATAAAAACAAAAAACACATGCAAAAAAGCTTTACGGTTTACGTTATAAACAGTTATACGTAATCCAAAATTAGAAAACTGACCCCAAAAGTGGTGAATAAAGTGCCACTGTCGGTCTTGTTTACAGACTTCACTGTTGTTAGACACTCTGTCATCTGAAACAAAAGAAATCTGTATAAGAGGTGTCCTAAAAATAGTGATTAATAGTGAGTAAGATGATTTGTACTGTTAAAGGCCAATGGTAATTTTAAAAATGACTTTGTCTCATCTTATTCTTCAAATCACATGTCAGTATCCCCTAGTCTGTGTCTGTTACTGCTGCATGCATTCTATCCAGTATTTTCTCAGGCTCAGTATCCCACCTTCCTCTCCTAACTAACACATGCTTCCACCTGACCAGACTTTCTAGGAGGACAAAAGCTTAGTAATCACTATAAGGCAGCACTGAAAGAGGGAATTTCCCATTATGTAATTCACACATACTAATTGTCACCATCCCAGTTACAGCAAAACTGCACACAGCAGAAGAGTTTATTATAATAATAATATTAATAAATAATAAGTCAATTGACAGCTTCAATGTAAGATGGTTCAGATTGACAATGAAGAAATAGGGAGCAGATCAACAAATAAATGGTACAGTGATAAAATTGTAATAATAGTTTCCAGTAATAAGTAATTTAATAAAACATTTTTTTTAGTATAGATGCCCTCTCTACTCAAGATACAGAAACAACTTTTATATCCTCACCCTAGACATGAAGTCTGCCTCAGATCTTTCTTTCAGGGCATCAGCTGGCTTCTGTTCATAACATTTGTATGTTTCTAAGTAGCGGGCAGCCTCCTCAGGACTGGAGAGAAGAGTGGAAGTCAAGTATTTTGATAATACTACATCAATTCTCAATTATAGTGTTTACCATGTTCTTACCTCCAGCTTAGAATAAGTGTGCAATCAGACAGGATACATATTTTTGCCAACTCTTTTAGGGAATAATGAGGGTCTTTCTGTAACAAGATAGTTACTCAATAGAATTTTATGTAAAAACATTTACTACAGAAATCCCATCATATGCTGTTCAAGTACAAAAACCTACCACATCCACTTGTACAAGGAGCACGCGCAATGCAAATGACTGGCCAAGAGACCTCAGACGAGTGTGTATGTACTCCGGGTTCAGATTATGATAACGCAAACTGGTAGAGACAAAATAGATGGACCGATCAGCCAGTAGAATAAAGATAAATTATGAAGCATAATCTAGTTAAGAATGTATATACATAAAGTTGAAATAAATATTTGTTTTTCAAGCTCCAACTGTCAGGTGGTAGTCAACAGTAATGAGCTGTAAATAGTAAACTTACATTGAAAGGAGAACTAAGCTTGTTTTTTAATGTGAAAGCTTTTCTCTAGTAAGTTGCATTTACACACACAAAATAGATTCTGTAACAAACAAGGCTTACATGTTGTTTCCAGTAAAACTCATAGCCCATTTTAGTCTTCAAAGATCCTTCAGAGCATGTGCATTTATTTGCCATACCCCCTGACCCTGATATTTACTGTCTCTATATACAAAGTATTTTTATTCATTTGTCTCCACACCAATATAGAAGTGTGGAAGACTAAATGTACCTGTATTCTTAGAATATATGGTGGTGGCTCACCAGTCTAAAGCATTTGTTTTGGAAACTAAAAAGCCAGGAAATTATGGGTTCAAATCCCCAGTCTTGCTTTTACTTTTCCCATTATGTTCCTAGCAAAAAAGTTTCTACACATAGCAGCACTTGTGTGTTAGGGGTAAAACTTTGCAGGTTCAATTCCCCAGACTTACTTTTAATTTTTACTAAAATGTTAATATTTTGCTATGCACACTGATATAGTATGACATTATATACCGGTATATATATAATCCAAAAGGTACAGAGCTCTCCACGGTCTGGTACAACGTAATTTATTAGGTAAAGTAGGTCTGAAGGCCTACGCGTTTCAGCCCAAATGCAGTGCCGTCTTCAGGGTTACAGACACAAGAAACCAATCACATAAATAGCTAAAAACACACCCAAAACCACACACCCCTAACCCGCCCCCCACGTGATCCTCTGAGAGCCAGGCGTGTCTAATAGGTGACAGAACACTACCACCCACCTCTGTGCAAAGGTTCCACCCCCTCATTGCAACTCAATATAGATCCCACCCAGTGACAGCATAAGAGTACCCAACATAAAGTGCCAGTGCCACTGAGATATGTAACCACCCTCCCCGTCCACGGCCCCCCGGGGCCCCAATGTGGGCGGAGCTCAAAGGTGCTATCATCCAAGGAGGATTCCCAACAAGTGTGCTATAAAGCTGGAAGGAAAAGTGCCAGTGCTCGGGCCAAGTGAAATTCTATGCCAAAAAAGTGCCAGTGCCCATGTGCAAAACGTAAAACTACTAAGAATAGATAAAATCTAAAAACACATACTGGTCAAAGATAATCAGATAAATAGTCTAACAGTCTATGAGACAAGCGGTCACAAACATGACAATTGCTATGAATAAACACATAAATGGGGGTCAGATGATATACACAGGAGAACAACACTGTAAAATAGAGAGTAACACAGCAAGGGAAACCACATAGGGAGCAATAGGAAATCTCAAACCAAAGCTGGAAAAGCGGTGAATATCACAGGAGAGGACATGTATAGTGGTACACGGCCTCAATATATAGTCTCGGGCAAGACAAAGGTCTACATAATAACCTTAAAACAATATTGTAGCAACCAGGTTCCTCAATAATACATAAAGATACAATTTAGAGGAAGCAATTATACGCTACATGTTCGTTGAAACCCAAAGGGGTCTGTGTACCTAGTGTTCTAATCCATTTTACCTCCCTTTGCAGGAGTGCCCTGTTGCGATTTATACCTTCTTTTTTGGTTCAGCATCGATGGCCATCCATCGTAGGGCAGTAATGGAATGTGCCATCTGTCTGAAGTGTCTTGCCACTGATTGTTCACCAAATTTCTCAATGTGGGACAACCTATCTTCTTTAGAGCCACTGTCTTGTATGGCCTCCCTGATGGCCTGTCTGTGATTAGCAAGACTATCCCTTAGTGTAGTCGTGGGCTTACCCACATAGTATTTGCCACAAGGGCATGTAATAATATAGAGGACATATTGGCTTAAACAGCTCAGTCTATCCTTTATTTTTATCCTTTTGCCACTATGGGGATGTGGAAAATCTGGTCCAGTTAGGGCACTCCTGCATGCTACACACTCCAGGCATTTGTAACATCCACTCTTATTCGAAGAAAGCCAAGATACATCTCTAGAAGTCGAGTCACGTAAGTCAGTCCTCATCAGGAAATTTTTTTGGTTTTTTCCCCTTCTATATGCAAACAATGGCTGGGAATCCTTACATTTAAGTATATAGAAACGTAAATAAGGCAAAATATATAAATAAATGTACTTGCATAGTCCCCACAACTGTTTTGAAATGGTATCATCAAAATGGAGTGTTAAGCCACACCCAGGAAGTTTTACAGGGAGGAAGTGCTTACAAAAGGAACATATTTATCACTTCCCTTTTAGTGTCCAATAGTGTGGTTAATATTAGATTGACAGCAGTGTTAGCGAATCAAAACATTTTCTGAGTGTTAGTAGGGGAGTAGGAAGTGTTAGTAGCAAGTTGCAAGACTTGTATATCACTTCCCAGTCTTAGTAAAAACATTCTTCTCACCCCTCCCCTCTCAAACAAAAAGGAGAGCTGCGGTTTGCTGGACAGGAAGGGATATCTTTATATCAGGGATAGGCAACCATTAGATCTCCAGATGTTTGGAAACTCCCAGAATTCCCTAATGAGTTGTAGTTTAAATTCCCTAACTACAGAGTGCTTGTAGAGGAATGCTGGGAGTTGTAGTTTTCAAAACATCTGAAGAGCTACTGGTTGCTTATCCCTGCTATATATAATAGGGTGACTGATAGGAAAACATATCCATGCCCACTTCTCTGAGACAATGAAGTGAGTTTGTTTATCATTTATTACATTATTTAAGCAATAGACCCCATAGAAGCCATGAACCTGTGTCCTGAACTGATAAAATGTAATAAGACTGAAACATGACAGGATAGTCTGAGTTCTTTAAAGGACCTCACATTTACCAATAGTGATCCCTGTCTAACAGAATCCCTGGTGACAGCTGTGAGTTAATGGGGAGGGTGAGTATTGAAAGACAGATTGATAACTTTAATTATAGAATGATCCAACGGATCTCCTATTGATCTATTATTGGTTGGAAATTTAATGGGGAAGATTGATTCAAGCTCTGTACAACAGTTGTATTTCACTGTGGTGTTTCTACTGAACTGTAACACTCTATACAATGTTACAATAAATAGATCAAGAATAGAGATGGACTGGATCACGGATCTGAACCCAGTTCCTCAACAGATTTCCGTGATTCACGGATTTTGCGGGAATTCCGCTTTGCAGATTTTTTCGAGGTGCATTCGAAAACTCAGGAAAATTTCAAGGAATTTTAGAAAATTTTCTAAAAATTTAGAAAAAGTAACTTAGTGTAAATAGTTTTGGGACCTGGAAAATGGTCTGGGGAAAAGACAATTAGATTCTTTCTGAAAGAATCTTGCTTGTAACCAATTCTGACTAGAAAAGAATCTGATTGGTTACTATACCAATCAGATTATTTCTAAAAGATTCTGATTGTAACCAACTCTGATTGGATACAATCAGATTCTTTCAGAAAGAATCTGATTGGTATACTAACCAATCAGAATATTTTCTAAGCAGAATGTTACATTCAGATTCTTTCAGAAAGATTCTGTTTGATTAGCATACCAATCAGTTTCTTTCTGAAAAAATCTGATTATAACCAATTCTGATTTGAAAGAATCTAATTATCTGTTCCCCAGACCATTTCCCAGGTCCCAGAGCCATTTACAGTAAGTTACTGTATCATTTTTACAAAATTTTCGAAAATTTCTTTAAAATTCTAATTTTCTAAAATTTTGGTGACCCTGGAAAATACAATGCGTAATCTTGAAAAACTGATCGTGAGGAAAGTTATTTTTTCTAAACTTCTGGATGTATGTAAGTTTTTCCCAGACCATTTCCAGGTCCACAGGTGGAACTGATTTAAGCAGTTTCGCCCATCTCTCAAAACCCTGGAGTAAAATATCTTCCTGTATAGATTTATCAAAACAAATCAAACAAAACAGAAAAATGTGTAGTGTTATACAACAAATATAAGATGGATAATGTCTGTCTTATCTAGATGTTAGGCTGCACTTTATGTATATTTAACATGTATTTCTAAAGCAATAACACTTCCAGTACAATCCAAAAGATGTGTGTATATATGTCCCCTCTAATACCTATTGGGGTACACCCAATAGGTTCCCTTCTGCCTCTGTATATTGTGTAAAATATTCATTTAGACGATGTGACACTAATAGAACCAGGATTTCATAGGATTTCTTTTATTTTTATTTCGAACATCTTGCCTTTATTTTTTTTGTACAAATCCCTAAATTTTATAGTAGTGTGCATAAAGATTTTATATAATTTGTATCCACATATAGATAAATATACACCCACATATTTCCCACTGTGCACCAATGGGCACACTTTTGCTAGTATATATTATTAGCCGCACTCCTCCTCTTAAGTGCTTTTGTGTGTGCAGGTGTTCAGCGTCTATTATAAGTGACGGGTCACTAATAATAGAAAAATAGAAATAGCACCGCACTCCACTTCTTCATGCAGATAGAACTTTTATTGTTACACTGTCACATGTGCAACGTTTCGGGGAGCAATTCCCCTTTCTCAAGCAAACAGTGTGGGCTATTGGCCCCAAAAAACAGTCATGGTATATTCATTACATCACTTCCTATTATATACCCAATACACACACCCCTTCTATGCTACATAAGCCCAACCCCTTACATTTTCAAGCATGTTAGGTAATAAACAGAACTTGGCCTATAATTTATAAATAGGCACATAAACAGTATCATATATTCAAATATATTTATGAGCTAATGTATAGGTGCAACACGAGATATTGAGGAAGATAGAAAGAACTTACAAATATTCTATATACATATAATCCTATAAAAAATACATGTAGAGCGTAATCTTTATTAAGGCCATTAGGAGAGAGGGAGTTAAGACGGTGAATCCACCATACCTCCCTCCTCCTAAGACACTGTTCCCTATCGCATCCTCTGGGTGGTCGATGGACAACCTCTAGTATACAAAATCTTAGGTCATGATGACCTGCTGACACAAAATGTGCCGCTACAGGTAACTTCCAATTTTTATGTCTAATGGAAGACCGGTGTTGGGAAATCCTTCCCTTAACCGGCTGGGTGGTCTCACCCACGTACAACAGTCTGCACGGGCAAATTAAACAGTAAACAGCAAAGTTAGATTGACAAGTATAGAACTCTTTCAATTAGAAAACCTCCTTCGTAACGGGATGTTCAAACAAATTGCCCTTAATGACACACATACATTGTGTGCAGGAACGACGGGAAAATTCCCCTAGTCTATGTACTAATCTATTCTGTAGGGTACGTCCTCTCCTATATGATGTAACCGGGGGTATTTTAAATTCCTCAACCATAGGATATGCCTCCTTTAATAAATACCAATGACGTCTAATAATTTATTGATAGCTTCACTCTCCTTACAAAATTGTGTTAAAAAAGGAATCCTACGTAATATTTTCCGTTTATTATCTCTCTTCGTTTATCCTGCCCTCTCTGTCGCAACCTTTAGAATTTGTTGGGGATAACCCTTTTGTCTAAATTTGTTAATCATACATTTTGGAAATATTCCTTCCTTGCTAACTATACAATCAACTCTCTTAAGTTGGGATACCGGAAGTGATTTTTAGTATGTGTAGGATGAAAACTGGAATAATAACTGTTTGCGATCTGTTTGGTGAAAATTTCAGTAGTGAGGTACCAAGTACTTTCACATCTAGAAATGTGATTTCTTTAAGATCATATTGTAAGGTGTATGCAATAGTCATGAAGCTGGTTAAGTTTTACATGAAAACTCTCCAAAGTCGTGACCCCTCCCTTCCATAGAAGAAAGATGTCATCTATGTACCTCCACCATTCAACACAATAATGTTGGAATAGTGGAAGTACATAGATGAGATCCTCTTCCTGGATTTGCATAAAGGCGTTACTATACGCTGGTGCTGCATTTGTACCCATAGAGCTCACTCTCACCTAATGGCCTTAATAAAGATTACAATCTACATGTATTTTTTATAGGATTATATGAATATAGAATATTTGTAAGTACTGTCTTTTTTCCTAAATATCTCGTGTGGCACCTATACATTAGCTCATAAATCTATTTGAATATATGATACTGTATGTGCCTATTTATAAATTATAGGCCAAGTTCTGTATTATCTTCAATAATATGATATTGTATGGGACTAGGAATGAGCATTGATTATCTTTTTTATGTTTGTGTGTGTATATATATATATATATATATATATATATATATCAAAAGTGAATGTTCAAGGTGCACTCCAAGGTCTTGTAAAAACTTCTATTTATTAACACATATCACGGCAACATTTCGGCCACCGCTCAGCCATAACTACAGCATACAGAGATGGTCATACCATAAAACCTGTGGCCAAACATTTTTTAGAACAGGGCCACAGCCTTAATGAATTTACATTCATGGGAATAGATCATGTCCCTATTTCTAGCAGGGGTGGCAATAGGTCACAGCGACTATTACAATGTGAAGCACGTTGGATTTGGTATTTAAATACGGTCCATCCTAAGGGATTAAATGAGAATCTATCTTTACGATGTTTCTTAAATGAAAGATAATTGAGATGCTTCTTGAATGTGTAATGATTATCTGCCAGAGCTAAAGTTGTAGGGGAACAGGAGGCAGGATATATATATATATATATATATATATATATATATATATAAAATAAGATAGGGGAAATAGAATTACCCAAATATGGCCCAATATAATGGATTGTTCATGTTTTATAACACTAGAGTGGGGTTTAGATACCTTAACACATAAGATGAACCTAGATATAGGAGATTTTTAACACACAAAAATTTTTACATATATTTTCATACTCACTTATATTAATCTAATATCGACCATGAATTCACTTGATTAACACAACATGGTTTTTTAAAATCTTACGGTTAAATATTTATAACACAAGAAAGTTTTATTCACTTGATAGAAATGAAACTACATTTTATTGTTGATAATGTATTTATAGCACTAGAGCACTTTTTTAAGATGTTCCCAGATTGGTTCAAACAATCACATGTGACATGTTTTAGGGGTGGGACTTATTGTATAAATGTTGCACTGATTTGTACACTCAGATGTTGGCTTGATAAAGGCCTAAGACAAAAGGCCGAAATGTTGCCGTGATATGTGTTAATAAATAGAAGTTTTTACAAGACCTTGGAGTGCACCTTGAACATTCACTTTTGCTACATATTTCGTTAGCAGGTGGCACCCGGGCAAATATCCAGCTGTTCGGAGGTACTATGTCAATATTAACAAATATGTAGTAATGACATTAAAGTATATAGAAATGTAAATAAGGCAAAATATATAAATAAAAGTACTTAGTAGTCCCCACTTTTTTAATGGTATCTTCAAAATGGAGTGTTAAGCCACACCCCAGGAAGTTTTACAGGGGGGCAATGGAAGCTTACAAGGAAACATTTATCACCCTTTTAGTGTTGCATCCAATGGTGTGCTAAATATTAGATTGACAGCAGTGTTAGCGAATCAAACCATTTTCTGAGTGTTCGTAGGGAAGTAGGAAGTGTTAGTAGGAAGTTGCAAGACATATGTCACTTCCTTTGTAAAACATGTGACAGTCTTAGTAAAAACATTCTTCTCACACTCACACAACTCCACCCCACAACTCCCCTCTCAATAGACAAAAAGGAGAGCTGCTATTTGCTAGACAGGGAGGGATATCTATAGATCAGGAGCGCAGACTATCCTGTCATGTTTCAATCTTATTACATTTATCAGTTCAGGACACAGGTTCATGGCTTCTATGGGGTCTTTGCTTAAATAATGTAATAAACCATTAACAAACTCACTTCATTGTCTCAGAGAAGTGGGCATGGAAATGTTTTCCTTTCAATTTCCCTATCATATATAGCAGGGATAAGCAACCAGTAGATCGCCAGTTGTTTGGAAACTAAAACTCACAGAATTCCCAAACTACAGAGTGCTTGTAGAGGAATGCTGGGAGTTTATAGGACCTCACATTTACCAATAGTGATCTCTCTGTAACACATTGACCAATAGTGATCCCTCTCTAACACATTGACCAATAGTGATCTAACACATTGACCAATAGTGATCTAACATTTACCAATAGTGATCTAACACATTTACCAATAGTGATCTAACACATTTACCAATAGTGATCTAACACATTTACCAATAGTGATCTAACACATTTACCAATAGTGATCTAACACATTTACCAATAGTGATCCCTCTCAAACACATTTACCAATAGTGATCCCTCTCTAACACTTTTTTTTTTTTAACTGTTTTTATTTGCAAACCCAGTGGGTTTTCATATATCCTTAAGTACAAAATTACAATAGATTACATCAAATAATAAACAATACTTGGTATATAGCATTTGTTCTAATTGTACATACAGATTATTGTGGGTACATTTATACCATTTGAGGGGGAAGGGAGAGGGAAGGGTAACTTGGAACATGGGGGAACAATAGAGAAAAGAAAAAAGAAACTTGCAGTCACGTAAATTATTATATATTTCTATCACATTTGTTTAATAGTTGTGCGGGTACATTTGCTGTGGTATACAGATGAGTTGGGTTCAAGTTGTATGGTTAGTTCAGTTACCAGTTCTTAGGCGTTGCTAGGTGTAACCTAAGGGGGGGCTCCAATACGGTTGATCCATGGGGACCAGATTTTGCCAAATTTTTGAGACACCCTCTATTAAGATATATTATTCTCAAGTATGGAAGCATATTCGTGATCATTTTCTTCCAAACACTAAGTTTGGGGGTTGTGTGGGCCATCCACACCAGAATTATCATCCTTCTGGCATAAAATAGGGATTCCCTAAGAAATGATAGCTGTGACCTATCCCAAAGGTCTGTCTCGGGGATTCCTAAGACACAAAGCTTGGGCTCCAAGGGGACGTCTCTGTTTAGTATCTCTGACAAGAGCGTTGTAACTTTACCCCAAAATCTACAAACATGTGGACTGTTCCATAGGAGATGCCAGAAGTCTGCAGGATTGAAGTGACACTTTGGGCATGAGGAGGAATGTGTGGAGGAGATAAGGGACATTCGTGCAGGGGATAGGTATGACTGGTGGATGATATAAAATTGCATTAGTTTGTTAGGCGCTGAGGGCGATACTGTGATATGAGATTCTGCAATATCCTCCCATTCCGAAGGTGTCAGGGAAGGGATGATTGCCTGCCATTTATTTATTAGTTTATCTGCCTCTATCTGCCTGCTAGCTCCCAGTAGACAGTTATATAATCTAGAGATAAGTCTCTCTAACACATTTACCAATAGTGATCCCTCTATAACACATTTACCAATAGTGATCCCTGTCTAACAGAATCCCTGGTGACAGCTGTGAGTTAATGGGGAGGGTGAGTATTGAAAGACAGATTGATAACTTTAATTATGGAATGATCCAATGGATCTGCTATTGATGTATTATTGGTTGGAAATTTAAGGGGGAAGATTGATTTAAGCTCTGCACAACGCTGCGGTGTTTCTACTGAACTATAATACTCTATACAATGTTACAATAAATAGATCAAAATATTCATTTAGGGGATGTGACACTAATAGAACCAGTATTTCATAGGATTTCTTTTATTTTTTAACATCTTGCCTATTTTTTTTTGTACAAATCCCTAAATTTTATAGTAGTGTGTATAAAAATTTTATATCATCTGTATCCACATATAGCTAAACATACACCCACATATTTCCCACTGTGCACCAACGGGCACACTTTTGCTAGTGTATGTGTATATATATATATATATATGTATTAAATAAAATATTTGGATGAAGAAAACCTGAGAATGTGTTGAATATACAAACTTACCTATATGAATCTTTGATCCACACAACAGCACCCAGGTGTGAATGTCTATCTATCTATCTATCTATCTATGCACATACCAATGTATGGCATTATAATTTTCACCAGTCTCACGAAAGCTAATAAATAGTAATTCCGAAATAAATAAATTAAATTAGTTTTATGTAGGCATGTTAATTACCTAATAAAATCCGATTTTAAATGTCCATTTTATTTTTCCAGATAATAGCACGAGATGGGCAAATATGGATGTAAACTGTATACAACTTACAACACAAAAGATGCCTGCGTAGTCACTATGGAAACACACATGCTTTGAACAAAATATGATTTACATACCTTAGATATAGGGCACAACAAGTGTCAGCAAGTATGTAGTCTGGAACAATGTCCCCAAACTCCCAAGGCACATTTCGCACATATTTAAGTAGTGGGTTTCCTCTCTGAAAAACAATAACATTCATGCACAAGAAGCCATATATAAAAAAATATTATATTTCCTCCTTATATTGTCACCTGTCTCATGCTGACAATGATGCAGCTCCTCCCTCCTACAGATTTTGTGCTTTGATTTCCAATGATGGATGCAGTGGAAGCTGCATTCTCTTTTGCAGCCCTGCCATTAACTGGGCACTTGCGTTCAGGACCCTGAGGATCTTGCTGAAAGACATAATCAGCATAGCTCCCACCAACTACCACTTGTTCACTTAAGATTTCTGATGACTGAAAGAGAGAGCGTACCTGCAAACAAATAAACAAGTATGCATGCTGGTCTGTTAACACATATAGTAAAATGAAAGTTACTCTCCTCACCGGTTGAGACAGAGGTTCCTCTGTGGGGATAATAAATCGCTTTGGCTGCCCCACTGCTGGATTCTGATTGTTCTCTTCCATACTGTTTCAAGATTTGCAAGTTGTCAGAACCTAATAAAAAGTATAAAGGTATTTCTTTATGATTAAAAAATGTTTATATTTGTAGCCACACAAGGCTGCACCAAAACGATTTACCCTTCTTGCGAAATATTAGCACCCGAACCGCATAATAATTCATGGTACTAGAGAGTATACCAAGTAATTACCAGGCCAATAGAGAACATAGACTTAAGGGGCATCTATAGTGAAAAAAACACATTGGTCCATTGCAAAGTTAAATTCCTGTACTCTGTGCTTCCTTTATCCTATCTCTGTCAGTGACTTTGTTTAACCAATGGTGTCAGATCTTTGTCAGCACTCCCCCCTTCCCCCTCCCCTCTGTTATCTCCTCTGTGTCTCAACTCCGGCTAACCGACAAGCTTATCATGTGCAGTAGGATTTAAAATTTCAACATCCTGAAAAACACACCCACGCACAGTGGCCAATAGAAAGCAAGCTGTCCTGGAGACACAGATCTCTCTCTTTGTGATCCATCATCAATCAGTGAAGTCTATCAAGAAGGGGGGTCAAGTGCAGCTTTAACTCTTATCTCTATGTTTATTACAGAGCATGGAGGGGGGAGGGACTTGAGCAGGGAAGAGGATCACGTCACAGGGATTTGATTGACAGTACAAGTAGGAGTAGAGGAATGCAATCACCTATTCTTCTAACTTGTGTATCTCAGGTCACAGAGGGAACCTGAACAGAGAGATGACACTCTGGGGGTTGGGGGGAATTATAGAACTCATGGAAAGAAAGAAAAAAAGTTAATTTTCCCACTATACTGTAGATGCCCTTTAAATGTCAGATGTGGTGGATAAAAAGAATTGGATCATTAGAACCAAATAGTCTCAATAAGGATTCTATATCTAATCTCAGAAGTGAAAAGCAACTTCAAGTCAGCAATACAATAGTGTGAGGAAACATTCCATCAGGTCTTAATCTATAATTGTTCCTATAAGGTGGGTACACAATTTCCAATTCTTGTCCCGACCAACCGTTTGGTACACAAAGGAAGATGGTTGTGCGGTCCTCTATGGACATGGTTTTCGGATGGATGGTGGTCAGTTGCAGCTGAATGGAGGAAAACTAAAATATTTGGACCAATAAATTGTAATGTAGGTCAGGCTGAATTATTGCATGGTCTGCACTCAGCTTTAGGCCACATAGGAAATACCTTGAGATTTGGGACTCCTTATTAAGGGTTAATCTGTGAAGCAGTTGTATGTGGTCATTAAAGCTGGGTACACACTTACCAGATTTTTGAAAGATGACAGACAGGACCTGTCATTTTTCAAAAATAACTATACACACAGTCCCAATGAGGCCCTGATAACGTCGATCTGGTGGGATCGGGGCTTTATCGGTACTGTGTGTACTTAGCTTAAGTCAAGACTGATGTAAAGGTCACATGCTGATTGACAAAGGGTTCTGTGACACACAAAATGTGAGTTTATGTATACATTACTATTAGAATAACACATTTATGAATAGTGATCCCTCTATCACATTTACCAATAGTGATCCCTCTGTAACAGAATCCCTGGTGACAGCTGTGAGTTAATGGGAAAGGTGAGTATTGAAAGACAGATTGATAACTTTAATTATAGAATGATCCAATGGATCTCCTATTGATCTATTATTGGTTGGAAATTTAACAGGGAAGATTGATTTAAGCTCTGCCCAACAGTTGTATTTCACTGTGGTGTTTCTACTGAACTATAACACTCTATACAATGTTACAATAAATAGATCAAGAATAGAGATGGACCGGATTGCGGATCTGAACCCAGTTCCGCGATGGATTTACGTTATTCGCGGATTTTGCGGGAATTCCGCAATGCACATTTTTTTGAGACGCATTTAAAAATTCAAAGAATTTTTTTAAATTTTGTAAAAATGATACAGTAACTTACTGTAAATACTAACCAATTCTAATTGGTAAAAATCAGCTTTTTTTTTTTTTTTTAGAATGAATCTTATTGCTATACCAATCAGATTATTTTGCAATCAGAATTGGTTACAATGAGATTCTTTCAGAAACAATCTGATTGGTTAGTATACCAATCAGATTCTTTCCCAATCACAATTGGCTTCCAGAAAGCAGACAAATAAGATTATTTCTAAAAGTATCTGATTGTAACCAATTCTGATTAGATACAATCAGATTCTTTCAGAAAGTATCTGATTGTTATACTAACCAATGAGATTCTTTTCCAATCAGAATTGGTTTCAATCAGCTTATTTCAGAAAGAGTCTAATTGGTTAGTATATCAATCAGATTATTTCTAAAGGGGCCCATACACGATGCAATGAAATTGGTCTATGAACTACCGACCAGATTTAAATTGGAAACAATCGTCATACAATCGGACATAAACGAACACAATAAAATTGTTGCTATTTGCTGTGCACAATCTGGCATTAATAGGCAGATATTATTGTGTAAGATGTAAATTGTTGCAGAATAGAATGTGCCACTAGAAAGCAACCAATTCACCATATATGGGCAGATTTAATTGTTGCTGATAGTGTAATATGGCGGAAATGATGAATGTACAAAGCACATTTTGGGGTTGAGATCTCGAATGGTAATGAAGAATGAAGTAATTTGCGATTGTGTTTGCTGGTTTTTCTTTCATATTTTATTTGCGAACGAATGTCGATGTGTGTTTGTACATCAATTAATGCGCCTGTTGTTGTCATGTGTACCGCATCAAACATTGCCATCATGAACCAAATATACACTCTATGGTCTCACACCTTCCAGACTGTGAGCTCTGCTTTTTCCAGGAAGTTGTTAATTTGATACTTCAGGATTGAGTTAGAAGACATTTGTTGGACAATCATCCATACACATAAACAATTTCGTTGTAGCAGATAAAAATTTTCCGTCCTGACCGATCACCTTCAGATTCAATCAGATCTTCTCAATTTAATTGCACCAGACTTTATCTATACCATTAACGATACAATTGATGCACAATCGTGGAGTTTGTACAACAGTCGTACAACAAAATTGCACCGTGTATGGGCCCCTTAAAAGAATCTGATTGTAACTAATTCTGATTAGTTACAATCAGATTCTTCCACAATACGATACAATCAGATTCTTTTAGAAATAAAGATTCTGTTTGGTTAGTATACCAGTTAAAGAATCTGATTGGTTAGTATACCAATCAGTTTCTTTCTGAAGAAAATCTGATTACCGGTATAACCAATTCTGATTTGAAAGAATCGGATTATCTGTTCCCCAGAGCATTTTCCAGGTCCCAGAGACATTTACTGTAAGTTACTGTATCATTTTTACAAAATTTTAAAAAATTCCTTTAAAATTCAAATTTTAAAAATTTCGGTGACCCTCTCGAAATACAATGCGTAATCTCGAAAAACAGTTGGAGGAAAGTTATTTTTTTTAAACTTCTGGATGTATGTACGTTTTTCCCACACCATTTTCCAGGTCCACAGGCAGAACGGATTTTAGCAGTTTCGCCCATCTCTCAAAACCCTGGATTTAAATATCTTCCTGTATAGAACAAATCAATAAACAAAACAGAAAAATGTGTAGTGTTATACAACAAATATAAGACGGATAATGTCTGTCTTATCTAGATATTAGGCTGCACTTTATGTATATTTAACATGTATTTCTAAAGCACTAACACTTTCAGTACAATCCAAAAAGTGTGTATTTATGTCCCCTCTAATACATATTGGGGTACACCCAATAGGTTCCTTTCTGCCTCTGTATATTGTGTAAAATATTCATTTAGACGATGTGACACTAATAGAACCAAGATTTCATAGGATTTCTTTTATTTTTATTTCGAACATCTTGCCTTTATAGGAGGGAGACTAACCAATTTTGTAACAAACTGGCAGAGATCAAAAGCCGACTCATGGATGATACAAACAATATCCCAAGGTTACCTAATAGAATTCTCCCAGTTACCACCAGAAAAAAGGTTCATATCATCACAAAATCCAAAGAAAAAACAAGCCACACTGGAGTTGAACAGAATTCTACAGGAACTTCTGGATGGGTCAGTCATAGAACAAGTCCCAAATAAAAGTAGACACAATTCTAGAGTTCCTACAGGATGGCCTAGATAAACAACTCAGTATTGCTACATTAAAGAGACAGATAACTGCCATATCTGCAGTTACTAGCAAAAAATGGGCAACAGAACCTATGGTCATTAGATTCTTCAGAGGAGTAAGACATCTAAAACCTCAATATAGGTCTCCACTTCCTCCATGGGACCTAACAAAAGTACTAGAAATGCTCCAACATGAACCATTTGAACCAATAGATCAAACAGATATCAAAGAAATAACACTTAAAACCATGTTCTTAATAGCAATAGCATCAGGACGGAGAATATCCGAAATTAGAGCACTAAAGTGTGTCCCACCATATCTGACTTTCCAGGGAAACAATGTAATACTAAAACCAGATGCAAAATTCATCCCAAAAGTGGCTACAAACTTTCATATAAATCAGGAAATAGTTCTACCATCACTAATAGACGCAACAGAACAAAACGAATTAGACATAGGTAGAACACTAAAGCAATATCTACTCAAAACACAAGATTTCAGAAAAACAGAATACCTGTTTATTAATTTTACAGGACCTAAAAAAGGTCAACAACCAGTAACTCAAACTATATCATCCTGGATCATAAATGTAATTAAACAAGCATACACAATGGCAGAAGGCATCATGCCAAACAAAATAACAACGCATTCCACCAGAGCGATGGCGGCGTCATGGGCATTCCAGGCAAAGGTCACTCCTTCGGAAATTTGCAGGGCAGCAACCTGGTCCTCGATGTCCACATTTATTAAACACTATAAACTAGATGTGATTGACAAACAGAAAGCTGAATTTGCTTCCAAAATTATGGAGGCAGCAAAACCTGTTAAATAAAATGGAGTTAAAACTAAGCGGTCTCCCTCCCTTCAATCATATATTACGTGGTAAATCCCATGCACTTCCACTGACGTGGAAGGACCAGGGAAAACGGAAAATCAAAACAATACTTACTGTGATTTTCTTTTCCTGGTCCTGAGACGTCAGTGGAAGTAGCTCCCTCCCTTCTTGTATAAACATTCCTCCAACAGATATAGTCGACAAAGACACAGCGATAGGAGGGCGGAGCTAGCAATTTATTGGAAACCGGCCTGTCACGTGGGGTTTAAAGGTATTTAACCCATGCACTTCCACTGACGTCTCAGGACCAGGAAAAGAAAATCACGGTAAGTATTGTTTTGATTTTCCGTTTTCCCAGTAAGTGTAGATGATATCCAGCTGTATTGCATTGTGGGAGAGACTTACTGAGCATGTGCGAGTTAATGGCCAATCAAAAGAAAGTTTGCTTTCCCATTAAGTGTAGATGATATCCAGCTGTATTGCATTGTGGGAGAGACTTACTGAGGCATGTTGCGATTTAATGTCCAATACAAAGACAACGTATTGGCTTTCCAGTAAGTGTAGATGAATTCCAGCTGTATTGGGGCCATTGTGGTGAGAGTGCTTTACATCCTGATGCAATGTGTAGTGGAAGCGGGTGGGCGTGGCCAAACGACACTGTCTGTCTCTCTCTCTGTCTATCTCTCTCTCTGTTTGTCTCTCTCTCTGTCTCTCCCTCTCCCTCTGTCTGTCTCTCTCTCTGTCTGTCTGTCTCCCTCTGTCAATTTCTCTGTCTCTTTCTCCTATCCTGTTAGCAGCAGTGCTCACAATGATCAGCTTCCAGGTTAGTACAATTATTATAAATTGTCCCATTACTGTAATAGTGGCCGACTGTATTCTAGCAGCCAATAGGAATACCCCATATTAAACAAGCACCAGGTTCCTCCTTACTGCCGCATGTGTGTAAAGTACAGCATCTAACAAAGCCCTTCCACATTGGTCGTAATCCAGGTAAAAGCCAATAGTGTTCCGTTTAACTGGGAGAGAAGGCATTGCCTATAGAAATGGTGGGCGATCCCTGCTGTTGCTAGGTATTGAGACGCTGCCTGTTCCTGCTTGAGAGCCCTGGGGATTAGCTGGAGGAGGGAGTTAATGTGTGTACAGTATTGTATGTATACAACTTGACAGCACCTGGTCTGGGGCTCCAAGTGCCGATGGAAGCCCCGCGGAGCCTCCCAACACTCGCGGCAGGGCCTGGGAGCCTGGTTTTTGGCCGCGAACAACCGCAAACACCCCCTGGAAGACAAAACTACCGAGAAAGGCTCCAAGTGCTGCGGAGCCTCCCAACACTCGCGGCGGGGCCTGGTTTTCGGCCGCGAACAACCATAAACACCCCCTGGAAGTTGGAACTACCAGGAAGAGCTCCAAGTGCCGCGGGAAGTCCCGCGGAGCCTCCCAACAGGCCTCCCAGGCCCTGCCGCGAGTGGGGGAGGCTCCGCGGGGCCTCCATCGGCACTTGGAGCCCGAACCAGGTGCTGTCAAGTTGTATACATACAATACTGTACACACATTAACTCCCTCCTCCAGCTAATCCCCAGGGCTCTCGAAGCGAAAAGGCAGCGTCTCAATACCTAGCAACAGCAGGGATCGCCACCATTTCTATAGGCAATGCCTTCTCTCCCAGTAAAGGAAACACTATTGGCTTTTACCTGGATTACGACCAATGTGGAAGGGCTTTGTTAGATGCTGTACTTTACACACATGCGGCAGTAAGGAGGAACCTGGTGCTTGTTTAATATGGGGTATTCCTATTGGCTGCTAGAATACACGGCCACTATTACAGTAATGGGACAATTTATAATAATTGTACTAACCGGAAGCTGATCATTGTGAGCACTGCTGCTAACAGGATAGGAGAAAGAGACAGGAAATTGACAGAGGGAGACAGAGAGACAGAGAGAGAGACAGACAGAGGGAGAGGGAGAGACAGAGAGAGAGACAAACAGAGAGAGTAGACAGAGAGAGAGACAGACAGTGTCGTTTGGCCACGCCCACCCGCTTCCACTACACATTGCATCAGGATGTAAAGCACTCTCCCACAATGCAATACAGCTGGATATCATCTACACTTACTGGGAGCAAACTTTGTTTGATTGGCCATAACTCGCACATGCTCAGTAAGTCTCTCCCACAATGCAATACAGCTGGATATCATCTACACTTATGGGAAAGCAAACTTTCTTTTGATTGGCCATTACTCGCACATGCTCAGTAAGTCTCTCCCACAATGAATACAGCTGGATATCATCTACAATTACTGGGAAAAGGAAATCAAAACAATACTTACCGTGATTTTCTTTTCCTGGTCCTGAGACGTCAGTGGAAGTGCATGGGTTAAATACCTTTAAACCCCACGTGACAGGCCGGTTTCCATAAATTGCTAGCTCCGCCCTCCTATCGCTGTGTCTTTGTCGACTATATCTGTTGGAGGAATGGTTTATACAAGAAGGGAGGGGAGCTACTTCCACTGACGTCTCAGGACCAGGAAAGAAAAATCACAGTAAGTATTGTTTTGATTTTCCGTTTCCCTGGTCCTTCCACGTCAGGGAAGTGCATGGGATTACCACGTAATATATGATTGAAGGGAGGGAGACCGCTTAGTTTTAACTCTATTTTATTTAACAGGTTTTGCTGCCTCCATAATTTTGGAAGCAAATTCAGCTTTCTGTTTGTCAATCACATCTAGTTTATAGTGTTTAATAAATGTGGACATCGAGGAAAGGTTGCTGCCCTGCAAATTTCCGAAGGAGTGACCTTTGCCTGGAATGCCCATGACGCCGCCATCGCTCTGGTGGAATGCGTTGTTATTTTGTTTGGCATGATGCCTTCTGCCATTGTGTATGCTTGTTTGATTACATTTATGATCCAGGATGATATAGTTTGAGTTACTGGTTGTTGACCTTTTTTAGGTCCTGAAAATTAATAAACAGGTATTCTGTTTTCTGAAATCTTGTGTTTTGAGTAGATATTGCTTTAGTGTTCTACCTATGTCTAATTCGTTTTGTTCTGTTGCGTCTATTAGTGATGGTAGAACTATTTCCTGATTTATATGAAGTTGTAGCCACTTTTGGGATGAATTTTGCATCTGGTTTTAGATTACATTGTTTCCCTGGAAGTCAGATATGGTGGGACACACTTTAGTGCTCTAATTTCGGATATTCTCCGTCCTGATGACTATGCTATTAAGAACATGGTTTTAAGTGTTATTTCTTGATATCTGTTTGATCTATTGGTTCAATGGTTCATGTTGGAGCATTCTTAGTACTTTTGTTAGGTCCCATGGAGGAAGTGGAGACCTATATTGAGTTTTAGATGTCTTACTCCTCTGAAGAATCTAATGACCATAGGTTCTGTTGCCCATTTTTTGCTAGTAACTGCAGTATGGCAGTTATCTGTCTCTTTAATGTAGCAATACTGAGTTGTTTATCTAGGCCATCCTGTAGGAACTCGAATTGTGTCTACTTTTATTTCTTCTGTTTGTCTTCCTTTTCCTTCACACCAGTTTACGAACTTTTCCCATGACTTATAGTATGCGTTGGAAGTCGTTTTCTTTCTGGACGCCATTAAGGTATGTATCACTTTATAGATAGCCCAACCTCCTTCATGGGTTTGAGTTCAGTAGCCATGCCGTCAGTTTTAGTTGTTTCAGGTTGGGGTGAATTAGATTTCCCTGAGTTATTAGGTTGGGATTCATTGGTAAAAATATAGGCGGTGCTTGTGCCAGCCTCTGTACCCAGGGGAACCAGGGTCTCCTTGCCAAAATGGGAGGATGATAATTACTTGGGCTTTGTCTTCCTCTATTTTCCTGAGGTCCTGTGGATTAAAGGTATCAGAGGAAAGACAACATTAGGTGTGGATTCCATTTTATGGAAAAGGCATTTGTGGCTAGTGCCTTGATGTCCGGGTATCTGGTACAGAATTTCGGTACTTTTGTATTCCCCCTTGTTGCCATCAGATCTATTAGGGGTTTGCCCCATCTGTATGTTAGTTGATCGAATACCGATTGTTCCAGACTCCATTCTGTTGGACTGAACATGTGTCTGCTCAGTCGTCTGCTTGTATGTTTTCCTTTCCTGGGATTGGATCGCCCTCAGTTGTTTTATTTTGTTTTCTGCCCAGTTGAAATTTCCTCTGTCTGGGACCAGAGACTCCTGCTCTTGGTTCCACCCTGTTTGTTCAGGTAGTATACTACTGCAATGTTGTCCGATTGAATTTGTACTGGTGCATTTTGATCAGAAGTAAAACGCTTTTAGTCCTTGTAAGAACTGCTCTCATTTCTCTAACATTTTGGTTCCGGTTTTTCCAGAACTGGTCCTATACCCCTTGAGTTTGTTGACCTTCGCAGCATGCTCCCCAGCCTAGGGGACTTGCGTCTGCTGTAATTGTGATCGGTATGGAAGTAATTTTCACTGATTTGAAATTTTTTGTATGCGTCCACCATTTCATTTTGTTTCTGACTATAATGGAAGCATATTATCTGGTTTGGAGACATTTGGTTTTTCCATTGTGGAGAAGATTGATTTGTAGTGACCTTATATGGAACATTGCCCATAGTACTGATTCTGAGGTTGCCACTAGTTTCCCCAGAACTCTTTGGCATATCTCCGTCGTAGAGTATGGTCGAGAAATTAGTTTCTTTACCTCCATCATCACATCTCCATCATCACATCTGTTTGCGTTGGTGGGAGTCGAAGTTGAAGGTTGTCGTTCGTCTCTATTGTTGTCCCCAAGAATTGTATTGTTTGGATGGCGTTAGGCTCGACTTCTCCATGTTTATTAACCAACCATGTTGGGTTAATGTTTCTTGAACATATGTTGATATTGTCAGTAGATTGTTCTTGTTTTGTGTTTTTATCAGGATATCGTCCAGATATGCGAAATCTCTATTTTCTGAATCCTTAGGGATGCCATTAGTGGTGATAGAACCTTAGCGAAAGTGTGTAGCGATGATGATAGACCAAATGGTAGACATTTGTACTGGAAGTGACGGTTTAGGATGTAAAACCTTAGGTACTTCCTGTGCTTTGGATGTATCGGTATGTGGTGATAAGCATTCTGCAGGTCGATTTTGATCATCCAGTCTCCTTTTTGTATCTGATTGGTTATTGTCTTGAGTGTTTCCATCTTGATTTGGGCAGTTTTATGAACTGATTTACAAATCTGAGGTCTAATATCGCCCTGAATGTTCCGTTCTTTTTCTTTTTGAGAAAGAGGGTGAGAAATACCTTGTTTTTCCGTTGGTTTTGGACTTGTTCTATGACTGACCCATCCGAAGTTTCCTGTAGAATTCTGTTAACTCCAGTGTGGCTTGTTTTTTCTTTGGATTTGTGATGATATGAACCTTTTTTTCTGGTGGTAACTGGGAGAATTCTATTAGGTAACCTTGGGATAGTTTGTATCATCCATGAGTCGGCTTTTGATCTCTGCCAGTTTGTTACAAAATTGGTTAGTCTCCCTCCTAGGCTGTGTTGGTAGTCATAATGTTTTCTTACCTCTTCCTCTTGAAGTTTTTGTATCGCGAAAGGAGCGATCTTGGTTCCAGTTTTGTTTTTGGAAGAATGGTCTGCCCGGGCGATACTGTTTTGCCTGTTGTAAGGAATGTCCCATTGAAGAGGTTGATGGAAATTCTTTCTTGAATTTCCTGTAGGTTGGAAGAGATTTTCTTAATGAATTTTTCTCTATGACTTCATCTAAATCTGGTCCGAATAAGAGGTTGCCTTTAAAGGGAAGGTTAGTAAGACCCTGTTTTGATTGGTTGTCTACCCTCCATGTCTTAACCATAATGCTCGTCTTGCCACTGTTGATTGAGCCATAGATTTGGCTGACAGTTTTAGTGAATCCATGGAAGCTTCTGCTATGAAGCTATTCGCTAGTTTGTATCCTGTATCAATTAATCAATTCATTCTGGGTACCCCTTCTGTGACAGCATCCTCTAGGTTCTTTGATCCAAATCCGATTAGCTCTTGCTATACTTGTTATGCCAATAGCAGGAGAATTGCTGCCCAGGCTGAACATATGTTCTTTTAAGTGCTGCTCTTCCTTCTTTCCATAGGGTCCTTCAGGGATTTTAGCTATGGGGTATCTATTTTTGGTGTTCATCCAAGTTTTGGAGTCTTTTTGTTGAATGGGTAGTTTTCTTGTCATATTTGAGATATGTTAAATCTTCTGTCTGGATTTTCCCATTCGGTCTTGATTATTTCTGTCATTTGCTCGTGAACATGAAACAAAGCATTTGACGTAGATTTGTTTGAGAACATTAGGTCTCCTTGTTTTATTTGAGGTCCGTATTTGGAAGTGTGGATCTCATCTTGTGATCAGTTTATTCTAGTGTGGCTGGGGAGACATTATCATAGATTGCTTCGTCTGTTTCTTCTCCCTTCTGATATTGTTCTCATCTGATTCAGTGTTCGTTATGGTTGGTTCTGGGTTTGGTTGTTCTGTTCGTAGAACACCTTGTTCTCTCAGCATCTCTGTCACTTTGTTGAAAGTAGCAGAGGTTACTTTGTGATTATGTATCTATTGAGGATTGGAATACATTGGACATGTTTGTTGGATTTGTTCCTGTGACATTGTTGTAGAAGGGTGTTGCAGTTTGAACGCATTTGCTTCCTTGTGAGCAATATTTGAGCATAGGGCACATCTTTCCCTTTTACTTTGCTTGATCTTTCTCCTGGATCTGAGAGACTGAAATAAAATATTATCAGAAAAAGTAATTAGTATAGAAACTACAAGTAGTTTGTATGCTAAGGGATACCACTCTCAGTAGTGTTTGGCTCACCCTTGGATGCAGACCTGTGTCTTTTGTCAGGGCTATAGTTGCCACTGCAAGAGACAGAAATAAATAAGTTTCACAGTTTCACATTTGTACATTCCAATCTGTGATACTGGTCACTGCTGGTTGTTGACTTACAACATACTGGCAAAAAGAAGGTCTGAAACAGCGGGTGTGTGTAGTGACTCAAGCAGAGCTGGGTGCACCTACACTGGTGAGCTGCAGGGATACGCTGGGTTCCGGTGCTGAGGCTCGCCTGAATACAGTTTTGCCGGCTTTTTCCCCCGCGCGATGACGTCATCCGTGGCGCGGAAAACTCTCGCGGGTCACAGAGACTGCACGCGCGAGAGGTAACAGGGTCCGCTAATCCCTACTGCTTACATGCAGGCATTGACGAGCAGTCTTCCCTGAGGAGAGGGACTCAGAGGCATATTTAGCAGTGGGGCACACTACAGTCCGGTCCGTCCGTTTACAGGAGAAAAAGACACAGCGATAGGAGGGCGGGAAACCGGCCTGTCACGTGGGGTTTAAAGGTATTTAACCATGCACTTCCACTGACGTGGAAGGACCAGGGAAGCAAACTTCTTTTGATGGCCATTAACTCGCACATGCCAGTAAGTTCTCCCACAATGCAATACGCTGGATATCATCTACACTTACTGGGAAAGCAAACTTTCTTTTGATTGGCCATTACTCGCACATGCTCAGTAAGTCTCTACACATGCAAGACTAAAGGATGTTCTGTAAAGCATGCATGCTGTCGGATGTGATGTGGGAGCCTGGTTTTTGGCCGCGAACAACCGCAAACACCCCCTGGAAGACAAAACTACCGAGAAAGGCTCCAAGTGCTGCGGAGCCTCCCAACACTCGCGGCGGGGCCTGGTTTTCGGCCGCGAACAACCGCAAACACCCCCTGGAAGTTGGAACTACCAGGAAGAGCTCCAAGTGCCGCGGGAAGTCCCGCGGAGCCTCCCAACACTCGCGGCGGGGCCTGGTTTTCAGCCGCAACCAGCGGCAAACTACCCCTGGAAGACGGAACTAACGGGAAAGGCTCCAAGTGCCGCGGGAAGTTATCATTAGGTAAAAAGGTATCTTAAACATAATAATTACACTACAAAAATAACAGCATTATTACTTAAAATATGTCATTCTTAGATAGGACTACCCTAATATGGAGGGCCTTGTAAGTGGCGGGTAGCTTACACTTATTATATTTTAATATATTTTAATAAATATATGTAACTAACACTCCAGCAAATTAAACTATATAAAATTAACACAAAAAACCCACTGTGCACCAACGGGCACACTTTTGCTAGTATATATATATATATTATATACAGAGAAAGGAAAACCGGAGCATTCGCAGGACTTTATTCACAGAACAGAACTTTATTCAGCGTGTATCAATGCGTTTCGGCCATCTTGTTTGCAGCCGTCGTCAGGATTACAGAGAGACGCTACAGGTGAGTTAAAATAGCATGTGACTTGTGTCACACCCCCAACCCTCCCTCCACCCCACCTATCGGAAACGTTAACCCACAGAGACAGCCGCTGGAGTCTCAATAGTACAGCCAATGCCCCGTAAGAGTCCAAATCATGTGACGGCTCTCGGGCTTCTAAACATATAAGTGTTGGTGCCTAAAGTGTCAGTGCACACTATAAGAACAATTAGTCTAAAAGCAGTTAGTATAAAATAACAAATCTCTAGAATATAAAAACTGGGACAGGCTTCTAGGTAAAGTGCATATAAATTATAAAGTGCAAGGTGCCTCATACGTCTATGTAGCGGACGAATGCTCAAAGGGTAAGTGATAGAATTGGGCATCGATAAACTATAAACAGAGTATAAAAATGTGCAATTATATCAAGCTAAAACTTACTCTAAGTTACTAATAAATTAGTCTAAAAGAAGAAGGACTAGCTACACCCTAAGTGATAATTAAAGTGCATAGTGACTCATTCGAAATGACAATATGCAAAACATACTATACAACATAATATAGTATCATAATATAAAAACATAGTATAGCTGGATATCTCAGGGAACAACTGGGGACATAGCACATAGTCCTTGCCCAGTGGTAAAGTACGCAAGTCTACGCAAACTAAAAGTAGACCCCATCACGGTTCATTCAAAAAACTATAAGTATTGAAGGCTACAATAGTCTCTACTTGGAAAATCGAAAAAAGGTAACAGGGTCTCATATAAGCTTAGGGTAAAGGAACATTACTCCTCTTGATGAGGACTGGGCGGGAGGTATCCCTCCTGTTATACTATCATCAAATCCAATTTGAAACCAATTTCCTCATATGTTGACTTTTATCTACAACCGGTAGTAAAAAATGCGATGCGATCTTACCTGAGGGATAGTGGTCACCTTTTGGATATCTTAAGACAGTATAATGGTCTGGTGGATAATACAGTTTTGATATCGTGTGACGTTAAGAATTTATACACAGTGATTCCACAACAAGAAGGAGTTCAGGCATGTAAGGAGGCTTTGGTAAAATCGGGGCATACCACTTCACCAATAGATTTCCTGATGGACCTCCTACTGTTCTCCCTGGAAAACAACTATTTCAGATTTGGGTCTAGGTTCTTTCAGTAGATATCAGGGATGGCAATGGGGTCAAATGCAGGCCCATCCTTTGCCAATCTGTTCATCTATCAATATGAAGAGAAATACCATAGTAGGTGAGACGGGCTGTTGGTATATGTATGGGTTTCATCCACTATCCAGGGGATATTCCAATCCTCCCCTTACATATCTATAGTCCAAACATAAAGGGTATGGAGAAACCAAACTAAGGCACAGGCTGTGCTGTGAAAAACTTGTGTTTATTCACACAGATATCCACACGACATGTTTCGAGCGACATGCGCCATTTATCAAGTGCCTCCTCCAGCTAATCCCCATAGGCTCTCAAGCAGGAACAGGCAGCGTCTCAATACCTAGCAACAGCAGGGATCGCCCACCATTTCTATAGGCAATGCCTTCTCTCCCAGTTAAACGGAACACTATTGGCTTTTACATGATGTGATAGTAATGACAAAGGCGCTGTTATGATTGAAATACCTGAATCAGTGGAAGTTGTATTAAGCAGGAAACACGTTGACCCTGTTATTATTATTATTATTATTGATTTATATAGCACCCAACATCTTCCGTGGACTTTACAAAAACATAGTCATACATACATACAGGGTAATACATGTTAACAAAGTCATACCTATTACATACACAGGTAATACAAAATATGAGTAAACGGAGTGATGAGTTTCTTACAGCAATAACGTGATACAATAGGAGAGAGGACCCTGCCCAAAGAGCTTACAGACTAGAGAATATGGGGGTAGATTAGCAGTGGAGTGTGAAGGTGGGTTGGATCATTGGGTAGTAAGATGGGTAAAGTTTAGGACAGGTTATATGCTTGCCCGAAGAGGTGGGTTTTAAGGTTACGTTTGAAGGTATTAAGAGATGGTGAATGACGGACAGACGGAGGAAGGGAGTTCCAGAGCAGAGGGGCAGCACGAGCAAAGTCCTGAATAAGGGATGGGAAGAGGTGACAAGGGTGGATGAGTAAGCCTGTTTTTGATGATTGTCATTTGTTCCAGTCGAACACGGCACTATAATGGCTGCCTTTACATTTGAAGTCAATATTAAGGTAAAACAGAATGGTTTGTGCAATTTCTTTGTTCGAGGAAATAACTTTGGCGTATCCCTATATGTTGGCAATGAATACGAAATGATACTCCACCTGCTTCATTTAACATCTCTACAATCACATCTCAAGTAAATAACATGATGATGAGGAATTTAATTTACTCAAACTTCCAATGGATTTGGTACCAAGTGCCCAACCTGCAGTTAAAATACTCAATGCAAGTGACTACCAGGCATTCAGTTACTTCAATGGCAAATCCAAACGTTCAGTATCTATATTTAATGCGGGCTGTTTATACTTTGAAGGAAATGGAGACGATTGGAATGATGGTAATTGCAAAGCCGGCCCTGATACCGATAACGCAGTAGTACATTGGTATGTAAAAAAATGGTTAAGGTGCAGGCGAGAAATTTCTGTTTCTAAAATACAGACACGTTCTTTTCCTGCAGAGTATTTCCTCCGCCAAATCCAATTGATTTAACCAAGGTTACTTTGAAGTCTTTACAGCAAAATATGGTTTCCATTTATGCAGTAACTGGGTGTTCATTCTGTATATAATTTTAATTATACTGGCATATAAAAGGGATAATAGAGAGAAATGCAACAAGCACAATATAGTGATATTGCAAGACAATGATCCCAATGATTGTCAAAGCCTTTAGTACCCTTTTCACTGGTAGCCGTTGGGGATTGGTACAACAGGAAGTGTTTATTTAAAAAATATTTGGTAGATGGCTCTAGTCATTGGCATTGTTTACATTGTAATGGGCAAAAAGGTTTTCAAATCGGAGCATGTGACACATTTTTGCTGAACACAAATTGTGCCTTAGGAGACATTCGATACATTGAGATCTGGCTCAAAGCTTCCAGGATAGCAAGTGGTATCTGAGCTGAGTTCAAATTGAAGACTTACAGACCAAAAAAGTATGGTATTTCATGTGTCGAACTTGGTTTAAAGGTACTTTGTAAAAGGAAATTTCAACCCCATGGACCGTGAAGAAGATAGGAAAAAATGAACTTTATCTAATATCATGGTCGTACAATTGTATGTGGATAATGTGTTGTGACTCCCTTCGCACCAGATATACCAGGCACTTTTACAAGATGTCAGACACTTGCCCTCCATTTCCTTAGTCTGTTGAGTGGTTTTGTTTGTGGATTATGTATTGGAATTTGATAAAGGATGACGTGGACATGATCAATACATTCAGATCGATTTATATTGGGTCTTGAGGTTAGTAATAACGCTGAGTACCCAGATATGGTTAAAGATTATTTACAATAATTCAAAGACCAGACTCCACTCAGGCACAAGACAGACCAGCAGAGAAACTTCATCTCATACACATGAAGTCCGAATTAGGGTTGAGGATGACGATGATGTTGGAGAAGATCTAAACCAAAAGGGAAAAGAAAGACAAGAGGGAGATTGTTTTTTTTTATTGCCTGGATTTTAGTTTAAAAGTTGTTGACTGGATTTTGCAGTTTAATAATTTTATGAGGATTGCGTAGGATATGACTTGTCGATGGAGTGTCTCAATGGTCTTTATTGCCTTTCTAATAAGTGTTATTACGCAGGTACCTAAAAGTTATTTACAGCATCTATAAAATTACTGTTCGCTAAGTATTATGATGACATCCCATGGCCTGTCCGGAGCTACGATCCGAGAAAAGCCAGAGAATCTGCTCCTAAAAGTGAAGAAGAAATGAGAGACCTGCGAGAAAGAATTGTCCATCTAAGGAACAGTGAGGCCTACCAGGCTCCAGCAGAAAGTGAATACCAGTGATCCTGAAAATCAAAGGCCCTGAAGATCTTGTTAGATTAAAGGGGAACTGTGGCCTCCGAAGGTTGATTCAACCACCTCTCTACGTGCTACACAGCCCATGATATAAAGAAACGTTTTCGCGTAAGCAAACTGGCCAATATGGAGAGCAAAGGTGGATCTGAAAGCAGGAGCAAACTGGCAGATATGAGACCAAAGGTTGAACAGGAAGCAGGTACAAACCATAGTGTGTAACGAATGCGGCCTTGATGGCCAAGGTACTCACCAGTACGCTTTCTGGAGGAGGCTGACAGTCCAAGATGGGGTATACAGATGGCTGCTGAGGATTTAGGCTGTCAAGAGGCTGTTGGGAACAGTAGGTTGGATTCTGGTGACAAGGAGATGCTGGGAACTGTTGGCAGGATAACGGAGATGGGGTGCTGCTGGGTAATGAAGGCTGGATACAGGTGATGAGGTGCTGCTGGGAACTGTAGGCTGTCTTGGAACAGGCAGGTAAGTATGTCTCTGGACAGCAAGGTAAATATACTTCTGCAACAGGCAAGGTAAGTAATCTCTGGAAAAGGCAAGGAATGGGTAAGTAACAGAGCCTGGGGTAGCTTAGAGGTAACAGAAGCTACAATCGGGCGGCAGGAGCCGGGAGACGCCGGCTTTTGAATCTGCGCAGGGAGGCGCGTTGGCGGCGTGACATCATGACATTACCTACCCGGAAGTACCGAACGAGGAGCATGTAAATCTGAGTGTTTGATCCATGATCTTTCCTCAGGACCAAAACCTTTCCAATGGACCAGATACTGGAGAGATCTCCTAAAGAACCTAGAGTCCAAAATCTTTTCGATCTCAAATTCCTGAGAGTCATAACTTGGAAGAGGGGACACATAAATTAATATGAGGAAGATAGCCAAACTTTATCCCCAACAGAGAAGATGGAGGTTCCCTACGTTCCAATGGAGCAGTCTTTTGCGTAAGGGCTGATTTCTGAGGCAGTTAGTAGAATGCCAAATAGCCGACATTGGGCAACAGAGTCATCAGCAGCAGGAACCTGTATGAAAAGAAAATCTTGAGGGAAACATGTTGTATTAGTACCAAAGACACACAAAAAACTGAGATTTTCCAGATGAGGCATGAGTGGCGTTATTATGGGCAAACTCAGCCTATGGCCGGAGCAGACCAATCATCCTGGGTGTAGGAAATATAGCACCTGAGGTATTGTTCCAAAGACTGATTAATGCGTTCTGTTGCTCCATTGACTGTGGGTGGTAAGCAGAAGAAAATTGTAGTTAATTCCCATGGATTTACATAGTGCTCTCCAGAACTTGGAAACAAAATTGAGTTCCTCTGTCAGAAACTATTCAGTAGGTCGTCCATGGAGGGCAGAAAATATGAGAGATAAATAAGATGGTAGTTTGGAAGGGGAACAAAATGGGGGCCATTTTGCTAAAACCGGTCCACAGTAATCCAAATAACAGTGTTCCGTTTGAAAGGAGGGAGCTCAACAATAAAATCCATTGATAAATGGGTGCATGGTCGGGAGGAATGGGGAGAGGTTAAGGAAGCCCACAAGGAAGAGTTCTAGGAGATTTAGACTGAGTACAGCTAGGGCAGGCTAGAATAAAGTCTTTAATATTCCTCCTCATGGTAGGCCACCAGAGAAAGGGCAAGAAGATCAAAGGTTTTATTCATGCCCGGGTGACCTGCCTGCTTGGAACAATGAGTTATCAAAGGATGGATTCCGAAAGGAAGCGGGTAAAAAGATTGCCAGGCGGAGTGTCAGGAGGAGCAGATTCCTGTGCTGTTAGAATTTAGGAACAGAGTTGAGGAGTAAGTGAGGCCAGAATCTTAGTTGCAGGAATAATAGGTCCCTCTATCCTGGTCAGAAGAGTCAATAGTATCAAAGCATCTGGAAAAGGCATCTGCTTTTTTATTTTTGGAACCTGGTCGATAGGTGATAACAAAATTGAACAGAGAAAAGAACAAGGACCAACTTCTTTGTTTTATGATCGGTAGAGATGGCAATAGGTGAAGAGATCCTTCTACAGTGGCGCCACTCCTTGGCGACAATTGATGGCCAGCAGTTCTCTATTACCGACCCATAATTATGTCATTGGGTAGAAACTTTTAAAAAATAGCAAAGGATGGAGTTTCCCTTTGATACGTCTTTGAGAGAGTCAGCTTCAGCCCTAAAGTCAGATGCATCTACTTCAATAAAGAAGGGAAGGTTGGGATCCGGATGAACTGGAGCAGAGGCAAAGGCTTCCTTTAACCATTAAATGCTTCAAGGGCAGCTGGAGACCAAAGTTGGGTCTATCCCCTTTCTGATGAGGTCTAGAATAGGAGAAATGATGAAGAAAACCCTGATAAAATTGTCTATAGTAGTTAGCAAAGCCAATGAACTTTTGAATGGCTTTGGTTCTGATAGGGAAAGACCAATCTTGGATAGCAGAAACTTTACTGGGTCCATTGAAAACCTTGGGCTGATACAATGTAGCCAAAAAGGATACTTGAGAAATGCTTGCAAAATTATTGTGGTATGGCTGTGGATCTAATAAATCTTTTGCAAGCTGATCGGCTGCAGTGTGTTCTTGTGATCTTTTTTCTTTGGTTGGTATGCAAACATATATAGTACTTATGATATGCTGTGAAGGTTCTCATTCATCCAGGTCATGGTATATCTGTTGTATTCAATTAGATCAACTGGACTTGAAATGTAGTTCTTGAAGACGTTTCGCTAGTCATCGACTGGCTTTCTCAATTCAGAATGACTTGTACACGAATCTGTGGTAATTATATCTGTTGTATTCAATTAGATCAACTGGACTTGAAATCATCAAGTCCAGTTGATCTATTGAATACAACAGTATAATTACCACAGATTCTGTACAAGTCATTCTGAATTGAGAAAGCCAGTCGGATGACTAGCGAAATGTCTCAAGAACTACATTTCAAGTCCAGTGATCTAATTGAATACAACAGATATACTAGTGATATATTTTGTTTAACAAGGAGATGTATTGATTGCTGGTGTCTCGAACAACATGGTTGCACATTTTGTTATATGGAATGCAATGTGAGTGCACGCTTCGCTGCGCGGTCAATGGTTAGGGGGCGCCTTCTTACCGCTCTGTTCCCTGCAGTATTTAAATCCAAGATTAACAAGAAGGGGACGGCCACGCAGGAGTGCTGTAAACACCTTGTGTTTATTCAATCCAACATGTTTCAACCCACAAACGGGCCTTTGTCAACATGTTTCAACCCACAAGGCCCGTTTGTGGGTTGAAACAGTTGGATTGAATAAACACAAGGTGTTTACAGCACTCCTGCGTGGCGTCCCTCTTGGTTAATCTTGGATTTTGTTATATGGGCCTTGGTAAAGTTAGGCTTATAGCCTTAAGCAATAGTGATACATGTCGTATTTTCCTTTGAGTTTCTTTACAATAAGGGTTTATCTGTATACGTGATATCCATGTTTACAGTCTATGTGATATTTATTGATCATATGAAGCTTAGGGAGTTTTAGCAGTGTAGGCTCGTTTGAGGAGTTTATAGTTCGAGATTCCAATGTGTGTTGGGAGGGGTGTTGTATAAAATAGTTTTGGGCTGAGTATTTTTGAGTTACGTAGGGGGTTGTGATATCAAGTCATATTAGAGTGGAGGTACATGTGATAGGAGGAAAATACAGTTATTGTGCTCATTGTCCTGATATTTTTTAGGGGGGGTTCGTCTTTAAAGTTTTGTCTTAAATATACTTGCGTGTTAAAAGATAATCTATTTCAAGATGTTGAGGGGGCAAGCTGTGTTTCGCGTTGTGCTCTGAGGTTTGGAAGCGACGGGTATCTAAGTCATTGAGGTGGAGGTGTTTGAGGTCCATGGAGACCGTGGTTGTTGAGCTGGTCTTTTGTTAGGTCCAGTCTTTTCAGAATTTTTTCTCCCTCTTCAGGTTAGGAAAGGGATTGAGGGCAACCATTCTTCATAACTGTTAGCTTGAACTGTTACTCTCGTCAATGTAGTTTTGAGAGATCGATAAAAAGCTTTTTTTCATATGTCGAAATCAATACTTTCTTGTGTTGCGGGCTGCTGTCACGATTGCCTCCTTGTTTTATAATAGTGTAATTTGCATATTATGTCTTTCAGCTTAGGCCTTAGGGCTCTGTGAGCCCTGTCCATAAGAGGATCATATTGTGTTTCCTAGGGAGTAGGTGTTTGTATCTGGAGTTGTATCGGGAAGGCCTCAATTTCCACAATCTCCTCTGTTACTTCATGAATGAGGATGTTACATCTACGAGTTCTGTTCAGCCTATTCCTGCGATCTCTAAGTATGTAAAACATCCCATCTTATTTCTGAGATCTCAGTCTCTACTGTTGGCAGTAAGAGGATATCTGCTCTGATGAGGCATCGAGTGTCACGACCCTTTCTCCAAGTGAGGCTATCTCTGTTCACTTTGTATTATGCGAGATTGAGAGGTTTTGATTTTTTCAATATTAGTATACAGCGTGTCTAGGTCTCTCCTTGTGCACGGAGGTCTTCTGTAAGGCCGACCATCCAGGATGCCTCATAGTGTTGTTGGGGGAAAGTATTCCATGAGGTCCGATTTGTTGTGCCATTTTTTGGGCAGCATATGATGGTCCAGGTAGAGAAAGGACAGGATTTTGTGTAAGCTCCACTTTTAGAGTATCCCTTGTTGCTTTTTACAGGCTGTAGAATCAAAGCTCTTTCAGTGTGCGACTGTTCACATGCTCAGTCAGACTCCATCCCCTTGTACATTTTGCTTTTTAGACCATATTGGGGCCATTTTTAGGCATAGACACCTAGGCAAAGTCTTGGGCACCTATGTTAAAGGCTATGTCCACCCCGAAAATTCATTTTAATATGATGTTCCCCCAAGTCCCCCAGCCCCAAGCCCCCAAACTCTTACTTACCCCCTCGATCCTCGCCGCACTGCCGGCCTCTGATTGCGAGAATGCAGCAGAGGGGCGGGACCGGCAGTCGCGTCTGTGATTGGCTGAGCGGCAGCCAATCACGGACCGGCTGCCGGTCATTCAGTGCAGCGGAGGAAAGCGGAGAGGTAAGTAAGAGTTTGGGGAGCTTTAAAAAAAAAAACATGCGGTTGGGCTGGGGGACATGGGGGGGCAACATATTAAGGGGGATTTGAGCTAGGGGGAGGGATAGTAGAACGGGGGGAGAGGGAGGGAGAGGGAGGGGGAGGGGGGGGGAGAAGGGCTGCAGCAGCATGGCAGGAATCTCCGGGAGGCCAGGTAGCAGGCAGTGTCCTATATGGACCTGCTGCCTCCTGGTGGGCAGTTTTTGGAACTTTGGGGGGGGGACTACAGGAGAACCAGATGGAGTTGGGATGTGAGGTAGGATTAAACTACACTACATGGTGGGGCCAGTAGTTGGGGGGATATAGTTTTGGGGGTGGACATGCCCTTTAAACCAGGGTGCCCAGTGTTCCTAGCATCTCCCTGTCAGCTTTTACTTGCTGTGTTAGATCTGCTCTCCTTGTTCTGCTGTAATTAGTAACATAGTATTGTACAGAGCCTGAACTCAGCTCCCTCTACTTGGAACCAATGTTACAAATAAACTGAAGTGAAGGAAGGAGGTAGGAGGATGAGCTCAGCTAACTACTGAGGAGAACAGCTTCTAAATGCCAGGTAAAAGCTGCTGCAGACTTATAACAGTGGCCCCTGTGACTAGCAGCCATGAGATCCTACCCCTGCCTCTTTCTTTCTTCCATCCAATTCTCCAATTAGAGTGGGTGAGGAGTGGGTGAGGAGTGAACAATTCAAGGAGGAGACCTGGAGGAGCAGGTACATACTGTATATTATGTCAATGCTGGCAGCTGAAATGGTTAAAGGTAATACTCTGCTGGCACTGAAAGTTTTAATGCCAATACTTGGAAAGTGCTGGCACTGAAGGGTTAATAGCAATACTATGGGAAAGTGCTGGCACTGAAATTATAAGTAAGAAAGTCTTCAAGCACTGAAGGGTTAAGGGTTATACTCTGCTGGCACTGAAAGTGGTAATCTTGACATTCTGGGGAAGTCTGCTGGACAGAAGAGTTGATGTCAAGGCTCTGGGAAAGTGCTGGCATGGAAAGGTGTGAGTCCAATACTCTGGAGGGCTAGGCCACGCTTTTAAGCATGATGGGTTTGCGAATGATCATGCTAAGGCACCAAGTGGCTAGAAATGGCCCTGGCCATATAACTACCCTTTTGATGGTTTATTTATAGTTGCCATGAAAATATTAGGGTACATTTGGTGTGCCACTGAATAAGTAGGTGTGTGTACCTGTACTATGGTGCAAAAAGTTATGGTGCCAACAACTAAAGTGCATAGGCAACAATAAAGATAGTATAGTATAGTATAGTATTTGAGGTTGAATAAAGACATCCATCCATCCAGTTCAACCTACCAACAAAACCACATTTCCTGCCAACAGTTGATCTTCTATCATAAAAAATAGAATGCCACAAAATATCCCAAAATAGGTTGAGGCCAAACCTCAAGGTAAGGTGGGTGCTGTCAGTATCAGGGTCCAAAAGGTCCCAATCCAATGCAACAACAAACTAAGCAGCGCAAGCGGCTAGTAGAGATGGCCAAACATGTAAAGTTCGGTCGTTTTCGAACTTCAGAGAAAGTTTGGATTCGGACCCATCAAGTCTATGGGAGAGTGATAGTTAGAAAGTCTAAGTGATTACAGCTAAACTAAGAGTGTTACTTTTGTAAATAGCTGTGGCACCTGGGAAATGGTCTTGGGAATAGTTACTGGACCAAAACTTGTTAAAACACTTCCTGAAGTCAGGCGGGCAATTGTTGGGTTTTGCGCAAGCTACATTCGACAATACATTCGAGGATTATCGAACGAACAAACGGTGCGAACGGTACATTTGAGGATTATTGAACGAATGAACGTTCCTTCCTGGGTTAGCCAACGGTACATTCGGGGTTAGTTCGGCTCGAACTATATGGTATTATATTGTTATTATTAAATGGTTATTATATGACTAGGCTATTATATGGTTATTATATTGTTATTATAAATGGTTATTATATGACTAGGTTATTATAGGTTATTATTGACTAGGTTATTATATGGTTATTATAGACTACCGGTAGGTTATTATATGGTTTATATTACTAGGTTATTATATGGTTATTATATTACTAGGTTATATATAGTTATTATATACTAGGGTTAGCGAACGGTAATTCGAAGGCTTGTGAAACTGAACGAACAAACGAACGCTCTCTAGGGTTAGCGAATGGTACATCGAGGATTATTGAACGAACGAACAATCCTTCCTAGGCTAGCGAACGGTACATTCAAGGGTTAGCGAAACAAAACGAACGAACGATCCTTCCTAGGGTTAGCGAACGGTACCTTCGAGGATTATCGAACGAAAGAACGATCCTCCTAGGCTTAGCGAACGGTACATTCGAGGGTAGCAAAAACGAATGGACATTTAGGGTTAGCGAACAGCCCGTAAATTCGATAATTATCGAATTTTCGATAATTACCGAAAATACAGCCGTGAGTCCAAAAAAGAACTAGTTCGAATAGTTCGAATTGTCCTAACTCTGAAAGTTCAGCTCGAACTTGAGCTCGAGTTCTGCTCTAGTCCCTCCCTAATGGCTAGCTAATTTCTAATGCTTTTTTCCAGGTATGCCATGAAAGTGGGGGATCATCTCAAAGATGTCCAGCCTCCACTATGAGTTGTATTGGTAAGTTATTCTAACTTTTTGTGTTTAACTGTTTTTTTTCCATGTTGTAGGGCTAGAAGAATTCTAGCCCGGACTGCACTCATGCTCCCATTGCACTTTGTATCTCACCTCCTGGACCAGATTAGTGCCATTCGACATCACTCTGGAGCTTTGGCAGCGGTGCAGCGGACGGGAACCAAATTGTGAGCACCTTGGAAGTTTAGTGGGACTTACATTCTGCTTTGATCTATTGGACATCCGAGAGGGGTGAGATCGCCCATTTATTAACTATTTCACTTGCTTACCCTAAGGATTTTGACTGTCCATATTGATGTGGATCCCTTCTGTTACAGACTTGATTTTATGGATATATGCAGGAAAGGTTGTGACTGGTTTGGGTTTATTCTTCTATAGGGGAATGCTACGTAACAGCATTTTGTTTTCATGATTGTTGTGTTACCCTTTGCACTTTATGGTATCAGCCTTACTACTTACACATATATGAACTTTATACATACCCCATGTGTGTGTGTTTTATTGGTCGTTATGGCTGACTGCATACACAATATTTCTTGCAGGTCTATGGCATTGGAGTGCCTTGGAACTATTTGTCCAAGTATAGTCAGTTTTTGCTAGCCATCTGCTCTTGCTTAGTTGTTGTAACATGCAATATAGATATTTACAAAAATCCCACTTTATAAACACCAAATTAAAAAAGGCAATACCCCCAGCAATAACAGACAATATCACAAAATACTAAATAAAATGTCCCAAAAACCACAAATGAATCTCCAACTATACAAAACATTAAAGGGCATGTCCACCCCCAAAACTATAATTTAACCCAACTGGCCCCACTGTGTAGTGTAATAAAATCCTTTCATTACATCCCACTCCAAATGGTTCTCCTGTAATGTTAAACATAGAAAAGATAATTAATGCACATTCCTAGGCCCAAGAATACCATATTATCTGCACACTGGCATACTTTATAAACAAAGGGGTTTTAGTATACATTACTGTGATCACATGAATGAAAAGCCTTCCAACCACGTCAAGGTAAACCAGTCTGGAAGGTCTAACTCTAACCTTTTAAATTCTTTACTTCAATACGATTAGCAAACTTTGCATTTCTCATTCTTACACACTGGATCATACAAACAGGCTCTCTCACTTCCCCCAGCCCTTTGGATTTTTAAAATGAGGGAAGAGGCCATCCAGCGCTTTATTATAAAGGCATAGGACCTCCCATAAAGGGGGTGTTGGGGTGCTATTACCACATGGAGGCTTGACCAGGCCTTCCAATAAATACATACATACAAGGATTGTGGAAGCACTCCAATTAGGCTAATTTACAACTACATTTAGCGGAATTGCTACTGATCTGGTCAAACATTTATACAAACATAGAAAAGATAATCAATGCACATTGATATACAATATCATATTATCTGCACACTGGCATACTTTATAAACAAAGGGGTTTTAGTATACATTACTGTGATCACATGAATGAAAAGCCTTCCAACCATGTCAAGGTAACCCCAGTCTGGAAGGTCCTCACTTCTAACCTTTTTAAAGTCCATGTTCACCAGAAAATAACTAACCATTTCAGGTTATTTACCCCCCAAAAGTGGACTTGCGTTTTTATCTTACCCATACAACACTCCTACTCGAGATATATCTACTTTAACACAGCCGATCTCGCCGCCTACTTCCGGGTATGTACTGTCAGTCATTGTGTGGTGGAGACGGCACTCCATACATGGAAGAGCGGTTACAAAATTACCTCTGCTCCTACGTGCTCGTAAACCGGCTCAAGACTGGAGGCGGTACTTCCATCGAAGGATCAGTTATGTTTAAAAAAAAATATATATAATCCTTCCTTTATATAAAATTATTTTCCATTTTGTGGAGATTGCATTGAGTTTTTAGACTGTACTATGTAGGTGGGGGTAGGCTTAAAATAATATTACATAGTAAAGTGTTATTGTAATGTAAAAGGTATAACATGAATTAGTTATTAATATGTACAAAATAAAGATATATAAGTGTGTAACAATGTGTAAATGGCATATGAAATAAAAAAGTACTAACTACAGAATCTCCCACTTTGAATGGACTGGTCAAATGGGAGCTATAGACACACCTCTCAAATTTATTAAATTCTGCATGGAAGTTTGCTGCCATTTCCTTATTGTCTATTATCCAATAGGTGTGCTTCTTTGCATTGTGGTAGAGACTTACTGAGCATGTGCGAGTTAATGGCCAATCAAAAGAATGTTTGCTTTCCCAGTAAGTGTAGATGATGTCCAGCTGTATTGCATTGTGGGAGAGACTTACTGAGCATGTGTGAGTTAATGGCCAATCAAAAGAAAGTTTGCTTTCCCAGTAAGGTAGATGATATCCAGCTGTATTGCATTGTGGGAGAGACTTACTGAGCATGTGCGAGTTAATGGCCAATCAAAAGAAAGTTTGCTTTCCCAGTAAGTGTAGATGATATCCAGCTGTATTGCATTGTGGGAGAGACTTACTGAGCATGTGCGAGTTAATGGGCCAATCAAACAAAGTTTGCTTTCCCAGTAAGTGTAGATGATATCCAGCTGTATGCATTGTGGGAGAGACTACTGAGCATGTGCGAGTTAATGGCCAATCAAAACAAAGTTTGCTTTCCAGTAAGTGTAGATGATATCCAGCTGTATTGCATTGTGGAGAGACTTTCGAGCATGTGCGAGTTAATGGCAATCAAAACAAAGTTTGCTTTCCCAGTAAGTGTAGATGATATCCAGCTGTATTGCATTGTGGGAGAGTGCTTCACATCTGATGCAATGTGTAGTGGAAGCGGGTGGGCGTGGCCAAACGACACTGTCTGTCTTCTCTCTGTCTGTCTCTCTCTCTCTCTGTCTCTCTCTCTGTCTCTCCCTCGTTCTCCCTTGTCTCTGTCTGTCTCTCCTCTGTCTGTTGTCTGTCTCTCTCTTTCTGTCTGTCTCTCTCTGTCAATTTCTCTGTCTCTTTCTCCTATTCTGTTAGCAGCAGTGCTCACAATGATCAGCTTCCAGGTTAGTACAATTATTATAAATTGTCCCATTACTGTAATAGTGGCCGACTGTATTCTAGCAGCCATAGGAATACCCCATATTAAACAGCACCAGGTCTCCCTACTGCCGCCTGTGTGTAAAGTACAGCCATCTAACAAAGCCCTTCCACAACTGGTCGTAATCCAGGTACATATTAATAAACTAATTCATGTTATACCTTTTACATTACAATATACACTTTTACTATGTATAATATTATTTTAGCCTACCCCCACCTACATAGTACAGTCTAAAAACTCAATGCAATCTCCACAAAATGGAAAATAATTTTATATAAAGGAAGGATATATATATATATTTTTTTAAACATAACTGATCCTTCGATGGAAGTACCGCCTCCAGTCTTGAGCCGGTTTACGAGCACGTAGGAGCAGAGGTAATTTTGTAACCGCTCTTCCATGTATGGAGTGACGTCTCCACCACAGCAATGACTGACAGTACATACCCGGAAGTAGGCGGCGAAGGATCGGCTGTGTTAAAGTAGATATATCTCAGAGTAGGAGTGTTGTATGAAGGTAAGATAAAAACGCAAGTCCACTTTTGGGGGGTAAATAACCTGAACATGGTTAGTTATTTTCTGGGTGAACATGGACTTTAAAAAGGTTAGAAGTGAGGACCTTCCAGACTGGGGTTACCTTGACATGGTTGGAAGGCTTTTCATTCATGTGATCACAGTAATGTATACTAAAACCCCTTTGTTTATAAAGTATGCCAGTGTGAAGATAATATGTATGGGGCCTAGGAATGTGCATTGATTATCTTTTCTATGTTTGTATAAATGTTTGACCAGATCAGTAGCAATTCCGCTAAATGTAGTTGTAAATTAGCCTAATTGGAGTGCTTCCACAATCCTTGTATTGTATGTATTTATTGGAAGGCCTGGTCAAGCCTCCATGTGGTAATAGCACCCCAACACGCCCCTTTTATGGGAGGTCCTATGCCTTTAATATAAAGCGCTGGATGGCCTCTTCCCTCATTTTAAAAATCCAAAGGGCTGGGGGAAGTGAGAGAGCCTGTTGTATGGATCCAGTGTGTAAGAATGAGAAATGCAAAAGTTTGCTAATCGTATTGAAGTAAAAGAAATTTAAAAAGGTTAGAAGTTAGGACCTTCCAGACTGGGTTTACCTTGACGTGGTTGGAAGGCTTTTCATTCATGTGATCACAGTAATGTATACTAAAACCCCTTTGTTTATAAAGTATGCCAGTGTGCAGATAATATGGTATTCTATGGGGCCTAGGAATGTGCATTAATTATCTTTTCTATGTTTGACATTACAGGAGAACCATTTGGAGCTGGGATGTAATGAAAGGATTTTATTACACTACACAGTGGGGCCAGTAGTGGGTTAAATTATAGTTTTGGGGGTGGACATGCCCTTTAATGTTTTGTATAGTGTGGAGATTCATTTGTGGTTTTTGGGACAATGTTATTATAGTATTTTGTGATATTGTCTGTTATTGCTGGGGGTATTGCCTTTTTTAATTTGGTGTTTATAAAGTGGGATATTTGTAAATATCTATATTGCATGTTACAACAAACTAAGCAAGAGCAGATGGCTAGCAAGAAAACTGACTATACTTGGACAAATAGTTCCAAGGCACTCCAATGCCATAGACCTGCAAGAAATATTGTGTATGCAGTCAGCCATAACGACCAATAAAACACCACACACATGGGGTATGTATAAAGTTCATATATGTGTAAGTAGTAAGGCTGAAATACCATAAAGTGCAAAGGGTAACACAACAATCATGAAAACAAAATGCTGTTACGTAGCATTCCCCTATAGAAGAAATAAAACCCAAACCAGTCACAACCTTTCCTGCATATATCCATAAAATCAAGTCTGTAACAGAAAGGGATTCCACATCAATATGGACAGTCAAAATCCTTAGGGTAAGCAAGTGAAATAGTTAATAAATGGGCAGATCTCACCCCTCTCGGATGTCCAATAGATCAAAGCAGAATGTAAAGTCCCACTAAACTTCCAAGGTGCTCACAATTTGGTTCCCGTCCGCTGCAACGCTGCCAAAGCTCCAAGAGTGATGTCGAATGGCACTAATCTGGTCCAGGAGGTGAGATACAAAAGTGCAATGGGAGCATGAGTGCAGTCCGGGCTAGAAAATCTTCTAGCCCTACAAACATGGAAAAAAAACAGTTAAACACAAAAAGTTAAGAATAACTTACAATACAACTCATAGCTGGAGGCTGGACATCTTTGAGATGATCCCCCACTTTTCATGGCATACCTGGAAAAAAGCATTAGAAATTAGCTAGCCATTAGGGAGGGACTAGAGCTAGAACTCGAGCTCAAGTTCGAGCTGAACTTTCAGAGTTAGGACGAATTCGAACTATTCGAACTAGTTCTTTTTTGGACTCACGGCTGTATTTTCGGTAATTATCGAAAATTCGATAATTATCGAATTTACGGGCTGTTCGCTAACCCTAGAATGTACCATTCGTTTTTGCTAACCCTCGAATGTACCGTTCGCTAAGCCTAGGAAGGATCGTTCTTTCGTTCGATAATCCTCGAATGTACCATTCGCTAACCCTAGGAAGGATCGTTCGTTCGTTTGTTTTCGCTAACCCTTGAATGTACCGTTCGCTAAGCCTAGGAAGGATTGTTCGTTCGTTCAATAATCCTCGAATGTACCATTCGCTAACCCTAGGAAGGAGCGTTCGTTTGTTCGTTCAGTTTCACAAGCCTTCGAATGTACCGTTCGCTAACCCTAGTAATATAATAACTATATAATAACCTAGTAATATAATAACCATATAATAACCTAGTAATATAATAACCATATAATAACCTACCGGTAGTCATATAATAACCATATAATAACCTAGTCATATAATAACCATATAATAACCTAGTCATATAATAACCATTTAATAATAACAATATAATAACCATATAATAGCCTAGTCATATAATAACCATTTAATAATAACAATATAATAACCATATAGTTCGAGCCGAACTAACCCTCGAATGTACCGTTGGCTAACCCAGGAAGGAACGTTCATTCGTTCAATAATCCTCAAATGTACCGTTCGCAACCGTTTGTTCGTTCGATAATCCTCGAATGTATTGTCGAATGTAGCTTGCGCAAAACCCAACAATTGCCCGCCTGACTTCAGGAAGTGTTTTAACAAGTTTTGGTGACAGTAACATATTCCCCAGACCATTTCCCAGGTGCCACAGCTATTTACAATAAGTAACCACTCTTAGTTTAGCTGTAAATCACTTAGACTTTTCTAACTATCACTCTCCCATAGACTTGAATGGGTCCGAATCCAAACTTTCTCTGAAGTTCGAAAACGGACCGAACTTTACATAGTTTGGCCATCTCTACTAGCCGCTTGCGCTAGCTTAGTTTGTTGTTGCATTGGATTGGGACCTTTTGGACCCTGATACTGACAGCACCCACCTTACCTTGAGGTTTGGCCTCAACCTATTTTGGGATATTTTGTGGCATTCTATTTTTTATGATAGAAGATCAACTGTTGGGCAGGAAATGTGGTTTTTGTTGAGTAGGTTGAACTGGATGGATGGATGTCTTTATTCAACCTCAAATACTATACTATACTATACTATACTTTTATTGTTGCACTATGCACTTTAGTTGTTGGCACCATAACTTTTTGCACCATAGTACAGGTACACACACCTACTTATTCAGTGGCACACCAAATGTACCCTAATATTTTCATGGCAACTATAAATAAACCATCAAAAGGGTAGTTATATGGTCCAGGGCCATTTCTAGCCATCTTGGTGCCTTAGCATGATCAGATCGCAAACCCATCATGCTTAAAAGCGTGGCCTAGCCCTCCAAGAGTATTGGACTCAACACTTTCCATGCCAGCACTTTCCCAGAGCCTTGACATCAACTCTTCTGTGCCAGCAGACTTCCCCAGAATGTCAAGATTACCACTTTCAGTGCCAGCAGAGTATAACCCTTAACCCTTCAGTGCTTGAAGACTTTCTTACTTATAATTTCAGTGCCAGCACTTTCCCATAGTATTGCTATTAACCCTTCAGTGCCAGCACTTTCCAAAGTATTGGCATTAACACTTTCAGTGCCAGCAGAGTATTACCTTTAACCATTTCAGCTGCCAGCATTGACATAATATACAGTATGTACCTGCTCCTCCAGGTCTCCTCCATTGAATTGTTCACTCCTCACCCACTCCTCACCCACTCTAATTGGAGAATTGGATGGAAGAAAGAAAGAGGCAGGGGTAGGGATCTCATGGCTGCTAGTCACAGGGGCCACTGTTATAAAGTCTGCAGCAGCTTTTACCTGGCATTTTAGAACTGTTCTCCTCAGTAGTTAGCTGAGCTCATCCTCCTACCTCCTTCCTTCACCTTCAGTTTATTTGTAACATTGGTTCCAAGTAGAGGGAGCTGAGTTCAGGCTCTGTACTAAATACTATGTTACTAATTACAGCAGAACAAGGAGAGCAGATCTAACACAGCAAGTAAAAGCTGACAGGGAGATGCTAGGGAGAACACTGGGCACCCTGGTTTAAAGGGCATGTCCACCCCCAAAACTATAATCCCCCCAACTACTGGCCCCACCATGTAGTGTAGTTTAATCCTTACCTCACATCCCAACTCCATCTGGTTCTCCTGTAGTCCCCCCCCCAAAGTTTCCAAAAACTGCCCACCAGAGGCTAGCAGGTCCATATAGGACACTGCCTGCTACCTGGCCTCCGGAGATTCCTGCCTGCTTGCTGCAGCCCTTCTCCCCCCTCCCTCCCCCTCCCTCTCCCTCCCTCTCCCTCCCGTTCTACTATCCTCCCCCTAGCTCAAATCCCCCTTAATATTGTTGCTCCCCCATGTCCCCCAGCCCAACCGCATGTTTTTTTTTTTAAAAGCTCCCCAAACTCTTACTTCCCTCTCCGCTTCCTCCGCTGCACTGAATGACCGGCAGCCGCGTCCGTGATTGGCTGCCGCTCAGCCAATCACAGACGCGACTGCCGGTCCCGCCCTCTGCTGCATTCTCGCAATCAAGGGCCGGCAGTGCGGCGGAGGATCGAGGGGAGGTAATTAAGAGTTTGGGGGGTTGGGCTGGGGGACTTGGGGGAACATCATATTAAAATGAATTTCGGGGTGGACATAGCCTTTACATAGGTGCCCAAGGACTTTGCCTAGGTGGTCTATGCCTAAAAATGGCCCCAATATGGTCTAAAAAGCAAAAATGTACAAGGGGATGGAGTCTGACTGAGCATGTGAACAGTCGCACACTGAAAGAGCTTTGATTCTACAGCCTGTAAAAAGCAACAAGGGATACTCTAAAAGTGGAGCTTACACAAAATCCTGTCCTATTCTCTACCTGGGACCATCATAATGCTGCCCAAAAAAATGGCAGGCAACAAATCGGACCTCATGGAATACTTTCCCCCAACAACACTATGAGGCATCCTGGATGGCGTCGGCCTTACAGAAGACGCTCCGTGCACAAGGAGAGACCTAGACACGCTGTATACTAATATTGAAAAAATCATACAAACCTCTCAATCTCGCATAATACAAGAAGTGAAGCAGGAGATAGCCTCACTTGGAGAAAGGGTCGTGACACTCGATGCCTCATCAGAGCAGATATCCTCTTACTGCCAACAAGTAGAGACTGAGATCTCAGAAATAAGATGGGATGTTTACATACTTAGAGATCAGCAGGAATATGCTGAAAACAGAACTCGTAGATGTAACATCCTCATTCATGAAGTAACAGAGGAGATTGTGGAAATTGAGGCCTTCCCGATACAACTCCAGATACAAACACCTACTCCCTAAGGAAACACAATATGATCCTCTTATGGACAGGGCTCACAGAGCCCTAAGGCCTAAGCTGAAAGATGGAGACCCACCCAAAGACATAATATGCAAATTACACTATTATAAAACAAAAGGAGGCAATCGTGACAGCAGCCCGCAACAAAGAAAGTATTGATTTCGACATATGAAAAAAAAGCTTTTTATCGATCTCTCAAATACTACATTGACGAGAAGGTAACAGTTCAAGCTAACAGTTATGAAGAATGGTTGCCCTCAATCCCTTTCCTAACCTGAAGAGGGAGAAAAAATTCTGAAAAGACTGGACCTAACAAAAGAGCCAGCTCAACAACCACGGTCTCCATGGACCTCAAGGACACCTCCACCTCAAATGACTTAGATACCCGTCGCTTCCAAACCTCAGAGGCAACAACGTGAAACACAGCTTGCCCCCTCAACATCTTGAAATAGATTATCTTTTTAACACGCAAGTATATTTAAGACAAAACTTTAAGACAGAACCCCCCTCCTAAAAAATATCAGGACAATGAGCACAATAACTGTATTTTCCTCCTATCACATGTACACTCCACTCTAATATGACTTTGATATCGCAAACCCCTACGTAACTCAAAAATACTCAGCCCAAAACTATTTTATTAACAAACCCCTTCTCCAACACACATTGGAATCTCGAACTATAAACTCCTCAAACGAGCCTACACTGCTAAAACTCCCCTAAGCTTCATATGATCAATAAATATCACATAGACTGTGAACATGGAATATACAGTATACAGATAAACCCTTATTGTAAAGAAACTCAAAGGAAAATACAGACATGTATCAATACTATGCTTAAGGCTATAAGCCTAACTTTACCAAGGCCCATATAACAAAATCCAAGATTAACCAAGAAGGGGACGCCACGCAGGAGTGCTGTAAACACCTTGTGTTTATTCAATCCAATATGTTTCAACCCACAAACGGGCCTTTGTGGGTTGAAACATGTTGACAAAGGCCCGTTTGTGGGTTGAAACATGTTGGATTGAATAAACCCACAAGGTGTTACAGCACTCCTGCGTGGCCGTCCCCTTCTTGGTTAATCTGGATTTAAATATGCAGGGAACGAGCGGTAAGAAGGCGCCCCCTAACCATGACCCTGCAGCGAAGCGTGCACTCACATTGCATTCCATATAACAAAATGTGCAACCATGTTGTTCGAGACACCAGCAATCAATACATCTCCATTGTTAAACATAAATATATCACTAAGTATATCTGTTGTATTCAATTAGATCAACGGACTTGAAATGTATCTTGAAGACATTTCGCTAGTCTCCGACTGGCTTTCTCAATTCAGAATGACTTGTACAAGAATCTGTGGTAATTATATCTGTTGTATTCAATTAGATCAACTGGACTTGCAAGTCCAGTTGATCTAATTGAATACAACAGATATAATTACCACAGATTCTTGTACAAGTCATTCTGAATTGAGAAAGCCAGTCGGATGACTAGCGAAACGTCTTCAAGAACTACATTTCAAGTCCAGTTGATCTAATTGAATACAACAGATATACCATGACCTGGATGAATGAGAACCTTCACAAGCATATCACTAAGTACTATATATGTTATGCATACCAATCCAAAGAAACAAGATGCACAAAGACACACTGCAGCCGATATCAGCTTGCAAAATGATTTATTAGATCCACAGCATACCACAATAATTTTGCAAGCATTTCTCCAAGTATCCTTTCTTGGCTACATTGTATCAGCCCAAGGTTTTCAGATGGACCCAGTAAAAGTTTCTGCTATCCAAGATTGGTCTTTCCCTATCAGAACCAAAGCCATTCAAAAGTTCATTGGCTTTGCTAACTACTATAGACAATTTTATCAAAGGGTTTTCTTCAATCATTTCTCCTATTCTAGACCTCATCAGAAAAGGGGATAGACCCAACTCTTGGTCTCCAGCTGCCCTTGAAGCATTTAAATGGTTAAAGGAAGCCTTTGCCTCTGCTCCAGTTCATCCGGATCCCAACCTTCCCTTCTTTATTGAAGTAGATGCATCTGACTTTAGGGCTGAAGCTGACCTCTCTCAAAGACAGGGTATCAAAGGGAAACTCCATCCCTGTGCTTATTTTTAAAAAGTTTCTACCCAATGAACATAATTATGATGTCGGTAATAGAGAACTGCTGGCCATCAAATTGTCGCTCAAGGAGTGGCGCCACCTGTTAGAAGGAATCTCTTCACCTATTGCCATCTCTACCGATCATAAAAACAAAGAAGTTGGTCCTTGTTCTTTTCTCTGTTCAATTTTGTTATCACCTATCGACCAGGTTCCAAAAATAAAAAAGCAGATGCCTTTTCCAGATGCTTTGATACTATTGACTCTTCTGACCAGGATAAGGGACCTATTATTCCTGCAACTAAGATTCTGGCCTCACTTACTCCTCAACTCTGTTCCTAAATTCTAACAGCACAGGAATCTGCTCCTCCTGACACTCCGCCTGGCAATCTTTTTACCCGCTTCCTTTCGGAATACCATCCTTTGATAAACTCATTGTTCCAAGCAGGCAGGTCACCCTGGCATGAATAAAACCTTTGATCTTCTTGCCCGTTCTCTGGTGGCCTACCATGAGGAGGAATATTAAAGACTTTATTCTAGCCTGCCCTAGCTGTACTCAGTCTAAATCTCCTAGAACTCTTCCTTGTGGGCTTCCTTAACCTCTCCCCATTCCTTCCCGACCATGCACCCATTTATCAATGGATTTTATTGTTGAGCTCCCTCCTTTCAAACGGAACACTGTTATTTGGATTACTGTGGACCGGTTTAGCAAAATGGCCCCCATTTTGTTCCCCTTCCAAAACTACCATCTTATTTATCTCTCATATTTTCTGCCTCCATGGACGACCTACTGAAATAGTTTCTGACAGAGGAACTCAATTTGTTTCCAAGTTCTGGAGAGCACTATGTAAATCCATGGGAATTAAACTACAATTTTCTTCTGCTTACCACCCACAGTCTAATGGAGCAACAGAACGCATTAATCAGTCTTTGGAACAATACCTCAGGTGCTATATTTCCTACACCCAGGATGATTGGTCTGATCTCCGGCCATAGGCTGAGTTTGCCCATAATAACGCCACTCATGCCTCATCTGGAAAATCTCAGTTTTTGTGTGTCTTTGGTACTAATACAACATGTTTCCCTCAAGATTTTCTTTTCATACAGGTTCCTGCTGCTGATGACTCTGTTGCCCAAATGTCGGCTATTTGGCATTCTACTAAAATCTGCCTTCAGAAATCAGCCCTTACGCAAAAGACTGCTGCCGATTGGAGACGTAGGGAACCTCCATCTTACTCTGTTGGGGATAAAGTTTGGCTATCTTCTGCTCATATTAATTTATGTGTCCCCTCTTCCAAGTTATGACTCTCAGGAATTTGAGATCGAAAAGATTTTGGACTCTAGGTTCTTTAGGAGATCTCTCCAGTATCTGGTCCATTGGAAAGGTTTTGGTCCTGAGGAAAGATCATGGATCAAACACTCAGATTTACATGCTCCTCGTTCGGTACTTCCGGGTAGGTAATGTCATGATGTCACGCCGCCAACGCGCCTCCCTGCGCGAAGATTCAAAAGCCGGCGTCTCCCGGCTCCTGCCGCCCGATTGTAGCTTCTGTTACCTCTAAGCTACCCCAGGCTCTGTTACTTACCCATTCCTTGCCTTTTCCAGAGAATTACTTACCTTGCCTGTTGCAGAATGATATTTACCTTGCATGTTCCAGAGACATACTTACCTTGCCTGTTCCAGAGACAGCCTACAGTTCCCAGCAGCACCTCATCACCTGTATCCAGCCTTCAGTACCCAGCAGCACCCCATCTCCGTTATCCTGCCAACAGTTCCCAGCATCTCCTTGTCACCAGAATCCAACCTACTGTTCCCAACAGCCTCTTGACAGCCTTAAATCCTCAGCAGCCATCTGTATACCTACATCTTTGGACTGTCAGCCTCCTCCAGAAAGCGTACTGGTGAGTACCTTGGCCATCAAGGCCGCATTCGTTACACACTATGCAGTTTGTACCTGCTTCCTGTTCAACCTTTGGTCTCATATCTGCCAGTTTGCTCCTGCTTTCAGATCCACCTTTGCTCTCCATATTGGCCAGTTTGCTTACGCGGAAAACGTTTCTTTATATCATGGGCTGTGTAGCACGTAGAGAGGTGGTTGAATCAACCTGTCTGGAGGCCACAGTTCCCCTTTAATCTAAACAAGATCTTCAGGGCCTTTGAGTTTCAGGATCACTGGTATTTCACTTTCTGCTGGAGCCTGGTAGGCCTCACTGTTCCTTAGATGGACAATTCTTTCTCGCAGGTCTCTCATTTCTTCTTCACTTTTAGGAGCAGATTCTCTGGCTTTTCTCGGATCGTAGCTCCGGACAGGCCATGGGATGTCATCATAATACTTAGCGAACAGTAATTTTATAGATGCTGTAAATAAACTTTTAGGTACCTGCGTAATAACACTTATTAGAAAGGCAATCAAAGACGACTTGAGACACTCCATCGACAAGTCATATCCATACGTCAATCCTCATAAAATTATTAAACTGCAAAATCCAGTCAACAACTTGTAAACTAAAAATCCAGGCAAAAAAAAAAAAACAATCTTCCATCTTGTCTTTCTTTTCCCTTTTGGTTTAGATCTTTCTCCAACATCATCGTCATCCTCAACCCTAATTCGGACTTCATGTGTATGAGATGAAGTTTCTCTGTCTGTGGTTCTGTCTTGTGCCTGAGTGGAGTCTGGTCTTTGATTATTGTAATATGACTTTAACCCATTATCTGGGTACTCACGTTATTACTAAACTCAAGACTCCAATATAAATCATCTGAATGTATTGATCATGTCCACGTCATCCTTTATCAAATTACAATACATTAATCCACAAACAAAACCACTCAACAGACTAAGGAAATGGAGGGCAGTGTCTGACATCTTGTAAAAGTGCCTGGTATATCTGGTGCGAAGGGAGTCAACAACACATTATCCACATACAAATTGTACGACCATGATATTAGGATAAAGTTCATTTTTTCCTATCTTCTTTCACGGTCCATGGGGTTGAAATTCCTTTTACAAAGTTACCTTTAAACCAAGTTCGACACATGAAATACCATACTTTTTTTGTCTGTAAGTCTTCAATTTGAACTCAGCTCAATACCACTTGCTATCCTGGAAGCTTTGAGCCAGATCTCAATGTATCGAATGTCTCCTAAGGCACAATTTGTGTTCAGCAAAAATGTGCACATGCTCCGATTTGAAAACCTTTTTGCCCATTACATGTAAACAATGCCAATGACTAGAGCCATCTACCAAATATTTTTAAATAAACACTTCCTGTTGTACCAGATCCCAACGGCTACCAGTGAAAAGGGTCACTAAGAGGCTTGAGACAATCATTGGGATCATTGTCTTGCAATATCACTATATTTGTCTTGTTGCATTCTCTCTATTATCCCTTTATATGCCAGTTAAATTAAAATTATATACAGAATGAACAGCCCAGTTACTGCATAAATGGAAACCATATTTTGCTGTAAAGACTTCAAAGTAACCTTGGTTAAATCAATTGGATTTGGCGGAGGAAATACTCTGCAGGAAAGAACAAGTGTCTGTATTTTAGAAACAGATATTTTCTCGCCTGCACCTTAACCATGTTTTCCATACGCAATGTACTACTGCGTTTCGGTATCAGGGCCGGCTTTGCAATTACCATCATTCCAATCGTCTCCATTTCTCAAAGTATAAACACCCGCATTATATAGAATCCTGAACGTTTGGATTTGCCATTGAAGTAACTGAATGCCTGGTAGTCACTTGCAGTGAGATATTAACTGCAGGTTGGGCACTTGGTACCAAATCCATTGGAAGTTTGAGTAAATTAAATTTCCTCATCATCATGTTATTTACTTGAGATGTGATTGTAGAGATGTTAAATGAAGCAATGGGAGTATCATTTCGTACTTCATTGCCAACATATAGGGATACAGCCAAAGTTATTTCCTCGGAACAAAGAAATTGCACAAACCATTCTGCTTTTACCTTAATATTGACTTCAAATGTAAAGGCAGCCATTATAGTGCCGTGTTCGACTGGAACAAATGACAATCATCAAAAACAGGCTTACTCATCCACCCTTGTCACCTCTTCCCATGCCCGTATTCAGGACTTTGCTCGTGCTGCCCCTCTGCTCTGGAACTCCCTTCCTCCGTCTGTCCGTCATTCACCATCTCTTAATACCTTCAAACGTAACCTTAAAACCCACCTCTTCGGGCAAGCATATAACCTGTCCTAAACTTTACCCATCTTACTACCCAATGATCCAACCCACCTTTCACACTCCACTGCTAATCTACCCCCATATTCTCTAGTCTGTAAGCTCTTTGGGCAGGGTCCTCTCTCCTATTGTATCACGGTATTGCTGTAAGAAACTCATCACTCCGTTTACTCATATTTTGTATTACCTGTGTATGTAATATGTATGACTTTGTATAACATGTATTACCCTGTATGTAATGTATGACTATGTTTTTGTAAAGTGCCACGGAAGATGTTGGTGCTATATAAATCAATAATAATAATAATAATAACAGGGTCAACGTGTTTCCTGCTTAATACAACTTCCACTGATTCAGGTATTTCAATCATAACAGCTCCTTTGTCATTACTAGCCATCATGTAGTATCCAGTCACATGGGTATCAATTTTCTTTCCACTCTTTAACCATGGGAAAGGACTTTCTTCAAATTCATAATAAGCAGCACTAACAACCACATTCATAGGAACATCAGAGACAGGTACCAGCAGGCTTGGATATGAACAGCTATGACAGTCTTCCTGGGTCATGTTTACAGCTTTAAGATCCCATTTTTCATCTTTCCTTAAAGTTATGTTAAAATTAGCAGCTGTTATCAATGTTGTTTTCTCTCCTGGAACTTTGCCTTGTAAAATTGTTTCGGTCAAAGTTTCCATCGTAGACAAAATCTGTTCCAGTACTTGAACCTTCTCTTTTATAACAGATGGTGACTCTACATTGAAAAGTGCCGCATTCATTAGGCTGGATAAGGAGGTCACAATGCCGCTGCTTAAATGTTCAGTTTCAGATGTTCCAATAGTCTCCTTTTTAAAGTTACCTTAACTATTAGCCAAGTCATTGAGCTTTTTCACTGCAAGCTGCTGAGACTGTCCATTAATTTCCTTAGCATTTTCAGTAAGTTCAGCAAATACAGGTAATTATCTGATTCATCCCCATAACATCAAAATTCATCAAACCGGTTGAAAGATTCAGAAGATTCTCTCACAACTTCCTTCTCTCTTCTTGAAGATGATTTGTGGATTCCATGGATTTAAAAGTAATCATGTGAATAAGATGTCCTAAGCTTATATAGTCTCCAGCAGTTAGATAATTATTTATCAGTGAAGAGGATATATTGGCCATTTAAGTCAAAGACTCAAGAATGGCCTCTTTGGATATTTCACTCTGAAAATTGTGAACTTTCACATTCAGAGATACTTCAGTATAAGCAGAAAGAGAATCATAAACTTGAATGTGTAAGGTTGAGAAATAATTCAGACTTGGTTCTCCGGCAGGAAGTAGAAATTGAAGTGTTGTAGAATAAATGAAAATTATAAATGATCACTTCTACTAGGAGCTAATATTACTGCTCTTATTTATACTTGACAATATCCTAAAAGTAAGGGGCTGATTTACATCTCTGAATCCCTTACATTTGATATGGAACTTAGTCTGCAGAGCGACCCCTTCAGAAGGTTCAATGAAACATCTTCCAGCCCCAGGTGGATAATTAACATAAAATGAGTATTGATTGGTTGACTGGGCTCCAGGCAAAGTTGTGACTTTTAAAATTACTGTATACCACAGGTCATCAGTCTTTAAAAATGTTTGAGGCACAATAGACAAATAGACAGAAGATCTTCCCATTGAGGTTTTAGCAGCCCAGTCAAAGTCAACTTCAGTTTCACCTTGAAATAAAGACCATTCGTATGTTGGTCGGCCCTTTGTACTACAGTTTGTACATTTTCCAGATAAGGAAAATCGTTCCGTTGGAATACATTTTTCTAAGAAGTTTTCTATGCATTCCATATTTACGATGGGAGAGATGCCAATTCTGCAAACACTTTCTGGGTAAAATGACTATTTCTGTCCCCCTTATCGATGACCAAGCGAAAATAGTAACTTCTTTGTCCTGGAATTTCCTCAGCTTCAACATAAAGAAAAGCATCAAAGGGATCAATCCATTTAAGGTCTCTTTGATCTGGGTGCCACTTTGAATTAGGACTCAGTATCATGTTATCATAGTCCTTTACTTTAGTGGTAAAGTACCATGTAAAATCCATTCCATCCCGACTGTCTGGTGAGTCTGGGTCATAAGAAGCATTACCATTTAGGAATGATTAAAGCCAACAGTTTTGAAACTTCCACTTGGAAGTTTACTCTCTTGTAATTCAACAACTACAGTATCTGTATTTTTGTCATCATCTACTTCATCATCTACAGGGATGTCTACCAAGGCTCGAAACAGATAAAATCCATAATCTAGAGTATTTTTTGGTATAGTTAGTGTTGTCTGATTCCTTGGAATAGTTTGTGGTAACTCAAGGAAATCATTCCATTCTGGTGAGTCAGAAATGCTAAAGATCCTGTACACTTTCTATTCTATAATTGTTGGTTTTGGGACCATTTTACTGTCCAGTTAAATATAAGCTCAGTTGTTTGCCTTTTGTTGTGGTTATTACAGGATCAAAAGTTGGTTTATTGATTTTAAATGTTAGCACGCCACATGGGACCTTCTTAAAGGACAACAATATAAAAAAAAATCACCCCCATTACATGTCCACACTTCCAGCATCTGAAATCACTTACTCACATTTACAGCCATGCTGCCCTTCCTTAGATATCACACAGCAAAGATGAGTGCTTAAAGCCCGCCTCCTAGACGGCCCAGGGCCATGATTAACATAACAATTGTCATTGGCTGGTGGGAATGTCTGTTACAACCTCTCTCCTCTTCCTCTGCCAGTTAAACAAACTTGAAATGCCCTGTTGCTAGGATACATCCTACATAAACAAGCTGATTGAGGGTGGGTGGAGGAGTTCTTTCTCGCATGCTAGATTTGAATGACAGCTTGAGGCATACAGAATTGTTACACCCCCTGCACAGCATGGCTAATTGAAGGCAGAGAGAGGCTCGAAATTGGGAAAAAATGTATGGGGAGGGCTGCATACCGTTGCTTTCTAAAGCAATTATAAAAGAAAAATGCATTGAGGTAATACAATTATCCTTTAACCAGGATTTGTTTGTAAGGTTACAAATTTTAAGCGACTTTTTGAAAAGTTAACCTTGATGACAAAACTTTCATATTTGCTCACATCAAATGGAAAGACAGTACCAGGAAGCAATTTGTGGGCATCTGTGGTGGGATTTCCATAATTATAATTAACGCTTTTAACAAGGTACGATCTCCTCACACCTGGGTAAATTTCCAGATGAAATGCCCATTTACACGATAGCAGGTTGTGTTGTTTGGGTATAAACCATAGAATATAACTAATATTCTTTGGTGCTGTAGGGACGCTAGTGAAGATATATAATTCTATATCCGTTACCTCTAGGTATTTAAACAATGCTTTCTTCTTTTCTAAATACATGTGCACATCGAGGCTCTGTTTAGAGGAATCCTCAGATTTGAAATTGAAAAGGAAAGACAAGCTTCCCTGCTGCCAATAAATATTTTGCACACTGTAATTTCCATTGGTCTCTGTAGCATTGTAGTAAAGTCCGTGGTCCTGATTGAAGTAGTAGGGTTCTATTTGGTTTGGTTTGGTATTTAAAGTGACTGGAAAGAGGTGCTTGTCAGTAGAAAGAAGTGCGTTACCTCTGGTAAAGTCCAATTTGCCTCTGAGTGAAACTAACCCACTGCTGTTAAATAGGAACAGGATTCTGGAAACTGCTGTTCCAGGGGGACAAAAATTGGTTTTGTTGGCATATTTACTCAGAGACACTGTCGCATATCTGACACATTATTTCATCCATGAGCTGAAAAGCCATTAATTTGTTACTGATGAGTGCTAGAGTCCATGTCAACTCTAAGTTTGAACTCTGAGGAAGCTCTGTACTAGCTGAAAGAACGTGCAGTAAATTTTCAACATCAAGAGAGATGATATGCTCATCAATTGGCCCGTTTCTGCAACTTGAGGGAGGCATCAAATGTGCCAACTTCAGGATAGGTGGCATTGGCCAGGTAATTGTAATATCCAGAGCATTTCTAAGAAATTCCGAATGGTAAATTTGTCCTGTATTAAATATAATCATTACTGGGGATTACAATTTCTGATGCTCCCACATGTCTGGAGAATGATATTTCCAATTAGGACTTCTCAACTTGGCACACCAACCAAACTGTACAAACTGAACTGGTAAATAGGCCAGGAGATAAAAGGAAAAAATGTATGTCCTGCTCAGTCACAGTTATTAGTTAATATTTTTACTTACAGTTGTCCCATTGAGTTTTGATCGACACTCAATGTTAATTACCGTTCCAACCTTTCCAGGTGCCCATACCTTTCCTTCCCAGCGTGTTGTATTGTCAAACAAGATCCCATCCTGATACCAGTTGCATAATGGAGGGATAATAAATTCTTCTGTGGGTGATATTTCAGGAGATCTCTCATAGGAAAGTTCTAGCCATTTCCCTGGCAAACAAGTAAATTTAAAATTAAAATGGTGTCATTGGGAGGGTGAATATTTTCCAATGGCTTCAAACAATTAACATACAGTGGTGGCAACTTAACAGTTACACCACAGCATGAAATAATCAGCATTGACAAGCATGAGAAGAGAGATGCAAAACACATCCTCCTCTCACGGTTGTCCATGACTAAATAAGCATTTCCTGTAAAGTGACTGTGGGAAGGTTCCAGATTGGTTTGCAGTAAGTCAAGTGGGCTGTCCTCCTCCTTCAACCTGCTGCTGACATAACATTAGCATTGCATTGAGCAGGACATGTGCAAGATCGGTTTGTAAACACTGTTGTAGCGCCTCTGACTGGCACTGTTTATATAATATTTATATTAGACACAATCCCCAAAATCTGTGTCACCATGTTGTCTGCCACCATGTTATTGGTGCCAGTGTGCCATGCATATTACCAGTGTCTGTGCCACCATGTTATCAGTGTCAGGTGCAAAGCATATTACCAATGTCTTTGCCACCATGTTACCAAAGCCAGTGTGCCAAGCATATTATCAGTATCTGTGCCACCTATCAGTGCCATGTGCCAAGCATATTATCATTGTACGTGCCACCATGTTATCAGTGCCATGTGTCAAGCATATTACACGTGTCTGTGCCACCATGTTATCAGTGCCATGTGGCAAGCATATTACCCCTGTCTGTGCCATCTATCAGTACCATGTGTCAAGCATATTACCAGTATCTGTGCCACCTATCAGTGCCATGTACCAAGCATATTACCAGTGTCTGTGCCACCATGTTATCAGTGCCAGGTGCAAAGCAAATTACCAGTGTCTGTGCCACCATGTTATCATTGCCATGTGTGGAGCATATTACCAGTGTCTGTGCCACCATGTTACCAGTGCCATGTGCCAAGCATAGTACCAATCTGTGTTATGTAATTAGTGCTATGTGCCAAGCATAATACCAGTGTTATCAGTGCCAGTATCTCCCTAATAATAGTGTCTGTCTATCTCTTATTCTCTATAGCCAAAAGGGCCATGTCAGGGGGAGCGGAGATGTGGTTGGGCATGGGGCCACATCCAAAATTTTGTTGGGGGAGCCCACTAATTTCTAGTTATGCCCCTAAGTAAAGGTTTTGGAGACACACTATGTGCTGCCTTTGCAGAAAATTGTGTGTGTGCAGGCCTGAGGGGTTGTTATTCTGTGTCTTTTCTCTGAGACTCCAATACATTGCTCTGCTCTGGGCTTCCTTCAAAGTCTCCTGCCCAGACTGTCACAGTAATGGAAGCAGCACAGCAGTGTCTAAAATTTAGATTTTCAGTTTGGGCAGGACTCAAAAAAATTAAACAATGAAGCGATTTCTTTATTTACAAATTTATGTATATTTTTGCCAATTTATGTCATTTTGACCAATAAACGCACATATGCAACCGCTCAGTCAGGCATTGTTCGTTTTTCCTGTGGGACAGATCACCAATAGCACCTGATCGAACATCCAAACACATGCGATTTTGGCCAATACATTTGCAGTGTGTCAACTACTTTATGAGCCTTTAAGCCTAGCACACAGGCTAAAATATGTCCTTGTCCTGATGGCTTAGCCAATCACAGGAGTGGACGCTGATCGAACCCCTCCTGCTTGACAGAAAAGGCACGGAAGTCAAACAGAAGGCGTCGGGGGAACAAAGGCTGGTAAGTAGATTTGGGGGCATCTTTGGAAGCTGTAAACCTCGCGAGGTCGAGGTTTACAGCCTTTTCCGAATTAATACTAAATTTTCATTTAGGGGGTAGACATACCCTTTAATAATGCAATTTCTGACCAACAGAAAAAGCCTATTGCAAAAAATGAAAAGAATATTTCACTAGCACAAGGTTAAAAATCTAAACCTGCATACTTGAAATCATCAGCAAAGTTTCCTTATATCCTTAGAAATAAAGATACTCATTGCGAAAAGCAGAATAGTGACGAGGCCAGTTATTAGGCCAGGAAGTCTGCTGTTAAGAAAGCTTACAATTTCTAATCATATTAGAATGATCATTTAAAGGGCATGTCCACCCTTGTAATAAACTTTTTATATAATGTACTGCTCCCTCCCCCAGTCCCAACCGCATACCTTTTATTTATTTATTTATGTATTGTTTTTAGGCTTTAGTTGCCCTTTAAATGGACAGCAGAATTCCCACACAGTAGCCCTTACAGTAATAGCCATACTGGATTTGGCTATTACTGTATGGGACTACTGTATGGGAATGCTGCTTTCCATTTAAAGGGCAACTAAAGCCTGAAAACAATATAGACTCAGAAGGCAGTAGTGGTCATCATTTCTACCCTCGACTTATACTCGAGTCAGTCAGTTTTTACTAATTTCTTTAGGCAAAAATAGGTACCTCGACTTATACTCTGATTGACTTATATTCAAGTATATACGGTAAGTAAAGATCAGGGCACTTTCTGTAAATAAAAGTAATGCGGTTGGGGCTGGGGGTAGGAGCAGTACATAATATAAAAAGGATTTTACACTAGGGGGAGGGAGACAAAATCGGGAGGGGGGGGGAAGGCTGCAGTGCGCATGCCAAACTTCTCCTAGCTCCCGGAGGGGAGACAGGAGGCAGAGTCCTATATGGACTCTGCTAAATCCTGCTGGCCAGTTTTTGGGACTTTGGGGGGGATTACAGGAGAACCATATGGAGCTCGGATGTGAAATAAGGATTTTTACACACTACATAGTGGGGCCAGTAGTGGGTTAAATTATAGTTTGGGGGTGGACATGCCCTTTAAATTAGAAAATGACTTCCATTTATCTATGGAGAAGGGTGTATAATAGTGATAATAAAAAATGAACGAACTTCCGAAAATCTGGTCCAATTTCAGGTTTTCGAAAACTATTGAAATAGTTAGAAAAGTTAAAAATCCAAAATTGGAAAAATGTGGACAAATAGTTTGAAAAGTTCAAATTAAAATAGCAATGATAACTTACTGCACATGACTCTGGGAGCTGGAAAATGGTCTGGGGAACTTGCAAAAATGTTTTTAAAAAACCACACACGTGCTACTTCTGCATTTAACATTCGATAAATATTCAGAAAATTCAATATTTCTAAATAATTTGATATTTCTATAATATTCTATATTTCTAGAATCTGTCTCTGAATCTCTTAAAAAGGGGTGTTCATTATTATACAAGAGAAATCATGCCCAGTGGCAAAGCTTCCTTGTTGCATACCCCAACAAAAGATAAAAATTACAACAACAAAAATTTTTAATCTGTCTTTAAAGGGAAAGTTTAGTGAAAAATGTTATTTTTAAAATTCTTTGTATTATGCATACCTAGTTATTCTATACATTCTCTTAAATTTTAAATATCAGTTGAATTTATACCCCTTGTTATTCACTGATTGACTGTTGGATGGGTCAAACATGCTCAGATTTCTACTGAGCAACTGAATTAACCCATGAGCTGGGTCAAGGGCAAAACCATAACGGTCTCTACTAGGGGTCCTGCAAACAGGAAGTCAGTATTTTGAAAGCATTTATTTGTGCACAGTCAAAATGCTGAACATGCAGGTTACGGTGAATAGGATTTAAAAATACTAAAGTATTAAAATATCTAAATATATAAGTATATGTATTCGGACTAAACTTCCCAATTCTAATCTTTATTTTTGCATGTTGCATCATATTGTTGAAACGGCAACACTTCACAACAGCAGAACAGTAAATTAAAGTAGGTCACTGCAGTTTGCCACATTTTGTCTGGCAGGCTTGGCCCCACTGGACATACCCACATCACATTGGCTTCTGTCATATAGGGGAATGCATCAAAAGGATAAGGTTGTACAGTTGCCTTTTATACCCAGGGGGTTGGCACTGCTAAAAATTGTCATTGGTAAAATTGGGACATGTGGCTAGATCATTTCCACAAATTAGATAAATTTAGAAAATTAAAAAATCCAAACTCTTGAAAGTTCAAAAAGTCTGAAGTCCAAGTTCATTCGAACCTTTAAAATCCGTTTTGAACTAGTGTTCGAGTTCTAGTCCATCTCTAATTAGTAGTTAAACCCGCGTTAAATTTGAAGCAATGTACTGAGGGTCAAAGCAGCTTTAATACTATATTAACGGGGGTTGTACCCAAGAAGGGTGCAAAAAGAGGATTGTGCAATCACTGCAACCAATTTACTGAGCCAATAGTGGCTTTTTAAAATATTTAACACCAGCAAATAACTTGCATTAAAGATGCAGTATGGGTTAAACCATTCACAATGTACAGAGAAACACAATCAGCTTGGTTCATTGCAATATGGGGGGCAAAACAGAGCCATAGTGCATCACCCTGCTAGTGTAGTAATTGTGTAGTGTTGTTAACAAATAGATGTGTAAAAAAAAGCCTACATTGAAGAGATACAGAAAACCTGCTGTATTAGCGCCTGTTGTGTTGTTTGTAAGGGTTCCTCATTTGTGTTCCCCCAGTGTTCATCTTCCTGTCCCCTCTCCTCTTTACAGTGTCAATAGCCTTTGCCAGGGCCGCATCTCTAATGAGGCTCACTGAGTCATGTGACTCAGGCGGCACTCTGCCAAAGGCGCCAATTTAAAGAACACAAAAAAAAAAATATCATTGTACTAACCGGCTAAAGCAAGCGCCGCTGCGCCGCAAATGCGGACCGGCGCACAATCTGGGTCTGGGACAGTCACTGTGGTCCGTGTCCGTGGTGTCAGCGGCAGCGCACAGCAACTGTTGTCGGCCGGCGCAGCGCAACTTCCGGGACTTGCGCGCAGGGACTTTCCGCGCGGCAAAACTGGAGCGTGGAGCCTGGAAGGAGTGGCCAGCCCATCTCAGCTCACAGCACAGCCACAGCACGGCACCAGCACACGTGACAGACAGACAGTGAGTGACTGTGTCTGTGTGTGAAAAAAGCCTTGGAGCAGAGGAGCTGCTCAGCACTTGCACTCAGCAGCAGACAGACCGAACCGAGGAGCAGTTGCAGTCTGCTGTCTGCAGACCGACCGAGACCACGGTCCACCACAGCTGCCTGGTGCCTGCAACTTAACTGTAAGTAAGAAGTGTACTTAAAAAAAAAAAAATACTATTAAACTCTACTACTCTAGTCATTTCAAGTGTTCTATTATTCTACTATATGACTCACATCACAGCAAGGACAGCCAGCCAGGTCCCAAGCTTAGGGGGGGGGTGGATAAGATCAATGGCCTGTAACCTCCCTGGGCCTGGGGTCATATCATGGGGGGGGTGGCTGAACTCAGTCAGTGGCCTGGCTGTAACCTCCTCCCTGGGGGGGGTCACCATCTTATCATGGGGGGGGCTGGCTGGACGCTGGATTCAGCTCGTGTGCGTGGGCAGCGTGGCCTATAACCGGCTGTCCGGCTCCCTGGGGTCTTATCATGGGCCTATGAATGTATAGGGAGTCAGGCTGTCAGGGACTTACTTAGCGGAAGCTCAAAATCTTAAAATGTTAGCCACGCCCACCGACATAGCCACGCCCACTTTAATTTGGCGGCGGCGCGCCGCGCGCGCCGCAGTACGGTCAGAGGCGGCATTCTAAAGTTTGCCTCAGGCAGCAAAAACCCTAGAAGTGCCCCTGGCCTTTGCCTATTGCATAGTAATTGTTCATTTGTTAGATTTTCTTTAACATGTATATCTGAGTGCAACCAATGCATCCTCTACTCCATGCGTGTTCTCTGGACTTTTTCCACCCTTACAAGGCATGTCCATCCCCCCATTTCCTCACTAATGGCCCCACTGTGTAGTGTTAAAAAATCCTTACCTTACACCTTTGCTCGAAATGGTTCTCCTGCAATGTCTAACTAAAGTCCCAGAAAGTGAAGGAGTAGGAGCTTTCCCACTGGAGCCCTTTCCCCCCTCTCTTCCTCCCTTTTGATCCCTGTTTGCTGCCTGGTGCCCTACCTGGGAATCCATTTTTCTGTAGTGTAGGGGACCCTATCCCACCCCCAACCGCCATATTTGTTTAAAAAAAAAAACTAGTCAGAAAGGTATTTACAGACCTTCAATCCCCCGGCATTCTGCACTGCCGCATCTGTAATTGGCTGCCACTCAGCCAATCATATACATAGCTGCCGGTCCGGCCCGCTGCTTACAATTTCCTGCAAGCAGAGGGGTGGATCAGAATGCCAGGGGAACGAAGGTCTGTAAGTACCTTTCTGATTAGTTTTTTTGCAAACAAACAGCGTTTATGGGTGGGATAGGGTACCATACACTACAGAAAAAGTTAAAAATAAAGGTGAAGATATCCTTTAAGTGAAAGTCTTCAAGCACTGCCCGAGTCCCTTTTCTGTGCCTTCCAAACTATTTGCGGAATAGTAAATGTATGACTTCAGCTGATTTTCATAATGATGTTGTAGATAAGTAGATACCAATTACTGTATCCAGATCTGTTTGTGACCTATATCAAAAGGCCCTGTTGGAATACCCACTGTTTTTGAGGATGCTACTCTATTAAGTTGGAAAATAAACATGTCAAGAAACAACAAATGAGGCTCTAGCTTTAGATTATAGAGCTATAAACAGCCTCATGTTAAGAGTATTTGCAAAGACTAAGGTAAGCCATAAACATGTCATGAAATCCCAGATAAGTTGATTCTTTTAACAAGTAGCAGAAGGCGAGGAACAATCATGGGTTTCTGTATAAATAAATAAATAAACTCAGGGATTGCTCAGAGGCTTAATCCAAAAAGCAGGTCAGTGTGCTAATGTACACTGTTACATTATACCTAATATACATACCACAACCTTAATATAAAGCACTCCATCATGCAATACTATGGCACACCTTTATTTCCACTATTAAAGGTATGTACTCTTTTAACAACTAAATAGCAATAGAAATTTCATTAGTAAATTTTTCTGGGGAAAAAAGGTGAAGCACAGGTATATATAGTGAAACACACTATGGACTTTATCAGGCTGCTGTACCTGTTTACACCACCACAGATGAAAGCTAAGGTACTGTAGCAAGGCACGTATAGTAAGTATATCTTTGTATAACTTTTTGTTAGAGTTGCAGGTACCCTTATTTATACAAAGGCTGACTTTCTCCATTACAAGTTCATTGCTGCAATGTATCGGCTCTGGGCTCCTGTTGGCAAAACAGAACTACTACCGGAAACTTATAAATAACAACAAATCTAACCCACGTCGTCTGTTCTCCATCTTCAATTCACTTCTGCATTACTTTCAACATAAAGTGGAGTCCATCCGCATGTAGATCTCTGGTCCTAGGGATGACTCAGATTATGTTGCCCTTTCCTCCCTCAGCTATTCTTGGATGTTTTGCTCCTGTGACCCATTCAGAAGTCTTTTACCTGCTTCTACTGTATCATGTCCGCTCATGACCTGCCCTCTTGATCCCGTGCCCTCTGGACTACTGAAGCACTGTAATCATGTGCTTACCCCTATTCACCCACATATTCAACGCCTCCCTTACATTTGGAATTTATCCCTTCCGTCTTTACTAAAAAAGATCTCGCTGGACCTCTCCTGTTTAGCCAACTACCGTCCGGTCTCTCTCTTACCGATAGCCTCTTAACTGCTAGAACGATTAGTCTTCTCCAATATCGCTAACTACCTCCATTCTCATAACCTATTGGATCCTTTGCAATCTGGATTCCGTCCTGTGCATTCCACCAAGACGGCTCTGTGTCAGGTTGTGAATGATCTTGAGGTTGCAAAGGCCAATGGTCACTTTTCTATTCTTATCCTCCTTGACCTCTCCTCTGCTTTCGACACAGTCGATCATTCTCTCCTTATGCGGATACTTCACTCTTTGGGCATTCGGAATGAAGTGGCATCCTGGTTTCTATCCTATCCCTCTGACAGAACTTACTCTGTATCTTATGCTAGCAATACCTCTTCTCTGGTTCCTCTTGTTGTGGGGGTCCTGCAGAGGTCTGTTCTTGGACCCTTATTGTTCTCCCTCTACACCATCTCCTTGGGAGATGTTATTACCTCTTTTGGCTTCAAGTATCATTTATATGTATCATGGATAAAAAGTAGATGAGCTGCACGTACAGGATGAAAATCTCCTCTGTACCGGAAAACAACTTGGCATGTCCACCCCCCAAACTAAATTTTAACCCCATACTAGCCCCACTATACAGTTTTAAAAAATCCTTACGTTACAATCCTGCTCTTTATGGTTCTTCTGCAATCCATGTCCAAAGTCCAGGAAAGTGAAGTGTAGTGGCTGTCTTCCTGTCCTAATGTTGCTGCCTACTGTCATTCCTCCGGAAGGGATGGTGACATGCGCACAGGAGCCCTTTCACCACCCTCCCTCCCGACCCCTCTCTGCAAAAATGTCCCCTAGCGTAAAAACCTTCAGGCATATTTTAGGGCAAACCCTCCCACCCCCAACTGCTAAGTTAAAAAAAAAAGCTCCTGGCTGCCAGCGTCTTCTCCATTGTTGGCAGCCGTGGCTGTGATTGGCTGCCTCTCAGCCAATCACAGACGCAGCTGCCGGTCCGGCCCCCTGCTTGTAGATCCGGCAGGCAGGGGAGCCAGAGCAGAGCGACACTGGAATCAGGAGCTGTAAGATTTTAACTTGGCGGTTGGGGTTGGGAGGGTATGCCCTACGATATAAAGGAGAGTTATTATGGAGAGTGGAGATTCCCTTTAAACACTGCATTGCATACATAATCCTTCTCCTAACATTTAAATCCTTTCGCTCTGCTGCTCCTCCTTATATTTCTTCTCTAGTCTCCCCATATGTTCCTGCCCATACCCTCCGCTCATCGCAAAACCAGCTCCTGTACAGACCCCCCACTCGTACTGCTTGCGCTCACCTTAAGGGCATTGCCCCACTACAACGCACTAAATCGCGCACGCAATCGTGAGTGTTATCGCGCGCAATTGTGTGTTTTTCGTTTGCGCGTTTATGCGTGCTATTTTGCCGTTTTCCGTTATAGAAACTCATGCATTAATGCATCAAAAATGGTGAACGCATGCGTTACCAAAACGGAGACGCAATCGAAGACACATAGGAAATCGCGGGGATTTTGCATTCCCGTGTTTTCCATTATAACCAAATTGCATGTGCAATCGCGAGCACAAAACGCGTGTGCAATTGTGCAAAAAATGCGTAGCCCTCAACCTTTTTCTCTTGTGGCTCCCATCCTCTGGAATTCTATTCCCCTCTCACTACGTTAAGAAACCTCAATTACCAGGTTTAAATCTAACCTTACATCCTACCTTTCTGGTAACCAGCACAGTATTTGATTGTTTTATTTGCACTGCATACGTCTCACTCCAGCACTTATACCCATTGCATTGTATCTGTATGTTACCCACCTAACTAGATTGTAAGCTCTATGGGGCAGGGACCACATTACCTCTTGTGGCAAAGCCCTAGCACTTCTATTTATATAAGTTATATATTTATGTACTGAACTATTTATGTGTTTGTTCCCCTTGTATGACATTATTGTATTTAGTTACTGTACAGCGCTGTGTCCCCAAGTGGTGCTTTATGCTTTATAAATAAACTATACATACATACACAGGATCAATTGTAATATGTCCAGGAACAGACATAGGAGCTAGCAGGCTTGTAGAAGTTCACGTCAGCCTGATACTATAACTATTGCTTTCCTATAATATTTTTTTCGCATCTGCTGTAAAAGTCGATGTCCTCCATTTACCCATTTGTCCTCCTTACCAGATAGGAGTGGGAATTAGTTTATTTTGATACCACAGGGCAACACATATAAAACATCTTCAGGGAGATTCAATAAAAGTTCTTATCGTTTAAAATAGTGCTAATTTTGCCCCAACTAATCAGATCTTATTTAACATTTGTAAGCTTGCATCTGATTGGTTGGGGCAAAGTTAGCACCATTTTAAAGATAAGAACTTTTATTGAATAACCCTTTTTGTATATACTTTTCTGTCCACATATTTTCTACTATATAAAGATGAAATCTTGTAATTATGTGAGTAGTGTAAAGCTTCCCCCCCCCCACACACTTCCTTGTTTCAGTAGGAGGAGATTTCTCCCATGCCTGGATCCTCCATAGGTTTTATTTCATAGCAGAGCAGCAGGGACAAAGTTAAGGTGGCAGTACACATGCGATTTCCACAGCATGGGTGCTAACAGATCACATTGATCTGGGGATCGGATCTGCCGTGCGGCCATACACAGTACGATCGGATTGGCTCCCTCTACTTAAAGGGGGCCGATACCGACCAACGGAAATTTTCCGTCATTCCCGACCAATCGGATTGCTAGGATGCCTATGTTAAACCAGGGTGCCCAGTGTCAGGGGCATCTCTAGGGTCTGAAGATATGGGGCATTTTTGGGCACTCCCCCATCCCTGCCCCATTTAAAGGGAATGTCCACCCCTCTGGAAAAGAATTAGCATATTATGCAAGACCCCCCTAAACCTAGAGTCCATTTTGTTTCCAATGTCTAAATCTGCTTCCAGTAAGAGATCTCATACTTACATGTTCCGCGATCCACCGCCACGGCTCTGCACTTCCATCTCCACTTCTGGGTAAGGCAGTCAGTATCGACGGTGACGTCATGGCCAATCACTGACTACCATTACCAGAGCAGCCTCCACTGAGGCTACTCGGGAACAGAAAAAGAACACAGCAGTAGCAATGGAGAGGGAGTGCAGAGGGAGTGGCGGTGGATTGTGAACTTGTAAGTATGATTTCTCAAGCTGGAATCAGATTTAAACATTGGAAACAAAACGAAGTCTAGTTTTAGGGGGTCTTGCATAAGATACTAATTTTTTCCCAGAGGGGTGGACATTCCCTTTAAGCCACACCTACTAGGTACTTAATAGAGAGAGACAGAGAGACAAACAGACAAACATAGACAAACCGAGAGATACACATCCAGGAAGTTATAAATAAAAAGACAGGGAAATAGACAGAGGTGTAGACAGAGATACAAAAATTAATGATACAGAGGCACAGTATTCCATTATACTGGTAGCAAACTGGCAATTTCAGTATATACTGCTAGCAAACTCTCATTTTCATTACATAGTGGTAGGAAACTGGCAATTTCAGTATATACTGGTAGCAAACTAGCAATTTCAGCATATGCTGGTAGCAAACTGGTATTTTCATTACATACTGGTAGCACACTGGCAATTTCATTATATACTGGTAGCCATGGAAATTTCATTACATACTGGTAGTCACGGGCATTTCATCACATACAGGTAGCCATGGGCATTTCATTACATAATGGTAGCCATGGGAATTTTATCACATACCAGTATGGCTACCAGTGTGTAATGAAATGCCCATGGCTACCATTATGTAATGAAATGCTCATGGCTCCCGGTATGTGATTAAAGGGCATGTCCACCCCCAAAACTATAATTTCCCCCACTACTGGCCCCCCCATGTAGTGTAATCCTTACCTCACATCCCAGCTCCATAGGGTTCTCCTGTAGTCCCCCCCCAAAGTCCCAATAACTAACCACCAGGAGGATAGCAGGGCTCTGCCTGCTACCTGGCCTCTGGTAGATTTTTGCCATGCGTACTGCAGCCCTTCTCCCCCCCCCCCCCCTCCCTCTCCCTCCCATTCTGCTATCCCTCCCCCTAGCATAAATCCCCTTTAATATATCCTTCCCCCTGGTCTCCCAGCCCCAACCGCATAATTTTTATTTTTAGAAAGATCCCCAAACTTTTACTTACCTCTCCGCTTTCCTCCGCTGAAGTTAGCTGCCGGCAGCCGTCCGTGATTGGCTGCCGCTCAGCCAATCACAGACGCGGCTGCCGGTCCCGCCCCTCTGCTTGCATTTCCTCGCAAGCAGAGGGGCCGGGAGCGCGGCGGAGGACAGAGGGGAGGTAAGTAGAGTTGGGGGGCTTTCTAAAAAAAAAAAATAATGCGGTTGGGGCTGGAAGCCCAGGGGGAATCTTATATAAAAAATTTCATTTTAGGGTGGACATGCCCTTTAAATGTCCATGGGCATTTTATCACATAATGGCAGCAAACTGGCAATTTCATCATATACTGGGGACTGGGTAGGCTATTACGTACCCCATTTGCAGTGAAGCAGCTGGAGGCCGCCTGTGGACCAGTGCAGGGGCGGCAGTTCCCACGCAGGCGTGCATGGTGACATCATCGGGCAGCCGTAAAGGACTACTGGGAAAGGAAATTTGGGGCACCTCTATCAGGTAAGTTATATTAAAACATTCGGGGCACTTTGCCAAAGATCTGGGGCACGTGCCCTGAATGTTTTAACATAGCAAAACCACTGCCCAGTGTTCTCCCTAGCATCCCTGTCAGTTGAAGGTGAAGGAAGGAGGGGGGAGGATGAGCTCAGCTAAAAGGACTGAGGAGAGCAGTTTAAAAATGCCAGGTAAAAGCTGCTGCAGACTTTTTAACAGTGACCCTTGTGACAAGCAGCCATGAGATCCCTATCCCTGCCTCTTTCTTCCTTCCACCCAACTTTCCAATTACAACTTAGAGTAGGTGAGGAGTTAACGATTCAATGGAAGAGACATGGAAAGCAGGTACACATTGTATATCATGTCAATGCTAGCAGCTGAAAAGGTTAAAGGTAAATACTCTGCTGGCACTGAAGGGTTAATGGTAATAACGCTGGGAAAGTGCTGGCACTGAAAGTGTTAATGCCAATATTCTTGGAGGGCTAGGCCACGCTATTATTATTATTGTGGATTTATATTGCGCCAACATCTTCCGTGGTGCTTTACAGTTGCGTTAATATACATAACGAAAACATACATGTTACATACAAGGGTAGTGCAAGTAATACAAAGTGCAAATACTTTGAGTTCTGGTCCAGCAGCATTCAATGTGGTAAGTTACAGCATTACTGTGGTACAATAGGAAGGAGGGCCCTGCCTGAGAGCTCACAGTCTAGAGGAGATGGGGATGATATATAAGGTGAAGCAGATCTGCAGCTGTAACTAAGTTGTCAGAGGAGTATAACTAGCGGGTCTGTGATGGGTCAGTAAGAGGGGTAGAAGTGTCCAAGTCCAGATTGTAACCTTGCCTGAAGAGGTGAGTTTTGAGGTTGTGTCCAATCACAGACGCGGCTGACGTCATTGGAGACGCAGCGGGAGAGAAGGCCCTGTAAGTAACAATCTAAGGATTTTTTTTAAAGAAATATTACGGCGGTTGGGGGTTGGCAGGGGCTACTTGAAGGGATTCACGCTAGGTGCCACGGCTGCAGTGGATGGATCTGGATGGTGGTGGTGGTGGGGGGGGGGGCAGGGGAGGGCTCCCCTGCACATGTCACTGCCTTGTTGAGGTTGAGGAAGAAACAGGCACCAGATGAGTTACTGACAGCTTCTACTCTACACTTTCCTGGACTTTAAAAATAGCAAGAGAACCATAAGGAGCAGGGATGTAAGGTAATGTTTAATTGAAACTACAGAGTGGGGCCAGTATGGGGTTAAATCTTAGTTTTGGGGGTGGACATGCCTTTTAACCAAAGTTTCTGTTTTACAAACACTTACAGAACCATTGTTAATTACAAGTTATTCATTCAAAATTGTTCAAGTCTACAGTTAAATGAACTGTCCCATTCATTTAGTCTTGCATCCTCTTTGTACCTGATCCCATTTTGCAGTCTGTTTTTATTCAGGTCACAAAGACTCACATGCAGATGACATCAAAGTGATGATGTAACCAAGGGGTTCAGAAGAAGAATTTGTTTGGGGAGAGGGGGGAGGGGCTATTTCTCATAAGTCTCCCTCTTATTGGGCAATATTGACATGCATATTGATGAGGATTTAGGCTTATTAGAAATTTCCCCTTGCTAAGTCATAAATTTATCATCTTTTATTAGTATTCCATGGTAGTTCTGATAATTGTGTCTGCTCTGGAACACATAACAATGTGTTCTACAAATGCTAGGTACATACAACCAGGTGTTTGGGATGAAAAGTCTGCTGTGTTTTTGTGGCTGCCAGTGACCGATGTCAGCTACCTATTCACCCAGATCAGACAAATGGGCAATCATGGTGGTAAATCACTGACGATCCTTTGGTGTCCTATAGACCGAACAATCGGTTCAAATGACAGTGATCCACTCCGGCCGTCCACTCGTGGTGAGCAGTTGGTCAGGATTAAAAATTTGTCCATGTGTACCCAGCCAAACACAAAGAATCCTTTTTAAGTCTTCTGTAATGCAAAACCAAGCAACTTCCCTTGGGTGCCCTATACAGTGATAGAATCCAACAGTAGGAAATCTTGGTGGCCAATCAGCTTACAGTATATGACCATTTCTATTAATATTTCTTGTCTACTTATAATTACTAGGTGTGGGGTAGATCCAAGACTTGAACACGTAGCCACTTGCAGAACACGTAGCCATTGCATTTGAGAATACTATTCTGAAAAAGATTAAAAACATTGTAGATCATCCAACCAAGGACACTAAATATTTATTACTAATTAAAAAACAAAATCCATTTTATGTGAATAATATGGTGCATTCACTAAACTGAGAATGTATTTTTACTTTTTGCATAATTTACTTTTACTTTATAAAAACAATATTTATATATTTTTTTAAATTTTGGGTAAAACAGGAATCGCAAAAACAGTCTGGGATATTGAGATCTTTTGAAGACAATGGAAATACTTTTGTCATTTGTTATTTTTGCTCTAGGGGGCGCTAGGCAATAAACAATTCCTTCAGATATCTGACCACAGTGCAGGTACTGATATCTAAATACATTCGGCGAGATTCAAAATCGCTACTCCCGTTACTTACCTTAGCCCAATCCCGCGATACAATAACTGACGTAAACGAGATTATTGCAACGAGTTATTGCATCGCGGGATCGGGCTATGGTAAGGAGCGGGACATTAACACTCCACAAACCGTAGCGTTAAGTTTCATGCTACAAAGTAGCGCAAAACTTAATGCTACGGGTTTTGGATAGTTAGCACAGCGCTATTTCCAAAAATATTTGGAAATGGCGCTGTGCTCTAAAATCCGTCCAAAACCCACGTTAACCCAAATTTTTTTCGGGTTAACGTGGGTTTTAGACGGAAAAGGGCCATATTGAATCTCCCCCATTGTAGTTTTTAGGGAAAAAATCTATATAATATAAAAGGTTATTAAATACTAATATTAATAGAACTTTCCTTTAGAAATGTAAAATAGTCTCAAATGCCAGCATTCTCTAACTGGTTTCTCTGAGTCCCTTATGAGAGCTACATTCCCCTGTATGCAACACAGGTGGATACACAGATTTATATCTGTGTATCCCACTGTGTTGCCACTTCCATTAATGATTGAGAGCAGCACTGCTATTTCATTTTGGGGCATTTGTGACTCTTACCTATTTCCTTTTGTGATTATCGTTTTGCTGCTGTATGTGTTATGGGCAAACCATGACAGATTTAACCAAGCGGGAGGGGCAGGGTTGTCAGACCTTGTGTGGGATTTTAAGTCTGACTATGGTACTTGGGATTTTGTCCCTGCAGTCGGGACAATCCTGGTTATGGGCAATTTTCAAAGAAAAAAAAGTAAACAGTAAAAGAATTCCAATTAACAGGTGTCTCTGCTGTTTATGACTAGCAGAGGGCCCCGAACAGAGCAAATGGAAGCAAAGGTCTTTCTGGGGATTATTTTTTAGAAAAGTAAATTGGCAGGGGGTGGTGGTGAAATGGGGTGCCCTACACATAGAAAAAGTTTATGTTAGGGGTGGAGATACCCTTTAAGAATAAGCATACATCAAAATATAATAATAACACAACAGTAAAGCCCAACCTACTAAATGTTTTAAAAGAATAATAATAACTAGAAAGGGAAAGTTTAAGTATAAACTTTGAATTTGGCTTGAAAAACTGCATTTTGGAAGGGAATGTGTGTGTTTGTGCTGCAGATTTTAAAACTCTATAATGGCAATGATGAGGACATTGTTGTTTTTTACTTTCCCTATAAATATAGCTGTCACAGGAATGAATGGGTATTTCTGTTGGTGTGTACTCATGGCAGGTTGGGGGTTAAAAAAACTAACTTTTTTGGTTATTGGTCAAAATTTGTTTTTGACTATAGTTACCTTTTAAAGGACAACTCCACCTTCATAAGAACATCTTTTAGAAAGAATGGCCTCTTTAAAATATGTTGATATCATATCAACATATCATATTTTCCCCTATGAATTCATTACTGTATGTCTGCTATGCTTCTGAATGCCTCATGGAAACTGAGCAATTTAGAAACCTGTACTGGGCCCGTACTGAGCTTGGGCATGCTCAGAAGAGGCAGATAGGGGATTAACATTCAGTCATTGGCTGTGATGTCAACTGTCAAATCCATAACTGACAGTTGCTAACTGGAAGAACCAGGAAGCAAAAACAGGGACACAGGACATTATGCAGGATATCAGGTTAGACTTATATATTTCAGATTTCAAACTATTACCTTTTAGGGTTTTGGGGGGTGATTTACCTGTATGTAAGTTTTCATTTTAGGGCTGGACTTGCCACTATAGTTACTGGCTGCAACAGTAATGGAGGGGTAGGTCAATAGGTGTGTGTACCCGTGTCAGGTTGGGGGTTAAAAAAACTAACTTTTTTGGTTATTGGTCAAAATTTGTTTTTGGCTATAGTTACCCTTTAAGTATAGCTGCCACGGAAGTGGAAAGGTAGGTCAGTAGTTGTGTGTACCTTGGTCAGGTTGAGGGTTAAAAAAAACAAACTTTTTTGATAATTTATGAAAAAATTTTTTTTTTACTTTAGTTACCCTTTAAGTATGGCTGCAACAGTAATGGAGGGGTAGGTCAGTAGGTGTGTGTACCTGTATCAGGTTGGGGGTTAAAAAAACAAACTTTTTTGATGATTGGTCAAAATCCCAACTTTACACCCTGTATGTAAATCTTTGGTAATGATATATGTATTAAAGGAACAATAAACTTCCTTAAAAAAAACTTTTTGTTGAAATATTTAAGCATTCGCTAGGAGGTAGAGGCACTTCCACACTGTCTCACTAGGAGTGTTCGCTACAGCTCCCCCCTCCAAAGGCACAGACACAACAATATTAATAAACACTGTCCACATATTGACATCCCCACACACACACACTTACATGAATTCAAAATTCACTTCCCATATAAGTAGAATATAAATATGGTGTTGTGCGACTGTAGTAGAATGCGCAGTCAACCACATTACACTCCAAGCCAATATATATATTCGGTACTTGCTGCACTAAATTTTAAAGTTAAAGCTGGTATACGCAAAGCAATTTTTCAGTCCAATCGACCAATACACTGAACTATCGGTCGATCGGACCGAAATATTGCATTGTGCATTGAAATTATCACACGCATTTTCATCCAACCAACCGTTCGTCCAAATTGGACGATCGGACATGGTGGAAAACCACGTCCGATTGTGCGGTCCTTTATGGATCACACGATCGGTCGCGGTAAACTTTCGGCAGGCGCCACTTTTGCTGCGACCGACAGTCCTTCCTCCTGGCCGACCGGTCGAAAGTCTCGAACGGTCAGTCAGGAGGAAGAATTGTAAAGTGTGTACCTACCTTAAGACCAGGAGGTAAGAATGTCCTTTCTTACTTCCCATTCACCAAAAGAAATACATCCCACAATCTTTCATTTTCCAATGGACCCTTTAATCTTCAAGATCAAGAGTGTTGTAGAGTGTGTACGGGATTTTACTTGGTAGTGGCTCCATTTAATAGAGTTAGAGTTAAATAGAGTTAATGGGAGGATTCAATAAAGAGAGGGCCGACTTCATTTTTCTTCATAAGATCCCAATTTATGGTCTGTAAAATAAAAGATCCATTTTACTTTTAAATCGAATAATTATTAAATGGCTAAAGCCAACATACATTTTCATGCTTTGGCCACAATGGGCCATATTACCCTGTGATACTGCGGGTTATCCTAGAAGTATGGTAGTAGAGTATCACTGTGGTATTGTATGGATGATCATACTGTACAATTACATATTGTATGGTTGTGATCTTACTATTACGATCGCGGTTGTAAATGTACCATCCTGGTCATACAATTGCTGATCATTGAAGGCGCAGTATTACTACATAGCGGTACTGCACCTTTACAAATACGCCCCATAATTGACATGTTATGGTAAATGCTACCATGACATATTTTCTGGATTGTGACAATATTATTGAAAATAAATGGTAATATACAAGAATTTTACCAATAATAATATCTCAGTTATTATCTAAATTATAAACAGTGAATGGGACATGTAATGATTCCTAAATACGCAACTCTTATACATCATTTAAAATAAGAGTACAGTATACCTTAAAAAACATCCATCATTATTTTTTCAGTCCCAATTCTTGATGATCCAAGACAAACTTCACATTCTTTGTTTATCAGCTGCACAAAAGAAAATAGATATAACATGTAAACATATAGTGCTGCTATGCCTATATTTAGAAAATGCTATTCAATCTGTTCTACTGAGTACAAAAACACATCTATGTTAAATGTTTACCTTTTAACATCTGCCATTTATCAAATTCAATACAATGTGGCATTATACATTTAAAACATTATAACTAAACATACTGTTGAAAGGCATGTCCACCTGCAAAAAAATTTAATATATTGTAGGGCATTCTTGTCCTCTTCCAATCGCCAGGTTTATTTGATAAAAAAAGAAGCAGAGCTCTACTTACATTACTTTGTTCTCCTGGGACTCCATCCCCGGCCCTCTGCTTGCCGGAAGTTGCAGGGGCCGGACCGGCAGCCACTTCTGTGATTGGCTGAGAGGCAGCCAATCACAGACACGGCTGCCGGCAATGCAGAGCGCCTGGGGGAATGAAGTAATGTAAGTAGAGTTCTGCTGCTTTTTTTCACAAACAAACTTGCCAGTTGGGGGTGGGCTAGGGTGCCCTACAATATATTTAAAGTTGTTATAGATAAGGCAAGCAAAGAGGGATCCAGAGGGGGGGGGTGCTCTTCTGCTTATGTCACAGTACCTCCTGGAAGCTAGAGCAGAGGTAGAGACCATTTGACAGGAAGACAACTCCTACTCTTCAGTTTCCTGGACTTTAGACAAGCGCTGCAGGAGAACCAAACGTAACAGAGATGTATGGTAAGGATTTTTTTTTATCGCTATACAGTGCGGCCACTAGTGGGTTCAATTTTAGTTTCGGGGGTGGACATGCCCTTTAAAGGAAAGCTCTTTAAAATACAAGTGACTAAGCCTTTGATGTATTACCTTGAGACATTGAGTATTTAATGAAGATTTACATAAATGGAGAAATGCAAACAGATCTGAAACACCAGTTTAATTCCGTCTACTCTCCATTTAGCAGAAAGAAATGGATTTGATTTCTCTTTAATAATTCTGATATTCCAAGAGAACAGCAATCAAGCACATTAGAAAATGGATCCGACTGTTGGTGTATTCTATTAATTAATGCTTACCCTGCAGCAACCTTCCCCACAGCCTCCCACTATACTGAGATTTTTCCAAAAACTTCTGGAGCAATATATGTTTCCAACTTATCCAGTAATTTCTTCACGGTAGCCAACATCTCAAGAATTCCTATTATTATTATTATTGTAGATTTGTATCTATATATTAATAGAAGATTATAAAAACTAATATACTAATACATGTATTTGTGCAGAAGTTAGTTGGTTCAGAAAAACCTTCATTATCACAAAAGCTAAAATCCTTCCAGGAAAACATTCAATTATAGTAGGAGACTTAACTTGTACTGTATTTTAGACCCAACTACTATATTTACATTGACAGTTGTTCCATCAAGGAAACTATATCCCATTATTAGAATTGAGGAACAAAGTCTTATCTGAATAAAATTGCCTTTTACGGACTTCCTCAGATACTGAGCTTTGTATCAAAGAATAAATATTATCAAGTCTCTTTCCAGACAAATTCTACGTCGATACTCCATTGTATGAAAAAAGAATTCTCTATTATTTATTTAATGACTAATAATAAAGATTCATTAATTAAATATAAACATATGGCCCTGGTATATATATCCTAGTTCAAAATCTCATATTCTCTAAACATTTACAGGGAGATTCAATAAAATTTCTTATCATTTAAAATGGTGCTAATTTTGCACCAACCAATCAGATCTTATTTATCATTTAAAAGCTTACATCTGATTGGTTGGGGCAAAATTAGCACCATTTTAAATGATAAGAAATTTTATTGAATAACCCTGTTATTCTTTTCTTGCTATTTAAGATGTTTAAATCAACTCAAATTTTTATTTTTATAAAGGATCGCTATTTTGTCACTATTGCAGAACATCGCAATAGCAAAGAGCGCTATTTTCACCATATTTATAAAACCGCTCTTTTTAACTTTTGCAGGCATCGCTGCGGTGATGTGTGTCAGTATTAGTGATGTGCACTGACAACTTCGCCTTGTTCATTGCATTGTCAGGTATCGCAGTGAAAAGAGAAATCGCTCTCTAGCGGCTGCCATTACCAGACCAGGGCTGCAAGCAAAAATTTGCCAACATTAAAGGGGGCTCTTTAGAAAAAAACACTAATGTATATGTTGAATTTAGAGGCATATTTATAAAGCAGAGAAGGTAACATTTCAGAGCAATTTTTTTCATTTTTTATTTAACACTATTTATAAATAGGTGAAATTTGGCCTTTTTGCAACCTTTTCTGCCTTTTGTTGCATTTTTTGTGGTTTTACCAGATTTTTTGGGGTTTTACCAGTTTTTTTGCCAAACATTCATAGATTACCAAAACCATCAGTTCCAAAACAAAACCAGGTTTATTTTGAAACCGGTACTCATCTTTACCAAAAAAGCCATGTCCACACAAATAATAAAAGTTCTTATCGTTAAAAATTGTGCTAATTTTGCCCCAACCAATCAGATGTTATTTGCCATTTGAAAGCTAACATCTGATTGGTTGGGGCAAAATTAGCACCATTTTTAACAATAAGAACTTTTATTACATCTCCCTGAAAGTATGCATTTAATATTTGGTAAATCCAATATTCCACAATTTTAAACTAAGCCTTTTTCTCTACTCTAGAATCCATATTTGGTTTTGGCAAAGAATATATAAAACAATATAAAACCTTTTAGTATTGCTTACCTATGGACATTATTTCTATTATGCAAGCACTGTACTCCTGAGGGTAATGCAGGCAGCATAAGATGTGCAAAAATAGCAGAAAACAAGGATTGCTTCAAATTAATAGTTCTTTTCCATCAAATATTTCATAGCCTATAACCCATATACACTTACACAGCTCTTTCAAGTTGAAACAGCATACATGATACTTCTTATCTGTGCTTTTAAATCACCTAAAGCAGCATATTCCATAACAAAGGACACATGATGCCCTGCCTGAATTGTGTTGCCTAAGCTGGCCAGGAATTGGGTTCTACTAACTAAAGGTCATATTTCTCTACTGAGAGGCTGAAACATAAAATTTTGATCAGACCACATCACATTTTAATGGTCCAGCAATATCCCCTAATACCCCATCACACATGGAGAACAATCCAGTTTAAAATACGGGCTAGTTTTGGCTATATTATGTATCCCCCATTTAATACCCACAGCATTTATACACCAGTAGAAATAGAAGTTAGAGGCAATCTTATATATTGCAAAACTTAAAGGGCAACTGTGGTCTCAAAACAAGTTAGGGTTAAATGAAAGCCTGCAGTATTTCCTTTAAAATGAGCTGACAATCACATCTCTGGCTGGAGCCTGTGAGAAATTACATTGAATGTTCAAACTTCCTGCTTCCAGTAGGTTAAGTGACATCACCTGACCTCTGCCCCGCCCATCCGCCCCGGGGGAGAAGCATGCTCAGTTAAGACTTATTGCTGGGAAAATCAGGAAGTACCTGAGGAGAAAATTGACAGTTGAGAAGGGGAGCCTATTAATGTAGACAGAGGCTGGTCACATGACTACAAGCTAGTCACATGGCTGAAAACAGGAAGTAACATTGCTGAACCTTCCAGCAATAGCATCTCATAGATTCTATCTAGAGATGTGATTTAGGTTTTATTTTGAAGGTATGATGGAAGGCTTTTTATATAAATCTTACTAGTTTGGAAGAATTCGAGACCACAGTTACCCATTAAACATTTATTCAATTCCTTCTACCTTCTATTTCTGCTAGTGTGTTTCCTGTTTGGTCCAGATTGGAGCTTTTTTTAGCTGGATCCTACCCCCTACCCATGACCAGGCTTAACAGTTCCCCAGCCAGACACAGAACAAGATCCCTGTGGCATTAACTAATTATAATAGATAATATATATTATGTGTATATTAGAAGTCACCTTTGGAGTTCCATGTCCTTCTCTGTGACTTCTAACTGAAATTCAAACTGTAAAGTTCATTATAAGTTCAATATAATCATCTGTAGGCAAAACAACCATTCTCAGAGCTAAACAACTTGACCCAATACCAGCAGGAACAACTGAGAATGTAACCCAGAAAGCATGTCCAATGATGCATCAGTAGATAAAAACCAAGAAGAAACTCCTGAAAGTACCCACCAACAATGGTGATTGCAGCAGATCCCAATACACACAGTGTTGCCTTCTTCCAGCGATTTACATTATAATTGAAATATAATTGTGAATTGCAAATCGTGGACACGGTGATAAATTCAGCAAAATCGCAGCAGGGTTCCTAGTGCATAATATGTAATTCACAGAAGGGTAGAATTGATTATTCCTTCTTCCCTTTGTATTGAAGCTAAATAGTTAGTTTGCCAATCACAGTTGTCCTGCCAGTTTCATGTCAATCAAGTGCCTTACTATCATAAACTTTTCTGCTGTGCACAGTTTTGCTGTAACTGGCTAAAAATAAGTTACTGGATTCTATTATTTTCCTAAGAAGATTAAATAAATAAAAAGTGAGTATAAAGACAACTTAGCTATCAAAATTTAATTCCTTAACAGTAAGTAGTCTTTCCATCAGAGTTTGATATTGATTTTTTTTGGATATGTTTGTTTATTGATTGACTAACTATTTCAGACACTAAATCCTGTGCACCCTTGGCTCCCCAATTAAACCCCTATAGATATAGATATTTAGTCAGCCCCCCTCCCCATCTCCATTGACACATATCTGTCTCAGCAATTTTTTTTACAAGAATATAGATTTTATTAGTTGGATGTAAGCCAAATTTATTCATTTGGCTTGAAAGAAATTAAAAATATTTGGTACAAACATGAAGGACAATTAGAGAAATGTTATATCCTCTTACATAGGAATCTGTGCAAATTTACAGACATTTTTTGCATATAGACTTTAATGGGCATGTGTCACAGGCTTAATTAACAATGAATCTCTTGATGGCGCTCAGCTGTATCACCGATCTAATCAGCGCTGATTACCTGCCTCTTGATTGCATTTAGATGTGTCACTGTCCTAATAAGTGCTGATTACTTATCCCCCAAATCCTAAGACTTAGCTTAGCTTTGTCCCCAACATTCTTGAACAGGAATATCTAGTTTGATGTTCGATGGTCCCTTTTCTGAAGGTTAACACCCCTCTAATGGTGTTACAAGCTATTTACAAACTCAAGCAGACACAGAGGAGACAGACCGCGGGGGGAAAATGAAGAACCCATACAGCCATACACAATTATCCCATGAACAATTACTCCTTTTACCTTAAATTAAGACACATACAATGACTTTTTGGGTAAACAATTGGCCACGGCTAATTTATTAAATTAACATAATTGCATAATTTGCATACATTTGCATATTTGCATAATATGCCCCTTTTGCATATTTTCACCACTGTACACCCTTTGCTTGCCATAAACCATCCTTGTTGTTAACCATCATAGCCGTAGAACTCATCTTTGAATGCCAACCTCTGTCTTGCCAGAGGGCATGTAACGGCTCCATCCATATCCAGCAAGGGTGTACCCGCCAGCCGTGACTCCAACAACTTTAAACAGTAACATACAATAAAAAAGGGGAGGGATTGAGGGACGAGCTCCTATCCGGTCACCGGCGCTAGTGAAAATGGCGCCGGTGACCTCGTGGCTCCACCTTATATGGACGCGGCGCAGCGTAATGACGTCACGCCGCACCGCGTCCATCTCGCGAGAAGCCAGAACCAGCAGGGGGAGGACCCGGAAGGCTTCCTGGAAAAAGGTGCGTCCTCCCCCCACGGTCAGACGCCCCATCCGATATACGCGGCGGGGCTCCCAGTTTGGAAACAAGGAAGTCCTTCGATGTGACATCATTGTTACTGACAGCTCCTACCAAGAAGGACCAGAGAAAGAAGAAGGACTGATGGAGTTAGGGCTGGATATCCATGTGCAGGAACATTGTGGACAAAGGTAAGTATTGAGGTCCTAGGTTTGAGGTTACACACTGGTTGTATCAATATTCCCGGCCTCAATCCTCCATCACTAAGAGTTTCCACTGATCTCCAATACAAATAAATAGATAAGGAGAAGCAAAATAACTTCACAGGATAAGCTGTGCCAACTGTGTTTATTTTACACCGTGTAAAATAAACACAGTTGGCACAGCTTAGCATGTGGAGTTATTTGGCTTCTCCCTATCTATTTATGGACATTTGTTGTCTTAGCTTCGGAGTGGGGGTAGATGGGTGTTTGGTCCCAGTGCTATATAAGAATTTAACTTTGCAGGGTATATAAGAATTTAACTTTGTGCGGTGGACCTCCCTTTAAATTTACATGCACCAGGGCGTTTCACAGTTTATTTGACAAGGACTTTCAAGCTTTGCTTTTAATGGCACTAAATATTATTTTAATAACTTCTTTATTTTGATGATTTACCTTTGCCACAACAAGCCTGTGTTTATTTCAGGTTAAATGTTCTAGTGCTAGATAAGATTAATACAGTCAGTCACACTGTACTCAGTGATCAAGACTGAACTGGATTCTATTCTTTTCCTAAGAAGATTAACATTGGCTAACATTGAATGCGTGCACCTTTGTTTGTTTTTATTTTTAAAGCAAAAATCTTGTTGCTATAGCTGTAGGTAAAATACAATGAATATAATCAATTGTCAAGAAAATCAGTAACACTAATTTTTTTCTTGAGTTTGTTCCTTTTTGACATAGAAGTGCACATTTCTGACAACCCAGTCTGGCTGTTAGCCCAATAAAAGAGGAAATACAACAGATCTAAAAAATTTGTGTGTATTAGGCTTTTACTTTTTTTTTTTTTTTAAAGGGGTGGTTGGGCAATGATCTTGATTTTTTATGTTCTGTTAACTTACCCCAAACCGCTATTTATGTTTTTATTTTTAGCCATTTTTCCCATGCAAAGGGGCCATTTATTTAACCCCACTTGCACTAAATTACATGGAATAGAACAGAAAAAGATACTTCATACTCAGCATCTGTAACAAGAGACATAGCCCCTCTGTGCTACAGCATTGTGGCAAGCAAAAACCTCACTGTACACACAAGTCTTGAATTGAATTTTTATTAGCAGGTTATAAACACTATGTGACATTTTGGTGAAACTCACCTTTGTCAGACTTATACCACCGAATTTGGAACGGGTTGTCAGGTCAGGAGTTATTTGGGGTATGGTTATGGGGCCCTGCAATTTGAGCCAACTATCAGATTACAAACAAGACTACATCATAGTAAGTGTGTAATCTGATTCTTCCTGTAGTTACTTGACAGGTTTTTTTTTAAAAGCAGAATTAAAGCTAAAATATGAATAACAGCAAACAAGGATGTAGTCACACTCCAAATGGCAAGAAGGTGATTTAATAAACCAACATATACACAACGTTTTGGGGGAACGTGCCCCCATCCTAATCACCTGAAGAAGGGAACACATTGCCCCGAAATGTGTATATCATTGATGTTGGTTTATTATGGTAAATCACCTTCGTATCATTTGGAGTGCTACTACAGTACATCCTTGTTTGCTGTTACTGTTATATTCCCTTGGAAGTGGGAAATCCCTTGCAGCCAGCACCCATAGAGTGTAAGTGTGCATAAGGACCCTTTGTGTTCTAAAATATGAATACGCTTGAATAGATTCTAGATCACTTCAATTAAGTTAAAAATGCTGCAGAACCTCTGCTTACAGAGAGAAACTAAATAACTAAACTAAACTAAAGGACAACTATACTGAAAAATCAACTTTATAAATTGAAAAGTACTCTAATGAGACACAACTAACCAACTAAAACGTCTTTGTTGATTTTCTCCCAATAGACACTTAAATTACAACTTACAAAAAATATTGTGCTTCACTAAACCTTATAAACTTGTGGGTTAGCATCATCCTAAAGAGACTTTGGTTAAGCTCAGGCCAAGAGAGGCTCAGAGCTCCACTGCAGCTGTGCGAGCTTGTAACAAGCATGTAAAGCACACAGAGGAGACGGGACAGGAGCCATTGAGGTTCAAGAAGACTACCTGGAAAGCCATAAGGAATGCAAACTTCAGATTTTTTGTTGTTGGGGAGGTTTCCTGGTTGTACATGGGGGTGGGAGCATGCCCTTTAAGTAAAGGAACCAACTAAGGTACTTTTATTATTAGCATTTAGTTTTCCTTTTATATATAGTTAAAGAATTGCATTTTGTAGCACTGTTCTATCTCCATGATGCTGTTGTCTCCAGTGTGTATGTGAACTAAAAAACTAGGTAACTATACGGCCCCTTGACTGCAAATTCTTGCAATATCTTTTTAACAACAAATCTGCCTTCCAAAATAAACCTATGTGTGCCTTTGTGTGTGTCTCAGTGTGTGTAAAAAGCAATACAAAAGTAACATCCAGCCAGATGCCTTAAAGTAAACTTTTCATGTATTTATACCAAAGTATGCAGATTTGTTCTTTTCCTTATGTCACAGCAGATCTATTAAAAGCTAATTTTAGTTTCCTGAATGCTGGAGGATGAGTTTGATTAATGATACCTCAGCCTTGATTTCCCTTCAGGTAATATTCTGGGAGTCTCAGATCTAGGCCGCTCAGGAATACAGCTACAGTTTATCCAAGTTCATTTAGAACGAGTTTTCAGCACATTAACCTATTTTTCCTTAAATAAAGTAGAAGCTTTAGAAATAAATAACTGGCAATGTTTCTGTTCAGCCACAGCTGTTCGTTTTTTCCGGTCACGGTATTCTGTAATAAACTCACGGATAGAATTGACCCCAGGACAGACAGGATGAACTAGTGACTGGAAATGGCCTCAAAAGAATGCCTTTAGTTAGCTACTGACCCAGTGACATTAAATAACAAGTTAATCCTACTAAGGGGCTTTACCCATGATATGACCATTATAGACTTGCTTTCTTTCTGCTTTCCAACTATTAGTTATGATACAAGAAAGGTACAGTTTGCATTTGTGCAGTGTTTCCAAAATTACAAGCAACAAAACATTTACACATATGGATTTGGTTCTCTTACTGAATTGCCAGGATTAATTTGCATTGAAGGTTTCAGTGAAGTGGGGCCATTCTCTTTCTTTAAAGCGACAGTGACCAACCATCCAAAGGCACTCGACCTACACATAGGTGTATGTGCATTGATGTCACAAACCATAGAGTAGTAGAGCAAAACTCTGCAGTGATATACAAGATATCTTTTAATTTGGGTCCCCCATATACATTTTTATTATACCTCTCTAATTCTATATTAGGAACAGTGATTAAAAGTAGTATTATCACAGCTGTTTATTAAAGTGCATGTATACCCACAAATTGATATTTAATATACAGGTTAAGCATTCCGCCATACCACATTTTAATTATACTTACCTATTCCAAAGATGCACCTAAAAGGACTTATAAAACCCGATTCCACCTTCTCTCCTGCTTTTTCCAGCAGAAGAGGAGGTTTAACATGCCAGTGAGGAATCGGGTCATAACCCTGGGTATAATTGTTAGTAAAAGATACTTAGTCTTACCTTTCAGCTATCCCTTGATGAGCACTGTGCAAGGAAAAGATCTGCACCCCCGAAGTTAGAAGAAACTGACGCTCCTTCCTCCGCTGATGTCCCCATCCATCTCCCGGCAGTGCAGTGTTCCGTTTGTCTTGATTATGGAAAAGAGAAGGCGCATGCCTACACTGCAGGGAGAGGATGGAGTGTAGCTGGCAGTAACACCAGTTGAATTAAGGAGCATTTTTTCTTCAATCTTTGGAGATCCAGATCTTCTTTCTTCATGCCAAAGTTTATTGAGGGATTGCTGAAAACCTTTTATTTGAAAGTCCTTTTTACCACAGTTCCACTTTAAGTATTTCACAGTATTTTAGAAATAAGTAAAGAAAGAATAATATCATCTGTGCTGCTTGCCATAGAAGCTGTGGATATTCTTTACTGCAAAACTAAGAAACTAAGAGCTTATTTCCCCTTCTTATAAACTGTGAAACTGATTTTCTCTTGGCCCTTTAAGAATGTTTACTAATTGCTCTGCCTTTGATTGGTTTGTGTTAATAAGGCGGATTAAGGATTTAGCTGTGGCAGCCGTGGACATCCATGCAATTCTAGGTTAGTATGTCACCATGTCAGTGAGTCATTGGGCCAAACTTTGCCTGTCACGTGCGCACATAATGCGCTTAGTGTCAAAAGGAAAGCTGTGTACAGTTATACAATGCTGGGAATAGCTTGTTTTTCCATCTCATACTAATAAAACACTATTCTACACTATTCTATGGATTTTAATCAATATTCCCTTTATAAAGAGGGTGAAAAAGTATCCCAATCCAAGAACCTAGCTAGTAGCAAAAAGGAAGAAATAAAGTATAGCTGGTTAATCGGGACTAATACATAATATTACATAATATCTTATCCACTGCCTCTTTAGAATTACAGCATTCTGGCTTATGGTTGGATAAGGGTGTGTTTGTTGCCTAATACTGTAGTTGGTGGCACTGATGTCTTGAGTTGTCCCTGTTTATATTTTTAAGAGAAATGTAAAATTATTTTGTAAATCCAAACAGGAATTTTTTTAATTTCTTCGGAAATTGGATACTAGAGTTTCATTGGAGTCTATTAAAAATCAGGGATAATTAAAACAGTAAACCGTTTGATTAAATACAAAGGGGACTTGAAAAGAAGCTAAAATTACCCTGTCATGAAAAGTTGTACCAAACTGTGTCCCACGCGCCCCTGGAGTTCCCAGTAGTAGGCTCACTGCCTTTAGCCCTCCAATATAAACATATGAAGCCAGAAAATGATGAGGGAGGTCCAGACGATGAGCTTAAAGTGATAATTTGAAAGTTTATTCTATCAGAACTAAGCAAAACAGTGGCAACGTTTCAGTCCACACTTCCCTCCAGTTAATGTGAATTTCCTGCAGCCCTTTCCCTTCTTTGGTAACTTTCTTTTATTTAATTATATGTGTAATTATTTAAACATTTTCTGCACACATTCCCTTTATGTTTATATCCTCTGTAGAGTGATGTTGAATGGAGCTATACAAATTAAAACTCAATGGTAACACAATGCCATAAAATGCAGAAAATGTTGTATAAAGGGCATGTTTACCCCCCAAACAGCCTTATTGCCCCCCCAAACCTCTACCTTTCTAAGTTTGCAACTTTGACATGTTCTCCTAAATGTATTTACCAGCCCTCGTTCTACCGACTGTCTTCTTCCTGGCTTCTGTGCCTTTTCCGTGTAAGGAAGCGGCAGAGGGGGCTAGACATTCAGCAGTGCCAGTGATTGACTGAGACGGGTCTTTTTAGGGGGCAATAAGCCTGCAGACTAAAGTATTTGGGGGAGTAGACATACCCTTTAACAACAAAAAAGTAGATTTTGATTTACTAGGTAATGTATTTGTTTGATGGAGCTCAGCTGGCATATTAGATATGATTATATAACTCCAAACTGAAATGACAATATCGTAAGTTTTCTAAGAGCTCCAGAGGTGATTTGTTATCTGTAAATCAACAAAAGTAGTGGCCATACTAACCACATTCCTACCATTCTAGAATTAAAACCGAACTAAACTACATTAGAAAGAATATATAAGAAGAAGTATATATGGTATATTTAGCAGTATGTCTGAGGATCCCATGATGTTGTAATCACTTTGTGGCTGTTGCAGCAAAGAGGGATATCAGGTAAGCAGTGACAGGGAGCAGAGAACTTAAAGGGACAGTTCAGTGGAAATTATCAATATTTGTTAAATTGTTAGTTTGGGTAATGCCTTCTTAGTTATTCTACATATTCTCTCCCATTTTGAAAAATCAGTTGATTTCATACCCTTTGCTGTTCCCTGCTGTTGACATTAGTGAGCTGCCATTTCAGGTTCTAACGGTCCTTCTTCTTCCCAGGATGCACCACTTCCTTGGAATGTTCCTAACAGTAATTTCTACTGATTGGCTGTTGGATGGGTCAAAGATGCTCAGATCTCTACTGAGCAACTGAATCAACCCAGGGACTGGGTCAAGGGCAAAACCATAACGGTCTCTATTAGGGGTAGTCAGTATTTCGGTTGCATTTATTTATACACAGACAAAATGCTGAATTGGCAGATTAAGGTCATTGGGATTAAAAAATACTGTTCTTTTTTCTGAAAAGCATATGTATTTGCACTGAACTTCCCCTTTAAAACAATCTTTTCTGCATCAGTTGGGGTGAGCAAAAAGTTTTGGACTTTGGGCAGGCCTGGTAAATGTGTCTAAAACCTACACTCACCCAATATCACTGGCAGCATGGATTCTACCTAGTAACAAATGTTACTGAATCTCCCCTAAAAGATTGAAATGCTATTTTCACACAGAATAGTGTGCATCTCCTTACTGGATTTAGTTTATTGTACGGCTGACCTTTTTTTTGATAGGGGTGTTGCCATGTATATATTTTTAAAAGATACATTCTAATCATATCTGTTGTATTCAATAGATCAACTGGACTTGAAGTTTAGTTCTTGAAGACGTTTCGCTAGTCATCCAACTGGCTTTCTCAATTCAGAATGACTTGTACAAGAATCTGTGGCAATTATGTACCCTGGAAAATCCCAATTAGCATATTACAGCCAAGTGTTAAGGGCGTGATTGGATAGTGGCTAAGAGATGTTATAGGAACGCCCAGAGTAAGGTGTCAAAACAGCATTGTACATTCTAATCATATTTTCCATTTTTCAGTCACTTGGGTTTATTTGATTAATTCCTTAAAACACAATATTTAGATTTGTTTAAAAATACTGCTTACAACTCATTAAATAAACCCCATCAAATTGAACTGAGACCAGGGGCCCACCAGGACCAGTTTAGAGGCCCACCTAACATTCCATACCTCTATTACCACTCATTTGGATATCTTACTCCTACTGACTTATTTTGCTTATTAACATGTATTTCTTACTGTCCCTTTGGCTCTGTATTTAAATGTTTTCTTGGGTGAATGGGCTGTGGGTCCACCGGGGGATTCCCCTGTAACGAAAGAATGTACAGTGAGGGTCGCACTCAAATTCAAAATATTTATTCAAAACCACACATCATAAAATACGTTTCAGGGGGTAGCATGCCCCATTTTTCAGATAATGTCCTTTAAAAGGTGGAATATTAAGAGGAGTCTGCACCCACTGTTGGACAAGAGTGCATAGGACTATTCTTTATTTTCTAGATTGCCCTGTAAGCCTGTGTGCCAGTACAACACAGTGCACAGTAAAGTCTAAATGCACTCAGACCATCCAACATTGGTGCATGCGTAAGCAGAAAAACCCTAAACAGCCGAGAACAAGAAGCATTTTTAACACACGGTTTCTTTGGCAGTAAGTAAATAGGAGGTAGAAGCAACTTATTTACCAAAATTTGCCCATTATAACACGCTGTACACAACAGGGTTATAGTTTATTAAAGGGCATGTCCACCCCCAAAACTACAGTCTCCCCACTACTGGCCCCACTGTGTAGTGTGTAAAAATCCTTACCTTACCTCTCTGCTCCAAATGGTTCTCCTGTAATGTCTGCCCAAAGCCCAAACGTTTCCACCTCTGAGGTGTCCTCTGAGAGGTTTCTGGCTTGCTTAGTGCAGTCCTCCCCCCTTTCCCTCCCTTCCTCCAGATCCCTGTTTGATTTCCTCTGCCCTCTAGTGTTAAATGCTTTTTCTGTAGTGTAGGGCTCCCTCTCCCACCCCCAACCGATCTATTATCTATTATTTAAAAAAACTAAGGCGAACTGTACTTACTTTGCCTCTCAGCCAATCAGGGACATGGCTACCGGTCCAGCCCCCTGCTTGCAGTTTCATGAAAGCAGAGGGCCATGTGTAAACGCCGTGGGAAAGAGGCAGTGTAAGTACAGATCGGGTTTGTTTTTTTACAAACTGCTATAGCAGTTGGGGGTTGGAGAGGGAGCCCTACACTACAGAAATTTTTTTAAAAATGGGTGGACATGACCATTAAATAATAATCTTGACAGCAGTATTTGTCCTGCTCATTTAAATTCTAAGGATCAGACTTGGTCATAAAGTTATCAGGCCAAGTAGTTGACAGAAGGTCATATATAACAATTATATATTCTTCTGCTTCTGATACAAAAAAGAAAAGTAATCTCTGCAGTTTATTTCTTAGCTAGCATGTATATAAGAAGCAGAATTTAAACGTTTCAGTAAAACTGTAAAAAATAAGTAAGTCTAAGGTATCGATCCTGCAAAATCACATTTTTTGAAGAAAAATAACAGAAGCTCTCCCCTCCCCCCCAAAAAAAGTAAATTCGGTCAATTAACTATTTTGTATTATTTTATTAGTAAGCCAGGGGATTTGAACCTGTAACATGTAACCAAGCACTTAGTCAGCTATACAAGAATAACAAAGTTACATATTCAGTATATTTCTATTTTTGTAAAAGATGACAAGAAACAGAAATACTGTTTGAGAAGACCTATGTAGCGCTCCTTAGTCAAGATATCTTCACTTGTCTTGTCCTTTTCTGCCACCTTCTTTATGGCTTTGTTAGCTCTATCTGAGGTCTCACAACAATAAAGCAGCAGGCTTAGTCAGCCATTGTTGCTTTGTTACTTATTTTTGTTACATTGTTACCTCTTCTGGGGGGAAGCCATCAGTCAAGGCTTTGATAATGACGTCATGGCCTTAGCTGATGGCTACCATCTGGAAGATCTGGAAAAGCGCATCAAGGACAGAGAGAAAGGTAAGTATTACAAAAGTGGAGTTAGGGTGGTACTTAGTCTAAGTTTAAAAGTTTTCAAAGGGTAAACATGGTACGTAGCATTTTTATTATTGGGTAATAAGAATCATAACTCTGTCGGTAACACAGAATAGAGCATATTGATATTAACCAAATCTAAAACATGCAAATGATGACAATGAAAATCTGCTCAGGAATAATAAGTTAAAAATGTTTATTTCTGGGTAAACTCTGCTTTTCTTTTTTTTTTTGGCAATATAAGGATGAGGGAATCTTTTTGGCTTATGTTCTAGTAGGTATAAGGTCACAGGACAGATGTTAACGTTGTTTCTGAAAGAACTCATTGAACCCATTCAAATACCCAGTACATTTTATAGCAATCATTTACAATAAAAGAAAAAAGTCTAAAATCTGGAAAATTTTCGAAATGGTCAGCACTCTCCTTTTGTACCTTAAACTATCTAGTAAAACTGCAGCTAAAACAAATATCCAAATGTAACTCCTTGCATCTAATATTCCAATTCTAGCATTCTCGTCTAAATTTGTATTTGTATATTCTGTATTTTATCATGTACAGCGCTGTATACCCAAGAGGTGATTTGTAAAAAAAAAAATATACAATACATTATACAAAGGCATTTAAACTAAAAAACCCTGTCTATTAGGGATCTGCTGGACTTAGACCTGAACCAGGTTTGGGTTCTTGATTCTGCTATTAAAATTCCACTGATTGAAATTTCAGAACTTTTTAGGTTTTAGTGGCCTAGTCCAGGTTTGCAAATGTCTGATTAGATACAGTTGCCTTAATCTTGGCCCTAGGCAATAAAGCATTAAAATAAAGTAACTACCACATTTTTCGTTTTCTAGATAAAATTCTAAATGCTAAAAAATCTCAATGCAGAAACCTTTTAACCAGGTTAATGGCCTAGAAAAATGTTTTACCATTTGTCTTATTTGCCTTATTTGCTAAAGTCTAGTCACTGCCTTTTTGTTCCCTGACTAAGAACTAGGGATGGACAAACTATTTAAAAAGTTTGAAAACGGACCCATTAAAGTCAATGGGAGGCAAATAGTTTGAAAAGTTCGAATGAAATACATCCAAAATATCTATGGTAACTTAAGGAAAATGGCTGTGGGACCTGGGAAATGGTCTGGGGAACACATTGGAATATCCAGGACTTTACTCAGACGCGTGCTACTTTCGAGTTCTCGTGTTCGAAACATTTGAACATACCATGGAACGACTCGCGGATTCGATAATTCAATATTTACTCGCGTATTGTATAATAGACCTTTGACTCATGGATTCAATACTCGCATATAGGTATAATGGACATTTTACTCGCATATTCGATATTTACTCGTAGTTGCATGGACATTTTACTCGCATATTCGTTTATTCTGTATTTACTCACATATTGGTATATATATAGATATTTTACTCGCATATTCGATTTTTGTGCATTCGATTTTATCCCCTCTTCCCATTGACTTCTATATGCAATCCAGAATATAAAATCGAGCCTGGAAAGTGGGTGTAGTCATTCCACTATTACTTTTCCTAACAGAAAGTATGGCCACCATGCAATGGCAGCGTCTGCTGGTGGAATATCTCACCCGGCGGGGGTATGATGGGATGCCAATTGGCACCCCCAACATAAAGGAGCGCAAACGGCGCATAATGCGCCACCTGCAGAATAAACTGCGGACGCAGTTTCGCATAGATCTGACCACCTCTCAACGCCAAGAGAGGTGGTAAGATCTCAAGCGACAGCGGCGGAACTACGTCCAGGACATCCAGCAGAATGTCCAAGGCAAATATCACATTTATATATTAAATTTTAACTGTGATTGAGTTGTATAAAACACCACCTTGCACCACTCTAATCAGGCGGTTCTGCGGCAGATCTTTCTGACAAGCTCTGTCTAAGTATAACCACTATATGAAGTTACTGCACTTTTCTTGTTACTTTTATAGCACTTGTGATTGGCTATAGCACTTCGCAAACTGCCACAAACGAGTGCATATGTTAGTGTTAGTTAGTGTTAGTAAATTTTAATGTAACTGTTAGTTAATGTTAGTAGATGTTAGTTAAAGGACAAGTACACACGAAAAATATTTACAATATTTACATATAATACAAATTTTGAAAGCTCTTTTTTCATAAACGACTGAAACATTTTTTAAATGTTAGTTAATGTTAGTTAGTGTTAGTATTAGTAAATGTAACTGTTAGTTAATGTTAGTAAATGTTAGTTAAAGTACACACGAAAAATATTCACAATGTTTGCATTATTATTTTTTATTATTAATATTTTTTATTATGATTTATTATTAAAATTAACTTTTTTATATATAAATTTGCAGATGAGGAATCTATTTCTGCCAGTGATGCAGAGGAGGGTGGGTCACCTCCAACAGCACCCCCACCAAGGCCACAGGTGCGGCCTCCAGTCTCCCCTTCACCTCCACCACCACCAGCACGCCAGCGCCAGCTGGATGAATTAGATTGCCATGTGAGGCGCATGGAAAGACGCATGGAGAGGCGCATGCACAAGGACATCAGGCGCATTAAGCACGTGATTTTATTATTAAAACAAAAATAGGTGCAGTTAGCACCATGTTTCTTATTACTATTGTTATTATTAATATAATAGCACCGAAGTAACAGGTGCATACATTTAATAAAAAAGTTGAACTAAACAAATCTCTGTGTTTTATCTTTACAAATGACTACAAACATAATTATTTATAGGCAGCAACAGCCAGAGCCAGCATCGTATTGTCTTGTATAAAGAGAGGTATGGACTCAAGGGAGGCAAATGTTATTCTCCCTCTTTACAAAGCATTGGTAAGGCCTCATTTGGAATATGCAGTGCAATTTTGGAATCTTGTGTACAAAAAGGACATCTTTGAAATGGAAAGGGTTCAGAGAAGGGCAACTAAATTAATAAGGGGATTGGGGGAGCTTGAATATGAAGAGAGACTGGATAAGTTACAATGATGTACGCTGGAGAAAAGGAGCTTGCATTGATTACTGTGTATAAATACATTAACGAGCCATCTGGGGCATTATTCACCAATAGAGCATGTCTGAGGACATGTGGCCATCCCTAAGGACTGAAGAAAAAAGTTTAGGCTGGCAAGTTCGTAAAGGATTTTTCACTGTGAGAATGGTAAAGCAGTGGATGTTGTTATGGCAGGTTCATGGTCAGTTTAAAAAAAAAGCTGGATGAGTTTCTGAAACAAGGAATGTTGCAAGTTACTGGTATTGATACATAAAGTAGAGTTGATCCAGGGAAATTTCCGATTGCCACTTGGAGTCAGGAAGGAATTTGGTGGTTTTTCCCTTCCTCGGATCAACAGTTAGGCAGGAAATGAGGTATTGCTAGATGGGTTGGACTGGATGGACATATGTCTTTATTCAACCTCAAATAATATACTATAATACATCTGGTGGTTTCCTCTGAGTTCACTATAATTCCCCCTATCTTGGGGAGGAGTGTTACTATGGTATTAGTAGCTGAGGGGCAATTCTGTCTATTATACCTCTAACGCTGCAAATCGAGCATTAAGGCTCCTTTTAAAGTTTTAAATAGTTCCCACAAATAGTAGCACTAGAAAAATAAGAAAATTAATGTAACCATAATCAAACAACCCCCCCCCTCGAGGGCTTCCGTAAGGACCTCATAATCTATTCAAGATAAATCCAAACTTCACTGATAATTAGTAATGTCCCTTGGCTCTGTCCTCATTTCGTCTAAATTTTTGAATTGTTTAATGAGGCTGGGAGTCATTCCTATTTCGTATATAGATCAATTCTGTCTAATAACTCATTTTGTGATGGGGTTTGCGTTTCCAAAAGAGTGATACCTGCCTGCAGTGAGGATGTGATCACATAGAGGCCTACCGGAGCCTGAACCATATCCCAGTGTGATTTGACTATGGGACATTTCCATCAACATTTATCTGAAACTGAGGGGTAAATTAAATTAGGAGTGTAATACCAGCGAAGGATGAGTTTGTAAATATTTTCGTTGTACACTGTACATATTGATGCTTTAGAAGCATTTTCCCATATATCCCCCAGTCTTCCAGGGATATTGCTCCCCCAGGTCTTCTTGCCATTGCTGAATTTGGTTGTGGTAGGGTGTGTGCTTGTGAAGGTTCTCATTCACCAGGTCATGGTAAATGTTGTTATTCAATTAGATCAACGGACTTGAAGTTTAGTATTGAAGACGTTTCGTAGTCATCCGACTGGCTTTCTCAATTCAGATGACTTGTACAAGAATCTGTGGCAATTAGTTACCCTGGAAAATCCAATAGCATATCACAGCCAGGTGTTAGGGTGTGATTAGATGTGGCTAAGAGGCGTTATAGGAACGCCCAGAGTAAGGTGTAAAACAGCATTGTACATGGCAGATAGGAGCCCTTAAAACTTGTGGATATCAAGACTAGGCCTTTGTCAAAGAAGTAGAAGGAAAGAAAAGAACACGAATACCAACAGTGAAGGGGAAAAGCAAGACAGGAGAAAGAACATGGTCATCCCATATGTGCAGGGGTCTCCGAGAAATTAAGAAGAATTTTCAAAAAATGTATCCCTGTTGCTTTAAACCGAACAACACACTGAGACAGCAATTGGTAAACCGAAAGACCCAATACCGAAACACAAGAAAAGCGACATCATATACGCAGTGCAGTGCAGTGAAGAATGCTCTGATTTGTATGTGGGGGAGACCAAACAGCAACTGCATCAATGTATGGCTCAGCACAGAAGAGCCAATTCCTCAGGTCAGGACTCAGCCGTGTACCTGCATCTTAAGGATAAAGTACACAATCATAGATGAATTAGATACATATCTCTTGAAGCAAGAAACATGGAATACTGGATGTATCTTTAGTGATTTAGGGAGGTCCAACTCAAAGGCAACCGTGTTGATAGCCTTCTTGATAAGGAACGGACCGAGGAAGCGAGGTCCTAACTTGGTTGAGGGAATCTTAAGTCTTGGATAACCAGACGAAGTTATCAACCTTGAAGATCGAGGCGTCTCTTCTAGAACTATTGTTGTTTTAAGGGCTTGTTCTGTGCCTGGGACATGAGTGATCTTAACTCAAAAGATGTTGTGAAGGTTCTCATTCATCCGGTCATGGTATATCTGTTGTATTCAATTAGATCAACTGGACTTAAAGTTTAGCTCTTGAAAACGTTTCGCTAGTCATCCGACTGGCTTTCTCAATTCAGAATGACTTGTACAAGAATCTGTGAATTATGTACCCTGGAAAATCCAATTAGCATACACAAGCCAAGTTTTAAGGGCGTGATTGGATAGTGGCTAGAGGTGTTACCCAGAATAAGGTGTCAAAACAGCATGTATGTGACTGGTTCAAGAAAGGTGTTAAGGAGGCCATTTATGTGAAAATAAAGAAACCAAGCCTAAATAGAGGTGGGGGAGGGGGTTCGACACAACTGTCTGCCATTACAATGCTGTTTTGACACCTTACTCAGAATATGCTACAGCCTTGTGATTCGAGTGTATAGAATCCTTTTGTAAGTTTTCTTCGATATATTCTTAAGGACTTTTGTTCGGTCGGACAAATGATATCCCCGTCCAAAAGGAATCTCGGCTCCTGGAAGCAGCTCCACAGGACAGTCGTAAATACTATGTGGAGGTAAAACGTTAGCGCCCTCTTGTCAAAGAACATCTGTAAAGTCACGGTAAACACGTGGTAACTGAGTTTCAGATTGACATTGTTTAATACCAAGTAAAGGAGAAGAAAAACATGATAGTTGACAGTATGGTGAAGAAAAAAGGATCTCCCCGAGACCCAATTTATTAGGGGATTGTGGTCTTTCAGCCCATGTCATGGAATATGCAGTGCAATTTTGGAATCCTGTGTACAAAAAGGACATCTTTGAAATGGAAAGTGTTCAGAGAAGGGCAACTAAATTAATAAGGGGATTGGGGGAGCTTGAATATTAAGAGAGACTGGAAAAGTTACAATTATGTACGCTGGAGAAAAGGCGCTTGCATGGGGATATGATTACTGTGTATAGATACATTAACGGGCCATACAATAAACTATCTGGGGCATTGTTCACCAATAGAACATGTCAAAGGACACGAGGACATCCCTTAAGACTTGAAGAAAAAAGGTTTAGGCTTCAAGTTCGGAAAGGGTTTTTTTCCCCTTCCTCTGGATCAACAGTTAGGCAGGAAATGAGGATATTGCTAGATGGGTTGGACTGGATGGACATATGTCTTTATTCAACCCCACAAAACCCTTCCATTTTATTCATCAGAACCATCAACCAACACAGGAGGTCATAGGAATCATAGATGAATTAGATACATATCTCTTGAAGCAAGAAACATGGAATACTGGATGTAGGGAGGTCCAGGTTGATAGCCTTCTTGATAAGGAACGGACCGAGGAAGCGAGGTCCTAACTTGGTTGAGGGAATCTTAAGTCTTGGATAACCAGACGAAGTTATCAACCTTGAAGATCGAGGCGTCTCTTCTAGAACTATTAGTTGTTTTAAGGGCTTGTTTCTGTGCCTGGGACATGAGTGATCTTAACTCAAAAGATGCTTGTGAAGGTTCTCATTCATCCGGGTCATGGTATATCTGTTAGGGTGAAAGTAGGTTTTATTATCTCTCTTCTTCAGGTTAACCCTAAAGCATGGGCTTTATGTTTTTTGGATCAGGGCAGTCCGGCAACAACCTCGGTCGTCTGTTCTTTTCTGCATTTGGTGAGATCTACGTTGATCCTCGTAGAGCCATCTGCTGAGGCTACGCTACGCAATTTGTTCGAGGGCGGAGACCTGTTGAAGAATGTGGCAAACTTCCGTAGGGTTAGTGTGAAACTCAGTGGAATGAAGCAGCCCTTAGTCATCAGTTCAGAATCAGCTTGTCTGAAATTTTAAAAGATGAATTAGCACGCACGGGGGTGCCGACAAATTGAAGAACCTTATTGATTTATTATACAGATTGATCGACGTCTGAGAGAAAGAAGGTTAAAGAGAATGGGCGCTACCCAGCCTTCCCTTAACTTGTTCACCACCCCTGTGTCTTCTGTTCTCCCAGAACTGTTCCTATGCAATTGGGTTTGTCTCGTCGGCCTTATCCCAGGAGGAACATTCTCGAAGACGCGTTTGAACTTTGCTACACAATTGTCCAATCAGGCCTTCAAGTAAGATTGTTTCTTCGCCTCCTTGTCCACCTTGTTCTGTTGTTATGCCCTACCTCTCTATTAATTTTTCTTTAGGGGATCGACCAGATGTTCGCCGTCCAAGCCATTATTGATTCCGGAGCTTGTAGCTGTTTCATCCTGAATTCTTTGTAAAGAATTGGAAGATTCCCACTCAATTAAAAGCTACTCCTCTCTTCATTCATTTAGCAGATGGTTCAAAGATCTCCTCGGGTCCTATTCTTCAAGAGACTATTCCCATTCTGATTAAGATTGGTCAGAATACGAATTTATTTGTTTGATGTATTGCCTTTCTCTTTATTCCCTATTATTTAGGCATGCCATGGGCTGGACAAGACACACAATCCCCTAATAAATGGGTCTCGGGGAGATCCTTTTTTTTCACCATACTGTCAACTATCATGTTTTTCTTCTCCTTTACTTGGTTAAAACAATGTCAATCTGAAACTCAGTTACCACGTGTTACCGTGACTTTACAGATGTCTTTGACAAGAAGGGCGCTAACGTTTTACCTCCACATAGTATTTACGACTGTCCTGTGGAGCTGCTTCCAGGAGCCGAGATTCCTTTTGGACGGGTATATCATTTGTCCGAGCCGGAACAAAAAGTCCTTAAGGAATATATCGAAGAAAACTTACAAAAAGGATTCATACGACACTCGAAATCACCGGCTGTAGCATATTCTGGAGTAAGGTGTCAAAACAGCATTGTACATGGCAGACAGTTGGTGTCGAACCCCCTCCCCCACCTCTATTTAGGCTTGGTTTCTTTATTTTCACATAAATGGCCTCCTTAACACCTTTCTTGAACCAGTCACATACAATGCTGTTTTGACACCTTATTCTGGGTAACACCTCTTAGCCACTATCCAATCACGCCCTTAAAACTTGGCTGTGGTATGCTAATTGGGATTTTCCAGGGTACATAATTGCCACAGATTCTTGTACAAGTCATTCTGAATTGAGAAAGCCAGTCGGATGACTAGCGAAACGTTTTCAAGAGCTAAACTTTAAGTCCAGTTGATCTAATTGAATACAACAGATATACCATGACCCGGATGAATGAGAACCTTCACAAGCATCTTTTGAGTTAAGATCACTCATGTCCCAGGCACAGAAACAAGCCCTTAAAACAACTAATAGTTCTAGAAGAGACGCCTCGATCTTCAAGGTTGATAACTTCGTCTGGTTATCCAAGACTTAAGATTCCCTCAACCAAGTAGGACCTCGCTTGCTCGGTCCGTTCCTTATCAAGAAGGCTATCAACCGGTTGCCTTTGAGTTGGACCTCCCTAAATCACTAAAGATACATCCAGTATTCCATGTTTCTTGCTTCAAGAGTATGTATCTAATTCATCTATGATTGTGTATTATCCTTAAGTGCAGGTACACGGCTGAGTCCTGACCTGAGGAATGGCTCTTCTGTGCTGAGCCATACATTGATGCAGTTGCTGTTTGGTCTCCCCCACATACAAATCAGAGCATTCTTCACTGCACTGCACTGCGTATATGATGTCGCTTTTTTTGGTTTCGGTATTGGGTCTTTCGGGTTTACCAATTGCTGTCTCAGTGTGTGTTCGGTTTAAGCAGACAGGGATACAGTATTTTTTGAAAATTCTTCTTAATTCTCGGAGACCCCTGCTACATATGGGATGACCATGTTCTTTCCTGTCTTGCTTTTCCCTCACTGTTGGTATTCGTGTTCTTTTCTTTCCTTCTACTTCTTTTGACAAAGGCCTAGTCTTGATATCCACAAGTTTAAGGGCTCCTATCTGCCATGTACAATGCTGTTTTAACACCTTACTCTGGGCGTTCCTATAACCCTCTTAGCCACTATCTAATCACACCTTAACACCTGGCTGTGATATGCTAATTGGGATTTTCCAGGGTACATAATTGCCACAGATTCTTGTACAAGTCATTCTGAATTGAGAAAGCAGTCGGATGACTAGCGAAACGTCTTCAATAACTAAACTTCAAGTCCAGTTGATCTAATTGAATACAACAGATATACCATGACCTGGATGAATGAGAACCTTCACAAGCACACACCTCTACACCACAAATTCAGCAATGGCAAGAAGACCTGGGGGAGCTAATATCCCTGGAAGACTGGGAGGATATATGGGAAAATGCTTCTAAAGCATCAATATGTACAGTGTACAACGAAAATATTTACAAACTCATCCTTCGCTGGTATTACACTCCTAATTTAATTTACCCCTCAGTTTCAGATAAATGTTGATGGAAATGTCCCATAGTCAAATCACACTGGGATATGGTTCAGGCTCCGGTAGGCCTCTATGTGATCACATCCTCACTGCAGGCAGGTATCACTCTTTTGGAAACGCAAACCCCCATCACAAAATGAGTTATTAGACAGAATTTGATCTATATACGAAATATGGAATGGCTCCCAGCCTCATTAAACAATTCAAAAAATTTAGACAGAAATGAGGACAGAGCCAAAGGGACATTACTAATTATCAGTGAAGTATGGATTTATCTTGAATAGATTATGAGGTCCTTACGGGAAGCCCTCGAGGGGGGGGGGTTGTTTGATTATGGTTACATTAATTCTTATTTTTCTAGTGCTACTATTTTGTGGGAACTATTTAAATACTTTAAAAGGAGCCTTAATGCTCGATTTGCAGCGTTAAGAGGTATAATAGACAGAATTGCCCCATCAGCTACTAAATACCATAGTAACACTCCTCCCCAAGATAGGGGGAAATTATAGTGAACTCAGAGGAAACCACCAGATGTATTATAGTATATTATTTGAGGTTGAATAAAGACATATGTCCATCCAGTCCAACCCATCTAGCAATATCCTCATTTCCTGCCTAACTGTTGATCCAGAGGAAGGGGAAAAAAACCACCAAATTCCTTCCTGACTCCAAGTGGCAATCGGAAATTTCCCTGGATCAACTCTACTTTATGTATCAATACCAGTAACTTGCAACATTCTTGTTTGCAGAAAATCATCCAGCTTTTTTTTTTAAACTGACCAATGAACCTGCCATAACACACACTCCACTGCTTTACCATTCTCACAGTGAAAAATCCTTACGAACTTGCAGCCTAAACATTTTTTCTTCAAGTCTTAAGGGATGGCCACATGTCCTCAGACATGCTCTATTGGTGAATAATGCCCCAGATGGCTCGTTAATGTATTTATACACAGTAATCAATGCAAGCTCCTTTTCTCCAGCGTACATCATTGTAACTATCCAGTCTTCTTCATATTCAAGCTCCCCCACATCCCCTATTAATTAGTTGCCCTTCTTGAACCCTTTCCATTTCAAAGATGTCCTTTTTGTACACAAGATTCCAAAATTGCACTGCATATCCAAATGAGGCCTTACCAATGCTTTGTAAAGAGGGAGAATAACATTTGCCTCCCTTGAGTCCATACCTCTCTTTATACAAGACAATACGATGCTGGGTCTGGCTGTTGCTGCCTATAATAATTATGTTTGTAGTCATTTGTAAAGATAAAACACAGAGATTTGTTTAGTTCAACTTTTTATTAAATGTATGCACCTGTTACTTCGGTGCTATTATATTAATAATAACAATAGTAATAAGAAACATGGTGCAACTGCCACTATTTTTTTTAATAATAAAATCACGTGCTTAATGCGCCTGATGTCCTTGTGCATGCGCCTCTCCATGCGTCTTTCCATGGCCTCACATGGCAATCTAATTCATCCAGCTGGCGCTTGCGTGCTGGTGGTGGTGGAGGTGAAGGGGAGACTGGAGGCCGCACTGTGGCTTGGTGGGGGTGCTGTTGGAGGTGACCCACCCTCCTCTGCATCACTGGCAGAATAGATTCCTCATCTGAAATTTAATATAAAAAAGTTAATTTTAATAATAAATCATAATAAAAAATATTAATAATAAAAATAATAATGCAAACATTGTGAATATTTTTCGTGGTACTTTAACTAACATTTACTAACATAACTAACAGTTACATTTACTAATACTAACACTAACAACAATAACTAACATTTAAAAAATGTTTCAGTCGTTTATGAAAAAAGAGCTTTAAAATTGTATTATATGTAAATATGTAAATATTTTTCGTGTGTACTTGTCCTTTAACTAACATCTACTAACATTAACTAACAGTTACATTAAAATTTACTAACACTAACTAACACTAACATATGCACTTTGAGTCCTTTAGGAGTAAAGCACTAAAGGCCCTGCAATCGTTTGTGGCAGTTTGCGAAGTGCTATAGCCAATCACAAGTGCTATAAAAGTAACAAGAAAAGTGCAGTAACTTCATATAGTGGTTAATAGACAGAGCTTGTCAGAAAGATCTGCCGCAGAACCGCCTGATTAGAGTGGTGCAAGGTGGTGTTTTATACAACTCAATCACAGTAAAATTTAATATATAATGTGATATTTGCCTTGGACATTCTGCTGGATGTCCTGGACGTAGTTCCGCGCTGTCGCTTGAGATCTTACCACCTCTCTTGGCGTTGAGAGGTGGTCAGATTATGCGAAACTGCGTCCGCAGTTTATTCTGCAGGTGGCGCATTATGCGCCGTTTGCGCTCCTTTATGTTGGGGGTGCCAATTGGCATCCCATCATACCCCCGCCGGGTGAGATATTCCACCAGCAGACGCTGCCATTGCATGGTGGCCATACTTCTGTTTAGGAAAAGTAATAGTGGAATGACTACACCCACTTCCAGGCTCGATTTTATATTCTGGTGTGCATTAGAAGTCAATGGGAGAGGGGATAAAATCGAATGCACAAAAATCGAATATGCGAGTAAAATATCTATATATATACCATATTGTGAGTAAATACAGAATAACGAATATGCGAGTAAAATGTCCATGCAACTACGAGTAAATACGAATATGCGAGTAAAATGTCCATTAAAACAATATGCGGTATTGAATCCATGAGTCAAAGGTCTATTATACCAATACGCGAGTAAATATTGAATTATCGAATCCGCGAGTCGTTCCATGGTATGTTCAAATGTTCGAACACGAGAACTCGAAAGTAGCACGCGTTGAGTAAAGTCCTGGATATTCCAATGTGTTCCCCAGACCATTTCCCAGGTCCCACAGCCATTTTCTTAAGTTACCATAGATATTTTGGATGTATTCATTCGAACTTTTCAACTATTTGCCTCCCATTGACTTTAATGGGTCCGTTTTCAAACTTTTTAAATAGTTTGTCCATCCCTAGTCTTAGTCAGGGAACAAAAAGGCAGTGACTAGACTTTAGCAAATAAGGCAAATAAGACAAATGGTAAAACATTTTTCTAGCCATTAACCTGGTTTAAAGGTTTTGCATTGAGATTTTTTAGCATTTAGAATTTTATCTAGAAACGAAAAATGTGGTATGTGTTACTTTTTTAATGCTTTATGCCTAGGGCCAAGATTAAGGCAACTGTATCTAATCAGACATTGCAAACCTGGACTAGGCCACTAAAACCTAAAAAGTTTGAAATTTCAATCAGTGGAATTTTAATAAGCAGAATCAAGAACCCAAAACCTGGTTCAGGTCTAGTCCAGCAGATCCCTAATAGACAGGGTTTTTTAGTTTAAATGCCTTGTATAATGTATTGTATATTTTTTTTTTACAAATCACCTCTTGGGTATACAGCGCTGTACATGATAAAATACAGAATATACAAATACAAATTTAGACGAGAATGCTAGAATTGGAATATTAGATGCAGGAGTTACATTTGGATAGTGTTTAGCTGCAGTTTTACTAGATAGTTAAGGTACAAAGGAGAGTGCTGACCATTTCGAAAATTTTCCAGATTTTAGAACTTTTCTTTTATTGAAAGATTGCTATAAAATGTACTGGTATTTGAATGGGTTCAATGAGTTCTTTCAGAAACAACGTAACATCTGTCCTGTGACCTTATACCTACTAGAACATAAGCCAAAAAGATTCCCTCATCCTTATATTGCCAAAAAAAAAAAAGAAAGCAGAGTTTACCCAGAAATAAACATTTTTAACTTATTATTCTGAGCAGATTTTCATTGTCATCATTGCATGTTTTAGATTTGGTTAATATCAATATGCTCTATTCTTGTTACCGACAGAGTTATGATTCTTATTACCCAATAATAAAAATGCAAGTGCCATGTTTACCCTTTGAAAACTTTTAAACTTAGACTAAGTACCACCCTAACTCCACTTTTGTAATACTTACCTTTCTCTCTGTCCTTGATGCGCTTTTCCAGATCTTCCAGATGGTAGCCATCAGCTAAGGCCATGACGTCATTATCAAAGGCTTGACTGATGGCTTCCCCCCAGAAGAGGTAACAATGTAACAAAAATAGTAACAAAGCAACAATGCTGACTAAGCCTGCTGCTTTATTGTTGTGAGACCTCAGTAGAGCTAACAAAGCCATAAAGAAGGTGGCAGAAAAGGACAAGACAAGTGAAGAATCTTGACTAAGGAGCGCTACATAGGTCTTCTCAAACAGTATTTCTGTTCTTGCATTTTTACAAAAATAGAAATATACTGAATATGTAACTTTGTTTTTCTTGTATAGCTGACTAAGTGCTTGGTTACATGGTTACAGGTTCAATCCCCTGGCTTAATAATAAAAATACAAAAGTTAATTGACCGAATTTACTTTTTTTGGGGGGGAGGGGAGAGCTTCTGTTTTTTCTTCAAAAAATGTGATTTGCAGGATCGATACCTTAGACTTACTATTTTTTACAGTTTTACTGAAACGTTTAAATTCTGCTTCTTATATACATGTAGCTAAGAAATAAACTGCAGAGATTACTTTTCTTTTTTGTATCAGAAGAGAAGAATATAATTGTTATATATGACCTTCTGTCAACTACTTGGCCTGATAACTTTATGACCAAGTCTGATCCTTAGAATTTAAATGAGCAGGACAAATACTGCTGTCAAGATTATTATTAATGGTCAGTCCACCCATTTTTAAAAAAATTTCTGTAGTGTAGGGCTCCTCTCCAACCCCCAACTGCTATAGCAGTTTGTAAAAAAACAAACCCGATCTGTACTTACACTGCCTCTTTCCCACGGCGTTACACATGGCCCTCTGCTTTCATGAACTGCAAGCAGGGGGCTGGACCGGTAGCCATGTCCCTGATTGGCTGAGAGGCAAAGTAAGTACAGTTCGCCTTAGTTTTTTTTAAATAATAGATAATAGATCGGTTGGGGTGGGAGAGGGAGCCCTACACTACAGAAAAAAGCATTTAACACTAGAGGGCAGAGGAAATCAAACAGGGATCGGAGGAAGGGAGGGAAAGGGGGGAGGCTGCACTAAGCAAGCCAGAAACCTCTCAGAGGACACCTCAGAGGTGGAACGTTTGGGCTTTGGGCAGACATTACAGGAGAACCATTTGGAGCAGAGAGGTAAGGTAAGGATTTTTACACACCACACAGTGGGGCCCGTAGTGGGGAGACTGTTGTTTGGGGGTGGACATGCCCTTTAATAAACTATAACCCTGTTGTGTACAGCGTGTTATAATGGGCAAATTTTGGTAAATAAGTTGCTTCTACCTCCTATTTAATACTGCCAAGAAACCGTGTGTTAAAAATGCTTCTTGTTCTCGGCTGTTTAGGGTTTTTCTGCTTACGCATGCACAATGTTGGATGGTCTGAGTGCATTTAGACTTTACTGTGCACTGTGTTGTACTGGCACACAGGCTTACAGGGCAATCTAGAAAATAAAGAATAGTCCTATGCACTCTTGTCCAACAGTGGGTGCAGACTCCTCTAATATTCCACCTTTTAAAGGACATTATCTGAAAAATGGGGCATGCTACCCCTGAAACGTATTTTATGATGTGTGTGGTTTGAATAAATATTTTGATTTGAGTGCGACCCTCACTGTACATTCTTGTTAACAGGGAATCCCCCGGTGGACCCACAGCCCATTCACCCAAGAAAACATTTAAATACAGAGCCAAAGGGACAGTAAGAAATACATGTTAATAAGCAAAATAAGTCAGGAGGAGTAAGATATCCAAATGGTGGTAATAGAGGTATGGAATGTTAGGTGGGCCTCTAAACTGGTCCTGGTGGGCCCCTGGTCTCAGTTCAATTTGATGGGGTTTATTTAATGAGTTGTAAGCAGTATTTTTAAACAAATCTAAATTTGTGTTTAAGGAATTAATCAAATAAACCCAAGTGACTGAAAAATGGAAATATTGATTAGAATGTACAATGCTGTTTTGACACCTTACTCTGGGCGTCTATAACATCTCTTAGCCACTATCCAATCACGCCCTAACACTTGGCTGTATATGCTAATTGGGATTTTCCAGGGTACATAATTGCCACAGATTCTTGTACAAGTCATTCTGAATTGAGAAAGCCAGTTGGATGACTAGCGAAACGTCTTCAAGAACTAAACTCAAGTCCAGTTGTATCTTTTAAAAATATATACATGGCCACACCCCTATCAAAAAAAAGGTCAGCCGTACAATAAACTAATCCAGTAAGGAGATGCACACTATTCTGTGTGAAAATGCATTTCAATCTTTTAGGGGAGATTCAGTAACATTTGTTACTAGGTAGAATCCATGCTGCCAGTGATATTGGGTGAGTGTAGGTTTTAGACACATTTACCAGGCTGCCCAAAGTCCAAAACTTTTTGCTCACCCCAACTGATGCAGAAAAGATTGTTTTTTAAAGGGGAAGTTCGATGCAAATACATATGCTTTTCAGAAAGAAAAGAACAGTATTTTTTAATCCCAATGACCTTAATCTGCCAATTAGCATGTTTTGTCTGTGTATAAAAAATGCAACGAAATACTGACTACCCCTAATAGAGACCGTTATGGTTTTGCCCTTGACCCAGTCCCTGGGTTGATTCAGTTGCTCAGTAGAGATCTGAGCATCTTTGACCCATCCAACAGCCAATCAGTAGAAATTACTGTTAGGAACATTCAAGGAGAGTGGTGCATCCTGGGAAGAAGAAGGACCGTTGAAACTGAAATGGCAGCTCACTAATGTCAACAGCAGGGAACAGCAAAGGGTATGAAATCAAATGATTTTTCAAAATGGGAGAGAATATGTAGAATAACTAAGAAGCATTACCCAAACTAACAATTTAACAAAATATGATAATTTCCACTGAACTGTCCCTTAAGTTCTCTGCTCCTGTCACTGCTTACCTGATACCTCTTTGCTGCAACAGCCACAAAGTGATTACAACATCATGGGATCCTCAGACATACTGCTAAATATACCATATATACTTCTTTTATATATCTTTCTAATGTAGTTTAGTTCGGTTTTAATTCTAGAATGGTAGGAATGTGGTTAGTATGGCCACTACTTTTGTTGATTTACAGATAACAAATCACCTCGGAGCTCTTAGAAAACTTATGATATTGTCATTTCAGGTGGAGTATATAATCATATCTAATATGCCAGCTGAGCTCCATCAAACAAAATACATTACCTAGTAAATCAAAATCTACTTTTTTGTTGTTAAAGGGTATGTCTACTCCCCCAAATACTTTAGTCTGCAGGCTTATTGCCCAAAAAGACCCGTCTCAGGCAATACTGGCACTGCTGAATGTCTAGCCCCCTCTGCCGCTTCCTTACACGGAAAAGGCAACGAAGCCAGGAAGAAGACAGTCGGTAGAACGAGGGGTGGTAAATACATTTAGGAGAACATGTCAAAGTTGCAAACTTAGAAAGGTAGAGGTTTGGGGGGCAATAAGGCTGTTTGGGGGGTAAACATGCCCTTTATACAACATTTTCTGCGTTTATGGCATTGTGTTACCATTGAGTTTTAATTTGTATAGCTCCATTCAACATCATCTACAGAGGATATAAACATAAAGGGAATGTGTGCAGAAAATGTTTAAATAATTACACATATAATTAAATAAAAGAAAGTTACCAAAGAAGGGAAAGGGCTGAGGAAATTCACATTAAACTGGAGGGAAGTGTGGACTGAAACGTTGCCACTGTTTTGCTTAGTTCTGATAGAATAAACTTTCAAATTACTTTAAGCTCATCGTCTGGACCTCCCTCATCATTTCTGGCTTCATATGTTATATTGGAGGGCTAAAGGCAGTGAGCCTATACTGGGAACTCAGGGCGGGGGACACAGTTGGTACAACTTTTATGACAGGGTAATTTAGCTTCTTTTCAAGTCCCTTTGTATTTAATCAAACGGTTTATGTTTTAATTATCCCTGATTTTTAATAGACTCCAATGAAAATTATATCCAATTTCCGAAGAAATTAAAAAAATTCCTTGTGGATTTACAAAATAATTTTACATTCTCTTAAAAATATAAACAGGGACAACTCAAGACATCAGTGCCACCAACTACAGTATTAGGAAACAAACACACCCTTATCCAACCATAACCAGAATGCTGTAATTCTAAAGAGGCAGTGGATAAGATTATGTAATATTATGTATTAGTCCCGATTAACCAGCTATACTTTATTCTTCCTTTTTGCTACTAGCGGTTCTTGGATTGGGATACTTTTTCACCCTCTTTATAAGGGAATATTGATTAAAATCATAGAATAGTGTAGAATAGTGTTTTATTAGTATGAGATGGAAAAACAAGCTATTCCCAGCATTGTATAACTGTACACAGCTTTCCTTTGACACTAAGCGCATTATGTGCGCACGTGACAGGCAAAGTTTGGCCCAATGACTCACTGACATGGTGACATACTAACCTAGAATGCATGGATGTCCACGGCTGCCACAGCTAAATCCTAATCCGCCTTATTAACACAAACCAATCAAAGGCAGAGCAATTAGTAAACATTCTTAAGGGCCAAGAGAAAATCAGTTTCACAGTTTATAGAAGGGGAAATAAGCTCTTAGTTTCTTAGTTTTGAGTAAAGAATATCCACAGCTTCATGGCAAGCAGCACAGATGATTTATTCTTTCTTTACTTATTTCTAAATAGTGAAATACTTAAAGTGGAACTGTGGTAAAAAGGACTTTCAAATAAAAGGTTTTCAGCAATCCCTCAATAAACTTTGGCATGAAGAAAGAAGATCTGGATCTCCAAAGATGAAGAAAAAATGCTCCTTAATTCAACTGGTGTTACTGCCAGCTACACTCCATCCTCTCCCTGCAGTGAGGCATGCGCCTTCTCTTTCCATAATCAAGACAAACGGAACACTGCACTGCGGAGATGGATGGGGACATCAGCGGAGGAAGGAGCGTCAGTTTCTTCTAACTTCGGGGGTGCAGATCTTTTCCTTGCACAGTGCTCATCAAGGGATAGCTGAAAGGTAAGACAAGTTCTTTTACTAACAATTATACCCAGGGTTATGACCCGATTCCTCACTGGCATGTTAAACCTCCTTTCTGCTGGAAAAAGCAGGAGAGAAGGTGGAATCGGGTTTATAAGTCCTTTTAGGTGCATCTTTGGAATAGGTAAGTTAATTAAAAGTGGTATGGCGGAATGCTTAACCTGTATATTAAATATCAATTTGTGGGTATACTGCACTTTAATAAACAGCTGTGATAATACTACTTTTAATCACTGTTCCTAATATAGATAATTAGAGAGGTATATAAAAATGTATATGGGGGACCCAAATTAAAAAGTATCTTGTATATCACTGAGAGTTTTGCTCTACTATCTATGGTTGTGACATCAATGCACATACACCTATGTGTAGGTCGAGTGCCTTTGGATGGTTGGTCACTGTCGCTTTAAAGAAAGAGAATGGCCCCACTTCACACTGAAACCTTCAATGCAAATTAATCCTGGCAATTCAGTAAGAGAACACCATCCATATGTGTAAATGTTTTGTTGCTTGTAATTTTGGAAACACTGCACAAAGCAAAGTACTTTCTTGTATCATAACTAATAGTTGGAGCAGAAAGAAAGCAGTCTATATGGTCATATCATGGGTAAAGCCCCTTAGTAGGATTAACTTGTTATTTAATGTCACTGGGTCAGTAGCTAACTAAAGGCATTCTTTTGAGGCCATTTCCAGTCACTAGTTCATCCTGTCTGTCCTGGGGTCATTCTATCCGTGAGTTTATTACAGAATACCGTGACCGGAAAAAACGAACAGCTGTGGCTGAACAGAAACATTGCCAGTTATTTATTTCTAAAGCTTCTACTTATTTAAGGAAAAATAGGTTAATGTGCTGAAAACCGTTCTAAATGAATTGGATAAACTGTAGCTGTATTCCTGAGCGGGCTAGATCTGAGACTCCCAGAATATTACCTGGGGAAATCAAGGCTGAGGTATCATAATCAAACTCATCCTCCAGCATTCGGAAATAAAATTAGCTTTTAATAGATTGCTGTGACATAAGGAAAAGAACAAATCTGCATACTTGGTATAAATACATGAAAAGTTTATTTAAGGCATCTGGCTGGATGTTACTTTTGTATTGCTTTTTACACACACTGAGACACACACAAAGGCACACATAGGTTTATTTGGAAGGCAGATTTGTTGTTAAAAAGATATTGCAAGAATTTGCAGTCAAGGGGCCGTATAGTGTACCTAGTTTTTTAGTTCACATACACACTGGAGACAACAGCATCATGGAGATAGAACAGTGTACACTAAAATGCAATTTTTTAACTATATATAAAAGGAAAACTAAATGCTAATAATAAAAGTACTTAGTTGGTCCTTACTTTAAAGGGCATGCTCCCACCCCCATGTACAACCAGGAAACCTCCCAACAACAAAAAATCTGAAGTTTGCATTCCTTATGTTTTCCAGGTAGTCTTCTTGAACCTCAATGGCTCCTGTCCCGTCTCTCTGTGTGCTTTACATGCTTGTTACAAGCTCGCACAGCTGCAGTGGAGCTCTGAGCCTCTTTGGCTGAGCTTAACCAAAGTCTCTTTAGGATGATGCTAACCACAAGTTTATAAGGTTAGTGAAGCACAATATTTTTGTAAGTTGTAATTTAAGTGTCTATTGGAGAAAATCAACAAAGACGTTTTAGTTGGTTAGTTGTGTCTCATTAGAGTACTTTTCAATTTATAAAGTTGATTTTCAGTATAGTGTCCTTTAGGTTGTTTAGTTATTTAGTTTCTCTCTGTAAGCAGAGGTTCTGCAGCATTTTAACTTAATTGAAGTGACTAGAATCTATTCAAGCGTATTCATATTTTAGAACACAAAGGGTCTTATGCAAACTTACACTCTATGGGTGCTGGCTGCAAGGGATTTCCCACTTCCAAGGGAATATAACAGTAACAGCAAACAAGGATGTACTGTAGTAGCACTCCAAATGATACGAAGGTGATTACCATAATAAACAACATCAATGATATACACATTTCGGGGCAATGTGTTCCCTTCTTCAGGTGATTAGGATGGGGGCACGTTCCCAAAACGTGTGTATATGTTGGTTTATTAAATCACCTTCTTGCCATTTGGAGTGTGACTACATCCTTGTTTGCTGTTATTCATATTTTAGCTTTAATTCTGCTTTTAAAAAAAAAACCTGTCAAGTAACTACAGGAAGAATCAGATTACACACTTACTATGATGTAGTCTTGTTGTAATCTGATAGTTGGCTCAAATTGCAGGGCCCCATAACCATACCCCAAATAACTCCTGACCTGACAACCGTTCCAAATCGGTGGTATAAGTCTGACAAAGGTGAGTTTCAACAAAATGTCACATAGTGTTATAACCTGCTAATAAAAATTAATTCAAGACTGTGTGTACAGTGAGGTTTTTGCTTGCCACAATGCTGTAGCACAGAGGGGCTATGTCTCTTGTTACAGATGTGAGTATGAAGTATCTTTTCTGTTCTATTCCATGTAATTTAGTGCAAGTGGGGTTAAATAATGGCCCCTTTGCATGGGAAAAATGGCTAAAAATTAAAACATAAATAGCGGTTTGGGGTAAGTTAACAGAACATAAAAAATCAAGATCATTGCCCAACCACCCCTTTAAAAAAAAAAAAAAAGTAAAAGCCTAATACACCCAAATTTTTAGATCTGTTGTATTTCCTCTTTTATTGGGCTAACAGCCAGATGGGTTGTCAGAAATGTGCACTTCTATGTCAAAAGGAACAAACTCAAGAAAAAAAATTAGTGTTACTGATTTTCTTGACAATTGATTATTCAGTATTTTACCTACAGCTATAAGCAACAAGATTTTTGCTTAAAAATAAAAAACAAACAAAACGTGCACGCATTCAATGTTAGCCAATGTTAATCTTCTTAGGAAAAGAATAGAATCCAGTCAGTCTTGATCATGAGTACAGTGTGACTGACATGTATTAATCTTATCTAGCACTAGAACATTTAACCTGAAATAAACACAGGCTTGTTGTGGCAAAGGTAAATCATCAAAATAAAGAAGTTATAAAATAAAATTAGTGCCATTAAGCAAAGCTTGAAAGTCCTTGTCAAATAAACTGTGAAACGCCCTGGTGCATGTAAAATTTAAAGGGAGGTCCACCGCACAAAGTTAAATTCTTATATACCCTGCAAAGTTATAATTCTTATTAGCACTGGGACAAAACACCATCTACCCCCACTCGAAGCTAAGACAACAAATGTCCAAAATAGATAGGGAGAAGCCAAAATCCACATGCTAAGCTGTGCCAACTGTGTTTATTTTACACGGTGTAAAATAAACACAGTTGGCACAGCTTATCGTGATGTTATTTTGCTTCTCCTTATCTATTTATTGTATTGGAGATCAGTGGAAACTCTTAGTGATGGAGGATGAGGCCGGGAATATTGATACAACCAGTGTGTAACCTCAAACTAGGACCTCAATACTACCTTTGTCCACAATGTTCCTGCACAGGATATCCAGCCCTAACTCCATCAGTCCTTCTTCTTTCTCTGGTCCTTCTTGGTAGGAGCTGTCAGTAACAATGATGTCACATCGAAGGACATTCCTTGTTTCCAAACTGGGAGCCCCGCCGCGTATATCGGATAGGGGCGTCTGACCGTGGGGGGAGGACGCACCTTTTTCCAGGAAGCCTCGGGTCCCCCCTGCTGGTTCTGGCTTCTCGCGAGATGGACGCGGTGCGGCGTGACGTCATTAGCTGCGCCGCGTCCATATAGGTGGAGCCACGAGGTCACCGCGCCATTTTCACTAGCGCCGGTGACCGGATAGGAGCTCGTCCCTCAATCCCTCCCCTTTTTATTGTATGTTACTGTTTTTAAAGTTGTTGGAGTCACCGGCTGGCGGGTACACCTGCTGGATATGGATGGAGCCGTTACATGCCCTCTGGCAAGACAGAGGTTGGCATTCAAAGATGAGTTCTACGGCTATGATGGTTAACAACAAGGATGGTTATGGCAAGCAAAGGGTGTACAGTGGTGAAAATATGCAAAAGGGGCATTTATGCAAAATATGCAAATGTATGCAAATTATGCAATTATGTTAATTTAATAAATTAGCCGTGGCCAATTGTTTACCCAAAAGTCTTGTATGTGTCTTATTTAAGGTAAAAGGAGTAATTGTGTCATGGGATAATGTGTATGGCTGTATGGGTTCTTCATTTTCCCCCCGCGGTCTGTCTCCTCTGTGTCTGCTTGAGTTTGTAAATAGCTTGTAACACCATTAGAGGGGTGTTAACCTTCAGAAAGGGACCATCGAACATCAAACTAGATATTCCTGTTCAAGAATGTTGGGGACAAAGCTAAGCTAAGTCTTAGGATTTGGGGGATAAGTAATCAGCACTTATTAGGACAGTGACACATCTAAATGCAATCAAGAGGCAGGTAACAGCGCTGATTAGACGGTGATACAGCTGAGCGCCATCAAGAGATTCAGTGTTAATTAAGCCTGTGACACATGCCCATTAAAGTCTATATGCAAAAAATGTCTGTAAATTTGCACAGATTCCTATGTAAGAGGATTAACATTTCTTAATTGTCCTTCATGTTTGTACCAAATATTTTTAATTTCTTTCAAGCCAAATGAATAAATTTGGCTTACATCCAACTAATAAAATCTATATTCTTGTAAAAAAAATTGCTGAGACAGATAGTGTCAATGGAGATGGGGAGGGGGGCTGACTAAATGTCATATCTATAGGGGTTTATTGGGGAGCAAGGGTGCACAGGATTTAGTGTCTGAAATAGTTAGTCAATCAATAAACAAACATATCCAAAAAAAATCAATATCAAAACTTGATGGAAAGACTACTTATGTTAAGGAATAAATTTTGATAGCTAAGTTGTCTTTATACTCACTTTTTTTTTATTAATCTTCTTAGGAAAATAATAGAATCCAGAACTTTTTTAGCCGTTACAGCAAAAAACTGTGCACAGCAGAAAAGTTATGATAGTAAGGCACTGATTGACATGAAACTGGCAGGAACAACTGTGATTGGCAAACTAACTATTTAGCTCAAACAAGGGAAGAAGGAATAATCAATTCTACCCTTCTGGAATTACATATTATGCACTAGGAACCCTGCTGCGATTTTGCTGAATTTTATCACCTGTCCACGATTTGCAATTCACAATTATATTTCAATTATAATGTAAATCGCTGGAAGTAGGCAACACTGTGTGATTGGGATCTGCTGCAATCACCATTGTTGGGGGTACTTCAGGAGTTTTTCTTGGTTTTTATCTACTGATGCATCATGGACATGCTTTCTGGGTTACATTCTCAGTTGTTCCTGCTGGTATTGGGTCAAGTTGTTTAGCTCTGAGAATGGTTGTTTGCCTACAGATGATTATATTGAACTTATAATGAACTTTACAGTTTGAATTTCAGTTAGAAGTCACAGAGAAGGACATGGAACTCCAAAGGTGACTTTAAATACACATAATATATATTATCTATTATAATTAGTTAATGCCACAGGGATCTTGTTCTGTGTCTGGCTGGGGAACTGTTAAGCCTGGTCATGGGTAGGGGGTAGGATCCAGCTAAAAAAGCTCCAATCTGGACCAAACAGGAAACCAACTAGCAGAAATGCAGGTAGAAGGAATTGAATAAATGTTTAATGGGTAACTGTGGTCTCGAATTCTTACAAACTAGTAAGATTTATATAAAAAGCCTTCCATCATACCTTCAAAATAAAACCTAAATCACATCTCTAGATAGAATCTATGAGATGCTATTGCTGGAAGGTTCAGCAATGTTACTTCCTGTTTTCAGCCATGTGACTAGCTTGTAGTCATGTGACCAGCCCTGTCTACATTAATAGGCTCCCTTCTCAACTGTCAATTTTCTCCTCAGGTAATTCCTGATTTTCCAGCAATAAGTCTTAAACTGAGCATGCTTCTCCCCCGGGCAGATGGGGGGGCAGAGGTCAGGTGATGTCACTTAACCTACTGGAAGCAGGAAGTTTGAACATTAATGTAATTTCTCACAGGCTCCAGCCAGGATGTGATTGTCAGCTCATTTTAAAGGATACTGCGGCTTTCATTTACCCTAACTGTTTGAGACCACAGTTGCCCTTTAAGTTTGCAATATATAAGATTGCCTCTAACTTCTATTTCTACTGGAGTAAATGCTGTGGGTATTAAATGGGGGATACATAATATAGCCAAACATAGCCCGTATTTAAACTGGATGTTCCCATGTGTGATGGGGTATTAGGGGATATGCTGGACCATTAAAATGTGATGTGGTTGATCAAAATTTTATGTTTCAGCCTCTCAGTAGAGAAATATGACCTTTAGTAGTAGAACCCATCTCTGGCCAGCTTAGGCAAACACAATTCAGGCAGGGCATCTGTGTCCTTTGTTATGGAATATGCTGCTTTAGGTGATTTAAAAGCACAGATAAGAAGTATCATGTATTGGTTTAACTTGAAAGAGCTGTGTAAGTGTATATGGGTTATAGGCTATGAAATATTTGATGGAAAGAACTATTAATTTGAAGCAATCTGTTTTCTGCTATTTTTGCACATCTTATGCTGCCTGCATACCTCAGGAGTATACAGTGCTGCATAATAGAAATAATGTCCATAGGTAAGCAATACTAAAAGGTTTTATATTGTTTTATATATTCTTGCCCAAAAACAAAATGGATTCTAGGTAGGAAAAAGGCTTCGTTTAAAATTGTGGAATATTGGATTTACCAAATATTAAATGCATACTTTCAGGGAGATGTAATAAAAGTTAAAAAATGGTGCTAATTTTGCCCAACCAATCAGATGTAGCTTTCAAAGGCAATAACATCTGATGGTTGGGGCAAATATAGCACAATTTTTAACGATAAGAACTTTTATTATTTGTGTGGATATGGCTTTTTGGTAAAGATGAGTACCGGTTTCAAAAAAACCTGGTTTTTGTGGAACTGATGGTTTGGTAATCTGTGAATGTTTGGCAAAAAAACTGGTAAAACCCCAAAAAATCTGGTTAAAACACAAAAAATGCAACAAAAGGCAGAAAGGTTGCAAAAAGGCCAAATTTCCCCTATTTATAAATAGTGTTAAATAAAAAATGAAAAAAAATTGCTCTGAAATGTTACCTTCTCTGCTTTATAAAATTGCCTCTAAATTCAAACATAACATTAGTGTTTTTCTAAAGAGCCCCCTTTAATGTTGGCAAATTTTTGCTTGCAGCCCTGGTCTGGTAATGGCAGCCGCTAGAGAGCGATTTCTCTTTCATGCCGATACCTGACAATGCCAATGAACAAGGCGAAGTGTCAGTGCAATCACTAATACTAACCACATTACCGCAGCGTATGCCTGCAAAGTTAAAAAGAGCGGTTTTATAAATATGGTGAAAATAGCGCTCTTGCTATGCGATGTTCTGCAATAGTGACAAAATAGCGATCCTTTATAAAAATAAAAAATTGAGTTGATTTAAACATATCTTAAATAGCAAGAAAAGATAACAAGGGTTATTCAATAAAATTTCTTATCATTTAAAATGGTGCTAATTTTGCCCCAACCAATCAGATGTAAGCTTTTAAATGTTAAATAAGATCTGATGGTTGGTGCAAAATTAGCACCATTTTAAATGATAAGAACTTTATTGAATCTCCCTGTAAATGTTTAGAGATATGAGATTTTGAACTAGGATATATATACCAGGGCCATATGTTTATATTTAATTAATGAATCTTTATTATTAGTCATTAAATAAATAATAGAGAATTCTTTTTTCATACAATGGAGTATCGAGTAGAAATTGTCTGGAAAGAGACTTGATAATATTTATTCTTTGATACAAAGTCAGTATCGAGGAAGTCCGTAAAAGGCAATTTTATTCAGATAAGACTTTGTTCCTCAATTCTAATAATGGGATATGTTTCCTTGATGGAACAACTGTCAATGTAAATATAGTAGTTGGGGTCTAAATACAGTACAAGTTAAGTCTCCTACTATAATTGAATGTTTTCCTGGAAGGATTTTAGCTTTTGTGATAATGAAGGTTTTTCTGAACCAACTAACTTTGCACAAATACATGTATAGTTATTAGCTTTTATAATCTTCTATAATATATAGATACAAATCTACAATAATAATAATATAATAGGAATTTGAGATGTTGGCTACCGTGAAGAAATTATGGATAGTTGGAACATATATTGCTCCAGAGTTTTGGGAAAAAGCTCAGTATAGTGGGAGGCTGTGGGGAAGGTTGCTGCAGGGTAAGCATTAATTAATAGAATACACCAACAGTCGGATCCATTTCTAATGTGCTTGATTGCTGTTCTCTTGGAATATCAGAATTATTAAAGAGAAATAAATCCATTTCTTTCTGCTAAATGGAGATGTAGACGGAATTAAACTGGTGTTCAGATCTGTTTGCAATTCTCCATTTATGTAAATCTTCATTAAAACTCAATGTCTCAAGGGAATACATCAAAGCTAGTCACTTGTATTTTAAAGAGCTTTCCTTTAAAGGCATGTCAACCCCCGACAACTAAAAATTGAACCACTAGTGGCCGCACTGTATAGCGATAAAAAAAATCTTTACCATACATCTCTGTACGTTTGGTTCTCTGCAGCGCTTGTCTAAAGTCCAGGAAAATGAAAGAGTAGGAGTGTCTTCCGTCAAAGGTCTTACCTATGCTCTAGTCCAGGAGGTACTGTGACATAAGCAGAAGAGCACCCCCCCCCTCTGGTCCCTCTTTGCTTGCCTTATCTATAACAACTTTAAATATATTGTAGGGCACCCTAGCACCACCCAAACTGGCAAGTTTGTTTGTGAAAAAAGCAGCAGAACTCTATTACATTACTTCATTCCCCAGGCGCTCTGCATTGCCGGCAGCGCTGTGTTGGCTGCCTCTCAGCCAATCACAGAAGTGGCTGCCGGTCCGGCCCCTGCAAATTCCGGCAAGCAGGGGCCGGGGTGGAGTCCCAGGAGAACAAAGTATGTAAGTAGAGCTCTGCTCTTTTTTATAAAATAAACCTGGCGATGGAAGAGGACAAGAAATGCCCTACAATATATTACATTTTTTCAGGTGGACATGCCTTTCAACAGTATGTTAGTTATATGTTTTAAATGTATAATGCCAATTGTATTGAATTTGATAAATGGCAGATGTTAAAAGGTAAACATTTAACATAGATGTGTTTTGTACTCAGTAGAACACGATTGAATAGCATTTCTAAATAGGACATACAGCACATATGTTTACATGTTATATCTATTTTTTTGTGCAAGCTGATAAACAAAGAATGTGAAGTTTGGTCTTGGATCATCAAGAATTGGGACTGAAAAAATAATGATGGATGTTTTTTAAGGTATACTGTATCTTATTTTAAATGATGTATAAGAGTTGCGTATATTTAGAATCATTACATGTCCCATTCACTGTTTATAATTTAGATAATAACTGAGATATTATTATTGGTAAAATTCTTGTATATACCATTTATTTCAATAATATAGGTAATATTGTCACAATCCAGAAAATATGTCATGGTAGCATTTACCATAACAATGTGCCAATTATGGGGGCGTATTTGTAAAGGTGCAGTACCGCTATGTAGTAATACTGGCCTTCAATGATCAGCAATTGTATGACCAGGATGGTACATTACACACCGCGATCGTAATATAAGTAAGATCACAACCCATTACAATATGTAATGTACAGTTATGATCATCCAGACAATACCACAGTGATACTCTACTACCATACTTCTAGGATAACCCGCAGTATACAGGGTATATGGCCCATGTGGCCAAAGCATGAAATGTATGTTGGTTTATCCATTAATAATTATTCGATTTAAAAGTAAAATGATCTTTTATTTACAGACCATAAATTGGGATCTTATGAAGAAAAATGAAGTCGGCCCTCTCTTATTGAATCCTCCATTAACTCTATTTAACTCTAACTCTATTAAATGGAGCATACCAGTAAAATCCGTACACACTCTACAACTCTGATCTTGAGATTAAAGGGTCCATTGGAAAATGAAAGATTGTGGGATGTATTTCTTTTGGTGAGAATGGGAAGTAAGAAAGGACATTTTAACTCCTGGTCTTAGGTAGGTACAACACTTACATTCTTCCTCCTGACTGACCGTTCGAGACTTCGACCGGTCGGCCAGGAGGAGGAAGACTGTCGGTCGCAGCAAAAGTGGCGCCTGCCGAAAGTTTACCGCGACACCGATCGTGTGATCCATAAAGGAACGCACAATCGGACGTGGTTTTCACCATGTCCGATCGTCCAATTTGGACGAACGGTTGGTTGGACGAAAATGCGGTTGTATTTCAATGCACAATGCAATATTTCGTCGAGTCGACCGATAGTTCAGTGTATTGGTCGATTGACTGAAAAATTGCTTTGCGTATACCAGCTTTAACTTAAAAATTTAGTGCAGCAAGTACGAATTATATATGGCTTGGAGTGTAATGTGGTTGACTGCGCATTCTACTTACAGTCGCACAACACCATATTTATATTTACTTATATGGGAATGTGAATTTTGGAATTCATGTAAGTGTGTGTGTGTGGGGAGTCAATATGTGGACAGTGTTTATTAATATTGTTGTGTCTGTGCCTTTGGAGGGGGGAGCTGTAGCGAACACTCCTAGTGAGACAGTGTGGAAGTGTCTACCTCCTAGCGAATGCTTAAATATTCAAACAAAACGTTTTTTTTAAGGAAGTTTATTGTTCCTTTAATACATATATCATTACCAAGATTTTACATACAGGGTGGTAAAGTTGGGATTTTGACCAATCATCAAAAAGTTGTTTTTTTTAACCCCCAACCTGGAACAGGTAAACAACACTACTGACATACCCCTTCATTACTGTGCAGCCATACTTAAAGGGATACACTAAAGAAAAAAATTTTTTTTTCATAAATTATCAAAAAGTTTGTTTTTTTAACCCTCAACCTGACCAAGGTACACCACAAACTACGACCTACCTTCCACTTCCGTGGCAAGCTATACTTAAGGGGTAACTAAGCCAAAACAAATTTTGACAATAGACCCCAAAAAGTTAGTTTTTTTCCCCCAACCTGACACGGGTACACACCCTATGACTAACCCCTCCATTACTGTTGCAGCCAGTAACTAAGTGGCAAGTCCAGCCTAAAATGAAAACTTACATACAGGTAAATCACCCCAACAACCTAACAAGGTAATGTTTGAAATCTGAAATATATAGTCTAACCTGATATCCTGCATAATGTCTCTGGTGTCCCTGTTTTGCTCTGGTTTCTTCCAGTTAGCAACTGCGTTATGGATTGACAGTTGACATCACAGCCAATGACTGAATGTTAATCCCCTTATCTGCCTCTTCTGAGCATGCCCAGCTCAGTACAGGGCCCAGTACAGGTTTCTAAATTGCTCAGTTCCATGAGGCATTCAGAAGCATAGCAGACAGACAGTAATGAATTCATAGGGGAAAAATATAGTTGTTGATATCAACATATTTTAAAGAGGCCATTCTTTCTAAAAGATGTTCTTTGAAGGTGGAGGGTTGTCCTTTAAAAGGTAACTATAGTCAAAAAACAAATTTTGACCAATAACCAAAAAAGTTTAGTTTTTTTAACCCCCAACCTGCCATGAGTACACACCAACAGAAATACCCATTCATCTGTGAAGCTATATTTATAGGGAAAGTAAAAAACAACAATGTCCTCATCATTGCCATTATAGAGTTTTAAAATCGCAGCACAAACACACACATTCCCTTCCAAATCAGCCTTTTTCAAGCCAATTCAAAGTTTATACTTAAACAATCCCTCTCTAGTTATTATTATTCTTTTAAAAATTTAGTAGTGTGGCTTTACTGTTGTGTTATATTATATTTGATGTATGCTATTCTTAAAGGGTATCTCCACCCCTAACATAACACTTTTCTATGTGTTAGGCACCCATTTCACACCACCCCCTGCCAATTTACTTTTCTAAAAAAATAATCCCCAGGAAAGACCTTTGCTTCCATTTGCTCTGTTCGGGGCCTCTGCTAGCCATAAACAGCAGAGACACCTGTTTAATTGGAATTACTTTTACTGTTTTTTTCTTTGAAAAATTGCCCATAACCAGGATTGTCCCGACTGCAGGGACAAAATCCCAAGTACCATAGTCAGAACTTAAAATACCACACAAGGTCTGACAACCCTGCCTCCCGCTTGGTTAAATTTGTCATGGTTTGCCCATAACACATACAGCAGCAAAACGATACATCACAAAGGAATAGGTAAGAGTCACAATGCCCCAAAAGAAATAGCAGTGCTGCTCTCATTCATTTAATGGAAGTGGCAACACAGTGGGATACACAGATATAAATCTGTGTATCCACCTGTGTTGCATCAGGGGAATGTAGCTCTCATAAGGGAATCAGAGAAACCAGTTAGAGAATGCTGGCATTTGAGACTATTTTACATTTCTAAAGAGAAAGTTCTATTAATATTAGTATTTAATAACCTTTTATATTATATAGATTTTTTCCCTAAAAACTACAATGGGGGAGATTCAATATGGCCCTTTTCCGTCTAAAACACGTTTAACCCGAAAAAAAATTGGGTTAACGTGGGTTTTTGGACGGATTTAGAGCACAGGCCATTTCCAAATATTTTTGGAATAGCGCGTGCTAACTATCCAAAAACCGTAGCATTAAGTTTGCGCTACTTTGTAGCATGAAACTTAACTACGGTTTGTGGAGTGTAATGTCCCGCTCCTTACCAAGCCGATCCGCGATGCAATAACTGTGCAATAATCTCGTTTACGTCAGTTATTGTATCGCGGGATTGGGCCTAAGGTAAGTAACGGGAGTAGCGATTTTGAATCTCGCCGAAGTATTTAGATATCAGTACCTGCCTGTGGTCAGTATATCTTGAAGGAAATGTTTATTGCTAGCGCCCCCTAGAGCAAAAATAACAAATGCAAAAAGTATTTCATTGTCTCAAAAGATTCTCAATATCCCAGACTGTTTTTGCGATTCCTGTTTTACCCAAAATTTAAAAAATATATAAATATTGTTTTAGAAAGTAAAGTAATAAATATGCAAAAAGTAAAAAACATTCTCAGTTAGTGAATGCACCATATTATTCACATAAAATGGATTTTGTTTTTAATTAGTAATAAATATTTAGTGTTCCTGGTTAGGATGATCTACAATGTTTTTATTTTCAGAATAGTATTCTCAATGCAATGGCTACGTGTTCTGCAAGTGGCTACGTGTTCAAGTCTTGGATCTACCCCACACCTAGTAATTATAAGTAGACAAGAAATATTAATAGAAATGGTCATATACTGTAGCTGATTGGCCACCAAGATTTCCACTGTTGGATTCTATCACTGTATAGGGCACCCAAGGGAAGTTTGCGTGGTTTTGCATTACAGAAGACTCTAAAAAGGATGTCTTTGTGTTGGCTGGGTACACATGGACAAATTTTTAATCCTGACCAACTTGCCTCCACCAGAGTGGACGGCCGGAGTGGATCACTGTCATTTGAACCGATTGTTCGGTCTATAGGACACCCAAAGGATCGTCAGTGATTTACCACCATGATGCCTATTTGTCTGATCGGGTTGAATAGGTAGTGACATCGGTCACTGGCAGCCACAAAAACACAGGCAGACTTTTCATCCCAAACACTGTTGTATGTACCTAGCATTTGTAGAACACATTTTATGTGGTCCAGAGCAGACACATTATCAGAAACTACCATGGGAATACTATAAAAGATGATAAAATTTATGACTTAGCAGGGGAAATTTCTAATAAGCCTAAATCTCATCAATATGCATGTCAATATTGCCCAATAAGAGGGAGACTTATGAGAAATAGCCCTCTCCCCCTCTCCAAACAAATTCGTTCTCTGAACCCCTTGGTACATCACACTTTGATGTCATGACATGTGGTCTTTGTGACCTGAATAAAAACAGACTGAACAAGGGATCAGGTACAAAGAGGATGCAAGAATAAATGAATGGGACAGTTCATTTAAACGTAGCTTGAACATTTTGATGAATAACTTGTAATTAACAATGGTTCTGGAAGTGTTTGTAAAACAGAAACTTGGTTAAAAGGCATGTCCACCCCCAAAACTAAGATTTAACCCCATATGGCCCCATCTGTAGTTTCAATTAAACATACCTTACATCCCTGCTCCTTATGGTTCTCTTGCTATTTAAAGTCCAGGAAAGTGTAGAGTAGAAGCTGTCAGTAACTATTGGTGCCTGTTTTCTCTCAACCTCAACAAGTGACAATAATGTGCAGAGGGGAGCCCTCCCCTGCCCCCCCCCCCCCCCCCCCCACCCCACCAACCATCCAGATCATCCACTGCAGCCATGGCACCTAGCCGTGAATCCCTTCAAGTAACCCCTGCCACCCCCCACCGCCGTAATATTTACTTTAAAAAAATCCTTAGATTGTTACTTACAGGGCCTTCTCTCCCCGCCTGCGTCTCCAATGACGTCAGCCGCGTCTGTTGATTGGACACAACCTCAAAAACTCACCTTTCAGGCAAGGTTACAATCTGACTGGACACTTCTACCCTCATTACTGACCCATCAAAGACCCGCTAGTATACTCTCTGACAACTTAGTTACCAGCTGCAGATCTGCTTCACCATATATATATCCCCATCTCCTCTAGACTGTGAGCTTCAGGCAGGGCCCTCTTCCTATGTACCAAGTAATGCACTGTAAATTACCACATGTGAAAACTCGTAGGGCGGAGAGAAAAGTACAGGCCACAGGAACTCTTGAACTGATTGAATTTAGATCGATCCCCAGAGAACCTATCGGGAAGAGGCACTTTGGGCTCTGAAACATATTGTAAAGTACTGGTAGTTCCAGGGGACATCGCCTTTATCCTGGCGTCTAATTGACAATATCCTTGTCTAGCCTCTTGAAGGGCTACCCGAAGTTCGGATACTTGCCAATATAAATCTTCAGCTGGACTGACGTCTCCAGTGGGATTCATCTGGCTGCCGGTTACTGTTATGAATCTTCAGGCGACAGCCCCTGTGGAACTCCCTCAGGCCGCAAAGTCTAAGTGCCTGCCGGTCTTCAACAGAGCCTCTAATGGTGAGGATGTTACGCAGCAAAACAGACACCAGGTCGCGACACCAAGAGAAGAACCACAGAAGCCTATCCCACAATATGGAGGAAGCAGGTAAGACTCAGGCAAATAAACACAAGTAGGCATGAGATGGGGTATTGTCAATCAAGGATGTAACTGGAAGTAGAAGCAGGCCGGGAGTAATGGAGACCAATAATGTACTGAAAGCAGGAGCAGGCAGGTGGTAATGGAGACCAATAATACACTGAAAGCAGGAGCAGGCAGGTGGTAATGGAGACCAATAATACACTGAAAGCAGGAGCAGGCAGGTGGGAATGGAGACTAATCATACACTGAAAGCAGGAGCAGGCTGTTGTAATGGAGACCAAATAGTACACTGAAAGCAGGAACAGGCAGATGGGAATGGAGACCAATAATATACTGAAAGCACAAGTCAGGAACAGACAAGACACAGCTCACAGGAGCTAAGGTTCAGAGAAAGCAACTCTGAACCGGCAGCAAGAAACAGGACCTGAGGAGGAGCTTAAGAAGGGAGAGGAGCGTCATCTGGATGCGATGCGCGCGCCCCCCTGAGGACGCCAGGGTGCATATGCGCCAGGAGGAACCTGCACTGAGTCAGAAATGCAAGACCGGGAACCCCGACGCCTGCATCCCTGCGTCACGAGGGACGCACGCACAGAGGGATGCTCTGCCTGCTCGCGGTGAGCGCACCCGCGCGTGAACGCCGGCGCACACCCCCGTGCTCGACCCAAGGTAGGACCAGGATTATACCAGATATACTGGAATGACCAGTGTTTTCTGTCTATTGGGTCCAATATATCTCTGAAACAGGATATGCCCCCTTCTAACCAGACTTAAGCATATGGCCTCACCATACTGTTTGGGAGATCTGGATTGACGAGAAAAGGGGTTAAGGCTGATGCCTTGTTTGTTAAATTATATTTTCTGTTGCAGTTATGCTAAATATTTTCTGTGTGTGTCATGGCATGCAGTTGCTGTGTCTGATCTATATGCCCGAAATGATTGGGTAGTGTTAACCTGGAAATATCTAGCCTGTTTCTATCTCCCCCCATCTTGTTTGGGGGTTTGGTGTATGACAGTGAAGAGTGTAGCGTAATTGAGCTGCCTGATAGTATTTCACTATGTGGGGTACTGCTAGGCCTCCCTGGTACCTCTTGAGCATCAGTAACTCGGCTGCTGCCCTGTGTGACTTATTAGTCCAGTGGAAACAGGAACTGGCAGAGAATAGTTTAATAGTATAGTAGTATATCTGGTAAGAAAAGTTTTGCCACATGTATGGGAAATATAAACTTCCATTTTATTGCCAGTAATGTTGATTTAACAGGTTTTCCAATAAAGAGCATTTCACTGTTAATCTTTAGTCTCTATCCGTAACTGGTGTTCAACCAGACACTACTGGTTCTCATTAGTGTTGCGAAATGTGTACCTCAGCAGTGCTGGATCTCCGTGATGTAAGATGTACTTTGTCTTTAGTCCTAAAACTAATGCCATGCTCTGGCTGCATGATCAGATAACTTAATGCAGCATGTAGCTAAGAGGAAATAAGACTTATCAACCAACTTATCTTAGAGCTTTGCCAATGACCCTTCAATAAACATTACCTACTGGGAACAAGGCCCAAGTTTAGGAGCTTGAGTGTTTGTTATGGCGCTACTGGTAAATGATACACTTGAAACTTTTAAACATTAAGCAAACACACAAAAAGAAACAGACACAATGACTGTGTGGAAAAGATGGTCATTTGCAAACAACAACAAATTTTGTAAAAGATCAGATGGAAAAGCACTGGAATGTTTTGACAATTTTCTGCTAACACAAGAAACTTGACATAATCTGATGGAATTGACACACAGACCATTGTAGAACATCATGACACCACATCAATAGCTTGGATTTTCTTCAATATGGACAATGTTATGGACTTCACCAAGCAATTAATTGGTTAATGCAATGCAATGCAATTGGTTAATGCAGTAGAATGTTTGAGGAAGAATAAGAGTATATGAAGACTTTTGCCCCTATTATAACATTTGGGTAAGCTGCATGGGTAAGACCTGGGTATTGCTGGTGTAATGCCATAACTGTAATGCCATATTTACACAAAACCAGTTTGAACAAAATGTGTTTAACTTTAATAAAATATATGTGAAAGACTTTTTTATAATTGTGTTTTTAGCTAAATTGCTCTGTATGTCTGGTATGGAATATTTGGAGCCAAGGTTTAACCATGTGTTGCGGTAACATATTCATTGTAAGAGATGTTGGATGCAGGAGTTCAATCAGGACCATTTTAACAAAGAAAAGGAAGTGATTTAATGTTGTAACTGCTCTAAACTGTATTTGCCAAAGTTAGTAGGAAACTCAACTGAAACAAGCAGGTAAAAACAGTGTAGAAAAAACATTTTATATATATATCTTGGTCCGGACTTCCTCCTTCCAGTCCAAGAGGAAGTCCGGACCAAGATACAGCATGAGGGTGTTGGTAACTTCCTGCCAAGGGGTAGGAACTATCCAGCTACTGATTGCAGGAGAGCTACTCAAAGAACACCTATTGCGGATCCCATGTGCAACTAGCCGCGGACATTTGTGAACTTAAATGTCCGGGGGACCGGGTGCCTGCCAGGAGGAAAGTCCGAACGATACCCATAGAGGCGGTAACGTATACCTGTATTGCTGCTTCCACCCAGCTGTGTCAATATTGTAGTTGTGTGCACACAGAAACTGACTTGCTTCGTTTGATATCGTTTTTCTGGCCGACTGCGAATAGGCCAGAGACTGCGACATTGTATTCATCATTCTCTATGAGGAAGTTTGTAGCAGGTTTTTGCTTCACTATATAGGTCAAGTGACTCTAGGCATTTACATTTGCTCCCTTATGTGTAACCTTCTATCACTATTTATAGGGATGCCAAGATATTTTTATGATATTTAAATATATGTGTATTAGTTTTTAGCTTGACAGCTTTTTGTTATATATTTTTAGGAATCAATGTTTTAGATATATATAAGTTTTTTCTGCTTGTCTTAGTTGTACTGTATTGGTATCCAGGAGCATTTGTTTGATTGGTCTTGGACTCTCGTACTAATCTTTGTTTTCCTAGTTGGGGATTTCTAGGAGCATCTGTGAGCAGGACGCGAGGTTGGCTGCATATTTATAGTATTAGTATGAAACTCACTCTACCTCATGTAATATTGGGTTAACGTGTGTTTTACATACATTTTGCAGGGCGTGCATGATTTTATCAATCCTTTTTGGAAATGGCACAGTCCAGGTGTATTGGATTGGCCTGAGCTTCTTACAGTGCTATTATAACAAATGTAAATGACTTTATCCCGGGAGGGCAGTGAGGTAAGGAATGCAAGTTTGCGATATTACATCGTCCCTTTTTTTGTGTTATTGCAAAAGACAAAATGCAATATCAATAAAAAAAAGTTAAGCGTGTCTTTTGCATTGCATTCCGAGCTAAATTTCTCAGCTATTGAAAAACTGCAAAAATGAATATCACAACACTATTAGAGATGGCTGAAATTCATAAAGTTTGATCTGTTTTTGAACTTTCGAACTTCAGTAAAAGTTTGAAAGTTCGAATTCGGTCCATGGGGAGTGATAGTTCGAAAAGTTTGGATGTTTTACAGCTAAACTAACAATGGTAACTTACTGTAAATGGCTGTGGCACCTGGGAAATGGTCTGGGGAACATGTCACTGTCACCAAAACTTGTTTAAACACTTCTTAAACACGAGCGGGCATTCATTCCAGTTGGGTTTTGTGTCCATCTAAACATTATTATTATTACAAGGTATTTATATAGCACCAACATCTTCCGTATGTCATACATCACATACAAGGGTAATACATATTATACAAAGTCATACATATTAATGGTAATGCATATATTATAAAATAATATTAGTGATTGGTTCGTTTATTATATCTATCTATTATTTAATAATCTTAGGTTAAATCTGAACTACAGCTCCCAGCATCCTTTACTAGCCAAAGCAGCAATGAATATGTTGCAATACCTCATGGTTAAAATGATTTTACTCAATACTTAAAACTACAGCTCCCAGAACCTTTTACTGGACCATATTTATAAAGGCACGGTATCGCTTTTTAGTGATGTTGCGTCTTTAACGATCAATTTAATGAACGTAAATTAACTATAACAATCGTAAATCTATGGTAACATGATCGTAGATTTATGATCTCCATAGAACACCATTGCGGTAGCTCACCACAGCATGGTATTCTACAAACGTTTAGGAATATGACCCTAAGTCACTTGAGATTTAACATTTCAGGGCACCATTAAATAAGGCAAATTGTTTTTTTAAATAGTTTATTTTTTTTTAATTTGTTGCTAATTGACTAAAATACAGTTACCCAACATCCCTTACCCCCTGATTAAAGGCATGATCAGGTAATTTGGCTTAAACCTACAAGTTTAATGTTTAAATTAACATAGGATTGTACATTTAAATCTAGACCTTTGTAATGATACAACCAAGGCATTTGTTTAAATAAACTATATATATATATATATATATATATATATATATTATTTTTTTTTATCCCCCCCTCATTTTTTCTTTTTTACAATCTGTTACTGGCTGTAATAAATGTAATAACTGGGATTTATCTGTCACAAATTTATGCAGGCAGAAAGGATTCATTCTCTGCTATCATACAGCTCTGACTCACAGTGGTGGGTTATCAAGCAATGCCATAGTCATGTTATGATTCTACAGTATATAGAACACAAGAGATGTGTAATCCAGAAGTACTGGAAGCTGGAGGCATGGAGGGAACCAAGCAGCCATTGGTGGGAACAGGAGATGGGGATGTCATTTTCCTCAACTTGGGCTGATGCAATAAAAGGTGCAATAGTTTGCCTGTGAAAAAAAAAATGGTATAATGGGCCTCATTTACCTAGATTCGCAAATTGATCTGGTAAAATGTGGCTTCCAGTATTTAATACTGGATTTGCTCCTGGTTGTAAATCCCAAAATGAATTTTACCCCAGCGCTCCTTTAAGACCAGCCATTAACTGGTCTTAAATTATGGAGTTAAAAGTGGTGCAAATCCTTTATTAAATACAGTGCACCAATTTCACAGGTGTCTTTTGCAAAACTTGTGCAGCTGGTGCAATTATGGAGTTAAACTGGTGCTAACCTTTATAATTATAGTTAACAAAAGTTTAGCCCCTTTTTAGCACAGCATGCCTGAGTAATTTACCCAGATTTGCAAATTGTTCATAGCAAATGTGGCTTCCAAAATTTAATACCAGATTTGCTTCTTCTGGGGGTAAATCCCAGAACATCCAAGCCCTGGGAGTACTGGGACTTCAGGTTGGGTCTGTCTTGGTCTAATCGGGATGGTTGGGGGGTATGTGTTCGTGTGTAAGAAACTTTGATCAAACCTTTAAAATGTTTTTATGAACTTGCTTTCAGAATTCTAAAGATTAAATTAAAGGGCATGTTCACCCCAAACAAAAATTTGCCCATGTTAAAAAACTCTTACCCTTTTCTTCTGCTCCTTATGGTTGTCCTGCAGGGCACTGCATCTCTTGTTTAAAAATGAAATCTTCATATAATGTAGGGACCCCCCAAATCTAAACGCTACTTTTAAAACTTTAAAATCAGCCCAGAAATGCATTTACCAGACTTTCAGGGAGATTCAATAAAAGTTTTTTTTGTCTCAACCAATCAGATGTTAGCTTTCAAATGTTAAATAAAATGTGATTGGTTGGGGCAAAACTAGCACCATTTTTAAAGATAAGAACATTTTTTCAATCTCCCTGTTTGTTTCCTCGGCTACCTCTGCTGAACAGCAACAGTGTCTTTGCTGCTGTTCAGGCCCCTTCTGCTCTTCTGTTCCCAGAATTAGTAGAAGAGACCAAGGGAATGAATTTGGGTAAGTACATTTTGGTCAGATTTTAAACTTTTGAAGCTGGCATTAAGGATTGGGGGGGGGGGGAGTCCGCTGCATTAAATTCATTTTTGGATTTGGGGGTTGAGATACCCTTTAAGATTAAAGATAATGACAGTTAACCTACTAAGATAAATCATTAGAATAGAACTCTTACATAACATAGTTACAAATAACAAAGTAAGGAATATTGTTGAATATTTATATTACCAGGGCAGGTTAAAAATCCATGGCAGCCCCTGGGAAAGAAACATAATGATGCTATTTGATGCCTATAGATGGGGGCCCCTTTAAGAGTTCGAGCTCTGAGCTATTGTCCTGTTATCCCCTTTGGTAAAGCCATCCCTGTGTAGTGCTAGAAAAAAAAAAAAAACAGATGCACAATATATCCCTTAAAGGTAGTTTAAACAAAAACACTAACACATATTTTTTCCATTTTATTAGACATTTTATTAAACAATTTCAAATAATATTAAAATAATAATAAACAAATAAAATAGAAAAGACAATACAGGATAAATGGTGGTTTTACCACCTGAAGGTGCGTCCATTCTGGGAGACTGTGAAATGGTACATTTAGTGAAGCTACTGATGACTCATCCATTACACCCCACCCCCCCACCAACAATGGTAGGGTCCATAAAATGACCACTAGAAAATTGTGCTATGGAAAAAGAGGTATTTTATTAAATGTCACTGTTACCCCTTATAGAGTTTCAGCTTGGCACTTGTAACACACTGAATCTGGCTAAGTAATAACAATTTCTTATTTAAAGTGAAACTTTACTTGCGTAATCTTTAGAACACCTAAAAGATGTGCATTATTTAACGGATTGCTGGAAAAAGTAAGCAAAATAATACCAGTCTTTTGCCAAGACTTCAAAGTGCAATAGTGTCATGGCATAATGCTAAAATACTAACAGGCCTTGATAGAGTATGTTCACTGTGCTACAGCTGTAAAGTGCTGTGCATTATAACAGGGCTGTCACTCTAGTTCTGAAAAGCCATGAACTAACCCCATTAAATTTAGCCATAGTGAAATCACTTCTTGTGTTGTGCTTGTTTTATTTAATTCTAAGAGTTAAATATCTAAGAGACAAGCCAGCTTCTCTCTTTTGGTATATTAAATGTCCAAAATAGATGTAGTAACATTAGCTACACCCACAGGCTTCCACAATCATGTCAGCAATGTCAGTCTTCAGAATGTTATTATTTCTATCAAAATAAAGCATAGACAAAGGACGTCTTTTTGTGGGTACACAGCAAGAGTTCACTGCTGTCTGGATATTATTGGCCTTAATGAGATTGAAGACAGTGGTGTGGAATGAGGCTGCCATGCCTGGGGCTCCAGCGATATGCATAGGACACAGTCCCATGCAATAATTTATTTGGTAACCCTCTGGTTTTATAATCCAGTCATTCCACCCAATATCCTTGAAGTCTACATAATAGTCTTTCCTACAGCACAGGTTGGAGTTCTGATCACAATTAAGGCTCCTCTTTGCAGCATGATGGCTTTGTTCGTGTACTTTGGCTTGCGCTACAAGGAAAGGCTGGTGGGAATCATTAGGGTTAACTAGAACTGGTAAATCCTGGCATCCTTCACAGCTCACTTCCAACTTCAAGCTCTTGTTTCCACCATCAAAGAAAGTCTGAACCATTGATTTTAAAGCGAAAGTTTGCCAACCATTCCATTTTGTTTCAAGGGTCTTTTCACTAATCAGGACACGTTGGGATTCTTCTTGAATCAAGTATAAACTGACAGTTTCATTTTGTTTGCTTGTCCTATTTGGTTTAAAGAAAAGCCAGAGGTGAGCTTGAAGAACATGTATAGATTGCTCTGTATCTCTTGTAAACTGGAAGTTGAGTGTAGTACTGGTTTCATTGTTATATTCTGCAAAATAAAAAAACAAAACTATTTTGAGTACTCATTATTATGAGAATGATTATTCGTTTGTAAACAATAATAATTAAATGTAATATAGGAATGGAGCTATTGTGGTTCCCCCGAAAACCAACTCCCCCTAGTACTGCAACACCTACCTATCTCGCTTGCATTCCTGAAAGAAGATAATAATGAAGTCTGCTGGTCTCTCTTTAGATTGTGTCTACCTCATTGCCCAGCTTTACAAGCATTTTGCAAGCTCTAGCAGCCAAAAGGAGGCAGCTTCTGTAGCTATTGTAAGTCATTGGCCAAGATTTCAGTGTCATTTGCGTAATTGGCTTTCACCCAGAAGAGTGGCAGATACAAGAAGAGGGACCAGTGGGTTTCATTGTGAATATATTTTCAGGAACTAGTATCGCACAACTAGGGTTTTATGGGAAGTTGCACACATGAGTCAGATGATGGTTACTGCATGGTAAGGAGCACAGGGTAACGATATTACATTGCCCCCAAAAAAACTAAAATTTAATAATGAAATCAGTCCATGTAATAATGATCTGAACCTCTATATTTTTAATTATAAAATTGCTGTGCCTATCCTTGTTTTGTATGTTCATCTGCAGAACGTTCCATTGAGGCTGGAGAAAAATGAAAATTGTGTTGGCCAGACAATGTTATCAAGAGCAGAGGAGCTTTGGAAGAAGCAGCATCACCAATAATCACATCAAAAAGTTTAAAATATAAAGGTTTTAGGAATCATTATATGGGATATACCTGAACTTCACGTATTACTTCATAGAGTCTATTATAAAGTTTTGCAGTACTGGTAGTAAATGTATTGACTATCTGCATTTACATATTTAATAAAGATGATATACTGTAGACTTTTTCCCCCTTAAGTATGGGCAGCTTTAATTAATACATTGTAAAGGACTGTCACGTGTAAGCATCCTTTCCTTTTATTGGAAATTTAAAGTTATATTTTGGCCTTTAACATCTCACCTAAAATGTTATCTGTGTTATGTGAATGTTGTGGTCAGTGGATAATCTGTAGCAGATCAGTAACACAGCCGATCTGTGGATTTCATAGATTAGATTGGATATGTAGGACACATGAGACTGAAAACTTTCATTAGTGTTCACAAGGTTACCAGATCAAGTACGATTTGGAAACTCTAACAACGTAATAAGTGTTTATGTGCCTTTAAAACGAGTCATGTGGCGGTTGTGCATTTTTGACAAAATTTAAAACTTGTAACTCAGCCCGAAAATCAATTAAGCAACAGTTTTGTATGACTTTATTAATGCCAGGTATAGCTAGTATTCAGTTCATTCAAAAATGAAGAGGGGTTTACAATGCACAGAGATACGCTCTATACTGCATCGGGAATAGCAATCGCACTGCAGCGCAATAGAGGCTCGTATCAGGGCAAATGATTGTCACATTCAGATGGAGATTCTTTCTCCACCCACCTGTTATCATTACCAATACTTTCAAGCTGTGTCTGCAGCAGATACATTTATTGCCCAATAGAGGTCACCCCAGTCTTTTAGCAAACAAAAGATTGTTTACTGATGTTAAAGAAACTTTTTATTTCGTGTGTGTAAACACATATATACAGTGCAGTGTGCAAAGTGTAATGTAGCATGCACAGTAGTGTAAAGTGCACACACAAGAACAATTTTCACAGCATTGTTGTATTGGACCAGAATATTTTTTTTCTGTAAATCTTATTGAGTAATTTGACAAAAAACAATTATAGTACAGTTACATCACCCATGTACAAGGTTATGGGAGTTAGTCTTTCCCACGGAGCAGCCATTGGCACCTGTGATATGGGGGATGATCACGTACTTTCATGTAATAGTCAGTGTATATATAACATGGTGTGCCATGACCAAGGAAAGCATTATAATTCTTAAGAGAGTATTATAGATGGCATGAAACTGGCATCATATCATCACATGGCACTTTTGCTCAAAACAATAAATTATAGTTGAATTGCAAATAAAACACAATACCTGTACGGCAGGAATAAATGTTATGGCAGGTAGATAAAATACACACCCGTAACCAATGTATGTCGAGATGTACTGACTGTGGGTCCCAAACCAATTCTTACCTGATTGTGCAAAGCTGATGATCTCGTAGCTCTGCTGGTCTGTTTCAGAACTTTCTGTACTACTGTCCCATTTAAGAGACCCAAAAAGTCCCTCCATTTTAGGCTTGGTAAGATGCAGCCTTCTCAGAGCATTTACAACAGCCCCCCGGGGGATGGGGTGAGTAATATTGGGTCTTTCCTTTAGATGAAGTTTCTGCAGAATCTGCTGCTTGGCGAGCTCCATCATCACCCCCTTATCTTGGACTCCACAAGATGGACATTGACTTTTTTTGAGCAATCCCTGGGTGGATGCAGCCCAAGCACCCAACAATGTAAGAAAGTAAAAACAAATTCCTCCTCTTTGGAATCTGAGTGCCATCAGAACAGGAATAGTGAAGTCTTGCCAAGATATGCTGTGATTAACTGATGTGTTCTTCCTTCTTCAGTCCCTCTCACGTTCACTTTCTCAAAGGTTATTTAGCTATGGCTTTTGCAAAGCCAGCATCCTGCTTTTAAGTGTGCTCTGGTCCAGTATTAACTGTCATGTGGCTACTGAGGCTGGGATTAACTTCTCCTGTCAGATGACAAGTCAAAGATACTGTATCCCAGAGAGAGAGAGAGAGTAAGTCCACATTACACTAAGAGTAAATCAGAGACCTCAACTGTACAAAATACTGAGCACATTTACAGGAAGAATGGCAACCTGGACATTCTACTATATTAAAATGACACTGAGAATGCAGTGGTGCCTAATAAACATGCAGAAGGCTAGAATATTCCAGGAGTATCCAGGGAATGCACTGGCCAATAAGCAAAGTGTAGTGGATAACAGAATAAGTTCCAGAAAAGGGAGAGTGCAGTGGAACTAAAGGAACTTTTTAAGCAGGTAGGAAGAAACTCCACAGGTCCCAATCTCTTGTGCATCCACTTTGCTGTTTAGGTGAAGAATCCTTTAAAGTATGAAATTGCTTGACTCTCTTGTTCAGTGCCCTATCTACAGTACTACACCCTCCACATGCAATGTCTCTGTACACATGGACTGTTAAATACAGGTTGGCCTTCCTCTTGGCACTGGTAGTCAGTTGAAAAGAACAGCCCTGTAATTTTGGATTGGTTGCTTCATTCCTTCTCTCTTATTTTCCCCCCTCCTCTGTCAAAACTAAAAGCCACGTGGAGAGCAAGGTGCTGATCTGAGGGCAGAGTTGCAGAATTCAAAAGACAGTTGAAGCAATAGGACAGGTAATATTTTAGCAATACATTTGGCACTAAGAAGGAAATAAATATAAGCAGCCAACAAGCAATTAAAGGGCTTAAGGCATGTATGAGAAACTTCTAAAAGATTCTGGGGACTTTGTTCCGAGATTTAACTTCAGTGACAGTTCTTTGTATGGCATACAGCAGTGATTCATAGAAGCAAAAATGATCAGTGAGCAGAGCTAATCTGTAAAACCTCGGGCTGACTGTGCCACTGATCTACTGCAGATTACCTGCTGACAGTAATAGTTACTTATTCACAGTCCTAAGCTGACTCAGAGAGTGTTAATGCACTGTCTTTAAATCAAATTATAATTGCAAGTAGTGTTAGTTAATTGTGAGTGTCCAGCTGAATGTATTTAGCCCAAGTCACAGCTTGTACCGAATGCTCCGGGGCAAGGTATTATGTCATATAGCAAATACGGTACATGCTCATGTCTATGATGATGATTTTGGGCTACAAGAGATAGCATGGTCTTGGGGAAGCATTGATGAAAAGCAGAATGATGCCTCCATACTCAATATTGCCAGCATTTGACACCAGCCTTTTGCCAGCAATGACCGCGGGGGGGAAGATGAAGAACCCATACAGCCATACACCACTATCCCATGAATAATTACTCCTTTTTACCTTAAAATAAGACACAGACAACTACTTTTTTGGGTAAACAATTGGCCACGGCTAATTTATTAAATTAACATAAATGCATAATTTGCATAAATTTGCATATTTGCATAATATGCCCCATTTGCATATTTTTTCACTGTACACCCTTTGCTTGCCATAAACCATCCTTGTTGTTACCCATCATAGCCGTAGAACTCAGCTTTGAATGCCAACCTATGTCTCGCCAGAGGGCATGTAACGGCTCCATCCATATCCAGCAAGGGTGTACCCGCCACTGGGAGCTCGTGTACCCCCCTACACCGAGCTCCTACCGCCACTCAACAGGAACAAGGCTTGCTCAATGCCATCCTGCAAACCTGCCAAAAATATGTCAAGGCCAATCTCGTTTAGGTGTGTTCCGTCCGGCCTCATCAGTGACCTATTGTCCCCTTCCAGTTGTCTGTGCCTAATCACTACTCCTCCTAAGGAGCGCACGAACCTGGAGATCCGTGTGTTAAGCACTCTCCTCGCCCTTTCAATGGCTGCTGGGTCCCTTGCACCCTGCCATACCACCCGGGGAACGATCTCCGACCAAACCACAACCGCCTTGGTGAAAAAGTTTTTCATCCGGGCAATGTCGGCCTTCATAAGCGTCATAAGGTCGGACAGCCAGGCCCTGCAAAGATCATTCCCCGCGGCATGGATTACCAATACCGTTGGTGTTTGATTCCTCCTGCTGATCTCCACCGCTTCAGACAACACTTGGTTCCACAACAGCCCCCGTATGCCTCTCCACTCCAGTGTCGCCATGCTGAAGCCCAGATTCTTTCCTCCCGGCCGTATTTCAGCTCTCCTTGCTGCCCAAAAGAGGTATGAGTGCCCAATCAGCCAAACGACAGCCCTCTTCTCGCCTGAAAAAGAAGATTCAATCAATAGCCAGTTCTGGCCTAATATAGCGGGACACACAATCCGATCTCCATCTCCCTAGCCGCTTTACTTCTTGCTCTGAAAAACCTAATGCATAAGCCTCAGTGGCCGCCCCTATCCTGAAAGAATGCGTGCCGAACTCCTTTGGGTTCAGCCCTATTCGGCCCAAGGATGATTTCATAACCGCCTCAAATTGGTACCGGGTGAGGGGGGCCCCCCCCGGCATGGGCTAAAAATGAAGCCGAGGGGGAGCGAAGCAGTGCCCCCCTGTCTTTTTCCCTGCCCCTTTTGCAGGGGCCTTCCCCCCCTTTTTCTTTTTAGCCTGACCAGGAGGGCTGGGGCTAAGCCTATTGGGTGCGCGCGCGTTACGCGCAGGCCTAGTATCCGGGCGCCCCGCCGGGCGGCCTGTAGGCAGAGGCCCAGGACCATGGGCCCCTTGGGGTTGCTCCCCAGGCGGCATAACTGCCTGTAGCCAGCCTGCTCCCTCCCTCCTGATCCTGTCCCTCACCTGATTAATCAGATCCTGCTCCATTCCTGCCACTTTTTGCCACCAAACCTAATGCCCGCGTGCGTCCAAGCTCCGATGAGCTCCTATCCTGTCACCGGCGCTAGTGAAAATGGCGCCGGTGACCTCGTGGCTCCGCCTTATATGGACGCGGCGCAGCGCAATGACGTCGCGCCGCGTCCATCTCGCGAGACCTCGCGAGCATCCCCGACCAGCAGGGGGAGGACCCTGAGGGCTTCCTGGAAGAGGTGCGTCCTCCCCCCGCGGTCAGACGCCCCATCCGCTATACGCGGCGGGGCTCCCAGAACAGCGACATTAATATTTTCACAAGCAAGTCTCTCTGATGATGTTTATATGTGGAACAGGGCATATTAAAGTCCTGCACGGATCTAATTTTCTAGACCCGCATCCAACCTCACCCACATAACCCGCACCCGACCCGTAACCTGCTTTTCCACCCGCTTCATATCCCCACGACTCAAAACCCGACCACCTTTTAGTCTTTCTTCCTAAAATGTTTACTGGGAAATTTAAAAAACGTCTCTCAGATTCAACATAAATGTTTATTCATTTCCAAAAATGTGTAGAAACAAACCTACCATACCGCTAAATGATATAGCAGGAATCTTCAACTTGGAAGCATTTAAATGTCTGTAAACTACAACTCCCAGCATTCCCTGAATGCTTTTTGATATTGTGAGTGCTGTAGTGGAATGCTGGCAGTTATATTTTTGTAGGCCTCTAATGTCCCCAACTACTTAACCATGGGTCTCTACTTTCCCCTACTATCTACCCATGGGCCTACACTGTCCACAACTTCTACCTACCCATGAGCCTCAGCTCATTTTAAAGGGCATGTCCACCCCCAAAACTATAATCCCCCCAACTACTGGCCCCATCATGTAGTGTAGTTTAATCCTTATTTCACATCACAGCTCCATAAGGTTCTCCTGTAGTCCCCCCCCAAAGTCCCAAAAACTGCCCACCAGGAGGATAGCAGAGTCCATATAGGACTCTGCCTCCTACCTGGCCTCCAGAAGAAGTTGGCATGCGTACTGCAGCAGCTTCTGTGTGCCTCTCCCCCTCTCGATTGCCCCCCTCCCTCTCCCTCCCTCTCTGGATTCCCTCCCCCTAGTGTAAAACCCTTTAGTTATATGATTGTCCCTGTCCCCCCAGCCCCAACCGCTATATTTATTCTTTTAGAAAGCTCCCGAAACTTTACTTACCTCCCCTCATTCCTCCACCGCACTGAATGACCGGCAGCCGCGTCCGTGATTGGCTGCCACTCAGCCAATCACAGACGCGACTGCCGGTCCCGCCCCTCTGCTTGCATTTTCTCGCAAGCAGAGGGCCGGCAGCGTGGTGGAGGAAAGAGGGGAGGTAAGTAAAGTTTGGGGCAATTTCTAAAAGAATAAATATAGCGGTTGGGGCTGGGGGGACGGGGCAATTATATATTAAAAATTAATTTTTAGGGTGGACATACCCTTTAAATCATTTTATCTGCAACTATTCTCTTGTTGATCTGTGAAAAGGATAGGCAACCAGTAGTTATCCAGATGGTTTAAAAACTACAACTCTACTGGTTACCTATCTATGATTTTATAACTATGTCCTGCAGAATATACATTTCAATCTCAATCACTGTGTAAACTTGCATTATGGGAGAAAGTAAAAGTTAAAATGAGCAGGTACCACAATAAAGGATTATGGGTAGGGAGCAGGTGGAGCTGCAGAGAAATATCTACACCTTTATATGGGTGTAGATATTTATGCTATGTTTTGATAACTACAAATCCCAGCATTCACTGTATGCACTCTGCTGTTTTACAATGCTTGGGAGTTTAAAATGTCACTCATCTGGAGGTCCACATAGCTGCTGTAGTTATAGCTGAACCTTACCAAGTGGTAGATTGTTATTATTAGAATCATCCACATTCCATTGATCATTATGGCCAGAAAGATTTACAAAGACCAATGAAATCACATGTCATCTGTTCCCGTACAGACACTTGCTCTGGTCTCATGCATAGGTGCAGATAGAAGTTTGTTAATTTGTTCTATGGGAAATTGTTACTTTTCGGCTCTGACCTCTGCTAGTAAAACCAAGGTCCGAAGTTTTACCCCTGCCTTTCCAGTTACTCCAGTATTAACTGCTTTTTTACCCAGTGATTAGCAAAACCTAACGAGGCACTACAAGAGTTAAAGTTTAACAAAGCTGTCTGTATTTCTATCCACAATGGCATCCTGTATAAGATTCTAAGGACATTAGAGCTGTTGATAACTCAACATTTACCCAGCTTAAACACAGTAAGGCTGGGAGCTTTTGCATCTTATTTGCCCTTTATCTGCCATAGTGTGCCATATAGTGTAAGGTGCTATGCACACTGCACATTGTCATTGATACACCCAATGCAGGACTTTAGGACACATTCAAAGCCTGTGTCCTGTGTGGTTTAGCTGTGCTTTACATTTTACATACTGTACATTTATTTTAGAAAATGAATATCCATTTGAAATGCACAATGAGCTGTACATGTGGAACGTGCTTGGTTCCGGGCTAGAGAGCCCTATCCCAAACAGAGATACTACATTAAAGACTACTACATGTTCGCACATAAATATTTTGGTACCAATGGTAGTTGTATTGGTAGTTGTATTGGTAGTTGTATTGGTAACAACATGGAAGCCCTATTGGTTACAAAATTACTTACATGTACTAAATGCAACTTAATAGCGAGAAATCTTACAATGTATATGTGTTCTTGGAAGAAAGCGTTCACATTAGGATTAAAAAAATTTAAGATTAGTTCTCCTTTAAAAGGTAACTCTATCCTCAAACCCCACATTCTTTTTATTCATCTGACACTGCACAACTTACAGAACAACGATCCCTCAACCGAAAGTTCCCCCTGTTGCAAGCTGGTTATGAACCAGAGGTGTAGATACAGACTAATGGGCCCTGATGCAAAATTTGGGCACCCCCCCCCCAACACCACCACAAACACATATCCCCACCGCAAACCAAATAATAATTTCCATAATAAACATCCAAATTAATTTTAAAACAGACAAACATACTTTACCCATACACCTAGCAAAACAGTATTTCTAAACTTAGATCCTCAAACCTTCTAAGATAACTAACCAACTGATGCTAGTAAATGCTTGGCACACAGAGAGTGGTAAAATGCTTTGTATATAACCACTGGTAAAATAGTTGGCACAAAGACTGGTTAAATGCTTGGCATGCAGACACTGATAATCTGGTTTGGAAACTGGCACTTCACACAGCCAGGCACTGGTTAAATGCTTGGCACACAGACAATAGTAAAAATGCTTTGTACACAGACCACTGGTAAAACAGTTGGCACACAGACTGGTAGTTTTGGAACCGTAGCACAAAATGGGTCCCTTTCTTGGCCAAGGGCCCCAGTGCGGTCACCTCCCCTGCCTGCACCCCTGGTAGCTACGCCCTAGTTATGAACCCACTCAGAAGCAGCAACATAACATAACAAAAAGTAATTTTGAGTATCACGAGACACGGTCTGATGTGACCACTATTATGTGGTCACGGGATGCAAGCACGTCTGGCTTCTGATTGGCTGGTTGAGCCTTTAAATAGTTATAACTGTTTAACAGTCCTAGTGCCATTGAAAAAGCCGATAGAGCGAAACGTGTTTGGGGTGCTAGCCCTCCCTGTCTCCACTATGAGTGTGCTCACCTCTTAATACTCAGCCCCGATACTCTCAATTACGTTTTGATCCTTGCACAGACTTTTGTGAATGACTACTGGACTGATAAGTATAGTAGGGCTGACATACACTGTATTTACACACAGTGTATATTTGATAAGATATGGTTTTTATACTATGTGCGAGTTTTAATATTATGTAATAAAGTTGAGATATTTTAGCCATTATATCCCTTCTGCTTCTTGAATTTCACACTCAGAAGCAGAGCTTGCTTGTAACTATTCATTTGGTAATGGAAGTCAGCTATTGGCTGTGATGTCAACATCACAGCCATGACTGACAGTCATTACCAACAAGTAACATAGGAATGATCAGTGAACTACCAGGAAAAAAACAACCTAGAGGTGAAGATTTCATGGGGTTCATTTTTACCCAGAATTTACTTATCTAGAATACCTTGTTTTTCTAAGAAACCAATATTTAGCTCATGTATTGTGTTCCAGTGATGCCCTATATACTAAACCTTACAGTCTATTGAAACCAGTTTAGACCACAATATCCATCTCATTGTGAAAATACAATTAATATTGGCTTTATCCACAGGGATGCTTTTCATTCTTAGAATGTCTTTCCAGCATCTGTTTTAAAATTTAGTTCATCCCCGTCCACCCCTTGGAAACAGGCCATGAAGGTATGTTGAAAATGTTTGATAGGACTTTACTGTACTTTTGTTAGGAAATCAGTGGGCGAGCTGCAGTTGCAGTTTGGCTTTATAACTTTTTATTTTATTAGGGGAAGTGAAATGTTTAAAAAGATAATGAAAGCTAATATTTTAATGACACTGTTTCCTGATGTTTCCTCTTTCCACTTCTTTGCACATCACAGAGAAAATACTAAATTGTACATACACTGCATGGCCTCTCTCTCCCTTACTTGATCTGTCAATTATTGACTGGCTAACCTTTCCATGGATTAGTCCAAATAAGAAATGGAAAATTTAAGTATAAACTTTGAATTCTGCATTTTAGAAGGAAACGTGTGTGTTTATGTGACAGGTTTTAAAACTCAATAATCTTGCTTTGCCAATGAAAGAAGACATTTCAATTTAACAATTTATTCTGATTGAATACATTTATTTGTATTATTGTGAGTATGATTGCTCTGAAAATGTAACGGTTGGGTGTTGGGGTGTATCAGTAGGTGTGTGTTCCTTTGTCTGTGTGATGTTAGGGGCATGTTTTCTTGCACCTTAGACCATAACACTAACGTTTTTCATGGTTTATGTATGGTTTCCCTAGAAATAGGGTATGTTGAGTGTGGCAGTGCATGTGTGTACCTGCACCTGCTTGGTGTTAGGTGGTATGTATTTGCACTTTAGAGTATAAACCAACTTTCTTAATGGTTTATATATGTAAGGTTACCATGAAAGCATAAGGGTATGTTGGGTGTGGTGATGTATCTATGGGTGTGTACCTGTGGTATTGAGGAACATGTTTATGCTCTTTAGACCATAAAACTAACTCTGATGGTTTATGTATGTCGCCATGGAAACAAGGGTAGGTTGGGTGTGGTGTTATATCAGCAGGTGTGTGTACCTTTGTCTGTGTGGTGTCAGGGGTAGGTTTTTGCACTTTAATGAACCTTTTTGATGGTTTTTGTATGGTTGCCACAACCATAAAGGTTAGGTTGGATTGTCTATCAGTAGGTGTGTGCACCTATATCTGTGTGAGCTATGGTGTAGTGTGTTTGTGACCATAAAAGAAAGATCTATTTCCTGTGGCCCTGAAGATGTTGGAAATAAATTCTCAACATTCACCTACAATACATGGCTGGAAGTTGTAGTTTTCAAAATTCTGGATGACCACAGGAGGAACATCCATCCCTGCTATAAAACTAATCTCATACTTTAAGGGAAACTACAATGAAAAAATGATTTATCTTAATCTATAATTGAATACATGTAAGTTTGTGTGATGCTGCATGCCTTCAATTCATAGTAACATAGTAATTAAGGTTGAATAAAGACATTCGTCCATCAAGTCCAACCTATTCACTTTTTTTTCTTTTTTTTTTATTTATTTTTTTTTAACCCTACCTAACAGTTGATCCAGAGGAAGGCAAAAAACCCCAGTTAAAAAAAAGGGGGGGGAGGACGATGGCTCGGAAGCAGCATGTATGGAGCGGGCCTTTCCCTTGAGCACCCAGGGGACGGCCATCTCCAATACAAGGGAGGGAGAACTGGGGGCTAGGGAAAGGCCCGCTCCATACATGCTGCTTCCGAGCCATCGTCCTCCACATCTTCACCTAAAATGGCAAATCTGTTGGGATCGACCAGCTGGGAAGAAGCCCCCCTATCCTTCCGTCCCCTACTTCCCCTGGTGACCCAGGGGAAGTCACTTGTTTTGCTCAGAGTAAGTATCTCTCCTCTTTTAACCACTCCTAGTTCCAGTTGACCTGACTTTCTGAAAACTCAACCAACTGTCAAAACTGCACACAGCATACCATCTTTCAAAACTCTTACCATTCTAGCTAAAACTGCTCACAGCAGAAATGTTTATGATTACTTAAAGGGAATGTTCAGTGGAAAATATCAATATTTTAAAAAGTAACAGTTTGTATTATACATACCTAGTTATTCTACATATTCTCTCCCATTTTAAAAAAATCAGTTGAATGTATCCCCCTTGCTATTACTTGCTGTTGACATTAGTGAGCTGACATTTCAGGTTCTAACGGTCCATCTTCTTCCCAGAATGCACCACATCCTTGGAATGTCCCTAACAGTAATTTCTACTGATTGGCTATTGGATGAGTCACACATGCTCAGATCTCTACTGAGCAACTGAATCAACCCAGGCACTGGGTCAAGGCAAAAACCATAATGGTCCCTACTAGGGGTCCTGCAAACAGGAAGTCAGTATTTCAGTAGTATTTATTTATACACAGACAAAATGCTGAATTGGCAGGTTATGGCCATTGGGATGGAAAAATACTGCTCTTTTTTCTTTAAAGTATATGTATTGCACTGAACTTCCCCTTTAATTGACAGCTAAAATGAAAGATGCTTCGGATTGCATATGTCAAGAAATAGGGGGACAGATTAAAAAAAAAAACGTCACATTGGTGGTTGTGAAGAATGATCATTTCCAGTAATAATACATTTGAAATAATATAACAAGTATATATGCCCTTTAATTCTAAATACATAAAACATACATTGAGCTTTACTTGAATCTATTATTGTAATTTTAGTACATTTATTTTGAAATTGTGTTTGTGTACTTGTGTGTGTTTGTGACACACTGTGTAGTGTATGTAGCCTTGGACCCTGCATTTCATAAAGAAAGTGACAGTTGGGATTCATGTTTGAGGATTGGACCCATTATAATTAAAGGGCATGTCCACCCTTCTTAAATTTTTTTAATATAATAGTCTCCCTGCTCCCCCAGCCCCAACCGCTATAGTTTTAATATCAGAAAGTGCCCCAAACATTACTTACCTTCCCTCTTTCCTCCGCCACACTGCCAGGCCCTCTGCTTGCGAGAAAATGCAAGCAGAGGGGCGGATACGGCAGTCGCTTCTGTGATTGGCTGAGCGGCAGCCAATCATGGACGCCGTTTCCCGGGAGTTCAGTGCGGCGGAGGAAAGAGGGAATGCTAGGCTTTAATAAGGCCCCTTCCCCAAAGAGCTTACAATCTATGTATTAGATCAAAATTTACTTAGAGATAGATCAGCCAATGTTTAATTTCTTATTGTAGCAGTAAACAGCTATATATTAGATATAGTTATATTTACATGCCAGGTTTTATTTGGGGAAAATGAAAATTTCATTTTGAAGGACAAAGTTCAGGAGCAAAGTTTATTTTTTATGTCTGATTTGGGCTTTTGATCAGTCATCATATTACAGTATATGTCCTTCTACAATTTGAAAAATGATTATTGATAAGTGCGTTTTCATTTTGTTTTTTGACAAAAAACTTTAAAGGGACACTATACTGAAAATGCCTTCAATCCGACCTGACTTTTTCCCCACAAACCAACTGTCAAGCCTGCACACAGCATACAGCATTCCAACTGTCAAAACTCTGTGACCATTCCAGCTACAGTAAAACTACTCACAGAAGAATAGTTTTTGAGAGCAAGGAACTTGATTGACAGCTGAAATATAAGAAGTTTTAGATTGGATATCTAAAGAAATAGGGGGCAGATCAAAAAAAAAAATGATACAGTGGTAGTTGGGAAGAATTGTAGTTTCCAGTTATAGTCAATTTAAAATAACCTATTTTTATATATTTTAATCTCATTACACATCTATAAAGTCATCTCTTAATTAAGTGACATAGACTGGACTTCAATATCACCTTTAAGGTTATGGCACTGATTGGTGAACAGGGCATCTCTCCAATAACCAATCGTTTAACCCACTGGGTCATGGCATCATTTGCTTGTGGACTTCCTCTTTAGGGCTAGGCCACACTAGTGCATTAATTTTGCACTTTCGAACACAATTTGCAATCCGTTTGCACATGAGAAATGCAGAGCAGGGGGTGGGCACATTGCTGCTTTGCACTGAGATGTTTTCATAGAGCATGCAATCCTGATTTTTATGAGAAGCGCATGTGCAATATGCAAGTGCACAGTATTTACTGAAATGCTTTTCAAGGCACTTGAAATGACATAACATATTTATAACTCAGACCTATGGTAGTAAATCAACATATTTATTTTAGATACACCCACTCCCATAACCCAGTGGGTTACAGAAATTTAAAGTCCATGTCCATCCCCAAAACTAAAATTTCCCCCACTACTGGCCCCACAGTGTAGTGTTCAAAATCCTTACCTTACCTCTCTGCTCCAAATTGTTCTCCTGCAGTGCTTGTCCAAAGTTGAAAAACTGAAGAGTAGGAGCTGTCTGTGAGTCCTCCGGTCTCTGCTTTTTTCTTGTCCTTGTTGAGGTGTCTGATATCCACCCTAGCCCACCCCCAACCGCCATATTAATTTAGTTAAAAAAGCTGCAGAAATATATTTAAATCACTTCTTTTCCCCTGCGTTCTGCATTGCTGGAAGACGCGTCTGTGATTGGCTGCCTCTCAGCCAATCACAGACGCAGCTGCCGGTCCCGCCCCTTGCTTGCAGTTCTGGCAAGCAGAAGGCCTGGATCAGTGCGCCGGGTGAATGAAGGCATGGAAGTACCTTTCTACAGCTTTTTTAACTAAACAAACATGGCGGTTGGGGGTGGGCTAGGGATACTAGGTGTTTACAAGGGACCATTTCGAAAATCAGACTCAGCATGAACTAAGCAGCCCCAAAGCACAAACAAAAAAAGCTTTGAGGCTTTTTAGTAATTAGCCCAGATGCTGTCTTCATAATTACCTAACTGTTACTTGTATTCTGTATTCAGTGTGTCTTTGCCAGGAACTTTACCAGAGATATTGTTTATGTGAAACAAATTGTGTTGTGTAAAGATTACATTTAATTGTATGCGCAATATGATGTGTAAACTAAACTTGACTGTTGAAAAATGCTGCTGCATTTCATCTATGTGAAATACCAATTGGCATCCATATTTTTTTGGTACAGTTGGTATTATACAATGCAGTCTGTCACGCTAATTTCCAAACCCCTTTTTACCTCAGTCATGTCATGGGGAAGATTAGATTTTATTCAAAGCATCAATTAAGTGGTGGGTGAGCTTATGCATCCCTTACACTTTCACAAGAGTGGCTGTATACCTGTGTTCTGTATCTTGAGTACCTGACAATAGAAGTTTTAAAGAGAAGGTAACAGGAGGCAAGGTGGACTTAAAGGCAACGGCATCTGCAATTTAGGCTTTTATTGTTTTGGGGTTTTTTGCTTTTATTTAAAGGGCATGTCCACCCCCAAAACTATAATCCCCCCCACTACTGGCCCTATCATGTAGTGTAGTTTAATCCTTACCTCACATCCCAGCTCCATATGGTTCTCCTGTAGTCCCCCCCCCAAAGTCCCAAAAACTGCCCACCAGGAGGATAGCAGAGTCCATATAGGACTCTGCCTCCTACCTGGCCTCCGGGAGAAGTTTGGCATGCGTACTGCAGCCCTTCTCCCCCTCCCTCTCCCTCCCAATTAGGATTCCCTCCCCCTAGTGTAAAACCCTTTTTAGCAAACATTGCCCCTGTCCCCCCAGAACCAACCGCTATGTTTGTAATATCAGAAAATGCCCAGAACATTACTTACCTTCCCTCTTGCCTCTGCCGCACTGAACTCCCGGCAGCCGCGTCCGTGATTGGCTCAGCCAATCACAGACGCAACTGCCGGTCCCGCCCCTCTGCTTGCATTTTCTCGCAAGCAGAGGACCTGAGAGCGCGGCGGAGGCAAGAGGGACCAATAAACTGACCAATAAACCTGCCATAACAACGTCCACTGGAAGACAGTTCCATAGCTTTACCGTTCTCACAGTAAAAAACCCTTTCCGAACTTGAAGCTTAAACCTTTTTTCTTCAAGTCTTAAGGGATGTCCTTGTATCCTTTGACATGTTCTATTGGTGAACAATGCCCCAGATAGTTTATTGTATGGCCCATTAATGTATTTATACACAGAAATCATATCCCCACGCAAGCACCTTTTCTCCAGCGTACATAATTGTAACTTTTCCAGTCTCTCCTTATACTCAAGCTCCCCCAATCCCCTTATTAATTTAGTTGCCCTTCTCTGAACCCTTTCCATTTCAAAGATGTCCTGTTTGTACACAGGATTTCAAAATTGCACTGCATATTCAAAATGAGGCCTTACCAATGCTTTGTAAAGAGGGAGAATTACATTTTCCTCCCTTGAATCCATACCTCCCTTTATACAAGACAATACCATGCTGGCTCTGGCTGTTGCCGCCTGGCACTGCTTGCTACCCTTAAGTTTGTTATCCACCAAAACTCCAAGATCCCTTTCCAACAGGGATTCACTTACCACAAAGCCATTTATAGTATAAGTAGAACAAGGATTTTTAAGTCCAAAATGCATCACCTTACATTTATCAACATTGAATTTCATCTGCCACTTAGCAATTTGACAATCTATCTAGATCCCCCTGCATCGATTGAACATCCCCTTAAGTTTTTAATGGTCGATAAAGTTTTGTGTTTTTTGCAAACACAGAAACCTCGCTGACAATACCCACTTCCAAATCATTAATAAATAGATTAAATAGAAGCGGCCCCAGCACAGAACCCTGTGGCACCCCACTTAGCACTTTAGTCCATAATGATGAAGCCCCATTAACTACTCTCTGCATCCTATTCATTAACCAATTTTCTATCCATGTACAAATGTGACTCCACAGACCAACAGACCTTAGCTTATACATTAGTCGCCTATGGGGGACTGTATCAAAAGCCTTTGCAAAATCCAAGTAAACTACATCTACTGCTATGCCAGAGTCTAAATTTCTACTCACTTCCTCATAAAAGCCAAGCAAGTTAGTTTGACAAGATCTATTCCTCCTAAATCCATGCTGGTTGCTACTTATAATGTCAGTCCTTGAAACATACTCTAGATTATGTTCCCTTATTAAACTTTCCAGGATCTTCCCCACCACTGAAGTTAAACTTACAGGCCTGTAATTACCCGTCTGTGAACGACTACACTTTTTGAGGGTGAGGCCACACTGCAACGCACAGGAATCGCGCACAAAATCGCACGCGTTATCGCACGCAATTGTGTGCGCGATTCTTGCGCGTTTCGCGCTCGCGTTCGCGTTTTGCGTGTGCGTTTTCGCCTTTTCACGTTATGGAAACGCATGCGTTAACGCACCAAAAATGGTGAACGCATGCGTTACCATAACGCGAACGGACGCGCAATCGCATGCGCATCGGAAATCGCGGGAATTTTTGCGTTCCCGCGATTTCCATTTTAGCGAAAATCGCGGGCGCAAACGCGAGCGCGAAACGCGGGCGCAAACGCGCGAAAAACGCGCTAGTGTGGCCTAGCCCTGAATATTGGAATAAAATCAGCCTTTTTCCAATCCAGAGGCACACCACCGGACATGAGGGAATCAGCAAAAATAAGAAACAATGGCCTAGATAAAACTGAACTTAGCTCCTTAAGTACTCGAGTATGTATTTTATCCAGGAGATTTATTAATATTAACCTTAATTAGTTCTTTCTGTACCATATCCTCGGTTAACCAAAGTGCACTTTAATCTTTTATACCATTATTGCTACTATGCTCTATGATATCTGTACTTGGATCTTCTATAGTGTATATAGAGGGGAAAAAATTATTCAAGACATTTGCTTTATCGCCATCTGTAACTAACTTATCCACATTAATTAATGGTGCCACATTCTCAGTCCCCATCTTCTTACTAGGGATGGCCGGTTCGCGGATCCGAACCCGGATTTTCCGCCTTCCGAACTTCCGAACCGCGGATTTCTCGTATTTACAAAAATTTTCAAAATTACGAGATTTCTCGTATTTTCGGCAATACGTATTTTCGAAAATTTTGGAAATTACGAGGACGTCTTATTTTCGTAGATACGTATTTTCGAAAATTTTTGAAATTACAAGGATTACTCGTATTTTCGAACGCGGGCGCAAACGCGCGAAAAACGCGCTAGTGTGGCCTAGCCCTGAATATTGGAATAAAATCAGCCTTTTTCCAATCCAGAGGCACACCACCGGACATGAGGGAATCAGCAAAAATAAGAAACAATGGCCTAGATAAAACTGAACTTAGCTCCTTAAGTACTCGAGTATGTATTTTATCCAGGAGATTTATTAATATTAACCTTAATTAGTTCTTTCTGTACCATATCCTCGGTTAACCAAAGTGCACTTTAATCTTTTATACCATTATTGCTACTATGCTCTATGATATCTGTACTTGGATCTTCTATAGTGTATATAGAGGGGAAAAAATTATTCAAGACATTTGCTTTATCGCCATCTGTAACTAACTTATCCACATTAATTAATGGTGCCACATTCTCAGTCCCCATCTTCTTACTAGGGATGGCCGGTTCGCGGATCCGAACCCGGATTTTCCGCCTTCCGAACTTCCGAACCGCGGATTTCTCGTATTTACAAAAATTTTCAAAATTACGAGATTTCTCGTATTTTCGGCAATACGTATTTTCGAAAATTTTGGAAATTACGAGGACGTCTTATTTTCGTAGATACGTATTTTCGAAAATTTTTGAAATTACAAGGATTACTCGTATTTTCGGAAAATCCCTTTTCGAAAATTTTCGAAACCGCGTAATTTCGAAAATTTTAGAAAAATATGAAAAATCTCGTAATTTTGAGAATATTTTCAATATTTTTCATTTCATTTTAATTTTTCCGAAAATTCGCGGATCCTCGAGCGGACCGGATTTTGCGAAGTTCGGACATCTCTACTTCTTACTATTAATATACTTAAAAAACTTTTTAGGCTTAGTGATGCTTTGTTCAGCTATCCTAACTTCATTATTAATTTTAGCTAGTTTGATTGCTTTCTTACACTCCTTGTTACAGTTTTTATAATCCCTAAAGGCCCTTTCTGTTCCCTCAGCCTTAAAGGTTTTAAATGCCTTTTTCTTCCTTTCCATTTGCCTCTTTACATCAGAATTCTGCCACATGGGTGGGGATTTATTTTTTTTACATTTATTTCCCAAGGGTATAAATTTAGATGTGAACTGGCTTAAAATCCCCTTGAACACAGTCCACTTCTGTTCAGTACATTTACCTGATAATACATTATCCCAGTTGACACTCAGAAGAGCTGCTTTTAACCTGGGAAAATTTGCCTTCCCGACATTAAAAGTCTTTGTTAACCCAGCACACTTTTCCTTTCGATAACAAAGTCCAAACACCACTATTTCATGGTCACTATTCCCTAAGCCTCCAGTTACCTTTATATCTATAATACGCTCCACAATGTTAGATATTACCAGATCCAACAGAGCTCCTTTTCTAGTAGGAACCTCAACCACCTGTGAGAGAAAATTATCTTGCAGCAAATTCAGGAACTCATCCCCTTTTTCTGTGATGGCAGTTCCACCACACCAATCAATGTCAGGAGTCCCCCATAATGAGCACACTCCTGAAACTTGCAGCCCTTGCCAACTGCATATGAAGTTGACTCATCTGCTCTCTGCTAGCATTTGGCGGCTTATAGCAGACACCAACAATGACATTACCCCCTTTCCTGTTGCCTAATTCCCCCCATATTGCCTCCACTTTATCATCCATATCACCAGTTGTCTCTTCTTTTAAATTGGCTTCAATTCTTTTTTAACATAAACACTCCTCCACCGTTTCTTTTTTATCTGTCCTGCCTAAACAAGGCATATCCTTCTATATTTACAGCCCGGTCGTGAGAACTGTTCAACCACGTTTCTGCTATACCTATTACATCATACTTTTCATTCAATGCCATAATTTACAATTCACCCATTTTGTCAGCTAGGCTTCTCACATTTGCAAACATACATTTTAGATTATGATCCTGTAATTTATTCGTACACTTTAATACACATGCCTCCCTATCCCCATACTAGCCCCACCCCCCTTTCCTCCCACCACTGGCCTATCTACTGGCCTATCTACACCCTGCTTTCCTCCTGGGCTATCTATCCCAGTGAGACTGCTAATACCCTCCCCCCCAAACCTAGTTTAAAATCTCCTCCAACCCTCTAGCCATCTTCTCCCCTGAAACAGCTGCACCGCCATCAGTGAGGTGCAACCCATCCCTACTAAAGAGCCTGTAGCCAACAGCAAAGTCTGCCCAGTTCTCAATAAACCCAAACCTTTCTTCCTTACAGCACTCTCTTAGCCACGCATTAATGCATCTAAGCTCCTGCTGTCTCCCTGGCTTAGCACGTGGCTGCGGTAGTATTTCTGAAAACACTACCCTGGAGGTCCTTGCTTTTATCTTAGCCCCTAGCTATCATGTTAAAGGACCTCACCTCCTCCTCTAACTTTGTCATTGGCACGAATGTGAACCAAGACCGCCGAGTCACACCTGGCCCCACCCAATAATCTGTCTACACGATCCACCACTTGCCGAACCCTAGCACCAGGCAGGCAACACACAGTTCGGCATGTAGGGTCTTGGCGGCAGATTACCCTATCTACCTTCCTTATAATGGAGTCCCCTACCACTACCACCTGCCTTGCATTCCTGATGCTTCGTTCCTCCTCCCTTGTATCAGAGATGGCAGTCCCCTGGGTGCTCAAGGGACTAGCCCCCTCCATACACGCTTATTCTGAGGTGTCGTCCTCCACTTCATTACCTAAGGCAGCTAATCTGTTGGGATGGACAATCTGGGAAGAAGCTCCCCTACTCTTCCGCAATTCTTCTGCAATGCTGCAAGCTGCCCCCTTAGACTCTCCACCTCAGCTTCCAAATGGGCAACCCACTCACACCTGACACAGAAATAGGTTCCCCGGAACGTCTGCTCCAGGTTCCTATACATGTGGCAGGATGCACATTGCATGGTACCGACAAAACTGTCCCTTCTAATACACCACAACAGCACTGTGACGCACAAACCTTGTTTAATTGCCCTTCTTGTTTCAATGTCCTTCTTTTTCTATGTCCTTGAGATCAAGGTCCTTAAGAGCAAGGGACACTCACTCTAATTCGTTTCACTCACAGGAAACTTCCTTTTGTTAGGTCATATCCCAGATGTGCGATTAAAGTTTCTGTATCCCTGCTCATTTGTTTGGACATTGAGGCATTTTTTGGACCATAGGCAGTGTGGACTTGGCAGTGAGTTACGGAACACAGTTGTGTGATGTCATAATATCATTGTAATTTGATCATACCCTTATGAGGAAGGTGGGACTGCCAGCAGACCCCTGACTCCACCCAGCCCCACCACAATAACAACCAGCATCTCCCCTCTAAATCACATTGTTAGGAGGTATGCATAACATTGGTAATGTGGCTGAGCATTATTTCTCATACTGTCCCAAACTGCCTTTCTTGTAACCAGAATGTATTGAAAGGCATAGCTGCTATATACTGTGCATATCCTTAACCAAAAAGGACAGGCTGTAACAATAATTTCCATTTTTTTTAGGATCCCCATCACAGAGCGCACCTGTGATGATGAACATGCTCTATATTAATGGTATAGTATTAAGCACTGGGATACAAGATTGACACATTTTCTTGTTGTCAATCACTCTCTGTGAACTATGAACCCTGGGTTATGATTCGTGTGATTCTATTTCAGAATCCTTTTGGTCCTTTAAAGTTCATGGGACTTGCCCGTCTTGTGAAAAACGCAGGCAGATCAAAATGCCTCACAGTTTTCATTTCCATTTTCTATATTACAAAATTCCTGCCATATTTTTTACGTGAGCCTGATATCTTTTTACCCCAAAACACATTTCTCCGCATTTTTAGGAGACTTTAAACTGTGGATGTGCAATTCAGCAAGTAGACTGAGTAAGCACTGAAACTTCATAATATTATTACGTCACCCTGGAGCCTAGTCAAACAAGTGTGTACAGGCTGACCTATGCTCTCAGATAGCAATAAGATATGTTATGGACCCAAAGCAATAATGACACTCAGCTGTCTGCCAGTTCCAAGGAGAATGTTTAACAGAATATTAACTCTTTCATCTGGAATCTGTATGCTCGGATTGGGGCCAGCATTACCTCAGATGGCCCTTTGAACTGCACATTTTGACTACCTGTGAAATGTGCAATGGGAATGACAGCGAATTTGCACCACATAGCAGTGAATTTACATGTATAATACAAAGGCCAAGGTCGCTTTCAGTGGATCTAGAAAATTATAACCAATAGGATGAATACAGAAATAATATTTATTTAAAAAAATTCCAAGATCCAAAGAAAGACAAATTGTCCCATGTGAAGGCACTTTCCAGCCGATGTTCCCACAACAACTGAGACAACTGCCCAGCCTGATCACTTTAGGACAATCGTAAAGCATTTTGCAGCCAGGAAAAATTGCAGGAACACCGGCAAGAAAGTAGCCATGGGGAAGTAAACATTACAGCCAATTCAATGTTTGTCAGATTGAACATCAAGTCAACTGAAACTTAGAATTATATCTGTCACGAACGCCAGTTCGCTGGGCACGTGATCTGACCAATCAATCAGTACTCGCTGCCACCACTTTAAGTTGCGGCCTTAAAGACGCCCCCAAATCACTCTTGACTCTCACTGACTATGCACACCCCTGTCCTAGCAGCTAAATGGTTAACACTACACCATTCACTCCAGCAACTAACTGGTTAATTAGCATCAGTCCTTCACAAGCAGTTAGTTAATTAGCATTTACACTGCACACTCCATTCAAACACATATAAACTTATCAGAGGCTAACTGAGTTCTTTTAGAGCATCAAAGACAAAACTTATTAAATTTTAGATTTAATAGTCCAAAAGGTGGACAGTGCACATAATACAAAAATAAAATAAAATGGTGTTATAATAAAATGACATACAATAGGTACAACAGTTATATAAAATAAAAGGGATAAAAATATCCACAGACCTTACTCACTAGAAGAAGTCCTGTATCCTGGGGCAGGAAGAAACATTGGGTCCATACACACGGTTTTAGCATGTCCCCAAAGTATGAACACAGTTATAGGGGCTACAAGGATTTTTAAACCCTTTGATGAGCCATCCCTACTCCTGGTATGCATGAGGTGGGAGTGTCTAGGAATGTCCAGATTTACGACTAGCCAAAAGCATGTCCACCCTTAAGACACAAACCTGTCATCAACTCCAACTAATAGATTCAGCACATTATTATACTGTATGTATTTTAAGCCAAATATTTAAGTATAATTATTGCCTCGTTTTGGCAGAGTAAGCTCCTCCCTCCATGCAGTCAATCAAGGCTGTGACATCACAACCAATGATGGACTGCTATTTCCCCTGATGCCTCCACTGCACAAGCTTATAGAAAACTCATTGAGCAGAGGGAGGAGGCAGATACATTTGCCTGAACCGAACTTATCATTAAATATCTGGTTACAAATGCATGTAATAAACTGATTTAGACTGAGGCCACACTGCAATGCGTAGGAAGTGCACACAGAATCATGTGCCTTATTGCATGTGCGTTGTGTGTTTGCGCATGCAATTTTGCCATTTTCCATTATGGAAATATATGCATTAATGCAAAAAAATGGTAAACGTATGCGTTACCAAACCAGGAATTGTATGCACAATCGCATGCACATCGGAAATTGCTTTTCCCTCAAATTCCATTCTAACCAAAATCGCATGCGCAATCGCCCACGCAAAACATGCAAAAAAATGCGCTAGTGTGGCCTAGTGCAAAAATAGCAGTTGGGATTGCGGGCTGATGCCTGTACATACATCAACGATAGTGGATAGATAGTGTTTTGTTGGTAAAGGTGTTACGTGACATACGTATTATGTGACGAGTGACGCCCGATGCGACGTTCGTCTGCCAAATTGTGCGAAAATTATCTCACGTGTGTACAAAGCTTTAGAGTGGACATGCCCTTGAATGTTTGCTTTAGCTTGCAGTTCAGTATAACCACCTTAAATTTATCTTATGGCTATTAAACATTCAGTTGCAGTAGCTCAGTCCTATTTAGAGTAAAAGCAGCTTGATGGAGGCCGTACATTCTCCTGAAGAAGAACTGCCTGGCCTGATCTTCTTTGCAATCTACTTCCAAATTCCAATCACAAAATAAATGGGCCATTCCAGTGCTTGTAATATTTGTCTGCCTTGAACCAATATAACTTTTCTAATACAAGATAACAATTTGTAGATTTCCTTACAATCTGTTGGTAATATGCCAAGACTGGAATATACATATATTTACCCTTTTGCTGGAGCTAGGTATTTTTATGCCATATACATGGCTTATAGTTGCCAAAACTTGTAGGATTTAATGCGGTTTATCAATTATTGGCCATGTGTGTACCCAGGTTAAGGCCATTATCTACAAGGGCAATAATTACAATTTCTGTCATTCCGAACTTTCTAATCATGTGATTTTAAACTTGTAATCCTGTGAAGATACATGATTTGTATCCTTGGGGACAATGCAATATTGGGAGCAAAATGCACAAGTCAGTGTACAGCCCACGTTATCCGATGTATTATCGGGTTAGCGTGGGTTTTGCAGTGAGTCTGCCGTGCAAAACCTCCTCAGTATTGTACTGAGATACTCAGTACTATGTAGCATGAAGTTATTAAACTATTAAGTTATTAAACTAATTGCTTTAATTTATCCAGAGAGAAGGGCAGGCTTGTAAAGTCGCAATACAATGGTAAAGTAAAATATAAGCAAATTAATTGGATGTGCACTAGGCTTCTATTTTTTGTAGGTACTTATTTTTACCTCAAAATGATTAAAACTGATTAACTCAAGTATAAGCTGAGGGTAGAAATTATCACCACTACTGCAAACATGTAACTACAGTAGTTAATATCACTTTGTGGTATTGGTATGATAAGAATTAAAACACAAACCCTGTTTCAGGTAAATTTCTCAGCAACCACATTAAAATGAGAAGGCACTGATTACTGCTATTATATCAAGGTTTTCTGCCTTCTGTTGCTCTTTAGTCGGCTTTTAAATGGACCCTTTCATAATAAACAGCAGAATTTCCATACAGTAGTCCCATACAGAATTGGTGCCAATATAATATAATAGTCCAAATCAGTAACCCCCAATTCCTTAGCACTCCAGTTGTTTGGAAACTACACCTCCCCATATGCTTTGGTTGCTGGGAGTTGTAGTTTCTAAACATCTGGAGTGTCAAGGTTCAACAAACTTATTAGGCCAACAAGGGGAAAAAATGCTCTTGCCCACCTCTAAACCCCCCATAGACCCCAAAGAGGAAAAGGGTTTTTGAAAAATAGTTCCTACCAGCTCCACTGACAGGAGAGTCAGAGCTCCTTACTTGCTCTTCCATTATGTCCGGTTATTGCTGAGACGAGCCTACGTGCAGTGGCATAGCTAGATATCACAGGGCCCCATAGCAAGATTTTATATGGCCTCCGCCCCCCCCCCCCCCGGGATGTAAGGTAAGGATTTGTATGCACTACAGAGTGGGGCCAGTAGTGGGGGGAAATTATAGTTTTGGGGGTGGACATGCCCTTTAATAATTACTGCTGAGGTGCTTAAAGGAGAACTAAATACAAAATGTAATACTCTATAACAATAAAATAATTTCCCCCAAAACACCAATGAGCTATAAAATCACACCTCAGTAAATTGCAATATTGTAAATGGTCCCCTCTGAAGAATAGTGTATATTTACATTGTCAGACCATGCCTTCTGACCTCGGTCACAATATCCCTTGCCTTAATGTAGACTGTAAGAGGATGGGATAGAATAGTGGGTGTGGTCAACTATAATGAGTTCCTGCTATAGATTTTGATTGGTCATGTGCAAAGAACATATTGGTCATTGACCAGACTGTGTGATTCCAAAATGCTGGTAAATAAAGCACTGTCCCCATGTTAGTAACATAAATTTCCTACCACTCGCATAAAAATAAGAGATGAGACACAGGTTACTGCTTTTATATCAAGGTGCTCTGCCTTCTGATTCAGTGTTGTTCTGAGGTTTTAGTTGCCCTTTAAACAAGTTGAAAGTAAAATCTGATGTTGTAAACAACAATATACCATGGGAACTTGGAATGTAAGGTCCATGACTCAAAGCGATGCATAGACTAAATATTAACATCTTGGAAACTTATGAGATAAAATGGACTGGCTTTGGTAACAGATCAGATCAGATGGCTAGCCCAGATCTTCTATTACGGAAAAGAAAGTTACAGGAAAAATATAGAGAAAAGGTGTAAATCATTCCTTGGTTGCAATCCAAAAAATGGCATACTGGTCTCACTTAGGCTTCAAATTGAACCAATCTACTTTACAGTGATCCAGGTTTATACTCCAACTACTGATGATCTGAAACCTCTCCTGTTCAACTCCCAAGAAAGATATTACATACACCATAAAAAAGCCTCAGGGAACAACAGATACACTACTGCAATAGACCAGTAAAAATGTTTCATAAGATTGGTTTCAGCATGGGCAAAGGTTTGCACCTCTTATAAAAAAAAAAAAAAAAAGCTCCATAATGTATAAAAAAAACTCAATAGAAATGTCCCTGATTCTCCAAAAAAAGGTAAAAGAAGAAAGGAAAACAGCATTTTAGACCCGGACCCGGATATTTTCGTACTTTCGATAAATATTGAATGTTCGACCGTTCAAATGTGCGAGTAAAATGCCTATTATACCTATACGCGAGCATCGAATCCGCGAGTAAAGTGTCCATTAAAATCTATACGCAAGCATTGAATCCGCGAGTAAAATGTCCATGGTATCTAGGTGCGAACATCGAATCTACGAGTAAAGTGTCCATTAAAACCTATACGCGAGCATTGAATCCGCGAGTAAAATGTCCATGGTATCTAGGCGTGAACATCGAATCTACGAGTAAAGTGTCCATTAAAGCCTATACGCGAGCATCGAATCCGCGAGTAAAATGTACATGGTACCTAGGCGCGAACGAGCTCGAAAATATCGCGAGTGAGAGTAAAATTGATTTTTCGAATGTCCTGGATATTCGAACATGTTCCCCAGACCATTTCCCAGGTCCCACAGCCATTTCGAACTATTTTACTCCCATTGACTTTAATGGGTCCGTTTTCAAACTTTCGAACTTTCCATATAGTTTGAAAGTTCGAAAACGGACCGAACTGGGCCATCTCTAATAATGAGAAATGCAGTTGCTTTATGAATCCTGATAATTCCCGAAAACACTGTAAAATCTAAAAATTCCATCTTATCCATTTTATAATACTGTATGCTCCTTAGTGTTACCTAAATATGGGGTTGATTTGATTAGAATATTATAATTATATATGCCTAGAAACACAGTTTGTTTTTTTTTTTTGCAATCTTAAAAACCTTTCAAATTTTTTAAAGACACAGAAGCTGTAGACCAGAGAAATTTGCACTTAATATGGCTAATTTGTCTGTGTGGATGTGGATTTGCTTTCTCTGCACTGTAGCATACCTGAGATGGTCTCATTTTTAATTAAAAAAAAATAGTAATAAAATGCCTTCCTTTTCATTATTTTATCTATCCTGCCTGATCATAGAACAAGAACTTAAATTGAAATATATTTAATATATTTATTTGGGTGCACTTTAGTGCGTTTTACATTGCAGCAAAGCACAGTGCTCATAGAAAGCAATGGCGCCATTTACATTAAAGCGTTGCAATGTAAAGTGTTGTACATTTAGCTGATTGTAACTCAGCTAAGGTGAATTATGGGAGCTGGCCCCTAGTTACCCACAGGTTCATTTTTATAAATCACCCAGCAGCCACAGGAAAGAGAAAGGTGAGACACAGCTTGTTTAAATTTTTGTGAATGTGCTCAATTACGATGTTGTCTGGAGACTTTAGTTCTCTTTTAAAATCTTCTTCAACTCTTTAGCCATTGTATGCAGTATGGCAACTGCACCAGTATCATTAATATTCTGCAAATATATTAATATATTCTGTAGATTCGAGCTGTGATGTCAAACCTTGGCATTCCAGATGTTTTGAAACTACAACTCTCAGCATTTGTAGTTTCTATATATTTGGAGTGCCATGGTCTGACATTACTGGACTATTATTACCTGTAGCCGTCAGGTAATAACATATCATTAAATGATGCTCGAAAATTAGCTTTGGCTTCCTCTTATTTACTTTACAAATGTCAAGTCAACAATTTAAGTTGCAAAACTTTTTAACAATGAATTTACATATGAAATGATTGTACGGTTTGTGAACACTGATTAACACCACCAATTCATAAAATTTGATGTTGTTGTGCTTAAAATATCCCAACTGATAAATAAAAGTGCAATAAAAGAGAAAGTACTACAACTTCCACATTCGTCTTCCAACATCCAAAGTACAAAGTGTAATAAATATTTCTTTTATAGGTGAATTGTGTGAGGAGCAGAAATCCTATGTTAGGCAATCACAGCAATACAGAGAAAACAGTATGGTAAAGGCGGAATGGGTTTACGAGAGACAAAGATGAAGAACTGCCAACAATTTCTTATAAGTGAAGTTAATGTATGATTGTCTGACACGGAGAATGTGTTGTAAAACAATGCTTCATACTGCTTGTGAATGAGAACATTCATCCAGGTCATGGTATATCTGTTGTATTCAATTAGATCATCTGGACTTGAAGTTTAGTTCTTGAAGATGTTTCGCTAGTCATCCAACTGGCTTTCTCAATTCAGAATGACTTGTACAAGAATATGTGGCAATTATGTACCCTGGAATATCCCAATTAGCATATGCAGGTGTTAAGTGCATAGTGGCTAAGAGGTGTTATAGGAACGCCCAGGGTAAGGTGTCAAAACAGCATTGTACATGGCAGACAGTTTAAACCAAACACACTGAGAAAGCAATTGGTACATCCAAAAGACCCAATACCGAAACACAAGATAAGTGACATCATATACGCAGTGCAGTGCAGTAAAGAGTACTCTGATTTGTATGTGGAGGAGACCAAACAGCAACTGCATCAACGTATGGCCCAGCACAGAAGAGCCAATACCTCAGGTCAGGACTCAGACGTGTACCTGCATCTTAAGGATAAAGGACATACCTTTGAAGATTGTAATGTATTGGCAAAGGAACGTGACTGGTTCAAGAGAGGTGTTAAGGAGGCCATTTATGTGAAAATAAAGAAACAAAGCCTAAATAGAGGTGGGGGGGTTCGACACCAACTGTCTGCCAGGTACAATGCTGTTTTGACACCTTACTCTGGGCGTTCCTATAACACCTCTATCCAATCACGCCCTTAACACTTGGCTGTGATATGCTAATTGGGATTTTCCAGGGTACATAATTGCCACAGATTCTTGTACAAGTCACTCTGAATTGAGAAAGCCAGTCGGATGACTAGCGAAACGTCTTCAAGAACTAAACTTCAAGTCCAGTTGATCTATTGATATAATGCTGCATACTGCTCTATGAAATTTTCAAAATTAAAAAGAGAAATATTCCCCTTTACAATCACTTGTACTTGCAATTAGCTTTATTACATAGATACTGTCACAGGTTAAGTACACACAAGTCAATATTTCCTCCTGACTGGTCGACTGGTGTTATATTTCGGCCAAATGGGATAAAATATAGTCCAGAATTGCTATTATTCACCAAAGTACCCAGCTTAAGTCTCTTACTGATCTACTGCTTGTGGAGCTGACATACGACACTCCACAAGCAGTACAATAAATAATAAGGCTAAATAGTATTACCCTTTCCATTCATTAGATGCTAAAAAGAGCTGCCATGCAATGTACTCTGAGTTATGCCTATTGTAAAAGTACAAAAGGCTTGTAGTGACAGGCACGTCTAAGTGATGCTCCAAGATAGGAATCCATAAGTCAAATTGATAAGATGAAAAAGTTTTACACTGTTCTGTACTTTGTAACTTACACTACAGCAGATTTTTGTACAAAAAGGGAAAACTGATTAGATATTGGACACTAAACAGTTCATCATGAGATGGTTCATAGCCAGCAAGGTAGGGAAAGATCACTAGTGATTCACTGTTCCACTGCACTGCATTTAGGTTTATAAGGTTTATGTGTGTGTGTGTATATATAAATATAATACATATGATATATATAATCCAGATGATAAAACGCTGGTGCAATCCAAAATCCATTTTTATGATTTAATTTTTACATCAAAATCATTCAAAAAGTCCTTGGAGTGCACAAGTTTTTTAATCTTGGATTGCGTCTTTTGATTGGTTGGTGGCACCTATGAAGTTGGATGTGAGGAGCTTGTGCCAATCACCCTCTACTGATACGTACTATAAATATATGTTTCTATTCCTGTATGAGATGGAGGAAGGAAGGATGGGAGGCTGTGACCATAGAGTCATAGTTAAAGGGGAGCTGTGGTCTCCATACAAGTGTCCTTTATTAAAAAGGGTGTTTTTTCCTGATCGTACTGAGGTCTGCTTCCAAGTTTAAGAGCATGCCCACTGCTAGGACAGAACATCATTAGTTTATCATAAGCTCCAAACAAACTTCTAATTTTTTTTAAAGCTAGCCACAAGCCTGAAAGTGTTGGTTTTTCTCTCCCTAAGGTGTCCATGGGTAAAGGAATAACAATGAAAGGCTGCAGGTCTGTAACTAGCTTCAGAAAATATACATTTTGGGGGGTGGGGCTTATTACACAGCTTATAACACATGCCTGTCACAGAGACAGGCAGTGTCTACTATTACTTAAGATCCAGAGAAGCTAGAGACATCCTCCTAGGCTTGTTTGAATGGCATGAGAGCTCTTTGTATGCAGACTATTTACCCTTTAAAGGAATATACTTGTTAAGAATTATTTAGATGGATGCATGATTTCTCATTTCTTAATCAGCAGTGCCTAGGCAGGTAATCCAAGATACCAAGCAGCCCCCCCCCACACACATTACTGGTGCTACTTATTTGGGTAAAAGATTAATGCAAAGTAACTCCAATTGAAGGACTTCTGTCTTAGATACTAAAACATTTGCACAAAAACTATATAAAACACAGTTTTATGTTGAGGCTACAATGGATATATATATAGCATTTGCATAAAGACATCTCTATTAAAATGTTTTATTAGTAGGTACGAGAGTACCGTGTTAGCCATTGATGAAAGTACAGAGCCTAAAGGCTGGTACACAAGTGCAATCGTGTGTCCCGACCCGCTACACACGATGTGTACGAACGAACGTTTCACTCGATTATCAGCCGAAATGGTCATTCCATCGCGGATCGCTGAACGACCAACTTGGTGGATCTCCGAACGAATGGCCATTTCGGCCAATAAAGCACCTACACACGGGCCGATTATTGGCCAAAACGTTTGTTCATACACATCGTGTGTAGCGGGTCGGGACCCGCGATCGCACGTGTGTACGAGCCTTTAGTGCTTTTGAAAGCTTGCATTTTCAATCATTTTAGTAAGCCAATAATAGGTATTATTTTATATCCAAGCTGCCTCTACTTTTCTCCTACCCTAAGTTTAAGAATGAATCCTGAGAAAGACAAGAAATCCTTCATCTTGCAACCTTGTACAGTCTTTACCTCTTCATAGCTGCCAATTTTATTGCTCATTTATAGCCCTTACACCTACTGCTCTCACCCTAATTCATTTGCCAACCTTTCTGCAACCTTCACCTTACAACCAATCTTAACATATTAAAGTTAGACAATAACTGCCACCATCCTTCTATACCTGCTATGCATTGCTCTGGGCATTGCTCTGGATGAGTTTCCAGTGGATGTCTGCAATAACACAGTATGAATTAGAGTCCAAAATACCTTTCATTACAATACAGTGATATTAATAAAATAAAACCTTTATTCTCAAAATGGATCTGACCCTATGAAGATGAAGGTTTAACAACACATAGATTGTGGAACATTTGTTATTTGTGAAACTCACAAATCCCTAAACTGCCTATAATGAGGCCATCTACTTTCTGTTTAATTATATTTATGGAATTGGTATAGTATAGTATTTGAGGTTGAATAAAGACATACGTCTATCCAGTCCAACCTGTCTAGCAATATCCTCATTTCCTGCCTAACTGTTGATCCAGAGGAAGGCAAAAAACCCCACCAAATTTATGAAGGGGAAATTTCCCTGGATCAACTCTACTTTATGTATCAATACCAGTAACTTGCAACATTCCTTGTTTGCAGAAACTCATCCAGCTTTTTTTGAAACTGACTAATGAACCTGCCATTACAACGTCCACTGGAAGACAGTTCCATAGCCTTACCGTTCTCACAGTGAAAAACCCTTTCCAAACTTGAAGCCTAAACCTTTTTACTTCAAGTCTTAAGGGATGTCCACGTGTCCTCTGACATTTACTCCTTTCAGCATTGATGAGGTTAAATACAAGAAATCAGTGATCACTTAGTGTTAGTGTGTTTGCTATATTTAGCTATATACCCATATGACTGAATAAAGCTGGATACAAAAGCGCTGATATTTTGAAGTGATTGGTTGTGCAATCCATGGCAGTCCCCTTGATGGGTCAAAATTTACAGACGTGTCCAATCGAGCTTTTGTCCAATTTAGATTTGGGCATAGGATTGTCCAACATTGTTTGGTCATGGCAAAAATGTAACGCCCATATTTTAACCCAATTTACTAAAAAATCAGTTGGTTGTGCCAATTTATCGCCTAGTGCTACCTAGTGTGCTTATGAAGGTTCTTATTCATCCAGGTCATGGTATATCTGTTGTATTCAATTAGATCAACTGGACTTGAAGTTTAGTTCTTGAAGACGTTTCGCTAGTCATCCGACTGGCTTTCTCAATCAGTCGGATGACTAGCGAAACGTCTTCAAGAACTAAACTTCAAGTCCAGTTGATCTAATTGAATACAACAGATAGTGCTACCTAGTCTTAATTGTTGGTCCAGAGGAAGAGAAAAAAAGGGAGAAATCCTGCCTGACAAAATGCAATAAGAAAGAATCCCTGGATCAACAAGAAATTATTTAATTAATACAAGTAACTTTTAATATTATGTTTAAGAAACTCATCCAGCCTTCCCTTGAAACTATCCAATTAACCTGCCATTACCAAATCAACTGGAAGAAACTGAAAATTCCACAGCTTAACTGTTTTTTACTGGGGGAACCTAAAGATAAAACTTCCTTTATTTTATTGTTAAGTGATGTTCATGTGCTCTCTGATATAATCTATTGGTGAACAAAACACATTAATTCATATGTGTAAAGTGATTATATCCCCATACAAGTGCCTTCAGTGTAAATAACATTGACTTATCTAATCTCTTCATAGTCAAGCTCCTACATTTAACTTATTCCTTGCAGCAGTGTCAGAAGACACTGCTGCATCCTCTGTCTCCCACTCAAGCAGGTAAAGAACTTTTAGGATACACTAAATGGGAGCAGCAGAAGCGGAGTATGATTATAATAATCACTCAGCTGCATAGCTGAGTGATTTTATAAGAATATATTCAGCTGTTTCTCGCAGTATAAAAAGGAGCTCTTATGTATTAGATAATGCTATTTACTTAATCAGTTATGATGAAGTGAGAATTGCAGCTATCCACAGTTTCATGAATTTTAAAATTTATACTGGCTCATATTTTGTATCTACTCCTTTAATTGTAATAATGTACAAATGCCGTTATATTGGCGGAGTGATATGTAAATGTAGTTAAGATTAACCGTATGCTGTGAAAAAAATGTTTTATGTTAACAGCTTTATAATTGTGCTGTAAAACAGGTGAATGAGATTCTTTCCAGTTTAACATTCAAAGTGATAGTCCAAATCTATAAGAATTTGATACTGTGCCAATAAATAAAGCCATCCCTACATTGATTAGTATTTCGTCTAATGGTGCTTTATCTGACTTATGTGTTTTGTGCTTGGCCCATTTCACTTCAGTGGGCTGAAGAAATTGGGTCAGATATTTGTAAGGAGTAACTGCTTTTAGCGTTAATTCCTTTAAGCCATGCTTACCTCATTTCCTTTACAGTGTACCAGGTCACAACAATGAACTGTCAAATCCAAAACCTCCTCTCATCCAACCATACTGATTATCCCCCAATAAAGGACACACTCTCACTGATCTATCAGTAACTGTTAAGTTTTACTTTTTAATGTTTTCGTATGCTTTAAAAAAAAACTAATATTTTTTCAATGACCATTCTCTGTGCATCCAGTGATTTTTAAATTCTTCCAAAGAACTAACTTCCTGTTTGCAGTACCCTTAAAAGTGTCTGTTATGATCTCTGTCTCTGGGTTGATTCAGATGCTCATTAGAGATCTGAGCATGTTTGACCCATTCCACAGCCAATCAGTAGAAGAGTGGGATGACTTGTCAATCGTTGTGCTATATGTTGAGTTTATTAAATCATTGGTTAATCAAAACAATGGGGTAACATGGGGAAATGTGGTCAGCACCCCAGACACGTTTTGTGGCTCACATAGCCACTTTATCAGACAGAACTATTCAGAGGGAATCAGTAGAAATTATTGTTTGGAATACTAAGTAGGTGGTGCATTCTGGGAAGAAGGAGCTCTCTTACTGAACCTGAAATATCAGCTCAGAACCGAGCACAGCAAAGCATAGCAAAGGTTATCGAATCAATTGATTTTGCAAAAATGAATACTATCAATGTTTCAGTTGTACGCCGCTTGTACAAACGGTACATTTACCTTATTTCAGGCTTCAGATTCAGAAACACTCACACCATAGAATAGTTCCAATCTTTGGGTAGAACTTAAAATTGGATTTAAATCAAACACCAACGCTACTCAGAACAAATCCCGTTCATTTTTCTTTCCCATGTGGCAGGTGTCATTCACTTAAAGGTAAAAAAAAAATCCTTTGTATATTGTCAATATTAGATGTAAAATCTCAAGCCTATGTTTCAGTGGTTACTAGGCTGTCTCTTTTCTCTGGAATCTGTTGGGGTTATTTGTGAGGTACCAGTTATACATGTAAATTCTGAACAATTAATTTTGAGGTCACTGGGTTTTACTATGTCATATTTACTCTACTCAGTAAAGTATTAAAAAAGTTTTCATACAATAAAAAAATATTTAAAGTCCAGCTAAACTCTAATGTTACTTAATGCGCCTTATAATACAACATACCAGGTCTTTAGTATTGTTCATTTCATAAATATGTAACATTCCAGTAAGATTATAGGAAAGAAAAAATCTAGCTGCAATAACATGTGCAAAGATATTTCAGAATATTTTTTACAAATGAAACTACACTCATCCTTCCATAAAGATATATGAACTATAAAGGTGCCTCCAGGAAACCCAGTTCCTTTTACTGTGCCATTTAAACTCTTACTTCCCAGACAAGTCCGTTATTGATAAATCAACTTTATTTAAAAGTTTAGCCACCGCTCAGGACAACTTGATCATCCTGATGAAGGTGTCCTGAGCAGAATAAAGTTGATTTATCGATAACAGTGTTAGGATGCAAAGATATTTTATTAAATTTTTTACAGAAACACAGCATTATAAATGTTACCCTTCTTCTCAGTAATCAAAGCCCAGATGTCCGCCCCCTCCATGTTTTATGGTCTGGACATGCTCAGTATCATCCAAGCAATGAGACAAAAGCAAGCGTTTGCATTTTATACTTAATTAAAAGATTTTTATGTAGGTATAATGGCGAATTTTCGGACAGAAATTAAATAGAAAAGTGATATAAATTTTTATTCAGCAGTGTCTATACATCAGATAAAACCGTGGTTCAAGCTAAGGATTCCTAAAGATAACAAGTATGCACAAAAAACTTGACACGTTTAATGTTACTAAAATTGTCACAAAACTTAGCAAAACTCAACTGATGTTATTCATGACAAGAAAGCAAACCTGGACAGACAAATTGTTGATCTCTGATTATTTTACGGTAAACGTAGTAGTACCCATTGTACCCACTAAATGGCAGTGTGACATCAAATATCTCAAACTTCACACTCTATCGGGGTGGAAAATCTCAATGAATTGCAAACCCCAATAAATGTTCTGCATTTACAGCTTTGAATCTTCATATAAACTGAATTGCCATTTATGTAAAGGACTGAGAAATCCATTTTGCTACCACAAGATGGATTCTATAAGCAAGAGGTAAATGGTGTCCATTAATTATTACATCATTATATCTCAGTACATGTATCTCATTGTACCTGCAGCTGCCCAACTACAGGAATGTTGAAAGAAGACAAGTCAAAGCATAAAAAATGCTCTTTGGCAATTTGGTATTGAACAAATGTTAAAAAAAACTCTCACACATTAATTCACAGCCCAGAAACTGCTGATTAAAAAAACTTTTAACTCCTGCAACTCCTAACCAGAAACGCATCTGAGCAAAATGAAGCTCCTTAATCTGTTCTAGCATCTTCTACCCCCCCCCCCAAACCATTGCTTTAGACTGTCCAATAAGCTTATTCATATCTTCTTATGTTAAAGGGAGAAGGAAATTACAATGACAAAGTAAATGAATACTGCTGTAGCAAAGGTTTTATTCATCCCTGTTGACTAGTGAGTGGGACTTTTCCTGTGGACCTGGGTAATCAGTATATATTGTAGTATAGTATTTTGAGGTAGAATAAAGACATACGCCCATCTAGTCCAACCTACTCAGCAATACCCACATTTTCTGCCTAACAGTTGATCCAGAGGAAGGCAAAAAATAACGTGGGGGAGGGATTCTTTCTTGCCAATCGGAAATATCTCTGGATCAACTCTACTTTATATATCAAAACTAGTAACATGCAACATTCGTTGTTTTAGAAATTCATCCAGCCTTTTTTTAAACTATCCAATGAACCTGCCATCACCATGTCCAATGGAAAACAGTTCCATAGTTTTACTGTTCAGTGAATAATCCTTTCTGAACTTGAAGAGTAAAAATTTCTTCCTGTTTTAAAGGGCATGTCCAGTCAAAAAACAACTTTTGCTATAAATACAGAGCACCCCCCAAATCCCAGTTTTGCATTATAAAGAAATGCCCAAGGTGCCCCTAAAGAGCTTACCTGACCCGGTTCCTGGGTGCTCCTCCTCTGCTCTGCGGCTGACTGCCGCTCTACTTCCTGATCCCGACTTGACATCACGCCCAATAGCCTGACAGCTGCGACCAGGAAGTAGAGCGTTTGTCAGCACAGAGGCACTCTGCTCCTGTTTTTACTTGAAACAAGCTTGAAACAAGAGCAGGGGGTGATGCCTAGATGGGTCAAGTAAAAGTCCCTTTAAGGGCATCTTTGGCATTTTTTTATAATACGAAACTGGAGTTTGGGGGGGGTGCTCTGTATTTATATCAAGGGATGTCCGCAGCATGTCCTCTTACATATTCCTTCTAGTGAACAATACCCCAGATAGTTTATTGTATGGCCCATTAATGTATTTATACATAGTAATCATATCCCCAGATATCAACATTGGAGGTAAGTTCAGTGAAAAACATAGTTTTTTTTTACATAGGAAAGTATAACACAGTTATTCAGGGTTCTGAAGGATTCCTTTAAAATTTTAATTATTTTGGTTTCTCAATGACCTCACGGTCATCATCAGGTGAGATTTCTAGCAATTGTCCTTGTCCTGGCAGCTGGCCTCACAGACAGATACTAGATAGGATCCCTAGTCATTGAGAAAACCAAGGGCTTTCTAGTAATTTGGTTGGATAAATAAAATATATGTTTTGTTTTTCAGCTTATCATCCTCTTATATAACAAAAGAGATAAAAGATAGAAATCCTCAGGCTTTCGGTCATAGATTTTGAGACGAGGAATTCGTGGGAGATTGAGCTGGAGATTAAACATTGAACCTTCATCAGTGTCCTGGACCAACCCTAGCCTCCATTAAACATTGTCTATAGCTAAGATAGAAGGACTTTATTTTTAAGGCTTGGATGACCTATGAAAACAAATGTTTGCTAGGCACCCTATGATCACTGACATGTAACCTCTGCTACCTGAACCCAAAACACGTATCATTATATTTCTCCTAGCAACAGACCTTGGAAGCTGCAAGTGTTGATGTTGGCAAAAACAATGGTCATATTTCTGAGAAAAAGCAATGCACAGGGGAAATGTGTTCCAGGTTGAGCTGCCAGTAGCATATAACACACAGATCCTTTTCCAAATAATTGGGATTTTGCACATTTATGAGATAAAAATCTTGTTAACAGTAAACAGTAAAGTGATACTAAATTCTAACAATTTTATTCAGCTTAAAGAAGAACTAGACCTGAAAAAAATAACATGAATGTGTCAGGGAAAATTGGTACAGCAATGCCACAGAACAGGCAAACAAGCTTTAGCTGACCTACTTATTCATGAGAGCGGCTCTGACTATTTCTCAGCAATAGCAGGTAATCACCAGGGAAATACTGCATCTTCAGACAGCACAGGGATCGAATAAGCAGTAATCTTACCTATCATGTCATGCATAACACTCATCTCTATGTTTCTCCTATAAAACAACAGAGATAAAGGGTCGATTAAAGAACTCCTTGTCTACATTCTATGTGTTTTTAAAACGTACAGAGCTGAGCATCCAAATGGAGCTATATAAAATATCACACACCTACCTGCATTAATATTTCATTTATAGAAATGTGAGCAGTTCACACCCCTCCTTTAATAAACAAATTCACAAAACTCAGATGCAACCTTGCTGGAAGTCTATTCCTCAAAATGTCTTTGCAAAAGAAAAATATCCACCCTTAAAACAAAAAAACCCTGTCCCTAAGGAGCTATTTTTAGGACTTTCATTCCTAGCCAGATTTTTGACACGTATTGCCCCTGTTCTCATTCTGGTAGATGTTTCCACCTCCTCCCCCTGTTCAAGGAGTTTTTAGGAACTTGACCATGTGCAGTGGAGGCAGCAGGGGAAAGAGCAGTCAATGTATTGGCTGTGGTGTCAGCAGTTGTAGCCTTGATTGACTACAAGGAGGGAGTAGCTGTCTTCCTCTGCCAGGATGGGGACAATTATTATCTTTACATATCTGGTTAATAACATAATAATGTGCTGAATATTTTGATTTGAATTGGGGGCAGGTAACTGGCAAATGTTATATAGTGACGCTATATAAATAAACATATACATACATACATTCCCTTTTAACAATAGATAGTCAGAAGTATATTTACTACACACTGATTGTGTATAAAATACAAAATGAATGGTCTACTAATGAAGGCAGCTGCAGAACAATGTTTACCAGTTCATTTCATTTAACCTAATATTATTATGACATGATTAAAGGGACACTATACTGTACTCTGGCTCCTCCTGCACTCACAGTCACTAACTCTCCTCCTATTCACTAACACTGGCAACTATTGCCGCGACCGACAGTCATTTGTTCCGACCAAGCGCTTACTCGGGACTAAAAATCCCCTTATGTGTACTGACCTGTAGCATGATATTAAGAAGGGAATTGCATAGGATGGAGATTTCCCAAAAATCCTCAGCAATAAAAGTAATTTCACATTTTGCAGCTCTTTTTGTGTGACTTTCTAATGCCCACAAACACCAGCTGTCCATTAAGTAATGCATTTACACAATATTACATTGAAGGGAACCAATCACATGCATTTCATGGTAAGTCTCCATGTTAATGTATTAATACCAGTCAATTTAAATTTTCTTTGATTTTACAAAGGCATCCAGCCCTCAATTGAATCGGTCCAATAAACCTGACAATACCACATATTATTATGGTTGATTTATATAGTGCCAACAATCTTCCGCAGTGCTTTACAATTACATGTATACATTCACATCAGGCCCTGAAGATCTTACAACTAGAAAGCAGTTTTCAGGTATCCCACTACTCCAGGATCTCCCGGGAGTCTCCTGCAAATTGGGGTGGTCGCCTGCGAGACCACCCCGATCTCCCGCAATGGAGATGATTCCTGAATCTCCTCCCCGTTACGCCCCCTTTATGTGTGCAAGAAGCAAATGCAAAGAAGTTAGAGGAGCACACTATATTCGTTTCCAGTGTTTTATTTCAGCCCAGACCGCCAATGCCACGCCCATACCACACCCCTAACCCTGCCCCCACCCCCTAGCGCATATGCCCCACCCACTGTGTGACGTCAATGATGTCACACAGCGTAGCCACGCCCCCTCGGCACACCCCCTCATCCACCCTGCTCGGAAGGACGAAGGGGCAGAGTGGGATGTCTGAGTTTTACCTTTCTAACTTCTTTTCTGTCAATCTTAAATGGATATGATAAACCTTTCTCATTATGCTGGAAGGCATTAGAGGTAATTAACCAAAACTCATTTACCTCCCAACATTCCTGAACTGAAATATTCACTCTGCCCTTTGCATTCCTCTTTCCTGGTCTTCTGTCTTTCTCGCAGGTTCTACGTAGATCAGCAGTCAATTGTGGCTATGAATGATGGTGTCACACCCAATGAATAACTGCTGAGGATCTGTCTGTCTCCTCTGCACATGTGCGAGCACATAACTTTAAGAGAAGGCTGCAACAACCAGGGTAGAGGATGGCAGAAGTAACAAAGGTTTGTGAAGTCTGGGTTCTCGGGGGTGGGGAAGGTAAGAATAGATTATGTCAGAAGGGTCGACTTACCCTTTAAAGTTAAAAGTAAATGTTGCAGTGGAGTTGCAGCAAAGACTGTAATAGATATAATATATTCACAAAGGTATAGCTTTGTTATATCTGTTGTATTCAATTAGATCAACTGGACTTGAAATGTAGTTCTTGAAGGCGTTTCACTAGTCATCCGACTGGCTTTCTCAATTCAGAATGACTTGTACAAGAATCTGTGGCAATTATGTACCCTGGAAAATCCCAATTAGCATATCACAGCCAAGCGTTAAGGGCGTGATTAGATAGTGGCTAAGAGGTGTTATAGGAACGCCCAGAGTAAGGTGTTAAAACAGCATTGTACATGGCAGACAGTTGGTGTCGACCCCCCCCCACCTCTATGCATTTAGTATTTTGTCTGTGTATAAATAAATGCTTCTGAAATACTGACTTCCTGTTTGCAGGACCCTTAGTAGAGACTGTTATGGTCTTGCCCTTGACCCAGTCCCTGGGTTGATTCAGTTGCTCAGTAGAGATCTGGGCATGTTTGACCCATCCAACAGCCAATCAATAGAAATTACTGTTAGGAACATTCTCAATAAGTGTGCATTCTGGGAAGAAGGACCGTTACAGAACCTGAAATGTCAGCTCACTAATGTCAACACCATAGCAAGGTGTATAAATTCAACTTATTTTACAAAATGGAAGAGAATATTATGCATAATTAGAATAACTAATAATGTATGCATAATACAAACTAAGAACTAGGGGGCTGGGCCTAGCAGAGCATGGAGGGAGACATGTATCTGAGTTTCTCTGGACCTTGCTCCATTTAAAAGCTAAAAGTGATTTACAAAGACGCTGAGCAACCTTTTTGAAGTAAAGTGAAGATTGTCGGGAGCAGGGATTACATACTGCATGGCCTACCCAGTGAAATTATGTATCATAGTGGATGGGTGAGTGAGATTTTTTTAATATCCAGAAGACGTCAACACCTGGTTAGAATACTGGTAATGTACTATATCTAAAGCCCCCTAAAAAATGCCAAATAATTCCCATTTGGGCAGCCTAACAATGTCCTCTTGCTTTCTGACTGTCCCACCTCCCCTTAAAGTGAAACAAATGGCTTTTGCCTGCTTCACTTTCCCCCCGTTTTGACCTGGACCAGATCTATTGCCCTGATACTCTCTCATCTATACATCTATCTACCAGATGCTGTGCCCTAGTTTTGGACTCCCACTCTATGTAAGACACTGAACAACTTTCATGTGGGAGAAATCTGGGGGCCCATTCGATCTTGGCACAGGAACCACCCACACCACACTAATTCTCACTGGTTGTGGGAGCTATAGACAAGTGAGTATTCTACAAACGCACACATTACTGTGACTGCCTGTGCAGAACATGGGGTTGGGTCAGTGACAAATACCAGGAAATGGAATATCACCGCTATGTAATTAATCTTGTCACACCCACTACTGCCTATGGAGATGCCCCGGTCTGTAATAGATATAATATATTTACAGTACAACTGGCCTTTTGGCACTAGCTCTGCTCAAATTGGTAAAATAGCAAGTCTGATTATGCAGGGGAGCAAGAAGTGCTGGTGGCCATCGGGTATCTCGTTCCTCCTAAGTAAAAGATAAACAGCGTTATTCAATAAAAGGTCTTATCGTTTAAAATGGTGATAATTTTGCCCCAACCAATCAGTTGTTAGCTTTCAAATGTTAAATAAGATCTGATTGGTTGGGGCAAAATTAGCACCATTCCTCAAAATGACAAGCAGGTAGGTGTTTTATAAAACTTTTATTGACATCATATTTTAAAATACATTAGATGCCTCGGTGCTAGATTCCCAATGGTCCAATGTTTAAGGACACACCTGGACCCTTATTAAAATACCTAACTGCTTTTCATTGTGAGGAAGAGGAGCAGAGGACGTGTGGCGACAATATTCTTTGTCTTTTAAAACAACAAGTACCCACCACAATATCCTGTACTGAACCAAATAAGGCAGGGATAGGCAACCAGTAGATCTCCAGATGTTTGAAAACTACAACTCCCAGCATTCCTTTACAAGAACTCTGTAATTAGGGAATGCTAGGAGTTGTAGTTTTCAAACATCTGGAGATCTACTGGTTGCCTATCCCTGAAATAAGGTAACATCGACAGAGTGTGGCAATGCTCCCCCATTGCTCTCTGCACTCCAGTAGAAACAGCACAATTGTATCACAACTCCGGATCTAGAGTGATGTTGTCATTAGATGCCCAGCAGGCTTTCGAATCGGTCAAGTGGTCCTTTCCCTGGGTCTGTCTGAGCTGGTTTGGCTTTGGTCCCAATTTCTGTAGATGGGTCAAACTGTTATATGCCCACCCAGTGGTGTCCCTCAAGGTAAATGGCTCATGCTTTCACACTTTTACACTAACCAAGGGTACCAGGCAGGGCTGCCCACTCTCACCATATCTATTTGTGCTTACAATAGAACCCAGGATATCCAACTAAGGCATAACAGGTCTCTATTTGGGCCAGAACTGAATTATTCAGATTATATGCAGATGATTTAATTTTGTATTTATCTGATCCAGATCAATCACTCAGACACACACAACATCATTATGGCATATGGCCCACTATCTGGTCTCTGCTTAAACTGGCCCAAATCATGTTTGTTTCAGATAGACCAACATGTGGCCCTTCCCCCATTCGCCAGAGGGCTGGTGCCATCCGTCCCGGAGTAGGTATAATGATAACACACACATAGCACATAGCATGATCCCAATCCCAGACTCCTTCTTAATATGGCTACAAAGCGCACTGTTATCTTTCATATGGGGTTCGGGCAGCAACAGTGTAAGACTTAGAATACTCCAACAGCCTAAAAACTAAGCAGGACTGGCAATGCCTGACTTTAAATTATACTACCTAGCCGGATAATTAAGATATTTCAAAACCTGGTTGTTACCACTAATTAACACTACCAACAACCAACAAATAAATGTACTCTATGAGGCAGAAAAATGTTGCACTCCTACCTTCTAACCTCCTCAAAATCATTTCTATGTTGACATCTCCAGCAGTTATGAGTCTGGAAGCAAGTCAACTAACAGATATACCAGGGGAATCTAATATATGGCAAACTAGTATCCTTCTCTGACATGCAGGGAAGATTCCAACTCCCACATACCCCTCTGTTTCATTGCTTACAATTGCACTTCTGCATAAACTCTAATTTCCAGAGTACCACAATCCCCATCCAACCTCACCCTATTATTCAACTCTTAAAAGCTGGGTACGAGAGGCAATTAGTTCCTAAAATATATAACTGCGTACTTAGCACCAATCTAAAAGAAGACACAGATAAAATGATAAGCAAATGGCAGACATACATCCCAAATCTGGCACCTGTAGAATGGGAGGATATATTTCAGCTATTAATCCTTAAAGAATCTCTCTTCTATGCTAGAAGAACTATAGCCCGATGGACCCCATTTTAAAAATTGGCAATTGAAGGAGCATTGAAGTCAATGCTAATAAACATGCTTCCTCATTTAAGATTAATATATCTTAACAGAGGCTGTCTTAGGAAATGTTATAAGATCTGGTCCCCATGGTGTATCTATTTCAATATGCATATATGAAGGCGGGAGAGACAACCTCTAATGGGGCTGTGGCACAAAGGCTGATACGTCTAATAACTCTCTGGCATCCCTGTATCCACCCTCAAGTGATATCTTCATTGAATACTGTGAAAGGTCCATACTTTATATCTAAAACGAACATAATGATGTGACTGCATGTGTTTTCCTCCCTGTGTTCCAAGTTACCCCTTCCTATCCTTTCCCCTAAAAAATGTACCCAATGTGATGAAACATGCAAGCTGTATGTAACTATACAACTGCAAGGTCTCCGCACCACCCCAAATTTAACGTGTCACTGGTCTTGTAGCGACAGGTTACAGTGCTCCCGGGTAACTGCAAAACACTAGAATAGGAGATAAGTTCAAACAATCTGAACCCAGACCCTAAAGGAGCCCACCGACCATTTGAGACATAATAATAAAAAGACTATACCTTTATTTTACTCATATTTATCACGGTTTGCCATTGAATTTACATGTTTGTGCATAACATCCTACTTCATACCTTAGCAAATGGTTAGAAATATGTCTGCCCCTCTAATACCAACATACTGATATACATACAAGTGCAACCAATGTACAACCAACATAAATGGGAGGGAGAGTGAGCAACATATAGTTAGCCCAATGTCATGTAAAAGATCCTGCACATGCAACCAATTGCTCTTAAGGCCCAAGTGGATCCTACAGCCTTCTTAAATGTGCTACCTGTGCAAAATGTGAAACAGTTCCAAATGGACACCAATGGAGATATTCAGCGGCATGTAGTAACACAAGTTGTAAGTCACTAGTTCGTAATAATAGTGAAGTTGCTAATGTGGACAAGACTAGAAATAACCGAGTCTCACCAGAAATATGTACGAACACCAGGCCAACAGTTCCAACCATGGTCAGATGTACACTGCTGATTATTGCATAAATATATTGGCTTAAGTTCCATTCTATAAGGACAAAAAGCAAGGATCTCTCCCAACCGGGCCTTCCATTCTTCACCTGTGCACACTGCAGGACTTATGAAACGCCAGTCTCATCCTCAGTGTGTTACTGCCATGACACAATAGCTGTATGTACTCTCATCCTCCAAATGGCTAGTACACTATCTAGCACTGCATTCCTCTGTAGAACAAGTCTTTCTCCACATAATCAAAAGTTGCAAACCATAGCGGGACTCTCAATAGCCGCTCTCCTCACTCACTCTCGCTCCCGTACAAAGGAACGCCTACGCGCGTTTTACCCGGAAACCTCTGGCTTCTTCAGGGCTGTATGTTACTGTATGGAAAACTTATTTTACAAATCTAATTTTATTATACAAATGTACAAAATGTTTTCTATAATATCATTGGGCTATATAAATATACTTCAGTTTTTACTGAACTCTCCCTTTAAAGACAGATTTTTATTTTTTTACCCCCTTTTGTTGAGGTATTTTGGGGTTTTTTTGTCTTCCCTTTTTAACATTTCCTATAAGAACCCATTAGATATTTGTAGAAATAAAGGTGCTATCCAATAATGTATTTTGTTGGCTATGTTATGCAAAGTGGGAAGTACACTCACTAATTACAGATTTAGGGATTAACTCAATTAGATTTTTAATTAGTGTTGTGTAATCACTGTTCAAGGCACATTTCTTCAGTGCTTGTCATGTTCTCATCGACTGGATAGTGAAGGAAACAGATGCTAAATAGAAAGAAATGCTGAATTAACAGAGCATATGCACTGGATTTATTTAATTTATTTAATGCCCAGTCACTGTTCATCAGTCTCCCACAAAGAACCTGTGAAATGTGATGTGGCGCAAAAGAAAATGCACAAATGATATAACTCTAGCAATTCAAATTCCATATTTTCCCAACTGACAAGGACTGCAGCAGATTGCTTTGTAGTCACATTAGTACCATCCCCAACATTTAAATATGATTAGCAGGCAACTAATTAGGCATTCACTCAACTTGGTTTACTTTTTTTTTTTAATTTAGGTGCAAGGCAATAAAAACTACTATTACTTTCAATGAATATAAAAACAGTTCTCAACTTTGAGATATTGAAGTTTAATAAGATCTACTAAATTATTGATCTTGTTTATTCTTGCAAGTCTATCAGCATGCATATTAAATGGTTTTGTAAACATTAATTAAATAAGTTTTAAACTTTGATTTTTCTTTATATCCCTAATTACAATTTATGCAAATCCACAGTAAACATTATGAAACATCCTCCCCCTTTAATGTTAGGAGATCTAGGGACATATTTATAAAGGGGAACTATTTTTACTTGCTTCTTTAATGTTAGACTTTGCTATAAAAAAAAAAAAAATTTAAGGGTAATTTTTGTAGCATTAATTTATGCCAAGGCAAAATGTGTTGTTTACACCACCAAAAAAATAGCTTTATGTTGAACACAAAGAGCAATATTTCGCCAAATGGTATAATAAGTCTAACAAAGATCTTTTTTTAAAAACGGTTTCCAGCCAAGAAAAGACCAAGAATTACGGCAAGAAAAGTGTATTTGCAAAAATTCCACCTAAAGGGGGAAAAAGTGTCAAAAAGATAAATTTTTTGCGAAAATCGCTTTCAAAAAAAGCATCAGAGAATCTTCATTAGTTAAATCTGTTGTATTCAATTAGATCAACCGGACTTGAAGTTTAGTTCTTGAAGATGTTTCGCTAGTCATCCGACTGGCTTTCTCAATTCAGAATGACTTGTACAAGAATCTGTGGCACTTATGTACCCTGGAAAATCCCAATTAGCATATCACAGCCAGGTGTTAAGGGCGTGATTAGATAGTGGCTAAGAGGTGTTATAGGAACGCCCAGAGTAAGGTGTTAAAACAGCATTGTACATGGCAGACAGATGGTGTCGAACCCCCCATCTCTATTTAGGCTTGGTTTCTTTATTTTCACATAAAAGGCCTCCTTAACACCTCTCTTGAACCAGTTACGTTCCTTTGCCAATATGTTAACATTACAATCTTCAAAGGTATGTCCTTTATCCTTAAGATACAGGTACACGGCTGAGTCCTGACCCGAGGAATTGGCTCTTCTGTGCTGGGCCATACGTTGATGCAGTTTTTGTTTGGTCTCCCCCACGTACAAATCAGAGCATTCTTCACTGCACTGCACTGCATATATGATGTCGCTTTTCTTGTGTTTCGGTATTGGGTCTTTCGGATGTACCAATTGCTGCCTCAGCGTGTTGCTCGGTTTAAAGCAGACAGGGATACGGTGTTTTTTGAAAACTCTTCTTAGTTTCTCGGAGACCCCTGCTACATATGGGATGACCATGTTCTTTCTCCTGTCTTGCTTTTCCCCTTCACTGTTGGTATTCGTGTTCTTTTCTTTCCTTCTGCTTCTTTTGACAAAGGCCCAGTCTGGATATCCACAAGTTTTAAGGGCTCCTCTGAGATGTTTCATTTCTTTGGCCTTCACCTCTGTGCTAGTGGGGATGTTCTCAGCTCTGTGTTGCAGGGTTCTGATGACCCCCGGCTTGTGATCTAAAGGGTGGTGGGAGTCAAACATCAAATACTGATCTGTGTGTGTTGGTTTTCTGTAAACCTCTACTTCCAGTTTACCATTCTCCCTGACTTCTACCAAGCAGTCCAAGAAAGCCAGTTTGTTGTTTTGTACCTCTTCCCTTGTAAATTTGATGTTTTGGTCTACCGCATTAATGTGTTCTGTGAAAGCTTGTACTTCCTTCTGGTGGATTTTAACCCAGGTGTCATCCACATATCTGAACCAGTGGCTGAGTGCTATGCCCTTAAAGGTATTAAGCGCCAGTTTTTCTACCTCCTCCATGTAAAGGTTGGCTACAATGGGTGAAACTGGAGATCCCATAGCACATCCGTGTTTTTGCTTATAGAACTTATCCCTGTATTTGAAATAGGTGGTATTCAGGCACAAGTCCAGTAAGGCACACACCTGTTCTGGGTTGAGATCAGTTCTGCTGGTGAGAGTGCTGTCTTGGTCTAACCGTTTTCTCACCATGACAACAGCCTCCTTGGTGGGTATACAGGTGAAGAGAGATGTCACATCATAGGACACAATAGTTTCTTCTGCACCGAGTACTATATCTTCAATCTTGTTGGTGAAATCCTGAGAGTTCTGGATGTGATGCTTAGAACTTCCCACCAATGGTCCTAAGATGTTGGCTAGGTATTTTGCCACCTTGTATGTTACAGAGTTGATGCTGCTGACTATAGGTTCTTGTACAAGTCATTCTGAATTGAGAAAGCCAGTCGGATGACTAGCGAAACGTCTTCAAGAACTAAACTTCAAGTCCGGTTGATCTAATTGAATACAACAGATATACCATGACCTGGATGAATGAGAACCTTCACAAGCATATTTCATTAGTTAAGTGTAAACATGTTGGTATTTTTTTTGCCAGGAGAACACATATTTTAAAGGGCAACTATGCTAAAAAAAACCCTTTTCCTCATCTTAATCTATAATTTGCAATTACTCTGAGGTGTTGCTGCATGGGTTCAATCCAGTACTTGTTTTGCTCAGGCTCATTATTCCCTCTCCCCCTTTTAGCCACTCCCCCTTCCATCTGACAAGACTTTTTTATGAGGGCAAGTACTTTGAGGAAGCAAAACTACACACAGCATACCAACTGTCAAAACGATGTCACAATTCCAGCTATAGCAAAACTGTTCACAGCAGATGAGTTTATGATATTAATTTAGTACTTGATTATTCCAATTTGGGGTTATATTTAGGGGCGTAACTACCAAGGAAGCTGGCCTTGCGAGGGGTGTGTGTGTTTGGGGCATTTTCTTACTTTCCTATGACATACAGAAAACCACTAAAGCTAAAGCAGGGAAGGGGCCCCATCATAGTTTTGCTGGGGGGCTCAGTGGTTCCTATTTTTGTCATTGGTTATAAATAGTTTTCTTTATTTATTGGAAAATGTCTTTATTTTTTAGATTAATATAAAATACACGTTATTTTGTGTTCTAATTTATTTTAGCTGTTTATCTTCTCTTGTTTTCTTTGGCTAATTTCAAAACAGATAAAATGTAATCCACATGTCCTTCTGTGCACCAAGTGGCATCAGTCATTATCCTTAGTAAGCCCCATGCTGAAGGTACCAAGTTCGAGAGGTGAATGTTCTTGTAGCTATCCCAATAGATAATACACCATAAAACATGCCCTGTTGAAAGATGCCCTTTGGCAGTGGTACCAGCTGCAATGATGATAAAAGACCTTCAAATCTACTTGGCAACACAAACAAAATTTCTATTTGTGTTTATTCATTTTGTTTTATGTACTTTGTTCATTACAACATAAGGATTAATGTTTTTTGATATTGCTATCAATCGTGGCATCTCCAACTATAATGGTTTGCTTGAGCTGGGAGGTTAGGCTCATATTCAGAGTCAATAAAGCCCCTACATTCACTGGTGTGGACATTTACCATCCTGATCTTTGTTCCGTCTATACATATGGCACAATTGAAGGTATATGTCTTTGTGGTTAACTAAAAAATGTACAGCAATTTACAATCAATTAGGTGGTTGGCTTTAAAGGGTAACTGTGAGCTACCCTTTATTAGACAAGAACACATTCCTACCTTTAAAATAACCCTAGGATCATGTTTCTAGCTGCAGTCTGTTGAAAGTTACAGTAGTGTAAAGGATGGTGTTTCCAGATGGAAAATGGCCAGCATCATTTCTCCACCCACACTGCCACAGGCACTGCCACAGGCACTGAACATGCCCAGTTGTATCCTACAGCTGTAAAAGAGCATCATCTGCTGCATCATAATTCCCACCTCCAAACTCCTTAATCATTCCTAAAGCTAGCCACAAGCCTGAAGAAAAAAAAGGAATGGACAGAGAATGGTTGCAGGTCTTTAAAATATTGTTTTTTGGGGGTGGGGTGGGGGTGGGGGTTCTTAAACTGCACATCATATGACTGTATTGCACTTTCTTGTTTATCCTGACTGTCTGAGTCTAACTTTACAAGACCAAGAGAAGCTAGAGACATCATCCTAGACTTGTTTGATGAGAAAGTTCTTTTAAATAGAGGGCACTTGTATGGAGACCACAGTTTCCCTTTAAGATATGATTATTAAAAGTATGTAAATGAAAACTTCCTGCTATTCAATCCAACATCAATCTGAGTCTGAGAAAAATTGAAAAACATCGCTTGTTTATAGGAATACTAGTTAATAAGCAAATCACCTCACCTGTTTTCTTAGGAATAACGTGGTGACCTAATTGAGGAATGTCTGACAAAAAAAGCGAATAACCTATTAATATCTCAACCATGTAAAAGTGATGTATATACTTTATAGGACCATCTACTTAGACTGTTTCCAGCAATCACACCTTGCATCAGAAGGTCCCTGACACCTGACAGTGATATTCTAATTGTGACATTCCAGGGTATTTATTGCCAACGGATTCTTATACAAGTCATTCTGAATTGAGAAAGCCAGTTGGATGACTAGTAAAATGTCTTCAAGAACTAAACTTAAAGTCCAGTTGATCCAACTGAATACAACAGTACAACAAGGGTGCCCAACACAGATAATACTTTTCCAAAGGTTTGCCTGTGTGCTCTTGCATTATAAAATTGATAAACTGTGCTGCCATGCACAGAAACATACAATACAGCAGTAGAAGACAGCCGCAGGAACGATGGCTGTTAAGTATACTTACAAGGCTAATCACTGCCCCTAAACCTTGACATTGCAAGGTTTAAATGTTTTTTTTTGGCTTGTAGGTATCCGTGCACGGCAGAAGCATCAGTGATTGGCTGAGACGTGGTGTCAAAGTTAAGGTTTGATAAGCCTATATATGAATTTTAATAAATTAAATTTTTTTTAAATTTTAATTACAAAACATTGCCATTTTGTTTGTGTTTCTTTGTTACAGTTGATGCAATCCTTGATCTCTTTCCTGCCCTTGCACTAACTGATAACGAGGAGAGCTATGTAAATAATGAAAATTCCATCCAATATTTCTTCTTGTTCGTGGTTTCTGATGTTTAGTTTCCCTTCAAACAGACATGAATGAGTTATAAATTAATTTATTATTCCACCAGTGTGAGGATTAGAGAGGATCCAAGATACGTCCATCAGTAGATCTACAAACAGGGAGACTGATGTGGTACCATAAACCCTTTATTTCACTCTCAATTATAACCAGCTCAATTAACCAAACACTGCATAACTTTATTTAATTAGAATAAAGACACTGTAATTAGTTACAAAAGATATGTGAGGTCACAGGTTTTATTAATGATCACATATATCAGTGAATAAACAAAATGCATTTCCTGGCTCATTCTACACGCCCTCCAGGTGTCTTCTGTCCTGATGCATTAAACTGCACAGATTGTTACACTCCAGAGGAAGGCGAAAAACCTAAAGGTGTATTTGTCGTTTAGTCCTGATGGAAAATTTCCTTCCTGCCTCCTTATGGCAGTCGGCCTGTGTCTTGGATTGTAGTTGCACCTTCTCCTGACAGGGAAAGAAATAGAAGAGATGTTAAATGACTTATTAAGCACTGAAGGGAAGAAACTGACCAAGTCTCCTGGGTAAACAGATTGATCTTCACCAAAACTGCTTTACCTGCATCTTCCTGGCTGTATGTTTGGGGCCAAATAACTCTTCATTTCACCTTTCTCTTTGGGTTCTTCATAGCTTTGGATGCTGATGTTCCCTGTACAATCCTTTGGTTCGTGCTTAGTAGAGATGTACTGTGGGTTCTAATAGAGAAAATAGAAATAGAGGGTTTCAAAGTCCCGACGAAACTTTCGGAACTCCCGGAATTTAAGAAACCCGAATTTTCAGAGTTTTCGATTTTTATCGAAAATTCGATAATTATCATAATTGAAAGTAGCTGATTATCGAAATCGAAAGTAGCTGATGATTGAAATCGAAAATAGATGATTATCGAAAATGAAAATTAGTAGAAAAAGTTTGTAATATCGGTAACCCTCGAAAGTAGCGTTCGATTTCAGTAACCCTTGAATGTACAAGCTGATTTTGGTAACCCTCGAATTTGTAATATCGGTAACCCTCGAAAGTGGCATTCAATTTCGGTAACCCTCGAAAATAGAATGCGGAAGTTCAAAAACAGCCCGATCAAGAGGAAAGATAGTTTTTAAATGAGTTTTGGTTATATTTACGGGTTCCCCAGACCATTCCCCAGGTCCCTGTGTTATTTACAGTAACCTACTATTACTATTTCATCCTTAAAGGGCATGTCCACCCTTGAAATTTTTTTTTGATATAACATTCCCCATCCCCCCAGCCCCAACCACTATATTTTTATTATTAGAAGTGCCCCAAACTTTACTACTTACCTCCTCTTTCCTCGCCGCACTGCCAGGCCCTCTGCTTGCGAGAAAATGTAAGCAGAGGGGCGGGACCGCAGTCGCGTCTGTGATTGGCTGAGCTCAGTGCGGCGGAGGAAAGAGGGAAGGTAAGTAATGTTTGGGCATTTTCTAATAATAAAAATATAGCGGTTGGGGCTGGGGGGACAGGGGGAATGTTTATGTAAAGGGTTTACGCTAGGGGGGGAATCCTAATCGGGAGGGAGAGGGAGGGGGAGAGGGAGGGGGAGAAGGGCTGCAGTACGCATGCCAAACTCTTCCCAGAGGCCAGATAGGAGGCAGAGTCCTATATGGACTCTGCTATCCTCCTGGTGGGCAGTTTTTGGGACTTTGGGGGGGGACTACAGGAGAACCTTATGGAGCTGGGATGTGAGGTAAGGATTTTACTACACACTGGTGTGGGGCCATTAGTGGGGGGATATTATGTTTTGGGGTGGACATCCCTTTAAAATCGATAGAAACTTTCAAAAAATTTTCTCCATAGACTTCTATGGATCCATTTTCGAATCTTCGAATTTTTGGAATTCACAGTTAAATTTGAAAATTCGAAAAAACGGGAACAACTCATCAGTTTTCGAACATCTCTCTAGCGTTTAGATTGTAGGATTTTTTCTTTAGCTTTCTTGGTTCGATCATTTCAAATTATGGGCAGTTATAACACCTAGCAAGCTGTGATTTGAACATTATGGTGGTATTCAGCAGTGCCAAACATCTCCCAGGAGCAATGATCCATCCTCAGTTCAACTCCACAAAAATCTGCCAGACATGTATCAAGGCTAGAGATGGAACTAGAACTCAATCCGAACCCGAGTTCAGCCGAACTATTCGAATTCGAACGAATTCGGACTTCTCGAACTATTCCGGACCCGGATTTTCGATATTTCAGATCTTCAATAAATATTGAATGTTCGACAATTCGAATGTGTGAGTAAAATACCTTATCCTATACGCGAGCATCGAATCCGCGAGTAAAGGGTCCATTAAAACCTATACACGAGCATCGAATCCACGAGTAAAATGTCCATGGTATCTAGGCGCGAACACGAGCATCGAATCCGCGAGTAAAGTGTCCATTAAATCCTATACGCGAGCATCGAATCCCTGAGTAAAATCATGGTATCTAGGCATGAACGCGAGCATCGAATCCGCGAGTAAAGTGTCCATTAAATCCTACGCGAGCATCGAATCCCGCGAGTAAAATGTCCATGGTATCTAGGAGCGAAACGCGAGCATTGAACCGCGAGTAAAGTGTCCATTAAAACCTATACGCGAGCATCAAATCCGCGAGTAAAATGTCCATGGTATCTAGGCACGAACGCGAGCATTGAATCCGCGAGTAAAGTGTCCATTAAAACCTATACGCGAGCATCAAATCCGCGAGTAAAATGTCCATGTATTCTAGGCCACGAACGCGAGCATTGAATCCGCGAGTAAAGTGTCCATTAAAACCTATACCGCGAGCATCGAATCCGCGAGTAAAATGTTCATGGTATCAAGGCGCAAACATCGAATCTACCAGTAAAGTGTCCATTAAAGCCTATACACGAGCATCAAATCCGCGAGTAAAATGTCCATGGTATCTAGGCACGAACGCGAGCATTGAATCCGCGAGTAAAGTGTCCATTAAACCTATACATGAGCATCAAATCAGGGAGTAAAATGTACATGTACCTAGGCACGAACAAACTCGAAAATAGCGCGAGTGAGAGTAAATTGATTTTTCAAATGTCCTGGATATTTGAACATGTTCCCAGACCATAGACCGATACGCGAGCATCGAATCCGCAGTAAAGGGTCCATTAAAACCTATACACGAGCATCGAATCCACGAGTAAAATGTCCATGGTATCTAGGCGCGAACACGAGCACGAATCCGCGAGTAAAGTGTCCATTAAATCCTATACGCGAGCATCGAATCCGCGAGTAAAATGTCCATGGTATCTAGGCACAAACGCAGCATCGAATCCGCGAGTAAAGTGTCCATTAAATCCTTATGCGAGCATCGAATCCGCGAGTAAAATGTCCATGGTATCTAGGACGAACGCGAGCATTGAATCCCGAGTAAAGTGTCCATTAAAACCTATACGCGAGCATCAAATCCGCGAGTAAATGTCCATGGTTCTAGGCACGAACGCGAGCATTGAATCCGCGAGTAAAGTGTCCATTAAAACCTATACACGAGCATCAATCCGCGAGTAAAATGTCCATGGTATCTAGGCCAAACGCGAGCATTGAATCCGCGATAAAGTGTCCTTAAAACCTATACGCGAGCATCAATCCGCGATAAAATGGTTCATGGTCTCAGGTCGGCGAACATCGAATCTACCAGTAAAGTGTCCATTAAAGCCTATACACGAGCACAAATCCGCGAGTAAAATGTCCATGTATCTAGGCACGAAAACGCGAGCATTGAATCCGCGAGTAAAGTGTCCATTAAAACCTGCTTGTGAAGTTCTCATTCATCAGGTCATGGTATTCTGTTGTATTCATTAGATCAACTGGACTTGAATGTAGTTCTTGAAGACGTTTCGCTAGTCATCCGACTGGCTTTCTCATTCAGAATGACTTGTACAAGATCTGTGGCAATTATGTATCCTGGAAAATCCCAATTTAGCATATCACAGCAGGTGTTTAAGGGTGTGATTAGATAGTGGCTAAGAGGTGTTATAGGAACGCCCAGAGTAAGGTGTTAAAACAGCATTGTACATGGCAGACAGTTGTGACAGTTGGTATCCCACCAAGGAGGCTGTTGACATGGTGAGAAAACTGTTGGGCCAAGACAGCACTCTTACAAGCAGAACTGATCTCAACCCAGAACAGGTGTTGTCCTTACTGACTTGTGTCCTGAATACCACCTATTTCAAATACAGGGATAAGTTTTATAAGCAAAAAACATGGATGTGCTATGGGATCTCCAGTTTCATCACATTGTGGCCAACCTTTACATGAGAGGAGTAGAAACACAGGCGCTTAATCCCTTTAAGGGCTTAGCACCCACCACTGGTTCAGATATGTGATGACCATGGGTTAAATCCACCAGAAGGAAGTACAAAGCTTTCACAGAACACATTAATGCGGTGGACCAAAACATTAAATTCACAAGGGAAGGGTACAAAACAACAAACTGGCTTTCTTGGACTGCTTGGTAGAAGTAAGGAAAATGGTAAACTGGAAGAGAAGTTTACAGAAAACCAACACACACAGATCAGTATTTGATGTTTGACTCCCACCACCCTTTAGATCACAGCTGGGGTCATCAGAACCCTGCAACACGAGCCGAGAACATCCCCACCACAGAGGCGAAGGCCTAAGAAATGAACACTCTCAAGGGCCCTTAAAAACTTGTGGATATCCAGACTGGGCCTTTGTCAAAAGAATAAAGGAAAGAAAAGAACACGAGTACCAACAGTGAAGGGAAAAGCAGACAGGAGGAAGAACGGTCATCCCATATGTAGCAGGGGTCTCCGAGAAATTAAGAAGATTTTCAAAAAACATCGTATCCCTGTCTGCTTTAAACCGAACAACACACTGAGGCAGCAATTGGTACATCCGAAAGACCCAATACCAAACACAAGAAAAGCGACATCATATATGCAGTGCAGTGCAGTGAAGAATGCTCTGATTTGTATTGTGGGGAGACCAACAGCAACTGCATCAACGTATGGCCCAGCACAGAAGAGCCAATTCCTCGGGTCAGGACTCAGCCGTGTATCTGCATCTTAAGGATAAAGGACATACCTTTGAAGATTGTAATGTTAACATTGGCGAAGGAACGTGACTGGTTCAAGAGAGGTGTTAAGGAGGCCATTTATGTGAAAATAAAGAACCAAGCCTAAATAGAGGTGGGGGGGTTCGACACAACTGTCTGCCATGTACAATGCTGTTTTAACACCTTACTCTGGGCGTTCTATAACACCTCTTAGCCACTATCTAATCACACCCTTAACACCTGGCTGTGATATGCTAATTGGGATTTTCCAGATACATAATTGCCACAGATTCTTGTACAAGTCATTCTGAATTGAGAAAGCCATCCGATGACTAGCGAAACGTCTTCAGAAACTACATTTCAAGTCCAGTTGATCTAATTGAATACAACAGATATTCCATTAAACCTATACGCGAGCATCAATCCGCGAGTAAAAATGTACATGGTACCTAGGCACGAACAAACTCGAAAATAGCGCGAGTGAGAGTAAAATTGATTTTTCGAATGTCCTGGATATTGAACATGTTCCCCAGACAATTTCCCAGGTCCCACAGCCATTTACATTAGTTACCATTAATATTATTGTATTTCATTAGAACTTTTCTAACTATTGACTCCCATTGACTTTAATGGGTCCGTTTTCGAACTTTCAAACTTTCCATATAAAGTTTGGCCATCTCTAATCAAGGCATACCAAGCCAGAGATGGCACACACCCCTAGCCAGGCACCCAGGGCCAGACATGGCACACACACCCAGCCTAGCGCCCAGGACCAGCAATGGCATGCAACCCCAGCCTGGCCCCAGGGCCGAAATGGCACTTCCCCCCAGCCGGCACTAGGGACAGAAATGGTACAACACACAGCCTAGTGCCCAGGGTCAGAGATGGCATGCCCCCCCGGCCTGGTGCCTAGGCTAAGATGGCAGGGCACCCCCAGCCAATGGCTATGGGCAATAGGTTTGGCATTTGGTGTTTTTGGAAGTTTAAGAGGGATGATCATTGCTGCAGGAACATACTGTATACTGATTGTTTGTTGATCAGGAAGTGGCTTTGGTGAATGATGTAGTTTATTATTATATTATTATTGATTTATTGCCAGTTGTAAATTAGAAATTCCTCAAATAGTTCTTCCTCTTTTGTGAGAAGTAAATTTTGTCCAATGAAATCTCCTCTCTGGATAGTGGGGCCTGAAATCTAAATTTTGCACATTCCTTCCATTTGTTGGTTTCACACAAGGAACGTATGGAGGCTCTACTTTCCTTTCCATAGGTCTTTCCACTTTCTATTCTGTTCAATACAAGGAAAAGGAATTATTATTCCTATTAAACATCTACAAACAAATAAACTCAAAAAGAACGGAGAAATAGGGAAACTGTTCTTGGTACTAATGTTTTTGGGGGGACGTACCTTGAAGAAGGGGTGCACTTTGATGTCCTCTGCGTCTATTTCGCTGCTTCTTAGCGTTTTTCAGGCTTTTTTTGCCAAAAACTACTGAGAAATTACACATGAAAACATGTTAGAAAGATAAATGCCAGGTTCCATTAAAATTGGGTACGATTGGCTTATTATATCAAACACAGACAATACGTTCTATAAAGATAGATGACTTTTTGGTAATTTAAGTGCTGTATAAGGCTTAGGGCCTCTGGACTCAGCTTCTTTAGAGAATTTTGGCTCCAGAAACTGAACTTGATGGAAGAACTCAAATGGGTCTTACTTGGAAATGGATATTGGAAAAGAAGTGGGAGATTAGTAAAGTCAAGTTAATTTCTTATTGAAGATTCTGAATAGGAGACAAACAGGGCCCTTTATAAAACACCCAATACACCCCACATTATGTTTATATATGGGTGGATCTTATAGATAGGTTAGCCATAGGGCCAGTATTTCCCACCAATCACAACCTACTCTGTAAGCTCTCTACTCTGTAAACTTACCTTGCGATGGATCATGTAATATATGAGGATCCCCAGACACCACCAATCAATTGCACTGGTGTAGGGTCCTATAATTAGCAGTTCGGGAGCTTTATACAAGGGGTTCCACACATCGTTTGGGTTATATCTCCAAATCCAAGATAAAAAGACAGATAGTTGGTGATCAATGGACAAAATTTGTAATCCTGTGAGTTGTGGGGCCATTAGTTCAGTATGATATCCAATGCGGTATTACAATATAAAGTCATTCCTAGAATTACTACCTTTTACCTTATTGTAGGCTACAATGTGTAACAATATCAAAGAGCCTTACCAGTCTTTGAGATGCCAAAATCTGCAAGTTTTATACACCCTCTCTCATCCATAAGGATATCTGTGTCTTAAATCCCATTTAAAAGCAAAGTAGAGAAATAAATAATTTATCTATTATAATAAAACCCGTGTGTGTGTGTCACTGCAGTTCCTATGGAATCACCACTAGGGGTGGTGGAGAAACACAGGAAACAAGCAAGGCAGAACACAGCAGTCACACAGATTACACAGGTTGCTTGGGACAGAGTGGGATTTGGAGGAACTGTGGCCTTGGACACTGAGGCTGAGGCCACCTGCAACGCACAGGAATCACACAAAATCGCGAGCTAATGCATGATTGTGTGTCTTTTCTTGTGGTTTTGTGTTTGCACGTGGGTTTGTGAATGCTTTTTTGCCGTTTTGCGTTATGGAAACACATGCGTTAACGCACCAAAATGGTGAACACATGCGTTACAAATGTGAACGGACGCGGAAATCGCGTGAATTTTCACGTTCCATTTTAGCGAGGCGAAATCAACGATTTAGTGTGTCCTAGCCCTGAGGGGGGACCTGGCCTTGGGTCACTAAGAGGGATCTCTGGCCTTGGGACATGGAGGAGGGGGGCTATGGCCTTGGGACATGGAGGTGAGGGGGGACTCTGGCCATGGGACACTAAGAGGGAACTCTGGCCTTGGGACATGGAGAGGGCTATGGCCTTGGGACATGGAGGAGGGCTATGGCCTTGGGACATGGAGGAGGGGGGCTATGGCATTGGGACACTAAGGGACACTCTGGGCTTCTAGCGCCGTCCTGTAACGGGCTTATGTCTAGTTTCTTATATATTGTAATAAATCAAGGCTTTTGGATTCATTACATAATCCATAATTCAATTTACATATCTACTATTCCATCATCCACAAGCTGGTTTTTTTTTTGGTCTTTATGACATGAATGCTACTGGTGCTCTTGTTGGTCGCAAGGAAAACCTAAAGAAAATAACATGTTATACTGCAAGCAAGAGAATAGTAAATACATGCTGTGATATTAAGCTCAGATTAAGATATTTACCTTTCCCAACCATCCTGTCCAGGCACAGAATGCAGGTCAAATCCTCAATTTGGAAATGGGACATCTCCTAAAGTCTAAGGGTGAATTAAAAAGAATGTAAAACAAGTTTAATTCCTGTGCATCTAAGTATGAATCATCTAACTATTTATAGACACGAACTATCAAACATGTACATACCTCTTGGGTGGTAAACATTAAGGGAAGTTAGTGTGATACATGTTAAGGAGTAGTTATGGCGTTAAAGGGAAGTTGGTGTGATACACCTTAAAGGGAAAGTTAGTGTGATAGGCGTTAAAGGGAAGTTTGTGCGATACGCGTTAAAGGGGAAGTTGGTGTGATATGCGTTAAAGGGGAAGTTGGTGCGATACGTGATAAAGTTGGATGCAGGTTTGGGCTGAAACTTTAGAAAAACCGGGCACCCTGGGTACTGCTAGTTGATAAATAAGATTGGGCCTAATCCACAGGCCCATACAAAAACATTGTGCAGCCTAGGCTGCGGCCGCATACAATGGGCTGTACACACGTGAAATGCACACAAAAGCAATGTTGCATTTCGCTTTGATTCGCTAATATTCTGTTATCGGAGTGCATGTGATTTGCAAAAAATATGACTGCATGCTCTCTTAGAATGGATTGCAGCACAGGCACAAAGGGGGAGATGCAATATATTTCGCTTATAGCAACCTACGTCCACTCGTTTTCCGCAATGTATTAACACTTTGTGACCGTTATTACATTGCAAAAAACCTAGCGGTAAGCCTTTTGCACATATTTTAAGACACCATTGAGGAGGCGTTAATTGGAAAAAAGGCACAAAATTTAATCATCCCTTTGCGCTGCACAAAGAAAACATTTTGCTACATGGAGCAGGCAGTCCAAAACCTTCGGTAAAACGTTAGTATATAGGTTGAGCGATTTTAGCGCTTATTTTCTCGTTAGCACAGGTATTGTACTCCCTGAAAGTTCCCCGAAACGGATCCGAAACGTGATCATAAGCGTGTGAGAAACTCACTAGTGTGACTTTTGGACTGCATGTTTTATAGCCATGTAATCTGAAATTCTGAATTACACTGCAATTTCATTTAAAATTCCAAATCTACTGGCATCCATCGGATTCCATGAGACGTCCAGACAGTGACTGAATTCAATAGAGACTTTCTCATTGACACTCTAACGGTCCTGGTCACACACCTTTACACTATGCACATTTCTAGGCACTTTTCACACAACTGGGTTTTCAGAAGTGTAGGACTGTTTTTACCATTCAAATACATTTAGCATTCCATCTATTACATAGCACAGCAAACGTTAAACATGCGCTTGCCACATGCATTATCCTGTTAACGTACATGTTTAATTATACAGAGAGAAAGAAACGCACAGAAAACACAACACACACACGCTTTTGATTGGTGCATCTTGGCTGGGTTTATGTTGTGCATTCTGGGCAAAGCCTTTTCATGGGGCTTGTTTTATAAAATGCAGTATTCTGGACACAATAGATATCTTTTCATTTGATATAGTATATATTTAGATATGTATTGGAAATAGTACACATAGCTACTGAACTACCTTCCATTCCATAGCAGACAACTTAAAGCGTAAATATGTCAAAAACTAATTTTGTTCAATCATCCAAAGTTTTCATAAACATAAAAACAAAAACTTTGACCAATCATCAAAAAAGTTGTTTTTTTACCCCCCAAACTGTCACACACCAACTGACCTACCCATTTATTCATGTGGCAACCATACTTAAAGGGTAACTAAGTCAAAAAACTAATTTAAACCATCAAAACAGTTATTTTCAATGGTGTCTTTAAAATATGCCAAACAGTTGCAACTTACCACTAGTGTTTTCACAATGTATTAACGGTCGCAAAGTGGTTAATACATTGCAGAAACGAGTGCACAAAAGGAACAATTCTCATTTAAATTTTAGTAACATTTTACCGTAGCACAGTTGAGAGTATACTTTGTAACAATTTCTTGGCCTGGTATGGAAACTGTAACAAGAGGGAAAAAAGCTCATTGCAGAAGGTTGTTAATCGGGGACAGTGCATTTTAGGTACAGTGTTTCCAGCTATTAATGAATTATATAGCAATCAATGTTTAAAAAGGATAAAGAACATTCGTCTGGATCACTCTCATCCGAATTCTAATCTGTTTGTTATGCTTCCCTCTGGGAGACGCTTCCGAAATATTCTGTGGTAAAACTGCGAACATTTCAGATTAAGCTTTTATCCATCGGCTATTAATTTTTAAATGCTGTCCCTGTAATATGACTGTATTATAACCTTATCTGAACTCATTATTTTATTCTATTCACTACGGTCATTGTTTTAATGTGTTCAGCAACAATAAATATCTAATCTAATCTAAAGGGGCTTATTTAATTAGGGCTAGGTCCCACTATGTCCAAAATCTGCGCAATGCAACTCTTTCAGATCCCATCTGCTTTTGCATTGTATGGACCACCATGTCCCACTACTGCCTGTGCTGCACTCCCCTGCAATTTGATTTTGATGCACAATCGCGTGCATTGTCATTCGCCATAATTTTACTTAAAGTCGGAGCGCATGCAATAGCATATCACACACCAATAGCATGATCGCACATCCTACTGCTCCAAAATGTGTTCCAATTTTATATATGGTAAGGAGGTGCTATCAGTGGGGCCATGAACTAGAGGTCCAAATTTGTGCTGTTAATCTCTGCAGCAACTAATTGCACATTATTAGATGTTTTTCTAACTAGTAGAAAAGATTATTGAATCGGATTGGTTAATTAATGATTGGCAATTTTTTGCACCTCCTATTAAAACATCTTTTTTAAAACACAGCACATAGAAAGGGATATTTCCAGTAATGGAGATGTTTGATGCAGACATCACTTGGAGTCAGACACAAGATCACAATGAATGCCTCTGCGCCAGAAACTGGCATGTGACCATGACCAACTGTCATCTGGACAGTTTGAGTTTGGTGATTTTGTTGTGGTGATGCTCAATTTGCTCTTTGAGAGATTTTTGCAATTTGGTGAGTTTATCTTACTGGAAAGCTATGTAACGAAGACACAAAAGTAGAAGATGACAGAAAAACAACCTTGGCTGAGAAGAAGAAGCCAAAAATAACACCTAGGCTGAGAAGACGAAGACGACAAATAACACCTCGACTAAGAAAAAGAAGCGACAATAAAACACTTGGCTGAGAGAGAAGCGACAATAAACCTGCGAGAAGAAGAGCCGACAAATAACACCTCGGCTGAGAAGAAGAAGCCGACAAATAACACCTCGGCTGAGAAGAAAAGCCGACAATAAAACCCTCTCTGAGAAAACCGCAAATACCTGGCTGAGAAGAAGAGCCGACAAATAACACCTCGAGCTGAGAAGAAGAGCCGACAAATAACACCTCGGCGAGAAGAGGCGACATACACCTCGGCTGAGAAGAAGAAGCCGGCAAATAACACCTCGACTGAAAGAAGAAGCCGACTAAGAGAAACAACCCTACTGAGGAGAGGCGATTAGCGGTTGGGGCTGGGGGGACAGGGGGAATGTTATATGTAAAGGGTTTTATGCTAGGGGGAGGGAATCCTAATTGGGAGGGAGAGGGAGGGGGAGGGAGGGGGAGAAGGGCTGCAGTACGCATGCCAAACTTCTCCCGGAGGCCAGATAGGAGGCAGAGTCCTATATGGACACTGCTATCCTCCTGGTGGGCAGTTTTTGGGACTTTGGGGGCGGACTACAGGAGAACCTTATGGAGCTGGGATGTGAGGTAAGGATTTTACTACACTACATGATGGGGCCATTAGTGGGGGGGATTATAGTTTTGGGGTGGACATGCCCTTTAAAATCGATAGAAACTTTCAAAAAATTTTCTCCCATAGACTTCTATGGATCCATTTTCGAATCTTCGAATTTTTGGAATTCACAGTTAAATTTGAAAATTCGAAAAAACGGGACGAAACTCATCAGTTTCGAACATCTCTAGCGTTTAGATTGTAGGATTTTTTCTTTAGCTTTCTTGGTTCGATCATTTCAAATTATGGGCAGTTTATAACACCTAGCAAGCTGTGATTTGAACATTATGGTGTTATTCAGCAGTGCCAAACATCTCCCAGGAGCATGATCCTACATCAGTTCAACTGCACAAAAATCTGCCAGACATGTATCAAGGCTAGAGATGACTAGAACTCAAACTCGAACCCGATTTCAAGCCGAACTATTCGAATTCAAACGAATTCGGATTCTCGACTATTCCGGACCCAGATTTTCGATATTTTCAACTTTCAATAAATATCGAATGTTCGACCGTTCGAATGTGTGAGTAAAATACCTTATACCTATCCGCGAGCATCGAATCCGCGAGTAAAATGTCCATGGTATCTGGCACGAACGCGAGCATCGAATCCCGAGTAAAGTGTCCATTAAAACCTAACGCGAGCATCGAATCCGCGAGTAAAATGTCCATGGTATCTAGGAGCGAACGCGAGCATTGAATCCGCGAGTAAAGTGTCCATTAAAACCTATACGCGAGCATCGAATCCGCGAGTAAAATGTTCATGGTATCAAGGCGCGAACATCGATCTACCAGTAAAGTGTCCATTAAAGCCTATACACCGAGCCAAATCCGCGAGTAAAATGTACATGGTACCTAGGCACAACAAACTCGAAAATAGTGCGAGTGAGAGTAAAATTATTTTTTGAATGTCCTGGATATTGGAACATGTTCCCCAGACCATTTCCCAGGTCCCACAGCCATTTACATTAAGTACCATTGATAGTTTAATATTGTATTTCATTAGAACTTTTCTAACTATTTGACTCCCATTGACTTTAATGGGTCCGTTTTCGAACTTTCAAACTTTCCATATAAAGTTTGGCCATCTCTAATCAAGGCATACCAACCAGAGATGGCACACACCCCTAGCCAGGCACCCAGGGCCAGACTGGCAACACACACCCAGCCTACCGCCCAGGGCCAGAGATGGCATGCAACCCCAGCCTGGTGCCCAGGCCAAATGGCTCTCACCCCCACCAGGCACTTAGGGACAGAAATGTACACACACACGCCTAGTGCCCAGGGTCAGAGATGACATGCACCCCCGGCCTGGTGCCTAGGGCTAGAGATGGCAGGCACCCCCAGCCATGGCTATGGGCAATAGGTGTTTGGCATTTGGTGTTTTTGGAAGTTTAAGAGGGATATCATTGCTGCAGGAACATACTGTATACTGTTGTTGTTGATCAGAAGTGGCTTTGGTGAATGATTTAGTTATTTATTATTATTGATTATTGCCAGTTGTAAATTAGAAATTCTCAATATTCTTTTCCTCTTTTGTGAGAAGTAATTTTTGTCCATGAAATCTCCTCTCTGGATAGTGGGGCCTGAAATCTAAATTTTGCACATTTCCTTCCATTTGTTGGTTTCACACAAGGAAGTATGGAGGCTCTACTTTCCTTTCCATAAGGTCTTTCCACTCTATTCTGTTCAATACAAGGAAAAGGAATATTATTCCTATTAAACATCTACAAACAAATAAACTCAAAAACGGAGAAATAGGGAAACTGTTCTTGGTACTAATGTTTTGGCGGGACGTACCTTGAAGAAGGGGTGCACTTTGATGTCCTCTGCGTCTATTTCGCTGCTTCTTAAGCGTTTTTCAGGCTTTTTTTGCCAAAAGCTACTGAGAATTACACATGAAAACATGTTAGAAGATAAATGCCAGGTTCCATTAAAATTGGGTACGATTGGCTTATTTATCAAAGCCCAGACAATACGTTCTATAAAGATAGATGACTTTTTGGTAATTTAAGTGCTGTATAAGGCTTAGGGCCTCTGGACTCAGCTTCTTTAGAGAATTTTGGCTCCAGAAACTGAACTTGATGGAAGAACTCAAAGGGGTCTTTACTTGGAAATGGATATTGGAAAAGAAGTGGGAGATTAGTAAAGTCAAGTTAATTTCTTATTGAAAGTCTGAATAGGAGACAAACAGGGCCCTTTATAAAACACACCCAATACACCCCACATTATGTTTATATATGGTGGATCTTATAGATAGGTTAGCCATAGGGCCAGTATTTCCCACCAATCACAACCTACTCTGTAAGCTCTCTACCTGTAAACTTACATTGCGATGGATCATGTAATATATGAGGATCCCAGACACCACCAATCAATTGCACTGGTAGGGTCCTATAATTAGCAGTTCTGGAGCTTTATAACAAGGGTTTCCACACATCGTTTGGGTTATATCTCCAATCCAAGATAAAAAGACAGATAGTTGGTGATGTAATGGACAAAATTTGTAATCCTGTGAGTTGTGTGGGCCATTAGTTCATTATGATATCCAATGCGGTATTACAAATAAAGTCATTCCTAGAATTACTACCTTTTACTTACCTTATTGTAGGCTACAATGTGTAACAATATCAAAGAGCCTTACCAGTCTTGAGATGCCAAAATCTGCAAGTTTTATACATCCTCTCTCATCCATAAGGATATTCTGTGTCTTTAAATCCCTATTAAAAGCAAAGTAGAGAAATAAATAATTATCTATTATAAATAAACCCGTGTGTGTTGTGTCACTGCAGTCCTATGGAATCACCACTAGGGGGAAACACACGAAACAAGCAAGGCAGAACAAGCAGTCACACAGATTACACAGGTTGCTTGGGACAGAGTGGATTTGGAGGGAACTGTGGCCTTGGGACACTGAGGCTGAGGCCACACTGCAACGCACAGGAATCACGCACAAAATATTGTGTGCGCTTTTCTTGTGGTTTTGGTTTTTGCACGTGGGCTTTGTGAATGCGTTTTTGGCCGTTTTGCGTTATGGAAACACATGCGTTAAACCCAAAAATGGTGAACGCCATGCGTTAACCAAAATGTGAACGGACGCGGAAATTGCGTGAATTTTCACATTCCATTTTAGCGAAATCACGAGCGGAACGCTGGGAAAACTGCCGAAAACGAGCTAGTGTGTCCTACCCTGAGGGGGGACTTTGGCCTTGGGTCACTAAGAGGGATCTCTGGCCTTGGGACATGGAGGAGGGGGGCTATGTCCTTGGGACATGGAGGTGAGGGGGGACTCTGGCCATGGGACACTAAGAGGGAACTCTGGCCTTGGGACATGGAGAGGCTATGGCCTTGGGACATGGGAGGGCTATGGCCTTGGGACATGGAGGAGGGGGGCTATGGCATTGGGACACTAAGGGGACACTCTGGGCTTCTAGCGCCTGTCATTGTAACGGGCTTAATGTCTAGTTTCTTATATATGTAATAAATCAAGGCTTTTGGATTCATTACATAATCCATAATTCAATTTACATATCTACTATTCCATCATCCACAAGCTGGTTTTTTTTTTGGTCTTTATGACATGAAGCTACTGGTGCTCTTGTTGGTCGCAAGGAAACCTAAAGAAAATAACATGTTATACTGCAAGCAAGAGAATATAATACATGCTGTGATATTAAGCTCAGATTAAGATATTTACCTTTCCCAACCATCCTGTCCAGGCACAGAATGCAGGTCAAAGTCCTCAATTTGGAAATGGGACATCTCCTAAGTCTAAGGGTGAATTAAAAAGAATGTAAAACAAGTTAATTCCTGTGCATCTAAGTAATGAATCATCTAACTATTTATAGACACGAACTATCAAACATTGTACATACCTTCTTGGGTGGTAAACATTAAAGGGAAATTTAGTGTGATACATGTTAAAGGGTAGTTATGCGTTAAAGGGAAGTTGGTGTGATACACCTTAAAGGGAAAGTTAGTGTGATAGGCGTTAAAGGGAATTTGTGCGATACGCGTTAAAGGGGAAGTTGGGTGTGATATGCGTTAAAGGGGAGTTGGTGCGATACGTGATAAAGTTGGATGCAGGTTTGGGCTGAAACTTTAGAAAAAACCGGGCACCATGGGTACTGCTAGTGATAAATAAGGATTGGGCCTAATCCACAGGCTCACAAAACACTGATGCAGCCTAGGCTGCGGCCGCATACAATGGGCTGTACCACACTGAAATGCACAAAGCCAATGTTGCTTTACGCTTTGATTCCGCTAATATCTGTTATCGGAGTGCATGTGATTTGCAAAAAATGATGACTGCATGCTCTCTGATAATGGATTGCAGCACAGCGCACAAAGGGGGAGATGCAATATATTTCGCTTATAGCAACTCTACGTCCACTCGTTTTCCGCAATGATTAACTCACTTTGTGACCGTTATTACATTGCAAAAAACGCTAGCGGTAAGCCTGTTGCACATATTTTAAGACACCATTGAAGAGGCGTTAATTGGAATAAAAGGCACAAAATTTATGCATCCCTTTGCGCTGCCAAAGAAAACAATTTTGCTACATGAGCAGGCAGTGCAAAACCTTCGGTAAAACGTTAGTATATAGGTTAGAGCGATTTAAGCGCTTATTTTCTCGTTGCACAGGAATTGATCTCCCTGAAAGTTCCCCGAAAACGGATCCAAACGTGATCATAACGTGTAGGAAACTCACTAGTGTGACTTTTGGACTGCATGTTTTATAGCCATGTAATCTGAAATCTGATTACACTGCAATTTCATTTAAAATTCCAAATCTACTGGCATCCATCGGATTCCATGAGACGTCCTAGACAGTTACTGAATTCAATAAATCTTCGAATTTTTGGAATTCACAGTTAAATTTGAAAATTCGAAAAAACGGGACGAAACTCATCAGTTTCGAACATCTCTAGCGTTTAGATTGTAGGATTTTTTCTTTAGCTTTCTTGGTTCGATCATTTCAAATTATGGGCAGTTTATAACACCTAGCAAGCTGTGATTTGAACATTATGGTGGTATTCAGCAGTGCCAAACATCTCCCAGGAGCAATGATCCTACATCAGTTCAACTTCCACAAAAATCTGCCAGACATGTATCAAGGCTAGAGATGGACTAGAACTCAATCTCGAACCCGAGTTCAAGCCGAACTATTCGAATTCGAACGAATTCGGACTTCTCGAACTATTCCGGACCCGGATTTTCGATATTTTCAGACTTTCAATAAATATTGAATGTTCGACAATTCGAATGTGTGAGTAAAATACCTTATACCTATACGCGAGCATCGAATCCGCGAGTAAAGGGTCCATTAAAACCTATACACGAGCATCGAATCCACGAGTAAAATGTCCATGGTATCTAGGCGCGAACACGAGCATCGAATCCGCGAGTAAAGTGTCCATTAAATCCTATACGCGAGCATCGAATCCGCGAGTAAAATGTCCATGGTATCTAGGCATGAACGCGAGCATCGAATCCGCGAGTAAAGTGTCCATTAAATCCTATACGCGAGCATCGAATCCGCGAGTAAAATGTCCATGGTATCTAGGAGCGAACGCGAGCATTGAATCCGCGAGTAAAGTGTCCATTAAAACCTATACGCGAGCATCAAATCCGCGATGTAAAATGTCACATGGTATCTAGGCAACGAACTGCGAGATGCGGCAATCCGCGAGTAAAGTGTCATTAAAAACCTATATTCGCGAGCATCAAATCCGCGAGAAAATGTCATGTATCTAGGCCGAACGCGAGCATTGAATCCGCGAGTAAAGTGGCCATTAAAACCTATATCGCGAGCATCGAATCCGGAGTAAATGTTCATGGTATCCAGGCGCAAACCTCGATCTACCAGTAAAGTGGTCCTTAAAGCCTCAATAACGAGCATCAAATCCGCCGAGTAAAATGTCCATGGTATCTAGGCACGAACGCGGCATTGAATCGCCGAGTAAAGTGTCCATTTTAAACTAACATGAGCATCAAATCAGGGAGTAAAATGTACAGGTACCTAGGCACGAACAAACTCGAAAATAGGCGAGTGAGAGTAAAATTGATTTTTCAAATGTCCCGGATATTTGAACATGTTCCCCAGACATTACGCCGATACGCGAGCATCGAATCCGCGAGTAAAGGGTCCATTAAAACCTATACACGAGCATCGAATCCACGAGTAAAATGGTCCATGGTATCTAGGCGCGAACACGAGCACGAATCCGCGAGAGTAAAGTGTCCATTAACTCTATACGCGAGCATCGAATCCGCGAGTAAAATGTCCATGGTATCTAGGCACAAACGCGAGCATCGAATCCGCGAGTAAAGTGTCCATTAAATCCTATATTGCGAGCATCGAATCCGCGAGTAAAATGTCCATGGTATCTAGGCAGAACGCGAGCATTGAACCCGAGTAAAGTGTCCATTAAAACCATACGCGAGCATCAAATCCGCGAGTAAAAATGTCCATGGATCTAGGCAGAACGGAGCATTGAATCCGCGGAGTAAGTGTCCATTAAAACCTATACACGAGCATCAAATCCGCGAGTAAAATGTCCATGGTATCTAGGCACGAACGCGAGCATTGAATCGCGAGTAAAGTGTCCATTAAAACCTATACGCGCATCGAATCGCGAGTAAAAGGCATGGTATCAAGGTGGTGCGAACATCGATTACCAGTAAAGTGTCCATTAAAGCACTATACACGAGCATCAAATCGCGGAGTAAAATGTCCATGGTATCGGTCCACGGAAACGCGAGCATTGACAACGCGGGTAAAGTGTCCATTAAAACCTGCTTGTGAAGGTTCTCATATCCAGGTCATGGTATATGTTGGTATTCAATTAGTCAACTGGAATTGAAATGTAGTTCTTGAAGACGTTTCGCTGTCATCCGACTGGCTTTCTCAATTCAGAATGAACTTGTACAAGAATCTGTGGCAATTATGTATCCTGGAAAATCCCAATTAGCATATCACAGAGGTGTTAAGGGTGTGATTAGATAGTGGCCAAGGGGTGTTATAGGACGCCCAGAGTAAGGTGTTAAAACAGCATGTACATGGCAGACAGTTGGACAGTTGGTTACCCACCAGGAGGCTGTGACATGGTGAGAAAACTGTTGGGCCAAGACAGCACTCTTACAGCAGAACTGATCTCAACCCAGAACAGGTGGTTCCTTAGGAGACTTGTGTCTGAATACCACCTATTCAAATACAGGGATAAGTTTTTAAGCAAAAAACAGGATGTGCTATGGGATCTCCAGTTTCCCTATTGTGGCCAACCTTCATGGAGGAGGTAGAAAACACGGCGCTTAATACCTTTAAGGGCTTAGCACCCAGCCACTGGTTCAGATATGTTGATGACACCTGGGTTAAATCCACCAGAAGGAAGTACAAGCTTTCACAGAAAACATTAATGAGGTGGACCAAAACATAAATTCACAAGGGAAGAGGTACAAAACAACAAACTGGCTTTCTGGACTGCTTGGTAGAGTAGAAGTAGGAAAATGGTAAACTGGAGTAGAAGTTTACAGAAAACCAACACACACAGAATCAGTATTTGATGTTTGACCCCACACCCTTAGAACAAGCTGGGGGTCATCAGAACCTGCACACCAGAGCAGGAACATCCCCACTAGCACAGAGGCGAAGGCTAAAGAAATGAAACATCTCAGAGGAGCCCTTAAAAACTTGTGGATATCCAGACTGGGCTTTGTCAAAAGAAGTGAAGGAAAGAAAAGAACACGAAGTACCAACAGTGAAGGAAAAAAGCAGACAGGAGGAAGAACATGGTCATCCCATATGTAGCAGGGGTTCTCGAGAAAATAAGAGAATTTCAAAAAACATCGTATCCCTGTCTGCTTTAAACCGAACAACACATGAGGCAGCAATTGGTACATCCGAAAGACCCAATACCAAACACAAGAAGCGACATCATATATGCAGTGCAGTGCAGTGAAGAATGCTCTGATTTGTATGTGGGGGAGACCAAACACAACTGCATCAACGTATGGCCCAGCACAGAGAGCCAATTCCTCGGGTCAGGACTCAGCCGTGTATCTGCATCTTAAGGTAAAGGAATACCTTTGAAGATTGTAATGTTAACATACTGGCGAAGGAACGTGACTGGTTCAAGAGAGGTGTTAAGGAGGCCATTTATGTGAAAATAAAGAACCAAGCCTAAATAGGGTGGGGGGGTTCGACACCAATGTTGCCATGTTACAATGCTGTTTTAACACCTTACTCTGGGCGTTCTATCACCTTTAGCCACTATCTAATCACACCCTTAACACGGCTGTGATATGCTAATTGGGATTTTCAGGATACATAATTGCCACAGATCTTGTACAAGTCATTCTGAATTGAGAAAGCCAGGATGTTATGACTAGCGAAACGTCTTCAAGAAACTACATTTCAAGTCCAGTTGATCTAATTGATACAACAGATATTCCATTAAACCTATACGCGGCATCAATCGCGAGTAAAATGTACATGGTACCTAGGCACGCAACAAACTCGAAAATAGCGCGAGTGAGAGTAAATTGATTTTTCGAATGTCCTGGATATTTGAACATGTTCCCAGACATTTCCCAGGTCCCACAGCCATTTACATAAGTTACCATTAATATTTTTATTGTATTTCATTAGAACTTTTCTAACTATGACTCCCATTGACTTAATGGGTCGTTTTCGAACTTTCAACTTTCCATATAAAGTTTTGGCCATCTCTAATCAAGGCATACCAAGCCAGAGATGGCACAACCCCTAGCCAGGCACCCCGGGCCAGACATGGCCACACACACCCAGCCTAGCGCGCCAGGACCAGCATGGCATGCAAACCCCAGCCTGGCCCCAGGGCAGAAATGGCACTTACCCCCAGCCAGGCACTAGGGACAGACAAAGGGTACACACACACGCCTGTGCCCAGGGTCAGAGATGACATGCACCCCCGGCCTGGTGCCTAGGGCTAGAGATGGCAGGCACCCCCAGCCAATGGCTATGGGCAATAGGTGTTTGGCATTTGGTGTTTTTGGAAGTTTAAGAGGGATGATCATTGCTGCAGGAACATACTGTATACTGATTGTTGTTGATCAGGAAGTGGCTTTGGTGAATGATTTAGTTATTATTATTATTATTATTGATTTATTGCCAGTTGTAAATTAGAAATTCTCAAATAGTTCTTCCTCTTTTGTGAGAAGTAAATTTTGTCCAATGAAATCTCCTCTCTGGATAGTGGGGCCTGAAATCTAAATTTTGCACATTTCCTTCCATTTGTTGGTTTCACACAAGGAACGTATGGAGGCTCTACTTTCCTTTCCTAAGTCTTTCCACTTTCTATTTGTCAATACAAGGAAAAGGAATTATTATTCCTATTAAACATCTACAAAACAAATAAACTCAAACAGAACGGAGAAATAGGGAAACTGTTCTGGTACTAATGTTTTTGGCGGGACGTACCTTGAAGAAGGGGTGCACTTTGATGTCCTCTGCGTCTATTTCGCTGCTTCTAAGCGTTTTTCAGGCTTTTTTTGCCAAAAGCTCTGAGAAATTACACATGAAAACATGTTAGAAAGATAAATGCCAGGTTCATTAAAATTGGGTACGATTGGCTTATTATATCAAAGCACAGACAATACGTTCTATAAAGAGATGACTTTTTGGTAATTAAGTGCTGTATAAGGCTTGAGGGCCTCTGGACTCAGCTTCTTAGAGAATTTTGGCTCCAGAAAATGAACTTGATGGAAGAACTCAAATGGGTCTTTACTTGGAAATGGATATTGGAAAAGAAGTGGGAGATTAGTAAAGTCAAGTTAATTTCTTATTGAATAGTCTGAATAGGAGAAAACAGGGCCCTTTAAAAACACCCCAATACACCCCACACACCATTCGTCTATTGAGGGGGATCTTATAGATAGGTTAGCCATAGGGCCAGTATTTCCCACCAATCACAACCTACTCTGTAAGCTCTCTACTCTGTAAACTTACATTGCGATGGATCATGTAATATATGAGGATTCCCAGACACCACCAATCAATTGCACTGGTGTAGGGTCCTATAATTAGCAGTTCTGGAGCTTTATAACAAGGGGTTCCACACATCGTTTGGGTTATATCTCCAAATCCAAGATAAAAAGACAGATAGTTGGTGATCAATGGACAAAATTTGTAATCCTGTGAGTTGTGTGGGCCATTAGTTCAGTATGATATCCAATGCGGTATTACAATATAAAGTCATTCCTAGAATTACTACCTTTTACCTTATTGTAGGCTACAATGTGTAACAATATCAAAGAGCCTTACCAGTCTTTGAGATGCCAAAATCTGCAAGTTTTATACATCCTCTCTCATCCATAAGGATATTCTGTGTCTTTAAATCCCTGATTAAAAGCAAAGTAGAGAAATAAATAATTTATCTATTATAATAAAACCCGTGTGTGTGTGTCACTGCAGTTCCTATGGAATCACCACTAGATTTATAATAGATAATTATTTATTTCTCTACTTTGCTTTTAATCAGGGATTTAAAGACAACAGAATATCCTTATGGATGAGAGAGGATGTATAAAACTTGCAGATTTTGCATCTCAAGACTGGTAGGCTCTTTGATATTGTTACACATTGTAGCCTACAATAGTAAGTAAAAGGTAGTAATTCTAGGAATGACTTTATTTGTAATACCGCATTGGATATCATAACTGAACTAATGGCCCACACAACTCACAGGATTACAAATTTTGTCCATTAATCACCAACTATCTGTCTTTTTATCTTGGATTGGAGATATAACCCAAACGATGTGTGGAACCCCTTGTTATAAAGCTCCAGAACTGCTAATTATAGGACCCTACCAGTGCAATTGATTGGTGGTGTCTGGGAATCCTCATATATTACATGATCCATCGCAATGTAAGTTTACAGGTAGAGAGCTTACAGAGTAGGTTGTGATTGGTGGGAAATACTGCCCTATGGCTAACCTATCTATAAGATCCCTCATATATAAACATAATGTGGGGTGTTATTGGGGTGTGTTTTATAAAGGGCCCTGTTTGTCTCCTATTCAGACTATTCAATAAGAAATTAACTTGACTTTACTAATCTCCCACTTCTTTTCCAATATCCATTTCCAAGTAAAGACCCCATTTGAGTTCTTCCATCAAGTTCAGTTTCTGGAGCCAAAATTCTCTAAAGAAGCTGAGTCCAGAGGCCCTCAAGCCTTATACAGCACTTAAATTACCAAAAAGTCATCTATCTTTTAGAACGTATTGTCTGTGGCTTTGATAAATAAGCCAATCGTACCCAATTTTAATGGAACCTGGCATTTAATCTTTCTAACATGTTTTCATGTGTAATTCTCAGTAGCTTGGCAAAAAAAGCCTGAAAAAACGCTTAGAAGCAGCGAAATAGACGCAGAGGACATCAAAGTGCACCCCTTCTTCAAGGTACGTCCCGCCAAAACAATTAGTACCAAGAACAGTTTCCCTATTTCTCCGTTGTTTGAGTTTATTTGTTTGTAGATGTTTAATAGGATAATAATTCCTTTCCTTGTATTGACAGAAAAAGTGGAAAGACCTTATGGAAGGAAAGTAGAGCCTCCATACGTTCCTTGTGTGAAACCAACAAATGGAAGGAAATGTGCAAAATTTAGATTTCAGGCCCCACTATCCAGGAGGAGATTTCATGGACAAAAAATTACTTCTCACAAAAGAGGAAAAGAATATTTGAGAATTTCTAATTTACAACTGGCAATAATCCAATAATAATAAATAACTAAATCATTCACCAAAGCCACTTCCTGATCAACAACAAGCAGTATACAGTATGTTCCTGCAGCAATGATATCCCTCTTAAACTTCCAAAAACACCAAATGCCAAACACCTATTGCCCATAGCCATTGGCTGGGGGTGCCTGCCATCTCTAGCCCTAGGCACCAGGCCGGGGTGCATGTCATCTCTGACCCTGGGCACTAGGGGTGTGTGTGTACCATTTCTGTCCCTAAGTGCCTGGTGGGGGTGAGAGCCATTTGGCCCTGGGCACCAGGCTGGGGTTGCATGCCATCTCTGGCCCTGGGCGGTAGGCTGGGTGTGTGTTGCCAGTCTGGCCCGGGTGCCTGGCTAGGGGGTGTGCCATCTCTGGTTGGTATGCCTTGATTAGAGATGGCCAAACTTTATATGGAAATTTGAAAGTTCGAAAACGGACCCATTAAAGTCAATGGGAGTCAAATAGTTAGAAAAGTTCTAATGAAATACAATTAAACTATCAATGGTAACTTAATGTAAATGGCTGTGGGACCTGGGAAATGGTCTGGGGAACATGTTCCAATATCCAGGACATTCAAAAAATAAATTTTACTCTCACTCGCACTATTTTCGAGTTTGTTCGTGCCTAGGTACCATGTACATTTTACTCGCGGATTTGATGCTCGTGTATAGGCTTTAATGGACACTTTACTGGTAGATTCGATGTTCGCGCCTTGATACCATGAACATTTTACTCGCGGATTCGATGCTCGCGTATAGGTTTTAATGGACACTTTACTCGCGGATTCAATGCTCGCGTCGCTCCTAGATACCATGGACATTTTACTCGCGGATTCGATGCTCGCGTTAGGTTTTAATGGACACTTTACTCGGGATTCGATGCTCGCGTTCGTGCCTAGATACCATGGACATTTTACTCGCGGATTCGATGCTCGCGATAGGTATAAGGTATTTTACTCACACATTCGAACGGTTCGAACATTCGATATTTATTGAAAGTTGAAAATATCGAAAATCTGGGTCCGGAATAGTCGAGAATCCGAATTCGTTTGAATTCGAATAGTTCGGCTTGAAATCGGGTTCGAGTTTGAGTTCTAGTCATCTTAGCCTTGATACATGTCTGGCAGATTTTTGTGCAGTTGAACTGATGTAGGATCATGCTCCTGGGAGATGTTTGGCACTGCTGAATAACACCATAATGTTCAAATCACAGCTTGCTAGGTGTTATAAACTGCCCATAATTTGAAATGATCGAACCAAGAAAGCTAAAGAAAAAATCCTACAATCTAAACGCTAGAGATGTTCGAAAAATGATGAGTTTCGTCCCGTTTTTCGAATTTTCAAATTTAACTGTGAATTCCAAAAATTCGAAGATTTGAAAATGGATCCATAGAAGTCTATGGGGAGAAATTTTTTTGAAAGTTTCTATCGATTTTAAAGGGCATGTCACCCAAAACTATAATCCCCCCCACTAATGGCCCCATCATGTAGTGTAGTAAAATCCTTACCTCACATCCCAGCTATAAGGTTCTCCCTAGTCCGCCCCCAAAGTCCCAAAAACTGCCCACCAGGAGATAGCAGTGTCCATATGGACTTGCTCCTATCTGGCCTCGGGAGAAGTTTGGCATGCGTAATGCAGCCCTCTCCCCCTCCCTCCCCTCCCTCTCCCTCCCAATTAGGATTCCCTCCCCTAGCATATAAAACCCTTTACATATAACATTCCCCCTGTCCCCCAGCCCCAACCGCTATATTTTTTTATTAGAAAGTGCCCCAAACATTACTTACCTCCTCTTTCCTCGCCGCCATGAAGCTCAGCCAATCACAGACGCGACTGCCGGTCCCGCCCCTCTGCGTACATTTTCTCGCAAGCAGAGGGCCTGGCAGTGCGGGGTGGAGGAAGAGGGAAGGTAAGTAAAGTTTGGGGCACTTTTAATAATAAAAATATAGTGTTGGGGCTGGGGGGACAGGGGTGAATGTTATATCAAAAAAATTTCAAGGGTGGACATGCCCTTTAAGGAGATGAAATAGTAATAGTAGGTTACTGTAAATAACACAGGACCTGGGGAATGGTCTGGGGAACCCGTAAATATAACCAAAACTCATTTAAAAACTATCTTTCCTCTTGATCGGGCTGTTTTGAACTTCCGCATTCTATTTTCGAGGGTTACCGAAATTGAATGCCACTTTCGAGGGTTACCGATATTACAAATTCGAGGGTTACCAAAATCAGTTGTACATTCGAGGGTTACTGAAATCTAACGCTACTTTCGGGGTTACCGATATTACAAACTTTTTCTACTAATTTTCATTTTCGATAATCATTATTTTCGATTCAATCATCAGCTACTTTCGATTTCGATAATCAGCTACTTTCAATTATGATAATTATCGAATTTTCGATAAAAATCGAAACTCTGAAAATTCGGGTTTCTTAAATTCCGGGAGTTCCGAAAGTTTCGCCTGGACTTTGAAACCCTCTATTTCTATTTTCTCTATTAGAACCCACAGTACATCTCTACTAAGCAAGAAAACAAAGGATGGACAGGGAACATCAGCATCCAAAGCTATGAAGAACCCAAAGAGAAAGGTGAAATGAAGAGTTATTTGGCCCCAAAAACATACAGCCAGGAAGATGAGGTAAAGCAGTTTTGGGTGAGAATCAATCTGTTTACCCAGGAGACTTGGTCATTTTCTCCCTTCAGTGCTTAATAAGTCATTTAACATCTCTTCTATTTCTTTCCCTCTCAGGAGAAGGTGCAACTACAATCCAAGACACAGGCCGACTGCCATAAGGAGGCAGGAAGGAAATTTTCCATCAGGAACTAAACGACAAATACACCTTTAGGTTTTTTCGCCTTCCTCTGGAGTGTACAATCGTGCAGTTTAATGCATCAGGACAGAAGACACCGTGGGGGAGGGCGTGTAGAATGAGCCAGGAAATGCATTTGTTTATTCACTGATAAATGTGATCATTAATAAACCTGTGACCTCACATATCTTTTGTAACTAATTACAGTTGTCTTTATTCTAATTAATAAAGTTATGCAAGTTTGGTTAATTGAGCTGGTTATAATTGAGAGTGAAATAAAGGGTTTATGGTACCACATCAGTCTCCCTGTTTGTAGATCTACTGATGGACGTATCTTGATCCTCTCTAATCCTCACACTGGTGGAATAATAAATTAATTTATAACTCATTCATGTCTGTTTGAAGGGAAACTAAACATCAGAACCACGACACAAGAAGAAATATTGGATGAATTTTCATTATTTATTAGCTCTCCTTGTTATCAGTTAGTGCAAGGGCAGGAAAGAGATCAAGGAATGCATCAACGTAACCAAAGAACACAAAACAAAAGGGCAATGTTTGTAAATTAAAATTAAAAAAAATTTAATTTATTAAAATTCATATTAGGCTTATCAAACCTTAACTTTGACACCAAGTCTCAGCCAATCACTGATGCTTCTGCCGTGCATGGATACCTACAAGCCCAAAAAAAAACATTTAAACCTTGCAATGTCAAGGTGGTTTAGGGGCAGTGATTAGCCTTGTAAGTCTCTACTGCTGTATTGTATGTTTTCTGTGCATGGCAGCACAGTTTATCAATTTTATAACGCAAGAGCACACAGGCAAAACCTTTGAAAAGTATTATCTGTGTTGGGCACCCTTGTTTGTACTGTTGTATTCAGTTGGATCAACTGGACTTTAAGTTTAGTTCTTGAAGACATTTTACTAGTCATCCAACTGGCTTCTCATTCAGAATGACTTGGATAAGAATCTGTTGGCAATAAATACCCTGGAATGTCACAATTAGAATTCACTGTCAGGTGTCAGGGACCTTCTGATGCAAGTTGTGTGATTGCTGGAAACAGTCTAAGTAGATGGTCCTTTAAAGTATATACATCACTTTTACATGGTTGAGATATTAATAGGTTATTCGCTTTTTTTGTCAGACATTCCTCAATTAGGTCACCACGTTATTCCTAAGAAAACAGGTGAGGTGATTTGCTTATTAACTAGTATTCCTATAAACAAGCGATGTTTTTCAATTTTTCTCAGACTCAGATTGATGTGGATTGAATAGCAGGAAGTTTTCATTACATACTTTATAATCATATCTTAAAGGGAAACTGTGGTCTCCATACAAGGCCCTCTATTTAAAAGAACTTCTCATCAAACAGTCTAGGATGATGTCTCTAGCTTCTCTGGTCTTGTAAAGTTAGACTCAGACAGTCAGGATAAACAAAAAGTGCAATAAGTCATATGATGTGCAGTTTAAGAACCCCCACCCCACCCCACCCCCAAAAAAACATATTTTTAAAGAGACCGCACCATTCTCTGTCCATTCCTTTTTTTTCTTCAGGCTTGTGGCTAGCTTTAGGAATGATTAAGGAGTTTGGGGTGGGAGGGATTATGATGCAGCAGATGATGCTCTTTTACAGCTGTAGGATACACTGGCGGATCAGTGCCTGTGGCAGTGCCTGTGGCAGTGTGGGTGGAGAAATGGTGCTGGCCATTTTCCATCTGGAAACACCATCCTTTACACTACTGTAACTTGAACAGACTGCAGCTAGAAACATGATCCTAGGGTTATTTTAAAGGTAGGAATGTGTTCTTGTCTAATAAAGGGTGCTCACAGTTACCCTTTAAAGCAACCACCTAATTGATGTAAATTGCTGTACATTTTTAGTTAACCACAAAGACTATACCTTCAATTGTGCCATATTATAGAAGGAACAAAGATCAGGATGGTAAATGTCCACACCAGTGAATGTAGGGCTTTATTGACTCTGAATATGGCCTAACTCCCAGCTCAAGCAAACCATTATAGTTGGAGATGCCACGATTGATAGCAATATCAAAAAACATAATCCTTATGTTGTAATGACAAAGTACATAAAACAAAATGAATAAAACAAATAGAAATTTTGTTTGTGTTGCCAAGTAGATTTGAAGGTCTTTAATCATGCAGCTGGTACCCATGCCAAGGGCATCTTTCAACAGGGCATGTTTTATGGTGTATTATCTATTGGGATAGCTACAAGAACATCTCACCTCTCGAACTTGGGTACCTTCAGCATGGGGCTTACTAAGGATAATGACTGATCACTTGGTGCACGAAGGACATGTGGATTACATTTTATCTGTTTTGAAATTAGCCAAGAAAACAAGAAAGATAAACAGCCTAAATAAATTAGACACAAAATAACGTGTATTTTATATTAATCTAAAAAATAAAGACATTTCCAATAAATAAAGAAAACTATTTATAACCAATGACAAAAATAGGAACCACTGAGCCCCCAGCAAAACTATGATGGGGCCCTTCCCTGCTTTAGCTTTAGTGGTTTTTCGTATGTCATAGGAAAGTAAGAAAATGCCCCAAACACACAACCCCTCGCAAGGCCAGCTTCCTTGGTAGTTACGCCCCCTAAATATAACCCCAAATTGGAATAATCAAGTACTAAATTAATATCATAAAATCATCTGCTGTGAACAGTTTTGCTATAGCTGGAATTGTGACATCGTTTTGACAGTTGGTATGCTGTGTGTAGTTTGCTTCCTCAAAGTACTTGCCCTCATAAAAAAGTCTTGTCAGATGGAAGGGGGAGTGGCTAAAAGGGGAGAGGGAATATGAGCCTGAGCAAAACAAGTACTGGATGAACCCATGCAGCAACACCTCAGAGTAGTTTGCAAATTATAGATTAAGATGAGGAAAAGGGTTTTTTTTAGCATAGTTTGCCCTTTAAAATATGTGTTCTCCTGGCAAAAAAAATACCAACATGTTTACACTTAACTAATGAAATATGCTTGTGAAGGTTCTCATTCATCCAGGTCATGGTATATCTGTTGTATTCAATTAGATCAACCGGACTTGAAGTTTTAGTTCTTGAAGACGTTTCGCTAGTCATCCGACTGGCTTTTCTCAATTCAGAATGACTTGTACAAGACCTATAGTCAGCAGCATCAACTCTGTAACATACAAGGTGGCAAAATACCTAGCCAACATCTTAGGACCATTGGTGGGAAGTTCTAAGCATCACATCCAGAACTCTCAGGATTTCACCAACAAGATTGAAGATATAGTACTCGGTGCAGAAGAAACATGGTGTCCTATGATGTGACATCTCTCTTCCCTGTATACCCACCAAGAGGCTGTTGTCATGGTGAGAAAACGGCTAGACCAAGACAGCACTCTCACCAGCAGAACTGATCTCAACCCGAACAGGTGTGTGCCTTACTGGACTGTGCCTGAATACCCCCTATTTCAAATACAGGGATAAGTTCTATAAGCAAAAAACACGGATGTGCTATGGGATCTCCAGTTTCACCCATTGTAGCCAACCTTTACATGGAGGAGGTAGAAAAACTGCGCTTAATACCTTTAAGGCATAGCACTCAGCACTGGTTCAGATATGTGGATGACACCTGGGTAAAATCCACCAGAAGGAAGTACCAGCTTTCCAGAACACATTAATGAGGTAGACCAAAACATCAAATTTACAAGGGAAGAGGTACAAAACAACAAACTTTCTTCTTGGACTGCTTGGTAGAAGTCAGGAGAATGGTAAAACTGGAAGTAGAGGTTACAGAAAACCAACACACACAGATCAGTATTTGATGTTTGACTCCCACCACCCTTTAGATCACAAGCTGGGGGTCATCAGAACCCTGCAACACAGAGCTGAGAACATCCCACTAGCACAGAGGTGAAGGCCAAAGAAATGAAACATCTCAGAGGAGCCCTTAAAACTTGTGGATATCCAGACTGGGCCTTTGTCAAAAGAAGCAGATGGAAAGAAAAGAACACGAATACCAACAGTGAAGGGAAAAGCAAGACAGGAGAAAGAACATGGTCATCCCATATGTAGCAGGGGTCTTTCGAGAAAACTAAGAAGAGTTTTCAAAAACACCGTATCCCTGTCTGCTTTAAACGCAGCAACACGCTGAGGCAGCAATTGGTACATCCAAGACCCAATACCGAAACACAAGAAAAGCGACATCTATATGCAGTGCAGTGCAGTGAAGAATGCTCTGATTTGTACGTGGGGAGACCAACAAAACATGCATCAACGTATGGCCCAGCACAGAAGAGCCAATTCCTCGGGTCAGGACTCAGGTGTACCTGATCTTAAGGATAAAGGACATACCTTTGAAGATTGTAATGTTTAACATATTGGCAAAGGAACGTAACTGGTTCAAGAGAGGTGTTAAGGAGGCCTTTATGTGAAAATAAACTAAACTTCAAGTCCGGTTGATCTAATTGATACAACAGATTTAACTAATGAAGATTCTCTGATGCTTTTTTTGAAAGACGATTTTCGCAAAAAATTTATCTTTTTGACACTTTTTCCCCTTTTGTGGAATTTTTGCAAATACACTTTTCTTCCGTAATTCTTGGTCTTTTCTTGGCTGGAAACCGTTTTAAAAAAAGATCTTTGTTAGACTTATTATACCATTTGGCGAAATATTGCTCTTTGTGTTCAACATAAAGCTATTTTTTTTTGGTGGTGTAAACAACACATTTTGCCTTGGCATAAATTAATGCTACAAAAATTACCCTTAATTTTTTTTTTTTTATAGCAAAGTCTAACATTAAAGAAGCAAGTAAAAATAGTTCCCCTTTATAAATATGTCCCTAGATCTCTCTAACATTAAGGGGGAGGATGTTTCATAATGTTTACTGTGGATTTGCATAAATTGTAATTAGGGATATAAAAGAAAAATCAAAGTTTAAAACTTATTTAATTAATGTTTACAAAACCATTTAATATGCATGCTGAAGACTTGCAAGAATAAACAAGATCAATAATTTAGTAGATCTTATTAAACTTCAATATCTCAAAGTTGAGAACTGTTTTTTATTTCATTGAAAGTAATAGTTGTTTTTATTGCCTTGCACCTAAATTAAAAAAAAAAGTAAACCAAGTTGAGTGAATGCCTAATTAGTTGCCTGCTAATCATTGGGGGTGAGACTATTTAAATGTTGGGGATGGTACTATGTGACTACAAAGCAATCTGCTGCAGTCCTTGTCAGTTGGGAAAATATGGAATTTGGAATTGCTAGAGTTATATTCATTTGTGCATTTTCTTTTGCTGCCACATCACATTTCACAGGTTCTTTGTGGGAGACTGATGAACAGTGACTGGGCATTAAATAAATTAAATAAATCCAGTGCATATGCTCTGTTAATTCAGCATTTCTTTCTATTTAGCATCTGTTTCCTTCACTATCCAGTCGATGAGAACATGACAAGCACTGAAGAAATGTGCCTTGACAGTGATTACACAACACTAATAAAAATCTAATTGAGTTATCCCTAAATCTGTATTAGTGAGTGTACTTCCCACTTTGCAAACATAGCCACACAAATAACATTATTGGATAGCACCTTTATTTCTACAAATATCTAATGGGTTCTTAAGGAAATGTTAAAAAGGGAAGACAAAAAAACCCCAAAATACCTCAACAAAGGGGGTAAAAAAATAAAAATACTGTCTTTAAAGGGAGAGTTCAGTAAAAACTGAAGTATATTTATATAGCCCAATGATATTATAGAAAACATTTTGTAAATTTGTATAATAAAATTAGATTTGTAAAATATTTTTCCATACAGTAACATACAGCCCTGTAAGAAGCCAGGGTTTCCGGTATAAAACGCGCGTAGGCCGTTCCTTTGTACGGAGAGAGATGGGAGTGAGGAGAGCGGCTATTGAGAGTCCCGCTATGGTTTGCAACTTTTGATTATGTGGAGAAGACTTGTTCTACAGAGGATGCAGTGCTAGATAGTGTACTAGCCATTTGGAGGATGAGAGTACATACAGCTATTGTGTCATGGCAGTAACCACTGAGGATGAGACTGGCGTTTCTAAGTCCTGCAGTGTGCACAGGTGAAGAATGGAAGGCCGGTTGGGAGAGATCCTGCTTTTTGTCCTTATAGAATGGAACTTAAGCCAATATATTTATGCAATAATAGCAGTGTACATCTGACCATGGTTGGAACTGTTGGCCTGGTGTTCGTACATATTTCTGGTGAGACTCGGTTATTTCTAGTCTTGTCCACATTAGCAACTTCACTCTTATTACGAACTAGTGACTTACAACTTGTGTTACTACATGCCGCTGAATATCTCCATTGGTGTCCATTTGGACTGTTTCACGTTTTGCACGGTTAAGGCACATTTAAGAAGGCTGTTAGGATCCACTTGGGCCTTAAGAGCAATTGGTTGCATGTGCAGGATCTTTTACATGACATTGGGCTAACTATATGTTGCTCACTCTCCCTCCCATTTATGTTGGTTTGTACATTGGTTGTCACTTGTATGTATATCAGTATGTTGGTATTAGAGGGCAGACATTTTTAAACCATTTGCTAAGTATGAAGTAGGATGTTATGCACAAACATGTAAATTCAATGGCAAACCGTGATAAATATGAGTAAAATAAAGGTATAGTCTTTTATTTATTATGTCTTCAAATGGTCGGTGGGCTCCTTTAGGGTCCTGGGTTCAGATTGTTTGAACTTAATCTCCTATTCTTAGTGTTTGCAGACCCGGGAGACACTGTAACCTGTCGCTACAAGACCAGTGACACGTTAAATTTGGGGTGGTGCGGAGACCTTGCAGTTGTATAGTTACATACAGCTTGCATGTTTTCATCACTTGGGTACATTTTTTAGGGGGAAAGGATAGGAAGGGGTAACTTGGAACACAGGGAGGAAAACACATGCAGTCACATCATTATGTTCGTTTTAGATATAAAGTATGGACCTTTCACAGTATTCAATGAAGATATCACTTGAGGGTGGATACCGGGAGCCAGAGAGTTATTAGACGTATCAGCCTTTGTGCCACAGCCCCATAGAGGTTGTCTCTCCCGCCCTTCATATATGATATTGAAATAGATACACCATGGGGACCAGATCTTATAACATTTCCTAAGACAGCCCAATGTTAAGAATATATAACTTAAATGAGGAAGCATGTTTATTAGCATTGACTTCAATGCTCCTTCAATTGCCAATTTTTAAAATGGGGTCCATCGGGTATAGTTTCTTCTAGCATAGAAGAGAGATTCTTTAAGGATTATAGCTGAAATATATCCTCCATTACATGGTGCCAGATTTGGGATGTATGTCTGCCATTTGCTTATCATTTTATTGTGTCTTCTTTAGATTGGTGCTAAGTACGCAGTTATATATTTTAGGAACTAATTGCCTCTCCTACCCAGCTTTTAAGAGTTGAATAATAGGGTGAGGTTGGATGGGATTGTGGTACTCTGGAAATTAGAGTTTATGCAGAAGTGCAATTGTAAGCATGAGAACAGAGGGGTATGTGGGAGTTGGCAATCTCCCTGCATGTCAAAGAAGGATACTAGTTTGCCATATATTAGATTCCCTGGTATATCTGTTAGTTGATTTGCTTCCAGACTCATAACTGGCTGGAGATTTCACATAGAAATGATTTTGAGGAGGTTAGAAGGTAGGAGTGCAAATTTTTTCTGCCTCTAGAGGTACATTTATTGTGGTGTTGGTTGTAGTGTTAATTAGTGGTAACAACCAGGTTGAAATATCTTATTATCCGGCTAGGTAGGTATAATTTAAGTCAGGCATTTGCCAGTCTGCTTAGTTTTTAGGCTGTTGGAGTATTCTAAGTCTTACACTGTTGCTGCTCGAACCCATAATGAAAGATAACAGTGCGCTTTGTAGCCATATTAAGAAGGAGTCTGGGATTGGATCATGCTAGTGCTATGTGTGTGTTATCATTATACCTACTCCGGGACGGATGGCACCAGCCCTCTGGCGAATGGGGGAAGGGCCACATGTTGGTCTATCTGAAACAAACATGATTTGGGCCAGTTTAAGCAGAGACCAGATAGTGGGCCATATGCAACATGATGTTGTGTGTGTCGGTGAGTGATTGATCTGGATCAGAAAATACAAAATTAAATCATCGCATTATTAATCTGAATAATTCAGTTCTGGCCCAAATAGAGACCTGTATGCCTTAGTTGGATATCCGGGTTCTATTGTAAGCACAAATGAGATATGGTGAGAGTGGGCACCCTGCCTGGTACCCTTGGTTAGTGTAAAAGTGTGAAACATGAGCCATTTACCTTGAGGGACACCAGGGGGGCATATAATAGTTTGACCCATCTACAGAAATTGGGACCAAAGCCAAACCAGCTCAGACAGACCCAGGGAAACGGACCACTTGACCGATCGAAAGCCTGCTGGGCATCTAATGACAAATCACAGCTAGATCCGGAGTTGTGATACAATTGTGCTGTTTCTAACTGGAGTGCAGAGAGCAATGGGGAGCATTGCCACACTCTGTCGATGTTTTACCTTATTTCAGGGATGGCAACCAGTAGATCTCCAGAGTTTGAAAATCAACACCCTAGCATTCCCTAATTACAAGAGTTCCTTGTAAAGGAATGCTGGGAGTTGTTAGTTTCAAACATCTGGAGATCTACTGGTGTGCCTATCCCTGCCTTATTTGGTTCAGTACAGGATATTGTGGTGGGTACTTGTTGTTTTAAAAGACAAAGAATATTGTCGCCACACGTCCTCTGCTCCTTCCTCACAATGAAAAGCAGTTCAGGTATTTTAATAAGGGTCCAGGTGTGTCCTTAACATGGGACCATTGGGAATCTAGCACCGCGGCATCTAATGTATTTTAAAATATGATGTCAATAAAAGTTTTAAAAACACCTACCTGCTTGTCATTTTTGAGGAATGGTGCTCATTTTGCCCCAACCAGCAGATCTTATTTAACATTTGAAGCTAACACTGATTGGTTGGGGCAAAATTATCACCATTTTTAAAACGATAAGACCTTTTATTGAATAACGCTCGTTTATCTTTTACTTAGGAGGAACGAGATACCCGATGGCCACCAGCACTTCTTGTCTCCCCTGCATAATCAGACTTGCTATTTTACCAATTTGAGCAGAGCTAGTGCCAAAAGGCCAGTTGTACTGTAATATATTATATCTATTACAGACCGGGGCATCTCCATAGGCGTATAGTGGGGTGTGACAAGATTAATACATAGCGGGGATATTCCATTTTCCTGGTATTTGTCACTGACCCAACCCCATGTTCGGCACAGGTCAGTCACAGTAATGTGTGCGTTTGTAGGATACTCACTTGTCTATAGCTCCCACAACAGTGAGAATTGTGTGGTGTGGGTGGTTCCTGTGCCAAGATCGAATGGGCCCCCAGATTCCTCCCACATGAAAGTGTTCAGTGTCCTTACATAGAGTGGCGGAGTCCAAAACTAGGGCACAGCATCTGGTAATGATGTATAGATGAGAGAGTATAGGCATCATAGATCTGTCAGGTCAAAACGGGGGGAAAGTGAGCAGGCAAAGCCATTTGTTTATATTTAAGGGGAGGTGGGACAGTCAGAAGCAAGAGGACATTGTTAGGCTGCGGCCAAATGGGAATATTTTGGCATTTTAGGGGCTTTTAGATATAGTACTTACCAGTATTCTAACCAGGTGTTTGACGTCTTCTGGATATTAAAAAAATCTCACTCACCCATCCACTATGATACAAATTTCACTGGGTAGGCCATGCAGTATGTAATCCCTGCTCCGGCACAATCTTCACTTTACTTCAAAAGGTTGTCTAGCGGTCTTTGTAAATCACTTTTAGCTTTTAAATGGAGCAAGGTCCAGAGAAACTCAATACATGTCTCCCTCCATGCTCTGCTAGGCCAGCCCCCTAGTTCTTTAGTTTTGTAATTATGCATACATTATTAGTTTATTCTAATATGCATAATATTCTCTTCCATTTTGTAAAATAAGTTGAATTTATACACCTTGCTATGGTGTTGACTTAGTGAGCTGACATTCCAGGTTCTGTAACGGTCCTTCTTCCCAGAATGCACACTTATTGAGAATGTTCCTAACAGTAATTTCTATTGATTGGCTGTGGATGGGTCAAACATGCCCAGATCTCTTACCTGAGCACTGATCAAACCCAGGGACTGGTCAAGGGCAAGACCATAAACAGTCTCTACTAAGGGTCCTGCAAACAGGAAGTCAGTATTTCAGAAGCATTTTTTTATCACAGAAAACTAAAAATACTAAAGGACCAGGTTAAGGTAATTAGGATGGAAAAGATACTGCTCTTTTATATTAACAGTATAGTATTTGCACTGAACTTCCCCTTTAATCTTTATTTTTGTAATTTGTATCAATTTGCATATATAAGTGAAAAGTGGGCCAATAAGTGTGGTAATACTTCAAGCAGAAGAAGAACAGAACCATTGAGTTAGAGTAGGCTCACTGCAGTTTGCCACCATTGTTGAGGAGCCAGACAGGCTTGGCCCCTCTGGACATACCCCATACCACATTGGCTTCTCTCCTTCAGAGTATGCGTTGTGCAAGGATGAAAGGGTAATGCTTCACAACAGAGAACCATTGAGTTGCAGTTGGCTCACTGCATTTTGCCAGCTTTGTTGAGAAGCCAGCATGGCCCCACTGGATATACCCCTCACTACATTGGCTTCTTTCTTTCAGAGTATGCATCATGCAAGAAAAAGTGGACAAAATGTTTACACTTCACAACAGCAGGTCCATGGAGTTAGAGTAGTTTTACTGCAGTGAGCCACCATTGTTGAGGTGCCAGACAGGCTTGGACTCTGGACACATTGGCTTTTCACTCCCAACGTTTGCATCTTATAGGGGAAAGCAGGCAAAAGGGTAACACTTTACAGCAGCAGAACCATTGTGTTAGAGTAGGCTCACTGCAGTTTGCCACCATTATTGAGGTGCCAGGAAAGCATGGCCCCAATGGACATACCCCTCACCACATTGGTTTCTATCCCTCAGAGTATGCATCATGCAAGTGGGCGGAAGGGCACATCACAATCACAAGAGGCGTCTACTCTTCTGTCAAGCTTTCTTTTATAACCAGGAATTAGCAGTGCTAAAAATAGCTGTTATTGGTGAATGTGGGACACGTGAATGTATCTTTTCCCCAAATTCTATAAATTTTGAAATTTCGAAAATTCCCATCCCCTGTAGGGAGGAACATAGATGCTTTGTAATCTGTAGGAGAGAAACATTAACTCAGTTATTTGATTTTAATAGAGCCTGCTAGATTTCACGCATTTCGTTAATGCACTATAGGAATGGATATCCACTTTCCATTGAGGATGGTGTGAGGTTATGTGATAACTGTTCCAGTGTTTTTAGTCATCTGGAGATATTACAGTAGCATTTTATGCTGAATATAAAGGAGAACTAATGCCTAAAACACATTTCTCTTTACTTACAAACTCAAGAACCACTGAAAAATGATTTTTTTGGTTGTTGTAACAAAGCGATATGCTTGTGAAGGTTCTCATTCATCCAGGTCATGGTTATCTGTTGTATTCAAGTAGATCAACTGGCCTTGTAAGTTTCTTTAAGTTCTTGAAGACGTTTCGTAGTCATCCGAATGTCTGTCTCAATTCAGAAGACTTGTACAAGAATCTGTGGCAATTATGTACCCTGGAAAAATCCCAATTAGCATTATCACAGCCAGGTGTTAAGGGTGTGATTGGAGTGGATAGTGTGGCTAGAGGTGGGATAGGATTGAGCCCAGAGTACGGTCGTTAAAACAGCATTGTACATGCAGACAGTTGGTGTCGAACCCCCCACTCTATTAGTCCTCGGGTCAGGACTCAGCCGTGTATCTGCATCTTAAGGATAAGGACATACCTTTGACAGATTGTAATGTTAATATACTGGCGAAGGAAGTGACGAGTTCAAGATAGGTGTTAAGGAGGCCCATTATGTCGAAAATAAAGAAGAAACTAAGCCTAAAATAGAGTGGGGGGGTAGAGTCGACACCAACTGTCTGCCAGTGTACAATGCTGTGTTTAAACCTTTATCTGGGCGCTTCTATAACACCCTCTTCGCCACTATCTATCACACCTTAACGCTTGGCTGATGCGTGATATGCTAATTGGGATTTTCCAGGGTACATTAATTGCCACAGATTCTGTACAATCATTCTGATTGAGGAAAGCCAGTCGGATGCCTAGGAACGCCTTCAAGAAACTACTTTCAAGTTCAGTTGATCCTAATTGAATACAACAGATTAAACAAAGCTATACCTTGTGAATATATTATATTTCTTTCTACGTCTTTGCTGCAACTCCACTGAAACATTTACTTTTACACGTTAAAGGGGGGTAAGTCGACCCTTCTGACAAACTATTCTTACCTTCCCCCACACCCGAGAACCCAGACTCACCAAAACCTTGTTCTTCCTGCCATCCTCTACCCTGGTTGTGCAGCCTAGCCTTCTCTTAAAGTAGTGCTCGCACATGTGCAGAGGAGGAGACAGACAGATCTCAGCAGTTATTCATTGGCGTGGGACACCATTCTTCCAGGTAGCCACAATTGACTGCTGATCTACGTAGAACCTGCGTAAAAGACAGAAGACAGGAAAAGACGGAATGCAAAGGACCAGAGTGAATATTTCAAGTTCAGGAATGGTTGGGGGTGTTGAAAGGTAAATGAGTTTTGGTAATACCTCTAATGCCTTCCCAGCATAAGTGAGAAAGGTGTATCATATCCATTTAGTTGACAGAAAAGAAGTAGAAAGGTAAAACTCAGACATCCCAACTCTGACCCTTCTGTCCTCCGAGCGGGTGGATAGGATGAGGTGGGTGGGAGGGGGTTGCGGAGGGCTGGCTACGCTGTGTGACATCATTGACGTCACACCAGTGGGTGGGGCATATGCGCTAGGGGGTGGGGGCAGGGTTAGGGGTGTGGTTATGGGCGTGGCAATTGGCGGTCGGGCTGAAATAAAACATGGAAACGAATATAGTGTGCTCCTCCTACTTCTATTTGCATTTGCTTCTTGCACACATAAAGGGGGCGTAACGGGGAGGAGATTTAGGAATCATCTCCATTGCGGGGGAGATCGGGGGGATTCGCAGGTGCGAACCCCATTTGCAGAGATCGTGGATCCTGAGTAGTGAGGATACCTGAAAAACTGTTTCTAGTTGTAAGATCTAGGCCTAGGCCTGATGTGAATGTATAATGTATTGTAAAGCACTCGGAAGATTGTTGGCACTATATAAATCAAAATAAAATATGTGGTTTTCAGGTTTATTGGACGATTCAATTGAGGGCTGGGATGGCCTTTGTAAAATCAAAAAAGAAAATTTAAATGACTGGATTAAACATTAACTGGGAGACTTACATGAAATGCATGTGATGGTTCCTCAATGTAATATTGTGTAAATGCTATATATACTGAATTGGACAGCGGGGGGTGTTTGTGGGACATAGAAAGTCACACAGAAAAGCTGCCAAAATGTGAAATTACTTTTATGCTGAGGATTTTTGGGAATATCTCCATCCTATGCAATTCCCTTATTAAATCATGCTACAGGTCCAGTACACATAAGGGTGATTTTTAGTCCCGAGTTAAGCGCTTGGTCGAACAAATGACTGTACGGTCGCGGCAATAGTTGCCAGTGTTAGTGAATAGGAGGAGAGTTGAGTGAGTGCATGTAGTGCAGGAGGAGCCAGAGTAACAGTATAGTGTCCCTTTAATCATGTCATGAATAATATTAGGTTAAATGAAATCGAATGGTTAACATTGTCTGCAGCTGCTTCATTGTCGACCATTATTTGTATTTATTACCACAATCAGGTGTGTAGATAAATTTACTTCTGACTATCTATTGTTAAAAGGGAATGTATGTTGATATGTTTATTTAGATAGCGCACTAATAACATTGCCAGTTATCCTGCCCCCAATTAAATAAAATATCAGCAAATTTTATGTATTAAACCAGATATGTAAAAGATAATAATTGTCACCCATCCTGGCAGAGGAAGACATAGCTACTCCCTCCTATAGTCAATCAATGGCTACAACTGCTGAACCCACAGCCATACATGACTGACTCTTTCCCCGCTCTCCACGGCACATTGGGTCAAGCTAAATACAAAACTCCTTGAAACAGGGGCGGAGGTGGAAAACATCTACCAGAATGAGAACAGGGGCAATACGTGTCAAAAATCTGGTCTAGGAATGAAAGTCCTAAAAATAGTCATTAGGGACAGGTGTTTTTTTGTTTTAAGGGTGGTATTTTTCTTTTGCAAAGACATTTTGAGGAATAGAATTCCAGCCAGGTTGCATCGGAGTTTTGGAATTTGTTTATTAAAGGAGGGGTGTGTGAAACTGCTCACATTTCTATAATGAAATTTAATGCGGTAGGTGTGTGATATTTTATTAGCTCATTTTGGATGCTCAAAAAACAGGCCTTTCTGTAAGTTTAAAACAATAGAGTGAGACAAGGAGTTCTTAATCGGACCCGCTTATACTTGTTTGTTTATAGGAGAAACCTAGAGCATGAGTGTGTATGATGACATGATAGTGAAGATACTGCTTTCGATCCTGTGATGTCTGAAGATGACAGGTATGTTTCCCTGGTGATTACCTGCCTATTGCTGAGAAATAGTCAAAGCGCTCTCAGAATAAGTAGGTCAGACTAAAGCTTGTTTGACTGTTTGTGGCCATTGGTTGTTACCAAAAAAAAATTTCCTGAACATTCATGATTTTTCAGGTGCATAGTCTCTTTAAGCTTGAATAAATTGTAGAATTTAGTATCACTTTACTTTTATGTTAACAAGTTTTAGCTCTAAATGTGCAATCCAATTATTTGGACAAAGGATCTGTGTGGTTATTGCTACTGGCAGTCAACCTGGAACACATTCCTGTGCATTGGCTTTTTCAAATCAAAATATGACCATTGTTTTTGCCAACATCAACACTTGCAGCTTTCCAAGGTCTGGTTGCTAGGAGAAATATAATGATACGGTGTTTGGAGTCAGGTAGAGAGTTTACACTGTCAGTGATCATAGGGTGCCTAGCAAACTTTGTTTCATAGGATCATCCAAGCCTTAAAAATAAAGTCTTTATCCTAGCTATAGACAATGTTTAAATGGAGGCTAGGGTTGGTCCAGGACACTGATGAACGGTCAAGGTTAATCTCCAGGCTCAATCTCCCACGAATTCCTCGTCTCAAATCTTGACGAAAGCTGAGGATTCTATCTTTTATCTCTTTGTTAATAAGAGGATGATAAGCCTGAAAAAACAAAAAATATTGTTATTTATCCAACCCAACATTACTAGAAAGCCCTTGGTTCTTCAAGACTAGGGATCCTATCTAGGTATCTGTCTGTGAGCAGTGCAGGACAAGGACAAGTGCTAGAAAAGAATGTCACCTGATGATGACACGTGAGGTCTGAGAAACAAAATAATAAAATTTTAAAGGAATCCTTCAGAACTGAATAACGTGTGTTATACTTCCATGTAAAAAAAAACTATGTTTTCACTGACCTTTACCTCCAATTGTTGATATCTGGGGATATGATTACTTGTATAAATCTACATAATGGGGCCATACAATGAAACTTCTGGGGGTAGTGGTCACTAGAAGGGAATTGTAAGAGGACATGCTGCGGACACTTGATATTAAATACGAGCACCCCCCCCAAAACCCGTTTCGTATTATAAAAAAAGCCAAGATGCCCTGTAAGGGACTTGTACTTGAACCACTCTAGGATCACCCCCTGCTCTTGTTTCAAAGGCTCTGTTTCAAGTAAAAAAAGGAGCAGAGTGCCTCTGGGCTGACAAACGCTCTACTTCATGTCGCAGCTGTCAGGCTATTGGGCGTGAGTCAATTCGGGATCAGGAAGTAGAGCGCGTCAGCCGCAAGAGCAGAGGAGGAGCACCCAGGAACAAGGGTCAGGTAAGCTCTTAGGGGCAACTTGGCATTTCTTTTTAATGCAAAACTGGGATTTGGGGGGTGCTCTCGTATTTATAGCAAAAGTTGTTTTTTGACTGGAATGCCCTTTAAAACCAGGAAAGAGAGAAATTTGTACTCTTCAGTTCCGAAAGGATTTATTCACTGAACAGTTAAAATATGGAACTGTTTTCACATGGGAACCATGGTGATGGCAGGTCTATTGGATAGTTTAAAAAAAAGGGGGATGAATTTCTAAAAACAACGGAAGTTGCATGATTACTAGTTTGTATCTAAACGTAGAGTTGATCCAGAGGTTTTCCCCCCCCGATTGGCAAGAAAGAATCCCTCCCCACGTTATTTTTTGCCCTCCCTCTGGAAACTTCTGAGGCAGAAATGTGGGTATTGCTGAGTAGGTTGGGACTCTAGATGGGCGTATTGTCTTTTTCTACCTCAAAAGTACTATACTACAATAATTACTGATACCCAGGTCCACAGGAAAAGCTCCCCACATAGTCAACAGGGGATGAAAAAACCTTTGCTACAGCAGTGATTATGTTACTTGTCATGTTAATGTCCTTCTCCCTTTAACATAAGAAGATATGAATAAGCTTTATTGGACAGTCTAAAGCACATGGTTTGGGGGGGGGGTAGATAGTGGTAGATGATAGAAGATTGGGGGGTCGAGTTCTAGAACGATTTCAGGAGCTTTTTTGCTCAGATGCGTTTCTGGTTAGGAGTGCCGGGCGTTAAAGTTTTTTAACAGCAGTTTTGGCTGTGCATTAATGTGTGAGGTTGTTTTTAACATTGTATCAATACCAATGCCAAGAGCATTTTTATGCTTTGACTTGTCTTTTTCAACATTCCTGTAGTTGGGCAGATGCAGGTACATCGAGGATAATGTACTGAGATATAATGATGTAAATATGAATGGACACCTATTTACCTCTGCTATACGAATCCATCTTGTGGTAGCAAATGGATGTCATCAGCCTTTACATAAATGGCAATTCAGTTATATGAAGATTCAAAGCTGAAATGCAGAAATTTTTGGGGTTTGCACGTAATTGAGATTTCCACACGAAGTGTGAAAGTGTGGGTTTTGAGATCTATTGTGTCACCACTGAACATTTAGGGGGTACAAGGGTACTACTACGTTTACCGTAAAAATAATCAAGAAGATCAAACAATTCTGTCAGTTCAGGTTTGATTTCTTGTCATAATAACATCAGTTGAGTTTTGCTAAGTTTTGTGACAATTGTATTAACATTAAAAGTGTCAAGTTTTTTGGTCATACTGTTATCTTTAGGAATCTTAGTTGAACAACGGGTTTTATCTGATGTATAGACCAGCGAATAAAAATTTATATCACTTTTCTATTTAATTTCTGTCCGAAATTCGCCATTTAACCTACATAAAATCTTTAATTCAAGTACATAAAATGCAAACGATTGCTTTGTCTCATTGCTTGGAGAACTGAGCATGTCCAGACCAGTAAAACATGGGGGGGCGGACATCTGGGCTTTGATTACTGAGAAGAAGTGGGTTAACATTATAATGCTTGTGTTTCTGAAAAAAAATTTAATAAAACTATCTTTGATCCTACCATGGTTATCGATAATCAATTTATTGCGCTCAGGACACCTTCATCAGGATGATCAAGTTGTCCTGAGCAGGTGGCCTTAAAACTTTAAATTAAAGTGTTTATCAATAACGGAATTGTCTGGGAAGTAAGAGTTTAAATGGCACCAGTAAAAGGAAATGGGTTCCTGGAGGCACCTTTATAGTTATATATCTTTATGAAGGATTGAGTTGTAGTTTCATTGCTAAAAATATTCTGAAAATCTTTTGCACATGTTTGCAGCTGGATTTTTTCTTTCCTATAATTTACTGGAATGTTACATATTATGAAATGAAACAATACCTAAAGAACCTGGTATGTTGTAATTATAAGGAGCTTATTAAGTACATAGAGTTTAGTGGGACTTTTAATATTTTTTATGTATGAAAACTGTTTGATACTTTACTGAGTAGAGAAATATGACCTAGTAAAACCCAGTGAGCCTTCAAATTATTGTTCAGAATTTACATGTATAATGGTAACCTCACAAATAAACCCAAAAATTCAGAGGAAAGAGGACAGCAAGTACCACTGAAAACATAGGACTGAGATTTACATTAATATTGAAATATACAAAGGATTTTTTTTTATCCTTTAAGTGAATGACACACTGCCACATGGGAAAGAAAAATGACAGGGTTTGTTCTGAGTAGCGCTTGGGGTTGATTAAATCCAATTTTTAAGTTTACCCAAAGATTGAATTATTATGGTGGGAGTGTGTTCGGAATCTGAAGCCTGCAATAAAGGTAAATGTACCAGTTTACAAGGGGACGTACACTGAAAAATTTGATATGTATTCATTTTGCAACAAAATCATTGATCGATAAAACCTGTGCTTATGCTTTGCTGGTGTCGGTTATGAGCGATATTTCAGGTTCAGTAACGAGAGCTCCTTCTCCCGAATGCACCACCTATTAGTATTCCAAACAATAATTTCTATGATTCCTTGCAATAGTTCCTGTCTGATAAAAAGTGCGATAGGAGCCACACAAAACTGTTCTGGGGTTGTGACCACATTTCCCATGTTACCCCATTGTTTTGATTAACCAATGATTTAATAAAACTCAACATATAGCACAACGATGACAAGTCATCACACTCCGTCTACTGATTGGCTGTTGGAATGGGTCAAACAGCTCAGATTCTCTAAGAGCATTGAATCAACCCACGAGACAGAGATCATAACGACCTTTTAAGGGTACGCCAAACAGGAAGTTAGTTTTGGAAGAATTCAAAAAATCAAATGGAGCACGAGATGAATGGTCATTGAAAAAAATATTAGGTTTTTTTAAAGCTACGAAAACATTAAAAAGTTAACACTTAACAGTTACTGATAGACAGTGAGAGTGTGACCTTTATTGGGGGATAATCAGTATGGTTGGAGAGAGGAGGTTTTGGATTGAAAGTTCATGTGTGACCTGGTACACTGTAAAGGAAATGATGGGTCATGCATTCATTAAAGGAATTAACGCAAATAGAGTCTACTCCATTACAAATAATCGACCAATTTCTTCAGCCCACTGAAGTGCAAATGGGCCAAGCACAAAACACATAAGGTCAGATTAAACGCACATTAGACGGAAATACTCATCACTGTAGGGATGGCTTATGTTATTGGCACAGTATCAAATTCTTTATTAAAAGGGGAGTTTTTTTTTTGGGGGGGGGGACTAGCACTTTGAATGTTATTAAAATGAAAAGAATCTATTCACCTGTTTTACAGCACAAGTATAAAGCTGTTAACATAAAAAATTTTTTTCACAGCAGACGGTAATCGTAACTACAGTTACATATCACTCGCCAATATAACGGCATTGGAGGAGGGCTATGGCCTTGGGACATGGAGGAGGGCTATGGCCTTGGGACATGGAGGAGGGGGGCTATGGCATTGGGACACTAAGGGGACACTCTGGGCTTCTAGCGCCTGTAACGGGCTTAATGTCTAGTTTCTTATATATTGTAATAAATCAAGGCTTTTGGATTCATTACATAATCCATAATTCAATTTACATATCTACTATTCCATCATCCACAAGCTGGTTTTTTTTGGTCTTTATGACATGAATGCTACTGGTGCTCTTGTTGGTCGCAAGGAAAACCTAAAGAAAATAACATGTTATACTGCAAGCAAGAGAATAGTAAATACATGCTGTGATATTAAGCTCAGATTAAGATATTTACCTTTCCCAAACCATCCTGTCCAGGCACAGAATGCAGGTCAAAGTCCTCAATTTGGAAATGGGACATCTCCTAAAGTCTAAGGGTGAATTAAAAAGAATGTAAAACAAGTTAATTCCTGTGCATCTAAGTAATGAATCATCTAACTATTTATAGACACGAACTATCAAACATCGTACATACCTCTTGGGTGGTAAACATTAAAGGGAAAGTTAGTGTGATACATGTTAAAGGAGTAGTTATGCGTTAAAGGGGAAGTTGGTGTGATACACCTTAAAGGGAAAGTTAGTGTGATAGGCGTTAAAAGGGAAGTTTGTGCGATACGCGTTAAAGGGGAAGTTGGTGTGATATGCGTTAAAGGGGAAGTTGGTGCGATACGTGATAAAGTTGGATGCAGGTTTGGGCTGAAACTTTAGAAAAACCGGGCACCGCTGGGTACTGCTAGTTGATAAATAAGTATTGGGCCTAATCCACAAGGCTCACATGACAAAACATTGATGCAGCCTAGGCTGCGGCCGCATACAATGGGCTGTAACACACGTGAAATGCACAAAAGCAATGTTGCATTTGCGCTTTGATTCTGCTAATATTCTGTTATCGGAGTGCATGTGATTTGCAAAAAATTATGACTGCATGCTCTCTGATAATGGATTGCAGCACAGTGCACAAAGGGGGAGATGCAATATATTTCGCTATAGCAACCTACGTCCACTCGTTTCCGCAATGTATTAACCACTTTGTGACCGTTATTACATTGCAAAAACGCTAGCGGTAAGCCTGTTGCACATATTTTAAAGACACCATTGAAGAGGCGTTAATTGGAATAAAAGGCACAAAATTTAATGCATCCCTTTGCGCTGCCCAAAGAAAACAATTTTGCTACATGGAGCAGGCAGTGCAAAACCTTCGGTAAAACGTTAGTATATAGGTTAGAGCGATTTTAGCGCTTATTTTCTCGTTAGCACAGGATATTGTATCTCCCTGAAAGTTCCCCGAAAACGGATCCGAAACGTGATCATAAGCGTGTGAGAAACTCACTAGTGTGACTTTTGGACTGCATGTTTTATAGCCATGTAATCTGAAATTCTGAATTACACTGCAATTTCATTTAAAATTCCAAATCTACTGGCATCCATCGGATTCCATGAGACGTCCTAGACAGTGACTGAATTCAATAGAGACATTCTCATTGACACTCTAACGGTCCGGTCACACACCTTTACACTATGCACATTTCTAGGCACTTTTCACACAACTTGGGTTTTCAGAAGTGTAAGGACTGTTTTTACCATTCAAATACATTAAGCATTCCATCTATATACATAGCACAGCAGAACGTTAATACAATGCGCTGCCACATGCATTTATCCTGTTAACGTACATGTTTAATTATACAGAGAAAAGAAACGCACAGAAAACACACACAACGCTTTTTGATTGGTGCATCTTTGCTGGGTTTATGTTGTGCATTCTGGGCGAAGCCTTTCATGGGGCTTGTTTATAAAAATGCAGTATTCTGGACACAATAGATATCTTTTCTATTGATAATAGTATATATTTAGATATGTATTGGAAATAGTACACATAGCTACTGAACTACCCTTCCATTCCCATAGCAGACAAACTTAAAGCGTAACTATAGTCAAAAAACTAATTTTGTTCAATCATCCAAAAAGTTTTCATAAACATAAAAACAAAAAATTTGACCAATCATCAAAAAAGTTGTTTTTTTACCCCCCAAACTGTCCACACACCCCTGACCTCCCATTTATTCATGTGGCAACCATACTTAAAGGGTAACTAAAGTCAAAAAACTAATTTAAACCATCAAAACAGTTATTTTCAATGGTGTCTTTAAAATATGCGCAAACAGTTGCAACTTACCACTAGTGTTTTCACAATGTATTAACGGTCGCAAAGTGGTTAATACATTGCAGAACAAGTGCACAAAAGGGAACAATTCTCATTTAAAATTTTAGTAACATTTTACGTAGCACAGTTGAGAGTATACTTTGTAACAATTTCTTGGCCTGGTATGGAAACTGTAACAAGAGGGAAAAAGCTCATTGCAGAAGGTTTTTACGGGGACAGTGCATTTTGTACAGTGTTTCCAGCTATTAATGAATTATATAGCAATCAATTGTTTAAAAGGAAAAAACATTCGTCTGGATCACTCTCATCCGAATTCTAATCTGTTTGTTATGCTTCCCTCTGGGAGACGCTTCCGAAATATTCTGTGTAAAACTGAACATTCAGATTAAGCTTTTATCCATCGGCTATTAATATTTTAAATGCTGTCCCTGTAATATGACTGTATTATAACCTTATCTGAACTCATTTATTATTCTATTTCACTGACGTCATTGTTTTAATGTGTTCAGCAACAATAAATTATCTAATCTAATCTAAAGGGGCTTATTTAATTAGGGCTAGGTCCCACTATGTCCAAAATCTGCGCAATGCAATCTTTCAGATCCCATCTGCTTTTTGCATTGTATGGACACCAATGTCCCACTACCGCGCTTGCTGCACTCCCCTGCAATTTGATTTTGATGCACATCGCGTGCTTGTCATTCGCCATAATTTTACTTAAAGTCGGGACGCATGCAATAGCATATCACACCAATAGCATGATCGCACATCCTACTGCTCCAAAATTGTGTTACAATTTTATATATGGTAGGATGTCTATCAGTGGGGCCATGACTAAGAGGTCCAAATTTGTGCTGTTAATCTGCAGCAACTAATTGCACATTATTAGATGTTTTTCTAACTAGTAGAAAAGATATTATCTGATTGGTTAATTAATGATTGGCAATTTTTTGCACCCTCTATTAAACTCTTTTTAAAACACAGACATAGAAAGGGATATTCCAGTAATGGTTTTTATGCACGCATTGGAGACCAGATCACATGATCCTCTGCGCCAGAAACTGGTCATGTGACCATGACCAACTGTCTCTGAAAATACAAAATGTTTAAAAGCAACCAAAACTCAGACAACCCCACAGGTATTGCTATAAGCAAAGTGCATTTATTGTGCCACCACGACTGTTTCGGACAGTCTAGGTCCTAAGGACCTTTTTTTGGTTGCTCTTTACTACACATTTTTATTTTGAATTTATGTCCAGGAGATCTGGGCACAAAGTCTAGGAGATGTGGGACTGAATGCATTACCTGTCATCTGGCAGTTGAGTTTGGTGATTTTGGTGGTGGAGTGCTCAATTTTGCTCTTGAGAGATTTTGCAATTTGGTGAGTTTATCTACTGAAACTTTAAAGAAGACAAAAAGTAGAAGATGACAGAAAAACACCTTGGCTAGAAGAAGAAGCCAACAAATACACCTCGGCTGAGAAGACGAAGACGACAAATAACACCTCGACTAAGAAAAAGAAGCCGACAAATAACACTTTGGCTGAGAAGAAGAAGCCGCAAATAACACCTCGTGAGAAGAAGAAGCCGACAAATAACACCTCGGCTGAGAGAAGAAGCCGACAAATAACACCTCGGCTGAGAAGAAGAAGCCGACAAATAACACCTCGGCTGAGAAGAAGAAGCCGACAAATAACACCGGCTGAGAAGAAAGGCCGACAAATAACACCTCGGCTGAGAAGAAGAAGCCGACAATAACACCTCACTGAGAAGAAGAAGCCGACAAAGATAACAACCCTACTGAGGAGAGAAGAAGCATTGCAGAAAGCCAATGAGAACGACCCTGCAAGAGACATCTAGAGGGACAGCTGAGGATGTAAGGACTATTTAGACATTTTATTTTCTCAGTTCTTGTCTTATCTGTAGTAATACTAAATGATGTCAATTCTGTGCCCTGGTAGCTCCCCCTTCCTGTAGTGGTAGTTTCTATTATACTAACTGTCCCATCTACCACATACTACAATAAATATATAAATATATAAATAAATAACTTTCTGTGAAATCAAGCAAACCAACTGTCAAAACTGCACATAGCACAAACCAACTGTCAAAACGATGTCACTATTCCAGCTACAGCAAATCTGTTTACAGCAGAAAAGTTTTTGATTACTTGATTGACAATTGAATGGTACAGTGGTGGTTGGGAAGAATTATAGTTTCCAGTAATGGGCAATTTAAAATACCACTTTTTCAGTATGGATGCCCTTTAAAGGGCAAGTCCAGCCCCAAAATGAAAACTTACATACAGGTAAATCACCCCCCAAAACCCTAAACGGTAATAGATTGAAATGTGAAATATATTTAAGTATAAGTTTAACCTGAAATCCTGCACAATGTCCTGTTTCCCTGTTTCTGCTTCCTGGTTCTTCCAGTTAGTAACTGTCAGTTATGGATTTGACAGTTGACATCACAGCCAATGACTGAATGTTAATCCCCTGTCTGCCTCTTCTGAGCATGCCCAGGCTCAGTAAAGGTTCTATACAGCGGAGATGGTCTATGGTCTCCAGTATCTCCACTCGCTTGGAATCATCCATCGGTAAGTTAAATTCTGTAGTTACATCTCCCAACTATCCACAGTATTTGATGTGATCTCCCTCTTCAACCTACTTCCACTGTTTTCTTTAATGCAATTAGTGGAACATTTGGTTGCAATACATCTTCATGCAGAGTTAGTAAATAGTCCAAGCAGTTAATAATCAGGCCAAGTTTTTGTTCCTTGTAGTCAGTAAAGTCATTATCTCTTTTGCAGGGACATCAAGCCGGACAACATTCTGCTGAGTGAAGACGGACATGTGAGGATCGCCGACTTTGGACTGGCAGCGGAGAATGTCACCAGAGGAGTCACCAAAGTATGTGGGACACTGGACTACATGGCCCCAGAGGTGAGGAATTAAATCCTATTGTGTATACATAATTGTATCTAGTAACAGGGAGAGATCTCCAAATCACAATATTGTGTGTCAGAGCCTCAATGTTATCTACTGATAGACACTTAGTGTGAATATTGTGCCAGTTATGAATTTCCTAAAGAAAGTTTATGGAATCCATTTATATATATTTATATATATATTTATATATATACAGTGGTGTGAAAAAACTATTGCCCCCTTCCTGATTTCTTATTCTTTTGCATGTTTGTCACACTTAAATGTTCTGCTCATCAAAAACCATTAAATATTATTCAAAGAACATAATTGACACACAAAATGCAGTTTTAAATGATGGTTTTTTATTATTAGTGAGAAAAAAAACTCCAAATCTACATGGCCCTGTGTGAAAAAGTGATTGCCCCCCTTATAAAATTAAGTTAAAAAATAACTTAATTGAGATCTCAGTCTGTATAAGGTTATAAAGCCATTTCTAAAGCTTTGGGACTCCAGCGAACCACAAGTGAGAGCCATTATCCACAAATGGCAAAAACATGGAACAGTGATGAACTTCCCAGGAGTGGTGGCCGACCAAATTACCCCAAGGCACGAGAAAACTCATCCGTGAGGCCACAAAAGACCCCAGGACAAATCTAAAGAACTGCAGGCCTCCACTTGCCTCAATTAAGGTCAGTGTCACAGACTCCCATAAGAAAGAGACTGGGCAAAAAATGCCTGCATGGCAGATATCAAGGCGCAAACCACTTTTAAGCAAAAAGACATTAAGGCTCGTCTCAATTTTGCAAAAAAAATCTCAATGATTGCCAAGACTTTTGGGGAAATACCTTGTGGGACCGACGAGACAAAAGTTGAACTTTTTGGAGGTGCATGTCCCTTTACATCTGGCGTAGAAGTAACACCGCATTTGGCAAAAGAACACATACCAACAGTAAAATATGGTGGTGGTAGTGTGATGGTCTGAGGTGTTTTGCTCGTCAGGACCTGGAAGGCTTGCTGTGATGTTGGAACCATGAATTCTACTGTCTACCAAAAAATCCTGAAGGAGAATGTCCGGCCATCTGTTCGTCATCTCAAGCTGAAGCGATCTGGGTGCTGCAGCAGGACAATGACCAGAAACACAAGCAAAATACCACCTCTGAATGGCTGAAGAAAACAAAATGAAGACTTTGGAGTGGCCTAGTCAAAGTCCTGACCTGATCCTTTGGAGATGTTGTGGCATGACCTTAAAAAGGCGGTTCATGCTAGAAAACCCTCAAAAAAAGCTGAATTGCAACAATTCTGCAAAGATGAGTGGGCCAAAATTCCTCCAGAGCGCTGTAAAAGACTCATTGCAAGTTATCGCAAACGCTTGATTGCAGTTATTGCTGCTAAGGGTGGCCCAACCAGTTATTAGGTTCAGGGGGCAATTTCTTTTTCACACAGGGCCATGTAGATTTGGGGTTTTTTTTCTCACTAAATAATAAAAACCATCATTTAAAACTGCATTTTGTGTTCAATTATGTTATCTTTGACTAATATTTAATGGTTTTTGATGAGCAGAAACATTTAAGTGTGACAAACATGTAAAAGAATAAGAAATCAGGAAGGGGGCAAATAGTTTTTCACACCACTGTATATAAGCTGTTTTCCCATTTATTGTCTATTTACAGTATATGTTTTCCAGTTGTACTGAATAATGATTGTTGTCTTGAAAATGTTGGAAGAAAAATGGACAAAAAAACCTTAATCTTCCATAGATTTTAGCCCTGAAAAACTGCTGAATTGATTTTGGTTAAAGTGCTGTCAGATTTTACCATTTATGATATATTTTTAAGATGAAATATTTATATAATCTCTCTCACTTTTTTCTAGATGCTACTGGAAGATGTGTTAGTCAGTGTAATCTACCTTGTCTGGTATTAAAAACTGTTATTGTTCTTTCCTATAGCTCCTGAAGAAGAATCTATCTGTGCGCCTGGGAACAGCTGGAGATATCAGGCAACATCTATTCTTCAGAGGAACAGACTGGACCCATCTGGAGAGTGTGATACCACCGTCCACTTTCCCACCCAGAGACATGAATCAGAGAAGATGCTTGAACCAGCCTATGTCCTTCATGGAGATGCTGAGAACATCTACGAGCAACAGGGAAAAGCTGCAGGACTTCTCCTTTCTCTGCACCAGTTGGCGAGAACGCGAATCATCATCGCTTCATCGTCCTCTGGTAAGAACATCAACTTCCACCACCCCCAGCCACAGGTATAACCCTTTATATTTATATGTATCTTCTTTATTTGGAAGAGTAAGACAGTGTTTCTTAAACTTTTTACCCTTGGAGAACCCTTGAGTCAATTTTAAATGTGTTGAAATTACATAAAAAATATTATTAATTATTTTTAGTTATCAATTATCAGAATACATAATTCATACAATATAACGGAATGATCAATAAGATTATTTATATTTGAGATGCACAGAAATTTATCACAAGGGCGGATCTGTACAATTCCTGTCAAAAGGAATCCTCAGTATCCTCCCAGGGAACCCCAGGGGTAGAGAAACACTGGATTAACATATGACATATAATAATTAATTAACTATAATTTTTTATATTAATTATAATTATTAATATAATAATTAACATATGATATATAATATTATAATATTATGTTTTACAACTTCACACACAAATAAATATATTGTATATATGTATAGTACGTGTTATATATGAATAGATATTTATGTAGTGGATAGAGGAGAGATAGACAGTATAATAGATTGATTGGATAGGTTAGATAGATAGGTAGATAGATTAGATATATAATAGATTGACAGACAGATAGATAAGATAGTTGACACACATATATAGCCACAAGTAGCCATTAGTTACACGTATAATATTGTTTATTAATGTTGTCATTATAATATTGATCCAGGGACAAGCCGATTGCCATATTGGAGTCAGGAAGGTTTTTTCTCTTTGATCCATTTCATCAAAAGGTTTTTTGCCTTCCTCTGGATCAGTAGAAATGGTTGAAATTAAGGGACTCCTGTCTTTCTTCAACCTTAATAGTAAATGATAGTCTATAGTTAGATGGACAGTGTAGGTTAGGGACCTGCTCAGAGAGTCTACCTTGACGTGGTGGCAGGCTTGTTATCCTTTGGCCAATTCTATTTTATTGCAGGGTCCTAGTGCACTAAAACAGATGTTTTATAGGAGAAATTAAGGATGTAATGAGACCCTGTGAGTCTGCCTTCATCAAGTCGTACCATTGATATATACAACAAGGGGGTAAAAGGAAATGGGGATCATATAGAAAAGACCATATAACTAATATAACCTTTTAACCATTTACATTTCATCATTATGTTTCTGTCATCCACAAACTTTAGAAATGTTTTCTTAGTACTTTCTATGCATATAAATACTTTTAAGGCAGGGTTGTCCAGCCTGTGGCCCTCTAGATGTTTAAAAACTACAACTCCCACCATAACTTGCTTGCAGAATGCAACCAATCCTATATAGTTTTTATTTCCAGTGCCAGATGTAAATATTACGTCAACTGTGCCTGTAACTCTCAGTGACAGTGGCATTACCATCCTTCTGAGCGTATAGACAAAGTGGGAGGTAACTGGTGCTCTGAGTACTGAATAGCTCTTATTTGCTCGAATATTTGCACCTCACCTGCAGCGTTCTGCTAACAATGGTTGCATGAAGTGGGCAGAAACATGTCAACGCATGTCTCGAGAGTGCGCCCATTCATATAAGGTTATATATATATAAAATGATCTATTGGTAATAGACTAGGGATATAATAGTATACTAACAGGTAGCAGTCTGTGCCCTCGGGTCTCTTTCTTTTTATATTATAAGAGTTGTACAGCTGGTTCATTTTATTCAGTTTGTGTGAAGGAGTTTTCTTTATTGTTTTGTATGTAGGATCTTTATTAAAGATAATTTCATTTATCTGGTTATCCCTTCCCTTATATTACCGTATATACTCGAGTATAAACCGAGTTTTTCAGGCTGTAATCAGCCTGAAAACTTGGACTCGGTTTATACTCGAGTCACTACTTACTTTAGCACTCCGGCAGCCGCACGATCATTCCCTGTACTGGCGCGCCGGCCGACGTCACTGCACGGCGCCAAGCCCGGCGCCAATTAGTGACGTCAGCCAGCACGCCAGTACAGAGAATGAGCGTGCGGATGCCGGAATGCTTACCTGATCGCGGCTGCCGGAATGCTGATCTTCAATGCTGGCACACAGGCAGAAGTCCCAACAGGAAGCCCCAAGTTACTGGATGGAGGAGAGCCCACAGGTACAAACTGAACTGGATGGGAGGGTGAGGGTGGCATTCAAGATGTTTGAAAACTACAACTCCCAGCATGCTTTATTAGCTGGGAGTTGTAGTTTCCAAACATCTTGAATGCCAAGTTTCTACCCTCGAGTCAAAAACTTTTATTAGATTTTTTAGGTGAAATTGGGTACCTCGGTTTATACTCGGGTCGGTTTATACTCGAGTATATACGGTATATAAATATATTTATATTTCCATAGGAGATTGCATTGAGTTTTTAGGAGCTACCAATGTGGTGGGGGGTATATGATATTACATATAGGAAAGGTGTATATGTATGTGTGTACTATCCAGGGGCGGACTGGGCCGGTGGGCAGAGGGTCAAATGCACCCGGGCCGGTGTGTGTGCTAAAAACCAGGCCGGGCAGTGTCCACAAGTTAAAAAAAAACAGAAGTTCCTGACACTGCCCGGACAGTCGGGCGCGCAGCATACAGGAAGGTTTGCTCACAGCACCCCCTGCAATGCTTTTTACAAAGATGTCTTCTACCTACTGCAGCTGCCTCGTCGGTGTCTGAGTAACACAAGTAGAAGGATCCTCTCCTTCTCTTGCGTGCGGGCGCTCCCGCTCGTGTGCGCGCATGGGAGAGAGAGCAAGGGATGAAGTACTTTACCGCTGAGGCCCGGCTTTCAGTTACTCTTGGTCAGTATTAAGTAAGTGGCTTTACTATATCTATGGGGACTTTTTATACAGTAATGGGCAATGGGGGCATTTTATTTAACACTGTGGGCTTCTGGACAGTGGGGGCATTTTATATTTATAGGTTTGTGTAAGCTTTTGGGCAGTGGAGGCATATTATATTTACCATTCTGTGGGTTTCTGGGAAATGGGGCATTTTATATATATAGGTATATGTGCTGCTGGGCCTGGAACATTTTTTTTAATTTGCTGGGCCCACCAATTCATTAGCCAGTGTTGTTAGCCCTCCAGTTCATTAGCCTTATCAGTCCTTAAGTTCATTACGCAGTATCATTTAGCTTGTGTTGTCAGCCCTCCAGATAATTACCCAGTATTATCAGCCCTCTGGTTCATTAGCCTTGTCAGCCCTCCAGTTCATCCCACAGTATTGTCAGCCCTCTAGATCATTTTCCAGTGCTGTCAGACCTTCAGCTCATTAGCCAGTATTGTCAGCCCTTCAGTTCATTACCCAGTATTGTAAGCCCTTCAGTACATTACCCAATATTGTCAGCCCTTCAGTACATTACCCAGTATTGTCAGCCTTCCAGTTAGATAACCAGCATTGCCAGCCCTCCAGATCATTAGCCAGTGTTATCAGCCCTCCAGTTAATTAGCAGTGATAGTCAGTTCTCCAGTTTATTAGCTGTGTTAGCCCTACAGTTTACTAGCAGTGTTAGTCAGCCCTCCAGTTCATTTCCCAGTAGTGTCAGCCCTCCAGATCATTAGCCATTTCATTAGCCAGTATTGTCAGTCCTCCAATTCATTACCCAATATTGTCACCCCTTCAATGCATTACCCAATAGTCAGGCCTTCAGTACATTACCCAATAGTCAGGCCTTCAGTACATTAACCAATATTGTCAGCCCATAATTTCATTACCCAGTATTGTCAGCCCTCCAGTTCCTTACCCAGTATTGTCAGCCCTCCAGTTCTTTATCCAGTATTGTCAGTCCTCCAGTTCAAAAGCAATGTTAGTAAGCCCTCCAGCTCATTAGCATTGTTAGTCAGCCCTGCCCTCTAGTTCATTAGCAGTGTAAGTCAGCCTTTCAGTTTATTAGTAGTGTAAATCAGCCATCCATTTTATTAGCAGTGTTAGTCAGCCCTCCAGTTTATTAACAGTGCATGCCAGCCTTCCATTTCATTAGCCAGTGTTGGTAAGCCCTCTAGTTTATTAGACAGTGTTTGTCAGCCCTCCAGTTCGTTACCCAGTATTGTAAGCCCTTTAGTACATTACTCAATATTGTCAGCCCTTCAGTACATTACCCAGTCAGCCTTCCAGATCATTAGCCAGTGTTATCAGCCCTCCAGTTAATTAGCAGTGATAGTCAGTTCTCCGGTTTATTAGCAGTGTTAGTCAGCCCTCCAGTTTATTAGCAGTGTTAGTCAGCCCTCCAGTTCATTACCCAGTAGTGTCAGCCCCCCAGCTGATTAGCCATTGTTAGTAAGCCCTAAAGTTCATTGGCCAGTATTGTCAGCCCTCCAATTTATTACCCAATATTGTCAGCCCTTCAATGCATTACCCAATAGTCAGCCCTTTAGTACATTACCCAATGTTGTCAGCCTATAATTTCATTACCCAGTATTGTCAGTCCTCCAGTTCATTAGCCAGTGTGGTCAGGCCTCCAGTTCATTAGGAGTGTTAGTCAGGCCTCCAGTTCATTAGCAATGTTAGTCAGGCCTCCAGTTCATTATCAGCATTAATCAGCTCTGCCCTCTAGTTCATTAGCAGTGTAAGTCAGTCTTTCAGGTTTTTAGTAGTGTAAATCAGCCATCCATTTTATTAGCTGTGTTAGTCAGCCCTCCAGTTTATTAACAGTGCATGCCAGCCCTCCATTTCATTAGCCAGTGTTGGTAAGCTCTCTAGTTTATTAGACAGTATTTGTAAGTCCTCTAGTTCATTAGCCAGTGTTAGTTAGCCCTCCATTTTATTACCCAGTGTTAGTCATCCCTCCCAGTTCATTACTCAGTGTTAGTCAACCCACCAGTTCATTACCCAGTGTTAGTCATCCCTCCAGTTCATTACCCAGAGTTAGTCATCCATCTAGTTCATAAACCTGTTAGTCAGCCCTCCAGTTTACTACCCAGTATTTGTAAGCCCTCCAGTTTATTAGTCTGTTACTGTTATCTTAATCCTATCGTGCACAACAATGTAAAATGGGAATAGTGGTCTTAAAAATGGGCATAAATTAAACAAAGTCAGTGTGGCCTTGTTCAAATTGGATGTTGTCAAAAATGTCTACCATGAAAGGGTCACTGTTACAATTTATATGACCATCAGTAAATGTATATAAAATTTAGCACTGACTTATATTAGGTACAACACAAAATATACAAAATACATAAACTTACTTACAGAGCTGAGATCCCTATTTTAAAATGGAATAGTCAAATGGCAGCTTAAACCACACCCCTGTTTCTGCTCCATATCAAAAGAAGTATAATCCAAAAAAAGTTTCTGTCTGCTACACAGGATATGATGTGTATTGTAATGGACATATACAACATGGCTCCTTATAAACCACCTCCAGCCTGCAGGTGGTGTCAGTGAGTAATAAAATACAAGAAATCCCTGCTCTCTATGGTAAGAGGAGAGAAAGTGAAAGTGGATTGTGATGTGTGCTTTGGAGTGATATTGACTGCATCACAAGATCCTGTGTATAAGATCCTGTTAGGGTTTCCAGATCAGTGAAAAATCAGAGGACACCTATTAAAATCATATGTAGCAAGGCTGCATCAGCAGTAATGCAGTTTTAATGCAATCAGTGCAGCCCTGCTAACTGCATTAATTAAGAGTGTCCTACAATCAGCAGGTGATTTGGAAACCCTAGATCCTGTTATCACCTGTTGGGAAGACAGATCATTGGACAGACAATTTACCTTATTGGATACAAACTCTAAGGCAACAGATAAGTGTACACCAACTTACAAGGACACACAATATACAGGCCTGGTCAATATATAAAGTAGTGCACCATAGGCAGGGACACCCCTGATTACTGCATATGTTATGTGGGGAACCTGTTTATGTGCACTGTCTTTGTGCCAGACCACCAGAGTAACACACTGTGTGCCATGCTACCCATAATCCTTCCATAAAGCAGTGATCTGGTACAAATTGGTGGCAGCGGTGCTACTAATTTATTCTCCCTGTTTTCTTTGTATATTTGTTCTCTGTATTACTCTATGGAGGCTGCTACTGAAAGTATTGATTTAAATCCTACTGTCCTTGTACCTGCATATGAAATTCCCCAGTTAGACTCAGTAGCTCTACTAGGCCCAATTGCCAAACCTATTTTTAAACCTGATCCATTTGATAGGGTAACTAGGGTGTGGACTGATTGGCTAGAACAATTTGAATTGGCAGCCACTATTAATGGTTGGGCTAAAGGTGCTCGCTTGCAAGTTCTTAGCCTTTGCTTTGTGGTAAAGCCAGGCAGGTATTCCAAGGATTTACTGTTATACTAAAATATAATGCAGTTATCAGTTGTTAAAAATTGCTCTGAAGCAACTTTTTTTCAATTAGATCTGTATAAGAGTATATAAAGGATAAATCAATTTCTTTAGGCAAACTGGGAATGAGAAATGTTTGTTTATAAGTTAGATTATTAGGGCAATGCTATTACAATAACATGATGCTGTGAGGTACCTTCTTTTATAATATATGAGGTACCACTAATAAGTATTAACCTACCGTGTTTAGTTTCAATCACACAGTGTAGCAGGATTGCCTGGGTCTAACCTATTTGGTTCCTCTGTAAACTAGTGACTGTATGAGTAACAGTTTAAAATATACCTGTGTAAAGATTCTATATCCACTATATCCACACATAGCAAAACATACACACACATAATTTCCATTGTGCACCAACGGAAATTCCAGAAAAACTTCCAAACGGCCTGGTGATTTTCAGTCCTGACTGAAAATCACCAATGTGTCATCAAAATGTTGAAATAAATTCACATATATGAATTCACTTTGCCCGGGAGTTACTTATATATGAAGCTTGTCACGAACAGCAGTGCAATGTAAACTCCCATAGACAATATCTGAAATTGCAGTCTTAATTTTCAAATGATCTCACTTTATCGGAGCAGTATGGCAGCTCCCACATTGTTTAACTATCAGGCAATCACAGGGTTAAAATATCTGCCTGACCATTTGGAAAAGACTAACAAGGTTATTCAATAAAAGTTCTTATCGTTTAAAATGGTGCTAATTTTGCCCCAACCAATCAGATGTTAGCTTTAAAATGTTAAATAAGTTCTGATTGGTTGGTGCAAAATTAACACCATTTTAAACGATAAGAACTTTTATTGAATCTCCCTGTTGGTTTTCTTTTATTTGCTTAGCCCAGCATGAGGTCAGCCTTCAAAGGGTGTGAAACCACTGTAAAAATGCATAGACTTCTATAAGATAATAGGCACCAGAACAGCATGTGGTCTTCTGGTTTAGAACTGAGCTAAAACCAAATGGCAGTTCAAAGGCTATTCATATTTCTTAATAATTCAGGGTATAGGATTAGTTCATATTTTCATAAATACACTCAGTTTATACTAGAATTAAATCTGAATTTATAGATACCTTGCATAATATGCATAATATGTTAGCCAGAGTCAAACTTTTTTTTTTAATATTATCCTTCTTAGGCCTACGATCTCCAAGATATTATTATTGTGGATTTATATAGCGCCCACATCTTCCTTATCGCTTTACAATTACATGTATACATTCACATCAGGCCCTGCCCCGAAGAGCTTACAATATAAGCACATTTATTTGACACATATCAAGATATCAAGATATGTCATGTTTGGTATCTTTTTATTGTGCAAAATTAGTTAACAATCATGTTGTTATTTTCAATGTGGCGTGTACAGTACGGACAGTATATCTTAGAGGGAAAATGGAAATTAAAAGTTCCCTCCAAAAATAGGAAACACCTTTCAGGGGCAGAACCAAGCCCATCCCTCTAGAGTGCAGACTGCTCCTATTTTCAGAAAAAAGGATACATTGGGAGTATGGACTAAGCCCAGGAGTTCATTATAACACCTTAAGGAACATCTAGCCAATCGGACGGACCATATATTGGCTTCCATCAGGGACTTTCAATTTGGATGCCATTTATCTCTAAGTATTCTTTCTTTTATCCCATTCTACCCTCACCTGTGTGTTACCTGTTATGTTCAGTAAGTTAACTTAGTTTTCTGTATATTTCTTATGCACTCTTTTGTTATCTTTTAATAAATTATATAAAATAATTTAAAGGCTAATTGTCCTATTCTGAGTATATCCCAAAACAAACCTGTCTACTATGCTACTATAGAAGAGTATTGTTTAGAAATATATATATATAATTGTGCATTAACCAAAGAAGGTGGAGCACTCCTGGGTTTCTTCCAACAAAGAGGAATTTATTCTATGCACGCATATCGACGCGTTTCGGCCCTTAACGGGGCCGTTCTCAAGACATAAAGTGCAGTGTAACATCACATCTATAAATACAAAACAAAGTGTACACCCCCTACCCGCCCCTCCCCGCGTCCGACAGTCCTCTAGGATAGGGCTGCTAGGGAGACGTCACTGTGACACGGAGAGCGTCACCGCCACTCCCTCTGTAGGCAGTCTCCGTGGGAATCCCCAATGTTTAACTAGGATGCTGCCAGAGTTCAGATAGCGTCATAGTGATTTCAAGTAGCTCCTAGGTCCGTCAAGACTTCCTGGGGTTAAGGGAGGGGGAAGTCCCTTGCTGTGCAAAAGTGAATGAATAGTAAAGTGCCAGTGCTCCATGGTGGGAAATGAGTCCCATTTCAGTGTAGCTGTGGAATAAATATTAAAAACAATCAAGATAAATATTTAATAATAAAACCTTAATAATATATCAAACTTCACTATATTAATAAAATGGTGTTATAAAAAAGTTTTCTAGAGAAAAAAGTTTAAAAAATACTATATCAACCAGGATTTAGAACTAAAGATCGATACTAGGGGCTGCTACAGGAGGGGGGGGGGAAGAAACAGAGGCCCCCACTAGATAAAACATGCTAGGGATAATATCTCATTAAGGCCCCTGGGGGACACAATGTCCAGTTCACGGATCCACCATGCTTCACACTGCAGGAGGGCTCGATCCCGGTCGCGTCCCTCCGCTTTAGTGACTTGGTCTATGACCATCCATTTAAAGTTCGCCAGTGTATGTTTGGTCTCTTTATAGTGTCTGGCGACTGACTGTTCACCAAATTTGGCTGAGGGATCTTCCCCTGTCATTTGGTGGTTAGTGGCTAGAGCCATTCTGATTGCCCTCCTATGATTGGCCATTCTCTCTCTTACTGTGGTCGAAGTTTTGCCCACATAATACAGGCCACAAGGGCAAGTTATGATATAGACAATATATTTGCTAAGGCAAGACAGTCTATGTCTAATCTTGAAGCGTCTACCACTATGCAGATGTGGGAAATCTGGACCCTTCATAATATATCGGCAGGTTTGACACCCTACACAACTATAGCACCCCTTCTTAACCGTACTGAGCCAACTATCCTGGGTCTTAATTGGACCCTCGTTGATATCGGATCTGACTAGTAAGTTCTTGAGGTTTTTTCCTCTACGGTAGGCCAATAGTGGTCTGGTGTTTTTGAAGGGTAAGGACTCATCATCCTGGATGATGTTCCAATTGTGTTCCACAATGGCTTTTATCTGTTCATTGCCTGGTGTGAAATCAAAACTGAAAGTAATGGCCTGGGTGTTTATTTCGGGTTTATTTCGGGCCTCAGGATTTTTGAAATATACTCTAGCCCTATCCAGTTCTTGGCTAATTACTCCATCACTGTATCCCCGTTGTTTAAACTTATCAGTCATAATTATCACTTGTTCATCAGCTAGGGTCATATTGGTGTTATTCCCAAGGACCCGAAGGAATTGTGTTATATCAGTTTTGTTCACTACCCCCTCCTTGTTTTTTCTGTTTTATTGACTTGTTGGTTACTTGGAGTGCGTTTTCCGATAACTGATAGATGGGTAAGCGGACCGGACAGGGGGGTTCGTAACAAAGCTAATCAAGATTTTAACATAGGATTAAAGGACATGTCCAGTTAAAAAAAAGCTTTTGATATAAATGCCGAGCACCCCCTAAAACCCAGTTTTGCATTATAAAATAAAACACACTATTACAGCAAGTGCACAATTTAAATAAAAATAGATGCTATTTTTCTTTTATATTATTAGAGGGCATATTCAGTAAAAAAAAAAAAAACCTTTGATACAAATGCAGAGCACCCCCCGAACCCCAGTTTTGCATTATTATAAAATTCCAAAGATGCCCCCAAAGGGACTTACTAAGGCGCCCAGGCGGTGAGGGACCGGGTCAGGCAAGTCCCTTATGGGGCATCTTTGGCATTTCTTAATAATGCAAAACTGGGGTTTGGGGGGTGCTCTGCATTTGTATCAAAAGTTTTTTTTTTTACTGAATATGCCCTCTAATAATTTAATAGAAAAATAGCATCTATTTTTACTTAATCTGTGCACTTGCTGTAATAGTGTGCACACAAAAATGTGATGTAATCTACGGTAGATGTATTTATTATTGTGTATGTATGTGTGTCAATATCTATATATATATATGAGGTGTATTGGAAGGTTTTGCTCTGGAGCTTGATGGAAAGTTATATATGACAGTTGGTGCAGTTTAGAAACTATTGTTTTCCCCCAGGATTATTTGGGATCCAGGACCAGGGTTTATTAGGAGACAGATTACAGTTGCCATTCATTTAAGTCCAGAGCAGGTTTTGAGTGTGGGAACAAGTATCAGTTGACTTGACTTGGCTTTTTATAGAAAGAAGCATGTCCCCAGATGGCAGGGTCTGGATAGCAGTGGCTGATGATGATCTAAGGGGGTTTGGCATTTGGGCTATGTATCCAGAAGTAGCCTGAGTTAGCAGGTGGAATAGAGTGCCATTATACCTATGGCATCTTACCAAAAGTGAACCAGAGAGAAGCTGTCAGAATTCTCTCAAACATAAGGTCCCCCTGGGTTTACCTTGATGTGCTACTTATGGCCTGTAAGTCCCGAGTAAGAACTGCACCATGCCTTCTTACTCTTAGATGCTACAGTTGGAATGGTACAAACTAATGGTTGGTTGGCTGGTTGGATCTTTTAGTGCGCTGAGTAGATCCTTTTGACTTCAGCTACATAGAGATACCCAGTAATATGTGGAGATTTATGGGTCATTATTAGAGATGGCCGAAATTGCAAAAATCCGTTCAGCTTGCCAATTTACAGATATTCAATAAAATCCAAAAATCCATGAGTAGACCTATGAAAGTCAATGGGAGTTAAAAAATACAAAAATTCAGCCAATATTTATGGTATAAATAGCAATGGTAAGTTACTGTTAATGTTTCAGGGACCTGGAAAATGGTCTGAGGAACACGTATTAATTGCTAAAATCTTTTTAACAAACACAGTACTGGAAACTTCATGCTCTTTCTGTTTTGGCATTCTGCATAGAATTTGCGAGATTTCTCGTAATGCCGAAATATTCAGAAAATTCCAAAGATTCGTATCGGAATTTGCATTCAAGGATAGATTGCTTTTTGCTGTGCAAAGTTGCAAACGTCTTGTACATTTTTGGAACCCCAGAATTTTTATTGCCATGGCTAACAGGGTTGGCACTGATCAATACACTGTCATTGATGAATTTTTCACATGTGGCTGGATTGTTTTCACAAATTTGCTAAAAATTAGAAAAACATCGAAACGTGAACATTACAGAATTCCAAAAAAGTCTGCACACGGTTCAAAAAAAATCTGAAAAGCGGAGTTCCACAAAATCTGCTAAGTCCAAGATCTGCTTTGGAACCGGGTATGGGTCCATCTCTAGTCACTATCCCTCCTATTATTATTTTTGCATGTTTATTAATTTGGCTTGTAGAGCCAAATTACTGTTATTTCTATTTATTCTTCTTCCATCTTATTCTTTTTTTTTTTTTTACTGTATCTCCTTCCACAGTTTTTGAGCTAGAGACATGTGGGACATAGAGGAGAAGTGTGCTATTACCTAGCTAAAAAAATCGGCAGAAGCATTAACATGTTATCTGCAAAATTTGGGATATTTTTTTCCCATAGACTATAATGGGAACAATTGTCAAATGTGGATATGTCGAGGTTTTAGGGTCATGTTATCAAAACAGTTAGCTTTATGGCCATAAACACAAGCACTGATACCCCCAACAGACACAGGTACACACACCTACTGACCTACATTTCCATTCATGTGGCAGCTATACTTTAAGAATAATTCTAGTCAAAAAAATAATTTGCTCAATCATCATTAAAATTTTAATAGTCATACATGGAAACATACCTCCCAACCTGAGACATTCAATCAGAAATAGCCCTGGACGGAAACCAGTCTTGAATAGCAACAGTGTTTATTGGTTAACACGTGACGTATACGTACATCTTTCCTCAGACGACGAACAAGTGATAAAATGCAAAGTGCTGCCTTAAATAGGGTGGAGTTAAAACAATTAACAATAAGTTAACCTCTAGTGTTACATTCTTAAACCACACATTGTATAAAAATAAACATTGTATAAAAATGAAAAATAATTATTTTAAAGTGCAGTAATATCAGTTTTCAAACAATGTGTAACGTACGATTTATGTTAAACATTCATAATTAATGGAGATTATAAAATAGCATAAACTGTTAAGCGTTAAAAAATGCAAGTGGCAATTCTAAAAGATTAAAAATTAAAAATACGGGAAGAGGTTTGAGCAGCATATAAATACACATAATAAACTGGTTAGCATTATCGTAAGTAACCTTTGCACAAAAGAGAAAAAGATTGGGCTAAAATGGGCACACTGACCACATAATAATAAATGTAAAATACAAATTTATTAGCTCATTATTAAAAATATAAATCACACCAAAATGTCACACCCATCACACATTAGCTTGTTATATGGATCCAGTGCACAACTATGAGAAATGCAAAAGTTAGGTTAGAAGTTAGGACCTTCCAGACTGGGGTTACCTTGACGTGGTTGGAAGGCTTTTCATTTATGTGATCACAGTAATGTATACTAAAACCCCTTTGTTTATAAAGTATGCCAGTGTGCAGATAATGATATTGTATGGGGCCTAGGAATGTGCATTGATTATGTTTTCTATGTTTGTATAAATGTTTGACCAATCCGTAGCACTTCTGCTAAATGTAGTTGTAAATTCGCCTAATTGAAGTGCTTCCACAATCCTTGTATTGTATATATATAACTTGAGGACTAAGGAAATAATTAGAATGTAGAGATACTATATATATATATACCAAAACGTGATTACAATCTGTTAGATAGTCTAGTTCTAGTAGCACCATTATCATTGCTGGAGAAGATAACATCATGGATCACCCACTGTTCCTAGCACCCAGATGACATAATTATTGCATTTGTAGTAGGACTTTTTAGTCTATAAAATATAAATAAACACTGGCACACAATTCCAATTATTAAACATGGTCCGTGCTCTCTTATTAGGATGTTGCTATGGATCAATACATAACTAACCGCACAATATTAATTAACAGAACAACGTTCTCCCCAGTGAAGTCCTGAGTTTGAATCAGCCCTTGGACACATCTGCAAGGAGTTTGTATGTTCTACTCGTGCTTGTGTTATGATTGGTTAGATTTTTTTTACTTTAGTTACCCTTTAAGTAAAGGGTAGGTCAGTAGGTGTGTGTAACTTTTATTGATGATAGATCAAAATTTGTTTGTTTTTTACTTTAGTTACCCTTGAAAGGTTCATACACACGTGCGATTGCGGTTACTGACTAAGAAACCTATGGGGCGATGCACGGAAAGGTGACTTTGGCACTTAAGCACTTTCATATTGTAGTTCTTGAAAGATATAAATTATAAAGCACTGTAGCTGAAACTATATGATGCCAGTGCCCTTTGTTTCCACCTATGTCTCAGTGTTACCTGATCTTTAATAAAAATTAAATTAAAGTGAGGGGAACTTGTCCTGCTGCATCCTGTACTTTGTACTTCCCATACATCATATCCTCTCCATTTACACAGCTTCCACTTGTCACATCACAGCAGAAATGTGTTTTTGTAGAGACTGCACTTTGGCATAAGTTTACACAAACCCTATAGATCTATAGCTCTTTTAAAGGATAACTGTATTGATTCAATGCATTTATTTTTTAAAACTGCTGGTATGCAGCCCTCCCCATACATTTTTTTCCTGATTTCGAGCTTCTCTCTGCCTTCAATTAGCCATGCTGTGAAGGGGGTGTAACAATTCTGTCTGCCACTGTCACTCAAAGCTAGCATGCGAGAAAACACTCCTCCACCCACACTTGATCAGCTTGATTATCCTAGCAACAGGACATTTCAAGTTTGTTGGACTGGCAGAGGTAGCACTAATCTTTGCTGTGTTATATCTAAGGGAGGGCAGCACAGTTGTAAATGAGAGTAAGCAATTTCAGCTGCTGGAAGTGTGGACATGTAATGGGGGTGATGTTATTTTTTTTTTGATATTGTCGTCCTTTAAGCACAAGATGAATACATTTGTATAATTTATTTACAGAATGCTTGACATATGAATTTTCATTATTTGCATTATCTGCAATTATTCAATGAACTTGATTGAAGGGGAAGGATTTCTCTGCAGACGTTTTATTACATTTGATATGTGCCATGGTAACAGTAACAGTATATAATCAAGGTGGGTAACTTGAGTAAATAGGCACATGGAAATGATAAGGAACCAATTAGAGCCATGCAGTTTCAAGAGCAGCTCTTAAAGGACAATTATACTAACCATTTTTCTGATCCATTTCTGCAAAGTACCCAGGGTAAGGACCTAAAAAAGTCCTCACCTATGGGAACCCCACTGGCACTGTCAGTGACAGTCCAGGAGGCAGCCAATGAGAAGACACGCCTCCTTGCAGAGGGTGTCTTCCCATTGGCTGCCTCGTGACCTGTCACTCAAAGTGCCAGTGGGGAGTATCGGATCGCAGCGCAGAGGGAGATTACAAGTAAGTAGTGCAGGACTTTTGTCAGACTTTACAGGAATGGGGGGAAAGGAACGAGGGGGAGGTGAGTATAATTGTCCTTTAAGGTTCGTACACACGTGCGATCACTATATTTCTATAGTAGAAATAAGGGCTTATAACTAAATGGTACCAATGTCATTAGGTTTTCTCAATATTTCCAGCTGATTAAACAAATGATGTGCCCTAAACGTCAGTCTCTTATGTAACCTGCTTTTTAATCTAATCATGAATGTGATATCATTGGAATATGTGTAACAAAAAGTTCACACGAGGAAACATGCAAAAGCAGTTTTCAAAGGCATCTACACTGGAATTTTTTTTTATAAATTGACAATGGAAACTATCATTCTTCCCAACCATCACTGTACATTTTTTGGGGGGTCTTTCCCCTATTTCTTTAGAAATCCAGTCTGAACCACCTTACATTTTATATGTCAATCAATCTTATTATCATAAACTCTTCTGCTGTGTGGAGTTTTGCTGTGGAAAGTGGAATGGTGACAGTTGGTATGTGTGAATTGCATGGTGGGAAATTCTCTCTCCCAGTACTGGCTCATAGCGATTACTGAGCATACTTAAAGGGGAAGTTCAATGGAAATACATATACTTTTAAGAAAAAAAAGAGCAGTATTTTTTGTAATGACCTTAACCTGCCCATTCAGCATTTTGTCTGTTAATAAATAAATGCTTCTGAAATACTAACTTTCTGTTTGCAGGACCCCTAATAAGGGGGTCCTTTAACTTCAAAGTCATGTCAGCCGGAAGGAGTTATCATTTAAGAGTGGGAGGGGGGACACTGAGCCTCAGCATAAACTGGATTGAAGGCATGCAGCAACACATACTTACATGTAGTTCTTTAGAGAAAAAAGGAGGAAAAGTCATTTTGTCTGTATCTAGCTGCTGTATTCCGTCTGACTTTTTTCTATTAGGCTGGGTACACACCCATAGTGCCTTAATGCAAATTCTTCTAGCCATTCAAAAGTTTTTCTGGAACATAGATATATATAAACATACAGACTAGTACATACATACATACATTGATTTTAATATATATATATATATATATATATATAGAGAGATATAGAGAGAGAGAGAGAGAGAGAGAGAGAGAGAGAGAGAGAGAGAGAGATAATTTTGCCCTTTAAATATTTACATAGTGACTTTCATAACATAACATTTTACATTAACGGGGCGTTTTTCTCCATTTCAGATACAATCAAAGTTTTCACGTGAGGAGTTAACTGATAAAAACCAAAGTTAAAGAACAAAAAGCTTTGGAAATGATGTGATTCAGTGCCATTCCCAAAATCAAATCAATACTGTCTATCAGGCAAAGGCCATGTTTGCTTATTGCTGAAGTGGGTTCTTTCACTGTCTGTGTTTGTTAAACAAACAGCTTTTCTTCTCATTGAGACCTTGATACACTGGAACTTGATTTTCCTGTACTAAAGACCACAGTTTGCAAGCAGACAGTGATTTATATGCAATTTGCATCATTACCTATTTCTTCTATACAGTAAAATTATTTCTTACCCCTTCTTTTAATTTCCTACCTTCCATGAGGGGCACTTCTAGGGTTTTTGTTGCCTGAGCCAAACTTTTAAACGGCGCTCTTCGTCTGCCGCCATGTTAAAGTGGGTGTGGCTTTATCCATGGGCGTGGTTTTGCCGATGGCCACGGATTCACTGGTGGGTGTGGGTAAAATTTTCCGATTTTGAACTTCCTATCACATAGGTATTTAAACAGTTCCTCAGACAGTCAATTAGCAATAATGTAAATTACTAGAAACAGATATTGCATCCCTTTCTCAAACAGCTGGTCCCAACAGACTCTGTCTTCTAAGCGCATTGCACTTGAATAGAATATGGAGTCTGTCGGGACCTGTCAGATTATGCGGCGGCTGATCGAGCGATCGAGTAAGTACCTTCTCTCCAGGCTCCTGCAGGTTTTATTGAAGAACAGGAGATAAGATACAGCTCCTTTGCCCCCAGTTCTTTAATAAAACTGAATAACAAAAAAAAAATTAGCAGTGGAGATAGTCTTTGAAGCAATTTCAAGGTACTATGTATTGTAGTCATGCGGGAGGCGCTCACACTTCACGTGGCCGCGCTTGCACGTTTGTCAGTCAAGGGAAAACATTTTTTTTACCACTGCCTGTCTGCTGCCTTTCTTCTTCAGTGCAGGTGTGCCACCTGAGACAAATGTCTCACTCTGCCTAATGGTAGATGTGGCCATGCTTCCATCTCTCTTCAAAGGCATCTATACCGAAAAATAAGTTATTTTAAATTGACCATAACTGGAAACTAAAATTATTCCCAATCACCACTGTACCATGTTTTTGTTGATCTGCCCCTATTTCCTTAGATATCGAATCTAAAACTTCTTATATTTCAGCTGTCAATCAAGTTCCTTGCTCTCAAAAACTATTCTTCTGTGAGTAGTTTTACAGTAGCTGGAATGGTAACAGAGTTTTGACAGTTGGAATGCTGTATGCTGTGTGCAGGCTTGACAGTTGGTTTGTGGGGAAAAAGTTAGGTCAGATGGAAGTGGGAGTGGTTAAAAGAGGGAGGGGGGATATTGCTCCTAAACAAAATGTGTGCTGGAATTAAGGCATGCAGCAACACACACAAGTGCAACACACATAAGTGCTACTTACATGTATTCAATTATAGATTAAGGCAAAGTCATTTTTTCAGTATAGTTTCCCTTTAATAGTCACTGCAAACACACTGTACTGTATGTCTCTATATAGACGTGTTTCCAGTTTTCATTTTTTTTAGTTTGATTACACTGCATTTTCTTGACATGAAGACTATTAATTTTGTCTACACTGTCACCTTTTCCTTCCTTATAATGAACAGTACATTAAACCTTGTTAGAACCATCCTGCCCACTTTCACTCTTGTAACCTATGTATTCCTTATTTGTGTACTTGGGAAAGGTGCTCAGGTGCTCATGTCATTTTGTTAAATTACAGTCACAGAGATCTGATATTTTACTTTTTTGGCTTATTTAACCATTTAATGTAGGTCTGCTGCCTTCACTGGCTTTGCAGATGACTATGGACCATTTGTATACATACTACAAATAGACCAATGCTTTTTCTTCCAGTGATGTGTCATTGGTTATAGTGATATGTTAATAATTGATATTTCTAATACATTTCTTATTTTTGGTCATTATCGAAAATACGTCTTCAAGTTCGGAAAACCGGAACTAGTTTGTGGTTTGTGAAGTTCTAAAAGTCCGAGTTCATCCAAATTATGAAAGTTCAGGTCGAACTTGGGTTCGAGTTTAGTTCTAGTCCATCTCTAGTTGTGAGGAGTATTGATTATTATATAAGTAGGAATAAATATAGAACACAAGAAATTATACGTAAAGTTAGAGTAACATTGTTATGTTAAATATATTTTAACATAACAATAACCTACAGCATATATCTAAATCGGGAATATCAAACCTGCAACTACAACTCCCAGCATTCCCTGGCTGTAGTTTGAAAACATCTGGAGGACCATAGGTTTGACATCCCTGATCTAAATAAACAAAGCAAAAGCTGTAACAAAGGAGGATCAATATTCTAGAATTGTCCAGCCAGGAGTGACCTGAAGAGAGCTTTGAACAGGAGATACCAAATTTTAATTTTAATTCAAACATTTTAGTAAAGATGTGCTACCGAGTGCTACCGGCAGAGGTGGGTCAGCCAAGATAAATGACCCAAGGTAATTAATTAGGAGCTTCCATATTGGGGTTAACTTGACATGGTTGGAAGGCTTTTCTCTTTTATGCAAGGTATTTCGTAGAATAGAATATAGCGTAGAATATATCCCACTGCACCTCCCCATTACCACTAACCACCCCCACGCTGCCTGTACACACTTCAAAAAGTTATAGACATAACCCAGAGGCCAGCCTCTCTGCAGTTCAGCAATGGGTATCTCCTCTATGCCACTTTTAAGTTTAATGAAAAGCTTGATTTTCCTTATGTATCATAAGAATAACGTGCCCCCAACATTGTAACATTATAATATATGGATATTACATCAACTTGTGGGTTCTTTTGGTAACGTAATATCCTTATATTACAGTTAGGGGCACATTAACCCTTATATATACATCATGCCTTGACACATTAGAAGTGAGGTTCCAGTCCCAAACAGCTTACAATCTAAGTGGGCTGAAAAACATACTGTACAGATACATGTGCTTGATTAAAAGCTGAACTTTACAGAGTGGAGAGGGGACAGGTAACAGACTCGAAAGCCAAGTAGTAGCACAGTATGTTATAGCAATCCAGATAGGAGAAGACAAGAGCATGCATATGTAATTTAGTATTTGACAGGGACAGAAAAAGATGTAAATTCATAATGTTGTCAAGAATTAAAAGACTTGTGTACAGGACTCCAACAGTTGGGACATGGCATGCTTCAACCAACAGTCATACATGCGTGATGCTCCAATTGGCGTTATTTGGGACCGTCCTGACAGGTCAACGAATGACACCAGCACCTAATCAATTATTTGTTGGGTGCTCCTGGATGACAAAAAATATATGTGTGTACAGACCTTTAGTGATGTTGTGTTGACATAAGAAGTAAGAGGAGGCAAAGATTTATTCCTAATAGAAACGGAGCAGGTGTGCTATGTTCAGGTTGGGGTGGAAATATTTACTGGATACCAAACTGCCTTTTAGAAAATGTTATACTGGTAGGTATGTTAGATTATTTAGAATGTACCAACATACATGGCTACTGAATGTACATTTATTCTAAATATCATCTGCAGTATATTCCCTCATCACAATGAATGTGTAAAGGTTGAAATGGTGAAAGGTTTCTTTCCTTCTAATCAAAAACTTAATAAAGTATATTGATTTTAAAAAGAATAGAAATGTAATAAACTGTGGCAAAATTAGCTTTCGCAATCTTTTTTGAGCACTTAAAAAAAAACAAAAAAAACCTGAATTACCAAAAAATGCCACAATACACTTTATATACATACACACTTTATAAAATGTACTTAGCAAAGGTTGGGTCAAGAAGACTCAGTGACCCTTTGCCTCCCTCCAGTGGAACATTCTAAACCTGCAAGCACTTTACCATAACTGCAAACAAATCTATTTTAATAAAATCGATATATAATCAATATCTGATATACCATAAGTTAGGTTGCCAGATAAATTAAACATTAAAGAAAACACATTAAAATATGCGCATCAAGGCTGCTTTAGGAACCCCCACATTTAGTGGAAAATTTAAACTTTAGAAGAACACTGTACGTTTGTGGCCAGAGCTGGAGTATAAATGTTATGGCTCAGCGTCAGCCCCATTCATCTCTACACCCATTTCTGGCAATTTTTTGTCCCATTTCAAAATTCCTTTATTCTGCATAAAAAGATTGGCATTTGGTATCTAGAGTGTATTCATTGAGGGTTAGTCTTGTGTCCTTTGTTAACATGGTATATGAATAGAAAATTGTTCACATGGTACATGGATAGAAACTTGGTTTATGAATAGGATGCAGAGAGTAGTTGTTAATGGGGCTTCATCAATGTACTGTAGGTGCCACAGGGATCTGTGTTTGGGCCCCGTCTATTTAATCTGTTTATTAATGATTTGTAAGTCAGTATTTTCAGCAAGGTCTCTGTGTTTGCAGATGACACAAAACTTTGTTGACCATTAAAAGCCACTGAGGATGTGCAATCGTTTCAATGTTGATAAATGTAAGGTGATGCATTTTGGACATAAAAATCCTTGTGCTGCTTATACTATAAATGGCTCTGTGTTAAGTGAATCCCTGTTGGAAAGGGATCTTGGAGTTCTGTTGGATAACAAACTTAAAGGTACAGTAGTAAACACAGTTCCAGGTGGCAGCAGCTAAAGCCAGCAAGATATTGTCTTGTGTAAAGAAATATTTTCCCCCTTTACAAAGCATTGGTAAGGCCTGATTTGGAATATGCAGTACAATTTTGGAATCCTGTGTACAAAAAGGACATCTTGGAAATGGAAAGGGTTCAGTGAAGGGCAGCTAAAATAATAGAGGAAATAGGGGAGCTTCTTGAAAATGTTATGTACACAAGAGAAAAGGTACTTGCGTAGGGATATGATTACTGTGTATAAATACATTAATGGGCCATACTATAAACTATCTGGGGCATTGTTCACCAGTAGAACAGAGCACACATGGACAACCTTTAAGACTTCAAGAAAAGTTTAGTATTTGAGTTTGGAAAGGGTTTTTCACTGTAAGAATGGTAAAACTATGGAACGTTCTTCCTTTGGACGGGGTGATGGCAGGTTCATTGGATAGTTAAAAAAAAAAATCTGGATGAGTTTCTTAAAACAAGGATTGTTGCAGGTTACTGGTATAAAGGGTAGTTGATCCAGGGATATTTTCAAATGCCTTAATGGGGTCAGGAAGACATTTTTTTCCCATTTATAATTCTGTTGATTTTTTTTTTTGCCTTCCTCTGGATTAACAGTTAGGCATGAAATGTGGGTATTGCTGAGTAGGTTGTACTGAATGGACGAATGTCTTTATTCAACCTCAAATACTATTCTAGGGGGCATATTTATAAAAGTTTGTTACATTTTTTGCCTCCGATTTTGCCCCCTTTTCACCAAATTTGGACTTTTCGCAATTTATAAAGCAGTGATAACCAGTGGTGTAAGGTAATTGCCGCTACTTTTCGCTTTTCACCATAAATCACTGCGGTAACCGCTCAAGCATATTTATAAAATGGCGAAAGGTATTTTATTGCATTGCGTTTAGCCATTCAAATTCTTCAAGTCTGAGGTGTCGAAAACGAATAAGTGCCCATTTATTTAGTCTGCCAATGGGTCCATGGAAGGTACATGTTTCTCAAAACAAATAAGTACCCAGGGGGGTGTTAGACTATTTTCCAGCATTTACTGTAATACGATCTGAGAATTCGCTTTTTTAAGGGTTTTTCCCCCCCGCTTTTTTAAGTCAAATGGGGGGTTTAAGGGACATAATTATAAAGGGGCATTATTTTCTTTTTTTGTCACCAGACTTTTTTTAAACTTTCAACTTTTCCTATAAAGTTATTAAAAAGGCGAATTTCCATCAAAGGCGAAAATTACATTGCAAAAAGTAGCACTAATAACGCTGAAAAAGTTCAGTACATATGATTGTAAATAGGTTATACTCCCTGGTGGATTTTCAAAGTAGTATTAAATTGGTTTGTTTAAAATAGCCTAACACGTAGTGTTTTTTTCAGCAAAAGATATGATAAATAGTGTAAAACTCAAAAGGTGAATTTTCTCTATTTTATTAATAGGACAGATTTTTTATTATTGCTTATTTTCAGCAAATTACAGCTACCGTATATACTCGAGTATAACGAGTTTTTCAGGCTGTAAAATCAGCCTGAAAACTTGAACTCGGTTTATACTCAAGTCAGTACATTACTTGTGCATCCGGAGCTTCCTTGGTCTTGTAAGTGCCAGCATACAAATTGAATCCTATACATTACGGTACTTAACCAATGCGGCAGCCCGCGCGTCATTCCTTCTGTACTGGCGCGCCGGCTGACGTCACTGCCTGGCGCCGATAAGTGACGTCAGCCGGCGCACCAGTACAGGGACTGAGCGCGCGGCTGCCCGAATTGGTTAAGTAATGTACAGGATTCAATTTGTATGCTGGCACTTACAGACAGGAAGCCCGGATGCACACTGGAGAAAGGTACATCCAGACCAATGTCCAAAGCTATCACATTTATATATAAATTTAACTGCGATTGAGTTGTATAAAACACCACCTTTCGCACGTCTATGTATAACCACTATATGAAGTTACTGCATTTTTTCTGTTACTTTTATAGCACTTGTGATTTGCAAAATTGCGGGGCCTTTAGTGCTTTTCTCCTAAAGGATTTAAAGTGCTATGTTGTTAGTGTTAGTAGTGAAGTAAATTTTAATGTAACTGTTAGATAATGTTGTAATGTTAGTTAAAGTACACACAAAAATATTTACATTATTATTTTTTTTATTATTATTATTTTTTATTATTATTTACTTTTTTATATATAAATTTGCAGATAAGGGATCTGCTTCAGGCAGTGAGAAGACAAACAAAAAACAGGACACCTAGACCTAAAAGGTCTAACACACAAATTGCCCAAAGGACTTATAGGGAGGTTAATCCTTAAAAGGACTTTTGGGTCTCACAAGGAAAGTTAGTCCTTAAAAGGACTGTTGGGTCTCAATATGTGTGAATACAGGGGTGGTTAACAACAAGTTCTAATCACATTGAAATTCACACACAGAAAGCTCAAAAAGCACAAAAAACTCTCTCCAACTCCTACACAGTCAGGTCTCCATTAAACACACTCCAACACTATACTCAAATTAGCTGCCATTGGTTGATTTTGGACATGTGGGTATCATTCTTATTTTAAATTCGATAATTCTCGAAACCGTGAGCAGCGAACATTCGAACATTCGCTAATTATCGAAAGTCTGGAAAATATCGAAAGTCTGAGAAATCCGGGATAGTTCGAGTAGTCCGGGTCCATTCGCACTCGAATAGTTTGATTCGAACTCGGGTTCGAGTTCTAGTCCATCCCTTTTCCCTACTGCCTTGCAGCACAACATCCCCTCTATCAGAGGCTCTGGTGAAGACAGGCACGAAATTAGACTCCCCACCCATGGAGGGTTTGAGAACCCCAGTACTATTCAGCCTAATACATCTCTATTAATAGGTATTGCAAATTAGAACAGGGATGCATTTTCTCTGTTGATTGTTCTAGAAATTATGACTCCTTTATGACCGTGACCTTGCCTGTTTGTACGCCTAAACCCTTTCAGGGTCTTAGTATTAAAAATGGTGCTAATTATGCCCAAACCTATCAGATGTTAGCTTTCAAATGGTACATAACATCTGATTGGTTGGGGAAAAGTAGCACCATTTTTAACGATAAGAACTTTTATTATATTTCACTGTATCTCTGTTCTTGACATTGCTTATTTGCTGCCTGCATTTTAACCCTCTCCTTGATTCTGCAGCAAACTGGGTCCCTCTTTCTATACATTCATAGCTTATTTCTCTTGTTTGATTTTGGCTTGTCTATATTATGACCTACTGTTCTGTAGTGTATGGGCATGTGAGTAAGACAGCTGTTTGGGAAATAAGCACATTTAATTGGTGGTGCATCTAGGATTGTGTACCCAGAAACATTCAGGCTCATTTACCCAGAGCTGCTATCGCTCTGGATAAATGCTCCTTTCTCTATTCAATATTATGTTTGCGAATGTGGGTAAATCCCGGCAAGGAATTTACCCACTACGGAATTTTAATGGCAGCTATTTGCTGGCATTAAAATCCTGCGCTAAAACTAGCGCAAACGCGATATTTAATCGTGAGCGTCGTATTTTTGCATAACCTGTGCATCTGCCGCTGATATGGAGTTAAAGTCGCGCTAACCATTAGCGAACCAGTTAGCCTGACTTTAACTCCATATATTTGCCTAGTGAGTCTGGGTAAATGAGCCTTTCCAGCTCATTGGCTGCAGTTACCCTTGAAATTCCAACAATGTTTTGGTCTTTTTGGGGATCCTTTGTTATCAATACTGTTTTCCTGCTCACTATAATATTGGTCTGACTATTGCACTACTGATCTAAAAACGATGACATAAGATTATAAAAGCTTTTAAAATTGATTATGTAATAAATCTTCTGAAACCCTGCATAACTTTTGACATTTGCGTTGTTCTGTTGACCTCATTGCATGGTTTATGTCATCATGAGCTTGAACATGTCAATTGTGTCCTCCTGAAAACCAAGTGCTAAAAGTCTACATTCTGGATAACTTCTAAAAGAGTGTATTCCTTCATTCTCCTCCCAAGCTAAGGCACATTTCTTTTTTGAATAAAAGAAAGTGAGAATTATTCTAATTAACCTTTTTATATTTGGTTGGCAACCCCCCAAAACCTCTACCTCTCCAGGTTTCTAAAATACAAAGATGCTTCTAACAGTACTTACCCAGTGCTTCTGCTTGTAAAAAGGGACCAGACTCACAGCGTCTTCTGTGATTGGCTGAGATGTGATTCATGGAAAAGGCATGGAAGCAAGCAGAAGCGCACCAGGAGAAAGAAGGCTGGGTATGTACTGTTACAAGCATGTTTGGATTTTATAAACCTTGCAAGGTCAAGGTTTTGGGGGGTTGCTGACCAAATATAAAAAGTTTTTGGGGTTGAGTGGACATACTCTTTAAGAATTTAACAAAATCGCTATTAAAAATGTTACCTTCTTCAGCGCCTGATCTTGGAAATCTTTAACCCATTGAGGGGAGCAAGACTTTTTACCAAATTAGATTTGACAGGGGCTAGTTCATATTCATGAGAGTGACAAATGAATAAAAGTATTTTTAAATCAAGATTGGCATTATTACTGTATATCAATGACAATTAATCATGTTACCACTCCATATTATGAACCAAACAAGGAATGTTGCAAGTTACTGGTATTGATACATAAAGTAGAGTTGATCCAGGGAAATTTCCGATTGCCACTTTTTTTCCCCCTTCATAAATTTGGTGGGTTTTTTTTGCCTTCCTCTGGATCAACAGTTAGGCAGGAAATGAGGGTATTGCAAGATGGGATGGACTGGATGGACGTATGTCTTTATTCAACATCAAATACTATACTATACCATACTATGCTATACCATTCTATACTTTTAATACAGTTTTATTATTATTTTTCTCATGCGATCTTGTGTTATGTCTTTCCTGCTTCCATACAGTCTTCCTCATAGGAGTTTCTCTTTGTGTGTTGCCCCATTTTACCATTTTAGACAATGACATTTTGGCACCAAAACAACTGTTAAAATTTCATCCTGAAACTTTACAATTATGTAATGTAATGTCAAGTTTCCACAATGAAATTTCATCAGTACAACAGTGATTTTGAGTCAAACTTTTGCTTTTGGCCTTGAGCATCCAAGGAATTTAATCTATAAAATCTAGTGCCATTTCGAATTTTTTCCCCCCAAATATTTTTATTGAAGAGATATTCATAGGTTATAAATCTGTACATATTAACATTTGTAGTTATAGACTGTATAACAAATATATTCTCTCATATATTATCAAACAGTGATATCTCTTCCTTTTTTTCCGTAGGCAAATATAATATGCATAAAAATAAAATTAGAAATTAGGGTTGAGAACTGAACTGTGTCCTTCCCTTTATAACTTTATACCTAACAATACATATATAATTAAACAATAAAATAAATTAAAAGAAAAGAAAGAAAAGAAAACAACACTGCATTTACACCCGTCGTCTTATTATTATGACAATTGCGGTTAGAAAGTCCTCCCTCCTTCTTAGATTCACAGCAATTATTGCATTTGGCCCGGTCCGGCCCTCCCCGAGGAGCCCATTGTGCTTATGCATGGATTCCAGACCATATCGTATGATTTCATTGTACCCCTGGTCCTGTTGACTACCAACTCATTTTCACACAGCCACCATATTTTTGACACTAATTGTTGTCTAGAAGGGGTGGGTTGCTTCCAAGAAGCAGCTATAAGAGTCCTAGTACTGGCACATACAATGTGAGTAAATTTGTTTCCTGGGAGGGATAATTGTGATATCTTTTTGTCAAAAAGTGCGGACCATGGGTCCAGGGTTATTGTGGTGCGGAGAACCTCTTGGATTAATAGCTCACATTCTTTGCACAGTTTTTGCACCTCCGTGCAGTCCCACCAACAGTGCTTTAAATCTGCTAACAATCCGCATCCTCTATAACAAAGAGAGGATGATTGTGGGTAGATCATATGGGTTTTTTGAGGAGACATATACCAGTGGTGCAATATTTTGAAGCTTTTTTCCTGCACAATTATATTCGTGGAGCATTTACTCAGGGAATTGAATATACTTGTCCATTGCTCCATCTCCAGACTTGCCCCCAGCAGGGGTATATTTTTGTGATTGTGCGGGTGTTATTCGAAATTGAGTTGCAGATTTTTTCAAATGGGGTGAGCTGGGTGCCAGTAGTGGTCGTTTGATTTTTCCGCATAAAGTGTGCTAATTGATTGTAGTGTAACCATTCTTGTGTTGGTAATTTATATTGAGCTTGAATCTGTTCCCATTGTAGGACATAACCTCCAGGTGCTATATGTTCTAATCTAAAAATATCTCTTTCCAGCCATGCCCTCCACCCCTGAGCGTGGATACCTGGGGGGAAGTCGGAGTTATGATATATGGGTGCCATTAATGATAAAGGTTCCGAGAGTTTATAGTTCTTAACCGTTTCGTGCCACAGATCGAGGGTGAACTTTAAATATGGGTTAGATATTTGATATGCGGTGGAAACTCTGGGGATAGTCAGCCACAGGATCTCACTCAGTAATATATTTGGTAATAGATCCTGTTCCAGATCAATCCACCTTGGTCGTTCCTTTTTATTGTACCACTGCATGGTCTGAGCCAGCCTCGCCACCAGGAAATAGTGTCTCAATGATGGAAGAGCTGCTCCACCCATTGCTCTAGGGCGCTGTAAAGTCTTGGCACTTATGCGAGGCTGTTTATTGTTCCAAATAAATTTTGTGATTTTGGACTGTAAGAGTCGGTGATCTGCTGGCTTAAAATCCATGGGTAGGGATCCGAACAAATACAGTATTCTGGGTAGTGTCATCATTTTTATTGAGTTTATTCTACCAAATAATGAGATGTTGAAGGCTGTCCAGTGCTTGAGTTGAGCTGTTAATTTGTTTATCATCAGGGGGAAATTGGCTGCGTATAGCTTATCTGGGTCAGCGGTCAGTTGAATACCTAAATAAGTGAGATGTGTCTGGGTCCATTTAAATGCAAAGTTAATTTGTAGTAATTTGGCTGTGGAATGTGGGATGTGGATAGGGAGAATAACAGACTTTGGATAATTGATTCTGAATCCTGATAACTGACTAAAAGTCTGGAGTTCGGAGCATAAATGTGGTAATGAGGTTTGTGGCTTTAATAGGGTTAATAGGATGTCATCCGCTAATTTTGTATATTGACTGTTTGATATCGATACCATATATTTAATTTTGGTTGCGGATATGTGCTGCCATGGGTTCCATACACATCGCAAAAATTAATGGGGATAAGGGGCAGCCCTGACGTGTACCGTTGTGTATTGGGAAAGTCTGGGAGGAAAATCCCATGTTAGAGATTCTAGCTGTTGGTGTGGCATACAGGTTGTTTATTGCTCTCATAAATGCTCCTTTAAAACCAAAATGTTCCAACATGAACTTCATAAATTGCCAGTCTACCCTATCAAACGCCTTTTCAGCGTCGATTGACAATACTATCATTGGTTTGTCGGTGGAGTGGCAGTGATGTATTAGTTGTAGGGTTCGTCGGATGTTGTCTGTTGTTTGCCTCCCTGGTATAAAGCCTGTTTGATCCTTATGTATCAGATGTGGCAGTATCTTGGCTACTCTGTTTGATAAAAGCTTTGTGAAGATTTTTATGTCTGTGTTTATTAAAGATATCGGGCGGTAGTTGCTACATAGAGTCTTTCCCCTCTTTTGGTATAACTACTATGTTGGCCTCTAGCATTTCTGGTGGTAGTGTAGTCTTACCTTCCATTATGGAGTTAAATGTTGCTGTAAAGTGTGTGGTTAGGGTTTTACTGAATATTTTATAATATGTAATTGTGTATCCGTCAGGGCCTGGTGCTTTCCCTGGTTTTAGATATTTTATAGTTTATGTCCATTCAGATTGTGTTATAGGTGCATTTAGTTGTTGGATGACATTCTCTGAAAGTCGAGGTAGGTTTGCCTCCGTTAAATATTTGTGTTTGTTTTCTGGTGTTGCTATTCTATTGTTTGCTGTTTGTCCCTGATATAAGGTCTTGTAGTAATCCGTAAATATATCTAGAATCTGTATCGGATCATATACCGTCTGTCCTGTTGATGATTTCAGTGGAAGTAAAGAGTTTTGGGTCATTTTTAAGTTCAGTTTCTTTGCGAGCATTGTATCCATCTTATCTCGTTTACTATAGAACTTTTGTTGGGTGAGTCGTATGGCTTTTTCTGCTCTTGATGATAGGAATAAGTTGATTTCTCCTCTAAGAGAAGTTATTTCCCGTAGTAGTATATCAGAGTGTGTTTTACTATGTGTAAGTTCTTTTGTTTTTAGGGATGAAAGTAATTTGTTTAAATTATTGGTGAATTCTTTTTTTTTAGTAGATGCTATCTTGATTAGGTGGCCCCGCATAACCGCCTTATGAGCTGCACAGACTATAGAGGTTGGTGTGTCCTCTTTGAGGTTAAGTGCGAAATATTCTTTGAGGGTAGCATCCAAATTATTTCGGGTGTTTTGGTCTGCCAGTAAAGATTCATTTAATCTCCATCGGTAATTTGGCTTGGCTGACAACAGACCATGCAGCTGGGTCGAGCTCGGAGAGTGATCAGACCAGGTTATATTTGAGATATCTGCGTCTGTCAAAAGGGGCAACCATTGGGCTGATATAAACATATAGTCTATCCTTGTATAGATTTTGTGAGGATTAGAATAGAAGGTGTATTTTCTTTCTGATGGGTGTTTTAGTCTCCATGTATCCCATAAGTTAAATGTACGGAGAAATAATTTGCTTTAGAGGAGAGGGCAGAAATAAATGTATGGAGAAATAAAGTGCTTTAGAGGAGAGGGCAGGGCTGGAAGTCGATGATGGCCTGGAGCGATCTAGTGATTTGTCAAGTGCAACATTAAAATCTCCCAATAGAATTATTTTACCTAGGTCCAGAGTTAGCAAGTGGTTCTCTAAGATTTTAAAGAATTTTCCCTGGCCTTGGTTAGGTGAGTATATGTTAATTATTGTTACTTTAGTTTGCTGTATATTTCGTGTGAGAATAAGATACGACCCTTCCGGGTTTCTATAACATGAATCCATTTTACGGGGGTATTTTATTCTTAGAGGCGATTTGTCCTCCAAATGTTCTATTTTTGGTGCCTTATATGCAGACTTGAGTGCCTTGTGGGCTGTGGGCCCCTTGTTTAAACCTGGTCTTTCTTTTTCTTCTTCCTTGATTTTTCCTTTTTCTATCTTCCCTCTTTTTTCCTTTTTTCTTTGCTTCTGTTCCACTTTCCTACTATATTCCCTTTCTACTTGTTTCTTTACTCTATACTTATTTTGGTTTATAACATGAATCCAGCCTGAAGGGGACTGTCTTGTGTATCAAAATCACCACGCCCCCTTTTTTGGAGGTGCTGGAGGCAAAATAGTGCGAAGTGTACTGTTTACCCCAGTATTTCGGTTCCTTTCCCTGAGTAAAATGAGTTTCTTGAAGACCTATAATATGGTCCCGGGAAGAGCCGAGCCGGGTATCCGTATTCACAATTTAAGCAGTGGTAATTCTCTAAACAATAACAAAAAAAAGAGAAAAAAACACAAGGTAAACAACTGAAATAAACGGGAGATGACATTAAGTATGTCCTCACAATTGTATCAAATTTAACTTCGTTACCAATATCTTGTCACTAAATATGTGGAATGTTCAGCCTGATGGGCGATGCACGTGGTCCGGGAGCACCAGCAAAAGGGTGGTTGGTGTAGTATAGGGAGGGGTTCTATCTTGGACAACAGGGATAGATTGTCTCCTAGGTTTTCTTATCACTGGGTTTCTGGGAACAAGTGTGAGTAGAAAGATACAGTAACTAAACATTTTTATACCAATAAAATATTATACTATACTTTAAGAGTTCTATTTGTGAGAACAACATAGAATTTCTTTAGTTAAAGTGGGTGATAGAGCTTTCTAGTTTTAACTTTATCCTTAAGATCGGCTACTTCCATTAGTGTTCTCATGTAGTCATCAATTAGATGGTTATACAGGTCGTGGGTATGGAGTTTTGGTCTCTGTAGGAGGGATGTAGTAGGTGCAATTGTCTTTCGAACAATGCTGAAATGAATATACATTTTGGTGGGTTTTAAGTGAACCGACGATATTTTTATCATGTTCTCCCAGGTTATCATGTAGCCCGGTGTTATCTCTCTTGAGTTTTTACTCTTTTTGTTTTTGGACCTTGTAATCCATCTGGGTTATTCCTGTGGTCGACCTGGTGTGGATGCACCTTCTGGTCGGGTGACATAGCCCAGTAAATCACCTCTGGGCTCGCCCTGGGTCCTTTTTGGGGGCATGTTAGTTGCTGGAGCAGGACTGGTCAGTTTAAGTGCTTAGAGTCCAATTATTAGAGCTTTAGTCCCCTCATCTAGCGCTCCCAGACCCAGAGCTCCACTAACACGCGGCTGCCATGATGGATGGTCAGACTCCGCCCCCACCATTTTGAAATTTTGGTTGAATCAGCCATCTCTGTCTGTGATCCTGTGCTGCCAAGAATTTACCTTCAGATTACCTGAAGTTGGTTAAAATAATGCAGATTATAGGACTAGACTTAAGCAATGTCGTTGTGGGTTGAGGTATTGTGGTCGTGGCCAGAACGATCCTCTGGGCTCAACCTGTTTCATACATCCCTCTGCCTTGTGGCGTGTAAGTTCCCCCAGGGTTCGCAAGTCCCAGTTGCGAACTCAAAGAGGCGCTATTTCAAATTAACCCTCTCCCAGTTGTACAAAATTCAATTTTACCAGGGTTCCATTTAAGATATTCCAGCTTAAGGGGTATTAGGGGTTCGGGCGGGGGAATTGACGCCCCTATGTGGACATGGTGAGGATACTGTCGTCCAGTCTTCTGTTGGTGGGGGAATTCGATGAGTTTCTGGACCCCTGGGGATTAGGTCTCGGGTTTCCAGGCCCAATCTCTGGATAAGGATGTTGCCTTCATCTGGGGACGTGATAGACGCCATTTTGCCGTTGTGATTTACCAGCAGCTGAAATGGGAAGCCCCATCTATATTTGAGGCCTCGATTTTTAAGCGTTTCAAGTATTGGCCTCATCTCTCTCCTTCTCTGTAGTGTGTTTGGAGATATGTCCTGATAGATTTGGATTGTGTAGCCATCTTGTTTCAGGGTCTCATGGTTGCGGGCTGCCTTGATAATGGCTTCTTTGGCGGTGTTTAGGTGGAATCTTACTATCATGTCCCTTGGTGGGCTGCAGGGGCCTGGTGGGGGCCTTAGGGCTCTTTGGGCCCTGTCCAGTAGTAAGTCGCGCATTTGTAGTTGCGGGGCTATCTGGTGGAACAACTGTTCCGGGTATGGATTAAGGTCCTGTACTGTTTCTGGAATGCCTCGCAACCTCAGGTTCTGTCGTCTGCTCCTATTGTCAGAGTCCTCCTGCGCTGTTTGTAATTCAGATATTTGCTTTCGGAGCTCTGTTATGTCCCCCTTTAGCTGGGTGCAGTATCTTGCCACGTGGCTCTGCTTATTTTCTATTCCCGCGACCCGGTCTCCCAAAGCAGTCAGCTCTTGCCTTACCTCTGATAGCATGGTTTTGTGGGCTGTTTTTATCGCTTTCTCGAGGTCTGCATAGAGCCTGTCCAGATCCTTTTTGGTTGATGGGAGACGGGTCCTGTGCTTTAGGGGTTGCGGCCTGGTGTGGATGCGCCTTCCGGTCGGGTGACATAGCTCAGTAAATCACCTCTGGGCTCGCCCTGGGTCCTTTTTGGGGGCATGTTAGTTGCTGGAGCAGGACTGGTCAGTTTAAGTGCTTAGAGTCCAATTATTAGAGCTTTAGTCCCCTCATCTAGCGCTCCCAGACCCGGAGCTCCACTAACACATGGCTGCCATGATGGATGGTCAGACTCCGCCCCCACCATTTTGAAATTTTGGTTGAATCAGCCATCTCTGTCTGTGATCCTGTGCTGCCAAGAATTTACCTTCAGATTACCTGAAGTTGGTTAAAATAATGCAGATTATAGGACTAGACTTAAGCAATATCAGAAGCTATAGAAATGGAAAAAGAATTCTATCCCTCCATTCACTATGACATATTTTACCACTATCTATCTGTTGTATTCAGTTAAATCAACTGGACTTAAAGTTTAGTTCTTAATGACATTTCGCTAGTCATCCGACTGGCTTTCTCAATTCAGAATGACTTGTACAAAAATCTGTTGGCAATTATGTACCCTGGAAAGTCCCAATTAGCATATCACAGCCAGGTGTAGGAACCTTCTGAATGCGTTGATTGCACTGTGGCAAAAAACTTTTTAAAAACCTGCCCAAGGTAGCATCATTGTACATGGCAGACAGTTGGTGTCGAACCCCCTCCCCCACCTCTATTCAGGCTCAGTTTCTTCATTTTCACATAAATAGCCTCCTTGACACCTGTCTTGAACAGTTCCTTTGCCAAGATGGTGACATATCCATCTTCAAAGGTGTGTCTTTGAAGATGCCTCGTTGACACCTGTCTTGAACAGTTCCTTTGCCAAGATGGTGACATATCCATCTTCAAAGGTGTGTCTTTTTCCCTTAAAATGCAGGTATACGGCTAAGTCCTGAAATGAGGAATTGGCTCTTGTGTGTTGGGCCATATGTTGGTGCAGTTGCTGTTTGGTGTCACCCACATACACATCAGCGCACTCTTCACTGCACTGCGTATATTATGTTGCTTTTCTTATGTTTCGGTATTGGGTATTTCCGATTTACCAATTGCTGCCTCAGTGTGTGGTTTGGTTTATAGCAGGTAGGGATATGGAGTTTTTTGAAAATTCTTCTTAATTTCTCGGAGACCCCTGCTACATAGGGGATGACCATGTTCTTTTTCCTGTATTACTTTTCCACTTCACTGTTGGTATTCATGTTCTTTTCTTTCCTTCTACCCCTTTTGACAAAGGCCCAGTCTGGATATCCACAAGTTTAAAGGGCTCCTCTGAGATGTTTAATTACTTTAGCCTTCGGCTCTGTGCTATTGTAGAGTAATGTTCTCTGCTCTGTGTTGCAGGGTTCTGATGACACCCAGGTTGTGATCTAAAGGGTGGTGGGAGTCAAACATCAAATAGTGGTTTGTGTGGGTTGGTTTTTTATAAACCTCTACTTCCAGTTTACCATTCTCCCTGACTTCTACCAAGCAATCCAAGAAAGCCAGTGTGTTGTTTTGTACCTCTTTCCTCTGGAGTACCCGGAGGAAACCCACGCAAGCACGGGGAGAACATACAAACTCCTTGCAGATGTGTCTAAGGGTGGATTTGAACTCAGGACCTCAGTGCTGCAAAACATCAGTACTAACCACTGAGCCACCGAGCCACTGAGCCACCATGACTTATACCTTAATACCACCTATTTCAAATATAGGGATAAGTACTATAAGCAAAAACATGGATGTGCTGTGGGATCTCCAGTTTCACCCATCGTGGCAAACCTTTACATGAAGAAAGTGGAAACACAGGCCCTAAATACCTTTAAGGGCATAGGGCACACAACCACTGGTTCAGATATGTGGATGACACCTGGGTTAAAATCCACCAGAAGGAAGTACAAGCCTTCACAGAGCACATCAATGTCATAGACCGAAACATCAAATTTACAAGGGAAGAGGTACAAAACAACACACTGCCTTTCTCTAAGAGAGTCCACAATCAGCTTTTTTTCTTTTCCAGCTGACTGTTCAGTACTGTTTTTTATACAGATTGGTAAAATGGTTGGCAGCTGGCACAAATAAGACAGTCTGTGTGCCAAGCATTTTACCAGCGTCTGTGTGCAAACAGTTTTACCAATGTCTGTATGCCAAGCATTTTACTAGTGTCGATGTACCATGCATTTTACCAGTGTCAATGTGCTAAGTATTTTACCAGTGCATTTTTGCCAAGCATTTAACCAATTTCTGCATGCTTAGCATTTTACCAGTCTCTGTGCACCATGCATTTTACCAGTGTCAATGTGCTAAGCATTTTACCATTGCCTGTTTGCCAAGCATTCTACCAGTCTCTGTGTGCAAGCATTTTACCAGTCTACCAGTCTCTGTGTACAAGCATTTTACCAGTCTCTGTGTGCAAGCATTTTACCAGTGTCTGTGTGCAAGCATTTTACCAGTGTCGTTTTGTTATTTCAAAGGTGTAAGGTTTAAGGATCTAAGTTTAGAAATACTGTTGGCATCTGATTAAATAGTTCTGCTAATTGTAAAGAATTTTTCTGAGTTTTAAAATGAGTTCCCTTCAAAAATATTATTTAAAGGAGAACTACTGTATAGTGCGTAGATGCGGTGCTGATTTGTGTTTGCGGCAGGGTTGGGAAGCCCATAGGTCTGTGCCACTGGATCTGTGAAGGTTTCTCAGAACAAATTGGTGTTTGAACTATAGAAATATATCGTACAGTATATTACAGTAAATCTTATGGGGGTTATTACTAATGGTGTACTGCACCTAAAATAAATGTGTGGGAATTAGTTTCATATGTGAAAATGTGCCTCTATATGCCTCTGCCTGTTCATGTATGAGCTGAATGTGACTAACCTATTCCTTGATGGTCCTTCTCTAAGGGGCATAATTAGAAAGTTTTGGTAACTTTTTGCCGTTGTTCCAGCCGCCATTATTGCTAAATTTGGACACATAAGGTAAGCGTCTGCGAAAAGTCAATACCACTGTATATAACCATACATCGCCACAGTAACTGCTCGATCATATTTATAAAGTGTTATATTCAAAATCTCAGGTGGCAAAAAAAGTGGCCATATTTCTAGCCTACCAGTGGGTCCCTGCAAGGTGTCAGTACATTGTGGAGTGTTTGCTAATACATATAAGGGTCCAGGAGTGGTGGGACTATTTTCCAACATTTACTGTAATAGGATCAGTGATTTCAGATTTTCCGATGATCGCTATTCAAAGTTCAATCCTTGCTTTTCATGGTACGGATTCTCTCGGATTTTCTCTATTTCCCAGGCAGCTTCAAACATTTAGGAGTTGCTGTCAACCTAGGCCCTAAGTCTAGGGGGCCCTACTGAGATGCAGCCCAGCTTAGAAAATCTCTTTTTCCCATTCTGCTTAATCTTTTCCAATTTTTAGCATTGTTTTCCATTCTACTTTGCTATTCCGCCTTTTTGCTTTCCCTCTTCCCATTATACTTTTCTATTCCCATTCTAATTGCTATTGTCCCATTTTGCTTAGGCTAGGTACACACAGACCAAATTTTCACCCAGATTGAGTGAACCGGGACAATTACTGTCGGTCACGGCAAAAGTTGCCGTGGCTGAAAGTTCCTTGGTCAATAGTAGACCACACAATAGTGAGTCAGTGATATACCGACATGTCTGATCTGGGCAAATGGGCGTCAGACATTGGACACTTCCACCGGCAAAATCACCTCAGATTTTCTTGTCCGACCAACCAATATGCAGAAATATAGGTTAGTTGGGCAAAAAATCTGCTTGTACCCAGCCTTAGGTCAGGAAAAAATGGAACTTTGACTTATTAGTTTACCAGTAAACATTCTCAGTATAGATTATCTGATCCCAACCTCCTCAATGTGCTTTTCTCAGATAAAAGTAGACAATTGACTTTTATAGATTTTTATTATGTGTGACCATAACCTTGGCCCCCAAAAATTCTGGGCTCTAGGGAAATCTCCTTAAAACTCCATTTAATATGTTCCATCTGGATTACATGTAGTCATATTAGGAGAAAAGTAAACTCTGCTCAGCCACAGGAATGTATATTATAGGGAAACTATAGTGGCCAAAACAATGATACTCCAACCTGCTGTTTTGCAATATAGCTTATAGAGCATTAAGCTTTCACACATGCCACTCATGCCTTGGCAGCTCTTCCAATTGTTTCCCCAGCCTGCCGGCTGCTGAGCTTCCTTTTTTAAACAAAATTTTAACAAAATATGTCAAAGATTTTAAAATAAAAAGGATGCTTTGGGCACTATACTGAGCCTTTAAAACCACACCGAACATTCACAAGAACAGTAGATTGGAGCACAATATTTATAGTTTACAGTTTTTTCCTTCATTTTTTAAATAATAAATTAGGAAACAGCATGAAATTCTTATTCTACATACAGTATATAAGCAAGGATAATTCTGCATATATATAAGCAAGGAGAGCAATTCTAAATGGTTAAAGGGTATGTCCACCCTAAAAATAATATTTTAATATATGATAGATACCCCCTGCCTACCCCCAACAGCCTTGTCATAATTAAAAAAACTTTAAGAACGTTACTTACAGCCCCTCAATCCTTTGGCGCATTGATCTGGCTTGCCAAAACTTGCAAGCAGGGGGCCAGACCGGCAGCCGCATCTGTGATTGGCTAACATGCGGCCAGTCACAGAACTGGCTGACTTGAATGGAAAGCTCCATGGGAACAAATGGCTGTAAGTACAACTCTAATTGTTTTTTGTTTTTTTTAAATAACTCAGTGGTTGGGGTTGGGCAGCGGGGTATCTACCTTATACTAAAAGGATTTAATGCTAGGTGGAACAAAAAGCAAGGATGGATCCGGATGGTGGGAGGGGGGAAATCATCACCACTATGGAGTTCGGGAACAGATAAGGCGCGGACATGAAGTGACGTAAGAGAGCTTGGATTTACACTGAGATGCTTTTGATCTGCAAAATGAACGTAGTGAAAATGTATGTATCTCAAAATTGGCTGAACGGATTTTAATGCTGCTTGGCTTGTTTTAAAGCCAAAAAAATAGCCAATATATTAAATTATGGTTTTGGTGGTGGACATTCCCTTTAAATCGTGGTGGAATATAGTTTCAACAATATCTTGCTTATATGTAAGTTATGCTGTGTTAATCACCAGATGTGCTTATAAATTTCTATTTCATGTAAAATTCTTTTTGGGGTGTCTTCTGTTGTTATATGCAAAATATCTTCAGTCCTTTTACAAACAATAGCATTTTTCTATAACAATTTTTGTAAAAAATTTATTTTTACATATTACACTCAAACGCCCAATGAAATTTCCAGAATGTTGAATTAGAATGTTCAAGTTTTACATTTAAATACATTTTTCACATAAAAATAAACTTCTATAGGAACAAAATACAATACAATATAGACATAGTACGCATAGCACAAAGATTTCCATTTTCCAGGCACCATTGTAACGCAATATTTTCATGTATTTTCAAATGTGCTGCCATGTTTTTCTCCGTGCTTGCATTATCCTACAGTATATCCTGTTATCATAACATCTATGATCTGAAAAAATTGTGAAACAGACTGCTTCTTAATCCATTAATATGGACTGCAGAGATGTCCTTGCAAAATGCAAATTACACTTACATAGGATGCTTGTGAAGGTTCTCATTCATCCAGGTCATGGTATATCTGTTGTATTCAATTAGATCAACTGGACTTGAAGTTTAGATCTTGAAGACATTTCTCTAGTCATCCAACTGGCTTTCTCAATTCAGAATGACTTGTACAAGAATCTGTTGGCAATTATGTACCCTGGAAAGTCCCAATTAGCATATCACAGCCAGGTGTTAAGGGCGTGATTGCATAGTGGCTATCCAAAAAAAATTGGAGCAAAAGCTCCACCAATAGATTTTGGGCCACATTGAAACAAATTACACAAAATTTCCTATTCAAAATCTACCGCAAACATCTGTAAAGCATCATGTTAACCTGTACACCATTGTTCCCTCTAATAATTTAAAATTGCCTGTGTGCACAGAAATAATTTGGCTGTGCGCATACAAAATTAAATTGTCTGCCTTACACACCGCGGCACTTCTTGCAGATTTTTATGTGCAAACCACAATCTGTGTGAGCCTGAAGAGTTGTGTGCAACAATCTTATGTTACTGAAATTGTCATTTGTTCATTGTATACTGGTCACCGATTACACAAAACTTTGCAGGTTCTATAATGCAATTTTACCCATCTTAGTATAGCCCTGGGCATAGCAAATGGTAAAACGTTGGATCTTTTTCTTCAGATATCCATGGATTTGAGAGTTTATAGGGCATGTCCACCCTGAAAATGATGTTTGGGCATAAGGTAGGTACCCCCTGCCCACCCCCAACCTACAAAATATTTCTTTAAAAAAATGTTTTGATCGCTACTTACAGCCCTTACACTCCTGCAGCGTATCCTCCTGGCTCCCTGTTTGAAGCAAGTCGATCTTACCATTTTTTTTAAAGAAATATTTTGGCGGTTGGGGGTGGGCAGGTTGTACCTACCTTACGTCCAAAGGTTTTCACGCAAGGTGCCACGGTTCAGAGGATAGATCTGGATGTTGGGAGAGAGGGGGGGAAAGGGCTCCCTGTGCATGTCACAGTCATTACTGAGGTAAAGGAAGAAACAGGGACTGGATGACTCACTGACAGCTTCTAGTCTTCACTTTCCTGGACTTTGAAAAGGCACTGCAGGAGAGCCATAAGGAGCAGATACGTAAGGTAAGGATTTTTTAAAACAACACAGTGGGGCCAGTATGTAGTTAAATGTTAGTTTTGTGGGCAGACATGCACTTTAAATATATGTGTGCATTTGCATAAGATTTTTTATCTAATACATTTAACCATCCTCCAACCATAATTTGCAAATCACCCCTTTAACCTAAGGTCCAGTTTAGTGTTTGCAAATCCTGATAGCCACAACATCTCTTCTCATAACATGTGAGATTTGCAATCAATTGCCATGTATTTGTTTACATGTTAGATTTACAGTTGATTGTAGTGGCCCATAGAGGTGGCCATATGCATGAACAATAATGGGTAAATCCTGTCGGGGAACAACGGGATTTACCTATTATCATCAGTGTGTAGGGGCTGTTCCCGACTGATTGGAGTGCTGACGAATATCAGCACTCCGATCGATTATGAATGACGGAAAATGTCAGTCAGTCAGTATTGGCTCCCTTTACTTTAATTAGACAGAGCCGATCGTGCGGTGTGTGGCTGCACGGGCCAACCAATACCCATACCGCATACTATATCGGTTGTGTTCTTAAAACCCTAATAAAAGTTGAACATGAAATGGGCATTTTATTTTGCTGAGTCAAAAAGTCTTTTCCTACACTGATGAATTATTTTTATAATTTTTTCATGGACAAACTCATTTTATCACTTATAGAAATAGGCAAATGTGTTTATTTTGAAAAGTGCAATACCCTTTGATGCTGGATTTAATTCTATACTCAATGTACAGAAAGTTTACAACACTGTATACAAGGCTGCACCAAGTATAAAAATTGTCACCAATGGTTGTAGAGCTGGTCTTTAGGAAATCAGTTTATACGTTATTGGATTGATAATCTGTAATCCCAAATTACGGGCATCAAGAAAAGATTTATAGAGTAACAAAGAAATTATTTTATATATATGTGTCCGTGCTCTGCCTTCAACCTTGTTTCACCCCGATTATTCTATGGGAGAAAGCGCAAAACATTACTCTCTAATCCCACACTCTTCAGCATTAAGAAGGCCAGAGATAATAATCCCCAGTGTATGTTCAAACAGCAGATCCATTTCATGTAAGAAGTCACACAGGACCATTAGGTTATGTTGTGTTTTATGTTCAGGAATATGTGTTTATTGCTAATTTAGATTTAAACAATTTCATTGGATTGACAATTGTCATTTGTGACAAAACAACATCATACAATATAATATTATGCATATTTCCATTAAGAAAATAAATATAGCACATTTCAATAGTCATGACTTATGAACCAAATTCTGCCTTTGCTGATAGATAATTCAACGTGCTGTGTTTAATTTTAAATGACAAATAATTTTGTCAACTCCAGTTCATCACAATTTGCACCAATACAATTTTATAATACAACTGATTACACATTACAACACACTAACCAACTATTAAAGGGCGCTGTATTAGTTCTTTAACAATCAAATCCAAATCATACTTACATGTCTTTACTCCCGTGGTGCGCTCCTCGTGGCTCCGTCTGCAGGAAGTTGCCGGACCGGCAGCCGCGTGATTGGCTAAGAGGCACCGCGGGAACAAAGACATGTAAGTATGATTCATATTGATTTTTTTAAAAGAGTAATGCAGAGTTTGGGTCTGGGCAGGGGGGAGCTCCATCATACTAAAAGGATTAGATGGTAGACATCTCCATTGCAGAGGATGGATCAGGATGGTGGGAGGGAGGCGGAAAGGGCTCTCCTGCGCATGCCTGAAACAATGCATCAGAGGCAGAAAACTTTCCCACAGGAAGACAGATACTACTCCTCGGTTCCCTTGACTTTAGAAAGACACTGCAGAAGAATCATAAGGAGCTGGGATGTAAGGTAAGAATCATTTTAAACTACACAGTGGGGCCAGTAGTGGTTAAATTATAGTTTTAGGGGTAGACAGGCCCTTTAAAACAGTATTTTACAAAAAATTATTGCATAAATACATAGCTTATGACTATTTAAGGAAAATGAAATGTTATATTTTATTTGGGTTAAAGGGGAACTGTGGTCTACAAACAATTTGAGTTTAATGAAAAGCCAGTTTCCTACCTTTAAAACCAGCCATCAACCACCTCTCTACATGCTCCACAGCCCAAGATATAAGGAAATTACTGACCTGAAAGTTAATGGGTGGGAGGCTGACATGTGACATTCCTGCTCCTCCTGCTGCTCCACCTCTACACACTGGATCCATATAACAGGCTCTCTCACTTCCCTCCAGCCCTTTGGCTTTTTAAAACGAGGGAAGAGGCCATCCACAATCCTTCTATTGTATGTATTTATTGGGAGGCTTGTGGTAATAGCACCCCCAACACTCCCCATTTTAGGGAGGTCCTATGTCTTCCCTCATTTTAAAAAGCCAAAGAGCTGTGGGGAAGTGAGAGAGCCTGTTATATGGATCCAGTGTGTAAGAATGAGAAATGCAAAGTTTGCTAATCATAATTGAAGTAAAAGAAATTTAAAAAGGTTAGAAGTTAGGACCTTCCAAACTAGGGTTACCTTGACGTGGTTGGAAGGCTTTTCGCTCATGTGATCACAGTAATGTATACTAAAACCCCTTTGTTTATAATGTATGCCAGTGTACAGATAATATGATATTGTATGGGGCCTAGGAATCTGCATTGATTATGTTTTCTATGTTTGTATAAATGTTTGACCAGATCAGTAGCACTTCCGCTAAATATAGTTGTAAATTAGCCTAATTGGAATGCTTCCACAATCCTTCTATTGTATGTATTTATTGGGAAGCCAGGTCAAGCTTCCATGTGGTTATAGCACCCCCAACACGCCCCTTTTATGGGAGGTCCTTTGCCTTTAATATAAAGCACTGGATGGCCTCTTCCCTCATTTTAAAAAGCCAAAGGGCTGGGGGGAAGTGAGAGAGCCTGTTATATGGATCCAGTGCACAACTATGAGAAATTCAAACGTTTGCTAATGGTAATTGAAGTAAAAAAGGTTAGAAGTTAGGACCTTCCAGACTGGGGTTACCTTGACGTGGTTGGAAGGCTTTTCATTCATGTGATCACAGTAATGTATACTAAAACCTCTTTGTTTATGAAGTATGCCATTGTGCAGATAATATGATATTGTATGGGGCCTAGGAATGTGCATTGATTATCTTTTCTATGTTTGTATAAATGTTTGACCAGATCCGTAGCACTTCCGCTAAATGTAGTTGTAAATTAGCCTAATTGGAGTGCTTCCACAATCCTTGTATTGTGGTGGTGCTAGTAATCGAACGTCTGGCCACATCCCAAATATAAATCAGACACACACCAGCTCGGTGTCAAATGGCCCTTAGTCTATTTATTAGGAACTCAAAACAGGTAACGTTTCAGGGGGGATTTCTCCACCCATCGTCAGATAGACACTCAAAGTAAAATCCTATAAAAGCTCATTGAGCGGAGGGAGAAGGCAGGTACATTTGCCAGAAAGGAAAATAACTTATCATTAAAGGGTATCTCCACTGGTAAAATAATTCTTCAATAAAACTCAATACAAAAAATGTATTTTACCACTGGAGATACCCTTTAAATATCTGTTAACAAATGCATGTAATAAACTGGATAATAGCAGTTGGGGTTGCGCACAGATAACTGACAAGTCACCATTTTTTTGCCCTTTAAAGAGGTAAAGAAAATAGGGAACTAGGTGCAGCCACAACTCTCCACAATCATATCAGGTATATCTGTTTTGACTATGGAGTTATATAGATCAAAAAATAACAAAGAAAGAGGTCTTCTCTTTGTTGGTACACAGCAGGAACTAAAGCTAGTGTACAAGTTGTTAGCTTTGATAAGACTGAGGATGGCTGTATGGCTAGATGCAGCAATACCAGGCACTCTGGCCAAATGAACAGGGCATCTACCTTCACAAAAATTCATATAATAACCCTCTGGACTAATAATCCAGTCACTCCAACCAATTTCCTTAAAATCAATATAAAAATTCCTACGACAACACATATCCAAATCACTGGTGCATTCGGTAATGTGTCTACGGAGTCGATTGCCTTCTCTCTGATTCTGGGCTTTTACTACCAGAAATGGATGTTGAACATCACTTATATTGCCGATCAATGGATGCCCATCACAATTAAAACATTCCAGGCTTAGATGTACATTCCCATTATCATCGCCAAGAGCTCTCTTGGATAGCATTGGCAAAGGGAAAGTGTACCAGGAGCTCCTTATAATTTCCCTGTGAATTGTATCATTCGATGATTTCTCTTTGGAAAGAGAGTTTGCAATAGTGATAACTATCTTCTTCTTACGATCTGATTGAAGATAGATCCACAAGTTAGCATTATGGATTTCTTGCTGTCTGCCCTTTTCGGTCGAAAGGTGGAAGTGAAGAACTGTCTGGGAACCTTGAGAGCTATCTGTTTTTAAACAAGAAATGCAGGATTTAAATACAATACAATACAGATCCATCTCTCTATACCTGTAGTTTTAACTCTTAAATAGGATAAGGGGGGATAGGTTTAAAGGGCATGTTTACCCCCTGCAGTAAAACCTATAATTACCCTACCCCAACCCCAAGATCATTATACTTGCTTCCCTGTGGACCCTGTAGCTCCATTTTTGTTACTTCTTTTCTCAGCGCTAATTCTCCCAGTCCACACATACTCAATGCAACAGTGGAAGCACGGCTGTTTGCAGCAGTAAGTAATTTGCCGGGACATCACTGACTAACTGCTTCAACCCGGAAGAAAGCTGACAGATGACTGAGATAATGGAGATGCTGGTTTTACCATGAAGGAGAGAGTGGTATGTAAATGGTGTGTGAAGGTTCTCATTCATCCAGGTCATGGTATATCTATGGTGTTCAGTTAAATCAACTGGACTTGAAGTTTAGTTCTTGAAGACGTTTCGCTAGTCATCCGACTGACTTTCTCAATTCAGAATGAATCATTCTGAATTGAGAAAGTCAGTCGGATGACTAGTTGATTTAGCTGAATACAAATAAATGAAGCTTTAGGGACTTCAGGGAGGTTACTTTTATTTTATTTTATATATTATTTTAGATAATGTATAGGGCAATAATATATCTTACCAACTCCCTCTTCACCCCTGGGTTTACCTTGAAGCAGCAGAACCCGGGATATCAGCAGGAGGTTGGAGGGGCCAGGACTGTGATCCTAACTTTAAAGGATCAATTCTGCTACTACAAGGTAAAACCAGAGGTTTAGGTCCTCCCCTCATTGGGGGGAAGAGGTATAGTTAAATTACAATTGTATTTTTTACCTCCTTTTACCTCCTTATTAGACCATTCTTAGTTCACATCGCAGTGCAGTGACACTGCAGGTTCTTGGATGTGAATATTGTTGTGACATCACCAGAGCAGCAGAAATCCCTCCCAAACATGATGAGAGTGAAGAAGATTCTTAGTAAGTTTCTGTAGTTCTAATTTCCTGCATGTTTCAATACAGGTTATATTTAAATACAGAATATACTTTAGTAACCAAAAAATAAATACCACTACAAAACAGAAACATATACTTAGTGTATTACTCTATAATGCTAATTGTACCTTACTGTGACTGTGATTAATAAGTTGATTTCCCAAAGTACCTTTGTCTAGATCAGCAAACCGTTGAATTTTTAAATCTTTTGGTGCTGAAACTACTACAAAAATTCACCACTCACCCAGAAGCTCTCGTCTTAAGTGAAAATCTAATTTTGTAATCAATTTATAAGAGCAAGCATGGTACATACCTATGTCAGCGAAGCTTATCATTTCATAGTCTTGATCATTGTCCAATTCTTCATCCTGCTCCCCACCGGAGATAGAGTCATTCAACCTAATTTTCAGTTGTGATAATGCCAGTTCCACAGCTTCACTGGAAATAGTGTGTGAGATTGTCGGCCTTTGCTTTAAATGAAGCTTGTTTAAAATATTTTGTTTGGCCATTTCCAAAAGTACAAGTTTTTCATTCTGGGTTCCCTGAGGTTGACTAAATTTGCTGCAGGCTGGAGAGGATAAGATAGGCAATAAAACTTGAATGGTAACCAACAGAAGAGGCAAAACTATTGGTGTTTTCATGATGCTGAAAAGAGGAAACAAATATTGGAGAGCACAAAACAACTAAATGCTCAAAAATAGAATTAGCAAGTGGCCAGTTCCATTAATAAGCCTGGATAGGGAGCACATCACAGTAAGGAAACACAATATTACTAATTCATTACTGATTTTTTTTTTTTAGCAAATTACAAATAAAAAAATGAACCAAATGTGTCTGATTTCCTGCTGTCCAATGAGAATTCTATGACAATCAGTAAATTCATTTTTCTATGCTCCGTATCTTGCTGAAAAATAAAGGTATGACAAATAGTCCAAACCTTACCACGACCACTGTTTCTGGCACTGTGTTCTGGTTAGTGGAAATCAAAATCCAAAGTGCAGAGTTTTCTCTTTACTCACCTTTGCCTTTTCATATAATAAAGTAAAATAAATATAAGCCAGCTCATAGGGCAGTGCAAATGTAAACACAGGCACTGACCTCTGAAAGTTTAGTGGAAAATGGAAATTAACTCTATGTACTCTCAGGCCAGAGCACAGCTTTTGCTTAGAAAATTATAAGGACTTACTAGTTTATTAGTGAATGTAGTAAGTGTTGTCTAATACCATCTCTTTACCTCTTTCTTCATCAGGCTTGTTGTTTTCCCTAGTAATTCAATCTAGGTCAATGGATAAATTATATGACCAGACTAAATTGCTTAGGAAGGAGTCAGCAGAGAAAAGTTAGACTTCAAAGGCAAATGTACACTTAAAGGGTAACTGTGGTCCAAAAATGAGTTTAGGTAAATTGACAGGAATTGCTTTTCTGGGGATTTTTGTAATTTACTTTCATTATTTATTTTACATAGTTCTGAAGATATTTACATTTATATGCGTGATATGGGAGCAGCATCGCCGGATCCCCTGCACTTCCCTGTGTTTCCTCCTCGTGGGCCCCCATGGCCCCACCCCTTGCAGACCCACTCTGGCCCTTTCCCTTGCAGCCTCCTGTGGCCCCTACCATTCATGTGCTTTGTGGCCCTGCCCACTCATGGGTCATGTGGTCCCTCCCACTTGTGGGCCACGTGGCCCCTTCCCTTGCAGCCCCCTTGAGCCTTTCCCTTGCAGCCTTCTGTGGCCCCTCCTACTCATGGACCCCATGGCCCCTCCCACTCACAGGCCCCGTGGCCCCTCCCCTTGCAGACCCATCCTGGCTCCTTCCCTTGCAGCCTCCTGTGGCTCCTCCCACTCACAGGCCCCAATGACCCCTCCCATTCCCAGGAGTGGTCAGCCCCTCCCACCTGTGGGCTCTGTGGCCCCTCCCACTTGCAGGCCCAGTAGCCCCTTCCACTTGTGGGGCCCATGGCCCCTCCAACTGGTGGGACCAGTGTCCCCTCCCACTTGCAGGCCCCATGGCCCCTCCCACTCATGGGCCCCATGTCCCCTCCCCTTGCAGACCCATCCTGGCTCGTTCCCTTGCAGACCCTTGGGCCTTTCCCTTGCAGCCTCCCGTGGCCCCTCCCACTCATGGGCCCCAATGACCCCTCCCCCCTTTGGGCTCCCCATTGCCCCTCCCCCACTTGCACCTCAGACCAATACCCCCCCTTACAGAAAGCTGTAAAAGCAGCATTTTTAGCAGAGAAAGAATCAGCAGTTTTAAACTTTGTCTGATTCTTTCTCTGCTTTTACACATTCTTCTGTAGGGGGTAGGAGGGTATTGGTCTGAGGTGCAAGTGGGGGAGGAGCCGCAGGACCCATGAGTGGGCGGGGGCACAGAGTCCATTAGTGGGAGGGGCCACAGGGGGCTGCAAGAGAAGGGGCCTTGTTGGGTCTGCAAGGGGAGAAGACACAGGGCCCACGAGTGGGAAGGGCCAGCAAGTGCAAGGAATTAAAAAAAGCAGTGCTGTAGTCTCCCTACCCCTCTCCTACCCTTCAGTCATGCACTGAGCATGTGCCAACCGCAGATTAGAGGAGGAAGTAGCATTTCTGACCGCAGATTCAGAATTTCCCACCCCCTAACTTTCTGATCAGTGATTGCTTTATATTTTGGGCTGCGCAGCACATAGAGAGGTGGTTGATGGCTCTTTTAAAGGTAGGAACTTGGCCTTTCATTTAAAATAAACTTGTTTGGAGACCACAGTTCCCCTTTAAAATAAAAACATTCCACATGCTAGTTTCCCTTTAAAGGGGAATGAAAGTCTCCAGACAACATTGCCCCAATAGACAGAGTGCATTCACAAACACACAAGCTGTGTCTAGTTTTAAACAGCTGATCGCTCGTATAAATCAAACATAAGCGCGATCAGCTGTTTAAAAGACCGGACCTGAACTTCTGGTTCAGTTCCGGAAGTTCGGGTCAGGTTTTAAAGCTGTTTAAAACGGCTGATCGCGGAAGACAGCTTGGAGGGAGGAGGGGGTCAGGGGCCTGGCCTCAAATCTCGCATGGGGGCCTGGGCCCCTGCAGGTACTCCCCTGGCTGTGTCTCTCCTCACCATTTGCTGTTGTTGCTTGTGAATTTATAAAATGAACTCATAGGTAATAGGGGTCAACTTCCATAATCCACTTTTAGCTGGGTGCAGCCTTGCTCCCTAGAAGCTGACAGACAATCAAATAACAGCACATAGATCCTCCCCCTCTCCCTGAAACAGAAAAGGTATTTAATGCCCCCCCATACTAATTTTTCATAAAAAAAAGAAACATAATAGCAGAATATTTCTTAGCTAGCATGGATGTAAAATAGAATATAACATAAAATAGAATATTAACATTTCAATAAAAAATGTAAGTTAGTCTAGGGAATTTAATCTACAACCTCATGTAAAGCAATTCTTTTACCCTTAACCCAACAGAAATACTATGTGGAGCACTACTACATGTAGAAATCTTTATGTTTTGCTAGAAATAATGGAAATTAAAAAAAAAATGTGCATAGAGACAGTGAATTCTGGAGTCAGGGGTCGTAGCTCTTTAAAGTCCACATGGCCAGAGTACTGGCAACAACATGGAAGCATTTCTAGTTATAGAATCTACTGATCTATAAACAGGAAAGCAGATATTGCGGAATTGTTTGATATTGTGGGGTGGGCGGCCGCGAACAAACTCGGTCGCCTGTTTGTCAGGCGATCGGGACTATTGGTAAACATTAATTGCGATCGATTGCGCGCATTGTCAGCCGAAGCCACTATTGCCGTGACCGTAAGTCATTTGTCCTGACCGAGTGCTCGCAAGTAGTGAACCCTTAGTCAGGACAAAAAACTCGTCTGGTGTGTACCCAAAAAGGGCAAAATTCTAACTGGCAATAACCAAAAATATTGCAGATGTTTTAATACAAAATATTAATACAATTTAGAATATTTGTTTCTGTGGTAAATTACTTAAAGGGTATGCACACCCTTTTTTCCACTCAACTTGTGTGTTTCTAACTTTAAATGGCATCTCCACCCTTCGTAACAACCTTTATGCATATTATAGGGCATACCCTCCCACCCCCAACCGCTATGTTAAAAGTTATAAAATCGACCCCAAACAGTACTTACTGCTCCTGGTTCCAGCGTTGCTCAGGTCCGGCTCCCCTGCCTGTCGGAAACACAAGCAGGGGCTGGACTGGCAGCCGCGGCTGTGATTGGCTGAGAGTCAGCCAGCAATGGATTAGACGCTGGAAGCCGCAAGCTGTAAGTACTGTTTGAAACTGACTTTCTCACTTTTAACTTAGCGGTTGGGGGTGGGAGGGTATGCCTGACAATACATATAAAGGATTTATCGCTAGGGTGAGAGAAGCATTAAGGGGATCGGGAGGGAGAGAGGGCGGGCTCCTGTGCACATGTCTCCATCCCTCCCGGAGGCAACACAGGAGGAAGAGCTGTTTGGACAGGAAGACAGACACTGCTCTTAAGTTTCCTGGAGTTTGGACATGGACTACAGGGGAACCATAAGGAGCAGGAATGTATGGTAAGGATTTTTTTAAACTATACTGTGGGTATACTGTATGGTAAGTCTTAGGGCCCTTTCACACTAGGAGCAGAAAAACGCAGTGCATTTTTTGATGTTTTAACACTTTTTTTGTATCCGTTGCTAACCGTTTGCGTGTGCGTTATTATTTGTGTACATTTTTTTCCGAGTTTCTGTCCGTTGGGTTTTAACAAGTTTTTGATAACAATTTTCGATTTTAAGGGGGCAGGACCAAAGAACACTTGTCACTTCCTGGGATTTTGGGCGTTTCAGGTTTTTGGAGAGAGAGGTAGCAGACCAGAAATGACATCACAGGAACTCACAGGCATCCTTTTTAACAAATGGACAGAAATGCAAACGCATGCTTTGTTATCCATTGTACTGCGTTTTCATGCATTTTAAACAGAAAGAATGCATGTAGCAGTGCATTTTTTAAACGGAGTGGAATGGAATACAACGCAGCAAGTGTGAACGATATTGTGAAATCCTATGGGGTTTTACTGTCTGTCCGTTTTTTCAAAATGCATCTGCGTTTGAAAAACAGATACAAACTCATGTAGTGTAAATGGGCCCTTAAGGTACGTACAGACAGTGACAATCTTTAAAAAAATTTCAGACAGAATATGTTAGATTCTGTCTGTCATCTCTCTGTCACCACCTCCTAACTTCACCTTTGTCCCACCCCCTATGTGACGTGGCCCCCGCCAGGCAATCTTCCCATCGTCCTGTACCGGAAGCCACATTTGGGTGGGATGTCTGGATCCTGCAAATAGAAAGTCAGTATTTCCAAAGCATTTATTTATACTGCCCTTTTTTTCTTAAAATATGTTTTTGCGCTGAACTTCCCCTTTAAAATACAAAATGCATTTTATTGAGTCTTTGAGACGCAGGTGATACAGATAAGCACCGGAAACTGATGTCACCACTTTATAAAGATATATAAAGATATACTTTACTGGGGTAACAGTGTGTGGCAAACAGCAATCAGCCCTACAACCGTCTTTCACAGCCTACTCTCGTAATAATAAAAGTCCTGTAAACGAATGAAAAGTCACATTATTCAATTACTGGTCCATAACCTCAATCCAGCCTGTGCTGTACACCGATTTCATATTGATATGTGCTCACTAATTCTTCCCCAATAATGACAGCCCCCTGACAGCTCCCTCCTGGCTCACACAAAACATTAATACCATTTCCGGTGTTTACAAGAGCCCTTGACAACAAGAACTGCGTAATAGAAGCCAATCAGACGGCGCGTCTGCCAAGAACAACGTAACGTTAGGACGTCCGGCCGTCGCTTCACTGACGCATTACGTGGCTTGAGAGGAGGAGAGGAGAGGAGGAGGAGGGGTTTGGACATTTTTTCCTTCCTTCATTTCCTTTTCCCCCTTTTTCTTTTTTTTCTTTTAATTTATTTTATTATTCCATTCATTTTGTCCTTTTTTTCTTAAGACCATTCTTTGTTTCCTTGGCCCTCCAGCCTCCAACCTGGCTCCTCTCCTCCTGACTTAAACAGCCGGAGCTGACCGGGCTGGAGGGAGGGCAAAGAGAGAGAGAGACATTCATGTCATTGCTGCAACACTGATCACGGTTATTATTCGCTTTTTATTAGTTTCTTTTAACTAAAGCCCTCGGGATTCCTCTATACATCAGTCCCTTCATCCTGAGCTCTTGGCAGTTCTCTACACAGTTTGGAGGAGTGGAAACAGCACCAGAAGAAAACAGGTGATCTCATATTATTATTATTGTTTTTATGGATTTATATAGCGCCAACATCTTCCGTGGCTCTTTACAATTACATAGTCATACATTACATACAGGGTAAAACATGTTATACGAAGTCATACATATTTACATACATAGGTAATACATAATATAAGTAAACAGAGTGTGAAATTTCTTACCAATACCATAATACAAGAGGAGATAGGACCCTGTCCAAAGAGCTTACAGTCTCCAGGATATGGGGGTGAGACATAAGTTGACGGGAATCGGTAGGCTCTAAATAGATTGGCAGTGGAGTGTGAAAGTCGGGTTGGATCATATTGGGTAGTAAGAGGGGTAATGTCTAGACCAGGTTATATGCTTGCCTGAAGAGGTGGGTTTTAAGGTAACGTTTGAAGTATTAAGTGACAGTGAATGAAGGACAGACAGAGGAAGGGATTTCCAGATATATGTTTATTTCTAGATGGATAACACTATCAATATTTTTTTTTTGTGGACATTGAAAGAAACCCATAGCTCTTCAAAAAAAGCTTGCTACATATGAAAGATATTTTGTCCCATCTGGTTTTTAAATGGATGTAAACTTATAATTTAATCTTATTGTAGATTTCTTGCATAAATTATATATGTAGTTTACTTGATTTTATGTTACAACTGGACATTTCCAATAATCCAGTAGCCAATAAACTTAGAAATGTACAACTGGTACCTAACTTCTTAAAGGGTATGTTCTCCCACCCACTAAAATCTATACTCCCCCATCCCTCCCCCAAACCCAGAGATCCTTATAATTACCTCTCCATTGTGGTCTTCCTCTTTACATTGTGCTGTCTTCCTGGCTGCAGCCATCATTTACAGCCATGATGGTGCCAGCCCGGGCAATTACAGATTCATGTATACAGTGCGCCTCTGTTGGGAGACCATCGATGGCTGTGAGAAGTAGGTATAAGGAGCTTCAGGAGAAGCAATTATAATGATAATAGGTTTTGGATTGGTTGGGTAAGTTAAAGGACAACAATATAAAAAAAAAAAATAACATTACCCCCATTACATGTCCACACTTCCAGCAGATGAAATTGCTTACTCTCATTTACAACTGTGCTGCCTTCCCTTAGATATCACTCAGCAAAGATGAGTGCTAAAAGCCCGCCTCCTAGAGGGCCCTGATTAACATATCACTAGTCACTGGCTGGTGGGAATGTCTGTTACAACCTCTCTCCTCCTCCTCTGCCAGTGAAACAAACTTGAACTTTTCGGTTGCTAGGATACAGCCTGCATAATCAAGCTGTTCAAGGATGGGTGGAGGAGTGTTTTCTGACATGCTAGTTTTGATTGACAGTTACAGGCAGACAGAATTGTTATACCCCCTTCACAACATGGCTAGTTGAAGGCAGAGAGAAGCTTGAAATCGGGAAAAAAATGAATGGGGATGGCTGCATACCACTCTTTTGAAAGCAGTTTTAAAAAAATGCATTGAGGCAATACAGATATCCTTTAAGTCTTTATTGGGGGGGTGGACATGCCCTTTAAAGCATGATATTTTTCATGTGTCTAGAAATGGCTACCAAAATGTAGATTGTTTAATAGAATATACGGACTAGTTCCTAATGAGAGAAATATTTTATACACCTCTGCTTTATTATCTTATGTTTCTTGATAATGTTTTTTTTTTTTTTTATTAACATTGTTACTGTTAACAGTGAAAATGTAAATAAATTGCATGTTAAAGATCAGAAAATCTTTTCAATCTTTTTATTAGACAGGATTATAATTACTTGGATAAGTAGATGTATTTGTTGCTTATCTTATTAAGTGTACTGTTTGTGATTTCCTGTGATGCTCCTCTGCGTTAACGCACAACACATGCCATTATTTTCATATTTGACAATGCTGTGCGTTAAAGCACCAAACTGCTGCATGCAGTGCATTGCATGCAACACACTATATCACAGCTCAATAGTGTGAATGGTGCCATTCATTAATATGAGCACAGTGTTTTGGTGCGGTTACCGCACTAAAACGTGCTCTAGTGTGAACGAAGCCTTATACATCTGTTATTTGTTTGTTCAAGTTGAAATAATTTTTTAACAAAAATTACAAATGAAAATTGCTGCTTCTGGCAAACCCAAACTCTTTATTTTTTTTTTGTTTGTTTCTTAAAGTAAATACTATAGTAAGCTTTCAGGTTTGTTTTAATATCATATTTAGAGAATGATCCAAAATGGTAGTCAGGAAGTTGGTCACTGCTGTAGCACTGCCATGGGGATTCTTTTGTTATAAGTATTGTTCTGCAATGGATCCAGTGTGTTTTAGTTGTTTTTAAAGTAATGCCTGTTTGCCTAATACACTAAACTGTGTTTTCACCAGTGGGATACACACAACATATTTTGTTATTTCAGGTGACCTGTAAAATTTGTCAGTCTTTAAAAGAGAAAATATGTATTTGTGGTTTTACATTTTACAGGATGGAGAAAAAAAACCATGAACATCTGGTCTTAACAGAGTTCAGAAATTATTGAAATGGGAACTAAAGTCACCAGACAGCACTGTCCCAATAGACAGAGCACATTCACAAAGATACAAGTCTCACCCCTCTATTTCAAGGCTGTTGGTTGATTTATGAAATTAACTTGTAGGTAGTAGAGTCAGCTCCCATAATCCACCTCTTTATTTTGGTGGAGGTCTAAGTGTACACCGTTCACTTCATGCTCTCTAGTGCACAGCAAAAAAACAAGGAAGCTGCAGTCTGTCCTGCCCCCTAGAAGCTGACAGCCAATCATATTATAGCACAGACCTGCCTTTATAAGGTACAAATGAAGCTGCAGCAGATCCTGTTTCTCAGATACAGTACAGAGATTTAACAGCGTACAATTGGTTTTTGAACACATTTTTCTTTTCATTTAAAAAACAAAAGTAATCTTTGCAGTTTATTTCCTACAACGTGCGCGAACATAAAGAAATCGTGATAACGCTCGCAATTGCATGCAGGATTTTGTGCGTTGTGTGTCCTCAGCCTAAACCTGTATTCTCATGGGCTTTGTGTTTCTAAAAGTAGACATTTAGTCTGCTAAGCCTCCAGTGTGAAGATTAAAAAAAAAGTGAAAACAGCTACATTTAAAAATTTACATTTTACTAGGAACCAAATGAAAGCACAATTAATTAAAAAAAAAAACAGTAAGAGTTAGGTCCCAACTGTGCGCATTGCATTCCGCTTTCCATGCGTTTTTGTAATTTAAAATATAATGGAAATTGCGAGAATCAGGTTTCCACTGTATAATTTGCGTTCTGAATCTGTGGTCCATTTTTTTATCTGCATGCGTGCACGGCTTTTGGTCCGTGTGTGTCAGAATCACACTTTAATAATAGTCTATAAAAATGCAAAAAACCCACAGACACACGCGGACAAAGTTATATTTTGTGGGTCCGGAAACACGGACTCGCGCTGACATATGCATAGGAAAAGGCATCTCTGTTAACCTGCATACGGAACGGAACGTGGACACAATGCTTTTTCCTAAACGCAATTAAAAAGGACAGCACCACGCAACACACATACCTTGCCCTAATTGTATTGTTGCTGGTAGGCTGTCTGTTACCCTTGCTGACCGTAGAATAAACTGCAGGGTAACAAGCAGCTTTCAGAGTCTTATCATGTACTTCCAAATTGTCGTGGAGATCACTGTATAGAAAATATGTGCATAGAGACAGTGAAAAATACATTCAGGGGGTGTAGTCAATAGGTGCACAGGGGCTCTTTAAAGACTACATTGGCTGTGAATTGTACTGGTATTAGCATGGAAGCCTTTTCAGTTACATAATCTGCTTCAATGCAACTAACTTGAAGTATTCTGGGAGAAAAGCTTTCACATTCAAATACAAAATATGTAAGTTTAGTTCTCCTTTAAATGTAACCATAGGTTAAAACAACACATATCTGATTCCACTTTACCTTTATTCTATTTTCTTTTTGTTGTTTTACGAAACTATAGTGGTGTGGGAAAGTGATGTATAATCCGAGAGTCAATAGCTTGTAGAACCTCCTTTTAGCATTAATCATTTAAAGAAATTTTTTTTTTTTTAATAAGATTTTCAGTCTGTACCGTCACAAAAATTAACCTTTAACATGCTATCTGAGGCCTATAGGGCCTGAGATTTAGCCCTTGTGTTGTTTTTTTTTGCAATTTCTCTGAGAATTGCATGCTCTTACCTTGGAGTGAACATGAACAGTCTGGGATGGCCACTCCTGGTAAATATCTTATTGTGAAAATGATGGACTTGTTAGGAAATTACCTTATAACCCTTCCAAGATTGATGGGCAGCAGCAATTGCTCTTTCCTCCCTCACGTAATGTTAACAAACACCTGAGTGCTTCATACCAAACTACCAAAGTCTCTGCTTTTATAAAGGTGGTCATATTTTCTGATAATCAGTTAACTTAAAGGGGAACTATGGTCTCCATACAAGGCTTTATTAAAAAGGGCACACTCCTATAACTTAAAGGGTATCTCCATCCTGGTGCTCTGATCCAGGCCCTCTGCTTAGAGAACGCCTAGGGAACTAAGTGATGTAAGCTGCTTTTCTGCAGCTTTTTTAAGTTAACTAACACGGCAGTTGGAGTTGGGCTAGGGTTCCCCTTCACTACAGAAAAGGGGTTTTAAGATAGGAAAAAGGCAGCCATGAAGGGATTCAGACGGAGGGGGGGAGGGCTCCCCTGTGCGTGCCTGATACCTCTTAGAGGACAGAGAGGAAGCAGGGACCAGATGACTCTCAGATACCTCCTACTCTTCAGTTTTTTTCCAAATTTTTAACAGTAACTGCAGGAGAACAATTTGGAGCAGAGATGTCAGGATATTTTAACACTACACAGTTGGGCCAGTAGTGGGTTAAATTTTAGTTTTGGGGGTGGGCATGCACTTTAAGATCCAGAGTAGCTTTAGACATAATCAAATGCTTTTTTTGTATGGAAACCACAGTTACACTTAAACTTACCTCTTCATTCCTATGAAAGCAGTAAGTGTTTACTTATTTTTATTTTTTGCAAACTTCTTGACACAATGCAATCTATTGTGTATTGTTTTGCCAAACTTATTAAATGTCTTAAAAGACCATTGGTTTTACCATGCAACGTTCCCATAATATTCCCTATCCTGTGCCATTCATTTTTATAATGAAATTTTGACCACAAAATGATGGCCCCAACTTTGCAAGAACTTTCTGGGTATGTCTGAATGTAAGATTTACAGTTTATGGGCCAGCATTAGGTTTAAGTTGTTTTAGAACCTGGAAAGCACCATTCAATTTTTTTTATTTTTATGTTTTCCTATGTACAATCTTACAATTGCAAGATTGCACTTTTAATGACTGTACATGCTACTTATTCCAAAAATGGAACTAGGTTAAGTAAAAATCCTTGGTGAAGAGGGATTTAGAAATGCATGTCGATAACAGAATTAACTGTAGTTAGTAATGTCAGAATAGTAGGTAAACCTTTTAAGATCTTGCCTGTTGTGAACAAAAGAGCAGATCTGAGGAGAGTACAATTTGAGTTTCCTCTAGATTGTTACTGTCTCTGTCATACAAATAGCAATTTGACTAAGCTAGTAGATAATTTGAATTTGTATCTTTTGCATTGTTAAAAACAAAAACACTAGTCATGCATTTGAGAGAAAAAAACACTTTGGCCCATTGCTAAGTTAAATTCATGTACTCTTTGCTGCCTTTCTCCTACCTCTGTCAGTGACTCTGTTTTTCCATGGAGCACTTCCCCCTCCCCTCTGTTACTGCCTCCATATCTCAACTCTGGCTGCCCAACAAGCTTATCATGTGCAGCAGGAATTAAATTTCAACATCCTGAAAAACACACCCTCGCACAGTGGCCAATAGAAAGCAAGCTGTCCTGGAGACGCAGAAGAAGGAGAACCGTACAATTTACTGTCAAGAAGGGGGGTCACAGCTTTCCACTAACCTAATGTTTAGGGTCACTATACTCACTGAAACAACTTTACATTATCTGAAACTACAATTTGAGAGAAGTAAAATGGTGTTACTCACATATTTATCTGTGCTTGCTTTGTTATTAAATTATTAGTATAGTATAGTATTTGAGGTTGAATAAAGACATACGTCCATCCACACGGAAAGGTACCCGCTTTCAGGGGCCCTAGGAGGTAATTCCTTTCCCCATCTTTGGGAGCTATGTCAGTGTGGACCACTATATCTCCTAAATTCCATCTTTGGGAGCTATGTCAGTGTGGACCACTATATCTCCTAAATTGCTGGAGCGTTTGTAAGAAAAAAGAGGGGGCTCAGTAAAAAGGTTCCCATACTCTCTATCATTTTGCAAAATTTTCCATTTGTTCTTAATAATCCTCTGAATTTTATGCGAGTGTATGGTATATTTGGAGACAAAAGGTGTTCTAGGGTTTCCTATCTGGATTTTTCTGTTATTCTCTAAGAGTTTGGATCTCTCTATCTGCATTACTTTATTGCAATCCTTGTCAAGGATCTGTTTGTCATACCCTCTAGACTCAAATTTGTTACACATTTCTTTAAGTCTCGTTTCACAGAGGTCATCATCACTCACTATCCTCTTTACTCTCAATAGTTGGCTGAACGGAAGGCCTCTGGTGGTGCCCTTGGGATGGAAGCTATCCGCTTGTAGGAGGTTATTTTTATCTGTGGGTTTTACATATATGTCTGTAGATAATATGCCACCATTTACCTTAACCATGACATCCAAGTAGCTTATTTGTTCCTGATTGTACATAAGGGAAAACTTTAGAGTGGGATGTACCCTGTTAATGTATGCAGACATTTCCAGAAGGCTAGTCAAATCACCTTCCCAGACAAAGAAGATGTCATCCACATATCTTACATACCCTTTCATTAAGTCCTTAAACAGTTTGTTACCACCGATATACATTTTTTCAAATTGTGCAACAAATAAGTTTGCATACGTTGGCGCAAAATGTGCCCCCATACTAGTGCCCTGCATCTGTATATAATATGATTTAAAGAATTTAAAATAGTTTTTAGTTAAACACAGATTGAGTAAGTCCAGTAAGAAGTACACCAGTTTAGTATCATATCCCCAGTCAAGTAAACATTCCTCCACAGCTTGTAGTCCTTGATCATGCGGAATAGATGTGTATAATGCCTCTATGTCCATAGTACATAGGTAGGCATTATTTTGTACATGGTTTAGAGTCTTAATGTGTTGCAAAAAGGCTGTGGTGTCCTTCAGGCATGTGGTGTTACTTGCTACTATAGGTTGTAGATGGAAGTCTATAAACTTACCCAATGGTTGTAGTAAGGAGTCCATACCAGATACTATTGGGCGTCCTGGTGGTTGAGTTAAACTTTTATGTATTTTAGGAAGGAGGTAAAAGACTGGTATTCTTGGATATTCACATGTTAAGAATTGTAACGTGTCATTATTAATGATCCCCTGTGTAAATGCTTAATTTAGTAATATGTCCACCTCCTTTTTAATGCATGATGTGGGATCCTGTTGGATGCATTTCCCCTTGCTCAGGCGAAATAAGTAAAAACTCTCTGAGGCAAAGTGATGGGAGGTAGTGTGTATGTGTTATAAAGTGGGTGTGCATACTATGAATGTGCTCCTGGATTGGAAAAAAAGCCAATGCAATACCAATGTTCAAAAAAGGTAGGCGTTTACAGCCTGGTAACTATTGACCTGTAAGTCTAACATCAGTGGAAGTGAAGATACTGGAAACGTTGTTACGGGCTCATATTCTGAACGTATTTTTGCTCACCAACAGCAGCCATGCTCATGTCATTGCTGCACACTGATCACGGTTATTATTCGCTTTTATTAGTTTCTTTTACTAAAGCCCTCGGATTCCTCTACATCAGTCCCTTCATCCTGAGCTCTTGGCATTTCTCTACACAGTTTGGAGGAGTGGAAACAGCACCAGAAGACAACAGGTGATCTCATATTATTATATATTGTTTTTATGGATTTATATAGCGCCAACATCTTCCGTGGCTCTTTACAATTACATATCATAATCTTACATACAGGGTAAAACATGTTATACGAAGTCATACATATTTACATACATAGGTAATACATAATAAGTACCAGAGTGTGAAAATTCTTACCAATACCATAATACAAGAGAGATAGGACCCTGTCCAAAGAGCTTACAGTCTCCAGATTATGGGGGTGAGACATAAGTTGACGGAATCGGTAGCTCTAATGATTGGCAGGAGTGTGAAAGTCGGGTTGGATCATATTGGGTAATAGAGGGGTAATGTCTAGACCAGGTTATATGCTTGCCTGAAAGGTGGGTTTTAAGGTAACGTTTGGAAGTATTAAGTGACAGTGAATGAAGGACAGACAGAGGAAGGATTTCCAGATATATGTTTATTTCTAGATGATAAAACACATCAATATTTTTTTTGTGGACATTGAAAGAAACCCATAGCTCTTCAAAAAAAGCTTCTACATATGAAAGATATTTTTCCCATCTGGTTTTTAAATGGATTAAACTTATAATTTATCTTATTGTAAGATTTCTTGCATAATTATATATGTGTTTACTTGATTTTATGTTACAACTGACATTTCCAATATCCGTAGCCAATAACTTAGAAATGTACAACTGGTACCTAACTTCTTAAGGGTATGTTCTCTCCCACCCACTAAAATCTATACTCCCCCATCCCTCCCCCAAACCCAGAGATCCTTATAATTACCTCTCCATTTGTGGTTCTTCCTCTTTACATTGTTGCTGTCTTCCTGGCTGCAGCCATCATTTAACAGCCATGATTGTGCCGCCCGGGCAATTACAGATTCATGTATACAGTGCGCCTCTGTTGGGAGACCATCGATGGTGTGAGAAGTAGGTATAAGGAGCTTCAGGAGAAGCAATTATAATGATAATAGGTTTGTGGATTGGTTGTGTAAGTTAAAGGACAACATATAAAAAAAAAAATAACATTACCCCCATTACATGTCCACACTCCCAGCAGATGAAATTGCTTACTCTCTTTACACTGTGCTGCTTCCCTTAGATATCACCAGCAAGATGAGTGCTAAAAGCCCGCCTCCTAGAGGGCCCTGATTAACATATCACTAGTCACTGCGGTGGTGGAATGTCTGTTACAACCTCTGTCCTCCTCCTCTGCCTGAAACAAACTTGAACTTTTTCGGTTGCTAGGATACAGCCGGCATAATCAAGCTGTGTCAAGGATGGGGGAGGAGTGGTTTTCTGACATGCTATTTTGATTGACATTACAGGCAGACATATTGTTATACCCCCTTCACAACATGTCTAGTTGAAGGCAGAGAGAAGCTTTAAATCGGAAAAAAATGAATGGGGATGGCTGCATACCTCTTTTTGAAAGCAGTTTTATAAAAAAATGCATTGAGGCATACAGATATCCTTTAGTCTTATTGGGGGGTGGGACATGCCCTTTAAAGCATGATATTTTTTCATGTGTCTAGAAATGGCTACCAAAATGTAGATTGTTTAATAGAATACGGACTGTTCCTAATGAGAGAAATATTTTATACACCTCTGCTTTATTCTCTTATGTTTCTTGATATGTTTTTTTTTTTTTTTAATTAACATTCATTACTGTTAACATGAAAATGTAATAAATTGCATGTTAAGATCATAAATCTTTTTCAATCTTTTATTAAGAGAGATTATATTACTTGGATAAGTAGATGTATTGTTGCTTTCTTATTAAGTGTACTGTTTGTGATTCCTGTGATGCTCCTCTGCGTTAATGCCAACACATGCCATTATTTTCATATTTGACATGCTGTGCGTTAAAGCACCAAACTGCTGCATGCAGTGCATGCATGCAACACACTATATCACAGCTCAATATGTGAATGGTGCCTTCGCTTAATTAACACAGTGTTTTGGGTGCGGTTACCGCACTAAAACTTGCTCTAGTGTGAACGAAGCCTATACATCTGTTATTTGTTTGTTCAAGTTGAAATAATTTTTAAAACAAAAATTACAATGAAAATTGCTGCTTCTGGCAACCCAAACTCTTATTTATTTTTTTTTGTTTTTAAAGTAATACTATAGTAAGCTTTCAGGTTTGTTTTAATATCACTTTTATGGTAAAGAGAATAATCCAATGGTAGTCTGAAGTTGGTCACTGCTGTAGCCTGTCCATGGGGATTCTTTGTGTATAAGTTTGTTCTGCAATGGATCCTTGTGTTTTTTAGTTGTTTTTAAAGTAATGCCTGTTTGCCTAATACACTAAACTGTGTTTTCACCATGGGATACACACACATATTTTGTTATTTCAGGTGACCTGTAAAATTTGTCAGTCTTTAAAGGAATATGTAGTTGTGGGTTTTACTTTTACGGATGGAAAAAAAACCATGAACATCTGGTCTTAACAGAGTTCATAAATTATTGAAATGGGAAATAAAGTCACCAGACAGCACTGTCCCAATAGACAGAGCACATTCACAAAGATACAATCTCACACCCTCTATTTCAAGGCTGTTGTTGATTTATTTATGAAATTAACTTGTAGGTATAGATCAGCTCCCATAATCACCTCTTATTTTGGTGGAGGTCTAAGTGTACACCGTTCCACTTCATGCTCTCTAGTGCACAGCAAAAAAACAAGGAACTGCAGTCTGTCCTGCCCCCTAGAAGCTGACAGCCAATCATATTATAGCACAGACCTGCCTTTATAAGGTAAACATGAGCTGCAGCAGATCCTGTTTCTCAGATACAGTACAGAATTTAACAGCGTACAATTGGTTTTTGAACACATTTTTTCTTTCATTTAAAAAACAAAAAGTAATCTTTGCATTTATTTCCTACAACGTGCGCGAAACATACGAAAATCGTGATAACGCTCGCAATGCATGCAGGATTTTTGTGCGTTGTGTGTCCTCAGCTAAACCTGTATTCTCATGGGCTTTGTGTTTCTAAAAGTAGACTTTAGTCTGCTAAGCCTCCAGTGTGAAGATTAAAAAAAAGTGAAAACAGCTACATTTAAAAATTTACATTTACTAGGAACCAAATGAAAGCACAATTAATTAAAAAAAAAAACAGTAAGAGTTAGGTCCCAACTGTGCGCATTGCATTCCGCTTTCCATGCGTTTTTGTAATTTAAAATAATGGAAATTGCGGAATCAGGTTTCCACGTATATTTGCGTTCTGAATCTGTGGTCCATTTTTTTATCTGCATCGTGCACGGCTTTTGGTCCGTGTGTGTCAAGAATCACACTTTAATAATAGTCTATAAAATGCAAAAAACCCACAGACACACGCGGACAAAGTTATATTTTGTGGGTCCGGAAACACGGACTCGCGCTGACATATTGCATAGGAAAAGGCATCTCTGTTACCTGCATAGCGAACGGAACGTGACACAATGCTTTTTCCTAAACGCAATTAAAAGGACAGCACCACGCAACACACATACCTTGGCCCTAATTGTATTGTTGCTGGTAGGGCTGTCTGTTACCCTTGCTGACCGTAGAAAAACTGCGGTAACAAGCAGCTTTCAGAGGTCTTATCATGTACTTCCAAATTGTCGTGGAGATCACTGTATAGAAAATATGTGCATAGAGACAGTGAAAAATACATTCAGGGGGTGTAGTCAATAGGTGGCGCAGGGGCTCTTTAAAGACTACATGGGCTGTGAATTGTACTGGTATTGAGCATGGAAGCCTTTTCAGTTACATAATCTGCTTCAATGCAACTAACTTGAAGTATTCTGGGAGAAAGCTTTCACATTCAAATACAAAATATGTAAGTTTAGTTACTCCTTTAAATGTAACCATAGGTTAAAACAACACATATCTGATTCCACTTTCTTTATTCTATTTTCTTTTTGTTGTTTACGAAACTATAGTGGTGTGGGAAAGTGATGTATAATATCCGAGAGTCAATAGCTTGTAGAACCTCCTTTTAGCATTAATCATTTAAGAAATTTTTTTTTTTTAAAATATATTTTCAGTCTGTACCGTCACAAAAATAACCTTTAACATGCTATCTGAGGCCTAAGGGCCTGAGATTTAGCCCTTGTGTTGTTTTTTTTTGCAATTTCTCTGAGAATTGCATGCTCTTACCTTGGATGAACATGAACAGTCTGGATGGCCACTCCTGGTAAATATCTTTGTGAAAATGATGGACTTGTTAGGAAATTACCTTATAACCCTTCCAAGATTGATGGGCGCAGCAATTGCTCTTTCCTCCCTCACGTAATGTTAACAAACACTGAGTGCTTCATACCAAACTACCAAAGTCTCTGCTTTTATAAAGGTGGTCATATTTTCTGATAATCAGTTAACTTAAAGGGGAACTATGGTCTCCATACAAGGCTTTATTAAAAAGGGCACACTCCTATAACTTAAAGGGTATCTCCATCCTGGTCTCTGATCCAGGCCCTCTGCTTAGAGAACGCCTAGGGAACTAAGTGATGTAAGCTGCTTTCTGCAGCTTTTTAAGTTAACTACACGGCAGTTGGGGTTGGGCTAGGGTTCCCCTTCCACTACAGAAAGGGGTTTTAAGATAGGAAAAAGGCAGCCATGAAGGGATTTCAGACGGAGGGGGGGAGGGCTCCCCTGTGCGTGCCTGATACCTCTTGAGGGACAGAGAGAAGCAGGGACCAGATGACTCTCAATACCTCCTACTCTTCAGTTTTTTTCCAAATTTTAACAGTAACTGCAGGAGAACAATTTGGAGCAGAGATGTCAGGATATTTTAACACTACACAGTTGGGCCAGTAGTGGGTTAAATTTTGTTTTGGGGGTGGGCATGCACTTTAAGATCCAGAGTAGCTTTAGACATAATCAAATGCTTTTTTGTATGGAAACCACAGTTACACTTAAACTTACCTCTTCATTCCTATGAAAGCAGTAGTGTTTACTTATTTTTATTTTTGCAAACTTCTTGACACAATGCAATCATTGTGTATTGTTTTGCCAAACTTATTAAATGTCTTAAAAGACCATTGGTTTTCCATGCAACGTTCCCATAATATTCCCTATCCTGTGCCATTCATTTTTATAATAAATTTTGACCACAAAATGATGGCCCCAACTTTGCAAGAACTTTCTGGGTAGTCTGAATGTAAGATTTACAGTTTATGGGCCAGCATTGGGTTTAATTGTTGTTTAGACCTGGAAAGCACCATTCAATTTTTTTTATTTTTATGTTTTCCTATGTACAATCTTACAATTGCAAGATTGCACTTTAATGACTGTACATGCTACTTATTCCAAAATGGAACTAGGTTAAGTAAAAATCCTTGGTGAAGAGGGGATTTAGAAATGCATGTCGATAACAGAATAACTGTAGTTAGTAATGTCAGAATAGTAGGTAAAACCTTTTAAGATCTTGCTGTTGTGAACAAAAGAGCAGATCTGAGGAGAGTACAATTTGATTTCCTCTAGATTGTTACTGTCTCTGTCATACAAATAGCAATTGACTAAGCTAGTAGATAATTTGAATGTATCTTTTGCATTGTTAAAAACAAAAAACACTAGTCATGCATTTGAGAGAAAAAAACACTTTGGCCCATTGCTAAGTTAAATTCATGTACTCTTTGCTGCCTTTCTCCTACCTCTGTCAGTGACTCTGTTTTTCCATGGAGCACTTCCCCCTCCCCTGTTACTGCCTCCATATCTCAACTCTGGACTGCCCAACAAGTCTATCATGTGCAGCAGGAATTAAATTTCAACATCCTGAAAAACACACCCTCGCACAGTGGCCAATAGAAAGCAAGCTGTCCTGGAGACGCAGAAGAAGGAGAACCGTACAATTTACTGTCAAGAAGGGGGGTCACAGCTTTCCACTAACCTAATGTTTAGGGTCACTATACTCACTGAAACAACTTTACATTATCTGAAACTACAATTTGAGAGAAGTAAAATGGTGTTACTCACATATTTATCTGTGCTTGCTTTGTTATAAATTATTAGTATAGTATAGTATTTGAGGTTGAATAAAGACATACGTCCATCCAGTTCACCCATCTAGCAATATCCTCATTTCCGCCTAACTGTGATCCAGAGGAGGGCAAAAAAAACCCACCAAATTTATGAAGGGGGAAAAAATTCCTTCCTGACCCCAAGTGGCAATCGGAAATTTCCCTGGATCAACTCTTTTATTAATCAATACCAGAACCTTGCAAACATTCCTTGTTTGCAGAAACTCATCCAGCTTTTTTTTAAACTGACCAATGAACCTGCCATAACAACGTCCTCTGGAAGACAGTTCCATAGCTTTTACCGTTCCACAGTGAAAAACCCCTTTCCGAGCTTGAAGCCTAAACTTTTTTCTTCAAGTCTTAAGGGATGTCCTCATGTCCTTTGACGTGTTCTATTGGTGAACAATGCCCCAGATAGCTTATTGTATGGCCCGTTAATGTATTATACAGTAATCATCCCCACGCCTTTCTCTCCAGCGTCCATAATTTTAACTTTTCCAGTCTCTCTTCATATTCAAGCTCCCCAATCCCCTTATTAATTTAGTTGCCCTTCTCTGAACCCTTTCCATTTCAAAATGTCCTTTTGTACACAGGATTCCAAATTGCACTGCATATTCCAAATGAGGCCTTACCAATGCTTTGTAAAGAGGGAGAATTACATTTTCCTCCTGAATCATACCTCTCCTTTAGACAAGGACAATACCATGCTGGCTCTGGCTGTTGCCGCCTGGCACTGCTTTCTACCTTTAGTTTGTTATCCACAAAACTCCAAGATCCCTTTCCAACAGGGATTCACTTAAACACAGAGCCATTTATAGTATAGCCGCACAAGATTTTAAGTCCAAAATGCATCACCTTACATTATCAACATTGAATTTTCATCTGCCACTTAGCAGCCCATGTGACAATCTATCTAGATCCCCCTTGCAACGATTGCACATCCTCTGAAGTTTTAATGGTTGACAAAGTTTTGTGTCATCCGCAAACCAGAAACCTGTGCTACAATACCCACTTCCAATCATTAATAAATAGATTAAATAGAAGTGGCCCCAGCACAGAACCCTTGGCACCCCACTTAGCACTTTAGTCCATAATGATGAGCCCCATTAACAACTACTCTCTGCATCCTATCATTAACCAATTTTCTATCCATGTACAAATGTGACTCCCCAGACCAACAGACCTTAGCTTATACATTAGTTGCCTATGGGGGACTGTATCAAAAGCCTTTGCAAAATCCAAGTAAACTACATCTACTGCTATGCCAGAGTCTAAATTTCTACTTACTTCCTCATAAAAGCCAAGCAAGTTAGTTTGACAAGATCTATTCCTCCTAAATCCATGCTGGTTACTACTTATAATGTCAGTCCTTGAAACATAACTCTAGAACAGTTCCCTTATTAAACTTTCCAGGATCTTCCCCACCACTGAAGTTAAACTTACAGGCCTGTATTACCCGCTGTGAACGACTACCCTTTTTGAATATTGGAATAACATCAAGCCTTTTTCCAATCCAGAGGCACACCACACCGGACATGAGGGAATCAGCAAAAATAAGAAACAATGGCCTAGATAAAACTGAACTTAGCTTCTTAAGTACCAGAGGAATGTATTTTTATACCGGTCCAGAGATTTTATTAATATTAACCTTTTTTAGATCTTTCTGTACCATATACTCGGTTAACCAAGTGCACTGAATCTTTTTATACCATGATTGCTACTATACTCTGTAATATCTGGACTTGGATCTTCTATAGTGTATATAGAGGAAAAAAAATTATTCAAGACATTTGCTTTATCGCCATCCTCCGTAACTAACTTATCCCATTAATTAATGGTGCCACATTCTCAGTCCTCATCTTCTTACTATTAATATACTTAAAAAAATGTTAGGCTTAGTGATGCTTTGTTCAGCTATCCTAACTTATTATTAATTTTAGCTAGTTTGATTGCTTTCTTACACTCCTTGTTACAGTTTTTATAATCCCTAAAGGCCCTTTCCGTTCCTTCGGCCTTAAAGGTTTTAAATGCCTTTTTCTTCCTTCCATTTGCCTCTTTACATCAGAATTCAGCCACATGGGCGCTGATTTATTTTTTTACATTTATTTCCTAAGGGTTAAATTTAGATGTGAAACTGGCTTAAATCCCCTTGAACATAGTCCACTTCTGTTCAGTACATTTACCTGATAATACGTTATCCCAGTTGACTTCTGAACAGCTGCTTTTAACCTGGGAAATTTGCTTCCTGAAATAAATGTCTTTGTTAACCCAGCGCACTTTTCCTTTCGATAACAAAGTCCAAATGCCACTATTTCATGGTCACTATTCCCTAAGCCTCCAGTTACCTTTATATCTATAATGCGCTCCACAATGTTAGATATTACCAGATCCAACAGAGCTCCTTTTCTAGTAGGAACCTCAACCACCCTCCCTTACTCACTGCCTTCTTTTTGTGTCTGCGACACTGCACAGCCTTACCATGGACTGCACAGCCTCACCATGGACACTGCTCTGCTTAGACATGTCCCCCTCCCTCCCCCTGCCTTCTTTTCACTGCTGATTCTCTTAATTGTTGCAGAAAGTGTGCTGTCACACAGCTAAAGATCCTAGTAACCAATTACAATTTCTGCTCCTGGAGTGACAAGTCTTTCCCTGTAAATGCTGTGATTAACACTTGGGGCACAGGAAAACTTACAAGGATGAGGAGGAGGGGGGGGGGAGTGATGCACTTAGTAAGCCAAAAACCTCTTGCAGGCTCCTGGTCTTCACTTTTTAGAAATTTGGGCAGACGTTGCAGCAGAACCATTTGGAGCAGTGAGATAAGGTAAGGATTTTTACACACTACACATTGGGGCCAGCAGTGGGGAATATTGTAATTTTTGGGGTGGACATGCCCTTTAAGGAATTGAAGTCAGGAAAGCATACACCTCATGAAATAAAACAGCAGGTCATATTTTTTTTTCTACCAGCTATGTAATTGTGCACCAGGGTTAACCATTCCTACTTCAGAAGTAGATCAAGACTCAGAAAAGTTCTCTTGAAGCTCATTTTTTTTCTTACCTTCCCTTTTGTACAATTTTTCTCTGCCATCACATCACTGTTGGTCATTCCGAACCAAACATTTTTGTTGCCGTTTTGGCTCCCTTTGCTTAAGTACAGTGTGACAATACTCATGGAGATCGGTCACTCATGGGCAAACCGATTCCCATGCCACATATGGGGATTGGATGGGGCCCGTGTATATGGTTACCACTCATGTCTGATAGATACCAATGGGATCTACCGGTACACATGCAAATGTTATTGCATGTCTATGGACACCTTAAGACTGTGCTGCCTGTCTCAGCCTTGTACTTCTCCCATTATAGGCATGATTGCTAGGACAGGAGAAGTCACTATTGCAAATGAAGTGCCCACAGATTCCTGCAAACAAACTTACCGGCTGAGCGCTCCTTATTAAAGCAAAGAGGATGTAAGAAATATCAGATCCTACCCTTCTTGTATTAAAGACATTTTTGGGTTTAGTTTTTATATTATAGATGCAATATAAATGGCAAGTTACCGTATATACTCGAGTGTAAACGAGGTTTTCAGGCTTTAAAAAAAGCCTTAAAATCTTATCTGGTTTAAACTCGAGTCAGCCTATCTCCTACCTTGTCCGCCGGCCGTGCGATCCGCATCCTCGCTCCACAGCCTCTGCGCATCCGGATGATGTCATACCCGGCGCCGCAAAGTGAGAGGCGCCGGTAGTGACATCATCCGGATGCGCAGAGGCTGTGGATCGAGATGCGGATCGTGCGGCCGCCGGACAAGGTAGGAGAAACTTTTTTTTACACAGGGACAACAAGTGGCAAATACTTAATAAGAGTAAAACCTTCTTTATTTGTGCATACTGTATGCACAAATAAAGGAGGATTTACCCCTATTTGCAAGTATTGCCACTTAAGATGTTTGAAACTACACTCCCGCATGCTTTTTTTGCTGGGAGTTGTAGTTTCAAACATCTTAAGTGGCAAATACTTGCAAATAGGGGTAATCCTCCTATATTTGTGCATACAGTATGCACAAATAAAGAAGGTTTTTACTCTTATTTGTAAGTATTTGCAACTTAGATGTTGAAAACTACAACTCCCAGCAATAAAGCATGCTGGGAGTTGTAGTTTCCAAAACATCTTTAGTGGCAAATACTACCCCCTCGGTTTATACTCAAGTCAATGTGGTTTTTCCTTCTTTTTACCTAAAACTAGGTACCGTCGGTTTATACTCGGGACGGTTTATACTCGAGTATATACGGTAATCCCCAATCTAAAAACCCATTTATGTTTTTATATGGTAGATAACTTGCCCTTGAAAGTCAGGACAAGTGTATCTTTCTTACTCTTGATAATTAAAATACCCATCCATAACTAGGATGGTAAATAAGCACCTATTAAGGAAGTCAGCCCTAGGGGACATGGTCTTGAACAAATGATCCTGACATTTGCTTGTTTTACTATTTGCAGGTTTACATTGTCAGAAACTGATATTACAGCCAGATTAACACCTTTAAACTTAGTCATTGGCAGCACTAATTATCAGTTATCATCATATATCATGTTTCCTGAGCATTTAGGTTTTTGCCGTGATGTTTTTTACCAGACCATATTCTTTAACGATCCGCACAGTGCATTAGTCTGCTTGCTGGCGTTCAGGCCTGATTCTAAAATATATTCAACCATGCAGATTGCATCATCTTTATTTAGGCTAATGGAATAGAAACAAAAGTGCATGTGAAAAACGCACAAGCAAACACACAAGCTCCTTTTTTTCTGTGCGGTTTGCTGCGTGCTTAGCCTTAATCCTTTTGCTTATGTGATAGGACATTTTGCAATTGGTTAGGAAAGCTTTCTTTACAATGTGAACAGTGAAAATATCCAGCAGATATGGTATCCAGCAGATATGGTAATGGCAACTTTATTAATTAGCTTCGTAAGTGGGCTGGAATTTAAGTTTCTAAAATTTAAAAATATTAAGAATTACTATTATCAAAGGGCATGTCCACCCCCAAAACTATATCCCCCCCCCACTACTGGCCTCATTTTGTAGTGTAGTTAAATCCTTACCTCACATCCCAGCTCCATATGGTTCTCCTGTAGTCCCCCCCCCCCCAAAGTCCCAAAAACTGCCCACCAAGGAGGATAGCAGAGTCCATATAGGGCTCTGCCTCCTACCTGGACTCCGGGAGAAATTTGTCATGCGTACTGCAGCCCTTCTCCCCCTCCCTCTCCCTCCCGATTAGGATTCCCTCCCCCTAGTGTAAAAATCTTTTTACATAACATTCCCCCTGTCCCCCCAGCCCCAACTGCTATATTTTTATTATTAGAAAGTGCCCCAAACATTACTTACCTTCCCTCTTTCCTCCTCCCCGCACTGAACTCCCGGCAGCCGGAGAGGGAAAGTAAGTAATGTTTTGGGCATTTTCTGATAATACAAATATAGCTGTTGGGGCTGGGGGGACAGGGGGAATGTTATGTAAATTTTTTTTAGAAGGGTGGACATACCCTTTAAAACACATACTGTAGTTCTAGGTCATCCAGGGATACTTTACGATTGCCTTTTGGAGTCGGGAAGGACTTTTTTCCTCTTTTTAGCCTTTTATTTATTTTGTCTCCCACTTGATCAACTGTTAGGTTAGGGTCTTTATTTAACCTCAATTACCATGTAACTGTTTTTCCTTGTATTATTACATTATAAATAAATTTGTTGTTTAGTTTTAAAAGAAAAAAACAGCTGTGGTGCAGTACATCCATTCAAAGTATCTAGAAGCTAGAAAAATGAAAATAAAATTCTCGCTTTGCAGCTTTTCCCAGCACAATGCTAATTTTAGATCTATCATGCAAGGTGGCTCTCCTGGGAAATGGAGTAGAAACACATTTTATTTTAAAAAAAAATGAACCTTAAGGGCTAGGCCACACTGTCGCACTGTTTTTGCGTTTGCGCATGCGTTTTTTCCGATCACTGAAATCACAACAATGCAGCGGAAAAGTGCGTGTTCGGGTGCAATTGTGCTTGCGATTTGCGTTCGCATTTTTTTATCGTATTCGCATGCAGCTTTCTAAATCTAATGAAAAACCGCATTCGCAAACGCAAGGAAAAAGCACATGAAATCGCATGCAATTCCATGTGCGATTGTGTTTCTGGCGCAAGTGTGGCCGTGCCCAAAATGTTCATCATTCATTGTTGCCTTAAAAAAAAGTATTGCCAGTAACCCCAAATAAAGTAAATTGGTCTTTTCGGCATGAGAATATCACTTTGAATTCCTCAAAGTAACACATTTAATAGTGTTTTTATGTTCTCAACACCGTGTAATTTCCCTTATCTAGCTGCATGGGATCACTTGTACCACTTTTTACATGTTGGCACTGTCCAAAATGAATGGCTTTGTACTATTTTGTGTTTATGATTAAAATACAGATTAGCCAAAGCTTGCCAAATTGAGGATTGGAATGTATTCCTGAGATTTTTCATACTAAATACCGTATATATTTGCCCTTCTTCTACATTCAGCACAAGTGCTTACTAAAGCAGGAATGAAGGTGAAAACTCCCCAAAACTCCCAACTGCATTGTGTATTTGGAGACAATGCTACGTCTGTCAGTCATCTGTCATCATCTGATTTCTTTCTCTGGTCTGGTGCAAAGTTGTCTCCTCCTTTGTTCAAAGTTCCAAACATGCACAGTGGCACACTGCTGTTGCTTCTTGGCCAGACAAGATGGTAGGTGCAATCCCCTCAGCCCCCTACTTCCAGGGCTCAACATCCAAGCAAGAAAAAAAGGTAGAGGAGCACACTACTATAGTGAAAACTTCTTTATTCGTGCAAAAACATCAACGTACAACGTTTCGGGACTCTAGGCCCCTTCCTCAGGTACAACTGGTGGTGAGTGCTACATCCATATATATACCCTTGCTCCACCCCCATGCCAGGTGGCAAGTTGATTGACAGCCCCAGGGTCTCATAGTGAGATAATACATATCACATACGGTGTCAAAAACAACTTCATTTAAGAATGTAAAACAGTTAAAAGTGTAAAAAATACATAGTTCATTTGAATATACTAAAACCTTAACCTTAAAATTAGACAATAAATATAAAATCTCCAACGTGTTTAAATACAGTGCATCATATTAAAGTGCATCATATTAAGGTGTCCATAGTGTCAGCTCTAGAAGGGATAAAGTGATTACTGAGGTGTATATAAACAATGTTGCAATTTAATAGAATATAACAGTATGGATACAATGTTGCAACAAGGTTAGGTAAAAAGTATATCCATCTTCTGGTAATGTTTTCTTCATATCCAGTAAATGGCGTAACAATCCTGAGTATAGAGTATAACATTTACAGTTTAACACTCTAAAAAATGTAATAACATGAAATATGTACATTAATATAGCCGATTTGCTTCAAAGTAAAGAAATGATAAAAACCAGTTATATAGTGTCCACAGGTAGGACGTGTCCTTATAAAAGCTGCTTAAACCAGCATCTTCGTTAATACCATTCGGGGTTAGGGTTTGCAATCCCAATCCAATGTGCCTCTTTCCTCAATAGTGTTTTCTTATAGTCTCCCCCTCTATTATTAGTCTTAACTACTTCTAAATTTGCCACTTAAGTTGTGCCACATTGTGGCGTCGCTCAAAGAAGTTCTACTGACGGGGTTCATATCTGGAGGGTATCCCTTTGTAATTGGTAATATCCCTACGATTTTCTCCTATCCGAATTTTGGCCTCTCTTTCTGTTTTACACGACATAGCCCCATCCACACGGCATTTCAAAAGGTATACCACCCCCTTGGTGGAACATGTAGCGAAGTTATGTAGTTTAATTTTCGTGCCTTTTCTGGGATGATGTACTATTTCACCAGGAATTATGGAGTTGCAGACACCGCATTTTCTGCACGGAAAGGTACCCGCTTTCAGGGCCCTAGGAGGTAATTCCTTTCCCCTCTTTGGGAGCTATGTCAGTGTGGACCACTATACTCCTAAATTGCTGGAGCGTTTGTAAGAAAAAGAGGGCTCAGTAAAAAGGTTCCCATACTCTCTATCTTTTGCAAAATTTTCCATTTGTTCTTAATATCCTCTGAATTTTATGCGAGTGTATGGTTATTTGGAGACAAAAGGTGTTCTAGGGTTTCCTATCTGGATTTTTCTGTTATTCTCTAAGAGTTGGGATCTCTCTATCTGCATTACTTTATTGCAATCCTTGTCAAGGATCTGTTTGTCATACCCTCTAGACTCAAATTTGTTACACATTTCTTTAAGTCTCGTTTCACAGAGGTCATCATCACTCACTACCTCTTTACTCTCAATAGTTGGCTGAACGGAAGGCCTCTGGTGGTGCCCTTGGGAGGGAAGCTATCCCTGTAGGAGGTATTTTTTATCTGTGGGTTTTACATATATGTCTGTAGATAATATGCCACCATTTACCTTAACCATGACATCCAAGTAGCTATTTGTTCCTGTTGTACATAAGGGAAAACTTTAGAGTGGGATGTACCCTGTTAATGTAGCAGACATTTCCAGAAGGCTAGTCAAATCACCTTCCCAGACAAAGAAGATGTCATCCACATATCTTACATACCCTTTCATTAAGTCCTTAAACAGTTTGTTACCACCGATATCATTTTTTCAAATTGTGCAACAAATAAGTTTGCATACGTTGGCGCAAAATGTGCCCCCATACTAGTGCCCTGCATCTGTATATAATATGATTTAAAGAATTTAAAATAGTTTTTAGTTAACACAGATTGAGTAAGTCCAGTAAGAAGTACACCAGTTTAGTATCATATCCCCATCAAGTAAACATTCCTCCACAGCTTGTAGTCCTTGATCATGCGGAATAGTGTGTATAATGCCTCTATGTCCATAGTACATAGGTAGGCATATTTGTACATGGTTTAGAGTCTTAATGTGTTTGCAAAAAGGCTGTGGTGTCCTTCAGGCATGTGGTGTTACTTGCTACTATAGGTTGTAGATGGAAGTCTATAAACTTACCCAATGGTTGTAGTAAGGAGTCCATACCAGATACTATTGGGCGTCCTGGTGGTTGAGTTAAACTTTTATGTATTTTAGGAAGGAGGTAAAAGACTGGTATTCTTGGATTTCACATGTTAAGAATTGTAACGTGTCATTATTAATGATCCCCTGTGTAAATGCTTAATTTAGTAATATGTCCACCTCCTTTTTAATGCATGATGTGGGATCCTGTTGGATGCATTTCCCCTTGCTCAGGCGAAATAAGTAAAAACTCTCTGAGCAAAGTGATGGGAGGTAGTGTGTATGTGTTATAAATGGGTGTGCATACTATGAATGTGCTCCTGGATTGGAAAAAAAAGCCAATGCAATACCAATGTTCAAAAAAGGAGGCGTTTACAGCCTGGTAACTTGACCTGTAAGTCTAACATCAGTGGAAGTGAAGATACTGGAAACGTTGTTATGGTCTAAGTGTACACCGTTCACTTCATGCTCTCTAGTGCACAGCAAAAAAACAAGGAAGCTGCAGTCTGTCCTGCCCCCTAGAAGCTGACAGCCAATCTATTATAGCACAGACCTGCCTTTATAAGTACAAATGAAGCTGCAGCAGATCCTGTTTCTCAGATACAGTACAGAGATTTAACAGCGTACAATTGGTTTTTGAACACATTTTTCTTTTCATTTAAAAAACAAAAAGTAATCTTTGCAGTTTATTTCTACAACGTGCGACGAACATAAGAAATCTGTGATAACGCTCGCAATGCATGCAGGATTTTTGTGCGTTGTGTGTCCCTCAGCCTAAACCTGTATCTCATGGGCTTTGTGTTTCTAAAAGTGACATTTAGTCTGCTAAGCCTCCAGTGTGAAGATTAAAAAAAAGTGAAAACAGCTACATTTAAAAATTTACTTTACTAGGAACCAAATGAAAGCACAATAATTAAAAAAAAAAACAGTAAGAGTTAGGTCCCAACTGTGCGCATTGCATTCCGCTTTCCATGCGTTTTTGTAATTTAAAATATAATGGAAATTGCGAGAATCAGGTTTCCAATGTATAATTTGCGTTCTGAATCTGTGGTCCATTTTTTTATCTGCATGCGTGCACGGCTTTTGGTCCGTGTGTGTCAGAATCACACTTTAATAATAGTCTATAAAATGCAAAAAACCCACAGACACACGCGGACAAAGTTATATTTTGTGGGTGGAAACACGGACTCCGCGTGACATATTGCATAGGAAAAGGCATCTCTGTTAACCTGCATACGGAACGGAAGGGACACAATGCTTTTTCCTAAACGCAATAAAAAGGACAGCACCACGCAACAACATACCTTGCCTAATTGTATTGTTGCTGGTAGGCTGTCTGTTACCCTTGGGACCGTAGAAAAAACTGCAGGGTAACAGCAGCTTTCAGAGTCTATCATGTACTTCCAAATTGTCGTGGAGATCACTGTATAGAAAATATGGTGCTAGAGACAGTGAAAAATACATTCAGGGGGTGTAAGTCAAAGGTGCACCGGGGGCTCTTTAAAGACTAACATTGGTGGGTGAATTGTACTGGTATTGCATGGAAGCCTTTCGATTACATAATCTGTTCAATGCACACTAACTTGAGTATTCTGGGAGAAAAAGCTTTCACATTCAATACAAAATATGTAAGTTTGTTATCCTTTAAATGAACCATAGGTTAAAACAACACATATCTGATTCCACTTTACCTTTATTCTATTTTCTTTGTTGTTGTTTACGAAAACTATAGTGTGTGGGAAAGTGATGTAATAATCCGAGAGTCAATAGCTTGTAGAACCTCCTTTTAGCATTAATCATTTAACGAAATTTTTTTTTTTTAATAAGATTTTCAGTCTGTACCGTCACAAAAATAACCTTTAACATGCTATCTGAGGCCTATAAGGGCCTGAGATTTAGCCCTTGTGTTGTTTTTTTTTGCAATTTCTTGAGAATTGCATGCTCTTACCTTGGAGTGAACATGAACAGTCTAGGATGGCCACTCCTGGTAAATATCTATTGTGAAAATGATGGACTTGTTAGGAAATTACCTTATAACCCTTCCAAGATTGATGGGCAGCACAATTGCTCTTTCCTCCTCACGTTAATGTTAACAAAACACTGAGTGCTTCATACCAAACTACCAAAGTCTCTGCTTTTATAAAGTGGTCATATTTTCTGATAATCAGTTAACTTAAAGGGGAACTATGGTCTCCATACAAGGCTTTATTAAAAAGGGCACACTCCTATAACTTAAAGGGTATCTCCATCCTGGTGCTCTGATCCAGGCCCTCTGCTTAGAGAACGCCTAGGGAACTAAGTGATGTAAGCTGTTTCTGCAGCTTTTTAAGTTAACTACACGGCAGTTGGGGTTGGGCTAGGGTTCCCCTCCACTACAGAAAGGGTTTTAAGATAGGAAAAGCAGCACATGAAGGGATTCAGACGGAGGGGGGGAGGGCTCCCCTGTGCGTGCCTGATACCTCTTAGAGGACAGAGAGAAGCAGGGACCAGATGACTCTCAGATACCTCCTACTTTCAGTTTTTTCCAAATTTTAACAGTAACTGCAGGAGAACAATTTGGAGCAGAGATGTCAGGATATTTTACACATACACAGTTGGGCCAGTAGTGGGTTAAATTTTAAGTTTTGGGGGTGGGCATGCACTTTAAGATCCAGAGTAGCTTTAGACATAATCAAATGCTTTTTTGTATGGAAAACACAGTTACACTTAAACTTACCTCTTCATTCCTATGAAAGCAGGAAGTGTTACTTATTTTTATTTTTGCAAACTTCTTGACACAATGCAAATATTGTGTATTGTTTTGCCAAACTTATTAAAGTCTTAAAAGACCATTGGTTTACAGGAACGTTCCCATAATATTCCCTATCCTGTGCCATTCATTTTTATAATGAAAATTTTGACACAACAATGATGGCCCCAACTTTGCAAGAACTTTCTGGGTAGTCTGAATGTAAGATTTACAGTTTATGGGCCAGCATAGGTTAAGTTGTTTAGACCTGGAAAGCACCATTCAATTTTTTTTATTTTTAGTTTTCTATGTACAACTTACAATTGCAAGATTGCACTTTTAATGACTGTACATGCTACTATCAAAATGGAACTAGGTTAAGTAAAACTCTTGGTGAAGAGGGATTTAGAAATGCATGTCGATAACAGAATAACTGTAGTTAGTAATGTCAGAATAGTAGGTACAACCTTTAAGATCTTGCTGTTGTGAACAAAAGAGCAGATCTGAGGAGGCAATTTTGAGTTTCCTCTAGATTGTTACTGTCTCTGTCATACAAATAGCAATTTGACTAAGGCTAGTAGATAATTTGAATGTGATCTTTTGCATGTTAAAAACAAAAACACTAGTCATGATTTGAGAGAAAAAAACACTTTGGCCCATTGCTAAGTTAAATTCATGTACTCTTTTGCCTGCTTCTCTACCTCTGTCAGTGACGTGTTTTCCATGGAGCACTTCCCCCTCCACTCTGTTACGCCTCCATATCTCAACTCTGGCTGCCCAACAAGTTATCATGTGCAGCAGGAATTAAATTCAACATCCTGAAAAAACACACCCTCGCACAGTGGCCAATAGAAAGCAAGCTGTCCTGGGACGCAGAAGAAGAAGGAGAACCGTACAATTTACTGTCAAGAAGGGGGGTCACAGCTTTCCACTAACCTAATGTTTAGGGTCACTATACTCACTGAAAAAACTTTACATTATCTGAAACTACAATTTGAGAGAAGTAAAATGGTGTTACTCACATATTTATCTGTGCTGCTTTGTTATTAAATTATTAGTATAGTATAGTATTTGAGGTTGAATTAAAGACATACGTCCATCCAGTTCAACCCATCTAGCAATCTTCATTTCCTGCCTAACTGTTGATCCAGAGGAGGCAAAAAAAAACCCACCAATTTATGAAGGGGGAAAAAATCCTTCCTGACCCCAAGTGGCAATCGGAAATTTCCCTGGATCAACTCAGTTTATTAATCAATACCAGACAAACCTTGCAAACATTCCTTGTTTGCAGAAACTCATCCAGCTTTTTTTTTAAACTGACCAATGAACCTGCCATAACAACGTCCTCTGGAAGACAGTTCCATAGCTTTACCGTTCTCACAGTGAAAAACCCTTTCCGAGCTTGAGCCTAACCTTTTTTCTTCAAGTCTTAAGGGATGTCCTCATGTCTTGACGTGTTCTATTGGTGACAATGCCCCAGATAGCTTATTGTATGGCCGTCCGTTAATGTATTATACACAGTAATCATATCCCCACGCCTTTTCTCCAGCGTCCCATAATTTTAACTTTTCCAGTCTTCTTCATATTCAAGCTCCCCAATCCCCTTATTAAATTTAGTTGCCCTTCTCTGAACCCTTTCCATTTCAAAGATGTCCTTTTGTACACAGGATTCAAAATTGCACTGCATATTCCAAATGAGGCCTTACCAATGCTTTGAAAGAGGGAGAATTACATTTTCCTCTTGAATCATACCTCTCCTTAGACAAAGACAATACCATGTGGCTCTGGTGTGCCGCCTGGACTGCTTGCTACCTTTAGTTTGTTATCCACCAAACTCCAAGATCCCTTTCCAACAGGGATTCACTTAAACACAGAGCCATTTATAGTATAGCCGCACAAGGATTTTAAGTCAAAATGCATCACCTTACATTTATCAACATTTGAATTTCATCTGCCACTTAGCAGCCCATGTGACAATCTATCTAGATCCCCCTTGCAACGATTGCACATCTCTGAAGTTTTAATGGTTGACCAAGTTTTGTGTCATCCGCAAACACAGAAACCTTGCTGACAATACCCACTTCCAATCATTAATAAATAGATTAAATAGAGTGGCCAGCAACAGAACCCTGTGCACCCCACTTAGCACTTTAGTCATATGTGAGGCCCCATTAACAACTACTCTCTGCATCCTATCATTAACCAATTTCTATCCATGTACACAATGTGACTCCCCAGACCAACAGACCTTAGCTTATACATTAGTTGCCTATGGGGGACTGTATCAAAAGCCTTTGCAAATCCAAGTAACTACATCTACTGCTATGCAGAGTCTAAATTCTACTTACTCCTCATAAAAGCCAAGCAAGTTAGTTTGACAAGATCTATTCCTCCTAAATCATGCTGGTTACTACTTATAATGTCAGTCCTTGAAACATAACTCTAGAAAAATGTTCCCTTATTAAACTTTCCAGATCTTCCCCACCACTGAAGTTAACTTACAGGCCTGAATTACCCGCTGTGAACGACTACCCTTTTTGAATATTGAATAACATCAGCCTTTTTCCAATCCAGAGGCACAACCCACCGGACATGAGGGAATCAGCAAAAATAAGAAACAATGGCCTAGATAAAACTGAACTTAGCTTCTTAAGTACCAGAGGAATGTATTTTTTATCCGGTCCAGAGATTTATTAATATTAACCTTTTTAGATCTTTCTGTACCATATACTCGGTTAACCAAGTGCACTTGATTTTTTATACCATGATTGCTACTATACTCTGTAATATCTGGTACTTGGATATTCTATAGTGTAGATAGAGGAAAAAAAATTATTCAAGACATTTGCTTTATCGCCATCCTCCGTAACTAACTTATCCCATTAATTATGGTGGCACATTCTCAGTCCTCATCTTCTTACTATTAATATACTTAAAAAAATGTTAGGCTTAGTGATGCTTTGTTCAGCTATCCTAAACTTATTATTAATTTAGCTAGTTTGATTGCTTTCTTACACTCCTTGTTACAGTTTTTATAATCCCTAAAGGCCCTTTCCGTTCCTTCGGCCTTAAAGGTTTTAAATGCCTTTTTCTTCTTTCCATTTGCCTCTTTTACATCAGAATTCAGCCACATGGGCGCTGATTTATTTTTTTACATTTATTTCTAAGGGTATAAATTTAGGATGTGAACTGGCTTAAATCCCCTTGAACATAGTACACTCTGTTCAGTACATTTACCTGATAATACGTTATCCCAGTTGACATTCTGAACAGCTGCTTTTAACCTGGGAAAATTTGCTTCCTGAAATTAAATGTCTTTGTTAACCCAGCGCACTTTTCCTTTCGATAACAAAGTCCAAATGCCACTATTTCATGGTCACTATTCCCTAAGCCTCCAGTTACCTTATATCTATAATGCGCTCCACAATGTTAGATATTACCAGATCCAACAGAGCTCCTTTTCTAGTAGGAACCTCAACCACCCTCCCTTACTCACTGCCTTCTTTTTGTGTCTGCGACACTGACAGCCTTACCATGGATGCACAGCCTCACCATGGGACACTGCTCTGCTTAGACATGTCCCCCTCCCTCCCCCTGCCTTCTTTTCACTGTGATTCTCTTAATTGTTGCAGAAAGTGTGCTGTCACACAGCTAAAGATCCTAGTAACCAATTACACATTTCTGCTCCTGGAGTGACAAGTCTTTCCTGTAAATGCTGTGATAACACTTGGGGCACAGGAAAACTTACAAGGATGAGGAGGAGGGGGGGGGGGGAGTGATGCACTTAGTAAGCCAAAAACCTCTGCAGGCTCCTGGTCTTCACTTTTTAGAAATTTGGGAGACGTTGCAGCAGAACATTTGGAGCAGTGAGATAAGTAAGGATTTTACACACTAACATTGGGGGGCCAGCAGTGGGGAAATTGTAATTTTTGGGGTGGACATGCCCTTTAAGGAATAGAAGTCAGGAAAGCATACACCTCATGAAATAAAACAGCAGGTCATATTTTTTTTTCTACCAGCTAGTAATTGTGCACCAGGGTAACCATTCCTACTTCAGAAGTAGATCAAGACTCAGAAAAGTTCTCTTGAAGCTCTTTGTTTTTCTTACCTTCCCTTTTGTACAATTTTTCTCTGCCATCACATCAATGTTGGTCATTCCGAACCAAACATTTTTGTTGCGGTTTTGGCTCCCTTTGCTTAAGTACAGTGTGACAATACTCATGGAGACGGTCACTGCATGGGCAACCGATTCCCATGGCCACATATGGGGATTGGATGGGGCCCGTGTATATGGTTACCACTCATGTGTACTGATAGATACCAATGGGATCTACCGGTACACATGCAAATGTTATTGCATGTCTATGGACACCTAAGACTGTGCTGCCTGGTTCAGCCTTGTACTTCTCCCATATAGGCATGATTGCTAGGACAGGAGAAGTCACTATTGCAAATGAAGTGCCCCAGCATATTCCGCAAACAAACTTACGGGCTGAGCGCTCCTTATTAAAGCAAAGAGGATGTAAGAATATCAGATCCTACCCTTCTTGTATTATAAGACATTTTTGGGTTTAGTTTTATAGTATATAGATGCAATATAAATGGCAAGTTAGTATATACTCGAGTGTAAACCGAGGTTTTCAGGCTTTAAAAAAAGCCCTTAAAATCTTATCTTGGTTTATACTCGAGTCAGCCTATCTCCTACCTTGTCCGCCGGCCGTGCGATCCGCATCCTCGCTCCACAGCCTCTGCGGATCCGGATGATGTCACTACCCGGCGCCGCAAAGTGAGAGGCGCGGGTAGTGACATCATCCGGATGCGCAGAGGCTGTGGATCGAGGATGCGGATCGTGCGGCCGCCGGACAAGGTAGGAGAAACTTTTTTTTACACAGGGACAAAAGTGGCAAATACTTACAAATAAGAGTAAAACCTTCTTTATTTGTGCTACTGTATGCACAAATAAAGGAGGATTTACCCCTATTTGCAAGTATTGCCACTTAAGATGTTTGAAACTACAACTCCCAGCATGCTTTTTGCTGGGAGTTGTAGTTTCAAACATTAAGTGGCAAATACTTGCAAATAGGGGTAAATCCTCCTATATTTTGGCATACAGTATGCACAAATAAAGAAGGTTTTTACTTCTATTTGTAAGTATTTGCAACTTAAGATGTTTGAAAACTACAACTCCCAGCAATAAAGCATGCTGGGAGTTGTAGTTTCCAAAACATCTTTAGTGGCAAATACTACCCCCTGGTTTATACTCAAGTCAATGTGGTTTCCTTCTTTTTTACCTAAAACTAGGTACCTCGGTTATACTCGGGACGGTTTATACTCGGTATATACGGTAATCCCCTAATATAAAAACCCATTTATTGTTTTATATGGTAGTAAAACTTGCCCTTGAAAGTCAGGACAAGTGTATCTTTCTTACTCTTGATAATTAAAATACCCATCCATAACTAGGATGGTAAATAAGCACCTATTAAGGAAGTCAGCCCTTAGGGGACATGTCTTGAACAAATGATCTGACATTTGCTTGTTTTACTATTTGCAGGTTTACATTGTCAGAAACTGATATTACAGCCAGATTAACACCTTTAAACTTATCATTGGCAGCACTAATTACAGTTATCATCATATATCAGTTTCCTGAGCATTTAGGTTTTTGCCGTGATGTTTTTTACCAGACCATATTCTTTAACGATCCGCACAGTGCATTAGTCTGCTTGTGCTGCGTTCAGGCCTGATTCTAAATATATTCAACCATGCCGATTGCATGCATCTTTATTTAGGCTAATGGAATGAAGAAACCAAAGTGCATGTGAAAAACGCACAAGCAAACACACAAGCTCCTTTTTTTGTTGCGGTTTGCTGCGTGCTTAGCCTTAATCCTTTTGCTTATGTGATAGGACATTTTGCAATTGGTTAGGAAAGCTTTTTACAATGTGAACAGTGAAAAATCAGCAGATATGGTATCCAGCAGATATGGTAATGGCAACTTTATTAATTGCTTCGTAAGTGGGTGGAATTTAAGTTCTAAAATTTAAAAAAATAAGAATTACTATTATCAAAGGGCATGTCCACCCCAAAACATAATCCCCCCCCCACTACTGGCCTCATTTTGTAGTAGTTAATCCTTACCTCACATCCCAGCTCCATATGGTTCTCTCTGTAGTCCCCCCCCCCCCAAAGTCCAAAAAACTGCCCACCAAGGAGGATAGCAGAGTCCATATAGGGTCGTCTGCCTCTACCTGGACTCCGGGAGAAATTTGTCATGCGTACTGCAGCCCTTCTCCCCCTCCCTCTTCCTCCCGATTAGGATTCCTCCCCTAGTGTAAAAATCTTTTTACATAACATTCCCCCTGTCCCCCCAGCCCAACTGCTATATTTTTATTATTAGAAAGTGCCCCAAACATATTACCTTCCCTCTTTCCTCGCCCGCACTGAACTCCCGTCAGCCGGAGAGGGAAAGGAAGTAATGTTTTGGGCATTTTCTGATAATACAAATATAGCTGTTGGGGCTGGGGGGACAGGGGGAATGTTATGTAAAATTTTTTAGAAGGGTGGACATACCCTTTAAAAACCATACTGTAGTTCTAGGTCATCCAGGGATACTTTACGATTGCCTTTTGGAGTCGGGAAGGACTTTTTTCCTCTTTTTAGCCTTTTTTTATTGGCTCCCACTTGATCAACTGTTAGTTAGGGTCTTTATTTAACCTCAATTACCATGTAACTGTTTTTCCTTGTATTATTACATTATAAATGAAATTTGGTTGTTTAGTTTTAAAAAGAAAAAAACAGCTGTGGTGCAGTACATCCATTCAAAGTATCTAGAAGCTAGAAAAATGAAAATAAAAATCTCGCTTTGCAGCTTTTCCAGCACCATGCTATTTTAGATCTATCATGCAAGGTGGCTCTCCTGGGAAATGGAGTAGAAAACACATTTTATTTTAAAAGAAAAAAATGAACCTTAAGGGCTAGGCCACACTGTCGCACTGTTTTTGCGTTTGCGCATGCGTTTTTTTCCGATCACTGAAATCACAACAATGCAGCGGAAAAGTGCGTGTTCGGGTGCAATTGTGCTTGCGATTTGCGTTCGCATTTTTTTATCGTATTCGCATGCAGCTTTTAAATCTAAGAAAAACCGCATTCGCAAACGCAAGGAAAAAGCACATGAAATCGCATGCAATTCCATGTGCGATGTTGTTTCTGGCGCCAGTGTGGCCGTGCCCAAAATGTTCATCATTCATTGTTGCCTTAAAAAAAAGTATTGCCAGTAACCCCAAATAAAGTAAATTGGTCTTTTCGGCATGAGAAATACACTTTGAATTCCTCAAAGTAACACATTTAATAGGTGTTTTATGTTCTCACACACCGTGTATATTCCCTTATCTAGCTGCATGGGATCACTTGTACCACTTTTTACATGTTGGCACTGTCCAAAATGAATGGCTTTGTACTTTTTGTGGTTATGATTAAAATAAGATTAGCCAAAGCTTGGCCAAATGAGGATTGGAATGTATTCCTTGAGATTTTCATACTAAATACCGTATATATTTGCCCTTCTTCTACATTCAGCACAAGTGCTTACAAAGCAGGAATGAAGGTGAAAACTCCCCAAGAACTCCAACTGCATGTGTATTTGGAGACAATGCTACGTCTGTCAGTCATCTGCAATCATCTCGATTTCTTTCTCTGGTCTGGTGCAAAGTGTCTCCTCCTTGTTCAAAGTTCCCAAAACATGCACAGTGGCACACTGCTGTTGGCTTCTTGGCCAGACAAGATGGTAGGTGCAATCCCTCAGCCCCCTACTTCCAGGGCTTCAACATCCAAGCAAGAAAAAAAGGTAGAGGAGCACACTATATAGTGAAAACTTCTTTATTCGTGCAAAAACATCAACGTACAACGTTTCGGGACTCTAGGCCCCTTCCTCAGGTACAACTGGTGGTGAGTGCTACATCCATATATATACCCTTAGGCTCCACCCCCATCATGTGGCAAGTTGATTGACAGCCCAGGGTCTCATAGTGAGATAATACATATCACATACGGTGCAAAACAACTTCATTTAAGAATGTAGAACAGTTAAAAGTGTAAAAAATACATAGTTCATTTGAAATATACAACCTTAACCTTAAAATTAGACAATAAATATAAATCTCCAACGTGTTTAAATACAGTGATCATATTAAAGTGATCATATTAAGGTGTCCATAGTGTCAGCTCAGAAGGGATAAGTGATTACATGAGGTGTATATAAAAACAATGTTGCAATTTAATAGAATATAACAGTATGGATACAATGTTGCAACAAGGTTAGGTAAAAAGTAATCCATCTTCTGGTAATGTTTTCTTCATATCCAGTAAATGGCGTAACAATCCTGAGTATAGAGTTAAAACATGTACAGTTACACTCTAAAAAATGTAATAACATGAAATATGTACATTAATATAGCCGATTTGCTTCAAAGTAAAGAAATGATAAAAACCAGTTATTATAGTGTCCACAGTAGGACGTGTCCTTATAAAAAGCTGCTTAAACCAGCATCTTCGTTAATACCATTCGGGGTTAGGGTTTGCAATCTCTCAATCCAATGTGGTCTTTCCTCAATAGTGTTTTCTTATAGTCTCCCCTCTATATTAGTCTAACTACTTCTAAAATTTGCCACTTAAGTTGTGCCACATTGTGGCGTCGCTCAAAGAAGTGTCCTACTGACTGGGGTTTCATATCTGGAGGGTATCCCTTTGTAATTGGTAATATCCCTACGATGTTCTCCTATCCGAATTTTGGCCTCTCTTTTCTGTTTTACCGACATAGCCCCATCCACACGGCATTTCAAAAGGTATACCACCCCCTTGGTGGAACATGTAGCGAAGTTATGTAGTTTAATTTTCGTGCTTTTCTGGGATGATGTAATATTCACCAGGAATTATGGAGTTGCAGACACCCGCATTTTCTGCACGGAAAGGTACCGCTTTCAGGGGCCCTAGGAGGTAATTCCTTTCCCCATCTTTGGGAGCTATGTCAGTGTGGACCAATATACTCAAATTGCTGGAGCGTTGTAAGAAAAAAGAGGGGGCTCAGTAAAAAGGTTCCCATACTCTCTATCTTTGCAAAATTTTCCATTTGTTCTTAATAATCCTCTGAATTTTATGCGAGTGTATGGTATATTTGGAGACAAAAGGTGTTCTAGGGTTTCCTATTGGATTTTCTGTTTTCTCTAAGAGTGGATCTCTCTATCTGCATACTTATTGCAATCCTTGTCAAGATCTGTGTCATACCTCAGACTCAAATGTACACATTTCTTTAAGTCTCGTTACACGAGGTCATCATCACTCACTATCTCTTTACTCTCAATAGTTGGCTGAACGGAGGCCTCTGGTGGTGCCCTTGGATGGAAGCTATCCGTTGTAGGAGGTTATTTTTATCTGTGGGTTTTACATATAGTCTGTAGATAATATGCCACCATTTACCTAAACCATGACATCATCTAGTAGCTATTTGTTCCTGATTGTACATAAGGGAAAACTTTAGAGTGGGTGTACCCTGTTAATGTATGCAGACATTTCCAGAAGGCTAGTCAAATCACCTTCCCAGACAAAGAAGATGTCATCCACATATCTTACATACCCTTTCATTAAGTCCTTAAACAGTTGTTACCCGTATACATTTTTTCAAATTGTGCAACAAATAAGTTTGCATACGTTGGCGCAAAATGTGCCCCATACTAGTGCCCTGCATCTGTATATAATATGATTTAAAGAATTTAAAATAGTTTTTAGTTAAACACAGATTGAGTAAGTCCAGTAAGAAGTACACAGTTTAGTATCATATCCCCAGTCAAGTAAACATTCCTCCACAGCTTGTAGTCCTTGATCATGCGGAATAGAGTTGTATAATGCCTCTATGTCCATAGTACATAGGTAGGCATTATTTTGTACATGGTTTAGAGTCTTAATGTGTTGCAAAAAGGCTGTGGTGTCCTTCAGGCATGTGGTGTTACTTGCTACTATAGGTTGTAGATGAGTCCATAAACTTACCCAATGGTTGTAGTAAGGAGTCCATACCAGATACTATTGGGCGTCCTGGTGGTTGAGTTAAACTTTTTGTTTTTAGGAAGGAGGTAAAAGACTGGTATTCTTGGATATTCACATGTTAAGAATTGTAACGTGTCATTATTAATGATCCCCTGTGTAAATGCTTAATTTAGTAATATGTCCACCTCCTTTTAATGCATGATGTGGGATCCTGTTGGATGCATTTCCCCTTGCTCAGGCGAAATAAGTAAAAACTCTCTGAGGCAAAGTGATGGGAGGTAGTGTGTATGTGTTATAAAGTGGGTGTGCATACTATGAATGTGCCCTGGATTGGAAAAAAAGCCAAGCAATACCAATGTTCAAAAAAGGTAGGCGTTTACAGCCGGTAACTATTGACCTGTAAGTAACATCAGTGGAAGTGAAGATACTGAAACGTTGTTACGGGCTCATATTCGAACGTATTTTTCTCACCAACAGCAGCCATGCATATTGTAGCCTGTTGCGTACAAGGACTCGTTCACACAGCCACGTTTTATTGCTTTTTGGTGTGTTTTTCTAACGCATGCATTTTAAATACCGTATAAACAGACCTATAAACCAAGGTACCTATTTTACCTTTATGGTTCATTCATACTGGATCAGTTTCCGGACAGAACGCACGTTGTGTCTGTAATGCTGCATGCATTATGTCCGGAAACGGACGCATTTTAAAATAAAATATAGGAAAAACGGACTAAAACTGACAGAAACGTGGACTGTTAGTTGTGGTCCATTGTGCTCCATTTCTAGTGTGAGCGTAGCCTTCAAAATTAGTAAAAAAGATTGGCTCGAGTATAAACCTAGGGTAGAAAATAGGACTAATACTGCTTCTGATTCTGTACTGTTTTGAGGCTTTAGTTGCCCTTAAATGGACAGCAGTATTCCCATACAGTAGTAGCCCAATCCAGTATTGCTTTTACTGTATGGGAATTCTGCTGTCCATTTAAAGGCCAACTAAAGACTCAAAACAATACGGAATCAGAAGGCAACAATAGATACCATCTCTCCTTATTCTGTACTGTTTTGAGGCTTTAGTTGCCCTTTAAATGGACAGCAGTATTCCATACAGTAATAGCCCAATCCAGTATGCTTTTAGTATGGAATTCTGCTGTCCATTTAAAGGGCAACTAAAAACTCAAAACAGTCAGAATCAGAAGGCAGCAATAGATACCCTCCTCCTTCTGATTCTGTGTTGTTTTAGGCTTTAGTTGCCCTTTAAATGGACAACAGTTTCCCATACAGTAATAGCCCAATCCAGTATTGCTTTTACTGTATGGGAATTCTTCTGTCCATTTAAAGGGCAACTAAAAACTCAAAACAATACGGAATCAGGGTTGTTGTTGAGAGAGATTCAGGATCTGTTTGTCATACCCTCTAGACTCAAATTGTGACACATTTCTTTAAGTCTCGTTTCACAGAGGTCATCATCACTCACTATCCTCTTTACTCTCAATAGTTGGCTGAACGGAAGGCCTCTGGTGGTGCCTTGGGATGGAAGCTATCCGCTTGTAGGAGGTTTTTTATCTGTGGGTTTTACATATATGTCTGTAGATAATATGCCCACCATTTACCTTAACCATGACATCCAAGTAGCTATTTGTTCCTGATTGTACATAAGGGAAAACTTAGGTGGGATGACCCTGTTAATGTATGCCGACATTTCCAGAAGGCTAGTCAAATCAACTTCCCAGACAAAAGAGATGTCATCCACATATCTTACATACCCTTTCATTAAGTCTTAAACAGTTGTTTACCACCGATATACATTTTTTCAAATTGTGCAACAAATAAGTTTGCATACGTTGGCGCAAAATGTGCCCCATACTAGTGCCCGCATCTGTATATATATTGATTTAAGAATTTAAAATAGTTTTTAGTTAAACACAGATTGAGTAAGTCCAGTAAGAAGTACACCAGTTTAGTATCATATCCCCAGTCAAGTAAACATTCCTCCCACGCTTGTAGTCCTTGATCATGCGGAATAGATGTGTATAATGCCTCTATGTCCATAGTTCATAGGTAGGCATTATTTTGTACATGGTTTAGAGTCTTAATGTGTTGCAAAAAGGCTGTGGTGTCCTTCAGGCATGTGTGTGTTACTTGCTAATAGGTTGTAGATGGAAGTCATAAACTTACCCAATGGTTGTAGTAAGGAGTCCATACCAGATACATTGGGCGTCCTGGTGGTTGAGTTAAACTTTTATGTATTTTAGGAGGAGGTAAAAGACTGGTATTCTTTGAATTCACATGTTAAGAATTGTAACGTGTCATTATTAATGATCCCCTGTGTAAATGCTTAATTTAGTAATATGTCCACCTCCTTTTTAATGCATGATGTGGGATCCTGTTGGATGCATCCCCTTGCTCAGGCGAAATAAGTAAAAACTCTCTGAGGCAAAGTGATGGGAGGTAGTGTGTATGTGTTATAAAGTGGGTGTGCATACTATGAATGTGCTCCTGGATTGGAGAAAAAAAGCCAATGCAATACCAATGTTCAAAAAAGGTAGGCGTTTACAGCCTGGTAACTATTGACCTGTAAGTCTAACATCAGTGGAAGTGAAGATACTGGAAACGTTGTTACGGGCTCATATTCTGAACGTAATTTGCTCAACAACAGCAGCCATGCATATGTAGCCTGTTGCGTACAAGGACTCGTTCACACTAGCCAAGTTTTATTGCTTTGGTGTGTTTTTCTAACGCATGCATTTGAAATACCGTATAAACAGACCTATAAACCAAGGTACCTATTTTACCTTTATGGTTCATTCATACTGGATCAGTTTCCGGACAGAAACGCACGTGTGGTCTGTAATGCTGATGCATTATGTCCGGAAACGGACGCATTTTAAAATAAAATATAGGAAAAACGGACCTAAAACTGACAGAAAACGTGGACTGTTAGTTGTGGTCCATTGTGCTCATTTCTAGTGTGAGCGTAGCCTTCAAAATTAGTAAAAAAGATTGGCTCGAGTATAAAACTAGGGTAGAAAATAGGACTACTACTGCCTTCTGATTCTGTACTGTTTTGAGGCTTTAGTTGCCCTTTAAATGGACAGCAGTATTCCCATACAGTAGTAGCCCAATCCAGTATTGCTTTTTACTGTATGGGATTCTGCTGTCCATTTAAAGGCCAACTAAAGACTCAAAACAATACGGAATCAGAAGGCAAAAATAGATACCATCCTCCTCCTGATTCTGTACTGTTGAGGCTTTAGTTGCCCTTTAAATGGACAGCAGTATTCCATACAGTAATAGCCCAATCCAGTTGCTTTTACTGTATGGTAATTCTGCTGTCCATTAAAGGGCAACTAAAAATCCAAAACAGTACAGAATCAGAAGGCAGCAATAGATACCATCCTCCTTCTGATTCTGTGTTGTTTAGGCTTTAGTGCCCTTTAAATGGACAACAGTATTCCCATACAGTAATAGCCCAATCCAGTATTGCTTTTACTGTATGGGAATTCTGCTGTCCATTTAAAGGGTAACTAAAAACTCAAAACAATACGGAATCAGAAGGCAACAATAGATACCATCCTCCTTCTGATTCTGTATTGCTTTTAGGCTTTAGTTGCCTTTAAATGGACAGCAGTATTCCCATACAGTAATAGCCCAATCCAGTATTGCTTTTACTGTATGGGAATTCTTCTGTCCATTTAAAGGGCGGCAACTAAAAACTCAAAACAATACGGAATCAGAAGGCAACAATAAATACCATCGTCCTTCTGATTCTGTGTTGTTTTTAGGCTTTAGTTGCCCTTTAAATGGACAGCAGAAGTCCCATACAGTAATAGCCATACTGTTAAAAGGCAACTAAAGCCTCATTCCTTGGCACTCCAGATGTTTGGAGACTATAACTCCCAGCAAGCTTTAGTTGCTAGTAGTTGTAGTTTCCAAACATCTGCAGTGGCAAGGAATTGCCACTGCAGGAATTACTGTACCTCACTTCCTGGCGCCGAGTAGTGTCACCAGCCAGCAAAGGATGTAGAGTGTGCGGCCGCTGGAGCAGGTAAGTGGTTGACTCGAGTATAAACAGAGATTCAATTTTCAGGCTAATTTTTTAGCCTGAAAATCTCGATTTATACTCAAGTATATATGGTAAAGCAAGGACATAAATATCACATAGGAATGTCATAATACCGTTCACACTACTGCGTTGTTATGCGTTGCATTTTTGTAACGCACTGCATGCAGCAACGCACTCAACAAAAGTCTATGGGGAGGAGGAAAGAAAGCCTAGACATGCATGAAAAAGCAGGTTTTTATGCTTTTTTGCCATTTAACCCAAAAACGCCCTGCAAAAAAATGCATTAAAAAACACAACGCAAACGCTTAAAAATGCTTTAAATCGCATTGCAATTTACTATGGTTTTTTTTATCATGTGTTTTTTGTTGTGTAGTGTGAATGTAGCCTGACACTTGGATGTGTTCTATAAATAGCTGTAGAGAAGACCACAAACTGGGAATAACAGCAAACAGCAGTTCTGAGAAAATTGTAATTATCACCCAGTGTTGAGTGCAAGTTGCATGCTATTTATGGGACAGCCACTTTCAAAAAATGCTGGAAGTTCACCCCCCCAGCCTTAAGTAATGAAACATAGCCTGGCCCAGCAATTTATAGCTTAAAGGGACACTATACTGAAAAAATGGACTTTGCCTCACCTTAATCTATAATTGAATACATGTAAGTAGCACTTTTGCGTGTGTTGCTGCATGCCTTCAAACCAACACACATTTTGTTTAGGAGCAACCACTCCCACTTCCATCTGACCTGACTTTTCCCCCTCAAACCAACTGTCAAGCCTGCATACAGCATTCCAACTGTCAAAACTCTGTCACCATTCCAGCTACAGTAAAACTACTCACAGAATAGTTTTTGAGAGCAAGGAACTTGATTGACAGATCAACAAAAAAATGATACAGTGGTGGTTGGGAAGAATTATAGTTTTCAGTTCAATGGTCAATTTAAAATAACGTATTTTTTTTAGTATAGATGCCCTTTAAGCTTTTATGAATGTAATTGTTATGCCTATAGCCTTTGACAAGATGAAACAATTTTTAAATGGTGCACGGTGGCTCAGTGGTTAGCACCTTGCAGTGCTGAAGTCCTGAGTTTGACTCCACCCTTGGACACATCTGCAAGGAGTTTGTATGTTCTCCCTGTGCTTGCGTGGGCTTCGGAGACTCCATTTTCCCCTACAATCATAAAGATATACTGATAGGTTGTATGTGTCAAAGGCCTGATGTGAATGTAAACATGTAATTGTAAAGTGCAATGGAAGGTGCTGGCGCTATAAAAATCCTCAATAATAAATAGTAAATTTTTTTGTGAAAAATCCTCCCCATCTAATGACTATTTCAACATATATTTTATATACTTTTTTTTCCTACTGTATTTTTTTCTTCTTATGCTTTAATTTCAGTAATATCTAGTTTCTATCTATTGGAGTGCATATTCCTAAATCTCTAGAAGGACTTTCTGTTCAGGATTTGTGCTAATTCCAGAAAAACTAGGTAATAATCATCTGGAGACAAAATTGTAGGTACCTAAAGGTGAAAACAAATGTGTGCTGTATTCATATATATTCATGTTGCATTTTAGGTCCTCGCCTTGGGAAACTAAAAAAACTGAAAAAACTACTAGAAACAAAGTGCATTGTACATAATGCACTTGCACAGCAGGCCAATGGTAATTGGTTTGCTAAATTCTGTTTAAACTGTTGATTTATAAAATATAGTTATTGTAGCTTTTTCTTCTTGGTAAGCTAAACAAAGCAACCCTTTTCTGGGAAATTTTAATTTTTAAAGGTCATTTATACTCCCCTTTCCCCCATTCCATACCTGCAAAGTATCCAGGGTGAGGACCTAAATCGCTAAATCCTTACCCCAGGGTCCCTACCTGAAAGCTGTTATGCTTACTTAGTCTCCCTCAGCGCTCTGGTCAGTTCCAACCCACTGCCACTGTCAGTGGTAGTCTGCTATATAGCTAATGGAAGACACGCTCCTTTGCCGAGTGTGTCTTCCCATTGGCTACATCTTAGACTGCGAAAGAGGACCGGTTTGGTGAGAGAAACTTAATGTAAGTAATTACAGCTGCTATGTAAAGTTTTCAGGGGTATGGACTTAAGGTGGATTTTTGAAAAATGACAGACAGGATCCAGGATACACACAGTCCCAAGCGTTCTCCCAATGGACAGCATATGGAGACCGTTTGGGACTGTGTGTTTCCCTCGACTGCAGCCGACTCCCTCTATAGGGAGACTACCGTGTCCAAGGGAAATTTTTGCTTTTTCCGGAACAGCTGCTCAGCCGGTAGGAACGTTCGGTTATGCCGCTGCACACACTGCAGATAAAGCCCCAGTACCCCCAGTATCGGGGCTTTATCGGTAGTGTGTGTACATAACTTAAGCGGTACTATGCAAAAATCACTTGTCCTTTAAGGTCTCTGGTACTTTTTTTTTTGTTTCAGTTTAAAATACACCTGCCTTCAATGTCTGTAGCCCTGTTACTCATTTTTCCCTTCCTTTAAATGGTAGTTTAGGATAGTAAATATTTTAGTATATCCTGTACGGCACGTTGTTTAGTTTATAAGGGGGTGTTGATATGTGTTAAATTGTGAATTATGTCAGATTATAACATATTCTCCAACAGGTTTAGGGGAGGATAAAAAAGTAAACTTGATTTTAGCATCGCCCTGTGCAATGCATTTCTCATCAGAGCACCTTATTTAAGGGAAATGTTGAAAGGTGTTCAGAAATTTGCTTGTTTGCATGACTCCCTTTTTTTGTTTTCCTTAATCTTTAAAATGTAAGCTTCCATATTGTAATTTTATTAGAAGGCCCATTTCATAACCATCCAACATTCCCCCTTTCATAGGTACACTTACTGTATTGAAACAACTTGGTGCGAAACTGTGTTACTAATACAATATTATAGGACATTGTTAAGGGGTGAGGGAGGTTATAAATTTAAGGAGGCTGCTGCCCATGATCATTATTACATCTTGGTAGTTATACTTTCAACTCGGTTGATAACCAGTGTCATGCTAGTGAAACCATCCTGCATATTTGTACTACCTGGGGATGCACCTGCTCTTAATCTTTCTATCAAAATCAACAATATTTAAGGCAAATAACCCAAACTTCTTCCTGGAGAAGCTGTATTTAATCATGCAATGCGGTTTAATATTAGACCTTACTATTTTATTATTTTATCGCTAGTCTTTGTGTGAACTTTTAATTTGTTATATGATTTATTGCTCTCCCATATTATTTAATGACGGTGGTGGTTAAATTCAAGTAAGATGCTTTTTTATGCTACTTTTAAATGTTAATCCTATGCAGTTGGCCACATAAACATACTTTACACAGATAGGTGTAGAACATCTTATTGTGGCACATGTTACCTTTTTAATATTAGACCATACTATTTTATTATTTTATCACTAATCTTTGTGTGAACTTTTAATTTTTAATTAATTTCTTAATTTTTAATTACTCTTGATTTGTCATATAATTTATTGCTCTCCCATATTATTTAATGGCAGTGGTGGTTAAATCCATGTAAGATCCAAGCAACCACCACCCCTTCCCCCCACACACACAACATACACACACACACACATACATGCCACATGCACACAGAGAGGGGCCTCCCGCCCAACCACAACTACCTCTCCTCCCTCTAGACATGAGTCCTTCAACCATTATTACAATTCAAGAAACCATATAACAATTTATTGCAAATATTTATAGAGGTCACAACACTTAAGGTGACTTTTAATATCCAAATTTTTTTTTAGGACGTTACGTTGTCCATTATAATTAACCTTCCCCCCCCAACCCATCATATAAAGACATTTATGCAGACCCAGTGGTTGCTTCTGGGTTGTTACAATGAGGATGCTATTGCATAGTGGCATGCAGCTTATAAGGATGTTATCTTACATTTAGATACAGTGGATATACACACCCTGAAAAATTGGTAGGATTTTGTTTAAAGGGCATGTCCATTTCTCAGATTAAAATTCATCCTCCAAAACTACAATTTAGAAATTTTAGAGGCGTAAGTCTAACCTGAAATGCTCCCTTATGTCCTGTTACCTCTCATTTTGCTTCCTGGTTCTTTGACATTCAGTCATTGATATAACTGATGACATTACAGCCAGTGACTGATCACCCTAGCTGCCTAACTGCATAACAAATTAGCCCTACAGCTATTGGCTTTCAAACTATTGTAGTTTGAGTTTTGAGTAAAAAGGAATTAGGGCACTAGTGTTAGGCAACACATAAGTAGTAGTGGTGCTCAGCAGGTATAAACATGAGGTACTAAGAACAAAAAAAGAAAAAGAAAACCTGTGGCACTCAATAATGTATAGTATAAAAACCCTTTATTAATACTTGTTCGTGGGCCAAAAGACATATAAAATCACTTAAAAAACAAAATATCTGACAAACCCCCAGTCACACAATAATATATATAAATAAGTGTAGTACAAAAGTAGTAGTAGTTTGAGTTTTGATGGGTGATTTTAATTTTAGGGTTGTACCTTTCCTTTTATAATAAAAAAAGAAAAAAGACAATTCCTGTCTGACCTAATTCCATCTTTCTTATAAAGTTTCCATCTATACAACACACCAGAAATTGTATTTAATGTGGTAGTTGATTTTATTACAGCTCTCACCTTTGGATAAGAATCTATTAATATTGTAGCTTTGGGATTGGCATCTGCGGCCCACTTCCCTCTTACTGCCACAGCAAAATGAGAGTTAAAACACACACAACAGTGATTTAAAAAATGAGTGGCATACCATATATAATAGAGTATAAGCTTACTCGAGTATAAGCCGAGGTACCTATTTTTACCTCAAAAAATAGAAAAACTTGATTGACCAGAGTATAAGCCGAGGGTTGAAATTATGAACACTACTGTCTTCTGATTCTGTATTCTTTTAATTGCCCTTTAAATGGACAGCAGAATTCCCATACAGTAGTCCCATACAGTAATAGCCAAATCCAGTATAACTGTTACTGTATGGGACTACTGCTGTCCATTTAAAGGGCAACTAAAGCCTCAAAACGATACAGAATCAGAAGGCAACAATAGATACCGTCCTCCTTCTGATTCTGTATTGTTTTGAGGCTTTAGGTTTCCCATTAAATGGACAGCAGATTTCCCGTACAGTAGTCCTATACAATAATAGCCATACTGGATTTGGCTATTACTGTATGGGAATTCTTCTGTCCATTCAATTTTCTGGCTTTTTTTAAAACCTGAAAACCCCGGCTTATACTTGAGTATATACGGTACATTACCATCTAAATCAGCACACACAGATAGATGACAGAAAGGTAGATCATTGTTATAGAGAAACAGGCACGGCAGACATATAAAGATAGATTATTTAAATAGATAAATATAGATAGATAGATAAAGGGACAGACAGATGACCTACACAGTGGCTGGTTGCCTTCATGTAAATTAATTATTGCCTGGACCTTGTGGTTTGTGGATAATATGGAGTAGCAGAGTATGTAAATTGTGTACAAGGCAGTAAAGTAGTGAATGAGCAGTTGTGTAACTACCGGACCGCGAGGGAGCGGGCGGAAAAGGGGGGATTGGGACTATTTTTAAACACCTGGTTGCATGTATGCAGTAAAGGTACGCACGATTAGCTGTTTAAATCTTCAGCTGGTTTGGTATCGGTATTTTAAACAGCTAATCACACATACTTTTACTGCATAAATGCAATCAGTTGTTTAAAAACAGCTGGTTGAGGTGCACTGAGGAAGGGTGTGTATCAAGGGCCCGGCCACCAGACTTGCAGGGTGGCCCGTCCCTGTAACAAAAAAAAGTGACAGTCACACACTTATATGATAGTTTGGTTCATTTTTGACAGATTTTATGTATTCCTGTTATCCACGTGTAGGGGATTTGAGGAACAAACATTTTTTCGATTGGATGTGTGTCAAAGTCCAGGAAAGTGGGGAGTAAGAGCCTTCCTGTGTGTAAAATGTATCTGCCCCTTCCATGGCCCCCTGAAGGGACCCTGGCATGCGCAGGGGAGTCCTCCCACCTTCCTGATACCTCGTCCCTGCAGTGTTACTGTAAGTTTATTTTTGCAATTTAAACCCAAGGATTGGGATGGGGCTCCCTACACCACTGGGATGAGGGTGGACATACCCTATAAGTGTAAATTGTTATAGATTGTAAATGTAAAATTAACTATATTTACATAATCAGCTGTGTTATATGCTCCACCTACCAAAAATTCTCTTTAAAATAAAATAAAATAAAATAGAGGCTTGCAACTGTTCTCTGTGTTTTCTCTGCCAATGGACACCTTGGGTAAAGACTTTTTTTCTATTTCAGGCTTGAGGCTAGTTTTAAGGGATTATTATCGCGTGATTAAAGTTTTCTTTAAAAAGTTAAAATAAAAAGTACTTGGGACAGGGATGTAGGACTGGTAATTCCTAACTCCCAATATGGTTTCTGTGAGGAGCACCAGCCCAAAGAAAATGGATTCTGCCAGTCATCCTCCTGGCTTCAGCTCTATCTTTATGGCCCAGGTAATTAATTTTTACAATATAGTTATCCTTTAAAAATGTACTGGCATCTTTCCATTGTCCCAGCAGTAGGATACAAGTGGCCATGCTTAAAGGGCAAGTCCAGCCCCAAAATGAAAACTTACATACAGATAAATCACCCCCCAAAACCCTAAATGGTAATAGTTTGAAATCTGAAATATATAAGTCTAACCTGAAATCCTGCACAATGTCCTTTCCCCCCTGTTTCTGCTTCCTGATTCTTCCAGTTAGCAACTGTCAGTTATGGATTTGACAGTTGACATCATAGCCAATGACTGAATGTTAATCCCCTGTCAGCCTCTTCTGAGCATGCCCAGGCTCAGTAAATGCTCAGTACAGGTTTCTAAATTGCTCAGTTTCCATGAGACATCTAGAAGCATAGCAGGCAAACAGTAATGAATTCATAAGACAAACTATGATATATCAACATATTTTAAAGAGCCATTCTTTCTAAAAGATGTTCTTCTGAGGGTGGAGTTGTCCTTTAAGCCATTTTTAAGGGGGTGGGAGCAATGGGTGCTGGTGATGTCACAGCTGTATACTGTTGTAAGTTTGGATAGATTGCAAAAGTATGATCCTGGATTCATTTTAGAGGTAGGAGTGTGCTCTTTTTAATAGAGAGCAATTGTTTGGAGACCACAGTTCCCCTTTATTACCCTATTTATTATCATTTTTGGCAAACCTGTGCATATTAGTGAAACAATTCTTATTAAAGTTGAAAAAGTGATACACATCATTTTCAAATTGGGGTTAATCACACCACATAACCCCCCCCCCCCCCCAAAGATTTTCATAGAATTTCTTCCTTTAAATATTGCACTTTATTATATGAATACCAACATTGTATTCCATGGATGGTATGGATGGTTTTACTCTACTCAGTTAAACGAGAATAAAACATTTAAAGGGTATCTCCAGTGGTTAAAGGATAAGTGCACTGTAAAAACAAGTATAGTTTAATTAATTTGGCTTGAAAAAGCCAAATTACTGTTCTTTCTATTTCTTCTTCTTTTTCTTCCGTTTTATTCTTCCGCTTTTTTGGACTGTATCTCCTCCCACAGTTTTTGAGCTAGAGACATGAAATTCAGTACAGACGTGCGGGGCATATAGGAGAAGTGTGCTATCTTCTAGCTAAGGAATCCGCGGAAGAGTTGCGGCGTTATCGGGATGAATTTCCAGAAAATTTTCCCCATAGACTATAATGGTAACAATCATCAAATGTGGATATTTCAAAACAGTTTGTTTCATGGTCATAAATACAAATGATGATATACCCTACCCCCCACACAGACACAGGTACACCCACCTACTGACCTACCTTTCCATTCCCGTGGAAGCCATAGGGTAACTAAAGTCAAAAAACTAATTTAGATTTATCCTAAATAAAAGATAGTTTCATGGTTGTAAACACAAAAAAGACATACCCCCTCAACAAGACCCAGATACACACACCTACTAATCTACTTGTCCATTGCTGTGGCATCCATACTTAAAGGGTAACTAAAGTAAAAAAAACTAATTTTGATATATCCTCAATAAAAGATCGTTTTATGGTTGGAAACACAAAAAGACATATCCCTTCAACAAGACCCAGGTACACATACCTACTGATCTACTTATCCATTACTATGGCAGCCATACATAAAGGGTAACTAAAGTCAAAAAAACGAATTTTGATCAATAATCAAAAGTTTGTTTTTTTAACTTCCAATCTGATCCAGGTACACACACCTACTGACCCACCCTTCCATTTCCATGGCTGTAAAGTTGTGACATCTCTGATGTGAAGGTAAGGCTGGTGATATCCGGAGAGTTGCCTGCTTCCCCTCTTCCTTTAGCCACAAAATCCGTGATTGTGATGTCTGTGCGCACACAACGTGGTGTCATGCGTGTGACGTCATTGCGTTGCATCTGCTGTGATGTCACGTGTGCGCATGGACATCACAATCATGGATTTTGCGGCTAAAGGAAGAGGGTAAGCAAGCAACTCTCAGAGATAAGGAGCTCACCAGCCTTACCTTCACATCCAAGGTTAAGCAACTTACCTCTGACTAAGTACTCTATGAGCATGCAATAAAAGTCAATAGCAAAAAGTGGTTTTAACCACTGTAGATACCCTTTAATGTGAAAGCTTTCCTCCCTAAAACACCCATGCATTGCAAGATACTATTACAGTTGCATTTATGTAAATACTGCCCAGGCCCCATTATTCACCGCACAGAGTATTTTCTATACAGATGTCTCCACCCCAATATGGAAGCCCCCATTATGAATTTGAAAGCTGCTGTTAAGCTGGTTGCACACATTAAGTATAAAGGGATGATTCTTATCCACCGGAAACGCCCCTTTATCGTTAAAGTGTGTACCGTGGAAAAAGTCATCATTTTGGGCTAGGCCACTCTAGCACGTTTTTCGCGTGTTTGCGTTCACAATTTACACTTAAACCGAAGTCGCGGGGTTAAAGCAGGGTTTCTCAAAGGTTGTGCCAAGGCACACTTGTGTGACTTCAAAGAGCCAAAGGTGTGTCTTTGAACTCTGAACTGGTTGTGGAAATAGTTTCACGAGTATACGGTAACTTGCATTTTTGTTGTATCACTAAAAAATATATATTATGATATATATATTATTATATATAATTTCAACACAACGTCAATGTAGAGTAACTTTACACTACACTGATTTGAATACAAATCACTGTTCAGTGCATAAAATATGCGTAATTATAATGTTAATTCCAACATTAAGAACATTGGTGTGCCTCGAGAAAAAATTGCATTGCCAAGTGTGCCACGGTCTGAAAAATTTTTTTATTTGAGAATAACGCGGTTTACAATTATTTAATAGATTCTTTGTCCATTATGAATGTGTTTTTGATAGCCAACAGACTTAAGTTTTTAGATATATTTGCATGTCAACAACCTTATGCCTACATCCAAATTTGCCTTCTCCTTAAAAGCCAGCAAGTTTGTTTGAAAAAGTCTAGTAATTATTATTATTGTGGATTTATATAGCACCACCATCTTCCGTGGTGCTTTACAGTTGTATTAATATACATAAGGAAAACATACATGTTACATACAAGGGTACTGCAAGAAATACAAAGTTCAAGTAATTTAAGTGCATAATCCTGAATATAGTCCTGTTACAAACTTTCCAATGTCTTTCTCACCACTGATGTTAGGTGTGTAATTACCATACTATAAATGGGCACTGTTTTTAAATATTAGAATAACTTTTTTTTTTTTTTTTTTTTTTGGAAACCAGGGGCACTTCTCCTTCTTGGAACCCTTTCTAACAATTTTAAGGTGGTCATTCAAGCAACAATCCTAATTGTACATTATCAGGATATTTCGATATCGTACGATTTTCCTTGCCATTCCGACAAACGTTTGAATCACCCACAAATACCGTGATTGTACAGTCAGGATTGTTGCATGTATGGCCACCTTTAGTCTCATTATTAAATGGCCCAGCATTCTCTGCTCATCTTTTTTCTTATAATAAACCTAAGCATATTCTTGATATTAGTCTTACCGACCTGCAGTGATTCACTTTTTTTGATCCTACCTGCAGCCACACCCCTCTACCCATAACTTACCTAATGTCTGCTAGTAAATTGGCCACCTTACAAACACCCAGCCCAATTCCATTTTTTTGCCTTCTCATTTAACTTGAACTCTATCCGTTTCATGTACTGTTTAAAATATCTGTAAAGAAGGGGGATATCGGATGCTTTTTAAAAACCTGATGTGCTTCAAAGATGGGAACCAAAAAGGAGGAAGAGATTAAAAATCTACCCCAGACATGTGTCTAATGGGAAATCTATCCCTGTCTTTATCATTTGGCTAAAATAATAATAAAAATGTCTTCCTAATTTCTTTTCAAGATTCCACCCATAATGCTTCTTTTAAATTCAGCTTCAAATCTTGTTTAACATAAATATATAACCTTTTCAGGCTCTCCATTCTTGGTAAACAAGTAATATAACCTTCAGAATTCTCTGCCAATTACATATTTCAAGCGACTAACTACATAAAAGAGACACTGAACTACCAGGTTTTTTAAAGCCAATATAAACCCTAAAACCAATTTATTTGTGTGTCTTGTTTTACATGGTCTTTTGTGGCAGGTGATTACACAATTTCTGTAGTTATCACAGAAATTTGGGCAGCAGAGCAGCATGGGAAGAAGAATTGGAGCAAAATACTTTACACACAACCTGACTGGCCTGTGTACACTGGTTTTATTCTGCTTGAATATAAATGCTGTAATGTGTAGCACACAAAATTTTAAATTGTTTCCTCACAGATGATGCATATCACAGTCCATATAAAATTGGTAAAATTTTGCAGATTCCATTGGAAGCTGCCACAGGATTGCCCGCAATTTATTTTTGTCTGCTGCACGTGGATGGTTTATATCATTGGCTCTGATTGGATTAGCCTTTTTTCTGTACTGTATGTACCCAGTTTTAGCTTAATATTTGTTTTGTTTTATTTGGTATTGGTTTATCTACCACCAAAGTTCGCACAATTCTTACAATTAGTCTTGGTAAACTATACTATACTATACTATTTTGAGGCTTGTTTTTTATTAAGCTAGCGTATATACTCGTGTATGAGGACTAGGCCACACTGCTGTGATTTCTCTGCGTTTGCATTTGCATTTTTCAAATCATTGAAATCGCGGCAACGCACCAAATACACGTGTTTTCAGGTGCGATTCGCTTGCGATTTGCGTTCCGCATTTTAAATCGCAATCACATGCATTTTCCAATACTTGATGAAAAAAACACATGCGCAAACGCAACAAAATCGCACATGAAATCACATTCGATTCCGTGTGCGATTGCGTTTGCATTGCAGTGTGGCCGTGCCCTAAACCAAGGTTTTCAGGCTTCCTCGGTTTATACTCGGGTCAATCTCTTACCTTTCGGTAATCTGGTGGCTGCTCACTCCGCTTCCTCTGTTCTGCAGGCAGTTGTCACTATGGTATCTATTGTTAAAAAGATTGCCTTCTAATTCTGTATTGTTCTGAGTCTCTAGTTGCTCTTTAAATGGACAGCAGAATTCCAATACAGTAGTCCCATACAGTAATAGCCATACTGGATTTGGCTATTACTGTATGGGAATTCTGCTGTCCATTCAAAGGGCAACTAAAGACTCAGAATAATACAGAATCAGAAGGCAGTAGTTGCCATATTTTCTATCCTCAGTTTATCCTTGAGTCAATCACTTTTACTCCTTTTTCAGGTAAAAATATGTACCCCATTTTATACTTGGGTCGGTTTATACTCGAGTATGTACGGTATGTTATATTTGTGAGTATGGTAACTCATTGCCTTAATTGTTTCTGCTTATTCTTTCCCCTCTTAATGGGAGAACATCAAAAATGCATTCCCAGTATAAGGAGTTAGTACTTTGTTGTCTCCTCCCCCCCCAACCAACCAACCATCTGTAACCCATTTTTACCTTTTTGAGGTTTTGCTCTGGATATCCTGGCTCCTCCCTTGTTACCATGATGCTATTTATTCTTTATCCCTTTTTCATGTATAATTCAATCACACACTGTATCTTTAAGCAGCTGCAGAGGTTGTTCCATTAAAGTGTGTTTTGAATGAGAGCAAGAAGGAGAACGAGCATGTGTGGGTGGCTGTGTACGCGACTATTGGCAGAACTCTCAGTGTGACAGCGGATGGGAACAGCTGGGCTCTGCCCTGTTTTAGAGCAGCTTGTCAGAGCAATTATCTTGGCAAAGGAAAGGCAACGAGCGGTTCTAGCTTTCCATTCACAGACAGAGCAAAACAACGAAGAAAAGAAAGACTTTCCAGGTTGCTGGAAAATAAAAATTGACAAAATGAAATAATAAAAAGACATCTGCAGTGTTTGGTGAAATCAGCCTGCTCCTGCATTTCACAATGATAATCTCTTTCATAACCTGCAATAGCTGATTTTCTTCAGACTCTTTCCTCTAGCTCCCACCCAACGGTGAGTAACTGATTAGAATGCAATGGATGTCAGGCTATTCTTTCACTTTAGCCTTCTCATTCATAAAGTCTGTAAGCAGAGGGTTGGCTTAAAATGAATATAGGCCTTGGAGCTACTGATAATGAAAATGTTTAAGTTCTCGAGTTGGCCCTAATAATATATTTACTATTTGCTAATTTACCGCTGTTTAGGAAAGTGTTTGGGTTTCCATTGTTTATCCTTTATTGTGCAGTTTGTTCTTTCATTTTTCTAAGCTTTTACTGTTTTTCTTGAAATTCTATGAATAATACAGTGGCCTGATATTAATATTTTCGCACAAGCACATTCAGACACATGTGCACACACATATGTACCTTTGTGATTGCAAAGAGTGGCAAAATAAATAATTACTGATATGTGCTGATTAACAAAAAAAAATGGATTTTACGTATGTTGCCTATTCTGCTCATTCAATAATTTGACTATGTCATTGATGTGCCTGTGTCACACAGGGGATTCCCTTGGATACAAATATACAGACTGCTACCAAATTCCAATGAACTAGCCTATCCCTAACTCACATCTTATATTTAAATTCACCTAAGTGGGTCACGGAATTTAAAGTAAAGAGTATACTAATGGAACAGCTAGACTCTATTCACCTGTATTGTGCATGAACTATTGCTCCTGTAATGCTTATGTAATTATTGTCTCAGTTTTTTTTTAAATTTCTTCAATGTAATGATTTGCAGTTTGCTTAAAATTTAAATAAGTACACTAGATTATGGATACGGTGAAATGCATTGGGTGCTCTGCATGGTGAGGAAAGTAATCCTTTTGTAGACATACATTTTTATGTTGTAAGAAATGTAACATAATTCGTTGGTTGGGTACGGATTTTTATTTTTTCTATTTATTACAACGTTGAGGGTGCTTTTAAAATGATTACAATTTTCAGTATGCCAGTTTCACATCAATAAAGCTTAAAGATGTTGTCAATGCAAAATAAAATCCAGATTCAACTGTGTATTGTGTAAGATAATACACTGTCTTATCTTAAAAAGTATCTACATAATGCCCCACTAAGCAGTTCCTTCTCCAGTTACTAAGGTTTCTTGTTGTCCTCTGACTGAAGTTGTTTCTAGTTTGATTTCTTCTGTACTGCTGTTCTGCCAGAGGTGAGTATATTATTATGTTTTAGGTTCTTACCCTGGGCATAATATTAATATAGGCAGATAGGAGCAGTTCAACCCTTTACTTTCCTTTTAACATCATTTAAAAAAAATATATTTACAGTAATAGAATTAAAGCTATGTTCACATGCTAGATTAGAGGCAGAATTGATTGTTGGACAGATTATTAGATGATTATTGGACAAATTAGCTAACCGTTTATCACTAGAACAGGCTACTTGTATTCACTGAGAGAAGCCTGTTATGTTCTTTAGAAAGGGAAGGAGGAGCGTTCATGAGATGTGTTTTCCTGTACACACGTAAGATTACTGTCAGCCTGTAACAGCTGATGAATGGCTGACTAGTCGTCGGGTCTTCCTTGTGTGGTGGTTGGCATTATTATTATTATTCATTGCAGGGTGGATCACAAATTATTTAGACGGAAGCCGCTACACACATAAGATTGTCAGCCAAAGTAGTCCATAGTTGTATTGTATATTATGTATGTAAGAAACCTCATTTATTAAGTGGTACTATTCACAATATGACATCTGAAGCCACCATACACATATAATGTGTGTACAAGGCTTAATAGGCAATTGCACCATTATATCTCACATATTACTCAGGACCCAAACTATGGGGTCCTCGCCCCTGGTTCTTAACGTGATTGAAGAAAACAAGTTATAAAGTCCAGCCAGAGCTGGCTTCACAATGCCAACTTTACAAGGCTTGATATGCTGAATAAGGTAAGCCCTAGAGGTGAAGACTTAGTTTTACTGGGTGAGGATGTTAATAAACTGGAAGAAAGTTTAGCTGAGGTCAAAAGAAACGGTAAAACAAACTAATAGAGTCCTTGTTAACCAAAACAATTCCAATTGCCATGTTTGCTGTTATGATCAATTTATATGCAGAGTGAAGAAGATTTTTGCTATATCAGTACACAGTGGTCAGCCTGTGTAGGATTTTGCTTCCTGAACATATGATTGCTCTTAGGTACAATAATAAATTAACAAGTTGCACACTGACTGCCTCCCTCGCCCCTCTGTTTTTGCTTATGACACAAAATCTTGTGCTGTAATTCGTGACTAGCTTCTGTTTTATTATTTATTAGCCCCCCAAAATTACTATTTAAACCAAGAACCTTTATTATTTTATCCCCCCAGAAACCCTTCTTATTGCAGATATATTTTTGGAAGACCATTGACGTTATTGCATGTTCTATGATTTCTGCAAACACTAGATCCAAAACAATTTTACCTTACCCTGCATAATGTGGAGATCTTCTGATAGTACATTTATATCTTTCTATTTTATTTGTTTTGCTTAATCATTACTTTACAGTTCAGTGTGTTTTCTAATGGTGTGTCCTGGAATGTACCAGTACTTAAAATCCCTTACCACACATTTTGATTTTTTTTTGCAGCAAAAATTTCCTTACCATAAAATCTCCAATGATTTTACGCAATAGTAATACCTCTGCATGCATTGAAGGGAAATCAGAAGGGGGGGGGGCAACATTATTAGAGTACTTTGTAAGGCAATAAATGTTTAAAGGAATAGTTCTCTCAAAGTGAACTATTCCTTTAATATATTGATTGAAGCCCGGGAGGTTACGGAGCTATGCCTTACCTCCCAATCTTCAATCAATATTGCAGGGTCCGGGAATGAAGATACCAGAGACCTTACCTTTTACACAGTCCACCGCAGCCCAGCTGGAATTTCCGACCACTTCACTCTTCTGTACAGCTAAAGCGCGCATGCGTAATGCGCACTATAGCTGTACAGGAGAATGAAGCGGTCGGAGATTCCAGCTGGGCTGCGGTGGATCGCGTAAAAAGGTCTTTGGTATCTTCCTTCCCGGACCCTGCAATATTGATTGAAGATAGGGAGGTAAGGCATAGCTCCTTAACCTCCCGGGCTTCAATCAATATATTAAAGGAACAGTTCACTTTGAGAGTGAACTATTCCTTTAATTCCTGTCATTCATAAAAGCTGCACTTGGAGAATAGTAAAGAAATAGTTCAAGGTGCTGATTAGTTACAGCAAGCCTGGACAAATCTCACCTTAAAATGCTAGATTGGCTCCTAACGGCACAAAAATAATTTGATTACTCAAATTTTATGAGGGTGGGGGGGTTGGTGGTGTACCTTCTCTCTTCAGTAATGTAGTTGTATGCTACTCCATTTTAGAAATATATAGCACACAATAAGTATCTTTCTATTATCTGTCAGTGGATCAGTTCCTTTTTGTGATTGTTATGGGTTACAATAAGTATCACAAGCAAAGCTGGCATTATACTGTTAAAGCTGATTCAACGTTTGTTCTGACGAGCGTTAAATCGTCTTTAACATCTTCCTGCTCAGCAGTTCTTACCTACCATGTGACGGTTACACTTCACAATCGATGTTACAGGTGTAACGTTGGTCGTAAAGAAGAATGAGAAATATGATTCAAGGACCGTAATAGGTAAGATAATGTATGGGCACCTTTAAAGGGGGAAATGGCAGCGCAGCGTAAAATACAAAGTGTTAATTTTTAATACGTGGCAAACGTTTATTTTTTATTTTTTGGGCTGGACAACCATGTGAATGGTAACATTTATCTGCTTGGTTATCTAATTTACTACATATATTATTGTCCCAAGGAGTTTGTCATTGCTGTTAGTCTATTCCAGGGTCTCTCAAAGGGTGTGCCAGGGCACACTGGTGTAACTTCAAAGAGCAAGAGGTGTGCCTCAGAATTTTGGCAGTGGAGAATTTTTTTACCAGCACAACTTTCATTTGCTATTTTGTAAATAAAACCTATATTATGATAAAATTTCAACACAGACAATGTAGTGTAACATTACACTACATTAATTTGAATGCAATATACGTCAAGTGCATTAACTATGAATAATTTCAACTTCAAATCCAATATTAAGAGAATTAAAACAGGTGTGCCTCGAGAAATATTTGCATTGCCAAATGCGCCACGTTCTGACAAAGTTTGAGAACTACTGGTCTATTTGCATAACAGAAAATACATTGATTGAGTACATAAAATGCATTAACTACAAGGATATGCAACTGAGTAAAGATAAGCTGTTATTGCTACTTGTTTTCTTCTGGTACATATCTACGTCATCAAATCTATCTTAAATCCCATTTCAGGAATTTGAGTTTGATTTATTGCTGATGCTGAATAAAACTGTCCCTGATTTCTATTTTTTTGATTTCCTTTGTCAAATGTCAGCTGGTTTGTGATAAATGATTTGTTAAATGTATTTTTCTTGTCTCTTATACTTGGTAGAAACTTGTTTGCTCGTTGTTTTGTGTTGGCTGAAAGTTATAATATATATATTATATATAATAATATAAAGCTACTGTGTTGCTTGGATACATGCTAAAACAGGTCAAAACGTGGGTTATTGATATTCAATTATATACGGGTCTGGTTGGTGTTTAAAAACCAACCCACTGTCAAAAGTTTCTGTGTTTGCATTTTTTTTGTAGAAGGTAAGCCATGTCTGTCTGTTCTGTGTGCTTTCTTTTATATAAATATTTTCATGCTGTACAAAAGGGGGTTTACATTTTCCATACAGGGAAAAGAGGTGGACAAATTAATCCTGTGTGTCATGGAATCTGTTTTTGTGCCAAATAAATTATAAAACAAGGAAATATAAAGAAATGTGCTGATGCCTCGAATTCTCATAAATTACTGCAAGGTGGTGAGAATGCCTGCTCTTTCCATTCTCCTCCTCCATCTGAAAAAGCTACACAGCATCAGCCCTGATACATCTACGTCAGCTGGGATTTCCGTCTTTGTGACGCATGCTGGCAGCATAAAGAAAAAGCTAGAGGGGGGGGGGAGAAAGAGAGCATGGTTACCCATGGTTAGAAGGGATGCTCCGAAATTGTGTGGAGCAATGATCCCAGTAATAACCTTGAGAGGCTTAAGAAACATCCCAGTACAAGCATGCATCTTGACATGATAGCATTCAAGCACAACAATTTCCATGCAGCAATTCAGGGAACCCCTGTGGAGGATTTCCCTGTGCCTTGGTTACCAAGCGACCGGTTAATGACGTCAATAGCAGTTCCCATGCTCAAGGACAATTGTATTAACCCATGAGCTGCCAAGATGTCTGCAATGCAGTTATCTGTGCCTCTTTTAGATGTTAATTTAAATCAGTGGGGGAGGTAGAAAAAGTAGAAGTAAATCAGAGCTATATTTAGTACTGATTGATTTCTGCTGTTCTCAAAATGGGAAGAGTTTCTGCGGTTGCTGTGCATGATAGAAGATGGTAGTATATGCTTTATCTTGTGTTACATGTAGAACATTTTGAGAAGGTGATTTGCTATTTTATTTTTCTTAAAGTCCAGTTAGACCAAATATATCCAATTGCATATCTTGTCATAATGATGATGTTCAATTTAATAATAAGCCTCAAGAAATGAGGAGCAATATACTTATTTAAATTTACATTAGTGTTAGTTTGGTTAATGCATTTTGTGGTGTTAGAACATCTTAGTGTTAAAAAAGAATGTCCTTGAATTGCCTTAACTGTACTCACTTTACACACAGTACAAACTATTGGGTAGGGCTTTTTAAGTGATAAAATTGCATACATTTATTGTGCCTGCTTTAGAAGAGGATACGTGTGCCTCTGATGTCATTTTGTTGAGCTTGGTTAAGGATTGGGATATAATATAGGGTTAATTTGTCCTTGCTCTTAGTACCTAAGTATGTTCATAAAGCCAGAATAAAACCTATGGTTAAACAAGTGGAAGTGTGGCCATCTAATGCAGATGAACATCTAAAGGGAATGTTCCGTTCTACGGATAATTCTCTATTGGGGTTCAAGGGACAAGTGAGGAGTATATAAACCATTTGACTATTTATATTGTTTATATAGTAGTCATTCCCGACTACGGTCGTTTGTCGGCACTTCGATCGGTTGGGAACAGCCCCTACACATCCCTGCCGGGATTTACCCATTTTCATTCATGTGTGTGGCCACCGTTAGGCATTGACAAAACTTTGTGAAATCGGATTTTGCACTTCTTCAGCAGTAAACCCCAATTTGTGAAATTTAATAAAATCAAATCCTTCACTAGGTTTTGAATGTGGGAGTACCACAAGGGTGTGTCTTAAAACACTATTATATGCACTTTTGATTTTGTATGGCATTATTAAATATGCTGATGATACTACGTTGGTGGGTTTGATATCTGATAATGATGAAAGCGATTATCGCAAGAACAACGCTAGCGGAGTGGTGTAGTAAACAATGTTGCATGGTTGGAGAGTTTTAAATGGCATGTCCACCCCAAAATCAATGTAGCTCCCCCCTGCCCAGGGTGTATCATTTCCTTAAAAATCAGATCTGAATCTTACTTAAGCTGAGTACACACAATGAGATATTTCGGTCCGATCGACCGATAGTTCAGTGTATCGGTCGATTGGACCAATTATCGCATGCGAATGCAGCCATGTTCGACAGATCGTTCGTCCGAATCGGACGAAAGGACGATCGGACATGGTGGAAAACCTTGTCCGATCGTGCGGTCCATAGAGGTCGCGGTAACGGTCGGATGCGGCTGCTTTTGCCGCGACCGACAGTCCTTCCTCCTGGCCGACCGGTCAAAAGTATCGAACGGACGGTCAGGAGGAAGAATCGCTAGGTATGTACCTAGCTTTACATGCTTTTGCTCCTGCGGTACATTCCTCGCTGCTCCGTTTGCAGGAAGTTGTAAATGAGCCAGATCAGCAGCCACGTCTGTGATTGGCTGCCAGGCAGCTGATCGCAGACGTGGCTGCCGGCAGTGGAGACGTTGCAGGAACAAAGGCAAGTAAGTATGATTCAGGTTGATTTTTTAAAAAAGAAATAATGCAGTGTTTGGGTCTGGGCAGGGGGTAGCTACCGTATATACTCGAGTATAAACCGAGGTTTTCAGGCTTTAAAAAAAGCCTGAAAATCTTACCTCAGTTTATACTCGAGTCAGCCTATCTCCTACCTTGTCCGCCGGCCGCGCGATCCGCATCCTCGCTCCACAGCCTCTCGCATCCGGATGATGTCACTTTGCGGCGCCGGGTAGTGACATCATCCGGGTGCGCAGAGGCTGGGGATCGAGGATGCGGATCGCGCGGCCGGCGGACAAGGTAGGAGAAACTTTTTTTACACAGGGACACAAGTGGCAAATACTTGCACAAATAAAGGAGGATTTACCCCTATTTGCAAGTATTTGCCACTTAAGATGTTTGAAAACTACAACTCCCACCATGCTTTATTGCTGGGAGTTGTAGTTTTCAAACATCTTTAGTGGCAAATACTACCCCCTCAGTTTATACTCGAGTCAATGTGGTTTTCCTTCTTTTTTACCTAAAACTAGGTACCTCGGTTTATATTCGGGACGGTTTATACTCGAGTATATACGGTACATCATACTAAAAGGATTTGACAATAGAACTATCCATCGCAAAGGATGGATCCAGATGAGAGGAGGGAGGGGGGACAAAGGGTTCCCCTGTGCATGCCTGAAACAACTGAGGAGGCATCAGAGGCAGAAACCTTTCCTCCAGAAAGACAGCTACTACTACTCAGTTTCCTGGACATTAGGCTGGGTACACACCAGCCGATATTTTCGGCCGACTGACCGATTCACAGCACTTTCTGTTGGTCAGCCAAAAATATTGGCTGGTGTTGGGTGGCCGGGCGTGACCGACATCGCTCGTTTGTTTGGATTGGACGAACGAGCGATTGGACACGTTGGAAAATTCTGATCGGCCGTGCGTTCCCTATGGTACCGCACAAACGATCGTTCGCAAATTCGGTTGCGCCCGAATTTGCCGCGGCCGACGGACAATAGTCCTGGCCGAGCGCTCGCTCGGGACTAATAGTCCGGACGTGTGTACCCAGCCTTAGAAAGACACTGAAGAAGATAAGGAGCTGGGATGTAAGGTAAGTTTTAAACTACACAATGTGGGCCATTAGGAGGTTTAAATTATAGTTTTAGTGGTGGACATGCCCTTTACATTTCTGGGAATCAATTTATGTTCCGACTTAGCATGGAATCTAGCATGGAATCTGCAGAGTAAGGCCCCACTGTATTGAGCCATGCATTTACCATGCATGGCAGCAGCAGAGATGCATTTTGCTTTCATTAAATCAAGTTTCTGTATATGTGGATATGGTTCTCTTAAGATTTCCAACAACCAGTGCTTTTTTTCCTCAACATTATATTAATAGTGTAATGGATGAAATGAAAGTGACACAGCAGATATTTTTTGTATTTGTGTAATCTTTTGAAAAGAAATTACCAACAAGTCTGATCATTGTTTTGTTACCTAAAATTTTATCGAAAACTATTGGACACGTAATTATTTTGTCACATATTTCTGCCCAAAATATTATGCAAAATGATTATTCAAACTCAAATATAATCCTATGTATTTACTTACCTTGATGTCTCCCCACATTGGTTACTTTTGTACTGTTCTTTGTAGCCTGTTGAAGTGGTGATATTTTTAGCTCTTTTAAGGGCTAGGCCACACTGCTGCGCTTTTTTTGCATTTGCGCTTGCGTTTTTTTCATATCATTGAAAACACGGCAATGCACAGAAAACACGCGTTTTAGGGTGCATTGCGATTTGCGTTCCTCATTTTAAATTGCAATTGCATGCGTTTTTCAATAGTTAACGAAAAAACCGCAAACGCAACGAAATCGCATGCATTTGCGTTGCAGTGTGGCCGTGCCCTAAAGTAGTTATTCGATCATGTCCGATTTTCTAGATTTTATTTTATTATCTAAAATTATGTAATGTGTATTCACTTTGTATCTTTTAAAAGTAGGCATTACCATTTACTTCTTGCACCTTTAGGTGTGCTGTTAAGATGCTGTCCTTTGTGCACTCGGTGAAATTCCTGTATGTTATACCCATGTCCTCAGAGAGTTGGAGGTGTGTCTCATTTTCCCCTCTGTATACTTTACACTTTTGTTATGTTGTAGTCTTGTAGGGCATGTTCACCACCATCATAAAGCACAAGCATTCCCCTCTAATATAACCTTTCTACTCAGTGCTCCTGAGAGAAGATAAACTACCTTATTCCTTAAAGTCCCTTGCCGCTCTCTCCCAGGTCTGGGTGCCATTAAAGGGGAACTGTGGTCTCCAAACAAGTTGCATTTAAATGAAAGGCCAGTTTCCTACCTTTAAAACGAGCCATCAACCACCTCTCTACGTGCTCCACAGCCCAAGATCTAAAGAAATGACTGACCAGAAAGTTAATGGGTAGGAGGCTGACATGTGACATTCCTGAGGCTTCTCCTGCACAGTGCCGCCGGCGAGCACAGCCTCAGACTCCCTCAGTGTTTGAGGGAGACAGGAAGTCCCTCCTCCTCTCTCCTCTGCTGTGTGAAGTCCTGACAGAGAAGGTAAGGGAATCTACAGTCCTTCTCTTTCACTGTGTGAAAACAGCCTTTTCAGGCAGCGTTCTCACGCTGCCTGAAAAGGCTGATTCCACAGAGTTTTCTGTGGGGGGGAGGTCTGAGTAACCGACGGCACCTGTGAGTGGGCAGGGCTTAGGCACCCATGAGTGGGCGGGACTAAGGACCCCGCGAGTGGGCGGGGCCACATGGTGCTGTAAGATAATTGCCCATGGGGGGGGCTGCAACTGGAGGGACCATGGGGTCCATGAGTGGGAGAGACCAGGGGGGCTGTAAAGGGGAGGAGGAGACACAGAACAGATTGACTGACTGTTTCAGAGTATCAGAATTGTTGCAAAGTTGTTGTTGTTGTTGATATATGGGTATTTGTACATTTAGGTAATCAGTTTATTGATACAAACTACTATTCTTGTATAGTGCCACAAAGGTTGCTTCATGTTTGCCTGGCCTGATCATTTTGCGATCAAATTTTGGTAACCAAACGAGTAAGCCAATACTGCGAAGGTCAAGAGGTAAACTGCCAGTGTTTTTAGACATTAGATTTGATGATCGGAGACAAATCTGTTTAGTATCAAATAGAGCGTATTGCCAGCATTCGATATTATATTGGTTATATATGTATATTGTACGACAACTACAATGTAGATCTTTTTAAAAATAGAGAGTATCTCAGGCAAAGAGGTAGGTATGATTAATTCTTACTCCCAATATTGTATTGCTGACGACCGCCAGCATGTGCAGTTTTCATGTACAGGTTAGACTGATGTTTTTTGTGCTGGCGCACCTGACAGAAACAACCTTGGGAGGTAGGAATTATTAATCCTACCTATCTTCCCTAGGTATCTTTTATTTTACCTGTTTTTTTTATAAACATTTAATGCTCTTTATTTTTCCCTTAATTTTTTGTTATTTTGTCCATGTATGAACAGAAGGTGTGTAGATTTTCCTTTTCATAAGTGCTATATATTATTCTTACTGCTCCTAGTGACAGAAACGGTTGCCACGGAGCTGTAATTCTAATTGGCCATTCCTTTCCACCAATTGAAATAACAATTTTGACAGCATCATCGTTATAACCTTGTGTCGTTTTATTCCTTCACTGCATTTCCTTTGCTCTGTTCACAAATGATTTTAAAGGCAAGTTTTTTTTTTTCTTTAGACATTTTTCTGGTTTCAGGTCACATCTGTTATTGGAGCTTTTATGATGCCTCTACACCAAAATATGCATTAATGGTATTGAACATAACCTGATAGGGTTTCTAGAGTTTCATTTTTGCCATAAATAATGCCATTTTATTTGTCTTGATCATGTTTAGTTTTTAATGTGACTTTTCAAAGCATGTAAGCCCTGAGACTAAGGAGAAATAAATGTGAAATCTGCAGGCTATTAAAGTGGAATAAATAATAAAACATTACAAATGATGTGGCAGAAGTAGAATCTTTATATGATCAATATTAGGATCATAATTACGATCACAAACATGAAACATCAGGGAACGTTGGTAGGTAAAACTGCTGCTCCACTTCACATTACAACCAATTTGACATTCCTCTTGGAACGAATGTCAAATTAGTGTAATGTTGAAGTAGCACATTGCTAGATTTACAGATTCTGTCTGTGATCTGCTTATAGCATATAGGGGGAAGCCCAGCACAAATTCATATGCTTTGAAAAAGCTAAGGGGGCATTTCTTTGTTTTCAAATTACTTACTTCATGAATGCAGGACCCCTAATAGTGATCATTATGGTCTTGCCCTTGGCTTAGGACAGGGCTCCACTAGCCAGAGCACTGAGACACGCATGAATTGTGCATCGCTTCCTTTGATGATACCTATCGTAGAACAAAAATTATCGCATGCACTGCGAAAATAGGGCAAATTGCAGGCACAGTGAGGCATTGCATCATTTGTGTACCCTAGCGCAGCGTTAAATGCACTTAAAAGGCGTAGCCTTTAGTCACTGGATTGATTTCAGTTGCTCAGTAGAGATCTGAGCATATTTGTTCCATCCACAGCCAATCTCTAAACTTCTTTACAGAGTATTCCAAGGATGTGGTGCATCTTGGGAAGAAGGACACAGTACCTGAAATGAAAGCTCAATGCTTAACACAGCAAAGGATATGAAATCACTTGTTTTTCAGAAATAAAGACAATTGTTAAAATACCTAGGTATTTGTAATATAGATACATAATTTAAAGGGTCACTATACTCACTGAAACTATATATATATATATATATATATATATATAATATATATATATATAAATATATATATATATACACATATGTATATCCTGTTTTTAAGAAGAAAATATGTACACACATATGTACCAAGAACAAAACACCTGTGTGGAGGGGCACCTAAAAAAATTTTTCTTCAGGAGTGGCCCAGTAAACATTACAAAAAACGTTAAATTTGAAATAATTTTTTTTTGGACATATCAGAACTTAGATTATATTCACCTTTTTTGTCTTTTTCCTTGGTGCTGTATGTGCCCCACTCCTCCTGATACAACTCCTTGTCCATATCCCTGGCGTGTCCAATGGGCATCCTTATATCTATTATGGTATTTATAGATTAGGGTGCTCCTGAACTTTTGTTTTGAGCCCTTCAGAGCTCAGAGACTTTTGGGTGCTGGCCATATTGTCTGACCCCTCCAAATACACTCCTACAGTCCCACTCCAATCACCCACTTCTTCAGGCCTATACCACTCACCCTCCTTCAGGCCTACTCATCTCACCCCTGCAGTACCCACAAACCCCACCCCCACAACCCCTCTACCACACACCGGATCCTACTCAACCACCCCCAACTCCCAACCACTTGCTCTGCTCCACTCCACGCTTCTTACTGCACCAAAACTTCACCCTCAAAGGAAACGCATCACATCACAGGAAATAATGGTTCTCTGGGAATCCAAGTCTGCAGGTGAAGAAAGTTTTTGTGAATGGGAAGATCCTTAGCTTTATTGGAAGCGTGTTTAAACGGTGTGGTTGTGAGTACTGTGTTATTCCACCTGCCCTGGATATATTGTATCACAGTGTTTTACCACCTATTCCTTTGGATACTTTGTTTTGGAAAAGTAGCAACATATGACTGGTTGCTGGACAATTAGTAACGATTTTCCACACTACAGTGTGAGATGACTTTGATTCATTTACTGCCAGTTTCTCCAGGCATCTCCTTCCAATTGAGGCAGGGGTGGTAGTCAAATATATCATAAGAAGTCCATATGCACACTAATCCCCAGGTGGGTGCAGAAAATCCAATTCCCCTACTTCCAAGGGAACAAGGCAATCAAAAAGATACAGGGTGGGCTGCACTCCAAAATAGAACGTTTTATTTCAAGACAAACATCAAACAACAATACAACGTTTCGAGGGTAACACCCCCTTCATCAGGTAGTAGATGGTAGTCATTTTAGATTCTGCTTATTTTGCATTTACATTTTATATGCTTATATTATATTGCATTATATTGTATAGCACTTTACTTTAGTATTGATATTTATGGTGGCGATATACAGGTTTTGTAGAGGATTATCTTAACAAACTTTGTGCATTTGTGACAGGCTTAAATGTTATGTCATGTTTTTCTATTTTATGGTCGGAGTGCTTGGTTTTGGGTCTTATAGATTCCCTGATATTATATTCAGGGGGTCTGTTTCGTAGTGTTGTAGTCATAATACATAATAGTATAGTATTTGTGGTTAAACAATGACAATGACAATGACTGTATGTCTACCAGTCCAACCTACTCAGCAATCAGGGCCGTCTCGCTAATAAGCCACATTGAGACAAAGTAGCAGAGCGGCACTTTGTCTCTGTGGCTCAAGAGCGGCATTTCAGAGTAAAAAAAAACAACAAAAAATGATCTTACCGGCGCCGGGTGGAGAGGGAGGAAGCGCTGCAGCCTGCATGTATTGTGACTCAGATGCGGGCCGCGGGGGCCTGGGCTTCCTATCAGGACTGCTTAGCTTAGCTCCCACACTGCACTTCCCCGGCACGCTGCTACGGTGCTACCAGCGCTTGCGTGCTGTGGTCACGTGTGTGCGTACGCTCTTCTCTGCCTGAATCCTGTGTCTTGAAGTTGAATTGGAGCACAGCCTGCACAGGAGTAGTAACTATCTGCAGTGTGTGTCTGTCTGACGGCGGCTTACCTTCTTTACCTACCCCAACCCAATCTGCTTGACAGTATGAGTCCTGTCCCAGGTGAGGTAATCTTTTAGTTTTTTAAAATAGTTGTATGGCAAATTGGCAAAGGGGGTGGTATTTTATGCAGTGCATAAACAAAATGTTAATTACAGACAAAATGTCTGTAAGAGGAATGATTTTTGTGTGTGTTGGTAGGGGGGGTGCTAGTGGTGTTAGGGGGTGCTGGTGGTGCCAGGGGGGGTGCTGGTGGTGCCAGGGGTGTGTGCTGGTGGTGCGATGGGGGTGTGCTGGTGGGGCCAGGGGGGGGTGGTGGTGGTAGGGGTATGTGCTTGTGGTGCCAGGAGGTGCTTGTGGTGCCAGGGGGATGTGCTGGTGGTGCCAGTGCGATGTGCAAAATACTTGCATTTACTTTCTTTACAGTACTTTACAGATAACATGATACAATAGAGATATTTGTGTAATAGGACTTTAGAGGGGCCCAAAAATCTGCCTTGGGCCCCATTTGGTCTTAATACTGGCTTGCGTGATCTGCATATGCTTGTATGGGGGCTAGGGAGCATTGCATTCCCATCATATTTTGTGCTGTGTTGGAGCCCTGGGAGTGGGGCTAAGAGACTGCCATCGTTACTGTAAGTAACCCCTCTTGCCTTTGTGTGTTTTGTGACAAACTCTGATAAAGTGTTGGCACATAGACACTGGTAAAATCATTGGCACAAACTGTGCCAATGATTTTACCAGTATCTGTGTGCCAACACTTTATCAGAGTTTGTGCTAATGATTTTATGAGTATCTGTGTGTCAACACTTTATCAGAGTTTGTGCCAATGATTTTACCAGTATCTGTGTGCCAATCGAATTCTCATAAATTACTGCAAGGTGGTGAGAATGCCTGTCTTTCCATTCTCCTCCTCCCATCTGAAAAAGCTACACAGCATCAGCCCTGATACATCTACGTCAGCTGGTTTCCGTCTTTGTGACGCATGCTGGCAGCATAAAGAAAAAGCTAGAGGGGGGGGGGGGAGAAAAAGAGCATGTTTACCCATGGTTAGAAGGGATGCTCCGAATTGTGTGAGCAATGATCCCCAGTAATACTTGAGAGGCTTAAGAAACATCCCAGTACAAGCATGCATCTTGACATGATAGCATTCAAGCACAACAATTTCCATGCAGCAATTCAGGACCCCTGTGGAGGATTTCCTGTGCCTTGGTTACCAAGCGACCGGTTAATGACGTCAATAGCAGTTTCCCATGCTCAAGGACAATTGTATTAACCCTGAGCTGCCAAGATGTCTGCAATGCTTTATCTGTCCTCTTTTAGATTTTAATTTAAATCAGTGGGGGAGGTAGAAAAAGTAAAGTAATCAGAGCTATATTTAGTACTGATTGATTTCTGCTGTTCTCAAAATGGGAAGAGTTTCTGCGGTTGCTGTGCATGATAGAAGATGGTAGTATAGCTTTATCTGTGTTACATGTAGAACATTTTGAAAGTGATTTGCTATTTTATTTTCTTAAGTCCATTTAGACCAAATATATCCAATTGCATATCTTGTCATAATGATGATGTTCAATTTAATAAAAGAGCCTCAGAAATGAGGAGCATATACTTATTTAATTTACATTAGTGTTAGTTTGGTTAATGCATTTTGTGTGTTAGAACATCTTAGTGTTAAAAAGAATGTCCTTGAATTGCCTTAACTGTACTCACTACACACAGTACAAACTATTGGGTAGGGCTTTTTAAGTGATAAAATTGCATACATTTATTGTGCCTGCTTTAGAAGAGGATACGTGTGCCTCTGATGTCATTTTGTTGAGCTTGGTTAAGGATTGGGATATAATAAGGGTTAATTTGTCCTTGCTCTTAGTACCTAAGTATGTTCATAAAGCCAGAATAAAACCTATGGTTAAACATGGAGTGTGGCCATCTATGCAGATGAACATCTAAAGGGAATGTTCCGTTCTACTAGTATTCTCTATTGGGGTTCAAGGGACAAGTGAGGAGTATATAACCCATTTGACTATTTATATTGTTATATAGTAGTCATTCCCGACTACGGTCGTTTGTCGGCACTTCGATCGGTTGGGAACAGCCCCTACACATCCCTGCCGGGATTTACCCATTTTCATTCATGTGTGTGGCCACCGTTAGGCATTGACAAACTTTGTGAAATCGGTTTTGCACTTCTTCAGCAGTAACACCCAATTTGTGAAATTTAATAAAATCAAATCCTTCACTAGGTTTTGAATGTGGGAGTACCACAAGGGTGTGTCTTAAAACACTATTATATGCACTTTTGATTTTGTATGGCATTATTAAATATGCTGATGATACTACGTTGGTGGGTTTGATTTCTAAATGATGAAAGCGATTATCGCAAGAACAACAGCTAGCGGAGTGGTGTAGTAAACAATGTTGCATGGTTGGAGAGTTTTAAATGGCATGTCCACCCCAAAATCAATTTAGCTCCCCCCTGCCCAGGGTGTATCATTTCCTTAAAAATCAGATCTGAATCTTACTTAAGTGAGTACACACAATGAGATATTTCGGTCCGATCGACGATAGTTCAGTGTATCGGTCGATTGGACCAATTTCGCATGCAAATGCAGCCTGTTCGACAGATCGTTCGTCCGAATCGGACGAAAGGACGATCGGACATGGTGGAAAACCTTGTCCGATCGTGCGGTCCTAGAGGTTCGCGGTAACGGTCGGATGCGGCTGCTTTGCCGCGACCGACAGTCCTTCCTCCTGGCCGACCGGTCAAAAGTATCGAACGGACGGTCAGGAGGAAGAATCGCTAGGTATGTACCTAGCTTTACATGCTTTTGCTCTGCGGTACATTCCTCGCTGCTCCGTTTGCAGGAAGTTGTAAATGAAGCAATCAGCAGCCACGTCTGTGATTGGCTGCCAGGCAGCTGATCGCAGACGTGGCTGCCGCAGTGGAGACGTTGCAGGAACAAAGGCAAGTAAGTATGATTCAGTTGATTTTTAAAAGAAATAATGCAGTGTTTGGGTCGGGCAGGGGGTAGCTACCGTATATACTCGAGTATAAACCGAGTTTTTCAGCTTTAAAAAAGCCTGAAAATCTTACCTCAGTTTATACTCGAGTCAGCCTATCTCCTACCCTACCTTGTCCGCGCCGCCGCCGCGCATCCGCATCCTCGCTCCACAGCCTCTGCGCATCCGGATGATGTCACTTTGCGGCGCCGGGTAGTGACATCATCCGGGTGCGCAGAGGCTGGGGATCGAGGATGCGGATCGTGCGGCTGCTGGACAAGGTAGGAGAAACTTTTTTTACACAGGGACACAAGTGGCAAATACTTGCACAAATAAAGGAGGATTTACCCCTATTTGCAAGTATTTGCCACTTAAGATGTTTGAAAACTACAACTCCCACCATGCTTTATTGCTGGGAGTTGTAGTTTTCAAACATCTTTAGTGGCATACTACCCCCTCAGTTTATACTCGAGTCAATGTGGTTTTCCTTCTTTTTTACCTAAACCTAGGTACCCTCGGTTTTATATCGGGACGGTTTTTACTCGAGTATATACGGTAAATCATACAAAGGATTTGACAATAGAACTATCCATCGCAAAGATGGATCCGATGAAGGAGGGAGGGGGACAAAGGGTTCCCCTGTGCATCCTGAAACAACTGAGGAGGCATCAGAGGCAGAAACCTTTCCTCCAGAAAGACAGCTACTACTACTCAGTTTCCTGGACATTAGCTGGGTACACACCACCGTAATTTTCGGCCGACTGACCGATTCACAGCACTTTCTGTTGGTCAGCCAAAAATATTGGCTGGTGTTGGGTGGCCGGGGCGTGACCGACATCGCTCGTTTGTTTGGATTGGACGAACGAGCGATTGGACACGTTGGAAAATTCTGATCGGCCGTGCGTTTCCCTATGTTACCGCACAAACGATCGTTCGCAAATTCGGTTGCGCCCGAATTTGCCGCGGCGAGGACAATAGTCCTGGCCGAGCCTCGCTCGGAACTAATAGTCCGGACTGGTTTACCCAGCCTTAGAAAGACACTGAGAAGATAAGGAGCTGGGATGTAAGGTAAGTTTTAAACTACACAATGTGTGGCCATTGGAGGTTTAAATTATAGTTTTAGTGGTGGACATCCCTTTACATTTCGGGAATCAATTTATGTTCCGACTTAGCATGGAATCTAGCATGGAATCTGCAGAGTAAGGCCCCACTGTATTGAGCCATGCATTTACCATGCATGGCAGCAGCAGAGATGCATTTTGCTTTCATTAAATCAAGTTTCTGTATATGTGAGATGGTTCTCTTAAGATTTCCAACAACCAGTGCTTTTTTCCCTCAACATTATATTAATAGTGTAATGGATGAAATGAAAGTGACACAGCAGATATTTTTTGTATTTGTGTAATCTTTTGAAAAGAAATTACACAAGTCTGATCATTGTTTTGTTACCTAAAATTTTATCGAAAACTATTGGACACGTAATTATTTTGTCACATATTTCTGCCCAAAATATTATGCAAAATGATTATTCAAACTCAAATATAATCCTATGTATTTACTTACCTTGATGTCTCCCCACATTGGTTACTTTTGTACTGTTCTTTGTAGCCTGTTGAAGTGGTGATATTTTTAGCTCTTTTAAGGGCTAGGCCACACTGCTGCGCTTTTTTTTGCATTTGCGCTTGGGTTTTTTTCATATCATTGAAACAACGGCAATGCACAGAAACCACACGCTTTTAGGTGCATTGCGATTTGCGTTTCCTCATTTTAAATTGCAATTGCATGCGTTTTTCAATAGTTAACGAAAAACCGCAAACGCAACGAAATCGCATGCATTTGCGTTGCAGTGTGGCCGTGCCCTAAAGTAGTTATTCGATCATGTCCCGATTTTCTAGATTTTATTTTATTATCTAAAATTATGTAATGTGTATTCACTTTGTATCTTTAAAAGTAGGCATTACCATTTACTTCTTGCACCTTTAGGTGTGCTGTTAAGATGCTGTCCTTTGTGCACTCGGTGAAATTCCTGTATGTTTATACCCATGTCCTCAGAGAGTTGGAGGTGTGTCTCATTCCCCTCTGTATACTTTACACTTTTGTTATGTTGTAGTCTTGTAGGGCATGTTCACCACCATCATAAAGCACAAGCATTCCCCTCTAATATAACCTTTCTACTCAGTGCTCCTGAGAGAAGATAAACTACCTTATTCCTTAAAGTCCCTTGCCGCTCTCTCCCAGGCTGGGTGCCATTAAAGGGGAACTGTGGTCTCCAAACAAGTTGCATTTAAATGAAGGCCAGTTTCCTACCTTTAAAACGAGCCATCACCCACCTCTCTACGTGCTCCACAGCCCAAGATCTAAAGAAATGACTGACCAAAAGTTATGGTAGGAGGCTGACATGTGACATTCCTGAGGCTTCTCCTGCACAGTGCCGCCGGCGAGCACAGCCTCAGACTCCCTCAGTTTTTGAGGGAGACAGGAAGTCCCTCTCCCTCCTCCTCTGCTGTGTGAAGTCCTGACAGAGAAGGTAAGGGAATCTACAGTCCTTCTCTTTCACTGTGTGAAACAGCCTTTCAGGCAGCGTTCTCACGCTGCCTGAAAAGGCTGATTCCACAGAGTTTTCTGTGGGGGGGAGGTCTGAGTAACCGACGGCACCTGTGAGTGGGCAGGGCTTAGGCACCCATGAGTGGGCGGGACTAAGGACCCCCGCGAGTGGGCGGGCCACATGGTGCTGTAAGATAATTGCCATGGGGGGGCTGCAACTGGAGGGACCATGGGGTCCATGAGTGGAGAGAGACCAGGGGGGCTGTAAAGGGGAGGAGGAGACACAGGACAGATTACTGACTGTTTCAGAGTATCAGAATTGTTGCAAATGTTGTTGTTGTTGATATGGGTATTTGTACATTTAGGTAATCAGTTTATTGATACAAACTACTATTCTTGTATAGTGCCACAAGGTTGCTTCATGTTTGCCTGGCCTGATCATTTTGCGATCAATTTTGGTAACAAAACGAGTAAGCCAATACTGCGAGGTCAAGAGGTAAACTGCCAGTGTTTTTAGACATTAGATTTGATGATCGGAGACAAATCTGTTTAGTATCAAATAGAGCGTATTGCCAGCATTCGATATTATATTGGTTATATATGTATATTGTACGACAACTACAATGTATCTTTTTAAATAGAGAGTATCTCAGGCAAGAGGTAGGTATGATTAATTCTTACTCCCAATATTGTATTGTGACGACCGCCAGCATGTGCAGTTTTCATTACAGTAGACTGATGTTTTTTGTGCTGGCGCACCTGACAGAAACAACCTTGGGAGGTAGGAATTATTAATCCTACCTATCTTCCCTAGTATCTTTTATTTTACCTGTTTTTTTTATAAACATTTAATGCTCTTATTTTTCCCTTAATTTTTTGTTATTTTGTCCATGTATGAACAGAAGTGTGTGAATTTTCCTTTTCATAAGTGCTATATATTATTCTTACTGCTCCTAGTGACAGAAACGGTTGCCACGGAGCTGTAATTCTATTGGCCATTCCTTTCCCCACCATTGAAATAACAATTTTGACAGCATCATCGTTAAAACCTTGTGTCGTTTTATTCCTTCACTGCATTCCTTTGCTCTGTTCACAAATGATTTTAAGGCAAGTTTTTTTTTTTCTTTAGACATTTTTCTGGTTTCAGGTCACATCTGTTATTGGAGCTTTTATGATGCCTCTACACACACAAAATATGCATTAATGGTATTGAACATAACCTGATAGGGTTTCTAGAGTTTCATTTTGCCTAAATAATGCATTTTATTTGTCTTGATCATGTTTATTTTTTAATGACTTTTCAAAGCATGTAAGCCCTGAGACTAAGGAGAAATAAATGTGAAATCTGCAGGCTATTAAATGGAATAAATAATAAAACATTACAAATGATGTGGCAGAAGTAGAATCTTTATATGATCAATATTAGTTCATAATTACGATCACAACATGAAACATCAGGGAACTTTGGTAGGTAAACTGCTGCTCCCACTTCACATTACAACCAATTTGACATTCCTCTTGGAACGAATGTCAATTAGTGTAATGTTGAAGTAGCACATTGCTAGATTTACAGTTCTGTCTGTGATCTGCTTATAGCATATAGGGGAAGCCCGCCACAATTCATATCTTTGAAAAAGCTAAGGGGGCATTTTCTTGTTTTCAAATTACTTACTTCATGAATGCAGGACCCCTAATATTGATCATTATGGTCTTGCCCTTGGCTTAGGACGGGCTCCCTAGCCAGAGCACTGAGACACGCATGAATTGTGCATCGCTTCCTTTGATGATACCTATCGTAGAACAAAAATTTCGCATGCACTGCGAAAATAGGGCAAATTGGCGCACAGTGAGGCATTGCATCATTTGTGTACCCTAGCGCAGCGTTAAATGCACTTAAAAGGCGTACCTTTAGTCACTGGATTGATTTCATTTGCTCAGTAGAGATCTGAGCTATTTGTTCCATCCACAGCCAATCTCTAAACTTCTTTACAGAGTATTCCAGGATGTGGTGCATCTTGGGAAGAAGGACACAGTACCTGAAATGAAAGCTCAAGGCTTAACACAGCAAAGGATTGAAATCACTTGTTTTTCAGAATAAGACAATTGTTAAAATACCTAGGTATTTGTAATATAGATACATAATTTAAAGGTCGCTATACTCCACTGAACAACTTTACATTTTCTGAAACTACAATTTGAGAGAAGTAAAATGGTGGTACTCTCACATATTTATCTGTGCTTGCTTTGTCATTAAATTATTAATGTTTAGTGAGTACTCCTAATTCCCCCCCCCCTCCCTTACTCACTGCCTACTTTTAGTGTCTGCGATACTTGTGTTCTGCACAGCCTCACGCAGGGCCGTCTCGCTAATGAGCCACATTGAGACAAGTAGCAGAGCGGCACTTTGTCTCTGTGGCTCAAGAGCGGCATTTCAGACTAAAAAAAAACAACAAAAACGATCTTACCGGCGCCGGGTGGAGAGGGAGAAGTGCTGCAGCCTGCATGTATTGTGACTCAGAGGCGGGCCGCGGGGGCCTGGCTTCCTATCAGGACTGCTTAGCTTAGCTCCCACACTGCACTTCCCCGCACGCTGCTACGGTGCTACCAGCGCTTGCGTGCTGTGGTCACTGTGTGCGTACGCTCTTCTCTGCCTGAATCCTTGTCTTGAAGTTGAATTGGAGCGCAGCCTGCACGAGTAGTAACTGTCTGCAGTGTGTGTCTGTCTGACGACGGCTTACCTTCTTTACCCACCCCCAACCCAATCTGCTTGACAGTATGAGTCCTGTCCCAGGTGAGGTAATCTTTTAGTTTTTTAAAATAGTTGTATGGCAAATTGGCAAGGGGGGGGTATTTTATGCAGTGCATAAACAAAATGTTAATTACAGACAAAATGTCTGTAAGAGGAATGATTTTTGTGTGTGTTGGTAGGGGGAATCATGTGCTAGTGGTGTTAGGGGGTGTGGTGGGGCCAGGGGGGTGCTGGTGGTGCCAGGGGGGGTGCTGGTGGTGCCAGGGGTGGTGTTGGTGTGTGCCAGGGGTATGTGCTCTTGGTGCCAGGGATGTGCTGGTGGTGCCAGGGCGATGTGCAAATACTTGCATTTACTTTCTTTACATTACTTTACGGATAACATGATACAATAGAGATATTTGTGTAATAGGACTTTAGAGGGGCCCAAAAATCTGCCTGAAATAGAACAACGATAGGGGCACTGAAAGTGTATGTACCTATGTAGGGAGGTGCTAGACACAGGAAAACACTAGAAAATAAGTAAGAAAAAGGACCTGGTCGCAACACTCTAACTCGAAAAAAGGCAATATCATATGTAAAGCTAAAAATCCTTTATTGTTATACACAGGGATAAATTCATTAAAAACAATTTAAAAGATTCCCATTATCCTCTTTGAGTATAATAAATGTAAACACCCAACCACTGTGCAAAATGAGTATCAAAATGAGTTAACCCAAATCAGTCAGATGATCTGTAATACAGTCGGTCTACATCATGGGGGTTACCCTATTACGACCAAAATGGAAACACATGCAAGGAAGAGAAAGTGTAAAATCGGATCCTAACTTCACATGATAGGACGCGTTTCGCTCCGCCTCTGTCTCACGGAGCTTTCTCAGCTACACCTTATCTGTCTCTCCTCCCCTTAATAGCGTTGCGCCGTAACACCGCGTGACGTCACTGCCACGCGAGATATCGCGAGGTAACGCTGTTTGTGTCCTGGAGACAGCCTATCAAATAACTCCAGGACACAAAGCGTTACCTCGCGAGATCTCGCGAGGCAGTGACGTCACGCGCTTTTTACGGCGCAACGCTTTTGGGGAGGAGAGACAGGTATAGGCTTGTAGCTGAGAAAGCTCCCGTGAGACAGAGGCGGAGCGAAACGCGTCCTATCATTGAAGTTAGGATCATTGTTTATCCCACTTTCTCTTCCTTGCACTGTTTTTCCATTTGGTCGTACGTAGGGTAACCCCCATGATGTAGACCGACTTGTTTACAGCTATCATCTGACTGATTTGGGTTAACTCATTTTGATACTCATGGTGCTACAGGCTGACACCTTACTGCCGTCCTAGATAAATGAGACACTTCGATAGTAGATAAATTAGGACATGTCTGAAGTCGATGTTAATCGCTTATCACAGTGGTGTATGGAGACCTTTACTTGGGAAAAAGACTTGTGTCACGAGGTCCAGAAAATGACGAATAGACAAGCCATCACTTCTCATAGGTGCTACATCCTAGCTAGAAAATAACTATTTCCCTTAGTTATCATTTGCAAGTCATACTCTAAATTCTCTACGTTGAAGAGAACTCCTCTAAGATGAAGTGAACCTCTTTAAAAAACATCAAAAATATTAGGCAAATGGTATTTCCTATAACAAAGTTTGATTTCGAGCTCATTACAGTGTCCCGTGAAGCTACTACCAAGATGCAAAACAGGAATGGGAAAAAGTTAGAATTTTTGTTTTTGATTGGGTAACCCAAAGCCATGTAATGTAGAAGGAGATTCCTTAATTAGCAGTGTAAGCATATGGAAAGATATGCCCGTGCATGCATATGTTCAAGATCTGGCCCAGTGCATGCCTCTGTTCAAGCATCTGCCCGTGCATGCATATGTTCAAGATCCTGCCCGTGCATGGATATGTTCAAGATCTGCCAGTGCATGCATCTGTTCAAGATCTGCCAGTGCATGCAATGTTCAAGATCGGCCGAGTGCATGCATATGTTCAAGATCTGCCAGTTGCATGCATTATGTTCAAGATCTGCCAGTGCATGCTATGTTCAAAGATCTGCCAGGGAGGCAGATGTTCAAGATGGCCAGTGCATGAATATGTTCAAGAATCTGCCAGTGCATGCATAGTTCAAGGACTGCCAGGGCAATGCCTATGTTCAAAGATATGCCAGTTGCATGCATATGTTCAAAGATCTGCCAGTGCTGCATATTTCAAGATTGCCAGTGCAGGCATATGTTCAAGATCTGCCAGTGCATGCATTGTTCAAGATCTGCCAGTGCATGATATGTTCCAGATCTGACAGTGCATGCATATGTTCACATCTGCCAGTGCATGCATATGTCAATATCTGCATGCATGGCCATATGTTCAAGGATTCTTCTGCCAGTGCATGCATAGTTTCAAGATCTGCCCGTGAGCATCTGTGTCAAGATCTGCAGTGAAGTGCATATGTCAAGATCTCCCGTGCATGCATATGTTTCAAGATCTGCCAGTGCAGCATTATGTTCAAGATCTCCAGTGATGCTATGTACAAATTGCCACGTGTAGAAATCATATTACAAGAAATGCCAGTGCCTGAATATGTACAAGATAGCAAGGTTTATGCATTTGTATAAGATTGTGCAAAAATGTAGACACAGGTCATAGACCACATACAAAAATATAATAACCCACACAATGTCCCAACTGCAACTGATCATACATAAAATAAAATGGTTTGAGCACAAACTGGCACTTTAAAGAAATTGTTACCCATAGATTCCTTATTAGCAAAACCAGAGATTATTTTGTACAGACAATGAAGTTTCCGCTTTCAATGTTTCTTAACAGCAGATTAATAACACTCACCTGATTGTCATCCGATCCTGCTGGAATCATCCCTTTTCAGAATAAACCTTTGTTGAAATTCCCAGCTCTTTTTTCGTCCTTGATGTGCCTCAGAGAACCTCTGGTCAGACTGAAAGCAAAATTAATTAAATCAATCACTTATGTTCTTTCATGTGGTAATGTTCTCAGTCTTAAAGGAGAACTTCGAATATTAAACTCAGTTGATTCCGCAAGTATTGGGGTTCGATATTTTTAATTAAAAACATTAATCAGTGGTTCAAGAATTTTCTTTCTGCAAATACATATCCTTACCCTCTATAATATGTACTTTGATGCAGGTGGGCTTTCACTAATTCGATCGATGCTTGGTGCTACCAAATACATTTGCAATGCTCTCTGTGTCTTTATAATTACCTTTATTGATTACATTTTAACAGCATTGTTTCAGCTACTATAAGGTCTTTATAAGCTTGAAAAGGTAGACAAGGTTCTATTACTCTTCTAGACTTTTATCAACTAACTTCAGTGCACAACGTGTATCACAATGCTGGACTCGGCAAAAGTTACAACAGTCCGGTATTGGTCAACTAAATAAAGAAGTACACTCGAAGCTGATTAACCACATTTTATGCATCAATAAACTTACATTCGTGGTTACTGGTTTTTATTGATGATAACAGCTTTTTGCCCGTTTGTTCTACATTATGATCATGCCAAAGTATGCGCAGCACGGTGTAAACAGAATCCTGTGATTGAGGTCATCTGTGGAAATTTCTAAACTGATTGCTAGTATCAAAAGAGAAGTGAGCAAAAATCCTTGATATGGGGCAAAGATGCAGAATGTAGATATTTGCAACATATTCAAAATGCGGGAGAGATGCTTTTGTGAACCGGGCTGCATAGAAGTGTAATACAAGGGAAAACAAACGAAAGAGCTCTTCTTACCTTCAAAACAAACTTAGAACAACAAGCTATTTGAAAATCCAAACTTTAGTCTGGTAAATGTTCACTTTCTAGTTGCATTGTCTCTGTGTCAGGAGGTTTTCATAAGCCCAACCCCTTAAAACTAGTTCCAGGCTTGCAACCATCCCCTATCCTTTCCTCTACCTTGGAACAACTTAGGTAAACATTTTTAATTTTTAGGCTTGTGGCAGGATTTAAAAAAAAAATTAGATTTTTTTGTCTGGGGCTTATGATGCAGCTTATTTATGCTCCATCGCAGCAGTAGGAGACACCTGGGCAGGTCAAGAAACTACAAATGGACAGAGCAGTAGTGCTGGTGATTCAACAGCTCACAGTATAGCGGAAGTACCATCCCTTATACAGCTGTAATTTGGATAGACTACAACTAGAAGCTGATCCTGCTGTGGGTTATAAAGGAGAAGCATCTTGTATTTAATGAGTGTCACTTGTAGTATTTTAAAGGCACGGTTATAGAAAATACCATACTGCAGCCATTAATGTTCACCATTGGTATTTTCACAACTGTATCAAATACTGCTGCAGTGCCTTTAGGCAAATATTGTAAATCCCCATATAAATAATGTTCAAAGGCTCTGTGTTCTGTTCCAACCCCTTGCCATAGAAGTAAGTCATGCGCAGTGCGCTTCACGCAGGCAAGACATTTCCATTGAGGTAATGCTAAAAAAAATTCCAGTGGTATGACTTTGAAAGGAAGTCTTTACATCATTTTACATTTGCAAAGGAATCATTTTTTTAAGTTGTGTGTTGACTTTCTTTATGAGTTCTAAACAACATGTAAACCTATGTTTTCATACATTAGCTTATATGTACAGTAATGCAAAAATAAATAATCAAGAAACACCCACCTGTATCATTATAAATTCAAGGATTTTTGCTCTAACTTTAGCGCATCATTCTGTCCCCTAAAATATATAAGGGCGGTATGGATTTGTTTTTGTTGGTTTTTTTTAGCAGAAATGGGACGATATTTTTGTTTTGTTTTAATAAGCATATTTATATAAAGAATTTGTGAATTACCTTGGATTGTTTTTCAGGTGTTCACTAAAAGTCAGTACATCTATTCCCGTAGAATCAGTGTACTCCTGGCTTGAGTTACAACAATAATTTAAAAGTTAAATTAAAAAAATGTGCAGACAAACAAAGGGAACGTTCCTAGTTTGAGCTTTTAAAAGCTGCAAAATAAAAGGGGTGCTATGCAGACAAAGGAAAATCTTAGGATGACATTTCGATCTTACAACCCGGCTATCACATGATATGTACTGGACGATTAAAACACTGGTCAACTTATGGATAGGCATAAAAGTTGTATAATGTTTTACAATCATAGTACGATCATTCATACATTATCTAAAATATCTAAATATTCCAATATTGTACGACCGGGATTGCTGTATGTCTGGCTCCACCATAGCATAGGCTCCCTGGCATACATGGGTGGATGTTAAAAGTATAGCATTGGGACCACATGCTGTACAAAGCAGCATGTAAAAGGGACAGATTTTCTTTACCTCTGGAGAGCATTTTCTTTGGACCCTTTCCTACTTTCTTCTTCCTTCTCGGTCCATCTTTGAAGGATTTTCTCTTCTTTGTCAGAGAATAGCTGATAGGCAAATGGATGAACATCCTTTACACAGAACCAAAGCAAGAACTAAATAATTATACACAAACAACTCACGATGATCTCTCAGACCATTTTGTAACAGATTGTTTAGAAATAAAAGCTGCAAACTTATAGGCCATATAAATAGGTTTGGGACTAGGCACTCCTTATGGCAGCTTGTCACTGTAGTTGTAGGTGCAGCTTCCGTCAGTCATCTACCTTTTAGACTCCAAGCTATAGCACAAGCAAAAAGATACTGGAAGCGCACACTATTCTCAGATAATTTTTTATTCACTATTCATTAGTTTGTGGATGTTTGGAATAAACAGATTATTTGAGGAATAGTGTGCACTTCCAGTATCTTTTGCTTGTGCTCAAAACTAATGAGGCACTAATTGTACTGAACACATATTGGACAAGATTCAATCTTCACTTCCCACACAGTCTGTTCTGCCAAGCCCTGCATTTAGGTAGGTGCATAAAGGTTCTAAAGGTGGCATCAGTGCAAGCCTAATGTATTTTTGCCAGCAACTGTTTTGTCATAAGGGATGGAAATATTATGAGTGTGCGTCTGCAAGAGATTGTACGGACATCCAGCACACCAAATGTTGGGCTCAGGGACCAATGCAAAAACAAGAGTATATTGAGCTATTTAGGCTCACAGATTTATGGATTTTTAATGTAATTTACAAACAGTATGCAAAAATTATAAAACACTAATAGTTTACTATAAGAAACCAAATAATGAACACTATATGAAAATACCCTGAAATGAAAACAAATGCAAAGACGAGCATTCATTGTAATTTCAAAAACAAAAATCACCATGTAACAGTCAAACAGCCAATGCATTTGCAAGCAGCAGCACATTAAATACAATAAAGATATTAAAGGAGAACTAACCCACATTTTTACACTCTAGAAATCTGAAACATACACCTCTAGAATCACAAATTAATCTGTAAAATAGCAATAAGTAAATGTAACCACTAGAAGAACTGGATAAAGAACTGTGTGTATGTACATGACTGGCCAAACCCCCTGATCTCAGACACTGTTGCTTGCCTACTCTGTCCTGTAAAAGGATTAGCTACAGGCTACTAGGGGTGTGACCAACTGTAACAAGTTCCTGCATTATTTAGGAACTGAGCATGTGTAAGCACACAGTGGTCAGTGACCACACGTGTGATACTGGAACACTGGGAATAAGATCCAACCTCATGTTAGAAAGTTAAATTTCTTAACCATATTAAAATGAGAGGTGGAGACACTGATTACTGCTTTATAACAAGAGATCTGCCTTTAATTCAATGTTTGTTTCTGAGCTTTATTTATCCTTTAAATGTGCCACAGACGGGTTCTCCAGTTAATAAGGGATTATTCGGAGAGAATTAAGCAAATGGACAAAGCCTCTACAAACAAAATAAATGTGTAACCATGAATGAAAAAAGTTCTTTTTTCATTCATTTTACCAGAATAAAAGAGTAACTAAAATTTAAAATTTTCTGCTGAAATTATCATCTTAAATTATATTGACACATGTTAGTACCTGTAATTAAATACCAACTTACCTGGGTTCAAGGGACCATCTACAAAAGACCAGATGACTCTTCACACACAGCTAAAAACTTCTCACAGCTTTAACTTTGAGTTGAACTCATGAATACAAAGATGTAAAGTATTTGAGCCAGCTATAATTAATTTGTAGGGACACAAAATCTGCAAACTTTTGCATTCCACAACAAATAAAACATGAAAAAAAGTAGTGCCACACAAGGTGTTTTTCATGAACTCTCCAGAGTTTTTTATATTGTATATTATGTGGGGGAAAAGGGGAATTTTGAAAATGGAGAAAAATATTTTTTATCAGGTTTTTTGATTAGAAAGCTTCAGTGTGAAAGTATAGCTCCCAAATTTAAAAATTGCAAATTCCATGCACTATTTTAGTAAAATAGGCACCAAAAAGAAAAAGGAGGCTTTAGAACTTTAGATTTATCAGCTGCAAATATTTATTAGATTTTTGACTGATTTTGTCAGGTGAGAACATACCGTATCTTCACTTTATGTTTGTTGTTTTTTTTTAAAGCATTTAAGAGTGGCATGCCATCTTTACTAAAGCAAGAAACAAACACACACCCAAACACCGTATATGAAATGTTAACTAAATCAATATTAGCAAGGAATTTTTATGGATAAAAGAAGAGTCCAAGAATGAACTAGACTGCAGTACAAGTAAGCAAGTGATTGTTTCATAAATGTGGGTGGCATGAATTGTATGCAAGTGTACCTGGCTTCTCTCCTAGATGTCCGTGGCTTGGATTCGCCTCTTGCCCATTGGAGAGAGAGTGGGGGGAAACAACCCAAAGTAAATAAATGAATCACAAACAGAACACAAAATTACATTTTTAGTGCACGATTCCACACCTTTATGCTTAAAATAATCCTAAACGGTCACGAAACCTTTATGTTTGAGTTGTTTAACTGTCATGGAGAACCAGTGTTTGCTCTTTTGTCATATCTTGTAGAGACACTGATAAAACTAGTCAATATATAATGATAAAATGGCAGTATGTGCCTATACGATAGACTACTTCTGTAAAGCAAACAGCCACCATTTATTTCAGTAGATAAAGCATGATCAGGAGACTCAAAAGCAAACAACATGCAATCAAAAGAGGGTAAATTGTAGTGTTGAAATAAAGGCCTGCAGACATATTTTATTTCTTTCTGTAACAAGGTACATGCCTTGAATATGTTTCCCACTGCCACATGAACCTATTCTTTAAGTGACAATAAAATTACCAAGGTTCCAAATTGGTGCAAAAGTGTTTTACTACTGTAGTTTTTAAATTATGCAAAATCCTTATGAAACGGTTTGTTTAATGATTTCATTAGCTTTCCATTTAATTTGTTTGCATACCAGGTATGTATTTTTAAAAGAGCAGTGCACATTAAGTATAGTCCAAAGTCCAAACTGACAAGAGACATGCCCTAAGCTACGTTCAAATGAGTCGAAAAATTAGATAAGGATGGTTCAGCAGCCTATTTGTTCCAACTTCAAACCTCTAGAACTGATGTATAACAAAGATGAAATACCTTTTATCAACAAATCATCTACTTCAATGTAATTGGGTATTTTTACATGTTTACATAAAGGCTGGGACACCAGGCAGTTTTTTGGGCATCCGACCGATCTTGTACGTATCGGTCGATTGGGTCGAAAATCTGTGCTGCTTTTGGTGCAGCCGCAACAAAAGTTTGGTGTGTCCGTTCCGATCAGCAACTGGTGACAGATGTGTTAGTAAAAATCACAGGTGATCGTGCGTTCCCTTGGGCCACATTGCCGCGACAGACAGTCATTTGTCCTGACGAGCGCACGCTCTACAGAACGCTCGGTCGGGACAAAATATCCTTCGTCTGTAACCCAGCCTAAGAGTAATCTGGGCTCACATAATACATCCAAAGAGAAGAGACTCAAGCAATTCCCAGAGCTCCGCAGGTAGCCCAGCACATTGAATTTATTCCTGGGGACTAAAGTTTTCTAGAACGACTACAAAAAAAGAAATCGGCTCTCATCACTTCCTAGAGTTTCTGAACGGTCAATATCATCAAAATTAATTTGCTCACCCCACCACAAAAGTCGATATTTAAAGGCATTATACCAACATTTTTCTAGTCTAAACAAACTGCATAAAACTTTCCACTAATCTATTTATCATATAACCTGAATGGGGAAGTTTAACGTTAGTGCAAAATATATTTTTTTAATTATTTATATTAAACAGCCCTGTTGTAGTGTGCAGTAATCCAGGTTTTGCAACATTCCTTTCCTTCCCATGACACTCGCTTCCTTGGAATGTTCCTTAAAGTGTTTTTTTATATCACTGGTTGGACTTTCTACTGAGCAAACTGAAGCACCCAGGGGATAAGTCAAGGATAAAAAAAACTTACACTATTAGGAGTCCAGCATACAATAGTTTTAAGCATTTATTTCACAGAAAATCCACATGAGGGGCAGATGAAGGTTAATGGAGGAGCAAACACAAGCATATGTATTTGTGCTAAATTTTTTTTTATTTGGCATCTTATATTTAAAACCAACAGTTTTATGGAAAAATCTCCTGGTTCATGTATCACTGCAGTCTGCTATGTTGCCCCACCCCTTGCTAGTCACAAGACAACAAATATCTACTCATGCCCAGTGTGTTCTTATCCCCTACTCCAAACATCTAAGAGTAGAAATAATAGTATTTTGTTAGGTTAACTTTAATTTCTTATAATAAAGCATCTTCGAGATCTAAAACCTTTTAATAAAAGAACACTGTCCCATACTTTCTTCCACCTTAGCATAGGATAAAATACTACCTCTTTATATCCCAGACCAGCAAACCCCCAATTCTCAAAAGAATAAACCACCCCCTTTCAGCAATGTGGTGTCTCCGAGCACCGCATCATAACACCTCCTCCACTGTGGAGTGCCCACTAGGGGTCAGCTTCTGAAACGACACGGACAGTTAGAGGAGGGTTCGCTCGAGCGAATGCATCCGGGACTTCGTATCGACCCTGTCCTTTTAGTATATAGGATTAAGGATTCTCAGTTTGCCTCCAGGTGTTTGAAAAACTACAACTCCCTGCATTCAACAACCACAGAGCAAAGCTGGGAGTTTGTAGCTTTCAACATCTGGGGCAAACAGTTTGAGAATCCCTGCCCTAGATACAGCTCACTAAAATTCCTGGAGGAAGTTACAAAGGAGGTGGGAGGAATGTAAATGCTTTGTTTACGTCTTACTACCCCAAAGAATTGGGTACATAAAATGGCCTGAATGTTTGGGAGAAGAGTTGTGCTGACACAATTTAAAAAGGTTACCATTTCACAATGGTGAAAAGTAGCCAATAAAAGGTATTATTTTATATACAGATCTTTAATTGAAAGAAAAAAAAGTGACCACGTGATTTACTACTGTCTAATATTTCAGGAGCAAAATAAAATTGGCAGAGACCCTATATACTTACTTCCTACACAGCTATGGTAAAGTGAAATACAAACTTCAGAACATTTGAGCATTTAGGTGGACTATGATAAAGTGAATAATTTGTGACATGTACTAGTTTAAACCACTTTGCCCTTCCCCTCTGCTTCGTAGATGCTGTTCTTTCCATTCAGTTCAATTTAATTTTATATTTTTCTAAAGCATCCTAGAAGAAAACAGATGAATATACACATCGATTTATTACACAAGACTTCGCACTCAATAAACAAAAAGATAATATTCAACTGAAAATATGGTTGTTAGAGATTAACATACACATAACACCCACACTAAGCTTCGCACACATCGAGCGATCACAGGCAGAAGGTAGGGCATTGTTTATAAACCGGCCCAGTGGATCAGCATGATCCCAATGAAAGTCCCTTTGGTCGTCCAAGCACCATACATTAACCATAAAGGCAGTTTTGGTATACCATTGTGGTCTCACAACCCGGGACCTCACACTTTTGTACGGACCTTTATGCAATAGATTCTCACATAACTACGATATGCATCAGTGTACAGCACGTTTGAACAAATAAAAAAGTTACTATGTCCTTTTATTACTTAATACAGATGATTGCCCTTCATGTTTGCATACATGCTTATCTCTTAGCATTTTCACTAAAGCATAGGAGTAATTGGAGTGCTGGAGTCGTGTGCAATGTAATACATTGGCATCCTCCTTTGCTCTGTACCTCGAAAGCATTTTGAATTAAGGTTTAAGCTCACAGATTAATTATGCAGTTATGGGTTATGAAGGGTGGTTAAGGGTACCCATGTTCTTCATACAATTTCTATTGGGACAGGACGCTTTCATGCCTTTTCAAACGAACCTAGGATGAGTGTATCTAGCTTTGTGATCCAAAATTAATATATACTTTGTTCCTCTTACCACCCCTAGTTACGGCTTGCAATAAACATCTGTGCTTTTTCCCTACAGACACCTTGGAGAGGAAAACAATATATTTTTAGTCTTGTGGCTAGCTTAAAAAATTATAAGAGTGCAGGGGTGGGTCTTATGATGATCGATGACACCTGTCCCAGCAAGTTTAGTATACAAGTGGACATGCTTAAGCCATGGGATTGCTGGTAATGTCAATCCAATGTGTAATCGGAAGTACAAACATTTATACTGCTGTAAGAATGGATAGAACTGCAGATAGACGTATGAATCCTGGAAGGTATTTCAAAGGAGGAGTATGCTGTTTTTAATAAAATCCAAAAGGAACATGCTCGCATTTGATGCTTTGCCTGAAGAAGAAACCAATGGGTTTTGAAACGTCACAATAAAAATTGTGTTGCACTTAAGACTGGAGTCCCGGCGAGTTTTGTTACCTTTTGGCTATTATATCTTCTGTTGACTACAGATGCCGGAGCACCCAGCATATATGTATAACTTTAATTCTTTAGGTGTGCAGGATCCCCAACACTAAATTCTGTTTTTAATAAAAGCGTCTTGTATGAAAGATCACAGTTCCCTTTAAGGGTGAGGAGAACTGCTGTCAGCATATAAAAATTTGGTTTCTCTTCCAAATTGAAATGCCCAGTTGCAGATAAAGGGGAAGCTAAAGAGAAAATAGCAAGATACATATAAAATCTGGGGAGGAAGAAAGAGGAATTGACAAGTCAGTTTTTAGGAACCATTACAAAAATGTAACATTCCACTGGTACACTGATGGCAAAATCATAGAGAGAGGTTCTAAAAATTGTAACCAGCACTAATAACAAGTAAAGCATGTGCTATAAGTTTATTATCGGGACTGACACAAGAACATGGGGTTTTTCTAGGAAGACTACAAGGTCCCACTCAAGCGGCGGAATCTCACAGTTTTTGGTGCAGAAACAACCTACGGTAAGTATAAAATGGACGGGAAAAACTGATTGTAATGACATACAAAATGCATGCATGCTTTCGGTATCAAGAAGTAACAATATGAATGTATACATGGTTGCTCAGAAAGTAGCAACTAAGCCTACATAAAAAGGGAACCATGAAAGTTGCTATGAAAGTTTTCTAATTCCACTTTCAGGTGCAAAGCTTATGATAAAACCAGGAATGTCTATAACCCAAGTGAAGAAATATAGCGTATACATATTTTGGATATTAGGTTTACACAGTGTCCTTTTGTTATAGGTGGTGTACCCAGCCATAAACATTTTGGATTTAGACAAAAACAAACTCGCTCAAATTTAATTAAATACAACAGTATTTAAGGCCTAACGAAAAAAAAAACACCTGTAGTTCCAGCCGCCGAATGTAAGCTCATCTGATTCCTGGTCCTCTTACTAGGTGATCTTAACACGTCTTGCTTTTGTTCACAGATTCTTCAACTAAACGTTTTCTGACTCCTTCTAATCTCTAGATTCTTGGGTTGTGTGGCCATGGACATCTTCAGCATACACCCAAAGCAGAGTGTAGCAACCTAAAATGTAAAATACTAGAATTAAAACAATGCATGGCTGACCTATTCACTTACATTAAAGGGATAGTTTCATTGGTAATACTTAAATTCCTTAGTTTAATTATACATACTGTTCCTAGTTACTCTACTATTCTCTCATTTTGAATTTATACCCCTTGCTATTTCCTAATGTTCACATTGTGAGCTGACATTTCGTGTTCTGTAATGGTCCTTCATGGAATGTTCCTAAAATAAATTTCTACTGATTGGCTATTGGATGGGTCTAAACATGCTAGATCTCTACTGAGAACCTCAATCAACCCCAGGTGCTGGGTTAAGGCATAGACCAGTAACGGTCTAATTAGGGTCCAGCAAACAGGAAGCGTATTTCAGAAGCATTTTATTATACACAGAACAAATGCTGAACGGGAAGGTTTAAAGGGCATCTATAGTGGGACAAATGAACTTTTTTTTTCTTTCTTTCCATGTGTTCTATAATTCCCTACAACCCCCAGAGTGTCTTCACTTTGTTCAGATCCCTCTCTGTCCTGAGATACACCAGTTAGAAGAATACAGTGATTGCATTCCTTGACTCCTACTTGGACGTCAATCAAATCCCTGTGACGTGATCCCCCCCCCTGCTCTGTAATAAACATAGAGATAACACATTAGCAGGGGAGAAAGGTAGCTTTGATGTTAGATATAAGGCTGCACTTGACCCCCCTTCTTGATAGACTTCACTGATTGATGATGGGTCACAAATTGAGAGATCGTAAACTGTACTGATCTCCTTCTTCCGTGTTCCTCCAGGACAGCTTGCTTCTATTGGCCACTGTGCGTGGGTGTTGTTTTTTCAGGATGTTGAACTCCTACTGCACATAAAGCTTGTCGGTTAGCCGGAGCTGAGAATGGAGGAGGTAACAGAGGGGAGGGAGAAGGGGGGAGTGCTGCACACAGATCTGACACCGTGGTTAAACAGAGTCAGTGACAGATATGGATTAAGGCAGCACAAGTACATGAATTTAACTTTGCAAAGGGGCAATGTGTTTGTTTCACTATAGATGCCCTTTAAAGTCAAATAGGATGAACAAATACTGCTCTTTGTTTCTTAAAAGTATATTTTATTTCCCACTGGAACTTCCCCTTTAATTTTTCCTTTGACACTGCCTTCATGAACATTTCCAAGTTTTCCTTGCATCACCAAGTATGTACTGATATACTACATATATTACACCATCATCTTAAACTTCAATGCTGTTTATACACCATTGAGACAATTAGATAAAAGTTTGATCACTAATTACTAAATGTCACAAGACATACTAAACCAAAATGGTTATAACCTTTGACATTCCCCAGTACCCCATTAATTTTACAGTCACAAGTCGATCGCAAATCTGATCTGCACCCCACATGGGAAGTTGTTGAGGGCCAGAAGGTTAGTTTTACACTGAGTGTACCGTACATATAAAAAGTAACTCCAACAGAAGCACAAAAAATATAAGAGATGAGTTGTTAATCAAACGCACTTGATCCAGGTGCATATTTTGATGTATTTCCGCTGTGTTAAAAGGTTTTCACTTTCTAACAACACTACAGCTAATATCTCTATGGTTTCTAACGTGGTTAAGAAGTTAGAGCACTAACTCCCATCTCTTAAAATGGCAGGAGTAAGCCTCTGACATTTATTAAAAAATTAAACTTGTGAAGGTTCTCATTCAGACCCGGTCATGGTATATCTGCTGTATTCAATTAGAATCAACTGTACTAAAGTTTAGTTCTTGAAGACGTTTTTCAGTCATCCGACTGGCCTTTCCAATTCAGAATGACTTGACAGAATCTGTGGCAATTATGTACTGGAAAATCCCATTAGCATATCACCTCCAAGTGTTAAGGGGAATGTTTGGAGTAGTGCTAAGAGGGTATAGAATGCCCAGAGTAAGGTGTCAAAACAGCATGTACATGGCAGACAGTTGTGTGTCGAAACCCCCCCACCCTCTATTGGCTTGGTTTCTTTATTTTCACATAAATGCCTCCTTAATATCTCTTGAACCAGTCATCCTTTGGCCAATATGTTATATTACAATCTTCAAAGGTGTGTCCTTTATGCCTTAAGATGCAGGTACACAGCTGAGTCATGACGAGGAATTGGCTCTTCTGCTGGGCCATACGTTGAACGCAGTTGCTGTTTGGTCTTTCCCCACATACAACTCAGAGCATCTTTACTGAACTGCACTGCGTATATGATGTCGCTTTTCCTCTAGCCACTATCCAATCACGCCCTTTAACACTTGGCTGTGATATGCTAATTGGGATTTTCCAGGGTAACATAATTGCCACGATCTTGTACAAGTCATTCTGAATTAAAAAAGCCAGTGGATGACTAGCGAACGTCTTCAAGAAAAACTTTAAGTCAAGTTAATCTAATTGAATACAACAGATAAAATATATAAAGCTTAAAAAAATGTTTGATTATTAAAAGGAAATACACGTGCGTCAAGTTTAAAAAAAAACAAAAAAAACCGTTAAAATAAAAAGTACCTGAAGAAGGGAGGTAGGATTGGTGCTTTTTATCCCAATTTAATTTTTTGAGAGCAGACAGGACACAGAAACCTGCTTCTGGCAATCTTCCAGTATGTTTCAGCACCATCTTAATATAGAATGGCCCGGGCCATAACTTGGCAGTGAAAAAACCGTATGTGCAGTAGCTCCTCAACAAACAAAATTGGGAGGTGGGAATAATCAATCCCCTTGCCCAGGTGCTTTTCATTATAAAAAGTAAATTTTTACGTATAGTTGTCCTATTAAACTGGACAATAAAACCAGCATCATATGTTCTATTTATTTATTTACAAACCAAGTAATGACCCACTAACAAAAACATGAAAAAAAAACAACCTATTAAAATTATATGGACAAATTGCAACCCGTGTACAAATAGCTGAATTGGTGTGTTATAAGTTGGGTTTTCTCCCTGTACTGTAGTATAAGGAGGTTGGATTGCTATCGTTAGAATGTTTGGCAGCCCCAAATGTCCTTAACTGACATAATATGAGGGCATCTGATCAGGACACACAATGCATTTTTCAGCCAATTGTTCAGTTGTATGGTTCATCAGCTTTAAAAAATTGCATGGGTCGAAAACCTCTATGGACCGCGCACTCGGCCACAGCAAGTGTCGCCCGTGGTACTTTTGCCTTGAGAATAGTCCTTTGACTGAAAGTGGAGAACGCTCGATTGGGTGAAGGATCCCGGTGTGTAAGACTCTAAGCTCTTTGGGAAGTGGCCTATGTGAATGTGATAATGTAAATATGTAGCTTCTATCAGAAATAAAAACAATACCTTACATGTAAATAGAAAAAAGTGCATTGCGTGCCTGTTTTAAGTAATATAATCAAGTTTTTAATTTAGGTTTGGGTACGATACATCGATAATAGGCATTCCCACCTGATCCAAATGTTTTTGCCAATGGTATCCATCCCACTGACTCCTTTAACTTTAGAATAGAGAGCAGACATTAAAGGCTTTGAGAGCTAGGTGCAATAGCCTATCAAGGGAGATCTGGTCAAAATGTATCTATCAACATCTGTTGCAGATTACAGATGGAATCTGTCTGTTATTCTGCAGAGATTGGCGACTTAAGCCGATTATGGTGGCCATAGAACCAGAGATATAATAGACTGATCAGGGTTTTCAGTGAATACCACCTGTGTATGTGTCTGCAAATAAAGAAGCTGACCGTTTTTGGCTGGGCAAAACTTTAAGCCGATCAAATTAGTGCGATCGGCTGATAATATCGATCAGTGTATGACCGTCTTTAGTCTAAAGACTACAAAACAAATTTGAAAATCAGCCAGATACACCTTTCCCCCAAATGTATTTATCACACTCTCTAACATTTGCATTGCCCCGATTGACGATTGTCTTTGTAATTCAAAGACCCAATATTTAGCACAATTCCCATACGAAAACTGTCAGAAAGGCAAGTGAAGTGTAGGTAAGGCTAACAAGTTTGGAACTTGATGAATTGTGTCTTTATTTAACTTCAGTTATTATATTACTAGTAATATTTTGTAAAATAAAATTCAAAATAGACACACTATTTTTACATCTATATTAATCAGTATTTCATTCATGCTTATTTAAATGCAGAATTAAATAAATATTAAAAAAAAAAGCTGTTTGCCAGTGCCCATACATAACACATGTATTATTTAAGAAAAAAAAATTTTTTACAATGAAAGTTAACTCCACTAGTTAGTTGCCCTGGACAACTAAAAGGCACAAACACACATCTAGGCAGTTCATGAAACAAGCTTTCACTTCACTTTATGCCAACATATCATATGTGTGGAGCGGCAATAAACAGTAGATTTTCCAACACCAAGCAGATTAGTCAGGTGCAGTACCCATTCTAATCACAACCAGTATAAACCCGGGGCAAGACCACACATCACATTCCCACATTATACCAGGTCCTCTGATACAAGTAGCTGGAATTAATGCAAATAAATAATCAACATAAAGCCAATCCCATGGAGCCTTTACTGCAAAATGCCTAAAATACAGGAATAAATAATTAGAAGCTTCCATGTTCACCATCATGTTCCCATTTCTGTAAAGGATTAAATATACAGTGGACTTTTTATGTTCTAGTGGACAAGCAAATCACATAAGGGCCACAAAGCCTGACAAAGTTGTCATAAATGTGCATAGTCTGAACAAGCAGCTATGCATGTATGTATGGAATAGTAGTGAATGTTACTCTTGACATTTCTCAAAAATTCATAATCACGGATGCCTCTCATACATTCCCCACAGTCTGGCTTTGTTTTACTCTTGTAGCCAAGATTAAAGGATAGTGCCACTGTAAAATCAAGTTATGTTCATTTGGAGCTGAAGCTTTAAAAAATACCGTTGCCATATTTTTTTTTTACCTATGCCCCTCAGCAGGTAGCTTTGTGCCTTGGAAGTTGCTGACATCTGTTACTGGTTTTGCTGAATGTTTAGCTCCGCCACTCTGAGATTTTTCTCTGCTTTCTCCTGCTTGAGCCTAAAGTAATGCTTTGAGTTTTCCGTGCATGGAACTCACAGCATTACTGTTAGAGGACTCAAGCAGGAGAGTGCACAAGTCCAGTTTATCTAATTGAATACAACAGATATACCATGACCTGGATGAATGAGAACCTTCACAGCATTACTTACCTTCCCCTCTTTCCTCCTCCGCGCTGCCACGTCCTCTGCTTGAGAAAAAGCAGCAGATGGGCGGGGACCGGCAGTCCACGGCTGTGATTGGCTGAGTGGCAGCCAATCACGGACGCGGCTGCCGGGATTCAGTGTCGGCGGAGGAAAAGGGAAGGTAAGTTAAGTTTTGGCCATTTTAATAATACAATATAGACGGTTGGGGCTGGGGGACAGGGGGAATGTTTATGTAAAAGATTTTACACTAGGGGGGGAATCCTAATCGGGAGGGAGAGGGAGGGAGGCGCAGAAGGGCTGCAGTACCATGCCAAACTTCTCCCAGAGGCAGATAGAGCAGCAGTCCTATATGGACTCTGCTATCCTCCTATGGGCAGTTTTTGGGACTTTCGGGGGGGGGGACTACCAGGAGAAACCATATGGAGACTGGGATGTAAGGTAGGATTAAACTACACTACACAATGGGGGTGCAAGTAGTGGGGGATTATATTTTTTGGTCTTGAATTCTTCCAAACTACTAAGGATTTTATAAAAAGCCTTCTATCATACCTCAAATAAAACCTAAATCACATCTCTAGAGTAAAATTGGTGAGAAGTTATAGCTGGAAAGGTTCGCAATATTACTTCCGCTAATCACTTTTCTTGTTTTTTACAGCCATCGACCGTCCTTTGCCTGCATTAATAGGCTCCCCTTCTCAGCTGTTCCTTACCCCCCCCCCCCAGGTACTTCCTGATTTCCCCAGCATTCAAGTCTTAACTGAGCATCTTCTCCCCCGGGCGGAGGGGGGGCAGAGGTCAGGTGGTATGTCACACCACAAACCTACTTGAAACAGAAAATTTGAACATTCGCCCAAGTGTATTTCTCACAGGCTGCAGCAAGAGATGTGATTGTCAACTCATTTAAAGGAAAACTGCAGCCTTTCATTTAAGCCCAACTGTTTGGAGACCCAAGTTGCCCTTTAATTAGTTTATTTTGAAGATCTACACAGCCTAAATATTAATATACAACAACAATTTAATGTTGAACAATCCAAAAGCAGACAATCAGCATTCAACATTTTTTTTACAAAACTATACTACAGTATACCTAGATAAAGTCTGCGCCTCTGTGTCCTCTATAAATATAGTAAAGTCAGACTCTGCAATCCAGCTAGGGCCTCACCACTGCCCCCAAAAAAACGAACACATCAAATCAAAAGAGACTGGAGAGAGTCAACCGTAGGTATAAACCCATCTGTGAAGTCAAATTTATTAGAAGGAGTACACCTGTTTCAGACCATAAGATTCATCAGGTGCAAATGCACCACTGTTGTGATTTACAAAATAATTATGATAATTATTCCAGCTGGATGGCATAAAAAAAAAAAAAAAACAGGGACATTTACATCTTTTTCTTCATAATAAAAAGGTGGAATAAGACCAACACCCCCCCCCCCCCAACCCCAGTTTAAAGTAATCAGTTTCTCTGGTAATGGCGTCATATAATCTCAAATGCTTAAGAAATGCATACATGTAATACATAATAGGATGATGTTGAAGTCCGGTTCCTTTATATAAACACAAGCCCAAACAATTATCTGGGCTTGTATGTGCTTGATACATACCCTTATGTAGCACAAAAACACACACAGAAGTCCAAACTTTTCCGCTTATTCATGAATATCTTTAGTGTCATTATGTCTACAGAGGTGCGTAAGTCTACAATAAAAAAAAGTTGTTGGGTGCAATAATAACCTCCCAGGGCTTCCAATTTAGCAGTATATTCATCCTTTATGCAATCAGTTTTACAAGTGGTCCCCAACAAATGGTAGCCAAAGGCACAGACTGCATATGTTTAATAAACTAGCCCAAATTTGCTATCTGAATATACATAGGCAACAATTCCATGGAATTTCCCCGACTAGACAATTATTTTGCGATAGAAGTCAATTGAAAAAAGTATTGGCCCAGACAGTTGTCCAAACATTACAAGGTATGTAGAGCACTGTATGGGCTGCATAAATACTGGCAATTGCACAAACCCCTTGATGTTAACTAATATTTTGCTTATATTAGGCCAGTGGTGGCGAACCCTGTGGCACTCTGCCCTCTGTGGGCACTCATTCATGCACAGCAGTTTGGTTACCAAAAGCCAGAGAGAAAGTGTAGCGTCTGTCTGTAGCAGAGAGGGAACGTGCTATAAATTTAGCTCTGCTTGAAGTCCCTGTGTTGGATCTCAAACGCCTGTCTAATAATGAGGGGTTAATGTCACTGTTATATCTTAATCTTCTGTGTGGTAATTATTGATTAAAGGAGAAATAAACCCATTTTTTATACTCCAGAATCTGAAAACAAACCCCCCTAAAACACCAATAACTATAAATGCCACTTTAGTGAACTGTTAAAGTAAATCAAAGCTGTTAAGAATGGAGAAGTATCTGTTGTATGTGCAGTGTAGACCACACCTCCTGACCTCAGTACATGTTCCTTGCTTTATCTGTCCTGTAAAAGGATTGGCTAGAGATTATTAATGGGTGTGACCAACTGTAACAAGTTTGTGCCAAGCTAAGACTGAGCATGAGCAGAACATAATAGTCGTTGACCAAACTGTGTGATACTAGAATGCTGAGAAGTAAAGCACAACCATATGTTATTTAGGTAATTTCCCAGTGCCCATATCAAAATGAGAGGTAAGACACAGATACTGGTTTTATATCAAGGTGTTCTGTTTTCTGGTTAAGTGTTGTTCTGTGGTTTAGTATGACCTTAATAGGAAATCTATTTTAATACAATCTACTGTATTGGTCGTGTCTATTAAGGTGTTTTTTAAAGTAATATTCACGTTAAATGATCATGTTGGCACATATTTGGGTTGCAGTTTGGGCACTTGCCTCTAAAAGGTTCACCATCACTGTATAGAGCTGTCATGTTGAACAAGAAAGAAGGTAGGAAATTGGCTGATGTGCTGCTGGGGTGGTGGGAAGTGATAACTGTCTGTATGTATTGCGGGGGGTGTGTGAAAGGGGATAGTGTCTGTTTGTACTGGTGTGGGAAGGTAGAGGGTAACTAGCTTCTGTTTGTTTTGGGGTCATTTTGTTTGTGAACAAAATGACCGTTTTTGTTAATTAAATAAGAAAACCAAGATAAATCCTGTTTAAACTTATTCAACTTCAAATTTGTGGAAAAAGGAATCTACCATACTAAAGCCTTTCCAATCATTCCTCCTGACTGACCGTTTGAGGCTTCCGACGGTCAGCCAAGGGAAAGGACTTTCAGTCACTGCAAAAGCAGCCGCGTCCGACAAGAGTGTGCTATCCATAGAGGACCACACGTTCGGTCGTGGTTTTCCGACAGTCCGATCGTGCAGTCGTCCATTTCGGACTACGAAAACATTGAAATGTTGGTCGGGCCGCATTTTGTATGGTGTGTACCAGCTTTAGACTGACCTCAGATAAAGTTTGAATGTTCCTGTAGGATTATTCCTCTTTAAGTGTATGTATACTGAAAAATGACTGTCATCCAAAATATTATTGTTTAAAGGGTATCTTTACTCGAATTTTCAAAAATACTACCTTAGATATAGCAAGATTCCCCTCTCCAAAACTTACCGTATATACTCGAGGATAAGCAAGGTTTTTAGGTTTAAAAATAAACCTAGAAACCTTGTCTCGGCTTATACTCGAGTCACATCAAAAATGTGCTGAAAAATGGTTTCTCACTGTAAGGTTTTTTCACTTACCAGTCCATTAGGTTGCCTGATATGCCGCACAGCCGCCTGATATGCGCGGGAGGGAGAACAACTGCTGCTTGCGGGATCGCTGAGAGACCGAATGGTATGTGCGCGCGGGCACGTAGTCGCAGCGCGCCATTACATAGGACTGTAATCTGCCGGAATGGGGAGCAAGGAAGGAGCGAGCTTTCCAATTCTCTGTCCGGTCCTGTGGGACCGGTAAGTTACCATAAATTCTATTTTATTGCCTTGGTTATTCTTACCAGTATTTGGGAGTTACAGAGTTGCCAATACAAATGTTAGGAAAATACAACTCCAGCATGCTTTGATTGCTGGGAGTTGTAGTTTCCAAACATCTGGAGTGCCTCTAAACAACAGAAGATGGGTTACAGAGTTGGGAAAGGTAATTTTATTTTTATTTTTGAACTTGCCAGAGATATTTAGAAACTATAACTCCCAGCAACAAAAAGTATGCTGGGAGTTGTAGTTTGCAAACATCTGGAGTGCCTCAAAAATACAATGATGGTTACAAAGTTGGGCAAGGGGATTTTTTTTCGTTGTTGAACGTTCCAGTAGATGTATTTCCAAACATCTGGAGGCCAAGGAAATGGGTCCAGTACGGATTTAGCTATAACCGGCATTGTGTGGGACTACTGTATGGGATTACCGTACACTCTTTATGGGAATTCTGCTATCTATTTAAAGGGCAACAAAAACCTCAAAACAATACTGATTTAGAAGGCTGAATACCTTGATATAAAAGCAGTAATCTGTGCCTCACTTAATACGGTAAACTCCTGCTCTTAAGGTATGGGGTTCAAGTTTTCTACGGCTCTTCTGTGTATTTTTAATCTGTTAGAAACGGTTGGTCGTGGAGAAAACAAAAACGCAGATCTTACGACGGCTGGATTTAAACTCAAGGTTGTTTAAGAGCAGAAGAAAGCAATAAATTCCATTGCAGGCCGGGAATATGGCGTTGACGAAAAAACAGGTTCGAGTTTGGCGAAAAAATTAAGTGAGAATTGGAGAAGATGCGAAGTCAAAAAAGGCTCGTCGTGGTTTAACAACCTCATATGGGGCTCTAGAGACTGACTTGCATAAATGGGTTGTGGAATGTCGTCAAAATGGATACTGTATAACACGCATGGCAATTCTATTATGTGCCCTTCAAATGGTTAAAGATGAGAAATATAAAACAGCGGGTATGAGAAATTTGTGCATCAGCTGAATGGTGTACCCTATTCATGAATAGGTTTGGCCTTTGCTTGCGACAAGCGAACAAAGATTTCACAAAAAACTACCACAAAACCTTGAGGAAAAAATGTTATGTCATTCCATCAATTTATTATAAAACAAAGAAAGTTGTATAATTATGACCTTGGAAGTATCGGAATATGGATGAGACAGCAATGACTTTTAATCTTCAAGCAACAGAACAGTGGCATCCTTGGGAGAAAAAAAATATTTCCTAGAACAACCGGGAATGAAAAAAAAATTTCACAGTGGTTCTGGCATGTTGGCAATGGTCCTGCGGCCTGTTATTATATTTAAAAGGAAGACCTTGCCTAAGAATGCCAAATTTCCCCGCAAATTACTGTCCGCCCACATGTTAAAGTGGATGGATGAACAAGGAACAAAAAAAAATGGCTAGAGGAGATTTGGAATGGACGACCAGGAGTAGCTTTAGAAAAAAAAAAACCCTCACTGCTAGTTTGGGATATGTTTAGACCCCATATATGTGAAGATGTCAAAAAAATGGCTAAGTCATTCAAACCACTTTGGCTGTTAATACTGGGGCTTACATCTGTTTTACAGCCCTTGGTGTGTCTATAAACAAACCTTTTAAAGACCGTGTGCGAAAAATGTGGCACGAATGGATGTCACTGGTTCAAGCCAAATTGACAAAAGGTGGAAATCTTATGAAGCCTGACATAGAATTAGTAGCAAAGGGGGTACGAGATGCATGGGAGGACATTCCAGAAGACATCATCAAACGTGCTTTTCAGAAATGCGGTATAAGTAATGCCATGGATGGTACAGAAGATGATGTTTTGTTTCAGCACAGCAGCAGTGATGAAAGTGATGTAAATATTGATGATGATGATGATAATGTCTATGCAGATAACATTACACCAGCTGAATTTGAGGCACTATTTGGAGAAACCGATGATGAGGAATCTGACTTTGAAGTATTTTAATTAGGTACTGCATGTTTCATATTGCTGCTCAAGCCATTAAACTTTGATTCAGCAAAAAGGTTTCCCAGTTAAATATTTTCCATATTTTTTTGTGGTAGTTTTATGGGTACCGGTATGTTTGTGGTATAAAAGTTGCTTTAATGCATATAATGACTAAAAACAGGTTGTTGTTTATTTAAAATAAATACCGTACTCTAAAAAATAAAACATGGCCCACTCTTTATTCATGTTCATTTTCTAATCATTTAGGTACCGGTAATTACCGTACAGGTTTGCAGTAGTGGTGATAATTTTACCCCTCGGCTTATACTCGAGTGGTTTTATTAATCCGTTTTTATTAATTTTTTCAGTAAAAATAGGTACTCGGCTTATACGCGGGTCGGCTTATACTCGAGTATATACGGTATTTCAGATTTAAATCAGAGCAGTAGATTCTGAGAAATCACCATTTAATCACAGCATTTACAGGGAAAGACCTGTCACTCCAGAAGCAGAAATTATATGTAACCCATGCTTGACCTTTTTGCCTGCCTGCCAGCACACCTTCTGCACCATTTAAGAGAATCAGCAGAGAAAAGAGCAGGGGGAGGAAGGGGGAGAGTGAAAGCAGAGCAGTGTCCATGGTGAGGCCAGGGGCGTCTCTAGGGATTTTGCCACCTGAGCCAAACCTGACTGCCGCCTATATGCGGAGCGCGCATTTGAATTGGCACCATTTTTTGGACATTTTCTTTAATGACAATAATCACCCTCATGGAATCTTTTGCCCCCACCTGCCGTGGTTCCTTTTGGGCCCTACTACCTAGTCTAACCTAGCCACCTACTTATAGTTTAACCTATGATGTTTTCTCTTGTCAATGAGCGTGGTCCTGTGTCCAAGGCGTCAGTGTCCCCTCTACCCCCCCCCCCCCCCCCTAGTGAGAACAGGACAGTAATGGTCCCATACAGTGAGACAGACAGTAATGGTCCATACAGTGAGAACAGACAGTAATGGTCCCATACAGTGAGAAACAGACAGTAATGGTCCCATACAGTGAGAACAGACAGCAATGGTCCATACAGTGAGACAGACAGCAATGGTCCCATACAGTGAGATCAGACAGTCAATGTCCCACACAGTGAGAACAGACCACAGTAATGGTCCCACACAGTGAGAACAGACAGTAATGGTCACCACAGTGAAAACAGACAGAAAAGGTCCATATAGTGAGAACAGACAGCAATGGTCCCAACAGTGAGAATAGACAGTAATGGTCCCATACAGTGAGAACAGACAGTTAATGGTCCCACACAGTGAGAATAGACAGCAAAGGTCCCATAAGTGGAACAGACAGCAATGGTCCCATACAGTGAGAACAGACAGTAATGGTCCCATACAGTGAAAACAGACAGTAATGGTCCCATACAGTGAGAACAGACAGTAATGGTCCCATACATTGAGAACAGACAGTAAAGGTCCCATACATTATCTATCCTCTATCTCTAACATTTTCTCTCTCTTTCTCCTGCAGTTCTGTCCTCTATCTCTCTCACACAATCTCTCTGCAGTCTTATTCTCTCTCTCACTCTCCTGCATTGTATCAATCTCTCACATACATGAACATACACTCTCACGCATACTTTAACACACACTCTCTACACATACTATACATACAGCCTCACACATACTGTACATACACCCTCTCACACATACTGTACATACACATCCAACATACAATGGTTGGCACACAGATACTGATAACATCATTTGCACAAAACCTGATAAAGTGTTGGCACAAAGATACTGGTAATATCATTGGCACAAAACTCTGATAAAGGGTTGGCACACAGATACTGGTAAAATCATTGGCACAAACTCTGATAAAGGGTTGGCACACAGATACTGGTAAAATCATTGGCACAAACTCTGATAAAGGGTTGCAGTGTTCTCTCCAGAATGTTTTTCCAGCCGGGGTGGCATGAAAAAGTAGCCGGGGGTGGAGTAATGTGCACTGCATTATGCTATTAATAGGTCAGAGATGTCTAACTTTCGTCCCACTAGATGTTTGAAAACTATGACTCCCAGAGAGTTGTAGTTCGACGGTATCTGCAGGGAGTTGTCGTTCGCGGTATCTGAAGGTAACCCAGATGTAATATGGCAGCACAAGCACATGTGCCACCATTTTGTGGCATTAGGGATCTTGCAAGTGTAAAGAAGGGGTCTGGACTGGGCAGTGTTGGCAGGAGTTTTTACTGATCTATTGGCACCTATTAAAACTATATCTTAATTCTTTTAAATCACAAGTGTTCTGTCAAGAAATTTTTTTCCAGCAGGGTGGCATGAAAAAGTAGCCGGGTGGGCCGTCCGGCTAAAAGACCCTAGGGAGAACACTGGGTTGGCACAATACTGGTAAAATCATTGGCACAAACTCTGATAAAGTGTTGGCACACAGATACTGGTAAAACATTGGCACAGTTTGTGCCAATGATTTTACCAGTGTCTATGTGCCAACACTTTATCAAGAGTTGTCACAAAACACACCAAAGGGAAGAGGGGTTACTTACAGTAACGATGGCAGGCTCTGAGCCCCACTCCCAGGGCTCCAACACAGCACAAAATACGCTGGGAATGCAAGCCCTAGCCCTCATACAAGCATATGCAGATCACGCAAGCCAGTATCAGACCAAATGGGGCCCAAGGCAGATTTTGGAAAAAAGTAAGAGAAAAGGCCGGTCTGCAACACTCTAACTCGAAAAGGCAAATATCATATGTAAAGCTAAAAATCCTTATTGTAATACACAGGGATAAATTCATTAAAAACAATTTAAAAAGATTCCCAGTACCTCTTTGAGTATAATAAATGTAAACACCCAACAAATGTGCACAAAAAACCCGTGTGTGTGTGTCACTGCAGTTCCTATGGAATCACCACTAGAGGGAGAAACACAGGAAACAAGCAAGGCAGAACACAGCAGTCACACAGATTACACAGGTTGCTTGGGACAGAGTGGGATTTGGAGGGAACTGTGGCCTTGGGACACTGAGGCTGAGGCCACACTGCAACGCACAGGAATCACGAACAAAATTATTGTGTGCGCTTTTCTTGTGAGTTTTGTGTTTGCACGTGGGCTTTGTGAATGCGTTTTTGCCGTTTTGCGTTATGGAAACACATGCGTTAACGCACCAAAAATGGTGAACGCATGCGTTACCAAAATGTGAACGGACGCGGAAATTGCGTGAATTTTCACATTCCATTTTAGCGGAAATCACGAGCGCGAAACGCGTGGGAAAACGCGCGAAAAACGAGCTAGTGTGTCCTAGCCCTGAGGGGGGACTTTGGCCTTGGGTCACTAAGAGGGATCTCTGGCCTTGGGACATGGAGGAGGGGGGCTATGTCCTTGGGACATGGAGGTGAGGGGGGACTCTGGCCATGGGACACTAAGAGGGAACATGTCCCAAGGCCAGAGTTCCCTCTTAGTGTGTCCCATGGCCAGAGTCCCCCCTCACCTCCATGTCCCAAGGCCATAGCCCCCCTCCTCCATGTCCCAAGGCCAGAGATCCCTCTTAGTGACCCAAGGCCAGGTCCCCCCTCAGGGCTAGGACACACTAAATCGTTGATTTCGCCTCTAAAATGGAACGTGAAAAATTCACGCGGATTTCCGCGTCCGTTCACTTGTTGTAACGCATGTGTTCACCATTTTTGGTGCGTTAACGCATGTGTTCCATAACGCAAAACGGCAAAAAACGCATTCACAAACCACACGTGCCAAAACACAAAACGCACAAGAAAAGACACACAATCAGTGCGATTACGCTCGCGATTTTGTGTGATTCCTGTGCGTTGCAGTGTGGCCTCAGCCTCAGTGTCCAAAGGCCACAGTTCCCTCCAAATCCCACTCTGTCCCAAGCAACCTGTGTAATCTGTGTGATGCTGTGTTCTGCCTTGCTTGTTTCCTGTGTTCTCCACCACCCCTAGTGGTGATTCCATAGGAACTGCAGTGACACACACACACGGGTTTTTATTATAATAGATAAATTATATTTCTCTACTTTGCTTTTAATGAGGGATTTAAAGACACAGAATATCCTTATGGATGAGAGAGGGTGTATAAAACTTGCAGATTTTGGCATCTCAAGACTGGTAAGGCCTTTGATATTTGTTACACATGTAGCCTACAATAAGGTAAAAGGTAGTAATTCAGAATGACTTATATTGTAATACCGCATTGGATATCATACTGAACTAATGGCCCCACAACTCACAGGATTACAATTTTGTCCATTGATCAAACTATCTGTCTCTTTTATCTTGGATTTGGAGAATAACCCAAACGATGTGTGGAACCCCTTGTTAAAGCTCCAGAACTCTAATTATAGGACCCTACACCAGTTGCAATTGATTGGTGGTGTCTGGGGAATCCTCATATATTACATGATCCATCGCAAGGTAAGTTTACAGAGTAGAGAGCTTACGAGTAGGTTGTGATTGGTGGGAATACTGGCCCTATGGCTAACCTATCTATAAGATCCACCCTCATATAACATAATGTGGGGTGTATTGTGGGTGTTTTTAAAGGGCCCCTGTTTTCTCCTATTCAGACTCTTCAATAAGAAATTAAACTTGACTTTACTAATCTCCCACTTCTTTTCCAATATCCATTTCCAAGTAAAGACCCATTTGAGTTCTTCCATCAAGTTCAGTTTCTGGAGCCAAAATTCTCTAAAGAAGCGAGTCCAGAGGCCCTAAGCCTATACAGCACTTAATTACCAAAAAGTCCATCTATCTTTATAGAACGTATTTGTCTGTGTTTGATATAATAAGCAATCGTACCCAATTTTAATGGAACCTGGCATTTATCTTTCTAACATGTTTTCATGGTAATTTCTCAGTAGCTTTTGGCAAAAAAAGCCTGAAAAACGCTTAAGAAGCAGCGAAATAGACGCAGAGGGACATCAAAGTGCACCCCTTCTTCAAGGTACGTCCCCCCCAAAAACATTAGTACCAAGAACAGTTTCCCTATTTCTCCGTTCTTTTTGAGTTTATTTGTTTTGTAGATGTTTAATAGGAATAATAATTCCTTTTCCTTGTATTGAACAGAATAGAAAGTGTGAAAGACCTATGGAAAGGAAAGTAGAGCCTCCATACGTTCCTTGTGTGAAACCAACAAATGGAAGGGAAATGTGCAAAATTTAGATTTCAGGCCACTATCCAGAGAGGAGATTTCATTGGACAAAATTTTACTTCTCACAAAAGAGGAAGAACTATTGAGGAATTTCTAATTTACAACTGGCAATAATCAATAATAATAATAATAAACTACAATCATTCACCAAAGCCACTTCCTGATCAACAAACAATCATATACAGTATGTTCCTGCAGCAATGATCATCCCTCCTTAAACTTCCAAAAACACCAAATGCCAAAAACCTATTGCCCATAGCCTTGGCTGGGGGTGCCCTGCCATCTCTAAGCCTAGCACCAGGCGGGGGGGCATGCCATCTCTTGACCCTGGGCACTAGGCTGTGTGTTGTACCTTTCTGTCCCTAGGTGCCTGGCTGGGGGGTAAGTGCCATTTTTCGGCCCTGGGGGCCAGGCTGGGGTTGCATCATTGCTGGTCCCTGGGCGCTAGGCTTGGTGTGTGTGCCCATGTTGGCCCTGGTGCCTGGCTAGGGGTGTGTGCCATCTCTGGCTGGTATGCCTTGATTAGAGATGGCCAAACTTTATATGGAAAGTTTGAAAGTCGATCGAAAACGGACCCATTAAAGTCAATGGGAGTCAATAGTTGAAAAGTTCTAATGAAATACAATAATATTAATGGTAACTTAATGTAAATGGCTGTGGGACCTGGGAAATGGTCTGGGGAACATGTTCAATATCCAGGACATTCGAAAAAATCAATTTACTCTCACTCGCGCTATTTTCGAGTTTGTTCGTGCCTAGGTACCAGTCATTTTACTCGCGGATTGATGCTCGCGTATAGGTTTTAATGGAATATCTGTTGTATTCAATTAGATCAACTGGACTTGAAATGTAGTTTCTTGAAGACGTTTCGCTAGTATACGACTGGCTTTCTCAATTCAGAATGACTTGTACAAGAATCTGGTGGCAATTATGTATCCTGGAAAATCCCAATTAGCATATCACAGCCAGTGTTAAGGGTGTGATTAGATAGTGGCTAAGAGGTGTTTATAGAACGCCCAGAGTAAGGTGTTAAAACAGCATTGTACATGGCAGACAGTTGTGTCGAACCCCCCCACCCTCTATTTAGGCTTGGTTTCTTTATTTTCACATAAATGGCCTCCTTAACACCTCTCTTGAACCAGTCACGTTCCTTCGCCAGTATGTTTAACATTACAATCTTCAAGGTATGTCCTTTATCCTTAAGATGCAGATACACGGCTGAGTCCTGACCCGAGGAATTGGCTCTTCTGTTCTGGGCCATACGTTGATGCAGTTGCTGTTTGGTCTCCCCCACATACAAATCAGAGCATTCTTCACTGCAACTGCACTGCATATAATTGATGTCGCTTTTCTTGTGTGTTGGTATTGGGTCTTTGGGAGTACCAATTGTGCCTCAAGTGTGTTGTTTTCGGTTTTTAAAGCAGAACAGGATACGATGTTTTTTGAAAAGTCTTCTTAATTTCTCGGAGACCCCTGCTACATATGGGATGACCATGTCTTCCTCCTGTCTTGCTTTTCCCTTCACTGTTGGTACTCGTGTTGTCTTTTCTTTCCGTTTATTCTTTTTGACAAAGGCCAGTCTGGATATCCACAATTTTTAAGGGCTCCTCTGAGATGTTTCCATTTCTTAGCCTTCGCCTCTGTGCTGTGGGGATGTTTCTCGGCTCGGTGTTGCAGGGTTTCTGATGACCCCAGCTTGTGATCTAAAGGTGGTGGGATCAAACATCAAATACTGATCTGTGTGTGTTGGTTTTTCTGTAAACTTCTCACTTCCAGTTTACCATTTTCCTTAACTTCTACCAAGCTTCCAAGAAAGCCAGTTTGGTTGTTTTGGTACCTCTTCCCTTGTGAATTTAATGTTTTGGTCCACCGCATTAATGTGTTTGTGAAAGCTTGTACTTCCTTCTGGTGGATTTTTAACCCATGTGTCATCACATATCTGAAACCATGGCTGGGTGCTAAGCCCTTAAAGGATTAAGCGCCTGTGTTTCTACACCTCCTCCATGTAAAGGTTGGCCACAATGGTGAAAACTGGAGATCACCATAGCCATCCATGTTTTTTGCTATAAAACTTTCCCTGTATTTGAAATAGGTGGTATTCAGACACAAGTCAGTAAGGACCAGACACCTGTTCTGGGTTGAGATCATTCTGCTTGTAAGAGTGCTGTCTTGGCCCAACAGTTTTCCTCACCATGTCAACAGCCTCCTTGGTGGGATACCAACTGTCCAACTGTCTGCCATGTACAATGCTGTTTTAACACCTTACTCTGGGCGTTCCTATAACACCTCTTAGCCACTATCTAATCACACCCTTAACACCTGCTGTGATATGCTAATTGGGATTTTCAGGATACATAATTGCCACAGATTCTTGTACAAGTCATTCTGAATTGAGAAAGCCAGTCGGATGACTAGCGAAACGTCTTCAAGAACTACATTCAAGTCCAGTTGATCTAATGAATACAACAGAGATACCATGACCTGGATGAATAAGAACCTTCACAAGCAGGTTTTAATGGACACTTTACACTCGCGGATTCAATGCTCGCGTTTTCGTGCCTAGATACAATGGACATTTTACTCGCGGATTTGATGCTCGTGTATAAGGCCTTTAATGGACACTTTACTGGTAGATTCGATGTTCGCGACCGCTGAGACCATGCAACCACTTTTACTCGCGGATTAGATGCTCGCGTATAGTTTAGGACAACTTAGATCGCTGGACATTCAATGCTCGCGTTGGCCTAGATCCATGGCATTTTACTCGCGATTGATGCTCGTGTATAGGTTTTTAATGGACACTTTACTCGCGGATTCAATGCTCGCGTTCGTGCCTAGAACCATGGACAACTTTTACTCGCGGATTTTGATGCTCGCGTATAGGTTTTAATGGACACTTTACTCGGCATTCAATCTCGCGTTCGTTCCTAGATACCATGGACATTTTACTCGCGATTCGATGCTCGCATAAGGATTTAATGGACACTTTACTCGCGGATTCGATGCTGCGTTTGTGCCTAGATACCATGGACATTTTACTCGCGGATTCGATGCTCGCGTATAGGATTTAATGGACACTTTACTCGCGGATTCGCTGCTCTGTTCGCGCCTAGATACCATGGACCATTTTACTCGTGGATTCGATGCTCGTGTATAGGTTTTAATGGACCCTTTACTCGCGGATTCGATGCTCGTATCGGTTCGTAATAGTCTGGGAAACATGTTCAAATATCCAGGACATTTGAAAAAATCAATGTTACTCTCACCGCGCTATTTTCGAGTTTGTTCGAGCCTAGGTACATTTACATTTTTACTCCCTGATTTTTGATGCTCATGTATAGTTGTAATGGACACTTTACTCGCGGATTCAATGCTCGCGTTCGTGCCTAGATACCATGGACATTTTACTCGCGGATTGATGCTCGTATATAGGCTTTAATGGACACTTTACTGGTAGATTCGATGTTTGCGCCTTGAACCATGAACATTTTACTCGCGGATTCGATGCTCGCGGTATAGGTTTTAATGGACACTTTACTCGCAGGATTCAATGCTCGCGTTCGTGGCCTAGAAACCATGGACATTTTAACTCGCGGATTTGATGCTCGCGTATAGGTTTTAATGGACACTTTAACTCGCGGATTCAATGCTCGCCGTTCGTTGCCTAGATACCCATGGACATTTTACTCGCGGATTTGATGCTCGCGTATAGGTTTTTAATGGACACTTTACTCGCGGTCAATGCTCGCGTTTCGCTCCTAGATACCATGTGACATTTTACTCGCGGATTCCGATGCTCGTCGTAGGCATTTAATGGACACTTACTGGGATTCGATGCTCGCGTCTCTAGATACCATGAACATTTTACTCGATGCGGATTCGATGCTCGCGTATAGGATTTAATGGACACTTTACTCGCGGATTCACATGCTCGTGTTCGCCCTAGATACCATGGACATTTTACTCGCGGATTCGATGCTGTGTATAGGTTTTAATGGACCCTTTACTCGCGGATTCGATGCTCGCGTATAGGTAGTAAGGTATTTTACTCACACATTCGAAGTGTCGAACATTCAATATTATTGAAAGATCTGAAATATCGAAAATCCGGGTCCGGAATAGTTCGAGAAGTCCGAATTCGTTGAATTCGAATAGTTCGGCGTGAACTCGGGTTCGGTATTGAGTTCTAGTTCATCTTAGCCTTGATACATGTCTGGCAGATTTTTGTGGAGTTGAACTGATGGAGGATATTGCTCCTGGGAGATGTTTGGCACTGCTGAATACCACCATAAATGTTCAAATCACAGCTTGTAGGTGTTATAACTGCCATAATTTGAAATGATCGAACCAAGAAAGCTAAAGAAAAAATCTACAATCTAAACGCTAGAGAGATGTTCGAAAATGATGAGTTCGTTCCCGTTTTTTCGAATTTTCAAATTTAACTGTGAATTCCAAAAATTCGAAGATTGAAAAATGGATCCATAGAAGTCTATGGGAGAAATTTTTTGAAAGTTTCTATCGATTTTAAAGGGATGTCCACCCCAAAACTATAATCTCCCCCCACTAATGGCCCCACCACATGTGTGTAGTAAAATCCTTACCTCAATCCAGCTCCATAAGGTTCTCCTGTAGTCCCCCCCAAAGTCCCAAAAACTGCCCACCAGGAGGATAGCAGAGTCCATATAGGACTCTGCCTCCTATCTGGCCTGGGAAGAGTTTGGCATGGTACTGCAGCCCTTCTCCCCCTCCCCTCCCCCTCCCTCCCTCCCAATTAGGATTCCCCCCCTAGTAAAACCCTTTACATTAAACATTCCCCCTGTCCCCCAGCCCCAACCGCTATTATTTTTATTATTAGAAAATGCCCAAACATTACTTACCTTCCCTCTTTCCTCCGCCGCACTGAAGCTCAGCCAATCACAGACGCGACTGCGGTCCCGCCCCTCTGCTACATTTTCTCGCAAGCAGAGGGCCTGGCAGTGCGGGCGAGGAAAAGAGGAGGAAGGTAAGTAAAGTTTGGGGCACTTTCTAATAATAAAAAAATATAGTGGTTGGGGCTGGGGGGATGGGGAATGTTATATCAAAAAAAATTTCAAGGTGGACATGCCCTTTAAGGATGAAATAGTAATAGTAGGTTACTGTAAATAACACAGGGACCGGGGAATGGTCTGGGAACCCGTAAATATAACCAAAAATCATTTAAAAACTATCTTTCCTCTTGATCGGGCTGTTTTGAACTTCCGCATTCATTTTCGGGGTTTCAAAATGCCACTTTCGAGGGTTACCGATATTACAAATTCGAGGGTTACCAAAATCAGCTTGTACATTCGAGGGTTACTGAAATAACGCTACTTTCGGAGGGTTACCGATATTACAAACTTTTTCTACTAATTTTCATTTTTGATAATAATCTATTTTCGATTTCAATCATCAGCTACTTTCAATTTTGATAATTATCGAATTTTCGATAAAAATGAAAACTCTGAAAATTCAGGTTCTTAAATTCCGGGAGTTCCGAAAGTTTCGTGGACTTTGAAACCCTCTATTTTATTTTCTCTATTAGAACCCACAGTACATCTTTACTAAGACACAACCAAGGATTGTACAGGGAACATCAGCATCCAAAGCTATGAAGAACCCAAAGAGAAGGTGAAATGAAGAGTTATTTGGCCCCAAACATACAGCCAGGAAGATGCAGGTAAAGCAGTTGTGGTGAGTCAATCTGTTTACCCAGGAGACTTGGTCATTTCTTCCCTTCAGTGCTTAATAAGTCATTTAACATCTCTTCTATTTCTTTCCCTGTCAGGAGAAGGTGCAACTAACAATCCAAGACACAGGCCGACTGCCATAAGGAGGCAGGAAGGAAATTTTCCATCAGGACTAAACGACAAATACACCTTTAGGTTTTTCGCCTTCCTCTGGAGTGTACAATCTGTGCAGTTTAATGATCAGGACAGAAGACACGGAGGGCGGGTAGAATGAGCCAGGAAATGCATTTTGTTTATTCACTGATAATATGTGATCATTAATAAAAACCTGTGACCTCACATATCTTTTGTACATACAGTGTCTTTATTCTAATTAAATAAAGTTATGCAAGTGTTTGGTTAATTGAGCTGGTTATAATTGAGAGTGAAATAAAGGGTTTATGGTACCACATCAGTCTCCCTGTTTGTAGATCTACTGATGGACGTATCTTGGATCCTCCTAATCCTCACACTGGTGGAATAATAAATTATTTATTATAACTCATTCATGTCTGTTTGAAGGGAAACTAAACATCAGAAACCACGAACCAAGAAGAAATATTGGATGGAAATTTTCATTATTTACATAGCTCTCCTGTTATCAGTTAGTGCAAGGGCAGGAAAGAGATCAAGGATTGCATCAACGTAACACAAAGAAAAAAACAAAACAAAAGGCAATGTTTTGTAATTAAAATTTAAAAAAAATTTAATTATTAAAATTCATATATAGGCTTATCAAACCTTAACTTTGACACCACGTCTCAGCCAATCACTGATGCTTCTTGCCGTGCACGGATACCTACAAGCCCAAAAAAAAACATTTAAACCTTGCAATGTCAAGGTTTAGGGGCAGGATTAGCCTGTGATTAAGCTCGTTCCTGCGGCTGTCTTCTAGCTGTATTGTATGTTCTGGCATGGCAGCACAGTTTATCAATTTTATAAGCAAGAGCACAAGGCAAACCTTTGGAAAAGTATTATCTGTGTTGGGCACCTTGTTGTACTGTTGTATTCAGTTGGATCAACTGGACTTTAAGTTTAGTTCTTGAAGACATTTTACTAGTCATCCAAATGGCTTCTCAATTCAGAATGACTTGATAAGAATCCGTTGGCAATAAATACCCTGGAATGTCACAATTAGAAATCACTGTCAGGTGTCAGGGACCTTCTGATGCAAGGTGTGATTGCTGGAAACAGTCTAAGTAGATGGTCCTATAAAGTATATACATCACTTTTACATGGTTGAGATATTAATAGGTTATTCGCTTTTTTTGGCAGACATTCCTCAATAGGTCACCACGTTATTCCTAAGAAAACAGGTGAGGTGATTTGCTATTAACTAGTATTCCTATAAACAAGCGATGTTTTTCAATTTTCTCAGACTCAGATTGATGTTGGATTGAATAGCAGGAAGTTTTCATTTACATACTTTTTAATAATCATATCTTAAAGGGAAACTGTGGTCTCCATACAAAGTGCCCTCTATTTAAAAGAACTTTCTATAAACAAGTCTAGGATGATGTCTCTAGCTCTCTTGGTCTTGTAAAGTTAGACTCAGACAGTCAGGATAAACAAAAAGTGCAATACAGTCATATGATGTGCAGTTAAGAACCCCCACCCCCACCCCACCCCCAAAAAACAATATTTTAAAGACCTGCAACCATTCCTGTCCATTCCTTTTTTTTCTTCAGGCTTGTGGCTAGCTTTAGGAATGATTAAGGAGTTTGGGGTGGGGAATTATGATGCAGCAGATGATGCTCTTTTACAGCTGTAGGATACAACTGGGCATGTTCAGTGCCTGTGGCAGTGCCTGTGGCAGTGTGGGTGGAGAAATGTGCTGGCCATTTTCCATCTGGAAACACCATCTTTACACTACTGTAACTTTCAACGACTGCAGCTAGAACATGATCCTAGGGTTATTTTAAGGTAGGGAATGTGTTTCTTGTCTAATAAAGGGTAGCTCACAGTTACCCTTTAAAGCCAACCACCTAATTGATGTAATTGCTGTACATTTTTTAGTTAACCACAAAGACATATACCTTCAATTGTGCCATATGTATATAGAAGGAACAAAGATCAGGATGGTAAATGTCCACACCAGTGAATGTAGGGGTTTATTGACTCTGAATATGAGGCCTAACCTCCCAGCTCAAGCAAACCATATAGTTGGAGATGCCACGATTGATAGCAATATCAAAAAACATTAATCCTAGTTGTTAATGAACAAAGTACATAAAACAAAATGAATAAACAAAAATAGAAATTTTGTTTGTGTTGCCAAGTAGATTTGAAGGTCTTTTATCATCATTGCAGCTGGTACCACTGCCAAAGGGCATATTTCAACAGGGAATGTTTATGGTGTATTATCTATTGGATAGCTACAAGAACATTCACCTTCGAACTTGGTACCTTCAGCATGGGGCTTACTAAGGATAAGACTGTGCCACTTGGTGCACAGAAGGACATGTGGATTACATTTTATCTGTTTTGAAATTAGCCAAAGAAAACAAGAAAGATAAACAGCTAAAATAAAATTAGAACACAAAATAACGTGTATTTATATTAATCTAAAAAATAAAGACATTTCCATAAATAAAGAAAACTATTTATAACCAATGACAAAAATAGAAACACTGAGCCCCCCAGCAAAACTATGATGGGGGCCCTTCCCTGCTTAGCTTTATGGTTTTCTGTATTTCATAGGAAAGTAAGAAAATGCCCAAACACAACACCCTCGCAAGGCCAGCTTCCTTGGTAGTTACGCCCCTAAATATAACCCCAAATTGGAATAATCAAGTACTAAATAATATCATAAACTAATCTGCTGTGAACAGTTTTGCTATAGCTGATTGTGACATCGTTTTGACAGTTGGTATGCTGTGTGTAGTTTTGCTTCCTCAAAGTACTTGCCCCTCATAAAAAAGTCTTGTCAGATGGAAGGGGGAGTGGCTAAAAGGGGAGAGGGAATAATGAGCCTGAGCAAAACAAGTACTGGATGAACCCATGCAGCAACACCTCAGAGTATATTGCAAATTATAGATTAAGATGAGGAAAAGGGTTTTTTTTAGCAAGTTTGCCTTTAAAATATGTGTTCTCCTGGCAAAAAAAATACCAACATGTTTACACTAACTAATGAAATATGCTTGTGAAGGTTCTCATTCCAGGTCATGGTATATCTGTTGTATTCAATTAGATCAACCGGACTTGAAGTTAGTTCTTGAAGACGTTTCGCTAGTCATCCGACTGGCTTTCTCAATTCAGAATGACTTGTACAAGAACCTTATAGTCAGCCATCAACTCTGTAACATACAAGGTGGCAAAATACCTAGCCAACATCTTAGGACCTTGGTGGGAAGTTCTAAGCATCACATCCAGAACTCTCAGGGTTTCACCAACAAGATGAAGATATAGTACTCGGTGGCAGAAGAAACTATTGTGTCCTATGATGTGACATCTCTCTTTCACCTGTATACCCACCAGGAGGCTGTTGTTGATGGTGAGAAAACGGTTAGACCAAGACAGCACTCTCACCAGCAGAACTGATCTCAACCCGAAACAGGTGTGTGCCTTATGGCTTGTGCCTTGATACCACCTATTTCAAATACAGGGTAAGTTCTATAAGCAAAAAACACGGATGTGCTATGGGATCTCCAGTTTCACCCATTGTAGCCAACCTTTACATGGAGGAGGTAGAAAACTGGCGCTTAATACCTTAAGGGCATAGCACTCAGCCATGGTCAGATTGTGGATGACACCTGGGTTAAAATCCACCAGAAGGAAGTACAAGCTTTCACAGAACACATTAATGGGTAGTAACCAAAACATCAAATTTACAAGGGAAGAGGTCAAAAAACAAATGTGCTTTCTTGGACTGCTGGTAGAAGTCAGGGAGAATGGTAAACTGGAGTAGAGGTTTACAGGAAACCAACACACACAATCAGTATTTGATGTTTGACTCCCACCACCCTTTAGATCACAAGCCGGGGGTCATCAGAACCCTGCAACACAGAGCTGAGAACATCCCCACTAGCACAGAGGTGAAGGCAAAGAAATGAAACATCTCAGAGGAGCCCTTAAAACTTGTGGATATCCAGACTGGGCCTTTGTCAAAAGAAGCAGATAGGAAAGAAAAGAACACGAATACCAACAGTGAAGGGGAAAAGCAAGACAGGAGAAAGAAATGGTCATCCCATATGTAGCAGGGTCTCGAGAAACTAAGAAGAGTTTTCAAAAAACACCGTATCCCTGTCTGCTTTAAACGAGCAACACGCTGAGGCGCAATTGGTACATCCGAAAGACCCAATACCGAAACACAAGAAAAGCGACATATATATGCAGTGCAGTGCAGTGAAGAATGCTCTGATTTGTACGTGGGGGAGACCAAACAAAAACTGCATCAACGTATGGCCCGCACAGAAGAGCCAATTCCCGGGTCAGGACTCAGCGGTACCGTATCTTAAGGATAAAGGACATCCTTTGAAGATTGTAATGTTAACTATTGGCAAAGGAACGTAACTGGTTCAAGAGAGGTGTTAAGGAGGCCTTATGTGAAAATAAAAGAAACCAGCCTAAATAAGATGGGGGTTCGACACCATCTGTCTGCTGTACATGCTGTTTTAACACCTTACTCTGGCGTTCCTGAAACACCTCTTAGCCCTATCTAATCACGCCCTAACACCTGGCTGTGAATGCCTTGGGATTTACAGGTAATAAGTGCCACAATTCTTGTCAATCATTCTGAATTGAGAAAGCCAGTCGAATGACTACGAAACATCTTCAGAAACAAACTTCAAGTCCGGTTGATCTAATTGAATACAACAGATTTACTAATGAGATTTCTGATGCTTTTTTGAAAGCGATTTTCGCAAAAAATTTATCTTTTTGACACTTTTTCCCCCTTTAGGTGGAATTTTTGCAAATACACTTTTCTTGCCATAATTCTTGGTCTTTCTGGCTGAGAAACCGTTTTTAAAAAAAGATCTTTGTTAGACTTATTATACCATTTGGCGAATATTGCTCTTGTGTTCAACATAAAGCATTTTTTTGGTGGTGTAACAAACATTTTGCCTTGGCATAAATTAATGCTACAAAAATACCCTTAAATTTTTTTTTTTTTATAGCAAAAGTCTAACATTAAAGAAGCAAGTAAAAATAGTTCCCCTTTATAATATGTCCCTAGATCTCCTAACATTAAGGGGGAGGAGTTTCATAAGTTTACTGTGGATTTGCTATAAATTGTAATTAGGGAATAAAGAAAAATCAAGTTTAAAACTTATAATTAATGTTTACAAACCATTTTATGCATGCTGATAGACTTGCAAGAATAAAACAAGATCAATAATTTAAGTAGATCTTATTAAACTTAATATCTCAAAGTTGAGAACTGTTTTTATATTTCATTGAAAGAAATAGTGTTTTTATTGCCTTGCACCTAAATTAAAAAAAAAAGTAAACCAAGTTGAGTGAATGCCTAATGTTGCCTGCTAATCATATTTAAATGTTGGGGATGGTACTATGTGACTACAAAGCAATCTGCTGCAGTCCTTGTTCAGTTGGGAAAATATGGAAGTTGGAATTGCTAGAGTTATATCATTTGTGCATTTTCTTTTGCGCCACATCACATTTCACAGGTTTCTTGTGGGAGATGATGAAACAGTGGACTGGGCATTAATAAATTAAAAATCCAGTGCATATGCTCTGTTAATTCAGCATTCTTTCTATTAGCATCTGTTTCCTTCACTATCAGTCGATGAGAACATGACAAGCACTGAAAGAAATGTGGCCTTGAACAGTGATAACAACACTAATTAAAAATCTATTGAGTTAATCCCTAAATCTGTATTAGTGAGCTGTACTTCCCACTTTGATACATAGCCACAAAATACATTATTGGAAGCACCTTTATTTCTACAAATATCTAATGGGTTCTTATAGGAAATGTTAAAAAGGGAAGACAAAAAAACCCCAAAATACCTCAACAAAGGGGTAAAAAAATAAAATCGTCTTTAAAGGGAGAGTTCAGTAAAACTGAAGTTATTTATATAGCCCATGAATTATAGAAAACATTTTGTACATTTGTAAATAAAAATTAGATTTGTAAAATAATTTTCCATACAGTAACATACAGCCCTGAAGAAGCCAGAAGGTTTCCGGGTAAACGCGCGTAGGCCGTTCCTTTGTACGGGAGCGAGAGTGAGTGAGGAGAGCGGCTATTGAGCGTCCCGCTATGGTTTGCAACTTTTGATTATGTGGAGAAGACTTGTTCTACAGAGGATGCAGTTGCTAGATATGTACTAGCCATTTGGAGGATGAGAGTACATACAGCTATTGTGTCATGGCAGTAACACACTGAGGATGAGACTGGCGTTCATAGTCCTGCATGTGTGAAGGTGAAGAATGGAAGGCCCGGTTGGGAGAGATCCTTGTTTTTTGTCCTTATAGAATGGAACGTTAAGCCAATATATTTATGCAATAATCAGCAGTGTACATCTGACCATGGTTGGAACTGTTGGCCTGGTGTTCGTACATATTTCTGGTGAGACTCGGTTATTTCTAGTCTTGTCCACATTAGCAACTTCACTATATTACGAACTAGTGACTTACAACTTGTGTTACTACATGCCGCTGAATATCTCCATTGGTGTCCATTTGGAGACTGTTTACATTTTGCACAGTAGACATTAAGAAGGCTTAGGATCCACTTGGGCCTTAAGAGCAATTGGTTGCATTGCAGGATCTTTTACATGACATTGGGCTAACTATATGTTGCTCACTCTCCCTCCCATTTATGTTGGTTTGTACATTGGTTGCACTTGTATGTATATCAGTATGTTGGTATTATTGGAGGGGCAGACATTTTCTAACCATTTGCTAAGTATGAAGTAGGATGTTATGCACAACATGTAAATTCAAATGGCAAACCGTGAGTCAAATATGAGTAAAATAAAGGTATAGTCTGTTTATTATTATGTTCAAATGGCGGTGGGCTCCTTTAGGGTCTGGGTTCAGATTGTTTGAACTTACATCTCATTCTAGTGTTTTGCAGTTACCGGAGACACTGAACCTGTCGCTACAAGACCAGTGACACGTTAATTGGGGTGGTGGGAGACACTTGCAGTTGTATAGTACATACAGCTTGCATGTTTTCCATTGGGTACATTTTTTGGGGGAAAGGATAGAAGGGGTAAATTGGAACACAGGAGGAAAACATGCAGTCACATCATTATGTTCTGTTTTAGATATAAGTATGGACCTTTCACAGTATTCAATGAAGATATCACTTGAGGGTGGATAAGGGAGCCAGAGAGTTATTAGACGTATCAGCCTTTGTGCCACAGCCCCTTAGAGGTTGTCTCTCCCGCCTTCATATAGCATATTGAAATAGATACACCATGGGGTACCAGATCTTATAAACACTTTCTAAGACAGCTCTGTTAAGATATATTATACTTAAATGGGAAGCATGTTTATTAGCATTGACTTCAATGCTCCTTCAATTGCCAATTTTTAAAATGGGGTCCAAGGGCTATAGTTCTCTTCTAGCATAGAAAGAGATTCTTTAAGGATTATAGCTGAAATATATCCTCCATTCTCAGGCCAGATTGGGATTATGTCTGCCATTTGCTTCATCATTTTATCTGTGTTTCTTTTAGATTGGTGTAAGTACGCAGTTATCATATTTTAGGAACTAATTGCCTCTCGTACCCAGCTTTAAGAGTTGAATAATAGGGTGAGGTTGGAGGATTGTGGTACTCTGGAAATTAGAGTTTATGCAGAAGTGCAATTGTAAGCAATGAACAGAGGGGTATGTGGGAGTTGGAATCTTCCCTGCATGTCAGAGAAGGATACTAGTTTGCCATATATTAGATTCCCCTGGATATCTGTTAGTTGACTTGCTTCCCAGACTCAATAACTGCTGGAGATGCACAATAGAAATGATTTTGAGGAGGTTAGAAGTAGGAGTGCAACATTTTTGCCTCATAGAGTACATTATTGTTGTTGTTGTAGTGTTATTAGTGAACAACCATGGTTTTGAAATTCTTAATTATCCGCTAGAGTATTAATTGTAAGTCAGGCATTGCCAGTCTGCTTAGTTTTTAGGCTGTTGAGAGTATTCTAAGTCTTACACTGTTTGCTGCCCGAACCCATATAAGATAACAGTGCGCTTTGTAGCCAGATTAAGAAGGGCGTATGGTTGGGATCAGCTATGTGCTATGTGTGTGTTATCATTGACTACTCCGGGACGGATGCACCAGGCCTCTGGCCGAATGGGGGAAGGGCCACATGTTGGTCTTTGAAACAAACTGATTTGGGCCAGTTTAAGCAGAGACCAGATAGTGGGCCAGATGCCATAAGATGTTGTGTGTGCTGAGTGAATTGATCTGGATCAGATAAATACAAAATTAAATCATCTGCATATAATCTGAAATAATCAGTTCTGGCCCAAATAGAGACCTGTTAATGCCTTAGTTGGATATCCTGGGTTCTATGTAAGCCACCAATAGATATGGTGAGAGTGGGCAGACCCTGCCTGGTACCCTTGGTTAGTGTAAAAGTGTGAAAGCATAGCAGTTACTTGAGGGACACCACTGGGGGGCATAACACAGTTTGAACCATCTACAGAAATTGAGGACAAAAAGCCAAACCAGCTCAGACAGACCCAGGGAAAGGAACCACTTGACCGATCGAAAGCCTGCTGGGATACTAATGCCAAATCACTCTAGATCCGGAGTTGTTGATACAGTGTGCTGTTTCTAACGGAGTGCAGAGAGCATGGGGAGCATGCACACTCTGTCATTGTTTACCTTATTTCGGATAGGACAACCAGTAGATCTCCAGATGTTTGAAAACTACACTCCTAGCATTCCCTAATACAGAGTTCCTGTAACGGAATGCGGGAGTTGTTTAGTTTCAAAACATCTGGAGACTATGGTGTGCCTATCCCTGCCTTATTTGGTTCAGTACAGGATATTGTGGTGGGGTTACTTTGTTGTTTTAAAAGACCAAAGAATATTGTCGCCACAGTCCTTCTGCTCCTCTTTCCTCACAATGAAAAGCCAGTTAGGTATTTTAATAAGGGTTCCAGGTGTGTCCTAACATTGGACATTGGGAATCTAGCACCGACGTGCATCTAATGTATTTTAAAATATGATGTCAATAAAAGTTTTATAAAACACCTACCTGCTTGTCATTTGAGGAATGGTGCTAATTTTGCCCCAACCATCAGATCTTATTTACATTGAAAGTAACAACTGATTGTTGGGGCAAAACATTATCACCATTTTAAACGATAAGACCTTTTATTGAGTAACGCTGTTTATCTTGTACTTAGGAGGAACGAGGAACCCGATGGCCACCAGCACTTCTTGTCCCCTTGCATAATCAGACTGATATGTTTACCAATTGAGCAGAGCTAGTGCCAAAAGGCCAGTTGTACGTAAATATATTATATCTATTAAAGACCGGGCCATCTCCATAGCATAGTGGGTGTGACAAGATTACTGACATGCGGTGTGATATCCATTCTGGATTTGCACTGACCCAACCCCATGTCTGCCACAGGCAGTCACAGTAATGTGTGCGTTTTAGAATACTCACTTGTCTTAGCTCCCAACAGTGAGAATTAGTGTGGTGTGGGTGGTTCCTGTGCAAGATCGAAGGGCCCCCAGAGTTCTACCACATGAAAGTTGTTCAGGGTCCTTACATAGAGGGGAGTCAAACTAGGCCGCATCTGTAGTAATACAGTTATAGATGAGAGAGTATCAGCATAGATCTGTCAGGTCCAACGGGGGAAGTGAAGCAGGCAAAGCCATTTGTTTCACTTTAAGGGGATGGTGGGACAGTCAGAAAGCAAAGAGGACATTGTTAGGCTGCCCCAAATGGGAATTTTTGGCATTTTTTAGGGGGCTTTTAGATATAGTACTTACCATATTCTAACCAGGTTGTTGAACGTCTTCCTGGATATATTAAAAAAATCTCACTCACATCCACTATGATACATAATTTCACTGGGTAGGCCATGCAGTATGTAATCCCTGCTCCAGATCACATCTTCACTTTACTTCACAAAAGGTGCTCAGCGTCTTTGTAAATCACTTTTAGTTTTAAATGAGCAAGTCCAGAGAAAACTCAATTACATGTCTCCCTCCATGCCTGCTAGGCCCAGCCCCCTAGTTCTTATTTGTAATTATGCATACTATTAGTTATTCTAATTAGCATATTCTCTTCCATTTTGTAAAATAAGTTGAATTTTAACACCTTGCTATGGTGTTGACTTGTGAGCTGACATTTCAGGTCTGTAAGGTCTTCTTCCCAGAATGCACACTTATTGAGAATGTTCTAACAGTAATTTCTAATTGATTGGCTGTTGATGGTCAAACATGCCAGATCTCTACTGAGCACTGGAATCAACCCAGGACGGGTCAAGGGCAAGACCATAACAGTCTCTACTAAGGGTCCTGCAAACAGGGAAAGTCAGTATTTCAGAAGCATTTATTTATACACAGACAAAATACTAAATGCATAGCAGGTGGGGGGGGTGCGGGGTCGACACCAACTGTCTGCCAGTTACAATGCTGTTTTAAAACCTTATCTGGGCGCTTCTATAACACCTCTTAGCCCTATCTACACGCCTTAACGCTTGGCTTGGTGATATGCAATTGGGATTTTCCAGGGTACATAATTGCCACAGATTCTGTACAAGTCATTCTGAATTGAGGAAAGCCAGTCGATGCTAGTGAAACGCCTTCAAGAACTACCTTTCAATGTCCAGTTGATCTAATTGAATACAACAGATATAACAAAGCTATACCTTTGTGAATATATTATATTCTACTTTACGTCTTTGCTGCAACTCCACTGCAACATTTACTTTTAACTTAAAGGGTAAGTCGACCTTCTGACACAATCTATTCTTACCTTCCCCACCCCGAGAACCCAGACTTACACAAACCTTGTTACTTCCTGCCATCCTCTACCCTGGTTGTGCTGGCTAGCCTTCTCTTAAAGTTATTGTGCTCGCACATGTGCAAGAGGAGACAGACAGATCCCTCAGCAGTTATCTCATTGGGGTGGGACACCATCATTCATAGCCACAATTGACTGCTGATCTACGTAAACCTGCGAGAAAGGACAGAAGACCAGGAAAAGAGGAATGCAAAGGGCAGAGTGAATATTTCAGTTCAGGAATGGTGGGAGGTAAATGAGTTTTTGGTTAATTACCTCTAATGCCTTCCAGCATAATGAGAAAGGTTTATCATATCCATTTAAGATTGACAGAAAAGAAGTTAGAAAGGTAAACTCAGACATCCCCTCTGCCCTTCGTCCTTCCGAGCAGGGGTGGGGATGAGGGGGTGTGCCGAGGGGGCGTGGCTACGCTGTGTGACATCATTGACGTCACACAGTGGGTGGGGCATATGCGCTAGGGGGTGGGGGCAGGGTTAGGGGTGTGGTATGGGCGTGGCATTGGCGGTCGGGCTGAAATAAAACACTGGAAACGAATATAGTGTGCTCCTCCAACTTCTTTGCATTTGCTTCTTGCACACATAAAGGGGCGTAACGGGGAGGAGATTCAGGAATCATCTCCATTGCGGGGAGATCGGGGTGGTCTCGCAGGCGACCACCCAATTTGCAGGAGACTCCGGAGATCCTGGAGTAGTGGGATACCTGAAAAACTGCTTTCTAGTTGTAAGATCTTCAGGGCGCCTGATGTGAATGTATACATGTATTGTAAAGCACTGCGGAAGATTGTTGGCACTATATAAATCAACAATAAAATATGTGGTATTGTCAGGTTTATTGGACGATTCAATTGAGGGCTGGATGCCTTTGTAAAATCAACAAGAAAATTTAAATTGACTGGTATTAATACATTAACATGGAGACTTACCATGAAATGCATGTGATGGTTCCTTCAATGTAATATTGTGTAAATGCATTACTAATTGGACAGCGGTTGTTTGTGGGCATTAGAAGTCACACAAAAAGAGCTGCAAAATGTGAAATTACTTTTATTGCTGAGGATTTTTGGGAATCTCTCATCCTATGCAATTCCCTTCTTAATATCATGCTACAGGTCAGTACACATAAGGGGATTTTTAGTCCCGAGTAAGCGCTTGGTCGGAACAAATGACTGTCGTCGCGCAATAGTTTGCCAGTGTTGTGAATAGGAGGAGAGTTATGAGTGCATGTGAGTGCAGGAGGAGCCAGAGTAACGTATAGTGTCCCTTTAATCATGTCATAATAATATTAGGTTAAATGAAATGAACTGGTAACATTTGTCTGCAGCTGCCTTCATTAGTGACATTCATTTTGTATTTTTACACAATCAGTGTGTAGTAAATTATACTTCTGACTATCTATTGTTAAAAGGGAATGTATGTATGTATATGTTTATTTATATAGCGTCACTAATAACATGGCCAGTTACCTGCCCCCAATTCAAATCAAAATATCAGCAAATTTTATGTATTAACCAGATATGTAAAAGATATAATTGTCCCATCCTGGCAGAGGAAGACAGCTACTCCCTCCTGTAGTCCAATCAAGGCTACAACTGCTGACAACCCACAGCCAATACATGACTGTCTTTCCCCTGCTGCTCCACTGGCACATGGTCACTAGTAAAACTCCTTGAACAGGGGGAGGAGGTGGAAACATCTACCAGAATGAGAAACAGGGGCAATACGTGTCAAAAATCTGGCTAGGAATGAAAGTCCTAAAAATAGCTCTTAGGGACAGGGTTTTTTTTGTTTTAAGGGTGGTATTTTTCTTTTGCAAAGACATTTTGAGGAATAGAATTCCAGCAGGTTGCATCTGAGTTTTTGAATTTGTTTATTAAAGGAGGGGTGTGAACTGCTCACATTTCTATAAATGAAATATTAATGCAGTAGGTGTGTGATATTTTATAGCTTCATTGGATGCTCAGCTCTGTAAGTTTAAAACAATAGAATGTAGACAAGGAGTTCTTTAATCGACCCTTATCTCTGTTTGTTTATAGGAGAAACATAGAGATGAGTGTTTTATTGACATGATAGTAAGGATTACTGCTATTCGATCCCTGTGCTGTCTGAAGATGCAGTATGTTCCCGGTGATTACCTGCTATTGCTGAGAAATAGTCAGAAGCCGCTCTCATGAATAAGTAGGTCAGATAAAGCTTGTTTGCCTGTTCTGTGGCATTGTGTACCAATTTCCCTGAACATTCATGTTATTTTTCAGGTCTAGTTCTTCTTTAAGCTGAATAAAATTGTTAGAATTTAGTATCACTTTACTGTTTATGTTAACAAGATTTTTATCTCATAAATGTGCAAAATCCACATTATTTGGAAAAGGATCTGTGTGGTTATATGCTACTGGCAGCTCAACCTGGAACACATTTCCCCTGTGCATTGCTTTTTCTCAGAATGAAACTATGACCATTGTTTTTGCCAACATCAACACTTGCAGCTTCCAAGGTCTGTTGCCTAGGAGAAATATAATGATACGGTTTTTTGGTTCAGGTAGCAGAGTTACATGTCAGTGACATAGGGTGCCTAGCAAACTTTGTTTCATAGGTCATCCAAGCCTTAAAAATAAGTCCTTCTATCTCTAGCTATAGACAAGTTTAATGGAGGCTAGGGTTTGGTCCAGGACACTGATGAAGGTTCAATGTTAATCTCCAGGCTCAATCTCCCACGAATTCCTCGTCTCAAATCTATGATGAAGCCTGAGGATTTCTATCTTTTATCTCTTTTGTTATATAAGAGGATGATAAGCTGAAAAAAACAAAATATATTGTTATTTATCCAACCAAATTACTAGAAAGCCCTTGTGTTCTCAAGACTAGGGATCCTATCTAGTATCTGTCTGTGAGGCCAGCTGCCAGGACAAGGACAAGTGCTAGAAAATCTCACCTGATGATGAACCGTGAGGTCTTGAGAAACAAAATAATTAAAATTTTAAAGGAATCCTTCAGAACCTGAATAACTGTGTTATACTTTCCTAGTAAAAAAAAACTATGTTTTTACTGAACTTACCTCCAATTTGAATCTGGGGATATGATTACTAGTATAAATACATTAATGGGCCATACAATAAACTATCTGGGGTAGTTGTTCACTAGAAGGAAATGTAAGAGGACATGCTGCGACATCTTGATATAAATACAGAGCACCCCCCCCAAACTCCAGTTTCGTATTATAAAAAAATGCCAAGATGCCCGTAAGGGACTTTACTTGCCCATCTAGGCATCACCCCCTGCTCTTGTTTCAAAGCTTGTTTTCAAGTAAAAACAGGAGCAGGTGCCTCTGGGCTGACAACGCTCTACTTCCTGGTCGCAGCTGTCAGGCTATTGGCGTGATGTCAAGTTCGGATCAGGAAGTTAGAGCGGCAGTCAGCCGCAGAGCAGAGGAGGAGCACCCAGGAAAGGGTTCAGTAGCTCTTTAGGGGCAACTTGGGCATTTCTTTTATAATGCAAAACTGGGATTTGGGGGGTGCTCTGTATTTATAGCAAAAGTTGTTTTTTGACTGGACAATGCCCTTTAAAACAGGAAAAATTTTACTCTTCAAGTTCGAAAGGATTATTCACTGAACAGTAAAACTATGGAAATGTTTTCATTGGACATGGTGATGGCAGGTTCTTGGATAGTTTAAAAAAAAGGCTGGATGATTTCTAAAACAACGAAGTTGCATGTTACTAGTTTTGATATATAAAGTAGAGTTTGATCCAGAGATATTTCCGATTGGCAAGAAAGAATCCCTCCCCCACGTTTATTTTTTGCCCTCCTCTGGTACAATGTTGGCAGAAAATGTGGGTATTGCTGAGTAGGTTGGACTCTAGATGGCGTATGTCTTTTATTCTACCCTCAAAATACTATACTACAATATATACTGATTACCCAGGTCCACAGGAAAAGCCCCTCACTAGTCAACAGGGATGATAAAAACCTTTGCTACAGCAGTATTATTTTACTTTGTCATTGTATGTCCTTCTCCCTTTAACCTAAGAAGATATGAATAAGCTTATTGGACAGTCTAAGCCATGGTTTGGGGGGGGGGGGGTAGAGTAGAAGAGATTGCTAGACAGATTTGAAGAGCTTCATTTTGCTCAGATGCGTTTCTGGTTAGAGTGCCGGGTTAAAGTTTTTTTATCAGCAGTTTTCTGGGCTGTGCATTAATGTGTGTGGAGTTTTTTTTAACATTGTTCAATACCAATTGCCAAAGAGCATTTTTTATGCTTTGACTTGTCTTCTTTCAACATTCCTGTAGTTGGGCAGCTGCAGGTGACAATGAGTACATGTACTGAGATATAATGATGTAATAATTAATGGACACCATTTACCTCTGCTTATAGAATCCATCTTGTGGTAGCAAAATGGATTTCTCAGTCCTTTACATAAATGGCAATTCAGTTTATATGAAGATTCAAAGCTGTAAATGCAGAACATTTATTGGGGTTTGCAATTCATTGAGATTTTCCACCCCGATAATGTGAAGTGGTGTTGAGATTTTGATGTCACACTGCCATTTAGTGGGTACAATGGGTACTACTACGTTACCGTAAAATAATCAGAGATCAACATTTGTCTGTCCAGGTTTGCTTTCTTGTCATGAATAACATCAGTTGAGTTTTGCTAAGTTTTGTGACAATTTGTAACATTAAAACGTGTCAAGTTTTTTGTGCATACTTGTTATCTTTAGGAATCCTTAGTTGAACCACCGGTTTTATCTGATGTATAGACATGCTGAATAAAATTTATATCACTTTTCTATTTAATTTCTGTCCGAAAATTCGCCATTTATACCTACATAAAATCTTTTAATTAAGTTAAAATGCAAACGCTTGCCTTTGTCTCATTGCTTGGATGAACTGAGCATGTCCAGACCAAAAACATGGAGGGGGCGGACATCTGGGCTTTGATTACTGAGAAGAAGGGTAACATTATAATGCTGTGTTTCTGAAAAAAATTAATAAAATATCTTTGCATCCTACACTGGTATCGATAAATCACTTTATTGCTCAGGACACCTTCATCAGATGATCAAGTTGTCCTGAGCGGTGGCTAAACTTTAAATAAGTTGATTTATCAATAACGGATGTCTGGGAAGTAAGAGTTTAATGGCACAGTAAACAGGAAATGGGTTTCCTGGAGCACCTTTATAGTTCATATATCTTTATGGAAGGATGAGTGTAGTTTCATTGTAAAAAATATTCTGAAAATCTTTGCACATGTATTGCAGCTAGATTTTTTCTTTCCTATAATCTTACTGGAATGTTACATATTATGAATGAACAATACTAAAGACCTGGTATGTTGTATTATAAGGGCATTAAGTACATAGAGTTTAGTGGACTTTAATAGTTTTTTATTTGTTGAAAACTTTTTTATGCACTTTACTGAGTAGAGAAATCTGACCTAGTAAAACCCAGTGACCTCAAATTAATTGTTCAGAATTTACATAGTATAATGTTTACTCGACAAATAAACCCCAACAAGATTCAGAGAAAGAGGACTAGCATAGTCCCACTGAAAACATAGGATTGAGATTTTTACATCTAACTATTGACCATATAAAAGGATTTTTTTTTTATACCTTTAAGTGAAAGACCCTGCACATGGGAAAGGAAAAATACCGGGATTTGTTCGAGTAGCGTTGTGTGGTTTGAATTTAAATCAATTTGTAAGTTCTTACCCAAGATTGAATAGTCTCCATGGTGGTAGTGTTTTTCTGAATCTGAAACCTGAATAATTAAGTCATCCGTTTGTACAAGCGGAGTACACTGAAACATTTGATAGTATTCATTTTGCAAAAATCAATTGATTCGATAACCTTGCTAATGCTTTTGCTTGGTGCCGGTTTGAGGCTGAATTTCAGGGTTCAGTAAGAGAACTCCTCTTCCTCCGACTGCAACCCCTAATTAGTAAATTCCAAACATAATTTTACTGATTCCCCTTGAGTAGTTCCATCTGAATAAAGTGGTAGTGAGCCACAAAAACGTGGTCTGGGTGCTGACCACATTTCCCAATGTTACCCTCATTGTTTTGATTAACCATGATTAATAAACTCCAACATATAGCACAACGATTGACAAGTCAATCCACTCTTCTACTGTTGGCTGGGAATGGGTCAAACGGCTCAGATTCTCTAAGAGCCATTGAAATCAACCCAGAGACAGAGATGCATAACACACTTTAAGGGTAACTGCCAAACCAGGAAGTTACGTTCTTTGAGAATTTAAAAAATCAAACTGGATGCACGAGATGAATGGTCATTGAAAAAATATTAGTTTTTTTTTATAAAGATACGAAAACATTAAAAAGTAAACTTAACGTGTTCTACTGATAGACCAGTGAGAGGGTGTCCTTTATTGGGGGATAATCAGTATGGGTTGGATGAGAGGAGGTTTTGGATTTGACAGTTCATGTGTGACCTGGTACCTGTACAAGAAATGAGGTCGATGGCGCTCTTAAAGGAATTAAACGGAAAAAGCAGTTACTCCTTACAAATAATCGAACCAATTTCTTCAGCCCACTGAAGTGCAATGGGCCAAGCACAAAACACATAAGTCAGATAACGCAACATTAGACGGAAATACTAATCATGTAGGGAGGCTTATTTATTGGCACAGTATCAAAGTCTTATAGATTTGGAATATCTTACTGCACAGCCTCACCATGGACACTGCTCTGCTTAGACATGTCCCCTCCCTCCCCTGCCTTCTTTTCACTGCTGATTTCTTAATTGTGCAGAAAGTGTGCTGTCACACAGCTCTAAAGATCTAGTAACCAATACAATTTCTGCTCCTGGAGTGACAAGTCTTTCCCTGTAAATGCTGTGATTAAACACTTGGGGCACAGGAAAAACTTACAAGGATGAGGAGGAGGGGGGGGGGGGAGTGATGCACTTGTAAGCCAAAAACTCTTGCAGGCTCCTGGTCTTCACTTTTTTGAAATTTGGGCAGACGTTGCAGCAGAAACATTTGGAGCCGTGAGATAAGGTAAGGATTTTACACACTAACATTGGGCCAGCAGTGGGGAATATTGTAATTTTGGGGTGGACATGCCCTTTAAAGAATAGAAGTCAGGAAAGCATACACCTCATGAAATAAAACAGCAAGGTCATATTTTTTTTTCTACCAGTATGTAATTGTGCACCAGGGTTAACCATTCCTACTTCAGAAGTAGATCAAGACTCAGAAAAGTTCTCTTGAAGCTCATTTGTTTTTCTTACCTTCCCTTTTGTACAATTTTTCTCGCCATCACATCACTGTGGTCATTCCGAACCAAACATTTTTGTTGCGGTTTTGGCTCCCTTTGCTTAAGTACAGTGTGACAATACTCATGGAGATCGGTCACTGCATGGGCAAACCGATTCCCATGCCACATATGGGGATGGATGGGGCCCGTGTATATGGTTACCACTCCATGGTACTGATAGATACCAATGGGATCTACCGGTACACATGCAAATGTTATTGCATGTCTATGGAACTAAACTAAGACTGTGCTGCCTGGTCTCAGCCTTGTACTCTCCCATTATAGGCATGATTGCTAGGACAGGAGAAGTCACTATTTGCAAATGAAAGTGCCCCAGCATATTCTGCAAACAAACTTACGGGCTGAGCGCTCCTTATTTAAGCAAAGAGGATGTAAGAAATATCAGATCCTACCCTTCTGTATTATAAGACATTTTTGGGTTTAGTTTTATAGTATAGATGCAATATAAATGGCAAGTTACCGATATACTCGAGGTAAACGAGGTTTTCAGGCTTTAAAAAAAGCCTTAAAATCTATTGGTTTAACTCGAGTCAGCCTATCTCCTACCTGTCCGCCGGCCGTGCGATCCGCATCCTCGCTCCACGCCTCTGCGCATCCGGATGATGTCATACCCGGCGCCGCAAAGTGAGAGGCGCCGGGTAGTGACAATCATCCGGATGCGCAGAGGCTGTGGATCGAGGATGCGGATCGTGCGGCCGCCGGCACGGACAAGGTAGGAGAAACTTTTTTTTACACAGGGACACACAGTGGCAAATACTACAAATAAGAGTAAACCTTCTTTATTTGTGCATACTGTATGCACAAATAAAGGAGGATTTACCCCTATTGCAAGTATTGCCACTTAAGATGTTTGAAACTCAACTCCAGCATGTCTTTTTTTGCTGGGAGTTGTAGTTTTCAAACAATTAAGTGGCAAATACTTGCAAATAGGGGTAAATCCTCCTATATTTGTGCATACAGTATGCACAAATAAAGAAGGTTTTTACTTTATTTGTAAGTATTTGCAACTTAAGAGTGTTGAAACTACCAACTCCCAGCAATAAAGGCATGCTGGGAGTTGTAGTTTCCAAACATCTTTAGTGGCAAATACTACCCCCTCGGTTTATACTCAAGTCAATGTGGGTTCCTTCTTTTTTACCTAAAACTAGGTACCGCGGTTTATACTCGGGACGGTTTATACTCGAGTATTACGGTAATCCCCTAATCTAAAAAACCCATTTATGTTTTATATGGTAGAAAACTTGCCCTTGAAAGTCAGGACAAGTGTATCTTTCTACTCTTGTAATTAAAATACCCATCCATAACTAGGATGGTAAATAAGCAACCTATTAAGGAAGTCAGCCTTAGGGGACATGTCTTGACAAATGATCCTGACATTTGCTTGTTTTACTATTTGCAGGTTTACATTGTCAGAAACTGATATTACAGCCAGATTAACACCTTTAAACTTTAGTCATTGGCAGCACTAATTATCAGTTATCATCATATATCATGTTTCTGAGCATTTAGGTTTTTGCCGTGATGTTTTTTACCAGACCATATTCTTTAACGATCCGCACAGTGCATTAGTCTGCTTGTGGCTGCGTTCAGGCCTGATTCTAAAAATATTCAACCATGCAGATTGCAGCATCTTTATTTAGGCTAAGGAATAAGAAACCAAAGTGCATGTGAAAACGCACAAGCAAAACACACAAGCTCCTTTTTTTGTGCGGTTTGCTGCGTGCTTAGCCTTAATCCTTTTGCTTATGTGATAGGAAATTTTGCAATTGGTTAGGAAAGCTTTCTTACAATGTGAACAGTGAAAATATCCAGCAGATATGGTTCCAGCAGATATGGTAATGGCAACTTTTAATTAGCTTCGTAAGTGGGCTGGAATTTAAGTTTCTAAAATTTAAAAATATTAAGAATTACTATTATCAAAGGGCATGTCCACCCCCAAAACTATAATCCCCCCCCCACTACTGGCCTCATTTTGTAGTGTAGTTAAATCCACCTCACATCCCAGCTCCATATGGTTCTTCTGTAGTCCCCCCCCCCCCAAAGTCCCAAAAACGCCCACCAAGGAGGATAGCAGAGTCCATATAGGGCTCTGCCTCCTACCTGGACTCCGGGAGAAATTTGTCATGCGTACTGCAGCCCTCTCCCCCCCCTCTCCTCCCGATTAGGATTCCCTCCCCCTAGTGTAAAAATCTTTTTACATAAACATTCCCCCTGTCCCCCCAGCCCCAACTGCTATATTTTTATATTAGAAAGTGCCAAACATTACTTACCTTCCCTCTTTCCTCCGCCGCATGAACTCCGTCAGCCGGAGAGGGAAAGTAAGTAATGTTTGGGCATTTTCTGATAATACAAATATAGCTGTTGGGCTGGGGGGACAGGGGGAATGTTATGTAAAATTTTAGAAGGGTGGACATACCCTTTAAAACAACATACTGTAGTTCTAGGTCATCCAGGGATACTTTACGATTGCCTTTTGGAGTCGGGAAGGACTTTTTTCCTCTTTTTAGCCTTTTATTTATTTTGTCTCCACTTGATCAACTGTTAGTTAGGGTCTTTATTAACCTCAATTACCATGTAACTGTTTTTCCTTGTATTATTACATTATAAATGAAATTGGGGTGTTTAGTTTTAAAAAGAAAAAAACAGCTGTGGTGGCAGTACATCCATTCAAAGTATCTAGAAGCTAGAAAAATGAAAATAAAATTCTCGCTTTGCAGCTTTTCCCAGCACAATGCTAATTTTAGATCTATCATGCAAGGTGGCTCTCCTGGGAAATGGAGTAGAAAACACATTTTATTTTAAAAGAAAAAATGAACCTTAAGGGCTAGGCCACACTGTCGCACTGTTTTGCGTTTGCGCATGCGTTTTTCGATCACTGAAATCACAACAATGCAGCGGAAAAGTGCGTGTTCGGGTGCAATTTGCTGTGCTGCGATTTGCGTTCGCATTTTTTTATCGTATTCGCATGCAGCTTTCTAAATCTAATGAAAAACCGCATTCGCAAACGCAAGGAAAAAGCACATGAAATCGCATGCAATTCCATGTGCGATTGTGTTTCTGGCGCAGTGTGGCCGTGCCCAAAATGTTCATCATTCATTGTTGCCTTAAAAAAAAGTATTGCCAGTAACCCCAAATAAAGTAAATTGGTCTTTTCGGCATGAGAATATCACTTTGAATTCCTCAAAGTAACACATTTAATAGGTGTTTTATGTTCTCAACACCGTGTAATATTCCCTTATCTAGCTGCATGGGATCACTTGTACCACTTTTTACATGTTGGCACTGTCCAAAATGAATGGCTTTGTACTATTTTGTGTTTATGATTAAAATACAGATTAGCCAAAGCTTGGCCAAATTGAGGATTGGAATGTATTCCTTGAGATTTTTCATACTAAATACCGTATATATTTGCCCTTCTTCTACATTCAGCACAAGTGCTTACTAAAGCAGGAATGAAGGTGAAAAACTCCCCAAGAACTCCCAACTGCATGTGTATTTGGAGACAATGCTACGTCTGTCAGTCATCTGCAATCATCTCGATTTCTTTCTCTGGGTCTGGTGCAAAGTTGTCTCCTCCTTTGTTCAAAGTTCCAAAACATGCACAGTGGCACACTGCTGTTGGCTTCTTGGCCAGACAAGATGGTAGGTGCAATCCCCTAGCCCCCTACTTCCAGGGCTTCAACATCCAAGCAAGAAAAAAAGGTAGGAGGAGCACACTACTATAGTGAAAACTTCTTTATTCGTGCAAAAACATCAACGTACAACGTTTCGGGACTCTAGGCCCCTTCCTCAGGTACAACTGGTGGTGAGTGCTACATCCATATATATACCCTTAGGCTCCACCCCCATGCCATGTGGCAAGTTGATTGACAGCCCAGGGTCTCATAGTGAGATAATACATATCACATACGGTGCAAAAACAACTTCATTTAAGAATGTAGAAACAGTTTAAAAGTGTAAAAATACATAGTTCATTGAATAACTAAAACCTTAACCTTAAAATTAGACAATAAATATAAAATCTCCAACGTGTTTAAATACAGTGCATCATATTAAAGTGCATCATATTAAGGTGTCCATAGTGTCAGCTCTAGAAGGGATAAAGTGATTACATGAGGTGTATATAAAAACAATGTTGCAATTTAATAGAATATAACAGTATGGATACAATGTTGCAACAAGGTTAGGTAAAAAGTATATCCATCTTCTGGTAATGTTTTCTTCATATCCAGTAAATGGCGTAACAATCCTGAGTATAGAGTATAAACATGTACAGTTTAACACTCTAAAAAATGTAATAACATGAAATATGTACATTAATATAGCCGATTTGCTTCAAAAGTAAAGAAATGATAAAAACCAGTTATATAGTGTCCACAGGTAGGACGTGTCTTATAAAAAGCTGCTTAAACCAGCATTCTCGTTAATACCATTCGGGGTTAGGGTTTGCAATCTCTCAATCCAATGTGCCTCTTTCCTCAATAGTGTTTTCTTATAGTCTCCCCCTCTATTATTAGTCTTAACTACTTCTAAAATTTGCCACTTAAGTTGTGCCACATTGTGGCGTCGCTCAAAGAAGTGTCTACTGACTGGGGTTTCATATCTGGAGGGTATCCCTTTGTAATTGGTAATATCCCTACGATGTTCTCCTATCCGAATTTTGGCCTCTCTTTCTGTTTTACCGACATAGCCCCATCCACACGGGCATTTCAAAAGGTATACCACCCCCTTGGTGGAACATGTAGCGAAGTTATGTAGTTTAATTTTCGTGCCTTTTCTGGGATGATGTACATTTCACCAGGAATTATGGAGTTGCAGACAACCGCATTTTCTGCACGGAAAGGTACCCCGCTTTCAGGGGCCTAGGAGGTAATTCCTTTCCCCATCTTTGGGAGCTATGTCAGTGTGGACCACTATATCTCCAAATTGCTGGAGCGTTTGTAAGAAAAAGGGGGCTCAGTAAAAAGGTTCCCAATCTCTATCATTTTGCAAAATTTTCCATTTGTTCTAATAATCCTCTGAATTTTGCGAGTGTATGGTATATTTGGAGACAAAAGGTGTTCTAGGGTTTCCTATCTGGATTTTTCTGTTATTCTCTAAGAGTTTGGATCTCTCTATCTGCATTACTTATTGCAATCCTTGTCAAGGATCTGTTTGTCATACCTCTAGACTCAAATTTGTTACACATTTCTTTAAGTCTCGTTTCAACAGAGGTCATCATCACTCACATCCTCTTTACTCTCAATAGTTGGCTGAACGGAAGGCCTCTGGTGGGCCCTTGGGATGGAAGCTATCCGTTGTAGGAGGTTATTTTATCTGTGGGTTTTACAATATGTCTGTAGATATATGCCACCATTTACCTTAACCATGACATCCAAGTAGCTTATTTGTTCCTATTGTTACATAAGGGAAAAATTTAGAGTGGGATGTACCCTGTTAATGTATGCAGACATTTCCAGAAGGCTAGTCAAATCACCTTCCCAGACAAAGAAGATGTCATCCACATATCTTACATACCCTTCATTAAGTCCTTAAACAGTTTGTTACCACCGATATACATTTTTTCAAATTGTGCAACAAATAAGTTTGCATACGTTGGCGCAAAATGTGCCCCCATACTAGTGCCCTGCATCTGTATATAATATGATTTAAAGAATTTAAATAGTTTTTAGTTAACACAGATTGAGTAAGTCCAGTAAGAAGTACACCAGTTTAGTATCATATCCCCAGTCAAGTAACTTCCTCCACAGCTTGTGTCCTTGATCATGCGGAATAGATGTGTATAATGCCTCTATGTCATAGACATAGGGCATTATTTTTTTTTAGTTACAACTACCGAGACTTGCAGATAGCATGTCGAATACATAGTAGATAGAAGTACTACATAGTTTGTTTTATATCCAGTCAAGTAATTCTATTTAGTCTTTATTAGAATACTGTATATTTTTATATAAATTAGGTAGGCATTATTTTTACATGGTTTAGAGTCTTAATGTGTTGCAAAAAAGGCTGTGGTGTCCTTCAGGCATGTGGTGTTACTTGCTACTGTGTAGATGGAAGTCTATAAACTTACCCAATGGTTGTAGTAAGGAGTCCATACCAGATACATTGGGCGTCTGGTGGTTGAGTTAAACTTTTAGTATTTTAGGAAGGAGGTAAAAGACTGGTATTCTTGGATATTCACATGTTAAGAATGTAAAGTGTCATTATTAATGATCCCTTGTGTAAATGCTTAATTTAGTAATATGTCCACCTCCTTTTTAATGCATGATGTGGGATCCTGTTGGATGCATTTCCCCTTGCTCAGGCGAAATAAGTAAAAAACTCTCTGAGGCAAAGTGATGGGAGGTAGTGTGTATGTGTTATAAAGTGGGTGTGCAATACTATGAATGTGCTCCTGGATTGAGAAAAAAAGCCAATGCAATACCAATGTTCAAAAAAGGTAGGCGTTTACAGCCTGGTAACTATTGACCTGTAAGTCAACATCAGTGGAAGTGAAGATACTGGAAACGTTGTTACGGGCTCATATTCTGAACGTATTTTTGCTCACCAACAGCAGCCATGCGTATTGTAGCCTGTTGCGTACAAGGACTCGTTCACACTAGCCACGTTTATTGCTTTTTGGTGTGTTTTCTAACGCATGCATTTGAAATACCGTATAAACAGACCTATAAACCAGGTACCTATTTTTTACCTTTATGGTTCATTCATACTGGATCAGTTTCCGGACAGAAACGCACGTTGTGGTCTGTAATGCTGCATGCATTTATGTCCGGAAACGGACGCATTTTAAAATAAAATATAGGAAAAACGGACTAAAACTGACAGAAAACGTGGACTGTTAGTTGTGGTCCATTGTGCTCCATTTCTAGTGTGAGCGTAGCCTTCAAAATTAGTAAAAAAGATTGTCTCGAGTATAAACCTAGGGTAGAAAATAGGACTACTACTGCCTTCTGATTCTGTACTGTTTTGAGGCTTTAGTTGCCCTTTAAATGGACAGCAGTATTCCCATACAGTAGTAGCCCAATCCAGTATTGCTTTTACTGTATGGGAATTCTGCTGTCCATTTAAAGGCCAACTAAAGACTCAAAACAATACGGAATCAGAAGGCAACAATAGATACCATCCTCCTCCTGATTCTGTACTGTTTTGAGGCTTTAGTTGCCCTTTAAATGGACAGCAGTATTCCCATACAGTAATAGCCCAATCCAGTATTGCTTTTACTGTATGGTAATTCTGCTGTCCATTTAAAGGGCAACTAAAAACTCAAAACAGTACAGAATCAGAAGGCAGCAATAGATACCATCCTCCTTCTGATTCTGTGTTGTTTTTAGGCTTTAGTTGCCCTTTAAATGGACAACAGTATTCCCATACAGTAATAGCCCAATCCAGTATTGCTTTTACTGTATGGGAATTCTGCTGTCCATTTAAAGGGCCCCTTGTATCAGAGTTTGTGCCAATGATTTTACCAGTATCTGTGTGCCAACCCTTTATCAGAGTTTGTGCCAATGATTTTACCGTATCTGTGTGCCAACCCTTTATCAGAGTTTTGTGCCAATGAATTTTACCAGTATCTGTGTGCCAACCCTTTATCAGAGTTTGTGCCAGATTTTACCAGTAGCTTGTGCAACCCTTTAGGTTTTGTGCAATGATTTTACCAGTATCTGTGTGCCAACCCTTTATCAGATGTTGTGCCAATGATATTACCAGTATCTGTGTGCCAACACTTTATCAGAGTTTGTGCAACATTATGTATCAGTATCTTTTGTATGTGTGGTTGTGTATTACAGTATGTGTGAGGGTGTATGTACATGTATTGTGAGGCTGTTGTTATAATGTGTGAGATAGGTGTGTAAAGTATGCGTGAGAGTGTGTATGTTCAGTTGATGTGAGAGAGTTGATACATCAGGAGAGTGGAGAAGATAGAACTGCAGGAGAGATTGTGTGAGAGAGATAGAGGACAGAGACTGCAGGAAAAGAAGAGAGAGAATGTAGAGATAGAGGATAGAATATGTATGGGACCTTACTGTCTGTCGTTCTCACTGTATGGGACCTTGCTGTTTGTTTTCACTGTGTGGGGCCATTACTGTCTTTCTCACTGTGTGGGACCTTACTGTCGTGTTCACACTGTATGGGACCTTTACCGTCTGTTCTCACTGTATGGGACCTTACTGGTCTGTTCTCACTGTATGGGACCTTTACTGTCTGTTTTCACTGTACATGTGTAGATATTGTTAAAAGCATTTATAATTGGTTAGATTATAGATAGTTGGTTAGGTTAGGCTAGGTTAGACTAGTTAGGTAAGTAGGGCCCTGTTAAAAGGAACCTTGACGTGGTGGCAGGTTTTTTGGGCAAAATTGTTTATTCTTCTGTTATTATGGTGTTGATTATTGTCTATTTAAAGAAAATGTACAAAAAACATGGTGCCAAGTTCAAATGACAAAATGGCTAGCCGCCTCCCACCGACAAAGCCACGCACACAACACAAGCCAGCCACACACAAGCCACCCCACTTTGCTCCGCCGGCGGCGTGATGGCACGCGCCACATATAGGCCATCAGGGTTTGGCTCAGGTGGCAAAATCCCTAGAGACCCCCCTGTCAGCAATACCAACTTTTCCTGCTGGTTCACTTACCCTGAATCAACTCCCAACTTTTGTTTCAATACTAGCATTGGTGCAACATTGTTTCTTTGTTGGAAACACATCAGCTTTTTTGTTAAACTATAAATTCAACCCACCATCCACCAGTTCAATGGAAGAAAGTTCGATAGTTTTAACCATTCTGCCAGTAAAAAACCCTTCTGAACTAAAATTCTTTTCTTCCAGTCTTATATGTATATACTGAAAAAATAACTTTTTGCGTCATCTTATTCTATAAATAAACACATGTAAGTAGCACTTCACTCTGAGGTGTGTGTGTTGTGCTTGCATGCCTTCATACAATACTTATTTTGTCTCAGGCTCTGACCTGAATATTTTCCCATACCAACTGTAAACGCATACAGCCAACCAACTGTCAACCCATTCAGCTATCACGCAAACTTCTTTCAGAATGCTAAAACTTAAGATTTTCAGATTGGATCATCTAATGAAATAGGGCAGATCACACACAAAAAAACAAAACAGTGCGTAAGTTGAGATGAATCAAAGTTTCCATCCATAAGGCCAATTTAAAAACACATTTTCCGTATACACTACTTTAAAGCATGTCCACCCACAAAACTCATTATCCCCCCCCACTAATGCCCCACCATGTATGTAATAAAATCCTTACCTCACATCCCAGCTCCGTAAGGTTCGTCCTGTGTCCCCCCCAAGTCCCAAAAACTGCCACACCAGGAGGATAGCAGAGTCCATATAGGACTCTGCCTCCTATCTCACCGTCCGGAGAAGATGGCAGCGTACTGCAGCCCTTTCCCCCCTCCCTCCCCCTACATAAACCCCTTGCCCATATATTAGTATATCCTTCCCCAGCCCAACCGCAAATAATAATTTTAAAAAGACCCCAACTCTACTTCCCTCCCTCTCTCCCCCCGCATTCTGAGAAGCCGGCAGGCGCGTCCGTGATTGGCTCCTCTCAGCCAATCACGGACGCGGCTGCCGGTCCGCCCCCTGCTTGCAGTGGTATTGCAAGCATTAAAGGCCCGGCGTTATTTGATACTCATTTTGCACAGTTGTTGGGTGTTTACATTTATTATACTCAAAGAGGATACTGGGAATCTTTTTAAATTGTTTTTAATGAATTTATCCCTGTGTATAACAATAAAGGATTTTTAGCTTTACATATGATATTTGCCTTTTTTCGAGTTAGAGTGTTGCAGACCAGGTCCTTTTCTCTTACTTATTTTTCCAAAAATCTGCCTTGGGCCCCATTTGGTCTTGATACTGGCTTGCGTGATCTGCATATGCTTGTATGAGGGCTAGGGAGCATTGCATTCCCAGCGTATTTTGTGCTGTGTTGGAGCCCTGGGAGTGGGGCTCAGAGACTGCCATCGTTACTGTAAGTAACCCCTCTTCCCTTTGTGTGTTTTGTGACAAACTCTTGATAAAGTGTTGGCACATAGACACTGGTAAAATCATTGGCACAAACTGTGCCAATGATTTTACCAGTATCTGTGTGCCAACACTTTATCAGAGTTTGTGCCAATGATTTTACCAGTATGTGTGCCAACCCAGTGTTCTCCCTAGGGTCTTTTAGCCGGACGGCCCACCCGGCTACTTTTTCATGCCACCCTGCTGGAAAAAATTTCTTGACAGAACACTTGTGATTTAAAAGAATTAAGATATAGGTTTAATAGGTGCCAATAGATCAGTAAAAACTCCTGCCAACACTGCCCAGTCCAGACCCCTTCTTTACACTTGCAAGATCCCTAATGCCACAAAATGGTGGCACATGTGCTTGTGCTGCCATATTACATCTGGGTTACCTTCAGATACCGTCGAACGACAACTCCCTGCAGATACCGTCGAACTACAACTCTCTGGGAGTCATAGTTTTCAAACATCTAGTGGGACGAAAGTTAGACATCTCTGACCTATATAATGAGCATAATGCAGTGCACATTACTCCACACCCGGCTACTTTTTCATGCCACCCGGCTGGAAAAACATTCTGGAGAGAACACTGCAACCCTTTATCAGAGTTTGTGCCAATGATTTTACCAGTATCTGTGTGCCAACCCTTTATCAGAGTTTGTGCCAATGATTTTACCAGTATCTGTGTGCCAACCCTTTATCAGAGTTTGTGCCAATGATATTACCAGTATCTGTGTGCCAACACTTTATCAGAGTTTGTGCAAATGATGTTATCAGTATCTGTGTGCCAACCATTGTATGTTGGATGTGTATGTACAGTATGTGTGAGAGGGTGTATGTACAGTATGTGTGAGGCTGTATGTATAGTATGTGTGAGAGAGTGTGTGTAAAGTATGCGTGAGAGTGTGTATGTTCAGTGTATGTGAGAGAGTTGATACAATGCAGGAGAGTGAGAGAGAGAATAGAGACTGCAGGAGAGATTGTGTGAGAGAGATAGAGGACAGAGACTGCAGGAGAGAAAGAGAGAGAAAATGTTAGAGATAGAGGATAGAATATGTATGGGACCTTTACTGTCTGTTCTCAATGTATGGGACCATTACTGTCTGTTCTCACTGTATGGGACCATTACTGTCTGTTTTCACTGTATGGGACCATTACTGTCTGTTCTCACTGTATGGGACCATTGCTGTCTGTTCTCACTGTATGGGACCTTTGCTGTCTATTCTCACTGTGTGGGACCATTACTGTCTGTTCTCACTGTATGGGACCATTACTGTCTATTCTCACTGTATGGGACCATTGCTGTCTGTTCTCACTATATGGGACCTTTTCTGTCTGTTTTCACTGTGTGGGACCATTACTGTCTGTTCTCACTGTGTGGGACCATTACTGTCTGTTCTCACTGTGTGGGACCATTGCTGTCTGATCTCACTGTATGGGACCATTGCTGTCTGTTCTCACTGTATGGGACCATTACTGTCTGTTCTCACTGTATGGGACCATTACTGTCTGTTCTCACTGTATGGGACCATTACTGTCTGTTCTCACTGTATGGGACATTTACCGTCTGTTCTCACTGTATGGGACCTTTACCGTCTGTTCTCACTGTATGGGACCTTTACTGTCTGTTCTCACTGTACATGTGTTAGATATTGTTAAAAGGCATTTCATATGGTTAGATTAACTAGATAGTTTGTTAGGTTAGGCTAGGTTAGACTAGTTAGGTAAGTTAGGGCCCTGTTAAAAGGAACCTTGACGTGGTGGCAGGTTTTTTTGGGCAAAATTGTTTATTCTTCTGTTATTATGGTGTTGATTATTGTCTATTTAAAGAAAATGTACAAATAAATGGTGCCAAGTTCAAAATGACAAAATGGCTAGCCGCGCTCCCACTGACAAACCCACGCCCATACACAAGCCACGCCCACTTTGCTCTGTCGGCTGCGCGCTCCGCATATAGGCGGCAGTCAGGGTTTGGCTCAGGTGGCAAAATCCCTAGAGACGCCCCTGGCCTCACCATGGACACTGCTCTGCTTTCACATCTCCCCCTTCCTCCCCCTGCTGTCTTTTCTCTGCTGATTCTCTTAAATGGTGCAGAAGGTGTGCTGGCAGGCAGGCAAAAAGGTCAAGCATGGGTTACATATAATTTCTGCTTCTGGAGTGACAGGTCTTTCCCTGTAAATGCTGTGATTAAATGGTGATTTCTCAGAATCTACTGCTCTGATTTAAAATCTGAAATACCGTATATACTCGAGTATAAGCCGACCCGCGTATAAGCCGAGGTACCTATTTTTACCTGAAAAATTAATAAAAACGGATTAATAAAAACCGACTCGAGTATAAGCCGAGGGTAGAAATTATCACCACTACTGCAAACCTGTACGGTAATTACCGGTACCTAAAATGATTAGAAAATGAACATGAATAAAGAGTGGGCCATGTTTTATTTTTAGAGTACGGTATTTATTTTAAATAAACAACAACCTGTTTTTAGTCATTATATGCATTAAAGCAACGTTTGATACCACAAACATACCGGTACCCATAAAACTACCACAAAAAAAGTATGGAAAATATTTTAACTGGGAAACCTTTTTGCTGAATCAAAGTTTAATGGCTTGAGCAGCAATATGAAACATGCAGTACTCTAACTAAAATACTTCAAAGTCAGATTCCTCATCATCGGTTTCTCCAAATAGTGCCTCAAATTCAGCTGGTGTAATGTTATCTGCATAGACATTATCATCATCATCATCAATATTTACATCATCTTCATCACTGCTGCTGTGCTGAAACAAAACATCATCTTCTGTACCATCCATGGCATTACTTATACCGCATTTCTGAAAAGCACGTTTGATGATGTCTTCTGGAATGTCCTCCCATGCATCTCGTACCCACTTTGCTACTAATTCTATGTCAGGCTTCATAAGATTTCCACCTTTTGTCAATTTGGCTTGACCAGATGACATCCATTCGTGCCACATTTTTCGCACACGGTCTTTAAAAGGTTTGTTTATAGACACATCCAAGGGCTGTAAAACAGATGTAAGCCCACCAGTATTAACAGCCAAAGTGGTTTGAAATGACTTAGCCATTTTTTTGACATCTTCACAATTGGGGTCTAAACATATCCCAAACTAGCAGTGAGGGTTTTTTTTTCTAAAGCTACTCCTGGTCGTCATTCCAAATCTCCTCTAGCCATTTTTTTTTGTTCCTTGTTCATCATCCAGCCTTTAACATGTGGGCGGACAGTAATTTGCGGGGGAAATTTGGCATTCTTAGGCAAGGTCTTCCTTTTAAATATAATAACAGGCCGCAACATGCCAGAACCACTGTGAAATTATTTTTTTCATTCCCGGTTGTTCTAAGGAAAATAGTTTTTTCTCCCAAGGATGCCACTGTTCTGTTGCTTGGAAGATTAAAAGTCATTGCTGTCTCATCCATATTCCCGATACTTCCAAGGTCATAATTATACAACTTTCTTTGTTTTATAATAAATTGATGGAATGACATAACATTTTCCTCAAGGTTTTGTGGTAGTTTTTGTGAAATCTTTGTCGCTGTCGCAGCAAAGGCCAAACCTATTCATGAATAGGGTACACCATTCAGCTGATGAACAAATTTCTCAATACCCGCTGTTTTATATTTCTCATCTTTAACCATTTGAAGGGCAGTAATAGAATTGCCATGCGTGTATACAGTATCCATTTTGACGACATTCACAACCCATTTATGCAAGTCAGTCTCTAGAGCCCCATATGAGGTTGTTAAACCACGACGAGCCTTTTTTGACTTCAGCATCTTCTCCATTCTCACTTAATTTTTCGCCAAACTCGAACCTGTTTTTCGTCAACGCCATATTCCCGGCCTGCAATGGAATTATTGCTTTCTTCTGCTCTTGAACAACCTTGAGTTTAAATCCAGCGTCGTAAGATCTGCGTTTTGTTTTCTTCCACGACCAACCGTTTCTAACAGATTAAAAATACACAGAAGAGCCAGTAAGAAAACTTGAACCCCATACCTTAAGAGCAGAGTTAAGTGAGGCACAGATTACCGTAGTTAAGTGAGGCACAGATTACTGCTTTTATATCAAGGTATTCAGCCTTCTAAATCAGTATTGTTTTGAGGTTTTAGTTGCCCTTTAAATAGATAGCAGAATTCCCATAAAGAGTGTACGGTAATCCCATACAGTAGTCCCACACAATGCCGGTTATAGCTAAATCCAGTACTGGACCCATTTCCTTGGCACTCCAGATGTTTGGAAATACATCTACTGGAACGTTCAACAACGAAAAAAATCCCCTTGCCCAACTTTGTAACCCATCATTGTATTCTTTTGAGGCACTCCAGATGTTTGCAAACTACAACTCCCAGCATACTTTGTTTGCTGGGAGTTATAGTTTCTAAATATCTCTGGCAAGTTCAAAAAATAAAAATAAAATTACCTTTCCCAACTCTGTAACCCATCTTTCTGTTGTTTAGAGGCACTCCAGATGTTTGGAAACTACAACTCCCAGCAATCAAAGCATGCTGGGAGTTGTAGTTTCCTAACATTTGTATTGGCAACTCTGTACTCCCAAATACTGGTAAGAATAACCAAAGGCAATAAAAATAGAATTTATGGTAACTTACCGGTCCCACAGGACCGGACAGGAGAATTGGAAAGCTCGCTCCTTCCTTGCTCCTCCATTCCGGCAGATTACAGTCCGTATGTAATGGCGCGCCTGCGACTAACGTGCCCGCGCGCACATACCCATTCGGTCTCTCAGCGATCCCGCAAGCAGCAGTTGTTCTCCCTCCCGGCATATCAGGCGGCTGTGCGGCATATCAGGCAACCTAATGGACTGGTAAGTGAAAAACCTTACCAGTGAGAAACCATTTTTCAGCACATTTTTGATGTGACTCGAGTATAAGCCGAGACAAGGTTTCTAGGTTTATTTTTAAACCTAAAAACCTTGGCTTATACTCGAGTATATACGGTAAGTTTTGGAGGAGGGGAATCTTGCTATATCTAAAGGTAGTATTTTTGAAAATTCGAGTAAAGATACCCTTTAAACAATAATGATTTTGGATGACAGTCATTTTTTCAGTATACATACACTTAAAGAGGAATAATCCTACAGGAACATTCAAACTTTATCTGAGGTCAGTCTAAAGCTGGGTACACACCATACAATAATGCGGCCCGACCAACATTTCAATGTTTCGTAGTCCGAAATGGACGACTGCACGATCGGACATGTCGGAAAACCACGACCGAACGTGTGGTCCTCTATGGATAGCACACTCTTGTCGGACGCGGCTGCTTTTGCAGTGACTGAAAGTCCTTTCCCTTGGCTGACCGGTCGGAAGCCTCAAACGGTCAGTCAGGAGGAATGATTGGAATAGGCTTTAGTATGGTATGATTCCTTTTTTCCACTAAATTTGAAGTTGAATAAGTTTAAACAGGATTTATCTTGGTTTTCTTATTTAATTAACAAAAACGGTCATTTTGTTCACAAACAAAATGACCCCCAAAACAAACAGAAGCTAGTTACCCTCTACCTTCCCACACCAGTACAAACAGACACTTATCCCCTTTCACACACCCCCAGCAATACATACAGACAGTTATCACTTCCCACCACCCCAGCAGCACAATCAGCCAATTTCCTACCTTTCTTTCTTGTTCAACATGACAGCCTAATACAGTGATGGTGAACCTTTTAGAGGCCAAGTGCCCAAACTGCAACCCAAATATAGTGCCAACATGATCATTTAACGTGAATATTACTTTAGAAAAAACACCTTAAATAGACACAGACCAATACAGTAGATTGTATTAAATATAGATTTCCTATTAATCAATACATTACCACACAGAAGATTAAGATATAAACAGTGACCATTAACCCCTTCATTATTAGACAGGCGTTTGAGATCCAACACAGGGACTCAAGCAGAGCTAAATGTTATAGCACGTCACCTCTCTGCTACAGACAGACGCTACACTTTCTCTCTGGCTTTCTGGTAACAAACTCTGCTGTGCATGAATGAGTGCCCACAGAGAGGGCACCGAGTGCCACAGGTTCGCCACCACTGGCCTAATATAAGCAAATATTAGTAACATTCAAGGGTGTTGTGCAATTGCCAGTATTTATGCAGCCCATACAGTGCTCTACATACCTTGTAATGTTTGGACAACTGTCTGGGCCAATACTTTTTCAATTGACTTTCTATCGCAAAATTAATTGTCTAGTCTGGGAAATTCCATGGAATTGTTGCCTGATATTCAGATAGACAAATTTGGGCTAGTTTATTAAACATATGAACAGTCTGTGCCTTTGGCTACATTTGTTGTGGAACCACTTGTAAACTGATTGCATAAAGGATGAATATACTGCTAATTGGAGCCCTGGAGGTTATTATTTGCACCACAACAAACATTTTTTTATTGTACTTACGCACCTCTGTAGACATTATATGACACTAAAGATATTCATGAATAAGCCGGAAAGTTTGGACTTCTGTGTGTGTTTTTGTGCTACATAAGGGTATGTATACAAGCACATACAAGCCCAGATAATTGTTTGGGCTTGTGTTTATATAAAGGAACCGGACTTCACATTCTATCCTATTATGTATTACATGTATGCATTTCTTTAATGCATTTGAGATTATATGACGCCAGTAACCAGGAGAAATGATTACTTTAAACTGGGGTGAGGGGGGGGGGGGGTGTTGTCTAATATTCACCTTTTTATTATGAAGAAAAAGATGTAACATGTCCCTATTGTTTTTGTTTTTTTTATGCCATCCAGCTGGAATAATTATCATAATTATTTTGTAAATCACAACAGTGTGCATTTGCACCTGATGAATCTTATGGTCTGAAACATGTGCTACTCCTTCTAAAATAAATTTGACTTCACAGATGGGTTTATACCTACAGTTGACTCTCTCCAGTCTCTTTTGATTTGATGTGCTTCGTTTTTTTGGGGCAGTGGTGAGGCCCTAGCTGGATTGCAGAGTCTGACTTTACTATATTTATAGAGGACACAGAGGCAGCAGACTTTATCTAGGTATACTGTAGTATAGTTTTGTAAAAAAAATGTTGAATGCTGATTGTCTGCTTTTGGATTGTTCAACATTTAAATTGTTTGTTTGTATATTAATATTTATGGCTGTGTAGATCTTCAAAATAAACTAATTTAAAGGGCAACTGTGGTCTCCAAACAAGTTGGGCTTAAATGAAAGGCTGCAGTATTTCCTTTAAAATGAGTTGACAATCACATCTCTTGCTGCAGCCTGTGAGAAATTACACTTGGGCGAATGTTCAAATTTTCTGTTTCAAGTAGGTTGTGGTGTGACATCACCTGACCTCTGCCCACCCCGTCCGCCCCGGGGGAGAAGCATGCTCAGTTAAGACTTAATGCTGGGGAAATCAGGAAGTACCTGGGGGGGGGGGGGTAATGACAGCTGAGAAGGGGAGCCTATTAATGCAGGCAAAGGCTGGTCAGATGGCTGAAAACAGAAAAGTGATTAAGCAGGAAGTAATATTGCTGAACCTTTCCAGCTATAACTTCTCACCAATTTTACCTAGAGATGTGATTTAGGTTTTATTTTGAAGGTATGATAGAAGGCTTTTTATAAAATCCTTAGTAGTTTGGAAGAATTCAAGACCACAGTTACCCTTTAGGGTAACTGTGGCATGTCCTCGTGTAGTGTAGTTTAATCCTTACCTTACATCCCAGCTCCATATGGTTCTCCTGTAGTCCCCCCCCCCCGAAGTCCCAAAAACTGCCCACTAGGAGGATAGCAGAGTCCATATAGGACTCTGCCTCCTATCTGGCCTCTGGGAGAAGTTTGGCATGCGTACTGCAGCCCTTCTGCGCCTCCCTCCCTCTCCCTCCCGATTAGGATTCCCTCCCCCTAGTGTAAAAATCTTTTTACATAACATTCCCCCTGTCCCCCCAGCCCCAACCGCTATATTTGTATTATTATTAAAATGGCCAAAACATTACTTACCTTCCCTCTTTCCTCCGCCGCACTGAACTCCCGGCAGCCGCGTCCGTGATTGGCTGCCACTCAGCCAATCACAGCCGTGACTGCCGGTCCCGCCCATCTGCTTGCATTTTCTCGCAAGCAGAGGGACGTGGCAGCGCGGAGGAGGAAAGAGGGAAGGTAAGTAATGCTTGTGAAGGTTCTCATTCTCCAGGTCATGGTATATCTGTTGTATTCAATTAGATAAACTGGACTTGTGCACTCCCTGCTTGAGCCTCTAACAGTAATGCCTGTGAGTTCCATGCACGGAACTCACAAGCATTACTGTTTGAGGCTCAAGCAGGAGAAAGCAGAGAAAATCTCAGAGTGGCGGAGCTAAACATTCAGCAAACCAGTAACAAGATGTCAGCAACTTCCAAGGCACAAAGCTAGCCTCTGGAGGGGCATAGGTAAAAAAAAATATGGCAACGGTATTTTTAAAGCTGCAGCTTCCAAATGAACATAACTTGATTTTACAGTGCACTTATCCTTTAATCTTGGCTACAAGAGTAAACAAAGCCAGAAATGGTGGGAATGTGATGAGAGGCATCAGTGATTATGAATTTTTGAGAAATGTCAAGAGTAACATTCACTACATATTCCATACATACATGCATAGCTCTTTGTCAGACTATGCACATTTATGACAACTTTGTCAGCTTTGTGGCCCTTATGTGATTTGCTTGTCCACTAGAACATAATAAAAAGTCACTGTATATTTAATCCTTTACAGAAAGGGAACATGATGGTGAACATGGAAGCTTCTAAATTATTTATTCCTGTATTTTTAGGCTATTTTGCAGTAAAGGCTCCATGGGATTGGCTTTTTATGTTGATTAATTTATTTGCATTAATTCCAGCTACTTGTATCCAGAGGACCTGGTATAATGTGGGAATGTGATGTGTGGGTCTTGCCCCCGGGTTATACTGGTTGTGATTAGAAATGGGTACTGCACCCTGACTAATCTGCTTGGTGTTGGAAAATCTACTGTTATTGCCGCTCCACACATATGATATTGTTGGCATAAAGTGAAGTGAAAGCTTGTTTTTCATGAACTGCATAGGATGTGTGTTTGTGCCTTTAGTTGTCCAGGGCAACTAACTAGTGGAGTTAACTTTCATTGTAAAAAAATGTTTTGTTCTTAATATAATAACATGTGTTATGTATGGGCACTGGCAACAGCTTTTTTTTTTAATATTTATATTTTAATTTAATTCCTGCATTTAAATAAGCATGAATGAAATACTGAATTATATAGATGTAAAAATAGTGTGTCTATTTTAAGTTTAATATTTACAAAATATTATCATAGTAATATAATACTGAAAGTTAAATAAAGACACAATTCCATCAAGTCCAAACTTGTTAGCCTACCTAACACTTCACTTGCCTTTCTGACAGTTTTTCGTATTGGGAATTGTGCTAAAATATTGGGTCTTTGAAATACAAAGACAATCGTCAATCTGGGGCAATGCAAATGTTAGAGAGTGTGATAAAATACATTTGGGAAAGGTGTATCTGGCTGCATTTTCAAATTTGTTTTGTAGTCTTTAGACTAAAGACGGTCATACACTGATCGATATTATCAGCCGATCGCACTAATATTGATCGGCTTAAAGTTTTGCCCATGCCAAAAACGGTCAGCCTGATTTATTTAGCAGACATCATACACAGGGTGGTAATGCACTGAAACCCGGAATCAGTCTATTATATCTCTGGTTCTATGGCCACCATAAATCGCTTAAGCTGCCAATCTCTGGCAGATAACAGACAGATTCCATCTGTAATCTGCTAACAGATGTTGATAGATACATTTCTGACCAGATCTCCCTGATGAGAGCTATTGTACACATAGCTCTCAAAGCTTTTAATGTCTGCTCTCTATTCTAAAGTTAAAGGAGTCAGTGGGATTGGATGACCATTGGCAAAACCATTTGGATCAGGTGGGAATGGCCTATTATCGATCGTATGTACCCAACCTAAATTAAAAACTTTGATTATAACTTTAAAACAGGCACGCAATGCACATTTTTTCTATTTACATGTAGGTATTTGTATTTTTATTTCTTATATAGAGCTACATATTTACAATTATCACATTCACATCAGGCACTTCCCCAAAGAGCTTAGAGTCTTACACACCATGGGATCCTTCAGCCCAATCGAGCGTTCTCCACTTTCAGTCAAAGGACTATTCGTCAAGGCAAAAGTATCCACGGGCGACACTTTGCTGTGGCCGAGTGTGCGGTCCATAGAGGTTTTCTGACCCATGCAATTTTTTAAAGCCTGATGAACCGATACACTGAACAATTGGGCTGAAAAATTGCATTGTGTGTCCTGATCAGATGCCCTATACTGATGTACAGTTAAGACCATTTGGGGCTGCCAAACATCTAACGATAGCAATCCACTCCTTATACTACAGTACAGGGAGAAAACCCACTTATAACACACCAATTCAGCTATTTGTACACCGGGTTGCATTTTGTCCATATAATTTTAATAGGTTGTTTTTTCATGTTTTGGTTAGTGGGTTCATTACTTGGTTTGTAAATTAAATAGAACATATGATGCTGGTTTTAATTGTCCAGTTTAATAGGACAACTATACTGTAAAAATTTACTTTTTATAAATGAAAAGCACCTGGGCAAGGTAGGATTGATTATTCCCACCTCCCAATTTTGTTTTGTTGAGGAGCTACTGCACATACGGTTTTCATCTGCCAAGTTATGGCCCTGGGCCATTCTATATTAAAGATGGTGCTGAAGCATACTGGAAGATTGCCAGAAGCAGGTTTCTTTGTCCTGCTGCTCCTCAAAAAATTAAATTGGGAGGTAAAAAGCACCAATCCTACCTCCCTTCTTCAGGTACTTTTTTATTTTAACTGGTTTTTTTTTGTTTGTTTTTTTAAACTTGACGCACTGTAGTTTCCTTTTTAATAATCAACATTTTTTTAAGCTTTATATTATTTTATCTGTTGTATTCAATTAGATTAACTGGACTTAAAGTTTAGTTCTTGAAGACGTTTCGCTAGTCATCCGACTGGCTTTCTTAATTCAGAATGACTTGTACAAGAATCTGTGGCAATTATGTACCCTGGAAAATCCCAATTAGCATATCACAGCCAAGTGTTAAGGGCGTGATTGGATAGTGGCTAAGAGGAAAAGCGACATCATATACGCAGTGCAGTGCAGTAAAGAATGCTCTGATTTGTATGTGGGGGAGACCAAACAGCAACTGCGTCAACGTATGGCCCAGCACAGAAGAGCCAATTCCTCGGGTCATGACTCAGCTGTGTACCTGCATCTTAAGGATAAAGGACACACCTTTGAAGATTGTAATGATAACATATTGGCAAAGGAACGTGACTGGTTCAAGAGAGGTATTAAGGAGGCTATTTATGTGAAAATAAAGAAACCAAGCCTAAATAGAGGTGGGGGGGTTCGACACCAACTGTCTGCCATGTACAATGCTGTTTTGACACCTTACTCTGGGCATTCCTATAACACCTCTTAGCCACTATCCAAACATGCCCTTAACACTTGGATGTGATATGCTAATTGGGATTTTCCAGGGTACATAATTGCCACAGATTCTTGTACAAGTCATTCTGAATTGAAAAGGCCAGTCGGATGACTAGAGAAACGTCTTCAAGAACTAAACTTTAAGTACAGTTGATCTAATTGAATACAGCAGATATACCATGACCTGGATGAATGAGAACCTTCACAAGTTTATATTATTTTAATAAATGTCAGAGGCTTTACTCCTGCAATTTTAAGAGAGTGGGAGTTAGTGCTCCTAACTTTCTTAACCACGTTAGAACCAATAGAGATAGTAGCTGTAGTGTTTGTTAGAAAGTGAAAACCTTTTAAACACAATACATCAAAGAATATTGCACCTGGATCAAGTGCGTTTGATTAACAAACTCATACTTATATTTTTTGTGCTTCTGTTGGAGTTACTTTTTAGTAATGTAAGGGTACACTCAGTGTAAACTAACCTTCTGGCCCTCAAGCAACTTCCCATGTGGTGCAGATCAGATTTGCGATCGACTTGTGACTGTAAAATTAATGGGGTACATGGGGAATGTCAAAAGGTAAAACCACTTTTGGTTTTAGTATGTCTTGTGACATTTAATAGAATTAGTGATCAAACTTTGTATCTAATATTGTCTCAATGGTGTATAAACAGCATGAAGTTTAAGATGATGGTGTATATATGTATATATCAGTACATACTTGGTGATGCAAGAAACTTGGAAATGTTCATGAAGCAGTGTCAAAGGAAAAATTAAAGGGGAAGTTCAGTGGAAATAAATATACTTTTAAGAAACAAAGAGCAGTATTTTTCCATCCTATTGACTTTAAAGGGCATCTATAGTGAAAAAAACACATTGCCCCTTTGCAAAGTTAAATTCATGTACTCTGTGCTGCCTTAATCCTATATCTGTCACTGACTCTGTTTAACCACGGTGTCAGATCTGTGTGCAGCACTCCCCCCTTCTCCCTCCCCTCTGTTACCTCCTCCATGTCTCAGCTCCGGCTAACCGACAAGCTTTTTATGTGCAGTAGGAGTTCAACATCCTGAAAAACACACCCACGCACAGTGGCCAATAGAAAGCAAGCTGTCCTGGAGACACGGAAGAAGGAGATCAGTACAGTTTACGATCTCTCACTTTGTGACCCATCATCAATCAGTGAAGTCTATCAAGAAGGGGGGTCAAGTGCAGCCTTATATCTAACATCAAAGCTACCTTTCTCCCCCTGCTAATGCTGTTATCTCTATGTTTATTACAGAGCAGGGAGGGGGGATCACATCACAGGGATTTGATTGACAGTCCAAGTAGGAGTAGAGGAATGCAATCACGTATTCTTCTAACTGGTGTATCTCAGGACAGAGAGGGAATCTGAACAAAGTGAAGACACTCTGGGGGTTGTAGGGAATTATAGAACACATGGAAAGAAAGAAAAAAAAGTTCATTTTCCCACTATAGATGCCCTTTAACCTGCCCGTTCAGCATTTTGTCTGTGTATAAATAAATGCTTCTGAAATACTGACTTCCTGTTTGCTGGACCCCTAATATAGACCGTTATGGTCTATGCCCTTAACCCAGCACCTGGGTTGATTGAGTTGCTCAGTAGAGATCTGAGCATGTTTGACCCATCCAATAGCCAATCAGTAGAAATTATTTTTAGGAACATTCCATGAAGGACCATTACAGAACACGAAATGTCAGCTCACTAATGTGAACATTAGGAAATAGCAAGGGGTATAAATTCAAAATGGAAGAGAATATGTAGAGTAACTAGGAACAGTATGTATAATTTAAACTAAGAATTTAAAAGTATTTACCAATGAACTATCCCTTTAATGTAAGTGAAATAGGTCAGCCATGATTTGTTTTTAATTCTATTATTTTACATTCTTAGGTTGCTACACTCTGCTTTGGGTTATGCTGAAGATGTCCCATGGCCACACAACCCAAGAAGCTCTAGAGATTATGAAGGAGTCAGAAAAACGTTTAGTTGAAGAATCTGTGAACAAAAGCAAGACAGTGTTAAGATCACCTAGTAAAGAGGACCAGGAATCAGATGAGCTTAATTCGCGTCTGGAACTACAGGTTGTTTTTTTTTTTCTTAGGCCTTAAATACATGTTGTATTTAATTAAATTTGAGCGAGTTTGTATTTTGTCTAAATCCAAAATGCTTTATGGCTGGGTACACACCTATAACAAAAGGACACTGTGTGAACCTAATATCTAAAAAATATGTATACGCTATATTTTCTTCACTTGTGTTATAGACATCCTGGTTTTATCATAAGCTTTGCACCTGAAAAGTGGAATTAGAAACTTTCATAGCAACTTTCATGGTTCCCCTTTTTATGTAGGCCTTAGTTGCTATCCTTTTCTGAGCAACCATGTATACATTCATATTGTTACTTCTTGATATCCGAAGCATGCATGCATTTTTGTATGTCATCAATGCAAGTTTTTTCCCGTCCATTTTATACTTACCGTAGGTGTTTCTGCACCAAAACTGTGAGATTCCTCGCTTGAGGTGGGACCTTGTAGTCTTCCTAGAAAAACCCCACTGTTCTTGTGTCAGTCCCGCTAATAAACTTATCTGCACATGCTTTACTTTTTATTAGTGCTGGTTACAATTTTTAGAAACCTCTCTCTATGATTTTTGCCATCAGTGTACCAGTGGATAGTTACATTTTTGTAATGTTCCTAAAACTGACTTGTCAATTCCTCTTTCTTCCTCCCCAGATTTTATATATATCTTGCTATTTTATCTTTAGCTTCCCTCTTTATCTGCAACCTGGGCATTTCAATTTGGAAGAGAAAGCCCAAATTTTATATTGCTGACAGCAGTTCTCCTCACCCTTAAAAGGGAACTGTGATCTTCATACAAGCGCCTTTTATTAAAAACAGAATGTAGTGTTGGAGGATCCTGCACACCTAAAGAATTAAATGTTATACATATATGCTGGGTGCTCCGGCATCTGTAGTCAACAGAAGATAATATCCAAAAGGTAACAAACTCGCCGGGCACTCCAGTCTTAAGTGCAACACAATTTTATTGTGACGTTTCAAAACCCATGTGGTTTCTTCTTCAGGCAAGCATCAAATGCGAGCATGTTACCTTTTGGATTTTATTAAAAACAGCATACTCCTGCCTTTGAAATACCTTCAGGATCATACGTCTATCTGCAGTCTATCCATTCTTACAGCAGTATAAATGTTTGTACTTCCCGATTACACATTGGGATGTAACATCACCAGCAATCCCATGGCTTAAGCATGTCCACTTGTATACTACTTGCTGGGACAGAGTGTCATCAGATTCATCATAAGACCCACCCCTGCACTTCTTTATAATTTTTTAAGCTAGCCACAAGACTAAAAATATATTGTTTTCTCTTCCTAAGGTGTCTGTAGGCAGAGAAAAGCACAGATGTTTATTGCAAGCCAGTAACTAGGGGTGGTAAGAGAGACAAAGTATATATAATTTTGGATTCACAATAGCTAGATACATCATCCTAGGTTCGTTTGAAAGGCATGAAAGCGCCTGTCCCAATAGAAATTGTATGAAGAACATGGTTACCCTTTAACCACCATTCATAACCCATAACTGCATAAATTAATCTGTGTAGCTTAAACCTTAATTCAAAATGCTTTCAGGTACAGAGCAAAGGAGGATGCCAATGTATACATTGCACAACGTACTCCAGCACTCAATTACTCATATAGCTGTAGTGAAAATGCATAAGAGATAAGCATGTATGCAAGCAATGAAGGGCAATCATCTGTATTAAAGTAAAAAATGGACATAGTAACTTTTTTATTTGTTCAAACTGCTGTACACTGATGCTATATGCGTAGTTATGTGCAGGAATCTATTGCATAAAGGTCCGTACAAAAGTGTGAGGCCCGGGTTGTGAGACACAATGGTATACAAACTGCCTTTACTGGTTAATGTATGGGTGCTTGGACGACCAAAAGGACTTTCGGTTGGGCATCATTGCTGATCCACTGGGCCGGTTTATAAACAATGCCCTACCATCTGCCCTGTGATCGCTCATGTGTGCGAAGCTTAGTGTGGTGTTAGTGTGTATGTTAATCTCTAACAACTATTTCAGTTGAATATTATCTTTTTGTTTAGTTGAGTGCTGAAGTCTTGTGTAATAAATCGATGTGTATATACATCTTGTTTTCTTCTAGGATGCTTTAGAAAAATATAAAATTAAATTGAACTGAATGGAAAGAACAGCATCATACGAAGCAGAGGGGAAGGGCAAAGTGGTTTAAACTAGTACATGTCACAAATTATTCACTTTATCATAGATGCCACCTAAATCTCAAATGTGTCTGAAGTTTTTGTATTTCTACATTTACCAGTAGCTGTGTAGGAAGTAAGTATCTAGGGTCTCTGCCAATATTTATTTTTGCTCCTGAAATATTAGACAGTAGTAAATCACATGTTGGTCACTTTTTTTTCTTTTCAATTAAAGACATCTTGTATATAAAATAATACCTTTTATTGGCTAACTTTTCACCATTGTGAAATGGTAACCTTTTTAAATTGTGTTCAGCAAAACTCTTCTCCCAAAACATTCAGGCCATTTTTATGTACCTACAATTCTTTGGGGTAGTAAGAAGTAAACAAAGCATCTTACATTCCTCCCACCTCCTTTGTAACTTCATCCAGGAATTTTAGTGAGCTGTATCTAGGGCAGGGATTCTCAAACTGTTTGCCTCCAGATGTTTGAAAGCTACAACTCCCAGCTTTGCTCTGTGGTTGTTGAATGCAGGGAGTTGTAGTTTTCAAACACCTGGAGGCAAACTGAGAATCCTTAATCCTATATACTAAAAGGACAGGTGTCGATACGAATGTCCCACGGATGCATTCGCTCGAGCGAACCCTCCTCTAACTGTCCGTGTCGTTTCAGAAGCTGACCCCTAGTGGGCACTCCACAGTGGAAGGAGGGTTGATGATGCGGTGCTCGTGAGACACCACATTGCTGAAAGGGGGGGTGGTTTATTCTTTTGAGAATTGGGGGTTTGCTGGTCTGGGAATAAAAGAGGTATTTATTTTATCCTATGCTAAGAGGTGGAAGAAAGTATTGGGACAGTGTACTTTTATTAAAAGGTTTTTAGATCTCGAAGATGCTTTATTATTAAGAAAATTAAAGTTAACCTAACAAAATACTATTATTTCTACTCTTTAGATGTTTGGAGTAGGGGATAAAGAACACACTGGGCATGAGTAGATATGTATGTTGTCTGTGACTAGCAAGGGGTGGGCAACATAGCAGACTGCAGTGATATCATGAACCCAGGATGATTTTTCCATAAAACTGTTGGTTTTTAAATATAAGATGCCAAATAAAAGTAAAATTTAGCACAAATACATATGCTTTGTGTTTGCTCCCTCTATTAACCTTCATCTGCCCCTCATGTGGATTTTCTGTGAAATAAATGCTTAAAACTATTGTATGCTGGACTCCTAATAGTGTAAGTTATGTTTTTATCCTTGACTTATCCCCTGGGTGCTTCAGTTGCTCAGTAGAAGTCCAACAGCCAGTGATATAAAAAACACTTTAAGGAACATTCCAAGGAAGCGAGTGTCATGGGAAGGAAAGGAAATGTTGCAAAACCTGTGATTACTGCACACTACAACAGGGCTGTTTAATATAAATAATTAAAAAAAATATATTTATGCACTAAAGTTAAACTTCCCCATTCAGGATTATATGATTAAATAGATAGTGGAAGTTCTTTATGCAGTTGTTTAGACTAGAAAAATGTTGGTATAATGCCTTTAAATATCTGACTTTGTGTGGGGGTGAGCAAATTAATTTTTGATGATATTGACCGTTCAGAAAACTCTAGGAGCCGATTTTACTTTTTTTGTAGTCCGTTCTAGAAAATTTTAGTCCCCAGGAATAAATTTCAATGTGCTTGGGCTACCTGCGGAGCTCCTGGGAATTGCTGAGCTCTTCTCTTTGGATGTATTATGTGAGCCCAGATTACTCTTAGGCTGGGTACAGACGAAGGGATATTTTGTCCCGACCGAGCGTTCTGTATGAGCGTGCGCTCGGTCAGGACAAATGACTGTCTGTCGCGGCAATAGTGGCCCATAGGGAACTGCACGATCACCTGTGATTTTACTAACACATCTGATCACCAGTTTGTCTGATCGGAACGGACAACCAACATTTGTTGCGGCTGCAGCCAAAAGCAGCACAGATTTTTCGACCCAATCGACCGATACAGTACAAGTATCGGTCGATTGCCCCAAAAAACCTGCCTGTGTGTACCCAGCCTTAATGTAAACATGTAAGAAATATACCAATTACATTGAAGTAGATTATTTGTTTTGATAAAGGTATTCATCTTTGTTATACATCAGTTCTAGAGGTTTGAAGTTGGACAAATAGCTGCTGAACAGCCCTTATTCTTAATTTTTTGACTCATTTGAACGTAAGCTTAATTGTCTCTTGTCAGTTTGGACTTTGACTATACTTTAATGTGCACTTCCTCTTTTAAAAATACATACCTGTGTATGCAAACAAATTAAATGGAAAGCTAATGAAATCATTAACAAACCGTTTCATAAAGGATTTTTGCATAAATTTAAAAACTACAGTAGTAAAACACTTTTGCACCAATTTGGAACCTTGGTAATTTTATTGTCACTTAAAGAATAGGTCATGTGGCATGGGAAACATATCAAGCATGTACCTTGTTACAGAAAGAAATAAAATATGTCTGCAGGCCTTTATTTCAACACTGACAATTTACCCTCTTTGATTGCATGTATTTTGCTTTTGAGTCTCCGTGGATCATTGCTTTATCTACTGAAATAAATGGTGTGCTGTTTGCTTTACAGAATAGTCTATCTATAGGCACATGACTGCCATTTTATTACTTAATATGATTGACTAGTTTTATCAGTGTCTCTACAAGATATGACAAAAGAGCAAACACTGGTCTCCATGACAGTTAAGCAACTCAAACATAAAGGTGTCGTGACCGTTTAGGATTATTTTAAGCATAAAGGTGTGGAATCGTGCACTAAAAATGTAATTTTGTGTTCTGGTTTGTGTATTCATTTTATTTACTTTGGGTTGTTTCCCCCTCACTCTCTCTCCAATGGTGCAGAGGCGGAATCCAAGCCACGGACATGCTAGGAAGAGAGCCAAGGTACACTTGCATACAATTCATGCCACCCACATTTAAGAAACAATCACTTGCTTACTTGTACTGCAGTCTATTTCATCTGGACTCTTCTTTTTATCCATAAAAATTCCTTTGCTAATGATTGATTTTAGTTAAACATTTCATTATACGGTGTGTGTGTGTGTTTGTTTCTTGCTTTTAGTAAAGATGGCATGCACTCTTAAATGCTTTAAAAAAAAACAACAAACATAAAGTGTAAGATACTGTATGTTCTCACCTGACAAAATCAGTCAAAATTCTAATAAAATATTTGCAGCTGATAAATCTAAAGTTCTAAAGCCTCCTTTTTCTTTTTGGTGCCTATTTTACTAAAATAGTGCATGGAATTTTGCACATTTGGGAGATATATCTTTCACACTGAAGCTTTCTAATCAAAAAACCTGATAAAAAATATTTTTCTCCATTTTCAAATTCCCCTTTTCCCCCAACATAATATAACAATATAAAAAACTCTGGAGAGTTTCATGAAAAACCTTGTTTGGCACTACTTGTTTTCATGTTTTATTTGTTGTGGAATGCAAAAATTTGCAGATTTTGTGTCCCTACAAATTAATTATATGCTGGCTAAATTACTTTACATCTTTTGTATTCCATAGTCTAACTCAAAGTTAAAGCTTGTGAGAAGTTTAGCTGTGTGTGAAGAGTCATCTGGACCTTTTGTAGATGGTCCCTTGGAACCCCAGGTAAGTTGGTATTTAATTACAGGTACTAACATGTGTCAATATAATTTCAAGATGATAATTTCCAGCAGAAAATTTTAAATTTTTAGTTACTCTTTTATTCTGGTAAAATGGAATGAAAAAAGAACTTTTTTCATTCATGGTTACACATTTATTTTGTTTGTATGAGGCTTTGTCCATTTGCTTAATTCTCTCCCGAATAATCCCTTAATTAACTGGAGAACCAGTCTGTGGCACATTTAAAGGATAAATAAAGCATCAGAACAACATTGAATTAGAAGGCAGATCTCTTTGTTATAAAAGCAGTAATCAGTGTCTCACCTCTCATTTTAATATGGTTAAGAAATTTAACTTTCTAACATGAGGTTTGGATCTTATTTCCCAGTGTTCCAGTATCACACAGTGTGGTCACTGACCACTGTGTGCTTTACACATGCTCAGTCCTAAATAATGCAGGAACTTGTTACAGTTGGTCACACCCACTAGTAGCCTGTAGCTAATCCTTTTACAGGACAGAGTAGGCAAGGCAACATGTGTCTGAGATCAGGGGTGTGGCCAGTCACTGTACATACACACAGTTATTTTATCCAGTTCTTCTAGTGGTTACATTTACTTTATTGCTATTTTACAGATTATTTGTGATTCTAGAGGGTGTATGTTCAGATTCTGGAGTGTAAAAATGTGGGTTTAGTTCTCCTTTAATATCTTTATTGTATATTAAATGTGCTGCTGCTTGCAAATTGCATTGGCTGTTTGACTGTTACATGGTGATTTTTTGTTTATTGAAATTTACAATGAATGCTCTGTCTTTGCATTTGTTTTCATTTTCAGGGTATTTTCATATAGTTGTTCATTATTTGGTTTTCTTATAGTAAACTATTAGTGTTAGAATATTTTTGCATACTGTTTGTAAATTACATTAAAAATCCATCAATCTGTGAGCCTAAATATGCTCATAAACTCCTTTGTTATTGCATTGGTCCCTGAGCCCAACAATTGTTGTGCTGGAGGTGTCCGTACAATCCTCATTGCAGACGCACACTCATAATTTATTTCCATCCCTTATAGACAAAACAGTTGCTGGCAAAAAAAATACATGTAGGCTTGCACTGATGCCACCTGTTTAGAACCTTTTATGCACCTACCTAAATGCAGGGCTTGGCAGAACAGACTGTGTGGGAAGTGAAGATTGAATCTTGTCCAATATGTTGTTCAGTACAATTATGTGCCTCATTAAGTTTTAGCACAAGCAAAAAGATACTGGAAGTGCACACTATTCCTCAGAATAATCTGTTTATTCACATCACACAAACATAATGAATAGTGAATAAAAATTATTCTGAGGAATAGTGTGCGCTTCCAGTATCTTTTTGCTTGTGCTATAGCTTGGAGTCTAAAAGGTAGATGACTGACGGAAGCTGCACCTACAACTACAGTGACAAGCTGCCATAAGGAGTGCCTAGTCCCAAACCTATTTTATATGGCCTTATTAAGTTTGCAGCTTTTATTTCTGAACAATCTGTTACAAAATGTCTGAGAGACTCCTGTGAGTTGTTGTGTATAATTATTTAGTTCTTGCTTTGTTTCTGTGTAAAGGATGTCATCCATTTGCATATCAGCTATTCATCTGACAAAGAAGAGAAATCCTTCAAAGATGGACCCGAGAAGGAAGAAAAAAGTAAAGAAAAGGGTCCAAAGAAAATGCTCTCCAGAGGTAAAGAAAATCTTGTCCTTTTACATGCTGCTTTGTACAGGCATGTGGTCCCAATGCTATACTTTTAACATCCCCCATGTATGCCTAGGGAGCCTATCTTATGGTGACCAGACATACAGCAATCCCGGTCGTACAATATTGGAATATTTAGATATTGTTAGATAATGTATGAATGATCGTACTATGATTGTAGAACATTTATACAACTTTTATGCCTATCCAATAAGTTGACCATGTTTTAATCGTCCAGTACATATCATGTGATAGCAGGGTTGTAAGATCGAAATGTCATCCTAAGATTTTCCTTTGTCTGCATAGCACCCCTTTTATTTTTGCAGCTTTTAAACAGCATTCAAACTAGGAAACTATTCCCTTTTGTTTGTCTTGCACATTTTTTTTAATTTAACTTTTAAATGATTTTTGTAGACTCAAGCCAGGAGTACACTGATTCTACGGGAATAGATGTACATGAATTTTTAGTGAACACACTGAAAAACAATCCAAGGTAATTTCACAAATTCTTTATAATAAATATGCTTATTAAAACAAAAAAATCGTCCCATTTCTGCTAAAAAAAACCAACAAAAAACAAATCATACTGCCCTTATTTATTTTAGGGACAGAATGATGCTGCTAAAGTTAGAGCAAGAAATCCTTGAATTTATTAATGATAACAGGTGGGTGTTTCTTGATTATTTATTTTTGCATTACTGTACATATAGCTAATGTATGAAAACATAGGTTTACATGTTTTTAGAACTCATAAAAAAGAAAGTCAACACACAACTTAAAAAGTGATTCCTTTGCAAATGTAAAATGATGTAAAGACTTATCCTTTCAAAATGTCATACCACTGGAATTTTATTTTAGCATTACCTCAATGGAAATGTCTTGCCCTGCGTGAAGCGCACTGCGCATGCTTACTTCTATGGCAAGGGGTTGGAACAGAACACAGAGCCTTTGGAACATATTTATATGGGGATTGTACAATATTTTGCCTAAAGGCACTGCAGCAGTATTTGATACAGTTGTGAAATACCAATGGTGAACATTAATGGCTGCAGTATTGGTATTTTCTATTACCGTGCCTTTAGAAATACATACAAGTGACCTCTATTAAATACAAGATGCTTCTTCCTTTATAACCACAGCAGGATCATGCTTCTAGTTGTAGTCTATCCAAATTTACAGCTGTATAAGGGATGGTACTTCCTGCTTATACTGTGAGCTGTGACATCACCAGCACTACTGCTCTGTCCATTTGTAGTTGTCTTGAGCATGCCCAGGTGTATCCTACTGCTGCGATGGAGCATAATAAGCTGCATCATAAGCCCCAGACAAAAAAATCTTAATTGTTTTAAATCCTGCCACAAGCCTAAAAATTAAAAATGTTTACTCCCTAAGTTGTCCATAGGTAGAGGAAAGGATAGGGGATGGTTGCAAGCCTGGAACTAGTTTTTAAGGGGTTGGGCTTATGAAACCTGCCTGACACAGAGACAATGCAAACTAGAAAGTGAACATTTACCAGACTATAAGTTTGGATTTTCAAATAGCTTGTTGTATCCTAAGTTTGTTTGAAAGGTAAGAGAGAGCTCTTTTCGTTTTCCCTTGTATTAACACTTCTATGCAGGCCACTGTTCACAAAAGACATCTCTCCGCATTTTGAATATGTTGCAAAATATTCTACATTCTGCATCTTTGCCCCATATCAAGGGATTTTTGCTCACTTTCTCTTTTTGATACTCTAGCAATCAGTTTAAGAAATTTCCACAGATGACCTCATATCACAGGATGCTTTTACACCGTGCTGCTGCATACTTTGGCATGGATCATAATGTAGACCAAACGGGCAAAGCTGTTATCATCAATAAAACCAGTAACACACGAATGTAAGTTTATTGATGCATAAAATGTGGTTAATCAGCCTTCGAGTGTACTTCTTTATTTAGTTGACCAATACCGGACTGTTGTAACTTTTGCCAAAGTCCAGCATTGTGATACACCGTATGTGCACTGAAGTTAGTTGATAAAAGTCATAGAAGAGTTAATAGAACCTTGTCTACCATTTTCAAGCTTATAAAGACCTTATAGTAGCTGAAACAATGCTGTTTAAAATGTAATCAATAAAGTACATTATAAAGACACAGAGAGCATTGCCAAATGTAATTTGGTAGCACCAAGCACTCAGGATCTAATTAGTGAAAGCCCACCTGCATAAAGTACATATTATAGTATGGGTAAGGTATATGTATTTTGCAGAAAGAAAATTCTTGAACCACTATTAAATGTTTAAAGTTAAAAATATCGGAACCCCAATACTTGCGGAATCAACTGAGTTTAATGTATTCGAAGTTCTCCTTTAAGACTGATGAAACATTACCACAATGAAAAGAACAGAATGATTGATTTAATTAAATTTTGCTTTCAGTCCTGACCAGAGGTTCTCTGAGCACATCAAGGACGAAAAGAGCTGTGAATTTCAACAAAGGTTTATTCTGAAAAGGGATGATGCCAGCATGGATCGGGATGACAATCAGGTGAGTGTTATTAATCTGCTGTTTAGAAACATGAAAGCGGAAACTTCATTGTCTGTACAAAATAATCTCTGTGTTTTGCTAATAAGGAATCTATGGTAACCATTTCTTTAAAGCTGCCCGTGTGCTTCAAACACATTTTAATTTTATGTAATGATCAGTTGCAGTTGACATGTGTGTTATGTTGATATTTTGTATGTTTTCTATGACCTGTTGTCTACATTTTTGCACATCTTATACAAATGCATAAACTGGCATATCTTGTACATATTCATGCACTGGCATATCTTGTACATATGCATGCACTGGCAGATCTTGAACATATGCATGCACTGGCAGATCTTGAACATATGCATGCACTGGCAGATCTTGAACATATGCATGCCTGGCAGAATCTTGAACATATGCATGCACTGGCAGATCTTGAACATATGCATGCACTGGCAGATCTTGAACATATGCATGCACTGGCAGATCTTGAACATATGCATGCACTGGCAGATCTTGAACATATGCATGCACTGGCAGATCTTGAACATATGCATGCACTGGCAGATCTTGAACATATGCATGCACTGGCAGATCTTTTACATATGCTTACACTGGCTAATGAAGGAATCTCCTTCTACATTAAATGGCTTTGGGTTACCCAAGAAAAACACAATTCTAACTTTTTCCCCAGCCTGTTTTGCATCTTGGTAGTAGCTTCAATGGACACTGTATGAGCTCGAAATCAAACTTTGTGATAGGAAATACCATTTGCTAAATATTTTTGATGTTTTTAAAGAGGTTCACTTCATCTTAGAGGAGTTCTCTTCAACTTAGAAGAATTTAGGAGTATGACTTGCAAAGGATAACTAAGGGAATATTTATTTTCTAGCTAGGATTTAGCAGCCTATGTAAAGTGATGGCTTTGTCTATTCTGTCATTTTCTGGGACTCGTGACACAAGTCTTTTCCCAAGTAAAGGTCTCCATACACCACTGTGATAAGGCCGATTATACTAATTTATCTAATATCGTAAGTGTCTTCATTTATCTAGGAAGGGGCAGTAAGGTGTCAGCTGTAGCACAAGCAGAACTTTGAATAGCTCATTGCTCTTGCTAGTGACTTCCATGTGAGTTTTCTACCTACTAAATTAACGTCTACATTTCAAAAGTTTTTGGGCCAGTTGACATTAAAGGAAGTGTAAGCAGAAGGCTGTCATTGTCTTACCAATTCTTTTTCTGTTTGGTTGTTTGGGGTTTGCATTGCTGGCTCGGTAAATGGCCAGATACAGTGGTGGTTATTGTCCCTGTCACTCAGTCGAGTCTCTGGCTTGTTCTCCCCTTCCCTTTTTCCCTAGAGTAGCCTGTCTATAGCCATAATTGGAAAGCTATGCTCAAAAAGGAAAGCGAGGACAGATATTTTATGCTTTTTATATTAAGAAAAGAAATTATAGTTTTAAAACTCCTTAGTAACATCTAAACTTTTAATATACATTTACAGGTTTGTGTTATCTTGTAGAACTGTAAATGTGGATTTTCTGTGTTTTACCACTGAAAAGCTATGTTTATATCTTTTAAAACCTTTCTAAAACTATTTGGCTTCCATTTTTATTTTTGGATCAACTAAGATGCATTATAACTTTACATTAAATGGCAAGAATGGTACATTGAAACAGACATTGCTCTTCCATTATATTCCTGGTTACTATAGCAACAAGAATCTTTAAAACTGAAAGATCTCGCCACAAAGCTGGTACATGGTAGCCAGACTTTCTTAGCAGACAAAACATTGTGACTATTCGACTTTTCTAAAAAATAAAAAAAACATTTAAAATAAATATATATATATATACACACACATACACATTATATACATATATTCTCTCTCTGTCTAAATTTGATTGTGCTATATAAAAAGTTAACATTTTTAAAAATAGATTTCCTAAAAATCTATGATTGATAAAAGCCTTTTTCTGTTCACTGGTTAAAGAAGTCTACAGTGTAATGACATAGACTGCTGCATGATATACTGCCTGTGAGCTTCTGGTACATTGGAGCATCTTTCTTAAAAAGCTGCTCATTTCAGGAGTTTTGAAAGCCTGTTAAAATGGCTGACTATGGCTTAAAGAAACAACAATGCATGATGGATTTATGAGAGGCAGTGCAGCCATCCATATTTAGTAGTAATAATAATCCACACACCTGTCATTTATGTTCCCTCAACCCCGATTGCTCCATTTCCAGCATTAAAACATACATTAGGAGGCAGAATACTCTGTAGTCCTTAAAAAAATGGTCTTTCTGATGTTGCGTCCTCCCCTGTGCACTGTACTGCATTTTTCCTAATTCTGTCGGATCCGACAAAATCGTCCCTTTATAGTTAAAGTTTGTACCCAGCTTTAGTTCATGATAGTATTGCTTATCGTGAATATGATTGACAGTGGTGTGGGTAGAAGCAATAACATAGAGGTCACAGGAAGGTTAACCAGTAAAGCTGGATACACATAATACCAATAAAAGGTGGGATCGTCATGGTTGAAAAATGTTGCAGGCAACAGGACTCTGGAAACCTGCTAAATTAAATAGATAAAATCCTGTTTGAGAGGTGAAAAATACAACAGGTCATGACCTTTTCTGGCTTTAAACTATAGTGCGCATGCACACTAATGCACGGTATAGTTTATTTAAAGATGGAAACAGTTGGGACCTTTCAGAGGAGCTTGCGGTGGATAGTGCTCCTTTAACTCCCATTCTTCAATTAATGCAAAGATGGAATAGTTCACTTTCTGTGTGAACTTTTACTTTAAGACTCTAAGGTACCTAACAAGCACTTTTTAAAATTTTCTTTCATAAATTAGATTAGAGTGCCCTTACAGGATGGGAGACGAAGCAAATCTATAGAAGAGCGAGAAGAGGAATATCAGAGAGTACGAGAGAGAATTTTTGCACACGAGGTAAGTTGGTTTTACTTAGATCTATGTACTCAATCTAGTGTAAGGATGTCAAACTTGTCCCCCCCAGAATGTCTTGAAAACTACAATTCCCAGCATTCCCTGGCAATATGCTGGGAGTTGTCAAAATGTGCGACCCTGTTAGAAAAATACATCCAGGGCATCGCACGTGTGTATGAAACTTTAGGCTTTGTAGAAAGGAGGGAATCTTTAAGGTAATCTAAGTAATTAATAGGTAAAATTAAGGCAAACAAATACATTTCCTAATTCACCAGAATGATATAAAAAGGTTACTCCTTACCAAGGTTTCACACAAGAATCGTCTCATAATGACTAAAAGACCATTATATGCTTATTTTTGAAAACATACTAATGACACTGGATACAGATGTATTTCTAAGCTTCTGAATAATCCGGAAGTGAAAAGAAGATCATTTATGACAGAGGAGTCCAAAAAAATAATAACAGTTGTCCAAGAGACAAGGACCATTCACGTAGCACAGAATTACTTCAGTTGTTTCAAAGAAAACAATAAGACTGGGTACACACCAGCCAAGTTTTTGTCCCGACCGAGCGTTCGGCTGGGACAAATGACTATCTGATTTACTGACAGTCCCGACCGAGCTCCGTCACAGGCCACACCATCAGATATTTCTGACAGACCGACACATGGCACCATCGGTCGGGAAGCCGAAAATATCATACCGTGTGTATCCAGCCTAAGAAATGCACTCAACTGACATGGCTTGTATGCATGCTAACTGTGCAAGACTCCATTGCTGAGGAAAAGGCAACATTGCAGTGAACTATTCCTTTAAATTTTACTTTTTGGATGTCATTGCACAGACCAAGTTGGGAGAAGAAATGGGCTATTTTTCTGCATATGGTTCTGGCAGACTTCATAAAATTAAAAATAAAAAGGATTAATGGAGAAATGTACCGGGACATTTTTTAACAATCTGCTGGTATCTCACAGGATACCAAAGATGAAACAAGGGGCGCACACAGCTAAGGAAACTCAGTTGTTTTGTGTGGAAAATCAGTCACACCTGAGCAATGCATAGAACTAGTTTCTTTTGAAGCTGTTGTTACAACAAAGGCCTTTTTGCTAATTAAAAAAGATATTTCTGTAAGAATTTTGAATACTTTTTCCCTGTTATACCACTTACTACTTGTTACTGTCATCTGATGTATATTTCATGTTAAAAGCCCTGTTAGAAATATATTTACTGAGAAAAATGTGTTAATTACTTATTTTTCCTGTACTTCCAATTTTTTGGTGCAACCTGTCAAAAATTACAGACTAGTTCAAATTTTCAAGCAGATTTGATAAATAAAATCGATTCCGTTGCTGAAAAATCCTTCATTGATATTTTGACCCAATCTACCTAAATATTCTACTAGCCTGTTGATCAGCATGAAATATTTTTGTATGCCTAATGTGTTTGTGTGTTTGAGTATTTTTTCTTTTTCTTTGTTCTAGCAGTCTGCGCAGAATGGTCATGTTACGGACAATAGGTAAAAAAGATATTTTGAACCTGTAATGTTTGACATAGGTAATGCATTTGTTTTTAATGGTTAAATACTTGCAGCATCTGTCCATATTTTAAGAGATCTTGCAAGTTTTGATTTAAACCTTATCACCTACCCCCGCTTTCACAGCCTGACAGTATATGCAAATGCTGTATAAACACAGGCTGCAGGTGAATTTGGGGGAGGGGGATGTGAAAGCTTGGCTATATTTATTTGCCTTACCAGTAAAATGTACCCCTTCCCGTTTCGTATTGGCAAAAATAAAAACACAGAAAATTGAAGTCACTAGTCAGTGTCGCCAAATGATTGATTATTGGAAATCTGGAATCCTGCTTGTTTATTCTGCAATTTTCATTAGCATCCAAGCTTTGGGACCTATATTTTGTTATTACTTCAGGTTTTCATCATGGGTAGAAGTAAATTCAACATACTTACCGTATATGTTACTGTAACATGCTGCACCTAATTAAATTGAATTTAATAATTTTTAAATCTAGATTGCTATTATTTAACTGCACCTTTGTGCTTAAAATTATGAATTGAAATGCCATATATTTGTATTTAAGGCAGAAACACATTTTTTCTAACATTTCTAAATGTATGGGAGGCCAAATGCTTTTACTATGGCTTTTCCATTTGTACACTCAGTGCATTATAGCAAAGAAAAGCAGATGTGAACTCTGGTGCATTTTTCCTATGTTTTTCTTTTTTTATCATTAGTATATTATTGCATTTTATACTCCAAAGGGAAAAACTAAATATTTCCCCTTCCCTTCTAATGTGACCAACAGAATCTACAGAGAAGGCTTTACCTCTATCTCTCACAAAAGGAGACAGTTGTTTAGGTATCGTCTGTGTTAAGTATTCATTGTTTAGGTCAATTCTACCCACTCTCCCTTCGCATGGCTATTTGTAAAGTTCTTATTGCCATGTGTTTGTTTTAAATGTCCTGTTCTGCTTGTGGGGTGGTGTTCCTTGACTTTTGCTCAGGGAATGCTTTTTATTGCCTGCAATGTGATTTTGTTTTTGCCACATTTTTTGGTTTATTTTATGTCTCTTTCTATATCATAAAGGCTCTGTTTCATCAAAATTTAAAGTAAAACTTGAAAAATTCATTTTGTTAAAAATTGTGTATTTTGGGCGTTCATTTATTTGCATAAATGTGTGTGTATGTACATAAACAGACATTCACACACATGAGTGATGTACAGTGGGTAAAAGTCCTTTTACAAAAATAGTTTTTTTTATACAAAGCCCAAAAGCTTGGTAAACACAGTGCCAATCTTTTAAATGACAGATAGAATTTGTAAAAGATTCTGTCTGTCATCTTTGAAAGATGTGGCTACAGTCACAAGCGGAGATCGCTCGTGACTGCCATACACCTAACCCAGGGAAATTTTCCTTTTTACAATGACCGTTTCCAATGCTGACACTGAACATTCTTCTGCATCAGAAACAGTTGTTACCGACGTACACACATTACCGAAAAATAACCAATCCCGACAGTACCAATAAGATTGGCCCTTTATCGGTAATGTGTGTACCCAGCTTTAGCATTTAAAAAATGCTTTAGGTTGCAATTTGAAATAATTACAAACCAGGCAGGGAAATGCACATATAAAACCACAGTACCCCCTAGATCTAGAGTCGGGTGTTTTACATTGGGTACTATATGGTACTGCTATAAAATATTAAATCATATTCTTTTTAATTAACTTGATAGAAAATGACTACAGCCTGGTTTCATAAATTTAAAAATAAAAATCATATACCCGTAGTTTTTATTATCCATTATTTCTTCCCTTAACAAATAACAGCTGAACTAGCTTTGTTTTCATTTAAGACTTGAAAGCTTTGACTGTGGAAATACATTTAATATAAAGTCTATAAACACATTAAATATCATCATGCAGACTGAAAAGGAAGTTCGCACCAGGAGGGGTTGGGTGTTTGAGAACACAACCCAGAATAGACATTTCAGCACATTTTACTTAATAGATTTGCAAAATAGCCTGTGCAAGCAAATGCATTTTAACAGATACATTTGTAGCACCACAAAAATAGTCTTTCTGCCATGGTACATTTGTTTAAATAGCATTCTTTATGTATTATCTTGTATTTGAGTACACTGAACTTTTAGTACATCATTTTAATTTCTGATTGCCATTGGTAAATTTAGTTCTATAAACAACTAACATAATTGCGAATTAGGAGTGATACATTTGTGCTTACTTAAATAACATTGTGTGTAAATTTTGTAATTTTTACTGCTTGATATAATAAAATGTATTAAAGTATCCCAAGGTATTGATAAATTATGGAAGCAGGTCTTTGGTATCTTGTAGCTAGTTTAATCTGTAAAACCTATGCTATATGGACAGTGGACATTTGCAACACAGCTGACTTTGCATCCTGTTCCCTTTATATTCTACTTGAGGGCAGTACAAGAGAACAGAATAAAGTGCTTTATCTTCTTTCTGCAAAAATAAATTTTCCTTGTAATACCTGTGCGATTGCATGTCTGTATGGAACTTAAAGAATAATTGTTTTGCCTCAATGCATTTTTTTAAAAATTGCTTTAAAAAGGTTAAAGGTATGCAGCCCTCCCCATACATTTTTTTCCTGACTTGAGCCTCTCTCTGTCTTCAATTAGCCATGCTATGAAGGGGGTGTGACAATTCTGTCTGCCTCAAAGCTAGCATGCAAGAAAACACTCCCCCACCCACTCTTGATTAGCTTGATTAAGTAGGTTGTATCTAAGCAACAGGACTTTTCATGTTTGTTTGACTGGCAGAGGAGGAGAGAGGTTGTAACAGACATTCCCACAATCTAATGCCAAGTGCTGTGTTAACCACGGCCCTGGGCCATCTAGGAGGTGGGCTTTTTGCACTCATTTTGCTGTGAGATATCTAAGGCTGCTGGAAGTGTGGACGTAATGTGGGTGATGTTATTTATTTTTTTTTCATTGTTGTCCCTTAAGGCTGAGGCCACACTATGCTTTATGGCAACATGCATGAAAAGTGTGTGTGCATCAACGCGTTTCACGCGCATCACTGTCCGTTTATGCTGCAATTTGCAGAACAATGGTGATCGAATGCGCTCTGAAAAGGAATTGGATAAATTTAATGTTTGTGCTATTGTATGTTTAAAGCTTATAGCTTAAAAAGGTTATCCCTCAAAATAAAAGTGTATATAGGTAAATCGTACCTGCTTAACTTCAGTGGTGGGAAAGATAGTGGACAGTTTTATACGGGAACATATTCAAGAGTTTGTTTCAAGGACTGACCTTATAAATAGTAATCAACATGGATTTAGGAGGAACAGATCTGGTCAAACAAACTTGCTTGGCTTTTATAAGGAAGGAAGTAAGATTTTGCAGTAGATGTAGTATACTTGGATTTTGCTTTGGCTTTTGGTAAAGTCCCCCATAGTGACTTCTGTAAAATCTAAGGTCTGTTGGGCTTTGCACGTGGATAGAAAATTTGTTGATAAATCGGATACGAAGTGTTGTTTATGGTGCTTTGTCTATGTGAACTAAAGTTCTAAATTGTGTGCCCCAGGGTTCTGTGTTTGGGCAACTTCTATTAAAGGAGAACTAAACTTAATTTTTTAAAATCCTAATGTGAAAGCTTTTCTACCCAGAATACCTATACATTTAAAGATTCTTCTCTAGTTATTTGCATTTAGTAGATATAAGTATTAGATTCTGTAACAAAAAAGGCTTCCATGTTGTTGCCATGTTGGCTTCAAAGAGCCACGCCCCCTGACCCCAGTATTCACTTTCTCTATGTTCCTGTAATCACAGTTGAGTTGCTGGTGGCGCACCGTGTAAATTCGGTGTTCTTAGTAACAAAGAGACTGAGAAGTCACAAGTTCTAATCCACTAGTTTAGTTAGGAAACAATATAACATAGTCTACTTCCTGAGTTTATTGCTTTTTTTTGTATGTTTGTTTCCATGTTTCTAGAAAAATATTAAGTTTATACATATGTACAAACTTTATATATAGCAGCTCTGTTGTTTATTTACCAACCAGTGTGAATTGCTGACAGTCTTCCAGTAGCAAAACAAAATAGTGAACTGATTTTACTGACATTTACTGAAATGTACATCTACCTATTGCACTGGTGGTGTGTTCTGCTAAAGTGCTGGGTTAGGAATAAAATAGACTAGTGGAACACAGGTTCAAATCCCCACATTACCTTTTTTTTTTAATTATGTGTCTAGCCAAAGATAAAGAGACTACATGAAGGTTGCTGGTTCGATTCCCCATAATTACTTTTATTTTTTGCAGAAATGTTAAATATTCCATTTCTTTCATCCATGCTAGCAAAGACATACACTGCAAAGATTACTTTTCTATTTTGTATGAAAAGCAAAGAAATTTATCATTGTTAGGGACAGGAGCATTTGTAATGTGTTTACAAAAAAACTGCATTGAAATCTGTGTTTTGTGTCAGAGGGAGAGATCTCTGAGCTGTAACATGATTGCCTGTCAGCTTCCAGGAAGCAAGACTGCAGTTTCCTGTAAATGTGTACTGCGCATACTTAGCTAGGTGTTCCCAGATAAGGTGAATTATGGGAGCTGACCCCTAGTACTCACAGGTTATTTTCATAAATCACCCAGCATCCACAGCAAAAGGAGAGATGAGACAGCTTGTTGTGTGTTTCTGAATGTGCTCTGTCTTTTGGGACAATGTTGTCTGGGGACTTTAGTTCTCCTTTAAATTTGTTTATACTGTAAATGTGATGAAGTGAATCTCTGCAGAAAAGAAAGAGGAACCAGAACGCTACATGGATGAGCAGGTGACAAAAGGGGAGAACCCCTATAGTTTATTTAGACATAAAGCAATCCAACGTTTTGGGGGGGATGAAGTGTGAACCTCTGCTCAGATACATTAAAATATTGTCTTGTATAGAAAGGAGTATGGATTCAAGGGAGAACAAAATTCTCCCTCTTTAGAAAGCACTGGTACGGTCTTATTTGGAACATGCAAAGCAGTTTTGGAATCCTTTATACAATGAGGACAGGTTGGAAATGGAAAGTTTTTAGAGAGGAATTTTGCGTACAAAAAGGACATCTTGGAAATGGAAATAGTTCAGAGAAGGCAACTATATAAATGAGGGGACAGGAGGAGCTTAAATATGAAGACAGATTGGATAAGTTAACAGTTTTGCACACTCTGATATGATAACTGTAAATAGATTAATGGGCCATACTATAAACTGTCATTGTTTACCAATAGAACATGTCAGAGGACCTGTGGACATCCCTTAAAGGGTATGTACACAATTTTTTTTAAATTGACCATTACTGAAAATAATAATTCATCCAAACTATTAATGTAACATTTTTTTGTTGATCTGCTACCTATTTCTTAAGAATTAGATATATAATCTGAAGTACAAGTTGCTTCAGCTGTCTGTCAAGTACCTTATCTTCTGCTGTGTGCAAGTACTGGATTTTGCTGTAACTAGAAGTGTGTAACTAACTGGATGGGTGACAGTTTGGGAATTCCATCTCAGTGCTAGATGATACTGATCACTGAGCATGTTCAGTTTAAAAATAGTCAGGGGTGAGGAAAGGAGTCGTCGGTTAAGAGAGGGAGGGGGGATACTGAACCTGAGCAAAACAAGTACTGAATTGAAGGAATACAGCAACACACAGCTCAGAGTAAGGGCTACTAACATTTAATTATAGATTAAGATGAGGAAAATTAATTTTTTCAGTATACATACCTTTTAACACTGGAAGTAAAGGGGATTTTCATTGTGAGAATGGTAAAACTATAGAACTGTATTTCTATTGGACGTGGTGATGGCAGGCTCACTGGATAGTTAAAAAAAAAAAAAGCTGTGTGACTTTCTTGAAATAAAGATTGTTGCATGTTATTGGGAGTTCGTTGGAGTTCATCCAGAGATATTTTGAATTGCCACTTGTCCCTTCATATTGTTTTTTGCCTTCCTTTGGATTAACTGTTAGGCAGAAAATGTGAGTATTGCTGAGTATTTTGGATGTATGTCTTTATTCAGCCTATAATATAGACTATACTCCATTATCCATAAACCTAAAACTGCAATAGTAAGAAATCTGAGAAGTATAAGCCTCTCCTATTAGAGGTTTCTGGCATGCATTTTTATAGTAAGTCAACCCCACCCAACCCTAAACGCTATCTTTAAAAACCCAAAATCAGCCCCTAAATGTAATTACTCGACCTTGGCTCCCTCTGATTACCCAATGACAGATGCGGCTGCATGTCCAGTCCCTTCTGCTGCCGGGAAGTAGCAGAAGAGGCCTGGAACGAAGTTGGATAAGTAGGAGCCGATTTAAAATTTTTAAGATGGCATTTAGGGTTGGGGGTTGATTTACCTAAAGCTGGGTACATACATTAGTGATATAATGCCAATACCATCACTACAGCAGAAATGACTGTTTCCAATGTCGACGAACGTTTGCATGGGCATTGGAAACTGTTGTTCTGACAGGAAAATTTCCCTCAGTCACAGTCGCCCCCCTGTTGTAAAGTATAGGGAGTTAGCTGCGAAAATATAGGGAGACTGCCTCGATCGTAGGGAGTATGGCAGTCACAAAGTATTCCCTATACATTATATAGGTAGAACGATCATGACTGTGTGTACTCTTGCAGATTCTGTCAGTCATCTTTGACAGATTAGTACAGTGTATACCTACCTTTAGAAGAGGTTTGGGGGTAGAGAGAACCTTTAACAATACCCCAGTAGTTTCTTGTACAATCCCTTATATTATATAAATAAATTTATAAATTCACGGGGAATACATTGGGTTTTTCGGGGGTATTATGTTGGTGGGGGTAGGTAAAAGTAATATGCATAGGGACAGTGTTTATGTGTTGTTTAACCACTAAATAAATAGGTATATCAATATTAACAAATATGTATTAATGACCTTAAAGTATATAGAAATGTAAATAAGGCAAAATATATAAATAAATAAAAGTACTTGCATAGTCCCCACTCCTGTTTTGTAATGTAATCTTCAAAATAGAGTGTTTAGCCACACCTCAGGAAGTTTTACATGGAGGCAATGTAAGCTTTAGCACTTCCCTTTTAGTGTTGTATCCAATGGTGTGTTTAATATTAGATTGATAGCAGTGATTAAGCGAATCAAAAAAAAATCTGAGTGTTAGTAGGAAGTTGCAAGACTTATGTCACTTCCTTTGTAAAACATGTGACAGTCTTAGTAAAAACATTCTTCTCACTCTCACCCCACCCCTCTTAATAGACAAAAAGGAGAGCTGCTGTTTGCTGGACAGGAAGGGATATCTATATATCAGGGATAGGCAACCAGTAGATCTCCAGATGTTTGGAAACCTTAACTCCCAGAATTCCCTAACTACAGAGTGCTTGTAGAGGAATGCTGGGAGTTATAGTTTGAATTCCCTAACTACAGAGTGCATGTAGAGGAATGCTGGGAGTTGTAGTTTTCAAACATCTAGAGATCTACTGGTTGCTTATCCCTAATATATATGATAGGGGGACTGAAATAAAAACATCTTCATGCCCATTTCTCTGAGACAATGAAGTGAGTTTGTTAATCGTTTATTACATTATTTAAGCAATAAACCCCATAGAAGCCATGAACCTGTGTCCTGAATTGATGAAATGTAATAAGATTGAAACATGACAGGGTAGTCTGAGTTCTTTATAGGACCACACGTTTACCAATAGTGATCCCTCTGTAACAAAATCCCTGGTGACAGCTGTGAGTTAATGGGGAGGGTGAGTATTGGAGGACAGATTGATAACATTAATTGTAGAATGATCCAATGGATCTCCTATTGATCTATTATTGGTTGGGAATTTAAGGGGGAAAATTGATTCAAGCTCTGCACAATCGTTGTATTTCACTGTGGTGTTTCTACTGAACTATAATACTCTGTACACAATACTTATTGTAATACAATGTTACAATAAATAGATCAAGAATAGAAATGGACTGGATCGCTGATCTGAACCCAGTTCCGCAACAGATTTCTGTGATTCACGGATTTTACTGGAATTCCGCTTTACAGATTTTTTTCAAGACACGTTCAAAAATTCAAAGAATTTACTATTTACTTTACTTACTGTAAATAGTTTTGGGACCTGGAAAATGGTCTGGGGAAAAGAATCTGAAATAATCTAATTGTAACGAATTCTTATTAGAAAAGAATCTGATTGGTTAGGATCCCAATCAGATTATATCTAAAAGAATCTGATTGTAACTAATTCTGATTTTTTTTTTTTTAGAAAGAATCTTATTGGTATACTAATCAGATTATTTTCCAATCAGAATTGGTTACAATGAGATTCTTTCAGAAAGAATCTGATTGGTTAGTATACCAATCAGATTCTTTCCCAATCACAATTGGTTACAATCAGATTCTTCCAGAAAGCATACCAGTAAGATTATTTCTAAAAGTATCTGATTGCTACCTATTCTTATTAGATACAATCAGATTCTTTCAGGAAGTATCTGATTGCTATACTAACCAATCAGATTCTTTTTCAATCAGAATTGGTTTAAATTAGCTTATTTCAGAAAGAGTCTTATCGGTTAGTACTATACCAATCGGATTATTTCTAAAAGAATCTGATTGTAACCAATTCTGATTAGTTACAATTGGATTCTTCCAGAAAGCGTACCAATAAGATTCTTTCTCCAAAAGTATCTGATTGTAACCAATTCTGATTGGATACAATCAGATTCTTTCAGAAAGAATCTGATTGGTATTCTAACCAATCAGATTATTTTCTAAACAGAATTTGTTACATTCAGATTCTTTCAGAAAGATTCTGATTGGTTAGTATACCAATCAGATTCTTTTCCAATTAGAATTGGTTACAATTAGATTTTTCCAGAAAGAATCTAATTGGTTAGTATACAAATCGGTTTCTTTCTGAAAAAATCTGATTGTATCCAATTCTGATTTGAAAGAATCTGATGATCTGTTCCCTGGACCATTTCCCAGGTCCCAGAGCCATTTACAGTAAGTTACTGTATAATTTTTTTCGAAACACAATTTTTGAAAATTCCTTTAAAATTCTCATTTTCTAAAATTTCGGTGACCCTCAAAAATAGAATGCGTAATCTCAAAAAATAGTTCGATCATGAGGAAAGTTTTTTTTAAAAACTTCTAGATGTATGTACATTTTCCCCAGACCATTTTCCAGGTCCACAGGCGGAACGGATTTTAGCAGTTTCTCCCATATCTCAAAACCCTGGATTTAAATATCTTCATGTATAGATGTATCAAAACAAATTGATAAACAAAAAAGAAAAATGTGAAAAATAAAAGAAAAATAGTGTTATACAACAAATATAAGATGGATAATGTCTGTCTTATCTAGATGTTAGGCTGCACTTTATGTATATTTAAATTGTATTTATAAAGCACTAACACTTCCACTACAATCCAAAAGATGTGTGTATATATGGTCCCTCTAATACCTATTGGGGTACACCCAATAGGTTCCCTTCTGCCTCTGTATATTGTGTAAAATATTCATTTAGGGGATGTGACATTAATAGAACCAGGATTTCATAGGATTTCTTTTATTTTTAACATCTTGCCTTTATTTTTTTTATACAAATCCCTAAATTTTATTGTAGTGTGTATAAAGATTTTATATCCTCTGTATCCACATATAGATAAACATACACCAACATATTTCCCACTGTGCACCAACGGGCACACTTTTGCTAGTGTATTTATACATATTTTATTTATACATGTTCCCCTACAAGTGCCTTTTCTCTAGTGTGCATACTTGTAACTTATCTAATCCCTCTTCATATTCAAGCTCCCCCAGTCCCCTTATTAATTTAAGTTAGTTTATTTATATTGGACAGAAAAGGGTTGCTCTAATGTTATTTAATTTAACCCCTTTCCCATAAACCTTTAAAACCTTTAGAAAAAAATATTTCCACTAATGCTGGATTCCTAGGAATTCATTTCTGATAACACACTTGGATCACATTTTTTTCATCTGCTGAGAAAGAGCTCCAGCACATCCTATTCCTAATTATATAAGGTAAAGACTGAATCCTACTACCGCATTTGCTCCAATTGAAAAGTAAAAGGAGGACAAATGCTGGTGATTGTTTTCTTGCAGATAAAAATAAAGCATCAGAAGGAAGAGATCTAGGTGGAATGGGTTGGAGTAAGAAGTAAAGAGCTGGTATTTGGGTAAAGCATTATTTAAAATAAATTAAATTAAAAAGTTTATAAACTATAACTCCGCTAACCTACCTTTAAAAATTAAAATAAACGAATAAACTATACATTCACACCCAGGTATTGATGGGGTGAAAACATTAAGGCCTTTGTATAATTATTTTTGAAAAAGAGAGGGAAGAGGTTAAACAAAATTGTAGCAAGCAAATAAATTGGAAATTGTAAAAGCAAAAGAATAGGTGAGAGAATTGTGTAGCAAACGGTTATGTATCGATGTATCCACTCCGTCCCAAAACTGAGGCACTTCTAGAGTGTGGAGCATGTTCAGTGGAGATGGTCTGTGCCCCCTCTACAGACAATAGGATTCACCCAGTGATTTTGTGTTATAGTGAAAGTAAAACTGCTTTGCTATGGGAAGGTAAGCAGCACTGGGAGCTGTAATCGCTGCTTGAATCAAGTAAGATTTTCTTTTAGCTGTAGGAGTTTAAAGGTGTGTGTGTGCGTGGGTTGGGGTACTTTGTAATTGATTTCTTTAAGTGCAGTGCTACATTGGGACGTAAGTAACACAGCCAGCAGCTAACTAAAGGGATAGGAAGGTCAGAGAAGAAAAAAAAAAAGCAGATTTAAGATTGGTGGTAATAAATCCTAATTACTGTCTAATTAGTTGCCCACTTTACATGTCCTTTAAATGAAAATCATAATTTTGTGGTTCTCACTTTTTAAACTATAGCCCACTTGGCAAAGCAAAATCTTCTCATGGCAAAATCTTGGTTCTTTGTTGGACTTAACATTCAATTAATAAATAGTTTTTGCACTTAAAATTTAAGTTGAATTATAATGTATATTTTTACAGCATAACGTAACAAAAATGTAAGTTGTGGTTGGGAAAATATTTCTTCTTAAAAAAATTTGAGGCACTCCTGGCTTTCTGGCGGTGCTGTCCTGGCTCCCCCAGGGCAGGTTGGGGTTATCCTAATGAGAAATTCTGCAATAATTCTTTAAAAGGTAGGAATGTGCACTAAGCAGTAAAGTGCCGAAGTTTGCATCTCATGGGCACAGCTGACTGCTGTTTGACTTACACTCCCTCTTACCATAAGCAAGCATTTAAAAATGGGAGAGTAGGAAGAGATGTGAATGGGCTAGACAGCTGTCAGCCATGGGCATGTATGACTCATTTAGCTACATCACTGCTGAGTTTGCAAGTAAGAACAAAAGGTAGGAGTACTCATTCCTACTTTCCAGAGAACTTTGGTTTTTTTTAGAATTGTTTTATACTTAACTGTTCTTTTAAGGTACAAAGTAACTCAAAGTACATGGGTTATTATTAGTCCATTATTAAGGTCTAATGAATGCAGGTGTAAAGAAAATAACAGATTTATAAGGAAAGAAAATGATTCAAGCATAAAGTATATTTATTACTTTTAAAGGCATGTTATACATTTGAATTATGAATTGTTAAGTGGTGGATATGTCCTTTGGTATTAAAAATGGGAAATATCAGTCCCCTGATAATACCTATTAAACTAGTTTATAAAAAAAAATACTCATGCCAGCAGTATATTTCCATGTAGAGGAAACAGAGACTTGTTGAATCGAGGCTCTAGCAGTCGGCAGAGCAGCACTGAAAGTGAGCTGAAGTCTTTGGATCCCAGGCCCTGGAGCAGCACAGATTCTGATGGTTCCTGTCGAAACATGCGACCTCCAGTAACCAAAGCCAGCAGCTTCAGTGGCATATCCATCCTAACAAGAGGAGACAGCATTGTCAGCAATAAGGGCACTGCCAACCGTACAGGAAGGCCAGGTATCACATTTTTGTTGTGAGATTTTTTCGCTGCAGTTAGCCTTTTAACATTTTAGTAATTACTAAAGGGCATGTTCTCCCAAAAAGGTGGCCAATTGCCCCCTTCCCCACTGATATATTTTGCACTTTATTACCTGTATTACTAAACAGATATTTAAGGATTATTATTGTACCCATTCTGGCAGAGTAAGCTGGCCCCTCCCTCTATGTAGTCAATCCAGGCTGTGACTGCTGAAATCACAATCAATAATTGACTGCCGTTTCACCTGCTGCCTTCCAAAGCTTATAAAAAGCTGTTTGAACAGAGGGAGGAGGCAAATACCTTTGCCAGAAAGGACTAGAACATATCATTAAATATCTGGTCACAAATGGATGTACTAAACTTTCAAAAATAGCAGTTGGGGTTTTGTTTTAAGGGTGACCATGCCCTTTAACATCTGATGATTTCAGAGCAGCATTTTGTATTTTGATGTCAATTACAGATCTCTTGGGGCTCTGCAAGTTTTCCTAAAGTGGCTATTTGCTGGCAAGTCATGCGGTGTGGGTTGCTCCCGCGATGACACATCTGTATTTAGATTTAGGTTGTTTGTTTTGTAGTATTATTGCCCTTTAATTGAATGGTGTCAATTTTACTGATTTTATCATTGCTTGACACCAGAGCAGTGAAACTGACTTCTGTTTTCTACATTCCTTCTATTTGTACCATTTGAAGGCTGCAGTGTTTTGCTGTTTGCAGGCTTGTCGCTGGGTACCCCAGAAGTTTGCAGCCAGACACCTCAGCAGTCTACGAGAAGCATCATACCATGCACTGCACAGCAACAACATGCTCACCGGGCACTTCCACCCACTCCCCAGCAACAATCCATGAGTAACCACCACTTAATATCACAGGTGATTCATCACACAATGTCTTCCAGTTTATTTGCTACTTCCTGAGACTTGCATCTCAGTATTCTTTCTCTATTGCCATCTCTACTGCCACTTTATTTCTTTCTATAAATAACTTTTGCCTTCTCTCTATAATTCTCTCTTATCCCTTAAATATGCTATCATTCTGTTATTCAGTATAATTCAGAGAATAAGAAACCATATTTTATTCTTGTTGAGATGTTTTTTGTGTTATTTTATTACTAAGGTATTTTTCCTGAATTTGAGAAATTTGTTCATTAGAAGCAGCTAGGGCAACTTTCATTTCTTTCTGTTTGTATTTATTGAAGTTTATAGAGAATTTTAAAAAGGAGCTAAGAAGAGGTGCCCAGCACATGGGTCTGTTTCATGGTACCCTATAGCCCATTAGTCATGAGGCTTGGGTGTTGTGAGGGCAGACTGGGAAGTAGAAAAGTTAAATCTATCCCATTATTTTGCTATTTTTGGTAAGAGGCTGAATATGTGGTAGTTGGATTGCTAAAGGGACTTTAAAGGTAAAAAAGTAATTCTACATAAGGTTTTCTGACACAAGTTGGCCATCACTGACATAATAACCTTCAAGCAGCCTCAAAGGGAGACAATTTAAAAATGTAAAACTTTAGAGCTGTGGTGTATAGGCTTTTTTTAAGCCTATACACGGTCTTACCTATATACACACACACACAAACTATATATTAAATATCCTATACATACACAAGCTATACATTACACAAACTATATATTAAATATCCTATACATACACAAGCTATACATTAAATATCCTATACACAAACTATATATTAAATATCCTATACACACACACTATATATTAAATATCCTATACACAACACAACGATTTTATTAAATATCCTATATATACACACAAACTATATATTAAAATATCCTATAACACACACACACAAGCTATATATTAATATCCTATACACACACACAACTATATATTAAATATCCTATACACACACACAAACTATATATAAATAGCCTATACACACACGCAAACTATATATTAAATAGCCTATACACACACGCAAACTATATATTAAATAGCCATACACACACGCAAACTATATATTAAATAGCCTATACACACACGCAAACTATATATTAAATAGCCTATACACACACGCAAACTATATATTAAATAGCCTATACACACACCGCAAACTATATATTAAATAGCCTATACACACACGCAAACTATATTAATAGCCTATACACACACCGCAAACTATATATTAAATAGCCTATACACACACGCAAACTATATATTAAATAGCCTATACCACACACACAAACTATATATTAAATAGCCTATACACACGCAAACTATATATTAAATAGCCTATACACACGCACAAACTATATATTAAATAGCCTATACACACACCAAAACTATATTAAATAGCCTATACCCACACGCAAACTATATATTAAATAGCCTATAACACACAACGCAAACTATAATAAATATCCTACCACACGCAAACTAATTTAAATAGCCTATACACACACCCTATAATTTACCTATACACACCACACCTATATATTAAATATCTATCACACACACACCAATATAATTAAATCCTATACACGCACACAAACTACATATTAAATATCCTATACACGCACACAAACTACATATTAAATATCCTATGCACACAAACTATATATTAAATATCCTATACACACACAAACTATATATTAAATATCCTATACACACACACAAACTATATATTAAATAGCCTATACACACACACAAACTATATATTAATAGCCTATACACACACACAACCTATATATTAAATATCCTATACACACACACAACCTATATATTAAATATCCTATACACACGCACAACCTATATATTAAATATCCTATACACACACAAACTATATATTAAATATCCTATACACACACAAACTATTAAATATACTATATATACACACACAAACTATATATTAAATATCCTATATGCACCACACCTAACTATTTAAGAGTAGACATAGAATTTTCAATACAGGTCAATAAATTCAGTCAGTGGCTAGCCCATTTCTGTTTGTTATCCCTGAACTAACAGTCAAATAGCTTCACAGTCCCTCCCAGATGAATTCTGCCTTCTTAATGAAAAAGTGTTGAAGGCTAAGAATTGTATTTTGTTGTATTGCCCATTTAGTTAAAGGGCATGTCCACCCCCAAAACTATAATTTCCCCCACTACAGGCCCCACTGTGTAGTGTAATATAATCCTTACCTTACATCCCAGCTCCAAATGGTTCTCCTGTAATGCCCCCCCAAAGTGCCCCCCCCACCAGGATTCTAGCAGAGTCCATATAGGACTCTGCCTCCTTTCTCTCCTCCGGGAGAAGTTTGACATGCGCAGTGCAGCGCCCCCCTCCCTCTCCCTCCCGATTTGGTCTCCCTTCCCCTAGCGTGTAACCCTTTATACATCTTATAGTTCTTGCTCCTCCACCCCAACCGCAATAATCTTATTTCCAGAAACTCACCGGATAGTATCATACCTTACCTCTATCCGCCGTTGTGAACTGCTGCCGCCTGTCCGTGATTGACCTTTCAGCCAATCACAGACCCGGCTGCCGGTCCGGCACCTGCTTGCAGTTTCATGCAAGCAGAGGGCCAGACAGTGTGGCGAAGGATAGAGGGAAGGTAAGTAACTATCGGGGAGTTTCTGCAAATAAGATTACAGCGTTTGGGACTGGGGGAGCAAGCGCTATATATAACATACTAAAAGTTTTTGGAAAGGGTGGACATGCCCTTTAAATCAGAAGGAATCGTATTTTATCTTTTTTTTCATCTGGTTTCTAAAATCTGTCATATAGAGACAGCTGCTGCTGACATCAATGCAATTCTCGGTCCCTCACTCAGTTTAATCCATTCCATTTTTATGGGGTAAAAATTAGACACTTAGGCAATACCTATATAATGTGCAGTTTTCTTGAAAACTAACCTGATCTTATTTTTTTCCTTTTACCCTTAACCTTTCTTTTTTATCCAAACAACCTCTTCCTCTCCCCTCCAATCCCTTTACCCTATCTGTTTGTATGTGCTGTTTTCTGCTGCGTGCTGCTATGCTGGTGCCAAGGCCCTTCAGCCCTCTCCACAGTCGGTCCAGTACTCTGCCAGCTCCTGCCCCCAAGTCCTTCTGCCAGTTTCTCCTTCCCAACAGTACAATGTGGTATTATTACTAAACTTCTTCTTTCTTTTATAACTGTACTCATTTGTTTAGTAAACAACCATCACTAGGTTATAGTGTGAAAGTGTTCCTTTGTTAAGAATCATGTTAAATCAATTTAATTAAAAGAATATTAAAATAGGAACTAAACATAGGAAAGTAGTGCAAGGAATTGCCCATCAATCAAAGAACAAAACGTTTTGGAAGTTTGCACACCAGAACAGATGAGACACACCGAGCTGCTGCAAATAAAAAGCCTTTATTCCAAAGCCTTACGTGTTTCAGACAACAGGTCCTTAATCATAGGCATCATTGGACCTGTTGTCCGAAACGCGTAAGGCTTTGGAATAAAGGCTTTTTATTTGCAGCAGCTCGGTGTGTCTCATCTGTTCTGGTGTGCAAACTTCCAAAACGTTTTGTTCTTTGATTGCTGGAGATTCGCCGTTTGCAATGGGCTTGGGGCGTTTGGCACCCAAGCCATTGAGGCTGATGGAAGAGGAAGATTCCCACACATGAGTGTATTATAGATTCTGTCTTGACTGTGTACTGAATGACAAAGTGGAGGACTAAGGGTATATACACCCGAGTCACTAATTATCATAAGTAAGAAACACATAAGATGCACTAATACCTAAAGTAGAGCCCACAATATTTTTAAGTTTATTTCATGCTGTGAATTGCCCATGATTAGATCAATATGGTATTATCCTACTTGCCTGAATATTCCAATCTATTTGGGAGACATCGACAGCTAATTAAAAAAAAACAAAAAACAGCATGCAGAAGATCTTGTAAAATCAGCGTAAATTATGCTGATATTTCCTCCAGATTGACAAAAAAATTTGTGCACGTCGGCTGATTTTTAATTGGCTCCTGCAATATTCGGTAATTTTAATTTATAGTTAAATAATTTGTATAAAATAGTTCTAAACGATTACATTTAGAATGGGGCTAAATGATTTATTAAAAGGCCAGACATGTTCATTTTTAGCTTGATTGAATATGTACACAGAAAATGTATTTAATTTATTTACTTTAATAAAAAACAAAAGAACAAATACTCGCCAATACTCACACAGTTGATAAGTGCAGGTAAACAGAGATATCCTTCCTGCACAAAGGTGCTCCCTTCTCTCCTTTTCAGTGCTTAATACTAACACTCCTGGGTGTATTAGCACACATTGAGTGATCAAACAAGGGAAATTGGGGGATTGCAAATTATGTGAAATTTGTGAATGTGCACTAAATTTAAGACCACACAATCGGCCATGTCAGGTCGAACATTTGACGAAAATGAATCTGCCACAGACAAAAAATACTTCCAATATTTCAGGCCATTTAACTGAAATTTCGACCAAAAAAATATATCGTAACTCCCTAAAATTGATAGGGAAAACTACATTACTAACGGTAGACCATAAAATAATCTAAAGGTGGCCATAAACTACTAAGATATTAGATAGATTATATCCTTTATAGACAAAAGTCTTCTCTATCTAATATCTTTAGTACCGGTGGTTTCCTTACCTTCCAGTGGTCCTACCTGGCACATTAATTTTGCAATCACAAAAAAAGCACGGGTCAGGTGGTTCCTGCTGCATTGCTCAAATGTTGCGGGAACACAGGATGGTAAGTTCAAATGTCTCATTTAACACATACTTACTGCTTCATGTTTGTTAAGACACCTTTTGTGTTAAATGTATGCTTTTCATAATTTGACAACCATATTCAGGTTGTTCAGATATTATGTTATTCATTTTTTTGTCTATTTTACGGTCTTACATTTTTTTTAAGAACTGTTTTTTTTTAAATCGCTTTTACCATTTTAGTCTATTAAAAGCATAAAACACGCTATTGTCCTTACTATAGATAGTGGGGATCAATGTTGGATATTGTTTTTTTCTCTATTAGATGAATGTCCCTACCATAAGGGCAGCTTCCTACTGCCATTTAACAGTGAAACATTTCCATTTTCTAGACTTAAGAAACCCAGTGTGTGATTTTGTACTCTGTTGTACCTGACAACTGCTTTTCTAGATTGTAAGCAAATTAGTTTTCCTGTGGAGACTTTTCCTATTAATTTTCTATGAAAATGCTCACAAATCTACAGTATGTGACATTAACCGGATTAATTCTGGCCATACATTAGTCAACTTACCTCAAGACATCCTTGCAATACTCCAACAACCGTGTAGGATGATCATTATACCATGCTATTGTCTCTGCTTTAAATAGTGGGGAACACTATTTGGATGTTGGATATTGTTTTTTCTCTATTAGAGGAATTCCACTACCATAAACTGAAATGAAAAGGCGGCTTCCTTTTGTTAAGGTGCTTTTCTTTCTACAGCTTCAACAGGGATTTAGAAACAGGCCGGGGGTCTAAAATATAAGCATTTGTACCAGATTCATAATGGCTATATATTGCTTATTATTACCTTTATTAACATCAGTCACACTTTTGTTTAACAGACTGATGATTTAAACAATCAGTTTGGACACATGACTCTTAGTCGCCAAGGTTCTTCTGAGGCTCCAGATCCTTCATCTGCAATCTACCAGGCCCCTCTCATTTCTCAGCATCCCCAGCAAGCTGGATTCATCATGACATCTGGGGGACAAGCTCTTCCCACAACTGGCTATCCATCCTCTGGGCACCCATCCCCAACTCAACAAGTTGTCCCTCCACAAGGTTACATGCAGCCTACACAGCAAGTAAGTGGAAATATTATCTTACTGGATGTAGATGAAAGTAATTGAATGTGAATTCAACCCTTCTATGTTTTTCATGGTTAAAAGATCAGTGCATTTAAGGGTATGTCCACGAAAGACAAGCAGAAGGGGCTTGACTGGCATCTGCTCGTGTGATTGGCTAAGGCGCAATGTCTTAGTCAATCACAGTACAACTGTACATTATAAAATACAGAGTATACAAACAAGGGGCTAAGTTCAAGCCATTATACAGATAGATAAAAATTAAATTAAATACAATTTCATACATCTTTTAAGAAAGCACATAAATTATGTATAAATTGATACAAGTGCAATATGCCTCTGTAAATTAGGAATGAGATCCCTGCTCCGAAGAGCCTACAATCTAAGTGGGGGGACAACATACAGATACAAGTGGGGGGGATGGGTACAAAATGCTTAAAAGGGCTAACAACCATTTGATGTGCTGATGCTCAGAATGGTAGGATAACCATCTAGATTTTAAAGTATTAATGAATGTCATCAGGTGAAGTGAGGGAGGAAGAGTCCCAAAGGTAGGGAGCAGCAAGAGAAAATGGTTTAAGTTGGGAGGCAGCAATGTTTGTTGGAGGTTTGTGGAGATGATTTCCTTGCGAGGTACGGAGGGCACGGCCTGGAGCATAAGGGACCAAAAGAGAAGATAAGTATGGAGGTACAGTAGAGCGAAGGGATTTAAACGTTAAAAGCAGGGTATTGAATATGATTCTTTGTTTGATGGGAAGCCACCCTATGAACTGAAGTATCGGGGTTGTGGGTTCTCTTTTGGAGGTGAAAGTTAAAGATAGACTGGATAGGAGAGAGATGAGAGGCCGGGGGTCCAAGTAGTAGAATGTTACAGTAGTCAAGATGGGAGATTATAAGGGCATGGATGAGCATTTTAGTTGTGGAGCAAGAGAGAAAAGGGCGGATCTTGGCAATATTGCGAAGGAGAAAATTACAGGTCCTAGTGACATTGTTAATGTGATGATGGAAAGAGAGGAGTCAAAGATAACTCCTAGGCAGCATGCAGATTTAACTGGGTTAATGACCATATTGTCAATAGAGATGGAGATGGGTGGACTAGGTCCCAGTTTAGGGGGGGAAATGATTAATTCCATTTTAGATAGATTGAGTTTAAGGCGTCGGTGCGCCATCCAGGAAGAGCAGACATTTAGATCTTTGGGTAAATTTTGGTATCATCAGCATATAAGAGAAACTTAAAGCAGAAAGAACTGATTATTTCTCCCAGAGAGATAGTGTAGAAGGAGAACAGAAAGGGTCCTGAAACTGAGCCTTGAGTGACCCCCTCACTAAGCGGAGCAGGAGAGTGTTATTAGCAAAAGAGACAGAGAAAGATCTGTTAGAGAGATAAGAAGACAACCACGCCGCAGCTTGATTTCGGATGCCCAGAGAATATAGAATCTGCATAAGAAGAGAGTGGTCCACTGTATCAAAGGCAGCCGATAGGTCAAGGAGAATGAGGACCGAGAACTGTCCTTTGGCTTTGGCAGCTTGTAGGTCATTTAAGACTTTGCAGAGGGCAGTTTCAGTTGAATGACCCGGTCCGTATCCTTGTTGCAATGGGTGCAATAAGTTATTAGCATGGAGGTATTAAGTAATGCGTATAGTGATGAGACGTTCTAAGAGTTTTGATGCAAATGGTAAAAGAGAGATAGGGTGGTAGTTTGAGAGACAGATTCAGCAGGAAAAATCCCAGAGCTCAGGGAGGAATTAAAAAAGAGCAGGGGAAAGAATTTTAGCACATTTTCTGTAAGGAGGAGGGCAGAGTACACATTCTAAGCGTCGAGGACAACAAGACTTCAGCATGGGTGACGGGTGAAAGATTCCAGAACTGCAGGTGGTGGGGCAGGCAAAAGAAGGTGAGCGTTGTCCTGGGGTGAGGATACGGATATTATCTATTTTATTTCTAAAGTAGTCTGAAAAATCCTGATGAGCGTTAATGGAATGAGTAGTGTCGGTAGAGGAGGGCTGCAAGAGAGCGTTAAATAGCAAAATAGGGGAGTATAAAAACTGTATCAAAGCAAGGCCAACCCCAAAATGTTTTTTAAGAATATCAAAAGTAAAAAGATGAGGACTGAGAATGTGGGGCCATTAAAAAATGGGGCTGAGATGGTTGAAGAGGATGCCAAAAAGGCGAATCTGCTTAACTGTTTTTTTACATCGGTTTTCACTAATGAGAATACTAATTCTTACAGCAGGGTCTGTAAAAATAAGCATGGATTTATGAGAAATAGATCATGCCAGACAAATTTAATGGGTTTTATGAAGAAGCAAGTAACAATTTAGATTCAGGCACAGCAGTGGATATAGTTTACTTGGATTTTGCGAAAGCTTTTGATACTGTCCCACATAGGCGACTAAGGTATAAACTGAGGACTGTTGGCCTAGAAGAAAACATTTGTTCATGGATAGAGAATTGGTTATTGGATTGCAAACAGGTGGTTTGGTGGTAAATGGAGCTACATCTATGTGGGCTAAAGTTCTAAGCGGAGTGCCTCGGGGTTCTGTACTGGGGCTGCTTCTTTTTAACCTGTTTATAAATGACTTAGAAAGGGGCATTGAGAGCAAGGTCTCTGTGTTTGCAGATGACCCTAAACTATGCAGAGCTTTGGAAACTTCAAATGATGTGCAAGTTCTGCAAGCAGACCTAGATAGATTATCAAAATGTGTAGCAGAATGGCGGATGAGATTCAATGTTGATAAATGTAAAAGTGATGCATTTGGGATTTAATGATCCTTGTGCCACCTGCACCATAAATAACTGTGTTAAGTGAATCTCTAATGGAAAAATATTTGGGGGTTCTGGTAGATTTAGCTGTAGCAAAAAATGTCAGGCAGCAACGGCTAGAGCTAGCAAGATATTGTCTTGTATAAAGAGGGGAATAGATACAAGAGAAAAAAATATTATTATATAAGGCCTCATTTGGAAATTCCAGTTTTGGAATCCCATATACAAAATGGACATCTTGGAAATGGAAGCATTTCAGAGAAGGCCAACTAAATTAATGAGGGGAATGGAGGGGCTTGAATATGCAGGCAGATTAGACAAGTTAGGGCTGTTTACATTGGAGTTAAAAACTGTACCCCCAAGAGTAAAATAAAACACAACTATAAAACAGTATATCATATATAATATATATTAAGTAAAATATCATAATAAAAATAAACAAATAGCTGGCCAGCTACAAGCAACAAAATAGACACCATATATAAAAGCACATATGTACTGTGAATCTCCTAATAAAGACCTGTAAAAGTAAACATAGTGATATATAGATATAGATATAAATATCAATAGAGGGCAAGCAACTGAATGTCCCAAAAGATAGTTCAGCCAGAAAAAATGTCCTCCTACTAGGTAGTATTGGAATCACCAGTAATCCACAGCGGTGTGCGCACACCTCAACACAGAATACCGAGAGTAGCGAAAGTCAAGATATAGCTATACTGCACCGTACTCTAGTCGCACTTTGATGCGACTAGAGTATGGTGCAGTATAGCTATATCTTTAGTTTGGGGGGTGCACATACACATAAAGTAAAAGAAAAAAAGAAAGCGTGATAGAAAAAGAAACGGCTGAAATAATTCTTTCAAACAGTGAAAGGAATATGCTACAGAATAAGAAACAGCCTTGTTGGTTTAACTCAAATGCAAGTCAGGCATTTGTAAAAAAATAAATAAATAAGAGAGCATTTAGGCAGAAGGATCGGTTCATTTTAAAAATGTGAAAAAGTAAATTTTGTAAAACCATAATAGTGTGATCAAAAGAAGACACATTACCAAAATGTTTTTGAAAAAAGTTTGAATTAATATTCATCCGTGAGACTTTTCATAATAAGTATCAGAAATTAGCAAACCCCTATGTTATTTCCTCTTACAATCACCTACACTGGTGTTTCGTTGCTGATTCCATTGGAATATCTTTGTAATGTGTCTCAGTCTCAAGATGATTTTCCAATACCCTTTATAGGGAGGATCATTGAGGTTGCCACACATGCAGTGATCAATTTCACCTCTCTATAAAAAGTTATGCTCTGGCAGAATTAATGATTTCTTAACCATTTTTCAGAAAATATAATAGGTAACACACAATCTTTTTTTCACTCATAGTGGTTGTCTGAAGCCATTTATGAGTAACTGTGTTTACTCTTTTTAAATCATAATCACAACACAAATGACCCTGATCAAATGGTTACATACCCTGGTAATTTGGCCTGATAACATGCACACAATTTGACATAAACGAGTTAGAATGGCTATTGAAGGTAACCATCTTCACCTATGATCTGTTTGTAATTAGTGGGTGTTTATAAATGGTCAATGACTTTCTGGACAGGACAGACCCATGCATCTTTCATCCAGTGCTGCAACGATAATTCTTTATAAAACCAGAAAGGGGTATACGAAAATAACAAATTAATTGAGAATGCCAGCAGTGTTCAAACTCTAAATGGCATCTATACTGAACAATAGGTGATCTTAATTTGACCATAACTGGAAACTATAATTCTTCCCAACCACCACTGTATCATTTTTTTTTTATCTGCCCCCTATTTCTTTAGATATCCAGTCTAAAAATACTTGATTTCAGCTGTCAATCCTTTGGATTGAGGGGTCTGTTGAAACCAAGTTCCTTGCTCTCCAAAACTATTCTTCTGTGAGTAGTTTTACTGTAGCTGGAATGGTGACAGAATTTTGACAGTTGGAATGCTGTGTGCAGGCTTGACAGTTGGTTTGTGGGGAAAAAGTCAGGTCGGGTGAAAGTGGGAGTGGTTAAAAGAGGGAGGGGGGATACTGCTCCTAAACAAAATGTGTGCTGGATTGAAGGCATGCAAATCAGAGTAAATGCTACTTACATGTATTCAATTATAGATTAAGATGAGGTAAAGTCATTTGTTCAGTATAGTGTCCCTTTAAGAAGTGCAAAATTGGGGGTCTGTTGAAACCAAACCACGTTCAGGTAGACCAACTAAAGTTTCAGCCACAAGCCATAAAAATTGTTCAGGATGCTAGAAAAAACCCAGAAAAGACTTCAGATGAAACAATATGCCAAACAGCAAGCCTCAAACCCTCTGGCACAAAGTCATTTGGACTGATGAGACTTAATTGAAATTTTTGCCTACAACCATAATAGCTACTTTTGGAGAAGTCAATAAAGCCTATTGTGAAAGGTAAACCTTAAACATGGTGGTGGTGGATCGCTGATGTTTTGGGGATGTCTCAGTCTCCTGACCTTAATATCATTGAACCACTCTGGGGAGACCTCAAATGTGCATTTCAAGCAAGAGAGCCAAATAATTTATGGGAGCTAGAGGCTTTTTGCCAGAAAGAATGGGCATTTTTACTGTCTGGAAAGATGAAGAGCCTCATCCAAAACTACCACAAAAGACTTCCAGCTGTCATTGATGTTAAAAGGGCCAATACACGCTATTAAGAACTGGGGTATGTAAACATTTGATTAGGGTAATTTGGGTAGTTTGTGTTATGAATATGATTTTAAAAAAGAGTAAAAACAATTGTTTGACCATAAATGGCTTCAAGCAACCACTAACCATGAGTAAAATAAATGTTTTTGTGTTATCATTTATATTCTCTGAAAAATGGTTGAGAAATCATAAATTCTGCCAGGGTATGTAAACTTATGTGCACAACTGTACTTAGGTATACATGTTCCCGGCGAGATTCATTGAATAACATCCATGTATATGGACAGCTTTACTTAGATCAGAGAGTTCTGCAACTGGTTTTGATGCCCCTCTTTCTGTAACTGGCAGTTAAAAGGAGCTGGTGCAGACATTCTTCCCAGCAGTAGCATTGGGCTGTAAAATCAAAACTTAAAATCAAAACTTTAAACAGGAATGTATACTGTATATACTCGAGGATAAGCCGTGGTACATATTTTTACCTGAAAAATTAGGAAAACCTGATTGACTCGAGTGTAAGTCAAGGGGTTGAAATTATGACCACTACTGCCTTCTGATTCTGTATTGTTCTGAGGCTTTAGTTGCCCTTTAAATGGACAGCAGAATTCCCATACAGTAATAGCCAAATCCAGTATGTTTATTGTATGGTCCATTAATGTATTTATACGCAGTGCACATATTACTCCAGTTTGCATAATTTTAACTTATCCAATCTGTCTTAATATTCAAGCTTTCCCAATCCCCTCATTAATTTAGTTACCCTTCTCTGAACCCTTACCAATTCCAAGATGTCCCTTTTGAACGCAGGATTCCAAAACTGCGCCGCTTATTCTAAATGAGGCCTTACCAATGCTTTGTAAAGAGGGAGAATAATATTTTTCTCCCTTGAATCCATACCCTTCTTTATACAAGGCAAAATCTTGCTGGCTCTAGCTGTTGCAGTCACAGAGATTTACTTAGCACAGACCCATTTAAATTATAATCAGCACAAGGATTTTTAAGCCCAAAATGCATCACCTTATTCTATTAACATTGAATCTCATCTGCCACAGCCCAATGTGACTATCTATCTAGACCCCCAGCAACAATTTCACATCACCTGTAGATTTTTAGATTTGTATGTATGTATAGATTATTTTAAAAGTGCCACTTGGGGGGACAGAGCTGTACAAAAACAGAATACAAAAGTCTTACAAGGGGGGCAAATAAATAAATAGTTCAGTACATAAAAATATATGTGCCACAAGACGAAAGGAGGTCCCTCCTAGTTACAGGGGTAACCTTCAGATACAAAGGAATGGGTATAAAGGCAAGAGTGAGACTTGTGCAGTGCAAATAAAACAATCATATCATATTCTGTGCTGGTTATAGGTAGGATGTAAGGCTAGATTTAAACCTGCTAACTGAGGTTCCTTAGCATAGAGAGAAGGGTTATAAAGTGCCAGAGGATGGGAGCCACAAGAGAGAGGTTTAAGGAAAGAAGAAGTACTAGTGTGGAGTCTGTACAGGAGCTGGTTCTGTGATGATCATGGGGTGTGGACGGGAACATATGAGGACACTAGAGAGGAGGAGAAGCAGAGCGAAGGGATTTAAATGTTAGTAAATGGATTCTGCATACATTGCGCTGTTAAGTGGGGAGCCAGGTTGTTGTCTAGATTTGGGATCCTGTTTATTAGAGAGCAAAATATTGTGTTGCAGAGCAAACTTTTGCACAGCAAAGTATTGACTGAAGGGGAGAGAATTGGGAAGCAGGAAGACCAGTAAGTAGTAGTTTACAATAGTCCAGGCGCAATATTTGGTACATTGCGAAGGAAAAAGCTTCAGGTTTCGGCAACAAAGTTAATGTGTTAGAAAAGGAGAGAGAGGAGTCAATAATTGCTCCTAGGCAGCATGACGATTGGATAGGGAAAATGGGGGTATTGTCAACAGAAATAGCGAAAGATGTAACAGGACCAGGTTTAGGTGGGAAAATGGACAGTTCAGTTTTAAAAAGATTTAATTTAAGGCAGTGTTGCAGCATCCTGGAGTAGATGGCAAGGAGACAGTCATAGTCACCTAATTGGATGGCAGGAGTGTTGGACAAGTAGATTTGTGTATCATCTGCGTATAAGTGATACTTGAAGCCAAACGAGCTACAGACATCTCCCAATAGTGTAGAGGGAAGACAATAAGGGTCCAAGAACAGACCCCTGAGGCACCCCTGAGGAGAAGAGGTGTTATTAGCATAAGATACAGAGTAAGTTTGGTTAGAGAGATAGGATAGAAACCAGGATGCCACTTCATTCCGAATGCCCAAGAAGTGAAGTATCTGCATTAGGAGGGAATGATCGACTGTGTCGAAAGCAGAGGAGAGGTGAAGAAGTATAAAATAGAAAAGTGACCATTGGCCGTTGCAACCTTAAGATCATTCACAACCTTACACACAGCCGTCTCGGTGGAATGCGCAGGACGGAATCCAGATTGCAAAGAATCTAATAGGTTATGAGCATGAAGGTAGTGATACGGGAAGGAAGCCTAATCATTCTAGCAGTTTAGAGGCTATCGGTAAGAGAGAGACCAGACGGTAGTTGGCAAAACAAGAGCAGTCTAGCATTTCTTTCTTGATTTCGAGCCTCTCTCTGCCTTCAATTAGCCCTGCTATGAAGAGGGCATAACGATTCTGTCTGCCTCTAACTGTCACTCAAAGCTAGCATGCAAGAAAACTCCTCCACCCATCCTTGATCAGCTTGATTATATAGGCTGTATCCTAGCAACAGGAAATTTCAAGTTAGTTTGACTGGCATAGGAGGAGAGAGGTTGTAACAGTCATCCCCACCAGCCAATGACAAGTGTTATGTTACCCATGGCCCTGGGCCATTTAGGAGTCAACCTTTTAGCATTCAACTTTTGCTGTGTGCTATCTAAGGGAGGGAAGCACAGTTGTAAATGAGAGTAAGAGATTTCAGCTGCTGGAAGTGTGGACATGTAATGGGGGTGATGTTATTTTTTTTTTGATATTGTTGTCCTTTAAAGGATAAGTATGCTGTAAAAAATGTGAAGTTTAGTTGGAAGCTGCAGCTTTAAAAAAACTGTTGCCATTTTTTTCCCCTATGCCCCTCCAGAGCTTTCTAGCTTGTTTGTTCCCAATGTTGCTGCATGTGCAATGTGCGAGCCAAGATGACGTCACACACGCACACGTCCGTCGCATGTGCAGCGACTTCATGTGCACGCTCGAAACAAACCTACACTCCCTTTTGAGACTAATGGAGCAGGAGGAAGCAGCAAATGTCGGAGGGGTGGAGCTACACATCCAACTATACAGATTCAAGATGTCGGCAACTTTGAAGCTGGAAAGTTAGGCTCTGGAGGGGCATAGGGAAAAAATGACAACAGTTTTTTTTTTTTTAAAGCTGCAGCTTCCAACTAAACTTAACTTTATTTTACAGCATACTTATCCTTTAAAGATGGAAGGGAAAATTCCAGATGTAAGGGAGGCATTGAATATGTAGGTGAGTATAGGGGTAAGCACATGATTACCCTGCTTCAGTAATACAGAGAGCAAGGGATCAAAAGGACAGGTCGTGAGCGGATAGGACAGAAGCAGGCGAGAGACTTTGGAATAGGTCACAGGAGTAAAAAGAATAGCAGAGGGAGATGAGGGCAAGAAAATCTGAAACTCATCACCAGGACCATAGATCTGTATGCAGATGGAAGTAATGCGCAAAATCCTGGGGAAAGTGCCGAGAAAGGAGAGAGTCAGTGGGCGAATGGTACAGAGGGGAGTTTCCAGTAGTAGTTTTGTTTTGCTAACAGGAGCCCAGAGCACTACAGCATGAACTTGTAATGGAGAAAGTCAGCCTTTGTACGGGACTTTCTCCAAGCACGTTCAGCAGCACGTGTGTACCTGCGTATAAAACGGAAAGTGTGGTTGAGCCATGGGCGAGGATTAGAGGTCTTTTGACTGCGGGAATGGATGGGTGCAAAATAGTCTATTATGTTAGTCAGGTAGAGTTATAGAAATTAGCATGGTCATTGATGTTCAAAGAGGAAGAAAGACTAGAGGCCAGTGATGTGGTGAGTACTGGGAGCTCTATGGATCTAGTATTACAAACAGACACACAAGAGGAAGGTACAAGAAGAAGAGGTTGTTTAGCCTGAAAAGTGATAAGATGATGATAAGAAAGCAGGAAGGGGTTAGATTGAAAAGATGAGACAGAGCGTTTTTTTTTTATTAAATTCGTTTTATTTTCAAAACTGGTCTCCATATATTACAACGATTAGTTTGCATTATTTAATACAGTAATATTTATTATTCCATATTGTCTGTATGAGACCCTTTATTATTTACTATTTTATATCTCTTTTAAACTTTAACAATAAAACAATTCGTTCACACCTCTTGTATGATGTTGAGTTCTTATTTTAACATCACCCCAGATTTTTTGGTATTTCTCTGAGCAGCCTCTATGTTTATATATTATTCGTTGGTATGGTAAGTCTTTGTTTACCAGTTGGATCCAATCTTGGATGGTGGGTGTTTCTGGTGCCAGCCATTTTAACACTATATTTTTCCTAGCGTAGAAGAGAAGTTCTCTACATAAAATAATTTTATATTTGTTCCATGTCTCGGGGTCTAGAATTCCCAGGATAATAGTTTCAAGATTATACGGAATTGTCAAAGATAAATGGGTGTTAATAAAATTGTTTACTGTTTGCCAGTACTATGGAATGTCTGTTCGAGTCGTTTAGATATGCCATATATGATCCTTTCAGATAGCTTCTTAGCATCCATTCCGATTGTGATGGTTCTTCCTCCTCAGCTACCCAGCATCGTAGATATTTTAATTGTCCTGCCAGATAGTATAGACGTTTTAATTGTCCTGCCAGATAGTATAGACGGAAATCTGGAAGAGCAAATCCTCCATCTGTTTTTGGTGCCTGTAGTTGCTTTAAGCGAACCCTTGCCCTTCCATTTCCCCATAGGAATGAAGTGATTATACTGTTTATTTTTGCAAAAAAAGTTTTTGGGATATATGCGAGTGTGTGTTGAATGACATAGAGTATTTTAGGTAGGATAAATATCTTGATCAGATTTATTCGACCAATTAGGTTTATTGGTAAAGTTTTCCATCTTATCATTTTTTCTGATACAAACTTTATCAGTGGTTGTAAGTTGTGTTTAGCAAATTCAGTTTTAGATTTTGTAATTATTATTCCCAGGTATTTGAATTTATTTACTATTGGTATATATGTTGGTATGTCTTCCTGATGAACTGCATTGTCGTCTAGTGGGTATATGCATGATTTATTCCAATTTATAGTTAGGCCTGAGTAGGGGCCATATCTCATGATTTATTCCAATTTATAGTTAGGCCTGAGTAGGGGCCATATCTCATTATCTCTTGCATAGTTGCTTGTATTGATCCATTTGCTGCATCTAGAAAGAGTATTATGTCATCCGCATATAGGCCCATCTTTTCTTCATGTGGTCCCAGTTTGAGGCCTTGGATACGCGGATTCCCCCTGATCTTAATGGCCAGTACCTCTATCACCATTGCAAAAAGATATGGGGACAGGGGGCAACCCTGTCTCGTTCCCCTTTGAAGTTTAAAGAGTTTTGAGGTTTCGTTTTGTGCAGAGACACAAGCCATTGGTTTGTTATATAATATTTGGAGCCAGGATATAAAGTTAGGACCAAATCCATATCTCCTTAGAGCCTCCCACAAGAATTCCCACTCCACTGAATCAAAAGCCTTGCGGGCATCTAGTGACAGAAGTACTCTATTGCCTACGTTGTCATGGTCAATTGGGTTTTGTATCGGGCTTTATTTTAATTGAGGTTGACTTTTGGGGCATGAAGCCAGTTTGGTCTGGTGCTATTTTGTTGTTATGAAGTTTTTTAATCTGTTTGCTAGGAGTTTTGCTTAGGATTTTATAGTTCACACATTTAATAGTGGAGATGGGTCTATACGATTCTAATTGGGTTTGGGTCCTTGTCAGGTTTTGGTAGTATTATTTATATTGGGCTTCGTTCATGGAGGTGGGTAGTTTGTTTCCGTCGGAAGGCTTCCATATAGTTCTAAGGGGGGTTTACTTAGTGTAGTTTGAAATTCTTTTGTAGATTTCTATTGGAATGCCGTCTAAGCCTGGTGCTTCTTTCCTGAATTTATTTGCGGTATGGTAGCTTGAATTTCTTCTTCTGTAATTGTTGTGTCTAGAGCTTCTTGGTGCTCAGGTTTCAGTGTGGGAATTGTGTGTCCTGTGAAGTAGGATTGGATTTCGGTGTTGTTATGGTTCAGTTGAGTAGTGTTAGGTCTTGGTAATATTTTTTAAAACGTGTAGTATATCGGTTGTTTCAGTTATGTTCCTCTTTTGTATCTTGAATTTGACGATTGTTGTTGTGGAGTGTTTTTTCTTCTTCGTTAAATATGCTAGAATTTGGGCCGATTGAATACCCAAGTTCGAATTGGGTTTGTTTGGCAAAGAAGGCTTTGCGGTTTTCTTTTTCTTAAGCATGTATTATACTTCTTGTTCTAATTTGCCATTGTTTGGAGTTTTCGGAGGTGGGGCTTGATATGTATTAGATTCTCTTTTAATACCTCTGCTTCTTCTGTCTCTCCTTTCCCTGCTTCTCACTTTTTATATAGAAACGGTTGAAATTAGGATTCCTCTCAAGTAATGCCTTTAAGTTTCCCATGGTGTTAATTGTGAGATTTGTCCTTGATCTATTTCTAGATAGTTTTCCAATTTTATTTTTATGATTGTCCGGTTCGGGGATAGGGACAACCAGAAGGGGTTCAGCCTCCATCTGCGCATATGATATGTTGGTTTGTGTAGTGTCATTTCTGCCGAGGGGGGCTGGTCTGAGGGCCCCCTTACTAGTATTTTCAGTGTTTGTAGTTTACTCGCTAGTGTTGGTGTTATAAATATTAGTCTATACGTGAGAGCGTCGCATGGGTGGTGAGTGGCAATGTATATCCTTTTGTGGAGGGGTATAGGATCTCCATATGTCAAATCCATTCGTGATCTGATGCGAAGTTTGTTTAGTTTGGTTTGAGTGGGTACTGAGTGTGGAGTAATCTAGAGGAGTTTGTCCCATGTTTCATCCATCACCATATTGAAGTCTCCATAATAATCGCTGGGTGTTTGGGAATTTTGCCATAAATTCAATAGCCTGTGTTAGTAGTTTAATGTTGGGTGGGGGTGGGTTGTAGATCCAGTTCAGATATGGCGAGTTGTCTATTTTTACAGCGATGAATACATATTTTCCTTCTTGTCTATTTTAGTTATAGAATTTCACATCGTAGGTGTTGCGTAGCAGTATAGAGACTCCTCTAGCGTATGATTAGTGCACCTATGAAACTGCCATCCCACCCATGCTCTGTTTATCGGTAAAGGTCCTGTTTCGAATGAGTCTCCTGAGACATAGAATATTGGCTTGTGTCTGTTCACTACATCTAACACTATATGTTTTTTTCCGCGAGTTTCCAAGCTCTAAATTCCATGTCATTATTTTTACTACTTTATTCATATTGGCTGGTGGAAGGTTTGGATACTTCAAATGTATGTGTCCTGGGGGCAGTCGGTCACGTGAGGCTTTTCCCATTTCCGGTACCAATTACATTGCTCCAGCATAGTTATAATCTCATACATTGTATTCTGCGAAGACATAGGTTGAGGTTGGAACAATAACTTTATAAAACACAAACAGTTAAAAATATTAACATTGAACAAAAAACTTTGTTGATAGTATTTCAAACTAACTCTCAGGAATTGAGTGTTAAATCTATATAGTGAGGTCGTGTCAGTTCGGAGGCTCCTCACCCATTATTTAACTTATAGCTTGGTTGTCTGGGTTTAAGGGTGTTCCCCGCCCATATTTTACCTTACTAGTGGGGCCTAGTTGTATACATGTACCAAGTTCAAAAAAGGGGGGGGTATAGCGTCCACCTTGCTGGATATGAATTTTAATACCATTAGCATTTAATATTCCTCCCCTTGGGGGGGGATCTAAGTGTTTTTATTTGTTTGTTTGGTACATCTCCTCCTTCAGGTCATATCTCTTGGGGTTTTTATTATTAGGCAGCATTTAGTTCAGTGGGTGCGATGGTTGTTAGATCGTTATCTATTGTTGACCTATTTATCTTCCCTCTCATATATAGTGATGCCCATCTATTGGGGTTAACCCCCCAGTGGCGGACGTTGTTTATTTAGGGGTGACTAGTGGGGGACATATCCGTCTGGGAGGTTAGGTGTTTTAGATTAGTATCATGTTAGAGTTTGTTTGCTTTTTTTATATACACATTATTTTTTTGTATATTTTTCAACCAATATATATTTTTACATTTTATACTTTTGTTGTATCAGATTTATCTAAATCATATCACAGATAGATATATCATTTAGCTTGTGTTTAACCAAGACAGCAGGGGGTTGCCTCTCTGTAATGTCCTGTGTTCACATTTCTGGTGCATTTTTCCCCTCCTCCTGTGTCTGATGTTTCAAGTTTATGGGGCCCGTATTGGGCCTTATTCCCTGAGGGGGGGGGACTGGGGTATGGCCACAGCCACGGGTTATCCCTGGGAACCCATGTTGGGTGTTGTTTCATGTTTCTTTTGTAGGTGAGTTACATTGCCATACAGTCAATGTTTTGTATATGTTAAGTTTATCCATTTACCAGAGTTACCTTTTGTAATGCATAGGTTTCCATTGAGCTTATGCATTGTGCGTGGCCCTCCATTTTAGGTGGGTAGGCCTCGGACGTGTTCCCTGGCAGAGTAACCCCTCTCTCCCCCCTCCCAAATAACCTAGAGCCCCCCCAAGTTTCCCTAACTCTTTAGCTTATTATATCTTATCTTGTGTTACTACTCACGACACCGGGTAATCGATCCTGTAGTTTAGATTCGTTTTGTCCATCCATGCTGAGGCTTCTGGTGAAGAAAAACACTTTGTCTTGATGTACCACTCGGAGCTTGGCTGGGGTATAAATTGCATATTCCAATCCTGCTTTGCGTATCTTTGCTTTACCAGCCGATGTTGTTGCTCTCTTCTTTTGAAGATCTGGGAGTAGTCTGGAAAGATTGCTATGGTAGCATTACCGTATTGCATGTTGGGTTCTGTGCTAGCTTTCTGGAAGTACCCTATCTCTATCCTTGAGGTTAAGGAGTTTTGCTATTATGGGGCCGTGGCCTACCTCCAGGCATCGGTGGTATAGTTGGAACCCTGTTGCCCTCCACTGTGAAACTGTGCTGAAGTGTTTCTGTACCGAACGTTGATAGCAGCCATTTTTCTACGAAGTTTTCTGTCTGCGTCCCTTCGGATCCTTCCGGAAGCCCACGAGCGAAGATTTTGGCCCCTCGACTCGTTTCTCCAGGTCTTCCGACCTTGTCTTTGTACATTTGTACTTCTCTTTTCAGGTTGTTGATTCCTTGGTAATGGGTTGGACCACGTTTCTATCGTGTTTATTCTGCTTTCTGTCTCACCGACTCTATCTGTCTCACTTCTTGGTAAATCCTGTCGGAGCAGGCCCACGTCCCACTCGGCCTCCTCTATCAGGACGTTAGGGTGGCCTTCGATTCCTGGATCTTGTAGAGGCTTGTTTGGAGCTGTGTAATGTGAGTTACTTTCCCCGATTCGGAATCATCTGTTGGCTCCTGTGCGACGTGCAGTTGGCGGCCGGGTAGTTAACATCCACGCAGCCACAGGTGTTCCGGCTCCGAGCGCTTGTCTAGCGAATCTGCTGAGTTTTTCTGCTGGCGTGGTTCTGGGTTTCCCCCTTCTATCTTGTCTTTAATTCTACCCATTTGGGGTGAGATAAGAGGCGGTTTTCAGAGGATATTATACAAGGTTTTTGAGTTTGAGCAGAGGACTCCGTGAAGTGCGTCTGGTCAATCTCCATCCTAGCCACGCCCCCCGACAGAGCGGTTTTTAGTGAACCTAGGTTCGGAAGTGGCCATCCTTATGCGTACTGCGTTAGTCCACTGTTGAAGATCAATGAGGATTTATTTTATTTTTTAATTCCCCCCGAGAGGAGGTATTGGTTTATTAATATCCTTAAAATATTGATGAAACATCATTAAATACATAACTTATTACGTGAATACTTTTCTAATATCTGTAGTCATGCTCAAAATAAAGATTAAATATTTAAACTAAACATTGACCTGATTTATTTGGTACTTAATCATAGCTCTTTCTTATACAATACTGAGTAGGTTTTTTTTATCAATTAGTTTAGGTGGTACCGGTATTTCAAAGTTTAAAATAGTAGTAAATTAATCCTTATTTGAGTTGTGTCACTATCAGAGTAGACTTATAGAAAGAGAAGAATAATGCTCTTGGGAATACTTTTAAACTAGGGAACTATAAACATTAAACAACATTAACCAAGTTTGCATTGAAATTAATTCTTAGTGTTTGACAGCGTGTGAATAAACTAGAATTTGTTCAAAGCATTGTTTACACAAAAGATTGTTCGTTTTAGGTTAGACAGTATGATAAAATTTCAGGCCTTATCAACACAAATCTAAAACATTAGGTGTATCTAGCATGTTAAGTTTTTTGCCGAGGATTCCCAACTTTCTCAGATTTATCTTATTTGGCTGGGCATCCTCTGTGTTTTTTGTATGGCAATAGCGCATTGACTAGTGCTTTCCATTAGGATAGGTCAGAACCTGTGGTTTGATAACCAGACTTTTGCCGCAAAAATTATTCAGATAAAAATAAAAAATATTTATTTTTTCTGTACTTGTTCATTATGCCTAATAGGCAAATGGGGATTTTGTGTGGAAACAAGAGGGGCCAGGAGAGGGAGTTTGTCAATGTGACAGTTAAAGTCCCCCTAGAATCAGAATAGGACTCAGTAGAGAAGAAGAAATTAAGTCAAGTTTCAAAGTCCAAGAAGAATGCATCCGGAATTTCTGTAGACGTTGGTCTGTACACCACAGCTATACTTAAAATATCTTTACTTTGGATGATTCTGTCCTGCATAGCAAAACACCCAGCCACGCTAACACCATAGCATCCCTAAAGATTATCTGAACTTTTAGGGAATACTAACACAGGCCAAGCTAGTAATTTACAAGATTCTTTTGGACTTATAAAGTGCTCACTAGCGGTGTGCTACAGGATAATCATCTCAGGAGTCAGGGCAATATGGAGTTGGTCAGGAATAAACAAAAATACTTTCACCCCTCCTTTAATAAAATATAGCACATGAAAGGCAATGAATGCGTACCATATATGAATTTAACAGGGTTCACAGAAACTGCTGAGTAAAACAATTTGACTTTTTAAGTGATTCTTACCAAAATATATCTGTAATAAAGTAATATTTCAGTTGGCAGCAAAACCCAGCAGTTACTTTCCCACATATTCCACAGTAATCACAAATAGATACAAAGTATCTAATTGAATAACTTCCTCAAAATCTACCTTCATTAATCATTATAAGCATGTCTGTTTCACTGGGAGGGGACGTGGGTGGGGCGAGGAAGTCATAGTTTAAAGAATTAACCCAGGCAATGTCGGATTAGAAGTTGCATAGAAAGGCAGGTGCTACTTCATTGTAATCAAATGTTCCCCAGCTATAAGTCAGAAAAATGTGTTTGCCTAATTTTTTTTGAGAATTCCTACTATGGGGGGGGGAGTCTAAAACCTTTTAATTTTGATGTTGCCATTTTTTTCCCAATTCAGGTCTCTATTCCCTCGGGACATACCCTAACTCTACCCAGCAATACCGACCTCTGTCGCACCCAGCTCTACAATCACATTCACAGCGAAATCAGCAGTCACTCAGCCACCTCACAGCCTGGTCAGTTGTTATTTTAACCGTTTTTTTTATTTAAGGGTCTCATTCATATACAATTCTAAACTGTTATATTTAAAGGAGAACTAACTTACCTCACCCCATCTACCTTGAAATTCTCCCTCTTGTGTTTACCTAGCAACCACCACCCTCCACTCCCATCGGTGATAGGACCTTGGGAAGACTCACCGTCGCAAGAAATGTGATCTGTTGGTCACATCCCAAAGTCAATTATTACTAGGCAGTGAGAGAGAATTAAAAAGAAGTATTCCTACTGATCTAACTTGTAAACATAGGAGTGAGGACCTAAACACTTGCACTTAAAATGTGCAAATCCTAAGTTTTGGGAGAAGAAAGTATAGTTTTCTTTTAAAGTGGGAACTGTATTTGGAAATCTTCCTTTAGGGGCATCTATAGTGGGAAACAATGAACTTTTTTTTCTTTCTTTGCATGTGTTCCATAATTCCCCACAACCCCCGAGTGTCTTCTGCTTTTATCAGATTCCTCTCTGGTCCTGAGATACACTAGTTAGAAGAAACGTGATTGCATTCCTCTACTCCTACTTGAACTGTCAATCAAATCCCTGTGTCGTGATCCCCCCCCTCCCTGCTCTGTAATAAACAAGATAACAGCTTAGCAGGGGGGAGAGTAGGTAGCTTTGATGGTAGATATTAGGCTGCATGACCCCCTTCTTATAGCTTTCACTGATTGATGATGGGTCACCAAGTGAGAGATCGTAACTGTACTGTTTCTCGTTTTTTAATCTGTTTGCTAGGAGTTTTGCTAGGATCTTATAGTCACAATTTAATAGTGAGATGGGTCTATACGAGTCTAATTGGGTTGGGTCCTTGTCAGGTTTTGGTAGTATTATTATATTGGCTTCGTTCATGGAGGTGGGTAGTTGTTTCCGTCGGAAGGCTTCCATATATGTGTCTAAGAGGGGTTTACTTAGTGTAGTTGAATATCTTTTGTAGATTTCTATTGGAATGCCGTCTAAGCCTGGTGCTTTTCCTGAATTTATTTGCGGTATGGTAGCTTGAATTTCTTCTTCTGTAATTTGTTTGTCTAGAGCTTCTTGGTGCTCAGGTTTCAGTGTGGGAAATTGTGTGTCTGTGAAGTAGGATTGGATTTCGGTGTTGTTATGGTTCAGTTGAGTAGTGTATAGGTCTTGGTAATATTTTTTAAAACTGTGTAGTATTAGTGTCATTTCTGCCACGAGGGGGGCATGGTCTGAGGGCCCCCTTACTAGTATTTTCATTGTTTGTAGTTTACTCGCTAGTGTTGGTGTTATAAATATATAGTCTATACGTGAGAGCGTCGCATGGGTGGTTGAGTGGCATGTATATCCTTTTGTGGAGAGAGCGTCGCATGGGTGGTTGAGTGGCATGTATATCCTTTTGTGGAGGGGTATAGGAATCTCCATATATCAATCCATTCGTGATCTGATGCGAATATTTTCCTGTCTTGTCTATTTTAGTTGATAGAATTTCACATCGTAGTGTGTTGCGTAGCAGTATAGAGACTCCTCTAGCGTATGATGAGTGGCAACTATGAAACTGCCATCCCACCCATGCTCTGTTTATCGGTAAAGTGTCCTGTTTCATGAAGTGAGTCTCCTGGAGACATAGAATATCTGGCTTGTGTCTGTTCACTACATCTAACACTATATGTTTTTTCCGCGAGTTTCCCAAGCCTCTAACATTCCATGTCATTATTTTTACTACTTTATTCATATTGGCTGGTGGAAGGTTTTGGATACTTCAAATGTATGTGTCCCTGGGGGCAGTCGGTCACGTGAGGCTTTTCCCATTTCCGGTACCAATACATTGGCTCCAGCATAGTTATTAATCTCATACATTGTTATTCTGCGAAGATCATAGGTTGAGGTATGAACAATAACTTTATAAAACACAAACAGTAAAAAGTAATTAACATTCGAACAAAAAACTTGTTGATAGTATTTCAACATAACTCTCAGGAATTGAGTGTACAATCTATATAGTGAGGTCGTGTCAGTTCGGAGCTCCTCCACCCATTATTTAACATTATAGCTTAGGTTGTCTGGGTTTAGGGTGTTCCCGCCCATATATTTACCTTACGTAGGTGGGCCTAGTTGTAGTACATGTACCAAGTTCAAAAAAGGGGGGGGTATAGCGTCCACCTTGCTGGATATGAATTTTAATAACCCATTTAGCATTTAATATTCCCCCTTGGGGGGGGATCTAAAGTGTTTATTTTGTTTGTTTGGTACATCTCCTCCTTCAGGTCATATCTCTTGGGGTTATTGCTCCGTGAAGTGCGTCTGGTCAGATCTCCATCCTAGCCACGCCCCCGACAGAGCGGTTTTTAGTGAACACTAGGTTCAGGAAGTGGCCATCCTTATGAGTACTGGCGTTAGTCCACTGTTGAAGATCAAATGAGGATTTATTTTTATTTTTTAATTCCCCTCCGAGAGGAGGTATTGTTTATTATATCCTTAAAATATTGATGAACATCATTAAATACATAACTTATTACAGTGAATACTTTCTAATATCTGTAGTCATGCTCAAAATAAAGATTAAATATTTAAACTAAACATTGAGACTGATTTATTTGGTACTTAATCATAGCTCTTTATACAATACTGAGTAGGTTTTTTATCAATTAGTTTAGGTAGGTACCGGTATTCAAAGTTTAAAATCTAGTAAGATTAATCATTATTTGAGTTGTGTCACTATCAGAGTAGACTTATTAGAAAGAGAAGAATAATGCTCTTGGGAATACTTTAAACTAGTGAACTATAAACATTAAACAACAGTAACTCAAGTTTGCATTGAAATTAATTCTTAAGTGTTTGACAGCGTGTGAATAAACTAGAATTTGTTCATAAAGCATTGTTTACAAAAAGATTGTTCGTTTTAGGTTAGACAGTATAGATACAATTTCAGGCTTATCAACACAAATCTAAAACATTAGGTGTATCTAGCATGTTAAGTTTTTTGCGAGGATTCCCAACTTTCTCAGATTTTATCTTATTTGGCTGGGCATCCTCTGTGTTTTTTGTATGGCAATAGCGCATTGACTAGTGCTTTCCATTATGATAGGTCAGGAACCGTGGTTTGTATCCAGACTTTTGCCGCAAAAATTACTTCAGATAAAAATAAAAAATATTTATTTGTCTGTACTTGTTCCATTATGCCTAATAGGCAAATGAGGATGTTTAGTGTGGAAACAAGAGGGCCAGGAGAGGGAGTTGTCAATGTGACAGTTAAAGTCCCCTAGAATCAGAATAGGACAGTCAGTAGAGAAGAAGAAATTAAGTCAAGTTTCAAAGTCCAAGAAGAATGCATCCGGAGATTCTGTAGACGTTGGTCTGTACACCACAGCTATACTTAAAATATCTTTACTTTGGATGATTCTGTCCTGCATAGCAAAACACCCAGCACAGCTAACACCATAGCTATCCCTAAAGATTATCTGAACTTTTAGGGATACTAAACACAGGCCAAGCTAGTAATTTACAAGATTCTATTTGGACTATAAAGTGCTCACTAGCTGTGCTACAGGATAATCATCTCAGGAGTCAGGGCAATATGGAGTTGGTCAGGAAATAAACAAAAATACTTTCACCCCTCCTTTATAAAATATAGCACATAGGAAAGGCAATGGAATGCGTACCAGATATGAATTTAACAGGGTCACAGAAACTGCTGAGTAAAACAATTTGACTTTTTAAGTGATTCTTAACCAAAATATATCTGTAATAAAAGTAAATATTTCAGTGCAGCAAAACCCAGCAGTTACTTTCCCACATATTCCACAGATATCACAAATAGATACAAAGTATCTAATTGAATAGCTTCTCAAAATCTACCTTCATTAATCATTATAAGCATGTCTGTTTCACTGGGAGGGGACGTGGGTGGGCGAGGAAGTATAGATTTTAAAGAATTAACCCAGGCATGTCTGATTAGAAGTTGCATAGAAAGGCAGGTGCTACTTCATTGTAATCAAATGTTCCCCAGCTATAAGTCAGGAAAAATGTGTTTGCCTAATTTTTTTCTAGAATTCCTACTATGGGGGTGGGGAGTCTAAACCTTTTAATTTTGATGTTGCCATTTTTTTCCCAGATTCAGGTCTCTTATTACCCTTCGGGACAATACCCTAACTCTACCCAGCAATACCGACCTCTGTCGCACCCAGCTAACTACAATTCACAGCGAAATCAGCAGGTCACTCAGCCACCTCAACAGCCTGGTCAGTTTGTTACTTTTAACCTGTTTTTTTATTTTAAGGGTCTCATTCATAATACAATTCTAAACTGTTAATATTTTAAAGGAGAACTATACTTACCTCACCACATCTACCTTGAAATTCTCCCTCTCTGGTTTACCTAGCACCACCACCCTCACTCCATCGGTGATAGGACCTATGGGAAGACTCACTCGCAAGAAATGTGATCTGTTGGTCACATCCCAAAGTCAATTATTACTAGGCCAGTGAGAGAGAATTAAAAGAGAAGTATTCCTACTGATCTACTGTAAACATAGGAGTGAGGACCTAAACAACTGTGCACTTAAAATGGTGGCAAAATCCTAAGTTTGGGGAGAAGAAAGTATAGTTTTCTTTTAAAGTGGGAACTGTATTTGGAAATCTTCCTTTAAGGGCATCTATAGTGGGAAAATGAACTTTTTTTTCTTTCTTTGCATGTGTTCCATAATTCCCCACAACCCCCAGAGTGTCTTCGCTTTTATCAGATTCCCTCTCTGTCCTGAGATACACTAGTTAGAAGAATACGTGATTGCATTCCTCTACTCCTACTTGAACTGTCAATCAAATCCCTGTGTCGTGATCCCCCCCCTCCCTGCTCTGTAATAAACAGAGATAACAGCATTAGCAGGGGGAGAGAGGTAGCTTTGATGGTAGATATTAGGCTGCACTTGACCCCCCTTCTTAATAGCTTTCACTGATTGATGATGGGTCACAAAGTGAGAGATCGTAAACTGTACTGTTCTCCTTATTCTTCGTTCTCCAGGACAGCTTGCTTTCTATTGGCCACTGTGTGTGGGTGTGTTTTTCAGGATGTTGAACTTTTAACTCCTACTGCACATGATTAGCTTTTCGGTTAGCCAGAGTTGAGACATGGAGGAGGTAACAGAGGGGAGAGGGAAAAGGGGGGAGTGCTGCACAGAGATCTGACACCATGGAAAAACAAAGCCTCTGACAGAGATAGGATTAAGGCAGCACAGAGTACATGAATTTAACTTTGCAAAGGGGCAGTTAATAATGAGCGTCATAAATGAGCCATTAATGACCCTGTGCACAGACTGTTACTTGTGTCTCTTTGGCTCTCCTGCAGGGTGTTTGCAAATATGTTTTGGTGTGAGTGAAAAAGATAGTTTAAAGAATATACAGCTGGTTATTAAGCAGTAAACCATTTAGCAAGACATTGAATTGCAGCCTTTTTTATTTAACGGAAAGTTCAGTAGAAAATATCATTTTTAAAATTCTTAGTTTATATTATGCATACCTGGTTATTACTATTATCTTCCATTTTGAAAAATCTGTTGAATTTCTACCCTATGTTATATTCCCTAATGACATTGGAGAGCTGAGATTTCTGGTTCTGTAACTGTCCTTCTTCTTCCCAGAATGCACACTAACATGGAATGTTCCTAACAGTAATTTTGATTGGCTATTGGATGGGTCAAATTTGCTTAGTTTGCTACTAAGAAACTGGATTCAGTTGATTAACCCAGGCGCTAGGTCAAGGGCAAGACCATAACGGTCTGTATTAGGGGTTCTGCAAACAGGAAGTCAGTATTTTAGAAGCATTTATTTATACACAGACAAAATGCTGAATGGGCATTTGGATGGTAAAATACTGCTGTTTAGTATACCGGTATGTATTTGCACTGAACCTCCCACTTAATTCAATCCTTTTTTTTTTTTTGCAGTCACCACCAGGCTGCCTATACTTTTTTTAAAAACGTTTTGGCTTAAAGCCTCTGATTTTACCGATACACTCACACACATGCAATAGTGACACTTGGTGACTACCCGGCACACTAACTGTATTTAGCGTTAATTGACTACTACTTTTGGCCAAGTTTAAATTTTCTATATTGTACACTATTTGTTAGCAGTGTGTGAGGTCATTGCATATTTTTTTATATATATATCCATATATCCCCTACTTTTTACATTGAAGAGTGCCCTGGTGTCTTTAATTTTTATATTATACATTGTGTATGGTTTTTTTATTTAGAAGGGAACACAATAATAAGAAATTCTTCACAATTTTGGCCACAACTAAGCTTTTCAGAAAATTCAGATGTTGCTAAAATTTTCACCTGATTGCCTGGTTTAAAATACTCCATACAACCGGTCCGGCTAATATATATTGACAGCACCGATAGGTACTCTGTCTGTGTGAATATTGCCTTACTCTGGTCATGTTCCCTTTCTTTTTTGTGGTTTGTCTGTTGTCTGAACAAATCCTTGCTATTAAGTACAATAAAAATCTTGATTTAAGTGAAGTTGGATTCATATAAACAGGATTTTTAAAGGAGAACTAAACCTACATTTTTATACTCCAGAATCAGAAAACAACCCCCCTAAAACACCAATAAGCTATAAAATCCCACTCCAGTAAATTTATATTAAAGAAAATGTAAGCCTGTTAAGAAATAGATGAAGTATCTGTGTGTATGTGCAGTGTCAGACCACACCTCCTGACCCTCAGTCACATACTTCCTTCTTTATCTGTCCTGTTAAAGGATTGGCTAGAGATGATTAATGGGTGTGACCAACTGTAACAAGTTTCTGCCTAGAACATAATGTTCGTTGACCAAACTGTGTGATTTTAGAATGCTGTGAAGTAAAGCCCAAGCCATATGTTATTTAGGTCAATTTCCAAGCACCCTTATCAAAATGAGAGGTAAGACACAGATTACTGGTTTTATATCAGGGTGTTCTATATTCTGGTTCAGTGTTGTTCTGAGGCTTTAGTTGTCCTTTAGTGTAACCACTTGATGGTAATGTATATTATGCAGTATATGATCAAATTGACATAGTTATACTGTTACATTATAAAAAAATTCATCTTTTTTAATGAGAATGTTTGTATAAATATATATATATATATATATATATATATATATATATATATTTATTTATTTTTTTTTTTTTTTAATTTATTTTTTAACTACAGGCATGCAGCCCATTGTTCCCAGTCAACCGCCTGCTTATCAAGGCATGATGAGCGTTCAACAGTCTCCAAATACTGCCATATTAAATAACCAGAGAGCTAGTGTTGGGAGTCAGATGCAGAGCATGATGGTGCAATATACTCCTCTCCCTTCATATCAAGTGAGTGAAAATTTTTTCTAATTTTTCTAATAATTGTTGTTAGTATGCCTCACCAGTTGTAATACACTTTGTCACAACGCAAACATATAATAATGCAACTTTTAGAAGCCACTAGGTTTCTGTGTATACCTGTTTTGAGTTATAAGAGGACTTTTGTTTTGAAAGGATGAATGGGAATTGTAATTTGACTGATTTGATAAAAGTGACCAAATCAATAAAATTAAATGATCTGTTTATAGCCATCTTAAATCTCACTAGTCTTTTTTCCCCCCCTATGCATGTCCATACTGAAGCTAGCAGTTAAGTCTACAGTTATAAGATTTTGATAAAGGAATCGTACACTGAAAAAAATGACGTTGCCTCATTTCAAACTATAAATGAGTGAATGTAAGCAGAACCCCCCTGCCAGACCCCCTGACACTTTTTGAGTGCAAGCATGCTCAGTAATCCCTATGAGGCAGCATTGAGCTAGGGAATTTCCCACCATGCAGTTCACATACCAACTGTCACCATTCCAGCTTCAGCAAAACTATACATAACAGAAAAGTTTATGATACTGAGGTACTTGATTGAAAGCTGAAAAGAAAGATGTTTCAGACTGGATATCTAGAAATAGGGGACAGAGCAACAAATAAATGGTACATGGATAGTTGAGAAGAATTATGGTTTCCAGTAATGGACAATTAAAAAACAAAAAAAGCAAACACATTTCCCAGTGTACATATCCTTTAAAGGGGCACTATACTCACTGAAACAACAATGTGAGACAAGTAAAATGATGGTAATCACATTTATCTGTGCTTGCTTTGTCATTAAATTATTAATGTTTAGTGAGTACTCCTAGTTCCCCCCACCCTCCCTTTCTCATTGCCTTCTTTTAGTGTCTGCGACACTTATGTGTTCTGCACAGCCTCACCATGGACACTGCTCTGCTTACACATCTCCCCCTCCCCCCCTGCTGTCTTTTCTCTGCTAATTCTCTTAAATGTAGAAGAAAGTATGCTGGCAGGCAGGCAAAGAGGTCAAGCATGGGTCACATATTATAATTTCTGCTTCTGGAGTGACAGGTCTTTCCCTGTAAATGCTGTGATTAAAAATTTATTTTTTAACTACAGGCATGCAGCCCATTGTTCCCAGTCAACCGCCTGCTTATCAAGGCATGATGAGTGTTCAACAGTCTCCAAATACTGCCATATTAAATAACCAGAGAGCTAGTGTTGGGAGTCAGATGCAGAGCATGATGGTGCAATATACTCCTCTCCCTTCATATCAAGTGAGTGAAAATATAAAGCAATTTTCTAATAATTGTTGTTAGTATGCCTCACCATTTGTAATACACTTAGTCACAACGCAAACATATAATAATGCAACTTTTAGAAGTCACTAGGTTTCTGTGTATACCTGTTTTGAGTTATAAGAGGACTTTTGTTTTGAAAGGATGAATGGGAATTGTAATTTGACTGATTTGATAAAAGTGACCAAATCAATAAAATTAAATGATCTGTTTATAGCCATCTTAAATCTCACTAGTCTTTTTCCCCCCCTATGCATGTCCATACTGAAGCTAGCAGTTAAGTCTACAGTTATAAGATTTTGTTAAAGGAATTGTACACTGAAAAAAATTACGTTGCCTCATTTCAAACTATAAATGAGTGAATGTAAGCAGAACCCCCCTGCCAGACCCCCTGACACTTTTTGAGTGCAAGCATGCTCAGTAATCCCTATGAGGCAGCATTGAGCTAGGGAATTTCCCACCATGCAGTTCACATACCAACTGTCACCATTCCAGCTTCAGCAAAACTATACATAACAGAAAAGTTTATGATACTGAGGTACTTGATTGAAAGCTGAAAAGAAAGATGTTTCAGACTGGATATCTAGAAATAGGGGACAGAGCAACAAATAAATGGTACATGGATAGTTGAGAAGAATTATGGTTTCCAGTAATGGATAATTAAAAAACAAAAAAAGCAAACACATTTCCCAGTGTACATATCCTTTAAAGGGGCACTATACTCACTGAAACAACAATGTGAGACAAGTAAAATGATGGTAATCACATTTATCTGTGCTTGCTTTGTCATTAAATTATTAATGTTTAGTGAGTACTCCTAATTCCCCCCCACCCTCCCTTTCTCATTGCCTTCTTTTAGTGTCTGCGACACTTATGTGTTCTGCACAGCCTCACCATGGACACTGCTCTGCTTACACATCTCCCCCTCCCCCCCTGCTGTCTTTTCTCTGCTAATTCTCTTAAATGTAGAAGAAAGTATGCTGGCAGGCAAAGAGGTCAAGCATGGGTCACATATTATAATTTCTGCTTCCGGAGTGACAGGTCTTTCCCTGTAAATGCTGTGATTAAAATGATTTTAATCTACTGCTCAGATTTAAAATCTGAAAAAAGTTTTGGAGGAGTGGAATCTTGCTGTATCTAAAATTTTAAAGATACCCTTTAAGGTTTTAGTAAGTACCGTATATACTCGAGTATAAAGCGAGGTTTTTAGGTTTTAAAAATACCTTTAAAACCTGGCCTCGGTTTATACTCGGGTCATACGAATAGGAGAAGTGGAGAATAGAAGTGCCAGTAGCCTACCTGTAGCAGACCATTCAGCAATGCAGAGAGGAAACCCGGAGCAGTCATAGGCGCGGGTACTAGGCGCAGGCACGTTGGGGACGTAAGTTACGCACATCCCGCACGTACCACTTACGCAGCGCCTCATGACTGCACCGGACTGACAACTGATGCCCTTGGCAGCCCCATTGCTCAGGCGGATCCGCTCCACGTAGAAGCTGATGGGCGGTATAGGATGGTCTTCCCGGACAGTGCAGAGACTGGAAGGAGGGGATGTTCCCGCAAGGTGGGACTAGATTGGGTTCAGCAGCAGCAGAGCCTGTGAGCCCTCTTCAGACTAAAGTAAGAAAAATCTTATGTATGGGGGGTTTAGGGGTGGGCTAGTACCATAGGTCTGTGCAGTGTAGGGGTGGGGGTTGGGTTAAGTTGAGGCACCGTGAATAAAGGCATTTACTGTAATGATGTTGTGAAACTGATATAACTGGTATTATGAAAGCTTGCCACTCCAGAAAGCATGCTGGGATTTGTAGTTTACAAACATCTGGAGTTCCATAGAATACTTGGTTACTGCATTCTGCAATTTTTATGGTACCAAATATTGAACATTAGTGTTCATATTTTCTACCCTCGGTTAATACTCGAGTCAATTGTTTTTACTCCTTTTTTCAGGTAAAAATAGGTACCTCGGTTTATACTCGGGTCGGTTTATACTTAAGTATATACGGTAACACTTTTTTGTGCCTTTTAGAATAACTTATAGATAATTGGTTGGTCCCCAGTCTGCTCTGGCATGTCCGGACAACCTATGGGATGGCATGTATTGTAAGGTAGGGGAACGCCTGTAGGGAGGACCGGGTACATCAAAAGAAAAAAGGATTTGTTTTGGTAATTTAATTCCTCTAAATTAGAAAATTGTATAATATATAGAATATCATCTTTTTTGCAGGTTCCAGTGGGAAATGAATCACAGGCAGTAGTGCCACAAAACTATCAGCAGTCGGTGCTGGTCCCCACCAACCAATCAGTTCAGGGAGCAATGCCAACAAGTGGGATGCCAGTTTACTACAGTGTTATACCATCCGCTCAGCAGAATGGCACCAGGTGTGTTTTTAAAAAAAAAAGAAAGTTTTAGTGAAATGGCAGTTTTTATTTTTTTGAAAAGGTTTATAGAAGATGGAAAGGTTATGTAGTCATTGTATGGCAGGAGAGCTGGATAATGATTAACTAGATGTACAGTACAGTATGTTTCTAGGTAACTGAATTTGTTGGATGAAAAGCTGTAAAGATAATACTTTATATAATGTTTATATATATGTAGTGGAATGCCAAATATACAGACTTTTGTTTAGTATGTTAGTAGTGTGCCACCAATTGGCTGAAATTTACAGACATGTCCAAATAAATTTTCATGTGATTTGGATGAAAATATGGTAGAGATCAATTGTTCTCTGCAAAAATCTACCAAAATATCACACAGACTGGTTAATCAGGCTGAAACATACCGTAATTCCACATGTACCGGGCCTAATGGAACTGTGGGTTCTTAAATGCTTTCGCAGTTTCTTAGCAGAACTCCTGTTTCCCAATATATTTCTTAGGCTTTATGAGCTAATTTATATTCCTTATAAACTTGCTTGTAAATTTTAATTTTAACAGTTTAAAGGACAACTATACTCACCTCACCCTCGCTCCTCTTCCTCCATAGCAGCATAGTACCCATGTACCATAGTACCATAGTACCTATGGCTACCGTGTGTTAGTAAATGTAAAGAGCAACTATTGTAAAACATTAAAACCTTGTAACCTGTTGGGCTTTATTTCACAGGGAGGTACTCGTATAAAATTACAACAAGGTTTTAATGTTTTACTATAGTTGCCCTTTATGAATTTGTACATGTGCTTTTTTTTGCTATAAAAGTTCATGAATGTCCTTTACGGTATTTGAAACAGACTGTTTGTCTACTTTATTTTTCAGTCCATCAGTTGGCTTTCTTCCACCCCCTGGCTCAGAGCAATATCCAATGCCTCAGTCGCCTTCACCATGCAGCCCACCTCAAATCCAACAGCAGTATCCTGGTAAGGGTGAAAATATTGCCATTAAGCTGGGTACACACCATGGAATTTATCCTTTCTAACCAACTGTTAGCCATCAGCTGGTCAGGTGGAATGACTGCCTGTTTGTCTGTTTCAACCAAACGAACAGTCGGACATTGGTCGATTCCGTCTGCAAAAAACATTGTAATACCAGTTGGTCGGCCTGAAATATATATGTATGATCATGTATGAACGTACTTTTTGACGACAATCGTGGCGTGTATGGGCACTTTGTCAGTCAAAACAGCCATGCAATCGGGGTTCATTGATGATCTTTCTGGTGGGTCTGTCAGCGAGGCCTGGTCGAACTGCCATTTGTACCTTATTTTTACCTACGATATAATGTTGAGGCTTTTTTTTAAAAATGTTTTCGTATAAACAAAAAAAAATATGCCCTGAATATATTCAATTTTAATGCATTAAAATGCATTAATTTTACAAAGAGTTAAAATGTGTATAAAGTGCCTTTAATTATGCATTATTGGACTTTAAAGGAACTGTAAAAGTGTTTGCCAATCGTTTCTATTATTCACAGGTGAGAACGCTTATTCTGTGAATAATAGTTTGCTCAGGGGACACAGCGGCACTTACCTTACCTGGCGCTCAACTTGCAGGTCCTTCTGAACTGACAGCCATGCTGTCCTGCTCTCCCGATCGCGCGCCTATCTTTTGTATTGGCGCGCATGCTCCAAAGATAGGCGCACGGTCGCGAGACAGGGGCAACGCGGCTGTCAGATCAGAAGAAGCAAGTGGAGCGCCAGGTAAGCCGCTGTCCCCTGAGCAAACTATTATTCACAGGGAGGTGAGAATAACCGTTCTTACCTCCCTGTGAATAATAACGATTGGCAAATACTTATTTTTTAGATTTACAGTTCCTTTAATTATACTGTATATTATTGAAACCAAGTCATAATGCATTAACATAGTAGACTTAAGCTGTGTACACACCATGGAATATTACAGCCCAATCTGTAAAACCTCAATGTATCGGTCGATGGAGGCAAAAAAATTGCATGTCTGTGGTGGCCCACAACCAACATGCGACTTTTCATTCGCCCTGGCTAACCGGTCGCAAGTTGTGAAGAGTGCCGTGGTGTGTGCCCATCTTAAGAGGATGGCGTTTGATACACGACCCTTATAGCATGTATGGCGGTTTAAATGTCTGCCATTTTTTTAAATTGATATTTCCTTCCTTTTATTTGACATAAAAATGTTTTATTGTAACAAAGAAACAATGGACATGCTGTATTTACTAACATTAAGTAGAAAGTTATGGTAAATAATCCCTCTGAATGAAGGTACTTGGCTGGTCATTGCTGTGATCCTCCTGGTGCAGTATAAAAGATGAAAAATTGAAAGACTCCTGTTGTGTTTTACTAACTCTTTAGAATGCTGTACACCAGTCAAAGTACAAAACCGTAAAACATATACTCACTGTGTATGAGAAGATTCAAAGTACATAGCTGCTACAATCTCTTTGCCCCCCTCATTTTTACCGGCATTCATATTAAAATATTTCTGTCTTTTAACCATAAAAAATGTAATGCATTAAGTAATGTTTCCACTGTTTTGGGTGTCTCTCTCTTTTAGGAGTTAACCCTTCAGGCTTGGGAGTTGTAGTAATGCAGTTGAATGTGCCCAATGGTCCACAGGCACCATCCCAAAATCCACCTTTGGTCCAGTGGAACCACTGCAAATATTTTAACGTAGACCAAAGGGGACAGAAACCTGAACATTTATATAGCCCAGATGTCAGTAGTCAGGTAAGTGGAAAGAATGCTTTGGTATTAAATAAATTTGTGGATCAAGCTGTAAGCCTATCAGCACTTTATAGAAAGCTTTTCGTATATCAATCAAGTGGTGTTTTCCATAACAACATAATAAATAACAACAACATTGTAATCACCTTGCACCCCTCGGCCCCATTCATAATTAAAGGCCCCCCTAAACTCTGAGATGATAATACTTACTATTATCACCATGGTCCCTGAAACTCTGTATTCCTCCCGGGCTCTGATATTTCGTCCGATCATATTAGTCCTTCATTGGTGGAGATCGTCGGAATACATTTCATGGACCATGGTGACAAACGAAAGTAACAGGATCTCAGAGTTTGGGGTGGGAGTTGTGACAACTTAGTTATGAAAAGAGCTTGGGATGGGTGTATGTGCCATTATTCCTGCAACTATCATGTCCCCCACACTAAGCTTTACCACTGAGAACAAAAAAATCATTGTTCAGATCAAAAAGGTTCATTCTGAAACATCCACTGAGGCAGGTTTCTTTCTCCGTGTTGGCACATCCTAATCTTACAGTTTTCTTTCTATGCATGTTGATTAGTTCAAACGTTTTCGATCTGCAAATGGTTCCTTTTTTATCCATGCATAGATGGATTTATCTGTATTAATGGTTATATCTGCCTGTTTTGTCATCTTAAAAAAAAGAGTGCGCGCACTGGTGATTTCTATTAATCTACATAATGAGGCACTAGTCTTTTTCTTTTAGAAGTGTAAGGACACAGCAGAATTCAACGTTAACACATATTTTCCAAATGTTCCTTGCACACCTCTGCTCTGTAATTTAGTGGTGCTGTTGCCTGTAAGCTGCTAACCACATTCAGCAAGTGAAATCAATAGGAATAAAGACACACTTATTTTTTGCTGTTTGCGATTTTATTGTGACATATCAAGTGCACAAAGTTTCGGGCACACACACACACCGGACAGATAGGGGCACAACCCTCAAAATGTTGTTTTGCAGATATCACAATAAAACGGCAAACTGCAGAATGCGAGTGAATGTCTAGCATTAAAAGTTACATATAAAGAGATTTATACACCAGGTTAATTAAATGTTTTTATTTTTTTATTATTAGCTTTAATTTTAGGACCAGTGAGTGTTAAACATTTTGGACCCATTCTAATGAATTAGTGGATCACCCCATCATTTTTAATGAAATAAAAATACAAGGGTAATTATTTTTTGGGGGGGTCTAGTAGCAGCAGGCTGGCCAAAGACGGCCAACAAACCAGATGTGACCCATGGGCAGTAATTCGGTATATCTTCTGAAGCCTTGTTGTTTGTGTCAGTAGCTTTGCAACTCTACCAAAGAGAAATATTACAAACAAGGGCTGAATAGATAAAAGGGTTCATCATCCTTTGCTAGCTCCAAGTAACATATCTTTTTTTTTTAACCAGTTCGTTATCCTGTGTTATCTATAATAAGTACAAGTAAAATAGTGTTGTTTCTTCCTAGATACTTGCCAATCTAATACATAAAAATAACTACAACATTTCTAGTAACAAATTAAAATAGGCCCATAGCAGACAAAACTGTGCGTAACCCCTACACATAGAAACATTGCAGTCTGATCTTTCCTGTCTGTATTGATACTTATTAATGTTGTTTCAGGCCAGTAACCTGCTGAGCAGCCCCATTACATCCCCAGCACAATCTCCTACACCTTCCCCAGGCTCCAGCTTGAACAGTGTTTGCACTGGGCTCTCACCACTTTCTGTTCTTACCCAGTTCCCTCGGCCCGTGGGCCCTGCACAAGGTAAATAATATGGGGAATGTCGGCTTTATTTTTTTGTTTAATTTGTGGCAGAGGATGGGTTGTAAATACCAATTAGAGAAAATGTATTTAAATAAAACAATCATTGGAGGTCAGACAGCATTTTTTAGGTTTTAATTGCCATAAGCTAGATGTCCTAAAACAGCATAAACACACCATGGGTATTGCAGACCATATGTTATTTGTCCTACCAGTCAGTGTTCTTAAAACTGCAGACTAATCACTTTGTGATGTCTATTTAATGCCAAAGTAAATGGTCCAGGCCAAAGGACATTGATGGAAAGTTAGCTGGTGAGTTTAAGTGGGATTATACTGTCTGCTATTAGCTCAGTTTAGCTTAGGTTGAGTCAATCAGACATCGACTTAATATCGAGCCTTTGTATGGCCAGCATATGCTTGGTAATATTCTTTGCTGTGATTTTATTGGTGGCTGTAAATACTTGGTAACAGACCACAGTGATTTTTTTGTAGTTGGTAAGCTGTTACTCTGTTAACCTTTGCAGAATTAAAAGGTGATTCTTCTCTCATGAGCAGCTATTCAGAATTAGAATAATGTAAGAAAAATGTGTTCTTAAGTTGAGATCTTTCATTTTGCCTTCAGGTGATGCTCGCTACTCTCTTCTGGGACAACCACTACAGTACAACCTTTCTGTCTGCCCCCCTTTATTGCACAGCCAGTCACCATATTCGGCACAACTGGTATGGCTTCAGTTAAGTTAACAGCTTGAATTTTAAACAAAAAACATTTCATCTGTTTTGCTGCTTTTTAAACATATTGAGTTAGTTGCCGTAAGCTTTATTGCAGGGTTGTTTTTCTCCTAACATGTTTATTAACACATGATTAATAACCATTAGATTATTATATGTAGCTGGATGTTTACTTTTTAAATTTGGATTTTGTAGAAAAAGCAATATTCACATTAAATATCTATGGCCTGCAAAAATCAATTTATTGGATTTTAATTTTTATTTATAGGACTGTGAAGGGGTCGCTTTTGTAAATGTACCTTACTTAAAGCTTTACAATTATTTACTTTACTGAGGTTTTGAATGATCATCATAGTAATTTACAAAAAATACAGGGATCTCTTGTGATTTGTTCTACATAAATTAACTGTAAGAATAATGGTGTGTGTAAACATATTATTTCCTACTGCAGACAGGGATAAAACATGGAAACAGAGGAAAGAGGCAGGCTCTGAAATCTGCATCCACTGATCTGGGAACAGGTGATACGGGCAAGTAGTGAAAACATTGTATTTCCAGTCTAGTGCATGGAAATGTTGATATATTTGTATACATTTATAAAACATTAATCGCATGCATAAATACATTTATTTTAGCAATATATAGTCAATATACTAATATTGATGAACTATATATATTATTGTCAATTTGTATTGATTATTTATAAGATAAAGTAAGATTGTTGCAATAAAAATATGGAAAATGTATACCGTGTGTCACACATGTTTTTACCTATGTTAATTTACCCAAGTTTATATATTGGTCATAACCCTATATATTTGGTTTACATATTGGCCCAACAATTTTTTAATACTAGTAAAGCACAACCCAACCCCACACACCAAGATCATAATACTCTCACCACCATACTAAGAGTTACTAAAAGACATTATCTCTGATGTTCGGGGCCCCTACTCGCTTCCTCTGAAAGCTGTGCTCAGTGCAGTATCCACAGGTCATCCCCTGCACTGACTGGCCGTGATGCCGTTTAGTGTCACAGCCATGACTGTCTGTCCTACCCAGAAGAGAGGAGATGTCTGCTGATGGGTGGCAAACATCAGAGCCAATAACTTCTTTTTGAAGCACTTAGGGGAGGTGTTGAGTATTATGATCATGTGGGAGGGGGGTGGCGTTATTTCCATTACAAAAATTAAGTTAGCACCAATTTTTTAAATTATGGTAACTGCAATTTATGGTTGAGCAAGATATGCCTTAAAAATATGCATAAAAGTTTTAATATAATTAATTCAAGGGTAGTCGGCCATAAAATGTGCAGTTAAAGTATTGTATCTTATTAAACGGATCTCTACCACCATGCTTTATTTTTCCCTTTACACCTGTATTTCTATTTCCTAGTTATTGGCCGTGTCCTGGAAATAACAGATCTACCTGAAGGTATCACACGGGCTGAAGCAGGAAAGCTTTTCACACAGCTGTTAATGTCTGGGGCCAAAATCCAGTGGCTAAGAGACGCTCAGGGTCACAATCAAGGGCCCAATTGTGAAAATGGACCTTCAGAAAATGGCCGCCAAACTCAGAACAGTGATCTGGCAGCTTTTTACACCATTGTGGCAGTCTTCCCAAGCACCGTGGCAGCTCAGAATGCCTCAGTACAGCTTAATAACCCAATAAGCCGCTTTAAGCTCCGTAACATCAAGAAGAACTATGACTTGCGTATACTAGAACGTGCCAGCTCACAGTAGCATGTGAAGGAAGCTGGGGGATATGTGAGAAATGTGGCAGGAGGAGTGAGAAGGGGAAATGAAGAAAAGCCCCCCCTTCATCACTTTTCACAATCTTCTCTTTCCTGTACCAAATACGAAGCACACTGGACTTATAAAAGCAGCCCCTCTGTTTCTTTAATGTACCTCCCTCTTTCAAAGCTATTCATTTTCCTATTTCCTTTCGTTTGTTCTTAAGTCCCTTTTTCACTGTTTTTCCCATTGTAAATTGGCCAGACACAAAATGTCTAGAGTCACTGACAGAGTAGTGTTTAATAGGTAGTTTCACAGAATACTTATAACGGAATTTCTGTGCACGTGATGGAACCACACAATCTGGACCCCCCGAAAACCCTATTTTCGCAATACGTTTCTTTCTCCTTGGCACTCCTAAAAGTAGATATTTATCTTGAAATTCACCGGCCCCTCACTGTACTGTTGCCCCCTTTACGTCCCCTTCACAGCCTTGATTTGCAGCTAGCAGAATGGTGAGGGGTTGCATAATTCAAGGTAAATATCTTCCTTCAGGAGAACCAGGAAAATGAGTAAGTAAAGAGAAAAAAGAGAAAAAGGTCGGGGGGGGGACGACTTTTAAATGGTATGTAAAATGTATTTAAAGCCACTTTACTTTTTGTTTTCCTTCTGGCACTTTTAAAACCATCAGTACTCAAGGAACACTCATCCTGCAGGTGGTTTCTTCAATAAGAAGCTGCATTGCATAGTTTGCTATGTGTGATATTTGTTTCTTCGTTGTGCTGGATTCTGAAAAATCAGAAAACATTACAACTTAATGTAAGTGAAACCAGCTCTTCACTTGTTGTTGTTCTGCTTTAGCTTTAAACCCTATTTGTCTCACACAGCTAAAATGAGAACATCATAGTGACAATCAATAGTATAATGATGTTTATAAGGAATCAAATAAATCGGAAACTTTAATTTTAAACATTTTCATTTCTTCTTATATGCAGTACTTAATGGGGCAGTATTAATTATTATTTGCATTTTTAAATGCTTAAGCTACTTGATGTATACATTTAAATTGGTGAGTACCAATCCTTTTGTTGTTCTTATGGCTATCTAGACAATTTTTACTTTTAAGCACTTCCATAGGCTTTCAAAAGGATGACATCACCACCCATTGTGGAATATAATAGGCAAGGAGAGAACCAATAAAAAATAATAGATTTTTTTCTAGTTATGTAGCAGCCCCTGGGATATATATATATACATATATATCTTGCATAAACTAAAGATTTGACTATTTTAAGTAAACCTGGTTTTAGAAGTTTCAGTTATAAGCAAGCAAACTCTTTTAGAAGTAAACATACCTACTTGGCATGAGTTGCATTGGTCCTGCCTCTAGGTACCCAATAATACCTAGCATAATGGTTTTGTAGTATCTGATTCCCTAAATGTTCTGTTAGACTAATATATTAACATGTGTTCAGAACCTTGAAGAGTATAGTACCACAACTGTCTGTCACTCATAACTTTTAAAATCACACCAAGTCAATTGTTAATATCGATCATAGTAATGACCCTTTAAACCAGGCAGGGTAGCAGCTTGTGGGGGAATCAGCCATACTGTTTTTTCTAAAGGTGGCCATAGACGCAACAACATGGTCATAGGATCAGGAGATCTTATGATCTGATGAGCCACTCAAGATCGTAGTGTGTATGGCCACCATGAATCACCCCCACTATGTAGATTGCCAGAAACCCCAAACAAAATAATGTAATGATAATGTTTAATGTAAAATCAGCACTCTGCATTGACACAGAACCACTCCCCCACCTAAACACAATCTCACTTCTTTTAAGAGCAAGGTAGATCCTAAAATGAAAGGAATGCTAATTTGTTTTGTGTGTTTACTGTGCATATTTTACCAAACCTCCCTCTGCCAGTGAGCTATATCTATATTTACGTAAATTAGGTTTTGTGTTGCATAAGGTTCAAGGGCAAAAGTAAGAGTTTTTAGTACTGTATATTATCAATAAAAGCTCAGATTTAAATTCAGATGTTGATTTTAAAATTAGTTGGTTCCAAGTCCTCTATAAACAAAATATTTGTGGGGTCTTGCAATGATATCCCTATAAATACTTCCCTGTCAGTGACCATGAAAATTTGAGTTGTCCCCTTCAGATTTACATAATTCTTTATTCAAACTTTTTTTGTGGCTTTTTTCACTTTATATTGCACTGTAATAGTGAAATTCTGTTTGATTTTCTTTCTGTGATCTAATTCTGCACATAACATTTTAATGATTTTTTTCACTCACCATTTTGGCTCTCTGAATCCTCGCTTCCTTTCTCTTTTAATTATGGTATATATTTCTTTAACACTTGTGCAATTTATCCAACTTGCCCCTTTGGCTCCTTGCACATCCCACGCACATTACATTAGCCGGAGCGAATAGCAGACTGTGTACTGCCTAGGGGATTATTTTAGTTCTCCACTTTATTTCTGTTTATATTAAAATGCTGATCAAGTACTGAGGTTCTTTTCACCAGGTACCCAGTTGCCATAGGCCGAAGAAAACGACTTAAATTTTTTGTTAAAGAGTGGAAAATATGCCTTCGATTTCTTCTTTTTGTTGGAGTTGGTTGTCCCTGAACATTGTATAGTTTTTTTTTTTCTTGTTTTTTTGAAATGCTTGTGAGAGTACATTAACATGGGTATTTATTTGCACAAATGGGCTGTACTCACTGTAAATTTTATTTAATCCAATTTTGTTTTTAAATATGGAAGAAAAAGAAAAAAAAAGAAAACTACGTGTCACATTAAAAGAACTGTGTCCTTTTGTTTGTAGCCTTGGTAAATATTCCTTATGGCTCATTTCTCTCCACTCTGGCCTGTGTTTATTATAACATTAATAGTGTAGCTTACATTCTTATAAAATAAGGTGCTCATCATACCATTGGAAGTATGCACCTTTATTAACTAATATACACCAAATATATTCTAGTATCTTAATACCATGCTACATACTGGATTGCATATAAATCAGCTTTTATTAGATGACTACTGTATGGTCAGTAATCCATAAGGCCCAAACCCTTATTACAAGGGGTCTTAACATCAAATTGATTTACATAGTTCATGTTTACTAATAAAGTAATGATTCTAACATACAGACATGCTTTCGGCAGACCACATACATACATGTAATTCCATGCATAATGCAATATTATGATAGGTCAGTTAAATTGGGTTTCTATTCAAAAATGTTTTTTGTTTTTTCTTTTAGTATAGTATTTGAGGTTGAATAAAGACATTTGTCCATCCAGTCCAACCCATCTAGCAATATCCTCATTTCCTGCCTAACTGTTGATCCAGGGGAAGGCAAAACCCCCCCACCAAATTTGTGAAGGAAAAAAATTCCTTCCTGACTCCAAATGGCAATCGGAAATTTCCCTGGATCAACTCTACTTTATGTATCAATACCAGTAACTTGCAACATTCCTTGTTTGCAGAAACTCATCCAGCTTTTTTTTAACTGACCAATGAACCTGCCATAACAACGTCCACTGGAAGACAGTTCCATAGCTTTACCGTTCTCACAGTGAAAAACCCTTTCCGAACTTGAAGCCTAAACCTTTTTTCTTCAAGTCTTAAGGGATGTCCACGTGTCCTCTGACATGCTCTATTGGTGAACAATGCCCCAGATAGTTTATTGTATGGCCTGTTAATGTATTTATACACAGTAATCATATTCCCACACAAGCGACTTTTCTCCAGCATACATAATTGTAACTTTTCCAGTCTCTCTTCATAGTCAAGCTCCCCCAATCCCCTTATTAAATTATTTGCCCTTCTCTGAACCCTTTCCATTTCAAAGATGTCCTTTTTGTACTCAGGATTCCAAAATTGCACAGAGGCCTTACCAATGCTTTGTAAAGAGGGAGAAGCACATTTTCCTCCCTTGAATCCATACCTCTCTTTATACAAGACAATACCATGCTGTCTCTGGCTGTTGCGGCCTGGCACTGCTTGCTTCCTTTAAAGGGCAACTATAGTGAAAAAAAAACTTTGTCTGTATACAATGTATAGATCACTTAGTATAAGCTGCCTTACTTTCATGTTTCTGTGTGGCTTCGTTTCTTCACACTGGCAGAAGTTTGTACCAAGCTGTGTAGTCCCCCTCCCCTCTCTGTCTACTCCCCCTCAAGCAGTGACGGGCTGTATACAGAGTCCGAGCATTGTCAGTTGAAAGGACTTTAAATGAAGTGCTGACATCCTGTTGACCCCTCCCTTCCAGAGCTAGACTGCAAGCAATCAAAGTGTGGAATAAAGTAGCAATATGCTGAAGGGAGGGGCAGAGGGGGAGAGAGGAGGACAAGTGGTGCTGAGATTCTTTACAAGTAAGTTACTGAACTCTGCCTGTTCTCTAACTTTGCTAATTGTTATTTACTTTTTACCTAAAGTTCATATCTCTCCCCCTGCTTAGCTGAGATCATAATCACTGAAGAGAGAGTCAGTGTAACAGCAGCTTGTAGTGAGACCTTCACAAACACAGTGACACTGCTTGTTGTCCTGTTACATTTCAGTTGCTTTAGTCTATATATTTCATAGATTGCACTGTGTGTCTTGTTTGGTATATAGTCTTATTACTGTATTATATATACTGTATTAGTGTTCCATTTGAGTCACTGGTTTTGTATGTATATAAGATTTTTTTTTGGGGGGAGGGGCTGTTTTATAGTGTGTTATGCTCATATTGCTGGGTTAATGGTTTATTGATTGTGTTTAGCATTACAGCATTTGACTATATGTTGCACATGGTACATATAGTGTGGGTGAGAGAGTGTGTGACTACTGCAGGGGAGCTTTGGATTGTGTGGGTGTGTGCCTTTGAGTGACAGATGAGGTGTAGCAGCTCCTACAAATCACAGCATATTTAAAGGCTTATATCTCGGGGACTATGTAGAATTTAAAGAAACTAAAGGTACCCTGGTGGATGGGACTTATAGGATACATTAGAAGAAATTAAAAAAAAAACAATTTTCTCACTATAATTGCCCTTTAAGTTTGTTATCCACTAAAACTCCAAGATCCCTTTCCAATAGGGATTCACACAGAGCCATTTATAGTATAAGCAGCACAAGTTCAAAATCACCTTACATTTATCAAAATTGAATCTCATCTGCCACTTAGCAGCCCAATGTGACAATATATCTAGAGCCCCCTGCAAAGATTGCACATCCTCTGAAGTTTTGAATGGTCGACAAAGTTTTGTGTCATCGGCAAACACAGAAACCTTGCTGACAATACCCACTTCCAATTATATATACCATCAAACAATGCAGCAGACCACTCCAAATTGTGTCAGTTTAAACTTTATTCACCCAACTGTGAGCTTCATCTCCGGCAAAACGTTTCGGGTGGACCTCCACCCTTTATCAAGCTTGGAGAAACTGATCAAAAAACATCTTTTATACAATGTATCCTCCCTCTTATGGGCAGGATCATACAATTAACAATCAATTAGTGTTCAAACAGTGTCCATCTTAACTCTTAAATCACTTCGAAACAAATAAGTTCTTCTGAATTCACCATACATATACCACTATAAATAATCACTTATATTATAACATCATATAAAGTGCATCCTATAAAGTGCATGTTGCAATGTGTATCTTATAAAGTTCATTTTTCTAAGTGTTTGATTATTTATAGTGGTATATGTATGGTGAATTCAGAAGAACTTATTTGTTTCGAAGTGATTTAAGAGTTAAGATGGATACTGTTTGAACACTAATTGATTGTTAATTGTATGATTCTGCCCATAAGAGGGAGGATACATTGTATAAAAGATGTTTTTTAATCACTGTTTCTCCAAGCTTGATAAAGGGTGGAGGTCCACCCGAAACGTTGCCGGAGATGAACCTCGCAGTTGGGTGAATAAAGTTACAGATTATTTTCAACTGACACAATTTGGAGTGGTCTGCTGCATTGTTTGATGGTATATATAATTGGTGTGGACCGGGGAGCAGTATGGTCGGCGGGAGATAACTGTTTGGAGAAGTGGAGTTAAACAATCTGTGAGTTAAATACCCACTTCCAAATCATTAATAAGTAGATTAAATAGAAGCGTCCCCAACACAGAACCCTGTGGCATTCCACTTAGCACTTTAGTCCATAATGATGAAGCCCCATTAACAACTACTCTCTGCATCCTATTCATTAACCAATTTTCTATCCATGTACAAATGTGCCTCCCCAGCCCAACAGACCTTAGCTTGTATCAAAAGCCTTGGCAAAATCCAAGTAAACTACATCTACTGCTATGCCAGAGTCTAAATTTCTACTCACTTCCTCATAAAAGCCAAGCAAGTTAGTTTGACAAGATCTGTTCCTCCTTAATCCATGCTGGTTACTACTTATAATGTCAGTCCTTGAAACATACTCTAGAACATGTTCCCTTATTAAACTTTCCAGTAACTTCTCCACCACTGAAGTTAAACTTACAGGCCTGTAATTACCTGGCTCTGAACTGCCCTTTTTGAATATTGGAATAACATCAGCTTTTTTTCAATCCAGAGGCACACCTCCGGACATGAGGGAATCTGCAAAAATAAGAAACAACGGCCTAGAAAAAACTGAACTTAGCTCCCTAAGTACCCGAGGATGTATTTTATCCGGTCCAGGAGATTTATTAATATTAACCTTTTTTTTAGTTCTTTCTGTACCATATCCTCGTTTAATCAAGGTGCACTTGCATCTTTTATACCATTATTGCTACTATACTCTGATATCTCTACTTGGATCTTCTATAGTGTATACAGAGGGGAAAAAAAATATTCAAGACATTTGTTTTATCGCCATCCTCCGTAACTAACTTATCCCCATTTATTAATGGTGCCACATTCTTAGTCCTCATCTTCTTACTATTAATACTTTTTTTAAAAATTAGGCTTATGTTCAGCTATCCTAACTTCATTATTAATTTTAGCTAGTTTGATTGCTTTCTTTAATTCCTTGTTACAGTTTTTATAATCCCTAAGGGCACGGCCACACTGCAACGCAATCGCACATGAAATCGCATGCGATTTCATATGCGATTTTGTTGCGTTTGAGCATGCGTTTTTTCCGTTAAGTATTGAAAAATGCATGCGATTGCAATTTAAAATGCGGAACGCAAATCGCAATCACAATACACCAATTAATGTCAGGGTAATTAAAGTCCCCCATAATGAGCACACTCCCAAACTTGCAGCCCTTGCCAACTGCATATGAATCTGACTCACCTCCTCTCTGCTAGCATTTAGCGGCTTATAGCAGACACCAACAATGACATTACCCCCTTTCCTGTTGCCTAATTCCACCCATATTGCCTCCGCTTTAACATCCATATCGCCAGTTACCTCTTCTTTTAAATTTGGCTTCAATTCTTTTTTAACATAAACAGATATTCTCCCCCTTTACTTTTTTTCTCTGCCCTGCCTAAACAAGGAGTATTCTTCTAAATTTACAGCCCAGTCATGAGAACTGTGCAACCACGTTGGAAATATAGATCGGTTGAACCGTCGTTGACTTGTGTATATTTAACCTTACTGATCAAGTTTCAAATGCAACAGAACCATTTCATACATTTCTTTTAAATGTTCAGAAAATTATATAGTAGGCCTAGAACTCATTATCCTTGCAGACTTCAGTTCCTTGTAACTAAATACCTGTTTACATTCCCCACTATTGGCAAAGGGTTTTTTTAAAGTAATTTTTTGTATTAGTTATAAGTTGTCACTGTCTGGGCTCAAAGGAATAAAGCAATGTTTAGAAAATGTGGACATTTTTTAAAAGAACTAAATATTTAATTTTCTTGCCCCATTGTTTCTCTTACAGCACAATAATTGGGAAGATTCCAATTGTAATGCTAAAGGTTCGTACACGCGTGTGATCACGGGTGCCGAACCGCCACGCACGATGTGTATGAACGGCCTTTTCGGCCGATAATCGTCCCGTGTATGGGCACGTGTTCGGAGATCCGCCCGGCGGAACGGGCAACGATCCCCAAAGGAACAACAGTTTTGGACGATAAAGTGCCCATACACAGGCACTTTATCGATCGCACGTGTGTACGAACCTTAAGCTTAACTTGACTGTAGAAATATTCTGGAATGGCCGCCGCCGTTCTGTCCAACTCACCAATAAACAAATAATTGTAAGTGTAGAGTGGAAGTATTAACTTGCACTTTTTATCTACTAGGGATATTCTCATTTATTACACAGTCTGAGACTGGAATAGCACAACATTATCTAAACATACAAAAGAACAATTTATTAAGAAATGTGAATCTACAAAAAAGCATACTTATAAAAAGCATACTTAGTTCAAATAAGGCATAACTAATATGTATTTTATTGCCGTTAAAAGAATTACAAGAATCCTTTTTTTTTTTTTTTTTTAAATAGAACACAGAAATTGCTTGAAATAATGGTTTACTTGCAAAAATACAGCATTATAAAGTGTGTTTTCTACCCCTTCCCTGTTTTATGGCCAGGGTATGCTCCATGTGCTTCATTCATGGAGAAAAAGAGATCCAATATCAGATACTTGGCATCTTTATGCTAATAGTATGGGAAGTGAGAAAGTGATTGGACTGAAGTGAAAGGGGATCATGTCTTTATAATGCTGTATTTTGTAAAGAAATGTCTTGTGACAATTTATTCATTGTTTTAATAAGCAGTTTCAGGGTTAGTGACCCAGAGCCTTTCAAGCAGATGTCTAAAGTTGCTATACAGTCGAGAGTTAACATTTCTGGTTGATGGCAGAAGGACCATAGAATTTCAGTGGCATCTTTCAAATAATTAAGCTTCATTCACAGTACGCATGGACAACAATGGACAGTCCGTTGTTTTGGTCGGTAAAGTCTTGTTAATTGAAACACATCTATTTCTGGACCAAAATAAATGCAGCAGTTTGTTTAATGGGTCAATCCAATCTATTAAAAACACTCAACTCAATAAACGTTTCTGTCTAGAAATGGACAAAATCGTGTCTGGCGTGAACAAATCTTTAATAGTTTAGACACATTGGATAACATGTACAGGGTATGATTTCTACAGTAGATAAAACACAAAGTTGCCGTTTAGCAGCAATGGGATGGTTATAAGCTGGACATCCACAATTCAAGTCCCTTTCTTGAATTGGTGGCTCCTGGCTGTCTTACTTGTTCAGGATATTCTGTTCCTTAAACGTTAATGTCTAGATCAGTGAATGATGGAATGTATGCCATTTACCAGCATTATTATAGGCTTTGGAATGTTTGGGACTTCTTAAATTCCATCAATGGAATCCAACAAATGGAAAAACTTTCCTCTTCCTTATTGTTTCAGCTCTAATAACAGACACAACATGCAAACAGTGTATATTTAGTATTTTAACACCCAAGATATCAAATGACTGATACTTTTTACTACTATTTTTTTCCCTCCTCTAAATCACCTAGTTCCAGCAAAGGTCTACAGCGACCATGCTATGGCTTGCTTGTAAAGTTTCCGATTTCTCTGTGTCAGCCTTTGGATCTCAGCTGTCTTGTCACCTCTAGATTTGTCACTCCCTCTCAACCAAGGAGCAGTTTGTTTCATTATATGAGAAGAGTGGGTGAAAGAACTTTGTATCCCTTATTCTAGGTTTTGTAATAGATCCTTCAGAAGACAAAATGTTCCAGTAGATCATAAATATTGCAGGTGCGTAGTATTTATTTGAAATCTTACTACTAATATTACAGATATTGTACATAACCACCTATTCTAAGATGCACCTTTGTGATAAGTTGTTAAAGTTAGAGAATGTTTGATATGGTGAATTTGCTTGTATTTTCTAGTTTGTAAGAAAAATAACTTGGCTTAAATAATAATCCCCTTATAATAATCCTACACAGCAATATTAAATATTGCTGTGTAGGAATTTAGCAAATGTTGGCCACTGCATTGATCAGTATAGCCTACTTGATTAAATGTTTTGTTGTTTGCAGTTATAGTTTTGTTATTCTAGATCTATATTTTTGATTTGATGTGCAAAGTTGATATTATAGTGTTGGTCGCCTTCTTCAGCTTAAACACAACCTACAGCTCAATAGGTGTTGATTTTGGGGATTGCAGTTTATATGTGTATAATCTTGGAATGATGTGTATAATACATTCACTTCGGCCATCTTGTATCAGTATAATTTGTATTCTGAGCTAGAACTATAAACGTCTGGAAATCTGTATTTATAGTTTAAGAGAAATACCAGTGTGATCATCGTATGCACATTTGTGAACACCACTTACCTGTTTAAAGCTTGGTTTGGTTACCGTTTCCTCTCATTCTAACCTTGAACAAAATGTATTTTCCTTTCTCTTAATCGGAGAGAAAATAGACTGTAAACTCATATACAGTATGTACAAAATGGTGGCCACTGTGTGTGACTGCAGGTACTGTTACCATGAAAGTAGAGGGGCATTCAGTGAGTTCATACTCCCCCTAGATGTTTCTACTTTGGGAGAACAAACTTCCTGTCTCTGTTTTTATAGTTATAAAAATACTAACAGCAAAACATTTCCCAACCAGAGCTGCTGCGTCCATGAATAAGGGTGAAAATCATGCTCACGGTGCAGCAATCCTGTATAATACATGTCAATGGTGTGCCACTGAAGGAGTGTGCCGCCACTGATTCTATTGTAAGGGGAGCGGCAATAGAGGTATTCTACTCCTAGCACAGCTCCCCCTAGCGGCACTAGTGTTCCTAATATAGCATTATATAATGGATAAGTATATTTATGTACAAATACTGCTCAAGTACATTAACTATAGAATATATCTTACAAACAACACTACATTAATAGACTAAATATTCTACATTAAACATGGGGTGAAAAGTAAATTGCAGGTGATCTACCATTTTTGTTCTCCAGGCTGATGCTGTTAACCCCTCCCATCTAAAAATGCATCCAGTCAGCTGGAAAGCCTTCTGAATTTGTGTGGGGTTACGTCTCATCAGTGTGTTCAGAGAGCGAGTACAGCTGTTATCAGTCATCAGACGGAGCTTTTTATATCTCCGAAGCTTCTGTTACACAGTGAACAAAAATAGAGCGTTAACAGAATTCTTAGGCCAGAGCTATGTGCGACAAAAATGTTTATTTAACAGGTTTTTGCTAATTTGTATGATTTTTGCATTTCTCAGCCAGATTTCCAGGCTGCCAGCCAATACACTACCGAGTCTAGTCTCACTAGTTCATAATACTGGTATATTAAAAGGGCATGTCCACTCTCATTCCCCCGCTTACATTTTGCCCACTGTTGAGCCCATGAGCAGTCTTCCTTTTGAGTTAGGAAAAAACAAAAAATCGTTAAAGGCAGGGAGTCCCCACAACCTTAGACGCTAACTTTAAAACTGTATGTTGTATCTCCCACTTAGATTGTAAGCTCTTTAGGGCAGGGATCTCTTTCCTAATATGTTAAGACATACCACACATAAAATTATACATACATACATCATAAAACCCTAAAATCAAAAAGTGTACTTACAGCCCTCTTTCCTTTGGCTGCCTTCTGATGCTCTTCTGCAGGACGGTCTGACCCCTTCTGCTTTGCATGAGGGTGGAGATACCCTTTAATAATGTGGATAGAGCATTTGAATTTAGATATAAGGATGGGAGCTGCCATACTGTTTCCCTTTAAATACAGCATGTTGAGTGCAAAATTTTGCCAATAGGTTTTCAAAATTGTGGATTGTGAACACTGCTGAAAGTTCCTAAACCTGTTCATGAAACAGAATTGCATGATTTAGTCCATTTATTTCACCTTTACACTAGATTCGTATTAACATCTCATTTAACGATGTGTACCCCAAACCTCAAGACTATACAGATTCTTCTAGTTTTCATGACTAAAAGCCCAAAAAGGCTTCACACACTTAAAGGTAGCATTAGAACGATCATCCCTTCAGATCCAAATATTTGCACTTTCTGTAGCCTCAGCCTAAACTGACCATTGAAGCTTTAAAGACTGATTGATCTCTGGTATTGCTCTTTCAATATAATGTACTGGAACCTTGTGTTGGCAATGTCCGTCCTAGGACATTATAATGTTGTCAGTTATTGCATTGTGGTTCTTCAACCCTCTATAACACTCTACTAGTCCACTTGCAATGTGTGGACAGCAGACATTTTATTTAGTGATTATTGTCCAGTTAATAGCTGAATTTCTATTTAAGGAATATGAAACCATCTTGAATCCATCACCTACATATCATTGGTTTGCAAAAGTTTGACATGACTTTAAAAAGGAGACTGGCAATTTTAATAAAACTCCTGCACAGTAGAGATGGACAAGAACTCAAACTCAGACCAGCGTTCGACCCAAAAATGTAATTTTTGGGAACGAACCCAAACTTTTTGAGCTATTCCGGATTTCTAACTATCCAAACTTTTCGATAATTATCAAACGATCGAATCGATATCCCCCGGCTTTAGTTCTCCATAACCCTAGAATGCTACTTTCAGTAACCCTCAACTTTATGGGCCCTATTTATAAAAGATCCATATCGTTATTGAAAAAAATAATGATTGTTATCGTAAAATAACGATCTGTATTTTCCGATAACGATCGGTATTTTCCGATAACGATCGGTATTTTCCGATAACGATCGGTATTTTCCTTTAATGATCGTTATTTTACGATATCGTAAAACACTGATCATTATCATAAAATACTAATAGTTATTGGAAAATACCGATTGTTATTGGGAAATACCAATCGTTATTTTACGATAACGAACACTATTTTACGATAACGATTGTTATTTTTTTCAATAACGATATCGATCTTTTATAAATAGGGCCCTATATGTGGTGTTCAAAAATTCAATGCAGATGCCCAAAAATGAGCCAATCGTGAGGAAATTTAGTATTTAAACAAGTTTTGGGGATATGTACCTGTTTTTCCTAGGTGTGAATATGTAGAGAAAATGCACTCCCAAAGGACTAGCTTGTGCTTAAAACTTTTGAGTCGTGGTTCTTGTAACCGGACGTCCTGCCACATCCACAATGCGAACAAATACGAAATGTGGTACCGCAGACACAAAAGTTGTGAAAAGGGTCCTTAACCCATTTATTCAGTGAAACAGATATTTCCTAAGCCTACCATTGCTAATTTTTACTGTATTTAATCTGAAATTTCGAACTATTTTCCCTACTGCCTTTAATTGGGTCCATTTCGACTTTTACTCAAGTTCGAAAATGAACCGAACTTTAGGAAGTTTGGCCATCTCTAATGTACACATATTTACAGTAGTATTGGAATTGGAATAATAATCCTGTCCATTTAGTTACCCTTCTCATAATGCCTAACAGTTCTAAAAAAATCCAGTCTGAAGGGGGAAACTGACTACCGATCAGTTTTTAAATCAGTGGTCTGATGGTCAGGGAGATAGATGTGTGTACTAGACTTTACTGTTCTCACTGTAAAAATCCCTTTCCAAGACTGACAACGAAACTCTAATACATATAATTTCCCACATGTTCTTTGATATGATCTATTGGAGAAAAAGCACCAAGGAGGTTATTGTTCAGCCTATTAATGTGTTTGTATAAAATGATACCCCACACACAAGAGCCTCTGCTACAGGGTTATTACCGGTATTCACAGCTTATTTAACTGGTCTTCACAGTCAAACTAGCCACCCGATGCAGTAAGGGTTTAGTTAAGTTTTGTGTTACTATGTAACAAGAAACTAAGGCCAGTTTTGATAAAGGATCTATCTGTAATGACCAATAGATATCCTTTACAATGGTAGGGAAAAAAATACCACTACATAGTAACATAGTAATTAAGGTTGAATAAAGACATAAGTCCATCAAGTCCAACCTTATCCACCCTCCTTTTTAACCCTACCTAACAGTTGTACAAACATTACTAATAATGGAGGATTGAGGCCAAGAATGTGGATTCAGCCAGTGTATACCCTCACAAACTAGTGAAAGGTCCTTTACCTCCCGGTCTTCAATCACTGCTTTAAAGGTATAGTTCACTTTTTGTGTTAATTATTCCTATTATTTCCTTTATTTGTAAATAAATGTAATCTGTGGTCACTATGTGTGGTGTTAATTAAGTTGTTAACCAGTTCTGATGTTTACCAAAACATAATTTAACTCCTGCAGTAATTACAATGATTTTATACATATGCCCCCGTGCATATATAAATATATAAAGAGCAACATGAACATTCTACAGCCTGAATATGTAGTGCAGTCTTGGGATTTGGGGGGAAGGGGTGAGTATTTTATTCTGGGGGTGAACATGCCCTTTAAACAAACATGAGTGTTATTTAAGCATTTAAAGGGATATTTATCAATCACCGCTATGCATTATTTACATCTAAAAATTTAGCAAAATTATTTGTGGTGATGTATAAATGGTTTGCATAAGGTTTAGACATTAGTTGCATCACTTGTGTACTTTTCTAATTTTTGCCCAGACTAAGGGCCATATTAAAAAAATTGGCGGTGGTAGCCATAAATGTATGGCCAGGATCGTTAATTTACGAATGTTTGGTCGTAGAATACCGCCATGGTATTCTATGGGGATCAAAAATCTACAATCGCGGTCATAGATTGATGATCATTATCTTAGAATAATCGTGAATGAATGGTTGTTTTACCGATTGGTAAATCTATCACTAAAATGTGATACTGCGCATTTATATATATGTCCCTAAGAGCAAAATGCAATCTTTAATTTGCGTTGTTTTTTTAAGACGATTTTCTACGCTATGAATTTTGTGGTCTAATCTCGACGCGTTGAGAAATGTAATGACATTTTTATTCACATCTGGTGTGTGATAGATATAACATATAACACTGCTATAGTTCTAGCAATAGACTGTTGCATTGTGTAGTATTTATCACTAATCCAATAACTAACATAAAGCAATGTATTATTTGTGGCAGAAAATCCTGTTACCCACATTAGCGTGGAATACAATACACTAAAGGTTCGTGCACACATAAGATTTTTACCAGACCACCAACCGACCGCCGTTCGCTGCGGGTGTTTGTCAGTTGGGGTGAAAATCTTTAGGTGTGTACAAACTTTAAAGGGCATGTCCACCCCCAAAACTATAATCCCCCCAACTACTGGCCCCACCATGTAGTGTAGTTTAATCCTTACCTCACATCCCAGCTCCATAGGGTTCTCCTGTAGTCCCCCCCCAAAGTCCCAAAAAATGACTACCAGGAGGCTAGCAGAGTCCATATAGGACACTGCCTGCTAGCTGGCCTCAGGTAGATTTTTGCCATGCGTACTGCAGCCCTTCTCCCCCCTCCCTCCCCTCCCTCTCCCTCCCTCTCCCTCCCGTTCTACTATCCCTCCCCTAGCATAAAACCCTTAAGTAATCATTTCCCCCAGTCTCCCAGCCCCAACCGCATTTTTTTTTTTAGAAAGCTCCCCAAACTCTTACTTACCTCTCCTCTTCCTCCGGCGAAGTGAGCTGCCGGCAGCCGCGTCTGTGATTGGCTGCCGCTCAGCCAATCACAGACGCGGCTGCCGGTCCCGCCCCTCTGCTTGCATTTCCTTGCAAGCAGAGGGCCGGGAGCGCGGCGGAGGATCGAGGGGAGGTAAGTAGAGTTTGGGGGGCTTTCTAAAAAAACAATTATAGCGGTTGGGGCTGGGAGCCCAGGGGGGACCATATATAAAAAAAAATTTTTCAGGGTGGACATAGCCTTTAACACTTTACTGCATATGCAAAACACAAGCACCGTTGCTCATACTTTCTTTGATAGTGGACTTTGATACAAAGCCCTGTTAGCTCTTTGTTTGGATTTATTTTTTCAAGTGACCTTTTTGTTAAAATTTGACTGTCTTCTGGTCTAGAGGAGTGTTAAGAGTTAATAAATACCACCCATTATTTAGCATGCCCAGTCTACATTCCTCTCATTGCCAGTCACACAGGGACAAAGAATTTATCCTGTTCTATATTTTAAGCTTTTTTAAATCCCTATGTCAGGAACAGATGAGTAGGGTGGGTGGGACAAAAATGTTTTATTAATTGGTGGTCAGATTTCAGACATTCAGGACATTGAGAAGACAGCGCAGAAACTTTATTAGGATGCAGCAGGTAACACGGTGCACTATTGAAGTTGTTTATATTTTAGTGTGCTGCTATTTGTGCCAGACATGGTGAATGAACTATAAATGATGCATGCTTGTGAAGGTTCTCATTCATCCAGGTCATGATATATACATTGTATTCAATTAGATCAACTAGTTCTTGAAGATGTTTCGCTAGTCATCCGACTGGCTTTCTCAATTCAGAGTGACTTGTACAAGAATCTGTGGCAATTATGTACCCTGGAAAATCCCAATTAGCATATCACAGCCAGGTGTTAAGGGTGTGATTGGATAGTGGCTAAGAGGTGTTATAGGAACGCCCAGAGTAAGGTGTCAAAACAGCATTGTACGTGACTGTTTCAAGAGAGGTGTTAAGGAGGCCATTTATGTGAAAATAAAGAAACCAAGCTTGAATAGAGGTGGGGGAGGGGGTTCGACACCAACTGTCTGCCATGTACAATGCTGTTTCAACACCTCTTTGCCACTTTCCAATCACACCCTTAACACCTGGCTGTGATATGCTAATTGGGACTTTCCAGGGTACATAATTGCCACAGATTCTTGTACAAGTCATTCTGAATTGAGAAAGCCAGTCGGATGACTAGCGAAACGTCTTCAAGAACTAAACTTCAAGTCCAGTTGATCTAATTGAATACAACAGATCTAAATTATGCATTTTTTTTTCTCAACACCAAATATTATAAGAACTTAGAAAACCATAACATTGAGATGTATGTCTGTTGTATTCAATTGGATCAACTGGACTTGAAATGTAGTTCTTGAAGACGTTTCGCTAGTCATCCGACTGGCTTTCTCAATTCAGAATGACTTGTACAAGAATCTGTGGCAATTATGTACCCTGGAAAATCCCAATTAGCATATCACAGCCAGGTGTTAAGGGTGTGATTGGATAGTGGCTAAGAGGTGTTATAGGAACGCCCAGAGTAAGGAGTTAAAACAGCATTGTACATGGCAGACAGTTGGGTGGAACCCCCCCACCACTCTATTTAGGCTTGGTTTCTTTATTTTCACATAAATGGCCTCCTTAACACCTCTCTTGAACCAGTCACGTTCCTTCGCCAATATGTTAACATTACAATCTTCAAAGGTATGTCCTTTATCCTTAAATGCAGGTACACGGCTGAGTCCTGACCCGGATTGGCTCTTCTGTGCTGGGCCATACGTTGATGCTTTGCTGTTTGGTCTCCCCCCACATACAAATCAGAAATTCTTCACTGCACTGCACTGCATATATGATGTCGCTTTTCTTGTGTTTTGGTATTGGGTCTTTTGGATGTACCAATTGCTGCCTCAGTGTGTTGTTCGGTTTAAAGCAGACAGGGATATGATGTTTTTTGAAAATTCTTCTTAATTCAAATACAGGGATAAGTTCTATAAGCAAAAACATGGATGTGCTATGGGATCTCCAGTTTCACCCATTGTGGCCAACCTTTACATGGAGGAGGTAGAAACACAGGCGCTTAATACCTTTAAGGGCATAGCACCCCCACTGGTCTATATGTTTGATGACACCTGGGTTAAAATCCACCAGAAGGGGTACAAGCTTTCACAGAACACATTAATGCGGTAGACCAAAACATTAAATTTACAAGGGAAGAGGTACAAAACAACAAACTTGCTTTCTTGGACTGCTTGGTAGAAGTTAAGGAAAAGGGTAAACTGGAAGTAGAGGTTTACAGAAAACCAACACACACAGATCAGTATTAGATGTTTGACTCCCCCCACCCTTTATACACAAGCTGGTGTCATCAGAACCCTGCAACACAGAGCCGAGAACATCCCCACTAGCACAGAGGCGAAGGCTAAAGAAATGAAACATCTCAGAGGAGCCCTTAAAACTTGTGGATATCCAGACTGGGCCTTTGTCAAAGAAGTAGAAGGAAAGAAAAGAACACAAATACCAACAGTGAAGGAAAGCAAAGACAGGAGGAAGCCATGGTCATCCCATTTTGAATTTTCAAAAAAACATCATATCCCTGTCTGCTTTAAACCGAACAACACTCAGAGGCAGCAATTGGTACATCCAAAAGACCCATACCAAAACACAAGAAAAAGCGACATCATATATGCAGTGCAGTGCAGTGAAAGAATGCTCGATTTGTATGTGGGGGAGCCAAACAGCAACTGCATCAACGTATGGCCCAGCACAGAAGAGCCAACTCCTCGGGTCAGGACTCAGCCGTGTACCTGCATCTTAAGGATAAAGGACATACCTTTGAAGATTGTAATGTTAACATATTGGCGAAGGAACGTGACTGGTTCAAGAGAGGTGTTAAGGAGGCCTATGCTTGTGAAGGTTCTCATTCATCCAGGTCATGGTATATCTGTTCTATTCAATTAGATCAACTGGACTTGAAATGTAGTTCTTGAAGACGTTTCGCTAGTCATCCGACTGGCTTTCTCAATTCAGAATGACTTGTACAAGAATCTGTGGCAATTTACCCTGGAAATCCCAATTAGCATATCACAGCCAGGTGTTAAGGGTGTGATTAGATAGTGGCTAAGAGGTGTTATAGGAACGCCCAGAGTAAGGTGTTAAAACAGCATGTACATGGCAGACAGTTGGTGTCGAACCCCCCCACCTCTATTTAGGCTTGGTTTCTTTTTATTTCACATAATTCCTCCTAACACCTCTCTTGACCAGTCACGTTCCTTCACCATTAGTTAACATTACAATCTTCAAAGGTATGTCCTTTATCCTTAAGATGCAGATACACGGCTGAGTCCTGACCCGAGGAATTGGCTCTCTGTGCTGGGCCATACGTTGATGCAGTTGCTGTTTGGTCTCCCCCACATACAAATCAGAGCATTCTTCACTGCACTGCACTGCATATATGATGTCGCTTTCTCTGTGTTTTGGTATTGGGTCTTTCGGATGTACCAATTGCTGCCTCAGTGTGTTTTCGGTTTAAAGCAGACAGGGATACGATGTTTTTTGAAAATTCTTCTTAATTTCTCGGAGACCCCTGCTACATATGGGATGACCATGTCTTCCTCCTCTTGCTTTTCCCCTCACTGTTGGTATTCTGTTCTTTTCTTTCCTTCTACTTCTTTTGACAAAGGCCCAGTCTGGATATCCACAAGTTTTAAGGGCTCCTCTGAGATGTTTCATTCTTTAGCCTTCGCCTCTGTGCTAGTGGGGATGTTCTCGGCTCTGTGTTGCAGGGTTCTGATGACCCCCAGCTTGTGATCTAAAGGGTGGTGGGAGTCAAACATCAAATACTGATCTGTGTGTGTTGGTTTTCTGTAAACCTCTACTTCCAGTTTACCATTTTCCTTAACTTCTACCAAGCAGTCCAAGAAAGCCAGTTTGTTGTTTTGTACCTCTTCCCTTGTGAATTTAATGTTTTGGTCCACCGCATTGTGTTCTGTGAAAGCTTGTACTTCCTTCTGGTGGATTTTAACCCAGGTGTCATCAACATATCTGAACCAGTGGCTGGGTGCTATGCCCTTAAAGGTATTAAGCCTTTGTTGCATTCTGGACTGCCACAGTTCAACATCACTAGTCTCTATGCTTTACTCTATATTCTATTTCCAAGTGCCCGTAATCAGAGTTACAAGTACATTTTCTGTTTTACAACACAGGCAAACACAGCTGAACTGTCTAGATCAGTGATGGTGAACCTTTTAGAGACCAAGTGCCCAAACTGCAACCCAAAACCCCACTTTTTATTGCATAGTGCCAACTGATCATTTAAAAAAAACAATTCAAATAGGCACAGACCAATAGAGTAGATAGAATTGATTATAGATTACCTAGTCTCTACATTACCATACAGGAGTTTGATATATAAAACAGTGACAATTAACCCTACATTACCATACAGGAGTTTGATATATAAAACAGTGACCATTAACCCTACATTATTAGACAGGAGTTTGATATATAAACAGTGACCATTAACCCTACATTATTAGACAGGAGTTGAGATATAAAACAGTGACCATTAACCCTCATTATTAGACAGGAGTTTGAGATATAAACAGTGACCATTAACCCTACATTATTAGACAGGAGTTTGAGATATAAAACAGTGACCATTAACCTACATTATTAGACAGGAGTTTGAGATATAAAACAGTGACATTAACCCTACATTATTAGACAGGAGTTTGAGATATAAAACAGTCACCATTAACCCTACATTATTAGACAGGAGTTTGAGATATAAAACAGTGACCATTAACCCTACATTATTAGACAGGAGATTGAGATGCAAAACATTGACAGAAGCAGAGCTGAATGTTATAGAACGTTACCTCTCTGCTACAGACAGACGCTACATTTTCTCTCTGGCTTTCTGGTAACAAACTCTGGTGTATTTTGTAGGGTGTAGATCTTGGTCATCTGTTCGTCTGGATCAGACAAACGAGCGATTGGGTATGTTGGTAAATCACAACCGATTGTGCAGTTCCCTGTGGGACCGTGTGATTATTCATGGCAAACTGAGAGCGATTTTTCCCTGCTGACCACTTGCTAGTTGCGATCAGTCTGTCGGGACAAATCTCATCCCGTGTGTATCCAGAAATAGTGATTTGTAGATAATGAGCCATGCACAACGATATGTCATTGCATTTAACTTTTTTTTCAGGTTTTAAAGTTAACAAAAATGTTCAAAAAGAAAAAAAAAGATGAAAAGGAACACCAAGACCAAGAGCCTGAGACTGAACTAAATGGAGACGTGCCCAATTCAGGCCCAATCATATACTACATCTATGAATCTGAAGAGGAGGAAGATGAAGATGATAAGAAGGATGAGCTTCCTGCAGAGCCTGTGAGGCCAGTCAATGACAAACCACACAAGTTCAAGGATCATTACCTGAAAAAGCCAAAGTTCTGTGATGTGTGCGCCAGAATGATTGTCCGTAGGTTGAATTGTTATTCTGGGTTATGGGCTCCCTTTAACTCCCTTTACCTGTAAAAAAAAATGCTGATCACATGCGCCCCGATTTACAAATCGCAGTGCTCCCTAGCGCACTAGTGTGGCCACATCAACTGGGACACATTAGTGCGTGCTTTTAAAAACGCTTCATTGTGGCCTAGTCCGAAATATATTTCCTGTTACAGTTTTCCTCAGTTGATTGTGATCAGGAATCTTCTAAGATTTTAGTTACTTTATAAGAACTGGAGGCGTCTATTAAAATTGTTTGTTTACATTTTGGATGCATTTCCGTAAAGGGAAAGTGTATCAAACCTACAGGGTTATTCAATAAAAGTTCTTATTGTTTAAAATGGTGCTAATTTTGCCCCAACCAATCAGATCTTATTTAACATTTGAAAGCTAACATCTGATTGGTTGAGGCAAAATTAGCACCATTTTAAACGATAAGAACTTTTATTGAATCTCCCTTCTAATTCGTTAAATCAAATTCCATTCCAAGTCAAATTATTAAATTTGACTTGCACTAACCCGCTGTATTGGAAACTTTCGATACTGCAGTTTGTTAATGTACATTTTCGATTGATCAAGAGCGTAATTTTATGATCACGATTACGATTCTTAAATGTGCGGTATCGCAAAACAGCGATGGCCCTCTAGGTACAATATTCATTAAATTATACAAAGACCAATTCTACACTGACAGGTTACCCTTCCTTCATCCTATGTCCTGTCTAACCATAAATGATTGAAGCTAAATTTCTCTTAAGCATTCCCATAAAGGGAAACTGTATCAAACCTAATTAGTTAAATCAAATTCCATTCCAAGTTAAATTCTTAAAGTAATTTAACTGGAAAAAATAGAGGGCCATGAAACTAAAGTTTAAAACTATTTTTAGTTTAGAGATTAAGTCATTGTGTTTAATTTGCATTTATAATACAATTTACACCTGAAATATTGTCACTTTGTCCAATCAGGTTGACTAGTTATACCTCCATGTGTTAATACAGTATGAAGATGTCTTTCTAACCATCAAGCTAAATGATTGTATAACAAGCAAATGCTACATGCAGCCAGGCACTGTAGAATTTATCGTGTGGCCACATGCAATCCCATATAGATCTGTTTTATGCAACCAATCAGATCTGTTTATATACTGGAAGATAAGACTATGTACTGTATTGGAAACTTTTGATATTGCAGTTTATTGTTAATGTACATTTTCGATTGATCAAGAGCGTAATTTTATGATCATGATTAGGATTCTTAAATGTGCAGTATCGCAAAACAAAGATACCGCGCCTTTATAAATATGGCCCTGTAGGTACAATATTAATTAAATTATACAAAGACCAATTCTACACTGACAGGTTACCCTTCCTTCATCCTATGTCCTGTCTAACCATAAATGATTGAAGCTGAATTTCCCTTATAGGCACTATACGGTATTTGACAGACCTGCACCCAACCTGACACAAAAAATCTGTACCTGCACCCAACCTGCAACCTGCTTTTCTATCCACTACATGCCCGCAAGTTTTGGACCCGAAACCCGACCCGATTTTAAACTATCTTCCTAAAATTTGTAAAGGGAAGTTAAAAAAGTCTAAAAATAATGTTTTATTCATAACCAAAAATGTTCATAGAAACAAACCTGCCATACCACTAAAATACAAAGCAGGCATGCAAATGTCTGAAAAATACAACTCCCAGCATTCCCTGGATTGCCAGATTGATGTGAAGGGGCGGAGCAATGACATCTGTGGTAAGCGGGGCTAAAGGCATGGCCGCAGCTGGGGGATTTGGGGTGTTTCTGGACAGGGACGTGGCTGTCAGGGCTGGAATTTAGTCTCTTCAGTTGGGACAATCCTGCCCATATCGGAACGTCTGGCAACCCTGAGTGGAATGCTGGAAGTTATATTTTTCAAACAAATTTAGGTCCACAGGTTGAAGATCCCTGGTATAGAGTTCAATTTACACTTTATATATCTCTATTGTCCCCAACTACCTACCCATGGGCCTCTACTATCCCCTACCAGCTACCCATGGGCCTCTACTGTCCCCTACCACCTACCCATGGGCCTCTACTATCCCGAACTTCTACCTACCTATGGGCCTTAGCTCATTTTAAATATTTATCTGCAACTATTTTCTTGTTAATCTGTGACAGGGATAGGTAACCAGTAGTTATGCAGATGATTTAAAAACTACAACTCCCAGCATTCACTCTACAGCCAACGGCTGCTGGGAGTTATAGTTTTCAAACATCTTGAGATCTACTGGTTACCTATCTATGATTTTACAGTGTAAACTTGCATTATGGGAGACAGTAAAGGTTAAAATTATCAGGTCCTATAACAGAGGGTTATAGGTAGGGAGCAGTTGGAGCTGCAGTGAAAAATCTACACCTTTATATGGTATGGATGTAGATATGCTATATTTTTAAAACTACAACTCCCAGCATTCCCTGTCTGCACTCTGCTGTTGTACAATGCTTGGGAGTTTAAAATGCCAATCATCTGGAGGTCCACATACCTGCTGTAGTTACAGCTGAACCTCATCAAGTGGCATATTGTTATTATCATCACTAGAAGCATCCACATCCCATAGGTCATTGTGGCCAGAAGGATTTACAAAGACCAATTAAATCATGTCACCTGTTCCCATGCAGACACTTGCTCTGGTCTCATGCATAGGTGCAGATAGAAGTTTGATACTTTGTTCTTTGGGAGATTGTTACTATGCTGGCTCTGACCACTGCTGGTAAAACTAAGGTGCACACTGTAGATTGTCTCGGATTGATAACAATGTATTCTCAGTGTCCGTTATTACAGACAGATCTGTTTTCATAGTAAAAAGTTTTTGTTTTTTTTAAAAGACTGTAATTCTTCTACCCGACCCGAACCCAACTCGCAGTTCTCGCAGTTACCCGACACACCAATTCAAACCCAATGTGGGTTACCCAAACCCGACCTGCAAATTGGGTAACCCGCATGTACCTGACCTGATGCAGGACTCTAACAGGCACAAGTCATTCTCTTTTACACTCCACTCTGTGGCATTAGGCTAACTAATGACTACCCTTTCCCTGTCTATGCTTGTTATTTACTACAGTAACTGCAGGTTGTCAGTTAAACATCTTATCTAGAAAAATGTCTGATATGTTATATTGCTGTCCAGGTGTCTGCATGGCATCAGGGATAATATTCCTTGGCCATATTCAGCACTGTATGATAATCTGTTCCTGGTCAATGCAAATGTTTATTATGCAGTAAAATGATGTTTCAGTAAACCAGTGCCAATTAGTACCTACCTGTGCCTATCTAATTAATTTTGAGTAGTTAGTTATGATTCTTTCTTGGCATGGTTGGGAAGCAATTTACTGTTTATATAATAATAAAATGATAATATAATCGAAAACACAATTGATGTTCTAATGTGCACCCTGTACACATTGTACAATAATTATTATTATTAAGCCCGCTACAATAACAGGCGCTAGAAGCACAGAGTGCCCCCTTAGTGTCCCAAGGCCATAGTCCTCCTCCATGTCCCAAGGCCGGAGTACCCTCTTAGTGTCCCAAAGCCAGAGTCCCCCCTCTGTCCAAGGCCAGGGGCCCCCTCTGTCCCAAATCCAGAGGTCCTCCTCTGTCCAAAATCCAGCCCCCACTCTGTCCCAAATCCAGGGCTCCCCCTCTGTACCAAATCCAAGGCCCCTCTCTGTACCAAATCCAGGGTCCCCCCTCTGTCCCAAATCCAGGGGGCCCCCTCTGTCCCAAATCCAAGGGCCCCCCTGTCTGTCCCAAATCCAGGGCCACCCCACTGTCCCAAATCCAGGGGGCCCTGTCCCAAGCAACCTTACCTGCAGTCTAATTGCTGTTCTCCCTCCGTGTGTTTCCTGTGTTTCTCCCTCTAGTGGTGAGTCAATAGGAACTGCAGACACTCTCCCTCTAGTGGTGAGTCAATAGGAAATGCAGACTCTCCCTCTAGTGGTGAGTCAATAGGAACTGCAGAGACTCTCCCTCTAGTGGTGAGTCAATAAGAACTGCAGAGACTCTCCCTCTAGTGGTAAGTCCATAGGAACTGCAGTGACACACACACACGGACACGGACGCACACTTAGGGTTTTATTATATAGGATTTACTATTTCATGTTGTACAATTATAAAATATTGGCTGTATACATTGTACAATTATAAAATATTTACTGTACACATTGTACAATTATAAAATATTTACTGTACACATTGTACAATTATAAAATATTTACTGTACACATTGTACAATTATAAAACACTGTACACATTGTTTATAAAACATTAACTGTACACATTGTACAATTATAAAATATTTATTATACACGCTATTCAATTATAAAATATTTACTGTACACATTGTAGATTTATAAAATATTTACTGTACACGCTGTACAAGTATAGTATATTTACTGTACACTTTGTACAATTATAAAATATTTACTGTACACTTTGTACAATTATAAAATATTAGACTGTACACATTGTACATTGAAGCCTTTGAATTTGCTGCTAGTGTTGACACTCTTTCCCTTTAAGGACTCGTTTACACTTCTGTGATGCTTTGGGGGGAAAAAATCAAGAACATGGATTTTGTACAGGAAAGCTATAATACCGTTTACACTACTGCGATTTTCCTGCAGAGTTGAGTTATTTCAATGCACTGCTTGCAACAGTTAACTGCGATATCGCACTCAGTGAAAGTCTATGGAAAAGGAAAATCGCTTGCAATATAACGCACAAAATCGCTGCAATCTTTTTATTTGCATTTTTACCCCAAAATTATAGAAACCTGCTGATGTCACTTTTTCTGTCATCATGGATACATTGAAGGCCACCCACCAATATGTTGACCATCTCAAATTAGGATTGGTGGTCTAGGGGCACTTACAGTTGTTGGACAAGAGCCACAAATATTATAAAGACAGTAAACTCAACTAGAAAGTGAAAGTTTAAGTGTAAACTTTAAATTTGGCTTAAAAGACCGCATTTTGGAAGTGAATGTGTGTGCTTGTGCTGCAGATTTTATATATTTTAAAATATTTCATATTTTAAACTCAATAATGCCAATGATGAGGACATTGTTGCTTTTTACTTACCCTTTAAATATGTCACATGCATTAAAGGTAGGTCAGTTGGTGTGTGTGTACTCATATCAAGTTGGGGGATAAAATACTAACTTTTTTAATGATTGCTCAAAAATTTTTTTTTTTACTGTAGTTACCCTTTAAATATGTCTGCCATGGAAATGGAAGGGTGGGCCAGTAGGAGTGTGTACCTGGATCAGGATGGAAGTTAAAAAAAAAACTTTTGATTATTGATCAAAATTAGTTATTTGACTTTAGTTACCCTTTATGTACTGCTGCCATAGTAATGGATAAGTAGATCAGTAGGTGTGTCGGGTTGGGGGTTAGAAAAAACAAACTTTTTTGATGATTGGTCAAAATTAGTTTTTTAACTTTAGTTACCCTTTAAGTATGGCTGCAACAATAATGGAGGGATAGGTCAGTAGGTCAAAATTATTTTTTTTGGTATTTATACTGAAAAATAGGATATTTTAAATTAACCATAACTGGAAACTATAATTCTTCCCAACTAAGACTGTATCATTTTTTTGTTGATCTGCCCCCTATTTCTTTAGATATCCAGTCTAAAACGTCTATTTCAGCTGTCAATCAAGTTCCTTGCTCTCAAAAACTATTCTTCTGTGAGTAGTTTTACTGTAGCTGGAATGGTGACAGAGTTTTGATAGTTGGAATGCTGTATGCTGTGTGAAGGTTTCACAGTTGGTTTGTGGGGAAAAGTCAGGTTGGATGGAAGTGGGAGTAGTTAAAAGAAGAGGGGGGGATACTGCTCCTAAACAAAATGTGTGCTGGATTGAACGCATGCAGCAACACACGGAAATCAGAGTAAGTGCTACTTACATGTATTCAATGATAGATTAAGATGAGGCAGTAATGGAGGGGTAGGTCATTAGGTGTGTTTACCTGTATCGTGTTGGGGGTTAAAAAAAAAAACTCTTTTGATTATTGATCAAAATTAGCTTTTTTGACTTTAATTACCCTTTAAGTATGGCTGCCACAATAATGGATAACTAGATCAGTAGGTGTGTGTACCTGGGTCTGGTTGAGGGGGTATGTCTTTTTTGTGTTTACAACCATAAAACTATCTTTTATTGAGGATAAATCTAACTTGTTTTTTTTACTTTATTTACCCTTTAAGTATGGCTGCCAAAGGAATAAAGGGTAGGTCTGTAGGTGTGTGTACCTGTGTGAGGTGGGGGGGTATATGTTTTTGCATGTATGACCATATAACTAACCTTTATTGATGATTGATCAAAATAAGTTTTTTGACTATAGTTACCCTTTAAATATGGCTTCCATGGGAATGGAAAGGTAGGTCAGTAGGTAGGTGTACCTGTGTCTGTGGGGGGGGTTGGGGGTGTCGATTGTTACTATTATAGTCTATGCAAAATTTGCCGATAACGCCGTAATGCTTCCGCGGATTCCTTAGCTAGAAGACAGCACACTTCTCCTATATGCCCCACACGTCTGTTCTGAATTTCATGCCTCTAGCTCAAAAACTGTGGGAGGAGATACAGTCCAAAAAAGCAGAAGAATAAAATGGAGGAAGAAGAAGAAATAGAAAGAACAGGAATTTGGCTTTTTCAAGCCAAATTAATAATGAAAGGATGAAAGATACAGAACACCTGCACAAGGAGTGGGACACACTCGATGAAAAAGCAAAGCATGCTGGGGGTACTTTTAATCTTATTTTTATGTGGGGATATGAATTTGTTAATTAGATATGTATATAAGATTGCGTGTTTATATGTTATTTAGGGTGTTGGCCTAGTTAATGTACTATAGGAGCACTTCCTATGTAATAAAAACAAATAAACAATTTTTACCTTCAAACTTGATTTTAGAAAACAGAATTTTTTTTAATACCTCAGAAAATATGAAACATGTCAACATTGCTATTTAAGTGCTAATGTCCTGCTGTATAACTGCTCCTTCAACACCCACAAAGTACCAGGAAAGCTTCTCTCTCAAACTTAAAGAACTCTAAGTTCTTCTTATGGTGCCCTCCATAGTTGGACTAGGTGGACATAGGTAAACTACCCACATTTTCTGCAGCGCAACCCTCCTTATCACATACATAATTAGCAGCAAACCTTCTGCCTTCACCACTGTGACTGCATTTTCTTGATCTGGATAGCCCCACGCAGTATTTTCCATTTGATGGAAAGCATGGCAAAAGTACATTTAACTACTATCGCCCTGTTAAATAGTACAGTTAATATTCTTTTTTGCATGGGAAAGGGACATTTGGGAAAAAGGCCTCATAACTTGTTCAGACAAGGCAAAACCTCGTCACCAACAAATATATAGTGAAGGGATAGTTCATTAGTGTCAGGCCATGGTTTGGGGGGAGGAGTGTCCAGTTTTCTTGTAGCCAGTCCATTACCAAATGTGCTCCATTAGAAGATACCAGCATAATTTGAACTGCCATAAGCCACCCACATCAATATAAGTAAACTTATAATTGCCATTAACAACAGCCAATAACACATCAGAGATTTTTTTATAATTATAATATTTACTTCCACTGCAAGGTCGCATTTCAAGTCGGACATATTTGACATTCAGTTCACCAATGCAGTTAGGCAAGCTGTGCCTGCTCCAAAACATGTCACTGATATCCTCCCATCATTCTGAGTAGAAAATGACATGTAAGTGTCCCTCAGTTCCTCACAGATCAGGTTGAAGGTGGTCAGCACAAATTTTAAGAAGAAGCTCAGTTGCACACATCATCCCATTCAACCAGTGAAAGTCCAGAAACTTTAAAGATCCTCTACCGGTCCACTGAATAGATATCATGCTGTGACCATCCAGAAAATGCTCCTGGCTTCTTGCAGTGTGGTCCTGATCCTGTGGACCAGGTAAATCCTGTGGGCCCCTCTGGCTTCACGCTGTCTCATTATTATTATGGATTTATATAGCGCCAACATCTTCGGCGGCGCTTTACAATTACATAGTCATACATTACATACAGGTTAATACAAATTAAACAAAGTTAAACATATACATAGGTAATACATAATATACATACACAGAGTGAGGACTTACTTACAGCAAAGCAGGAAAGAGGACCCTGCCCAAAGAGCTTACAGTCTAGAGGAAATGGGCAGTGGAGTGTGAGAGGTGTTTAGGATCAGTGAGAGAGGTAATGTCTAGGCCAGGTTATATGCTTGCCTGAAGAGGTGGGTTTTAAGATTACGTTTAAAGGATTTAAGGGACATTGAATGACATAAGAAGGGAGTTCCAGAGCAGAGGGGCAGCACGAGTAAAGTCCTGAATGTGGGCATGGGAAGAGGTGACGAGTGGATAAGAGAAAGATATCATATGCTGAGTGGAGGTCTGGAACGGTATCTGTGGATAAGCTCTGAGATGTATGAAGGGGCTGAACTGGATAGTGCTTAAAAGGATAGGGTTAGCAGCTTGAATTGGATCCTTTGCGTGATAGGCAACCAATGGAGGGACTGACAGTGAGGAGAGGCATTAGAGAAACGAGAAATTAAATGAATGAGCCTGGCAGCAGAGTTTAGGATGGATTGAAGCGGTGCCAGGCTGTTGTTTGGTAAACCACACAGGAGTGTGTTGCAGTTGTCTAGCTGGGATTTGATTAGGGCATGGACTAGGATTCTGGTAGCTTGTTTCGAGAGGAAGAGACATATTTGGTGTACTTTGGAACAACTTATTATGTAACTACAGGGATGCAGCTAGGGAAATAAAAAATGTTTTACCTTTCAGACCCATATGTAACTGTCCTAAATTCCTATTATTATTAGAGATACTATTTTGTATTTTATGGTGAATATGGTAGACTTGGTAAATACTCAGTTTTATTGGGCTATGTCCTTGCTTATCCTCTTATGTTTATTTTGGACCTATTTTAAAAACTGTCCTTCGCAGTGAAATAAAACAATCATCAAAAAAGCTATGTTTCGATTGCTTGTTCTATATGTATCTAAAAAGCACACAAACACTCTACTAGTTGTGGTCATTGGGTGGAAGACACAAAGGAGCATGGACATCCTTGTATATAAGAAGAACTTGTCGGGATGGTGCCTAAGGTCATCAAAGAGCATCCAAAACTATCCTTTCCCTTGTCGCTGTTCTAAAAGTGGGTGGACCCAAAACCGGCATTTCTGACGCAGTCGAAGCATCAATACTGCAATGATTATCACGGCAACGCAAGCTTCAGTTTTCATTGCTGCAGAAACTTTCCAAAATATTGTCAACAAAACACCAAAAACTCTCTTCACTCCATAAAATGCTCCCTCTCTCTTCAACAGCGTCTGAAACTCCCACAAATCACAATTTGATCGACTGGTCCATTCATTTGAAAAATGCTCCAAAAACGGGGGGAAATGCACCGAAAAAAACACACAATGCAACGTACAAAAACGCACAGAAACGCCACCACATACACATAAAAACACATTGCAAAAACGCTATAATCTGTGACACAATTTTGCATGTTTCGTTTTCCATTATGCAGTGTGAACGTAACCTAAGAATGAAATCTGCAAGCTGCAAGGCTAAGTGCCAGTTTGTTAAATGTATGTGCTACACCAAAACCAATATAGCCTGCGTTATGTGGATAATTAGTGGATAACTTACAGCACCATCAACTCTGGACAGGGACCACATTACCCTAATGCCAGAGCCCACTAGGTCCACTCCAGACAGACATATGAATATACCTAGGATACGGTGGTGAGGGCAGGATCTTGGGGCCATATTTCTAATTATAAAATCTACGATAGGGATGGTAAATCTACGATAGGGATGGTAAATCTACGATAGCGATGGTAAATCTACGATAGGGATGGTAAATCTACGATAGGGATGGTAAATCTACGATAGGGATGGTAAATCTACGATTGTGCTTGTACTTTTACGATAATGTGCAGTAAAATTTTCAATACCACGGATTTTTAAATATGCCCCTTGGCCTGGTAGTCGTGAACAGAGCAGCCATACTCGTTAAGTGGGGCCGCAGAAAAACTATTTTGATGGCTTGGAACAATTTCCGTGTTATATTCAGCGTGTTACTACTTAGTAGTGTGGGAAATATACGGTAAGGTTATTTTTTACACTTGGATCCCAAAGGGGTCCATTGGAGGAGTGTATTATAAAGTTATAACCCACCCCTTCCATTGATCCCTATGGGGATAAACTGTAAATAATATCATTATAATCGGCATGCTACTACGTAGTAGCGCACCGATTATAACACGGAAGTACCTCAGAAAGCCGTACCCGTTGATGTAATGAAGACAAGAGCCAGCAGGAAGTTTGAGAAGCCAGGTGTGTGTGAGGGAATCGAGGAGGAAGCAGGAGGGGTGCGGTCTAAGCTGCTAGAATCTGGAGCACTGAAAGGAGAAGGTGGGTGGTCTAATAAGGACCCATGACTGCCAGGAGGAGAAGGGGTCAGCTGACCTTGTTATGCTTCTGGAGAAACAACACGTGACACGGGGCAGGAGAGAACAGAAGAGAGGAAAGAAGGATCGGTAATGTCAGTGTGATTGAAAATGAGGACAGGGGGGATGAGGGGGTTGAGGATGTGACAGGGAGTCTTTGAGGCTGCATGAAAAGTAAAGAGTGTGTGTGTGGGGGGGGGGGGGAATTAGCCTGTGAACTTGTACAGCAGTCTGTGGACTGCACAAACACCATGGGTTTGGTTATAAATGAGGGAGGGGGGGGGTGGGTTATAATGGAAAATGTACCCCCTACTGTAAATTCATAAGGATATTAGAAGGCACCTCGGTGTTCCGTAGCCTGTATAAAAGGTACTCGGCACTCCGTGCTTTTATATGGTCACGGAATTCCTCGGTGACTTCTAATATCCTTATAATTTACAGTAGGGGGTACATTATCCACTATATAATACATAAGGCTCTGACATTTCAATGGAGAGGTGCAGTGGCGAGAATCCTTATTACAGTCACTCTCACACTGTAATAAGAATTCTCACCACTGTACCTCTCTCCCTCCCTCTATACTCCATTTTCCGGAATATAAAGGGTTAACCTTGCCGTTTTGTAGTTAAATGTAAAAAGTACTGACCAGCCTTACACTCCTGTCCTCTCGCCCTTCCATCCGGATCTTGTCACAGATTGAACTACACTGAAGATAAGGAGTCATAAATTGACTCGGCTGGTCACTGCTCCTTATCTTCAGTGTAGTTCAATCTGAGAGTTTTCTGGCTTGCCCACTGGAGCCCTTCCCTCCCTCCTTCTCGATCCCTGTTTGCTGCCTGGTGCCCTACATTTTAATCCATTTGCTGTAGTGTAGGGGACCCTATCCCACCCCCCAACCGCCTTGTTCCTTTGCAAAAAATCTAATCAGTAATGTACTTACAGAGCTTTGTTCCTCCAGCGTTCTGCACTGCCGGCAGCCATGTCTGTGATTGGTTGCCTCTCAGCCAATCACAGACGCGGCTGCCTGTCCGGGCCCCTGCTTGCAATTTTCTGCAAGCAGGGGGCCGGATCAGAACACCGGGTGAATGAAGCTCTCAATATATAGAAAATTGGGCTGTTGTACATCCATATTAAAGTGCAACTAGAGACCAAAAATATAATATATACAAACAATAGAATTCTAGTGCACAAACTATTCTAATTGCATATTGACTACCTCCATAAGGTTGCTACTACAAACAGTCTGCTAAACCCTGGATGAATAAAAGCAATTAGTTGAATAAGTTGGCCAAATTATTTTGACGTGGTGACTGGGCTTAAAATAATTTGGCCAACTTATTGAACTATTTTCTTTTATTTATCCAGGGTTTAGCAGACTGTAGTAGCAACTTTATGGAGGTAGTCAATATGCAATTAGAATTGTTTGTGCACTAGAATTCTATTTTGTGAATGAAGCTTTGTAAGTACATTACTGATTAGTTATTTTGCAAACAAGCACAGCGGTTGGGGGTGGGGTCCCCTACACAACAGAAAAAGTTAAAAATGAAGGTGGAGATATTCTTTAAATTCCATAGTAGAATTCCATATTGTGGTCACTAGATGGCAGTATGACTCAACACTTATGTGACAAATATTATACGAAACAATAATAAAATAATAAAACTCACACTTTCAAGCCTCTAGCAGAATGCATCAACCCCCTAGGCCTTTCCCACTTCTTTTAAGGCAGAATTGAATATAGGAATAAAATTACAGAGGCACAAACGTGTTAATTATTATATGAGTTATTCAGGTGGGATTGCCCATGGCAGGAATACTATGAATTGAGTTGTAAAACCTATAAGGAGACCATCTATCATGACAGATTTACAAATACACAGTACTGATACTAGTAGAAACCTCAGTTCTATTTAATAAATCCCCATGCTAAGCTTTCAACACTGGCGTGAAGGCAGATCCCATAGAATAAATGTAATAAACATCAAGTTATTTAATAATGAGATTTGTTTTCCAACTGCTATGCACACACTTGTCTACACCACAATGCACTGTAGTTCCAGACCCGCACCCATCCTGACCTGCAGTGAAACATCTACACCTTTATATGGGTGTATATATTTATTCTGTTTTGAAAACTACAACTCCTAGCATTCCCTGTCTGTACTCTGCTGTTGTACAATGATTGGGAGTTTAAAAATGTCAATCATCTGGAAGTCCACATACCTGCTGTAGTTGTAGCTGAACCTCATCAAGTGATAGATTGTTCTTATCATCAATACAATCATCCACATCCTATAAATCAGAAGGATTTACAAAGACCAATGAAATCACATGTCATCTGTTCCCGTGCAGACACTTGCTCTGTTCTCATGCATAGGTGCTGGTGCAGACAGAAGTTTGTTACCTTGTTATATGGGAGATATTATTTGCTGGCCCTGACCTCTGCTAGTAAAACCAAGGTCAGAAGTTTAGCCCCTGCTTTTCCAGTCACTCCAGCATTAACTGCTTTTTTACCCAACAACCCGATGCAGGACTCTAATGCACAGTGCAGTGCAACTTTAGAACATTGCACTGATTATAGCACCACTCTGCACAAGATACTTTACATATTACCTTCAAATGAGAATTATGGGGTGTATATAGTAACATAGTAATTGAGGTTGAATAAAGACACACGTCCATCAAGTCTAACCTTTTCACCCTTCTTTTAACTCTACCTAAAAGATGATCCAGAGGAAGGCAAAAATCCCTGCATGTGCGCAAAACGGTGGGGGAGGAGGGGTTAAGGGCATTACAGGTTGTGGCCAGTCCAGGGGTGTGGCAGCCACAAAAGGGGCATAACGGGAAGGACGTTCAGGACTCCTCTCCGTTGCGGGAGACTGGGGTGGTCTCATGGGAGCGCAGGAGACTACCACAATTCGCAGGAGACTCCCGGAAGATCCGGGAGAGGTGGGATACCTGGATTAATGGGCCACTGATCCCACTAAAGGAAAAGTACATTGAGCTTGTCTTATTTTTGATACTAGTTTGCACAGTAATAACATGAAGGTTGCTCGTTTAACTTATCTTTTTGTTTTTCTAAGTTAATAACAAGTTTGGGCTAAGATGCAAAAACTGCAAAACCAACATTCACCATCACTGCCAGTCCTATGTGGAATTCCAGAGATGCTTTGGAAAGATAGTAAGTTATGGGACAGATTTTTGGTAAAATTGGATTTATATTAAAATAGAATATCAACGTGAGATCGACAAATACAATTCTGTAACGGTTTTACATTATCCTGTCGTCATTTTCTTCATTTTTTGTGATGCGCTGAAGATGGGCTAAGATTTGCTTGCAAAGTTGGTTTTGTGAAACTTCACAGACTTTGTTGGCACAAAATGTTTTTAAAACGACAATGTTCTGCAGGATTGTTACAGGTTAGCAGACCTGGGACACTGATCTATTTTGTTTAGTTCCAGACCTCTGACTAACACTGTTCCCACTCCAGCAGCCATTTGTCAGTGTGTTAGGAAGAGCTGACAACTGTAATAGGTCATCAAGGGAGGGGAGACAGACAGTGCTGTATTATTGCTCCTGTGTGTACATTTCAATAGCTGACAGCTCACTGGTCATCCTGCACCAGTCAGTCCATTAGCTAACCTTGCCTTTCTTCATGCTATATAATTGTATTTATACATACAGATGAAATCAGCCATACGGTTTCTTGTAAACAGTACTTCATATGCAATTTATACACTTTTATTGTAGTTATTCAGCCTTTGCAATAAAGTAAATTGTGAAATTTCACCTCCATTAACTTTAAGACTTTTTGCTGGTAAAAGGTTATGAAAACCAACCAATTACCAAACTGCAAGAACAGATCACAAAATGCAACACAGCAGCTCAACTTGCCAGGTGGTTTTGCACACAGATATACAGAATTAGAGATAATTGTATATAATTATGCCAGATTGTGTGCGTGCACTAGTCAAACCTGTGTGTACAGGCTTTTTAATTATTATCAGGTCCATGCACACAAGTGTGCACGCGTAGAGGGAACAGTGACCAGGAAACATTGGTGGATTTGCTAAACTTTGTGAAGCCCAAATTTCACTAGCAAAATGTACTAAAGTAAATGGGAAGTTCTGTCCATGGGGCCGATCCTTATATCAATATATCAATATAAATGTATATAGAGGTGCAATGATTTCTATAGCCAAGGAGCCGTCACCCAATAGAACAGCAGTGATTGGTTGTAATAGTCCTGGAGACTGGTGTGTTGTTCTATTCACAAATGTACTCACAAAATCAGCCTTAATCTGTTCATCTGTAATCTCATTTAGTCAGTATGCACAGACCCATTGGTGGGGTGGTCTTGTTTTGCATGATAAATTTCAGTGTATAGACTGTGTGGCTGCCTAATGCTCTTGTCTTCCCCATCTCAGTTTATTTCTATATTTCTTTTCTTCTGTTGCAGCCTCCGGGATTTCGCCGTGCGTACAGTTCACCACTGTACAGTAACCAGCAATATGCCTGCGTTAAGGAACTTTTGCCTTTCTGTGAGTGGCGTTTCAATATTTTATTTTATATGCCCCAGAAACCTCTACAAAATGTTTCCTCAAATCATATTGTAAATTCATTAATCTTCGACAAATTGTGTAAATCCAATGCTTCGCTTCGTGGGACAGTTGGTCCTAATATGATGCTGAATTTGCTTCCATCCTTTCTTATCCCACTTTTGGGGACATTTGTTGTAGTGTTCTTTTTTTAGTCTTAAAGTCATACTAACCCATTTACAAAGGGTTGTGTGAGTTAAAGACTGGAAATGCAGTGGCTGCGTGTATAGTAATAGTAAAGCAAGCTGCTGCCACAACCAATTTAATATCGCAATTGCAGCAGATCTTCTTTAGAATTTTAAACAGCAGCCAAATAGCTAGCATTTAGAAAGGGAATTCAGTCTCAGTTGTGATGTGAAATCCCCTTAATGGCCACAAGGGGAGCAATTCTGTCTGTGAATCTCCAGATCTATGTATAAACCTATTACCTCTGTTCCCTTGTTTCTCCCTCTGCACCTTCCTACTGTTTGCACCTTTGCCCACTCTCTGGGTGACATAATTTACGATTATTACCATGTTTTATTATGGATAACTAGCTGAGAATTCCCAAGTGCTATTTAAAATGGTAAAATGGAGCTATTTCTTATTAATATGCTTATGGGATGTGTTTTTTTAAGGAGCCATTGATGTGTCTGTGTAACTATTGCAGTATTTTTCCATAAATCTCTGTCTACTCTACTCTATCATTGTACAGATTGCAAATAGGGAAATACATTATAGGGAAAGTAATCATTTTATTGACACAGCTGGTGCCTGGTTTCACTGAGCTGCAGAGGTTTCTCCTGATTGTTTTTACATTACTTGCACTCACCTGTGTAAGAAGATGGATTACAGAACAAAACCAATTTCACAAGAGCATAAGATCAATAGTCAGTACAGAAAGTGAACACTATGTGGCAGTATTGCATTGCAAGTTTCTCTACTCATTTGTATATTTTGCTGCTGATTCTACGATTATACGATACTCTGGATTGCATATGATTACAATATCAATAGTGGTGCCCATTTCCTATTTTATTATCAAACAAGCTGGTATTTGTTGGTTGGAATGATCTTTCTATGTGGATGGCTCTGGGTAAATTTAACCCGACATTACTTTTTAATGCCAGCTTTTTGCATTAAACATTCACAGCCAAAGAGCTGCACAGCCACTGGTGAATAGCTTGATGCAGCTTCAGTGGCATAACTAGGAATCATTTGGCCTCCCAACAAAGCTGATGGGGCTCCTACCCGTGCTTCAGCTACAGTGGTTTTCTGGGAAGGGGCTATATCTGCCATAGAAAAAATAAAAAGATGGGGTTGTAGGGTCTGCTCCCCTGGTAGTTACGCCCCTGGGCAGCTGCATGAGTGTCTCATGTGATACTCACTCAACCGCCACAACCCAGGGGTTAAAGTCACGCTAACTGGCAGTAAATACGTCATTGAGTATTTGACCCCACTATAGCTGTAACCAATGGTACAATTCCCCCATTTATTTCTTAAATTTACTGTTAAACATGCAGCTTTTCAGATAGCTGTCATAGCTCTATTGTATATATTTATTTATATAAGGAAGTTAACCCCTTAACAGCTTGTTTGGTGTGTTCAATGAGGGATTAACTCAGGGAATTGTGCTTCAGCCATGAAAGTGTTAAAATTTTCAGTTTTCCTGTATGGGGAAATTATGGAGAAAGTAGAATTTAATGGGCATTATTTTCTGTGTAAGTGTATGTATGTATGTATGTATAATTGTGTTTACATAGTGCCACTTGGGACGTAGCACTGCACTATATTCCAATACATAAAAATCAGGCAAGGGGAAAACAAGGCACAATCCATGAATAAGTAATAAAAACATAAATAATATCCACATATTATATAAAATATATTTGGCCTATTAAAGGAAATTGGTAGCTACCCCAGAAGTTTAGATTCAATTGTTTCACATGAACCTTAAGATTTTAATTTATGTCTGAGATATATATTGGAATTATTTAATAGGAGGTGCAAAATGTTGCCCCTGCTGTCAATTTGCAGCAACAAATCAAATAATTCATTTTTACTGGTCCACTACAGTTAGAAAACATTCTATTTCATCTGATTGGTTGTTCGAAATGAACAACATGGCCAAAATGTTGCACCTCATATTTAATAAACCCACTATGCAAAGCCTTGCTCCTGTGATAAAGCCATTACAAGCAATCATTTACACTGCAAACAATTAACTAAAGATAGGGTTTTATATTCAATGTTGCCTATGCTTTCCTCATTCTGAATTCCAGCGTATTATGGTAGGTTTGTCTGGTTATCTCAGTTATAATTATAAACTGGCCCTTTTTATGCACGAAGGTGAAAAATTGTAACTAACTCCTGTATTATCAGAACATGGCAACTGGTCACAAATTGCCTTTAATTTGATTACAATATTGATTTTCTTTTGTACATTGAAATGGTTTTGTACAGGTCATTTTGTAGTAGCATTTGATTTTTGCTGCTTTCTTGTAAAACATTTCTTCTCTTTCTATACAAAACTATAGTTATTTACTAAATTAAATGGAAAATTCAGTGGAAAATATTATTTTTAAAATTCTTGGTTTATATTATACATACCTTGTTATTCTACATATTCTCTTCCATTTTGAAAAAGTTGAGTTATTCCCCTTGCTGTTCCCTGTGGTTGACATTAGTGAGCTGCAGTTTCAGGTTCTAACGGTCCTTCTTCTTCCCAGAATGCACACTACCTTGGAATGGTTTTAACAGTAATTTCTACTGATTGGCTGTTGGATGGGTCAAACATGCTCAGATCTCTACTGAGCAACTGAATCAACCCAGGCGCTGGGTCAAGGGCAAGACCATAATGATCTCTATTAGGGGTCCTGCAAACAGGAAGTTAGTATTTTGGAGGCATTTATTTCTACACAGACAAAATGCTGAATGGGCAGATTAAGGTCATTGGGATATAAAAATACCACTGTTTTTTCTTAAAAGTATAGCAGGGAGATGTAATTAAATTTCTTAACGTTAAAAATGATACTAATTTTGCTCCAAACAATCAGATGTTGGCTTTCAAATTATAAATAAAAGTTGATTGGTTGGGGCAAAATTAGCACCATTTTTAACAGTAACAACTTTTATTACATCTCCCTGTATGTATTTGCACTGAACATCCCCTTTAAACTCTGCTTCTGATTCATAATTAGCTGGAGAAGGGAGAAGGTTTCCAAGACCTAACAATATTTTTTCACAGACATATCTAACAGTTTCATAAACAAAGAAATGTGATTTTTTTTAACTGAAACTCAGTTTATTGTGTATTTTGTGTTGCTGTTTCCTTTAAAGGTCACTAAAGTGATCATTGTGCTGACCTTTAATATTTTTCTTCACAGTAGCAAACGGTGAAACTAATGAAAGTAAATGTATTTCTCAATCTTTATTTCAAATAAACAGCCCTCTTGCCTCCATTTTGAAGAGCCTTACATTGCTATTCTATATTGTACAGTTTGCCCAATAGACACATGCTTGACCCTTAGAGAGTTTTAAAAGACAGTAAAGATGAGATGTGAATCCTTCACTTTCCAGATGCTTTGAACTGTAACTCCACCATCTATGTTGTTGTCGGTGGTGCTAGGAGTTCTCAACAGCTGGTGGGCCATAAGTTTAATGTAGTAATGTTCTGCCAATAAGGACACTCAGCTTCTTATGGAGCTTAATAGGTTGATAGGATAGTAGAACTATCATGTCATACAACATTTTTATCCTATTGTGTCTTCTGATTTCATTTCACAGCTGCTGCTAATCGTAATGATCCTGTATTCGACACCCTGAGGACAGGAGTTATTATGGCAAATAAAGAAAGAAAGAAAGATGAAAAGAAGAATGTAGGTTTCCTCTATGTGTTACGTCTCAATTTCATTCTGTAGACTTTGCAAAGAATGAAAAAAACTTCCCAGAATTACCCAATGGCTACAAGTCAAAATAGCAGTGGGACTTTATCTCTTCAATATTTTTGTAGTGGTCTTTGTTTTTATTGTTATTGTAGTTTAAGAAACTAAATAAATGAATTCAGTACAAACTGTACAAAGTATATCCAGAATACAGTAACTCTATTCTTATGGCCCAAAAGACAATTGTACTACTATTATATTGACCCTATTCAGAGTCAGCCCAGGGACATTGTTTATTTGTCCTATCTGTTCTGTAACTACAATGGGCCATGTTGATAGATCCAGGATTTTAATGGCTTATAATAAAGTAGGCATTTTTATAAAGCCACAGGATGGCAAAATACCAATACCCCATGCTTTATCAAGTACTATAGTCATCTTGTGATATAATTGTAGAATAATGACTATTTGTTAGTGTTATTCTTTAATGTGGATGTGTATATATATCTATATATCTACATGTATCAGGTTATATGGGCGGCACTCTATGCCAGGTTCAATAGTGCGACTGACCTGGGTGCCTCCCAATGATTATTAGAATAGTTACAGTTAACTGAAAGGTTGAAACACTATCGTAAAGAAGGTGAAAACAATAAAAGATCTAAATTTGAAAGGGATAAAACAGACTACCAATTGGGGAGGGTATACAGATGGATACAACGTGAAACACCCACTTACTCCCAAGGGTGGGGACAACCAAGGAGGACTTTATCTGCCCCAGATCTATCAAGTAGACCTAGAAATAAGAAATCAGAGAAACGTGATTTTTTAAACAGGGAAGCGATCGCAGCGGAAGGAGGAGGGGCGGCAAACATCATTGGAAATGGAGGAAAGAAAGGAGTAGACAAACAGAATCGGATGGTGACCAGACGGAACAAATAGTAATGAATTTATCTAGTAGACCACTGTCTGATTTAGAAGTAAAAGTCTTAGCTAAAGGACTGGGATTTTGTCCCACAACTGCACCGGACTTATTTCAATTAGATATTGACTGCTACCGTTTTTTCAGGACACTGAGACTCAAAGCATTTTTTTCCACAGGAAAAGAGAATCCTGCCACTGAATCTACAGAAATTGGTTTAACTCCGATAGATTTTGGTTTAAAGATCAAAAATATGTTTGTTCCACCTACCACCTGTCCTCCGGTTGAGACATACATTAAGAATGTCCAGAGAGACATAAAAGGGTTGGCTGACACCCTTAAGTATAATATGAATAAAAATAGAAAACAGAATTGCTCAAAGGAGGAGAGATTGGTACTGGATCAACTAGCTTCGGATACCAATATAACGATCAAACCATCGGACAAGGGTGGGGCGATCGTTATATTGGATACTGAATTCTATGAGAATGAGATTATGTGCCAATTATCTGATAAGGAGGTCTACTGTAGATTACAGGGGGACCCCCTAAAAAATATTAGTGATGAAATCAATATACTGTTGAGTAAATATTTGGAAATGGGTGTGATTACAAATGATTTGAAAAAAGCTCTTACTGTCAGGAGTCCCAGAACCCCTACATTGTACACCTTACCCAAGGTACATAAAAATGCTAGGACACCTCCGGGACGTCCTATTGTGGCGGGGATAGAATCAGTGTTCAATCCTTTAGCTGTCATGTTGGATAGGGTACTGGGACCTCTGACAAGAAAGCAACCCTCATATATTAGGGACAGTCTAGACTTTTTGGAAAAATTAAAAAAGGCCAATGTTGGGAATTTGGAGGATATAGTGTTGGTAACCTTTGATGTGGCCAGCCTATATACCTCCATCCCACACATTGAAGGTATGATGGCGGTTAAATGGTTATTACATATGGAGGCCTTACATGATGAAAAAACTTCGGACTTCTTTTTGGAGGTATTGAAGATTATTCTGACAAGGAACTACTTCTCCTTTAAGGATGCATACTATTTACAGCTCAGGGGAACCGCGATGGGGTCCAATGTCGCTCCCTCCTATGCCAATGCCTTTATGGCTTGGCTTGAGGACGGGCACATCTATCATAGTGATCTCTACCGTACACATTGTGTTGCTTGGTGGAGATTTATTGATGATGTGTTCGTCCTCTGGAGGGGTGACGTTGATACCCTGTCGCGGTTCCACCTGGAGCTTAATGGTATGCATCCGACAATAAAATATACTATGGAATGGAATAAGGAATGTATTAACTTTTTGGATATTACTATATACAAAGATCAGGGACTCCAAACGAAATTGTACACCAAGCCAACTGATAGAAATCAACTGCTACATTTTGATAGTCAACACCCTATACATACAAAGAGGGCTATACCGATAAGTCAATTCACAAGAATTGACAGGTTGGTTAGTAATGAACAAGTTAAAACTAATCAAATGCACACCATGGAAAATAAATTTAGAAGGAGGGGTTATCCCATGAATATTATTAAGGAAGCAAGGAATAAGGTACAAAACAAAGGGGATAAACAAGAAAAACGTGAAATAAAACATTGATTGACATTTGTCACAAATTTCGGTGAGATGAGTGGAGGGATTTCGAATATATTGACGAAACATTGGAGTATTTTGAGGAATGCTTGTCCGGAGATTAGTGAGTTTCAGGCCCCCCCCATGATGTCATATAAGAGAAATAGAACTATAGGTTCGAGACTGGTTACTTCTGGTTCAAATAGAGTCACACACCCAGGGACTATGAGGGGTACAACTTGGTTGACAAAGAATCGTGGTGGCATGCGATCATGCCACAATTGTATCTATTGCCCCTTGGTACTACAGGGGAATACGTTTACTATCCCCCTTACAGGAGAAATTATTAATGTAAAGGGTAGTTATACATGTGATACTAAATTTGTTATATATGTAATTGTGTGCCCATGTGGCCTACTTTATGTAGGTGAAACTACACAAAAGATAAAAATGAGGATGATTCAACATAGGTCCTCTGTGAATACCAGACAAGTACACTTACCTCTGCCTAAACATTATGTAGACAGGGGCCATTTAGCCACTGAAATGAGATTTATGGTATTGGAGTCTATACCCTTAAACTATATTGGAGATAGGGAGCATCGACTTAAATGTAGGGAGGTTTGGTGGATAAAAAGATTGGGCTCTCTGTATCCCAATGGACTGAATAGGGACTATAACTTGTATTTGTTTCTATAGACTCTTTAGGTCCCTGGACCTAGGGACTCTACACAGAGTATATTTACCTTAGTATATAAACAGTTAATATTGTATTAGGATACCAAAATGGTGTCCTTGATTTACATGTGATGTCATATCCTGTCTATAGTGTATAAATGGGATGGACCCTAATGGCCATCCATTTTCTTGTTCTCATGCCTGATGAAGGGTAATGTTAAACCCGAAACGTTGCTATTATGAGGATGTTTTGATTATATGAAATACAACTAATTTTTTTGAAATTGAGTGCTGCTCCTTCCTATACATTTTTGGATAAGAATTGGGAATACAGCTTCCTTTTTTGGAGATTTGCACCAACATTATAAATATGTATGAATAGTGATTTGGGTGTGCTGCTACATTTTTTTGGATTGTCTATATATATATATATAACATATGTAAAACATTTCTTCTCTTTCTATACAAAACTATAGTTATTTACTAAATTAAATGGAAAATTCAGTGGAAAATATTATTTTTAAAATTCTTGGTTTATATTATACATACCTTGTTATTCTACATATTCTCTTCCATTTTGAAAAAACAGTTGAATTATTCTCCTTGCTGTTCCCTGTGGTTGACATTAGTGAGCTGCAGTTTCAGGTTCTAACGGTCCTTCTTCTTCCCAGAATGCACACTACCTTGGAATGGTTTTAACAGTAATTTCTACTGATTGGCTGTTGGATGGGTCAAACATGCTCAGATCTCTACTGAATCAACCCAGGCGCTGGGTCAAGGGCAAAACCATATATATATATATATTTATATATATATATATATATATATATATATAATAGCGACCATAAACATTTTTTCCATGTAAAAGAAAGACATAGTCAGGTCCAGTATTGTAGAATTATGACCACTATCATACAGTAATCAGTACTGTAAAATATTCTACATTCCTGATAGAATTTAATACTCCTTATCGAATTTTAACAATTGCTAACATGCCGTGTGTGTTACATACATTAATGATATTTACTAGAGTCACTTTCGTTACACCAGATGTTCAGAACTTATTGAAAAATCCGACTCGAACTCCATTCTAATTTACTAATGCAAATTCCCAATTTTCAATATTTCAAAGTTTGCATTTTCAACAAGTTCCAACTTCCCAAGTTCCCAAACCGAAACCAAGTTTGTTTCCAAACCAGGACTCATCTCTAAATCTGTTACCATAAATGAATGCTCCTTATCGTAGAACAATACCCAGTCATGTAAATGACCACAGCAGTGTGAAAACAACACACATTATTGCATAGATCTACATGACCCAAAGACCTAATTTATATATGAACGCTTTGTTAAGATTAGAAATTAACAGTAGCACCTGGTTTCTAGTTTTCTGCCACGTCTATGTTTATTTAACAATGCAAGTGATCGAATAAACATATTGCCCTGCCCACAAGCAATACTGGCTTATTTACCCATGTAATTTCTCTGTTAAAAGTACACATTTCTATATATTATACATATAAGTACTGCAACACAGTAGTTATGAATTAAGTGATAAAGTCAATGATATTTTGAACTTTTTTAGAGTCACAATATGACACCATTAAAAGTTCACACATCTTGTTATTTCCAAGAATAATTCTCACAGTGTCTGAGGTGCTACCATCTCAGGGAGAAAAGTCACATTCTCACAAAACATAAAGTCCCCTTATTTCTCCCTGCTGGTATCTATGGTGTATTTCATAAATGCTTACCTTTTTTCCTTTATAATCCAGCCTGCTGCTATGATTGATGAGGAACCTGAACCCCCAAAGCAAGAGGAGGGAAAGCCAGAAGGAGGTGAGTTCATCCTCCAATTTCCTAAAAGTAAATGTATTATTATCTGTACTGAATGGATTATTATTAATACTGTAGTAAGGAGTGCAGTTTGTTACAGGGAATTCACCAGAAAGATTACACAACCCTTAAAGGAATTGTACACTGAAAAAATATCACTGCCTAATCTCAATCTATAAATTAATATTTGTAAGCAGTATGCTGATGTGTTTGTGTTGCTGCATGACTTCAATCCAGAACTTGTCTTGCTCAAGCTCAGTCCTCCAGCCCCCTGCCAGACTATCTGAATCTTTGTGAGGGCAAGCATGCTCCGTAATCCCTATGAGGTAGTTTTGGGAGAGGGAATTTCCCACCATTTAGTTTACATACCAACTGTCACCATTTCAGCTACAGCATAACTATGCATAACAGAAGAGTTTACGATGCTGAGGCACTTGATTGATAGCTGAAATGCAAGATGTTTCAGACTGGATAGCTAAAGAAATAGGGGACAGATTAACAAAAAAACAGTACAGTGATAGTTGGGAATAATTATAATTTCCAGCAATGGCCAATTTAAAAAACAAATTCTCCAGTGTACATATCCTTAAAGGCTTTCTTCTTATATTATGCAGTGGCTTGTCAGAATCACACTATTTAGATAAAAATTCCACATTCTTTAAAAATAAGGACATTGTGGAGTTACAAGAGCTACTTGCTTGACGGATGTTTTGACCGCAATGATTAATTGGATGATCCAGGAACAGGAAATGTGGAGTTAGTTATGGCACATCAATCAATAGAAAAGCTAGTTCATGCAGTAACCACAATAACCAAAGAGTTTGGCTGGATCTGTCTGTTTTAGTGACATAATTAGGGATGAGATAAGATTTAATCACCCTTTCTTGAGGACTGAGGTTTCTGTCTCAAAGAGCTTACAATCTACAGTAAGTAGCTGTTTTGTGGTTTCCTGCTCAGTAACCCAGGATCAGTTACAGGAGTCTTTCCCAGATAAGCCTCTTGAATTTATTTGGTTGTTTTGTGTTCTTGCTGGAAATTCGTGAGTACATTAATTATAAAACAAGATGTATGAAGTATTCTGGCAACTTTGGAGAATTGTTTCTGTGAAGAACAGGTCGAGATTGGGAAGCGATTGTTAAGTTAACTTAAGCCTTTTTTATAAGCTGTTCTTGTCATGTTTCCTCAAAATGCATCAATGTGTAAATCAATTTATGACCAAATATTTGTTCTTTATTATTATTTTTAATTTTGGGATGGTTATGTAATTAGATGATTGCATCATTTTTATATAAAGACAAACAAGATTTCAGCACAAATTCTCTCATTGGTATAGAAGAGACAGGAATCCAAACAGTTGCTGAGACACAGATTGGATTGTTTCTTATTTAGCAGAACCCTTCCCTCACATCTCTACTCCAGCGACACCACTAAAGTCATTTAACAGTAATGGCTGCTTTCTGTTCTACTCTCCCTGGCAGTAAGGTCAAAGATGCGATTTCACAGAAGGTCAATTCAGCTTTGTCTCTTCTCAAGGAAGATAATGAGCACCAATTATAAATGAGTAATAATAATTCCAATGCCCATGTTTTAATTATCTCTGCAAAGAGCTTTGAAGTCTTCACAGTTACAATGTGTCAGTGTAAGTTTTTTCTTTCCACAAATGTTCTCTCTTGTTTAATTCTAGATTCACCTGATGGGGACAAGAAAGGTGAAAAAAATGGACAGGATGCAAAGGTATCGTTTTACTTTCCCTTGTTGTTCAGAGATAAAAGATTAACTTTCAATGTCCTTTACTGTATCACTAGAACAGAAGTGGCTTTGATCTAGACTAATAAATAAAAACAGGAGTTTCTCCTTTGTGTTTAGTTTAAGTGTCGTGGTCTCATTAATTTCCACCTGATATAGTTTGGGACTGTGGTTGGGTGCTCCAATGCAACTCCTAAGGCTGGGTACACACCAGCCAATATTTTTGGCAAAAATATCGGCTGGCGTGGGACTGGATTGGACAAACGAATGATTGGACATGTCGGAAAATTGTGATCGATTGTGCAGTTCCCTATGGGACACGTGACGTTTCGGTGTCCGTGCGACACCTTCCTCAGACGTATGAGGAAGGTGTCGCATGGACACCGAAACGTCACGTGTTTAATAAATTGATTTGAATACTCAAGACTGGAGTGCGCTCTGAATTGCTTCTGTTTGGATACTATTACCATTGGCTATGGTTTTTGGAGCAGCACCCAGCGATTTCAACAATATACTATAGGTGTGCGGGGGAACGATCGTTCTCATTTTCGGCCACAGCCGAATTTGCTGCAACCGACGGACATTTGTCCCGGCTGAGCGATCGCTCGTAGCAAGCACTTGGTAGGGGCAAATAGTCCCTCAGTGTGTACCCGACCTAAATGTCATTTAAAGGAAAACAATATAAAAAAAAAATAACATCACCCCCATTACATGTCCACACTTCCAGCAGCTGAAATCACTTACTCTCATTTACAGCCATGCTGCCCTCCCTTAGATATCACACAGCAAAGATGAATGCTAAAAGCCCGTCTCCTAGACGGCCCAGGGCCATGGTTAACATATCACTTGTCATTGGCTGGTGGGAATGTCTCTCCTTACCTCTGCCAGTCAAAAAAACTTGAAATGTCCTGTTTCTTGGATACAGCCAACATAATTAAGCTGATCAAGGGTGGGTGGAGGAGTGTTTTCTCGCATGCTAACTTTGAGTGACAGTTACAGGCAGACAGAATTGTTATGCCCCCTTCACAGCATGGAAAATTGGAAAATAATGATGTGGTGGTTTAATAACAATACCGGGCGGTGTAGGATGTGGCCATAAATGACCGGAACTCAGAACTGATGTAATTACCACTTAATATCAGCATTTGGGACTGTGCCATAAACTATATTTAGCTTATAATCTTATGCAGAATATACAGTATTTTCAAAATAAAATCAGGGAGATTCAATAAAAGTTCTTATCATTAAAAATGGTGCTAATTTTGCCCCAACCAATCAGATGTTAGCTTTCAAATGTTAAATAAAATCTGATTGGTTGGGGCAAAATTAGCACCATTTTAAAGGATAAGAACTTTTATTGAATAGCCCTGAATATTTCTAAATACTAGTGGAGTATGTGCTGTAGATTTTGCAATATGCATACGAATTATAAATAAATACTATTTATAAAAACGTATAAGAATTTACAATTTAGCAGGCCTTGATATCAAAGTGTTTATATGCAGTGATTACCTGTCACTTTCACACCCATTCATCTTCTGATATTTTGGATTGGTCAAGTTTAAAATATCATATCAAATCTACCACACAGCCAATCATTTCTGACCTATTTTTACCAAAAAAAAAAAAAAAAAAACAGGCGAAAAGAAATTAATTGACAGTCAGAAGAAATATAAAAGCTGATGGCACAGAGCGGTTGTTCCACCACAACTTTGTACAAGTTGCTTTATTAAAAGTAGAACATGTTCCTTTTTTATCTCCTGAAAATACTCTTACAGCTTTCAAGCCCTGAAAATACTTCTCTGGATTTAAGTGAATATATATTGTGCAACCGTCTGACTTTTTACCACACGTCTTTCTTTGATAGAAGCTTATACTGTATTTGCCAGTTTTAAATTTCAAAGCAATTTCCACACAGGTGGGAGACATTTTGTTGTTTACAGTAACTTGAAATAAATGTCACTCATAGATAATACAGTTGTCCTGATTGTTAAATACAGGATACCAGGTGTCCATATTGTATGCCATGACTACATAAATAGACAATGGTTTAATGTTCACAGTTTTTCTGTACTATACAGTAAGGATGATTTATATCTGCAAACATAGCCTATGAGAAATTAAAGGAAACCCTGTTTAGTAGAGAAACAATAAAGTGTTTACTGAAAGTGTTCTTGTTAAAAACCTGCTTTTTTGCAATGACTTCTCTGTAGCCTAATATACTGGCTGTTAGGACAGGTCAACTTGTACCATGCTTACTACAACTGCAACCTCTCATTTTCTTGTAGAATAAGAAGGCCCAGCCTGGTGTCAGGGGCGGGTTCATGCAGTCCCATTATTTTGTTGCCTTGTACCGCTTCAAAGCTCTGGAAAAGGATGACCTGGATTTCCAGTAAGTATCCATTAGGACTTGTACCTAATTATTGCATATCTGTCTCCAACGGTGGTTTTCAGAGTATGATGGGAGAAGGAAAATATCTGGTTGGTCATGGCTAATATTTATGAATATTATGTGATTCTTGTAGAAAGATTGGGTTATAAAACAGCCCAGTACCTCTCACTCTCTCTGGCTATAAAAACCTATTCTGATACATTTCAAGACCTATGACTATTCCTATTTTTATTTGCATTTAAATGGCATGCCCACCCCCAAAACTATAATTTCCCCCACTACTGGTCTCACTCTGTAGTGTAATAAAATCCTTACCTTACATCCCAGCTCCAAATGGTTCTCCTGCAATGTCCCTCCAAAGACCAAAAAACTGGTTACCAGGAGCAGTGCAGGGAGGGAAATTGTTTCCGCCTCTGAGGCATCCTCTCAGAGGTTTTTGGCTTGCTCAGAGCAGCCCTCATCCCCCTCCCTCCCTTTTTCATCTCCCTCCCCCTTAGTGTAAATCCCATTTCATATATTGTAGGGCTTCCTCCCCCAGCCCCAACCGCATTATTATTATGTTCAGAAAGTCCCCCAATCTTTACTTACCTTCCCTCTCTCCTCTGGCATTCTGAACTGCCGGCAGCTGCGTCCGTGATTGGCTGCCTCTCAGCCAATCACAGATGCGGCTGCCGGTCCGGCCCCCTGCTTGCAGCTCCATGCAAGCAGAGGACCAGGACAGTGCGGCGAAGGATAGAGGGAATTATAATAATAATGCGGTTGGGGCTGGGAGAGGAAGCCCTAAAATATATGAAGTTTAGTAAAGGGGTGGACATGCCCTTTAATGAATAGTTCCTTCCATGTACTTCTCCTATATCTATATGTGAGATAAAAGAAGGATTTCTTTCCTCATAGAAATCTTAGAAAACTTTGCATTCTTGCACTTTGCTGCTTCCTGCAGTGAATATTATACAATCTATCTTACTTTAATGTGAAGTGTTTTCTAATTGGTCTAATTGACCCTAATACCCTGTTGGCAAGAAGAAAAAAATTAAGAGAATCACAATCTAAAAGTTGTTTTTCTTTTGTGCTCATTCTCTGGTCCTTGATACTATAATTACCAGCATATAGTTTAAAAAAATACTAATCAGTATTTAAAGCTATGGTCTAAATCAGGCAACACTTTTGCTAATTTAAACTGGAAATGTTTACTTCAGCTTAAAACGTACTTACCCACAGTCCTAGAATCTGTGGGCAATACCCACCCGCACTTCAGATGCTCTTTAGGCAATGTTCTGAGATCCACAATCGCTACAAAGGATGAAATTTAAATGTCAGCACAAGATGAATTACCAGTTCCTTGCTGATCAAGGAATTAGGCTAAAGAGTAACTGTGGTACAAAAATTACTTTACATAAATTGAAAGGAATTACTTTCCTGAGTATTTTTGCAATTTACTTTCATTGTTTTTTTTTACAAAGTTTTGAAGATATTTACATTTGTGTGTGTGATATGATAGCAACATCACCAGATCCCCTGCACTTCCTGCTCTGAAACCATGTGACAATCCCTGTGATATTAAAGTTAAATTTACATACCTTACTCTCTCTCTGCTGTGGGCTCTGCTGTTCTCCCCCTCCTCCTCTTAAGTTCTCCTTTAGTTAATTTCTTCCTGGTTTCTTCCACTTTCTCCTGCACTGAGCATGTGCCAACCGCAGATTAGAAGGAGGACTAGTATTTATGACTGCAGATTCAGAACCTCCCACCCCTTAACTTTCTGATCAGTGATTTCTTCATACCTTGGGCTATGCAGCACATAGAGAAGTGGTTGATGGTTCATTTTAAAGGAGACCACAGTTCCCCTTTAAGCTGCAGTAAAAAAATCATGTTGGAACACTTCTTCTCACATTGTGGTATAGTTTCTCTGCACATCTAGTTAGAACTGAAAAAACAGGAATGGACTGGTGTATGTATGACAGAGACCACCCAGCTATGACTTACTGTTAAGAAAAGTCCCAGACTGTCCGTATAGTTTTTTCTGCTGTTTATTTAGGCACATTAGGGAATTGAACAACACTCCTCAACAAAGAAATTAATAAATGTGTCAATTTTCCAGATAATAGCAAATTAAGCAAGAAATTATGTGAACATTTTTCATACATTAAATCAAGGATATCCATCTGTCCTACAGATGTTTAAACACTACAGCTCCCAGCCTTACCTGACTACAGTATTGAATTTCTAAAACATCAGGAAGGCTGCTGATGGGACATTCCTACTTTAAATAGTATTGTGTTGGGAAATACATTAGTGGAGATGGACTAGGGTTAAGTGCCAGGTGGTGTCTGGTAAAGCTAATTAAATGCTTTTCTGGATAAGGAGCATAGAGCTGAGACAAAAAACTTTAATTCTCACCCTTAAAAAGCCTACAGTAAAGGAATAGAAATTGTCCCCGGAACATATTCTCTGGATGTCTATTATCTAGCCGATTTGCTAAATTACCAAGGATATCTTAGGTTTTAAAATAAAAAATCTTCAGGTATGAAAAGGATTTATTACAGTAAAATTGGATAAAAAGGTAGAACTCCTTTCCAGACGTTGTACAGGCAGATAGTTTCGATTAGTTTGATACAAAGGTTTGTTTCATTTCAGAGAATAGTAGGGGTGGAATATTTTAGACATCATGCTTTTTATTGTTGATCTTAGACTTTCAGGGAGATTCAATTAAAGTTCTTATTGTTATAAATGGTGCTAATTTTGCCCCAACCAATCAGATCTTATTTAACATTTGAAAGCTAACATGTGATTGGTTGGGGCAAAATTAGCACCATTTTTAACGATAAGAACTTTTATTGAATAACCCTGTCAGTCTTTAGTCTTTGCAATGTACATTATATGTGATTTCCTATACTCTCTAAATACAATTCTAGTTCTGTCTGTTCTGATGTTTAAAGGGAAAGTTCAGTGGAAAATATCAAATATTTTAAGAATTCTTGGTTTGTATTATGCATACCTAGCTATTGTACATATTCTCACCCATTTTAAAAAATCAGTTGATTTCATACCCTTTGCTGATCCCTGTTGTTGACATTAGTGAGCTGCCCTTTCAGGTTCCAACGGTCCTTCTTCTTCCCAGGATGCACTTCCTTGGAATGTTCCTAACAGTAATTGACTGGCTGTTTGATGGGTCAAACATGCTCAGATCTCTACTGAGCAACTGAATCAACCCAGGCGCTGGGTCAAGGGCAAGACTATAACAGTCTCTACTAGGGGTCCTGCAAATAGGAAATCAGTATTTCGGTTGCATTTCTTTTTACACTGACAAAATGTTGAATGGGCAGGTTAAGGTCATTGAGATTAAAAATGACTGCTCTTTTTTCTTAAAAGCATATTTATTTGCTCTGAACTTCCCCTTTAATAAACACTTGTTGTCCATATATTGGTTTACCATTTGCTTTCAAATGTATCGGTCTTCATTTTCAGAGCTGGGGACAGAATCACTGTAATTGATGACTCCAATGAGGAATGGTGGAGGGTAAGTACTAAAATAAAACGTACTAGAATTTTTAGCACATTTCACTATTGTTAAGGAAATGAGAGGAATTGAAATATGGCGGTTTAAAAAGCGGTATCTAAATAAGACAATGATATCATAGAAAGATAACTGACATATTGTTGTAATCAGTACAGTATGGAGCACACTGAGCATGTCTAAGCCACTGGGAGAGCTAAACTAGTTAATGAGAACACTATTAACTAGGAAAATACACTTACCAAAAAATAGTCATTGCTGAGAGTTGATTCTTTCTTTTACCTTCTGATTCATAGGGAATATAAAGATGACCATTCATTATTTTGAACTCAGAACTTAATAATGACTCATTATCTTTTATCCCAATGTTTCTTTTCATTTAGGCCAAGGTCTGCACATGCCTTGGGAACACAGATAAAACACAGCACACAGTGGGGCAAGACCCTTATGGTAGTAGTAGTGTTACCTGCTGTGGAAATCAATCATATTTACTTTTTTACTTACAATATTCATGGGCAGACATGGGACAAAAGATTACATCTGTACAATGTCAGTAAGGGCTTGTACACACGTGCGATTTTTCACACGACGCACCCGATGAATAGTATGCGATTAACAGCTGTTTTGCCGAATTATCATGTGTTTTGTTGTTCAGTCGGGCATCATTGGTGGTCCGACCAAGCGATCAACAAAGTTGCCTGGCCATGGGGACACGCATGCTCATTCCTCAGATGTTGTGCGTAGAATTACGCACAACAAGCCTTAAGTCTTTCTTCTTTTGTGTATAAAATTGTGTGCTTTACAAGATTCACAGGGAGATGTAATAAAAGTTCTTATCATTAAAATGGTGCTAATTTTGCCTCAGACAATCAGATGTTAACTTTCAAATGGTAGCTAACATCTGATTGGTTGGGGCAAAATTAGCACCATTTTTACCAATAAGAATTTTTATTACATCTCCCTGTTCGTATTCACTCCGGCCTGAAGCATAAGTGCTTTGAAAGCTTGCATTTTCTATCATTGTAGTTAGCTGATAATATATGTGACTTTATATGCAAGATGGCTTACCGTATTATGGATAATACATAATAACTGAGGTTTAAAAAAACAAAACTATAGGTATATAGATATATACACATCGGCCATAAAGTTGAAAATAAGTGCTGATAAGTGCCTTGGTGTCACCCAAGTATTATAATAGAAAGAATCAGAGTACACAAGGATTTTTGACAAAAACAATTCTTTGTTGGCTGTGTTTTTAAGCAACTTTTTGGTCTTGAAATATGGACCTTTTTTAAGTCAATATATAATATAAAGTATTGTTTAATGAGAAAAAAACTAATTTCCCCCCAACCAATCATGTGATAATTAGTTGCCTCCTTGTGCATTCTGCTTAAGGGCAAGATTGGAGAGAAAACTGGTTATTTCCCAGCGAACTTCATTATCCGTGTTAGAGCTGGAGAAAGGGTTTACAAGGTGACAAGATCTTTTGTAGGAAATAGAGAGATTGCTCAGATCACTCTAAAGAAAGACCAGGTAAGCTTCAACTGGTATTGATATGGAATACGGCAAAATTTATCCCATTTATTATATCGATGTGGTATAATCCAACTTTACCCTATTCATATTATTGCTATGGTATAAACCAACTTTGCTTATCCTATTTATAATACATAAGTGTGATATTTTATAATGGGAGCTGCAGTGATATATATCCTTATAAAAAATCACTCAGCTATGTCACTAAGTGACTCATTTCTTATATTTCTTATATCCCACTACTCCGCCCATTCCAGTGTTCATGCCTGGACATGAACACTGGAATGGGCAGAGTAGTGGGATATAAGAAATATAAGAACGGAACCTGCTGGAGCAGCTTCCTGTCACTGCATAACCAATGTCTCTCTCCTCCTCCACAAAGATTTCTTTAACCACATAGATGCTAGGCTGGGATGTTCCTTTCTACTGGGTTTAAAGGGCATGTCCACCCCAAAATTTAACTTTTGATATGTGGTAGGGCATGCTCCCCCAGCCCCAACCGCATTAATATAATTGTTAGAAAGTCCCCCAATTCTTACTTACCTGCCCTCTCTCCCCTGCTGCAGTGTTCAGGCCCTCTGCTTGCATGGAATTGAAAGCAGGGGGCGGGACCGGCAGCCGCGTCCGTGATTGGCTGAGAGGCAGGAAGGGCTGCACTGAGCATGCCTCAACCTTGATGAGGTTGAGGAAGTCTCAGGCACAGCATGAGTCACACACTGCTCCTACACAGCAGTTTCCTGGACTTTGGAGGGGCACAGCAGGGGAACTATTTTGAGCAGGAATGTAAGGTAAGGATTGTTTTAAACTACTTGATGTGGCCAGTAAGGGGTTAAATTTTAGTTTTGGGGTGGACATGCCCTTTAAGTTACAGAAGGTAGTTTGGGGGTTTAAATTAAGGTGGGAATAGGGACAAGGCTAGAATTTAAAATGTGAATGGGATGAAGGAATCTAAAACTTATGTATTATAAGAAATAATGCGCTCCTTCACATTATAATATAAGGACATTACGCCACCCCGGAGTTCCCTGTCCTGTATAAAAACACTCGGCTGCCTTGTGCTTCTATATGGTCAGGGAACTCCTCGGTGGCGTAATATCCTTATATTATACTGTAAGGGGCGCATTATCCCTTATATTATATCAATATGGTATAAACCATAATCAAGTTACGTTCATTTGGAAGCTGCAGCTCTAAAGTATTTTTAGAGCTGCAGCTTCCAAATGAACATAATTTGATTTTACAGTGCACTTATCCTTTAACCAACTTTCAGGGAGATTCAAAGAAAGTTCTTATCGCTAAAAATGGTGCTAATTTTGCCCCAACCAATCAGATCTTATTTAACATTTGAAAGCTAACATGTGATTGGTTGGGGCAAAACTATTTTTAGCGATAAGAACTTTTATTGAATATCCCTGTATGTTTCTCCTATTTATTATATTGATATGGTATTAACCAACTTTGTTTGTCCTATTTATATCAGTGATATAAACCATTGATATGGTATTGATTACAGCAAATTTTTCATAGAAATATTTAGTACAGGAAAACTGAGTTACGGTGTTTCGGTGATCACATGCGATCACCAATTTGTATCTCAAAAGGAGAAGCCTCATGCGCAAACACCGGAATTGCAATGGAATCGCGTATGATTCCGTGTGCGGCGCAGTGTGGCCGTGCCCTAATGCAGATTGAAGTATCCAATAATCAATGTGCACCACTGACTGGAGATTTTACAGGCAATTCTGCATGGAGAAGGAAAGGACAACCAAGTGTTGGAACATTGTATAATTACTAGACTAAAGCTGGGAACACACCATGGGATCCTTCACTGCAGCTAAGTGTGCGGTCCATATAGGTATTCTGGCCTAAAGCTGGGTGCACACATTAGCAATATAGGGCCAATACCTATGGATGGAATTTGCCCTATATAACTAATGTGTGTGTGGACTAAACTAAAGTTATGTACATATTATACCTTATGTGAATGCTTTGTCAGCAGTACAACAAACTGTGACTGGATTTCAGCAATCACACAGTTAAGATCCAGGGGGACCTTTCAAGCAGCATAACTGTAACATAAATATAATGAAAGCAAAATGTGGGTATTGTGCATCAATGAAGATATTTTGTTCTTGCTATAGGAGAGTTATGAGTAAGGTCAGTAACTCCCTGATTAGGTTGACTTAAGATTTACAGATATGACATGAATTTCCAGTGTATCCAAGATACAATAGATATAAATTACACAAGCAATATACTGGCAATTGGAGGTGAACCAGGAAGATGGAGAGGAGAATTGCACGAGTTAATATATAAATTTGATTTACCAGTTCCATCAATTGATCTAATTTGTGATAGATGTCCTTTAAAAATAGAAATACTATAACATTTTAATTAGAAAGTGGGTAATAGTAAAATTAATGAGAAGGGAATTTGACACATACTCAAAACCCTCATGGAAGCTACTTAAAATTCAAGAACATTCATTTACATCTAGGAAATGTTTCTACGTGCTGTGAATCCAAGGATGGAACAAAGTTATATAGCTACAACTACTCCCAAATAGGAACCATGAATGGCAGGTGTCCTCAAGCCCACATGCTATTTGCTCATCATTACTTACATACTGCATTTATCTTTGCTTCTCCATAAACTTGCACCACATTTCCAGAATGACATTTTTTGGGTCTGTTTATTTTTTATTCTAAGTTAGATGAACTGATTTAGTTGCCGCACTGCACTCCCAATAGAACTGTGTAGGCTAAAGAGTTTGGTACAAAATAGATGAAAACTAGGGCCCCCTACTGTCTATAAAGAAAATGCGATCACAAAATGAATGTTCCAGACAGAACCATTGTGGGAACGCCGGAAGGTCAACAGACAAATGTCTAATCTTTCTAATATCTAAGCAGTGTGTGGGCATGTTCTGCCAAGTAGTCATCTGTCATTACTACATTATATATCATTTGTGGCAATGAAAAGAATTGCAGTAACTTATTTCACAAGGTCCAGATGAGTTTGTAATAAATAACTTTTAAAAGGATGCAAAGAGATACAACTTAATTTGTCCCTGATTACAAAGCTAAATTATTCAGAAATGCATTAGATGCCAAGGAAACCTTTTCTCGTATTCTGCATTTGCCTTGTTCTTAAAGTCACTCAGTAAACCTCAGTTTAAGTACTGCCAACAGTAGGATTTAAAATAATATCATTTTATAATCTTAGTTTATTAATTTTATTCTATAGATTGTGGTTCAAAAAGGAGAAGAAGTAAATGGATACATTAAAGTGTTGACAGGAAGAAAAGTTGGTCTTTTCCCAGTTGACTTCCTGCAGGAGATATGAAGAAGGAAAAAGGAACTAATCCGGGAAATCACATCAGACGGCAGTGCTGTAATTCAGATAGGATTACCAACAAACAGTCATTTATTCTTACCATTGTTGGTACTGAAAAGAAAAACATCACAGAGGTTTAGTTACTTTCTGTGGGGTTATTCCTTCTGTGTTTATGTGGGATGTATGAAAGTGACCAGACCAAATACTCAGAAGGGCTTGACCAATACATTAATACTTATACTTACCTCCAAATCATTAGGTTAGTAGCTGTATTCGGGAACCATTCTGACCTTCTCACATTGTTGACCCTTCCTTATTCTGTTCTGGCCCTGTTGAGATACTAATAAAGCTGTACAAATATTGCAAAACCCAGATACAGTTACAAAGTATTTGTTAATATATTTTTTATTTCAAATCATATTGTATGATTGTTCCATTGTTTTTATTTCTTATCCCCTGCATACCATACTTTGTGGTACTTTGGTGGTTGTGAAATTGGATTTACTTGTTGTGTATTGCCTTTTATTTCTCCTTTATTACGCATGGAGGTACTCATTCTGTCTAATTGCTTAAAGATATATTTTTAGCTGTAAATCATGTTCCCCTTTTTATAGTCAAGCAATGTAATTGTAATTTGCATTTTAACCAAATATGCATGATGTAACACACAATATAGAGGGGCCTAAATAACTTAAACCAGACTCCATCTTTACTGAGCAAGAATAGGGCACATGGCTTCATAGACACTAATTCCCACAGAAACACCAATTTATATTATTTACACACAAATACACTGTTATATTGAAGGAGGAGGATATTTTATGTTATATATGAAGAAGGAGGATATTGTATATGTTTATTGTTGTGTGCATTTTGAAAAACAATCAAAGATGAACCAGTTGGACTCCTGTATCGCTGCCATGAATGTTTACATTATAAGTCAAACTGCAATGAGACTCTTACTAAGAATCTGGGAAATACAGGATATGTACTGTAATGATCCAGCTTTACATTTTCTGTCATTAAGATCTCTGTGTTTAATTTAAGGTTTGAAAACTGTGAAGTTATAGGAATAACTAGCTGCTAAATGGGCACATGCAGTGTTATGATTTTGTAAATACAAAACATCTTGATCCATTGAGTAAATTTGGCTTTTTCCTGAATTTTCCTCTAAAGCACAATTTGGAAGGTATTTAGTGTTGCTTCAGTCTTTGAAAGAGCATTAGGAAAGATTTAGCACATCTGTTTTATTAACTGGGCAGAACCCATAAGGCATGTTTGGGGAATCATCCTAACTACAATGTGTTGAATTCTTTATTGACTGAGGAAATATGAATGTATTAAGTACATGAAATGTGCACTTTTTCATGGATTGGATGCAACTTGCTATCATGTAGCATTGTATTACCCATTAGAACATTTAAATACCTGGTAAATAGACTCTACCATTTTATACAAATATGTTGGTTTATTCAAAATCTGTGGGAAATCGGAAGAAATAAATATGATTTTGATAAAACTTTATTAAAATGTAATTAATTAGCTATGCAGTCATAATATTACCATGAAATACCATTCCGGGAGTCTACTATCGCATGTTATTGTTCGCACAAACATTTGTAGATGTAGAACTGTGGCCTTATATTTATGATGACCATGGTCATGCTATTACGATAACACATGATATCGGAAGTTTTTGATACCACGGGTTATTTAATATGACCCTGAGTGTCGTATTAGTGTATTTTCCTACCAAATTTCACTCCTTAGTAATTTTACTATAAATGGGTTCCAGTGTATTATTTAATACTTGCCATGGGTTTCTCTTAATACCATTTTCAGTTCCAAAATGATCTCCTATAAATATAATTATAATTGTTTTTAAAATTTTAAAGCAATATTATGCTGGGAGGTTGGAGACAGTATTCCTAAATTCTGATTTTCTCTAGGAAACACTGGGCCCGCCAGCAAAACTATGATGGCTATGATGGGGCCTCTATCCCTGCTTCATCCACAGTAGTTTCCTTGGAGGAGGCTATATCTGTCATAGGAAAAATAAGAGGATGAGGCCCTCTTGGCTCCCAGGGCCCCCTGCGGTTGCTCCCCTCTAGTTACGCCCCTGCTCTTGTACATCCCCCAGGCAGTTCAATGATATAAGTGCACTTGTACCTTTTTGAAAAAGGGAAGTGGGGGAATGAACAGTGAGTATAATTTCCTGTCCCGTCATTTTTCCTGCTGTATCTATATACAGTATTTAAACTTCCATATTTCTAGGTAAAACGAAGACTTCCATAATTGCTTTTCTCCTAAGAATTCTCAATATGTGCTACATTAATATTGTCAAGAACAATATCAATGCCACCATTTTGTAAACTTGACATTTTTTTTAGCAATGTGGTTTAATGTAAATCTTATAAATAAATACAGCAAAGATTTATATTTATTTTTCAAAAACTTCTTGTTAGTGTTAATAAAGATTTCATCTCCCAGGTATGCTGTTTTCATCCTCAATTCAATCATTAAAGTATTTCTGGAACATTCCCCGAGTGGTGAAAAGCAATCACAAATAAAGCCAAGTGCAAAACAAAACTCGCTCGTGACAGACCTGGCTGCTGGGAGATATCCGGGGAACTCCTAGTACAAGTAGTTTTGGATTGGGTCTATTTGTATAGGTATTAAATAGAATATTATAATGCTAGAAATATTCCCCCCCACCACTACCCGTAGCCAAACTTCCCTTAATAAAGTTCTTTGTGTTATTGCCAAATGCTTTCCTTTCAGTAAGTCTATTTCCAGCAATGCTATGTGTTAGCCTCACATGTTTCAGGACTGTATTGACAGCTGTGACTAAATTTCAGTGCTATGTGCAACGTCACTGGAAATTTTGATGCCAATTTCCTGGCTTCACATAGATACACTGCATGGAAATCTTATTAAATGACCTGCTCCTATTACAATTACATAAAATACATCTTATAAACACATTACAACACTGATCTGATTTACTGCATTGATATTTAATGTAAAATAGGAGAAACAGATGCAATGCACCATGCAAAATATGCACTACATTTATTTATATTAAATAAAAATCGAAATGCTATATTACAATAATGGTAATAACATAACCCCCCCCCCCCTAATACCGACAACACTGAGATGGAAATGCCTTTCTATGAGAAGGATTGTTTTTTCCACGCCCACGATTGCAAATTTGTGACCATGCATATTTGTCAAAGATCATATTCTATGGCTGATACCACAGGAAAGCAACATACTGGTATTTTGCACCAACCATTTTTATAACCAAGGTGCAAATTACAGATAGCATTGTAAAATATTGCAATCGTAATAGACGCTGGTCTATACAACACCATTGCGGTAGTATATTAACAACTAGCAAAATACCCGCGCTTCGCAGCGGAGATGTATTGAAATAACGTTTTTAGTAAGAAAGCAATAATGTATGAAGATTGCTGTAATCACTCGGCACTTGATATATTAAAGAAAGACAATTCAATAAGCTTTACGATAATGCAACACTCATTAACTTTAATTTAATATTATATTTTTTATTCAACTATGAAATTTTGGTGAAAATAACCCCCACCACCCCTCCCCGTCCGCCCCTAATACCCCCCACTATTCCTCTCTGTCCGCCCTCCAAACACTTCTCCTTACACCTGAGCCAGTCCCCGCACACACCCTTTTTGGTAAAAATCGGTCCAGCCGTTAGTGTGCAGGAGTTCAAAATTCTATTCCCCCCCCATTCACCCCCACCCTAAAAAAAATATTTTGTTAACCTTTTACTGGTAAAGGAGTATATGCATACCAAATTTGGTTGAAATTGGACCAACCAGTCTGTGCAATGTCAGATACTCACCGTTACAGGTGCAATGTCAGATACTCACCGTTACAGGTGGAATTTCGAAACGAAACCTACTTAACTTTTGTAAGTAAGGTGCAATGAATGAGCCTGCCAAATTTAAGCCATGTGCCTCCACGGCAAGTTGGAGAATTAGTGATGAGTGAGTGAGGGCTTTGCCTTTTCAAAACGAAACCTGCTTAACTTTTGAAAGTAAGGTACAATGAAGGAGCCTGCCAAATTTAAGCCGTCTGCCTCCACGGCAAGTTGGAGAATTAGTGATGAGTGAGTGAGTGAGTGAGGGCTTTGCCTTGTATTAGTATCGAAACGAAACCTGCTTAACTTTTGTAAGTAAGGTGCAATCAATGAGCCTGCCAAATTTAAGCCGTCTGCCTCCACGGCAATTTGGAGAATTAGTGGTGAGTGAGTGAGTGAGTGAGGGCTTTGCCTTTTCGAAACAAAACATGCTTAACTTTTGTAAGTAAGGTGCAATGAATGAGCCTGCCAAATCTAAGCCGTCTGCCTCCACGGCAAGTTGGAGAATTAGTGATGAGTGAGGCAAGTTGGAGAATTAGTGATGAGTGAGTGAGTGAGTGAGTGAGTGAGGGCTTTGCCTTTTCGAAACGAAACCTGCTTAACCTTTGTAAGTAAGGTGCAATGAATGAGCCTGCCAAATTTAAGCCGTCTGCCTCCACGGCAAGTTGGAGAATTAGTGTTGAGTTAGTGATGAGTGAGAGAGTGAGTGAGGGCTTTGCCTTTTCGAAACGAAACCTGCTTAACTTTTGTAAGTAGGGTGCAATGAATGAGCCTGCCAAATTTAAGCCGTCTGCCTCCAAGGCAAGTTGGAGAATTAGTGATGAGTTAGTGATGAGTGAGTGAGTGAGTGAGGGCTTTGCCTTTTCAAAACGAAACTTGCTTAACTTTTGTAAGTAAGGTGCAATGAATGAGCCTGCCAAATTTAAGCCATCTGCCTCCACGGCAAGTTGGAGAGTTAGTGATGAGTGAGTGAGTGAGTGAGTGAGGGCTTTGCCTTTTCGAAACAAAACCTGCTTAACTTTTGTAAGTAAGGTGCAATGAATGAGCCTGCCAAATTTAAGCCGTCTGCCTCCACAGCAAGTTGGAGAATTAGTGATGAGTGAGGCCAGTTGGAGAATTAGTGATGAGTGAGTGAGTGAGTGAGTGAGGGCTTTGCCTTTTAGAAATGAAACCTGCTTAACTTTTGTAAGTAAGGTGCAATGAATGTGCCTGCCAAATTTAAGCCGTCTGCCTCCACGGCAAGTTAGAGAATTAGTGATGAGTGAGGCAAGTTGAAGAATTAGTGATGAGTGAGTGAGTGAGTGAGTGAGGGCTTTGCCTTTTGAAATGAAACCTGCTTAACTTTTGTAAGTAAGGTGCAATGAATGAGCCTGCCAAATTTAAGCCGTCTGCCTCCACGGCAAGTTGGAGAATTAGTGATGAGTTAGTGATGAGTGAGTGAGTGAGTGAGGGCTTTGCCTTTTCGAAACGAAACCTGCTTAACTTTTGTAAGTACGGTGCAATGAATGAGCCTGCCAAATTTAAGCTGTCTGCCTCCACGGCAAGTTGGAGAATGAGTGATAAGTGAGGAAAGTTGGAGAATTAGTGATGAGTGAGTGAGTGAGGGCGGCAAGTTGGAGAATTAGTGATGAGTGAGTGAGTGAGGGCTTTGCCTTTTCGAAACGAAACCTGCTTAACTTTTGTAAGCAAGGTGCAATGAATGAGCCTGCCAAATTTAAGCCCTCTGCCTCCACGGCAAGTTGGAGAATTAGTGATGAGTGAGGCCAGTTGCAGAATTAGTAGTGAGTGAGTGAGTGAGTGAGGGCTTTGCCTTTTCGAAACGAAACCTACTTAACTTTTGTAAGTAAGGTGCAATGAATGAGCCTGCCAAATTTAAGCCGTCTGCCTCCACGGCAAGTTGGAGAATGAGTGATGAGTGAGTGAGTGAGTGAGTGAGGGCGGCAAGTTGGAGAATTAGTGATGAGTGAGTGAGTGAGTGAGTGAGGGCTTTGCCTTTTCGAAACGAAACATGCTTAACTTTTGTAAGTAAGGTGCAATGAATGAGCCTGCCAAATTTAAGCCGTCTGCCTCCACGGCAAGTTGGAGAATTAGTGATGAGTTAGTGATGAGTGAGTGAGTGAGTGAGTGAGTGAGTGAGTGAGGGCTTTGCTTTTTCGAAACGAAACCTGCTTAACTTTTGTAAGTAAGGTGCAATGAATGAGCCTGCCAAATTTAAGCCGTCTGCCTCCACGGCAAGTTGGAGAATTAGTGATGAGTGAGTGAGTGAGTGAGTGAGTGAGTGAGGGCTTTGCCTTTTATTAGTATAGATAACCCGTTGTATTTAACTATATGGGTGATTAAAGGAGAACTGTTGTCCTGTTTTTCACACTTCTAAAAACATGTTCCTGTGTAAATTTACCCCCTGCAAAGCGTTAGGAAGCTCTTAATAACACAAAAAATGAAATTGCATGCTTAAAAATCTACCTACAAACTTTGTTTTCGGGCGCCGCCATCTTGGAAACCAACACTTCCTTTCTTCCCAAAAGACTAAAATCCCAGCATGCATTATTTCGTTTTCAGTGACATCACGCCAAGTTTCTATTGGCCGCTCGGCATTAGAGTGGGCGGCTAAGGAGGCGTGGCTTACCTAACAGACGACGCACACCTTGTAGAGGAGGGACGTGTCCTGGCTAACATGCGCACGCCTTCTAGAGGAGCGTGCACCTTGCGCATAAGTTAAATTATAGAGTCTTTTACTGCTTTTACTGTGCACACGGATGGACGCGCCTGTCTCCCCTTACATCGGTAATACACCAAGGATTTTACATTAAACTCCACTATGGTGGAATAATTCCTTCGAATATGGAAGAATTGACTATAAAGAATAATTTTAAAAACTCGAGAGGGATGACAGGAATCGGCACTCAATACTGTATTGCCTGTACAGGGTTTCCTAAACAAGGTGCTATCGATCCTAGTATCTCCAACCGAAAAATGAATGTCTAAAAAATACAAACGGCTACCTACTCATAAGTAAAAAGGAGTTTAGGTTGTTATCATTAAGTTTAGACAGACAATCTTCAAATATAGTATAATACATATAACGTTTAGATGCCTACTCCATAGGATATAATGGGTATGGGAATACCCTAATTCAGGGGGTGCTAGGGGCAATTAATATAAAACACAACATTATAGGGATAGACCTAAAAAAAGACTAGCACTCCTTTCCCTTGAAACCCCAATTGAAAGAATACATCAGTCACATAGCCCTTGCAATTCAAAATAGTGGGAATAAACGGATCAGACTACTATAATATAGAAAACATACATCTTTATTATAACACAAATAAATATATCAAATATCTCATAAAAATTGGCGTCCCGATATGTGGCTAAAGTTTCATCCAAGCACCTGATGCTAAGACCGAACCATGAGGTAAAAGTCCTATATCATATGTATTTTCTGTTGGGTGTTCCTTGATTTCCATGTGATGTCATAATCCGTCTATAGTGTATAAATGGGATGGACCCTAATGCCATCCATTTTCTTGTTCTCATGCCTGATGAAGGGTAATGTTAAACCCGAAACGTTTGCTATTATGAGGTAGTTTTGATTATATGACATACAACTAATTTTTTGGAAATTGAGTGCTGCTCCTTCCTATAACATTTTGGATAAGAATTGGGAATACAGCTTCCTTTTTTGGAGATTTGCACCAACATTATAATATGTATGAATAGTGTTTGGGTGTGCTGCTACATTTTTTTGGATTGTCTATATATATATATCATAACATATGTAAAACATTTCTTCTCTTTCTATACAAAACTATGTTATTTACTAAATTAAATGGAAATTCAGTGGAAAATATTATTTTTAAAATTCTGGTTTATATTATCATAACCTTGTTATTCTACATATCTCTTCCATTTTGAAAAAACAGTTGAATTATTCTCCTGCTGTTTCCCTGTGGTTGACATTAGTGAGCTGCAGTTTCAGGTTCTAACGGTCCCTTCTTCTTCCAGAATGCACACTACCTAATGTTGAGAATGGTTTTAAAAATTAATTTCTACTGATTGGCTGTTTGGATGGGTCAAACATGCTCAATCTCTACTGAATCAACCCAGGCGCTGGTCAAGGGCCAAACAATATATATTATATTTTAGATATATATATATATATATATATATATATAAAGCGACCATAAACATTTTTTCCATGTAAAAGAAAGACATGTCAGGTCCGTATTGTAAATTATTGACCACTATCATACAGTATCAGTACTGTAAATATTCTACTTCCTGATAAATTTAATACTCCTATCGAATTTTAACAATTGCTAACATTGCCTGTGTGTTTTACATACATTAATGATATTTACTAGAGTCACTTTCGTTACACCAGATTTTCAGAACTTATTGAAAAATCCGACTCGAACTCATTCTATTTACTAATTGCAAATTCCCCATTTTCAATATTTCAAAGTTTGCATTTTCAACAACAGTTCCAACTTCCCAAGTTCCCAAACCGAAACCAAGTTTGTTTCCAAACCAGGACCTCATCCTAAATCTGTTACCATAAATGAATGCTCCTTATCGTAGAACAATACCCAGTCATGTAATGACCACAGCAGTGTGAAAACAACACACATTATTGCATAGATCTACATGACCCAAAGACCTAATTTATATATGAACCTTTTTGTAAGATTAGAAATTAACAGTAGCACCTGTTTCTAGTTTTCTGCCACGTCTATGTTTATTTAACAATGCAAGTGATCGAATAAACAATTGCCCTGCCCACAAGCAATACTGGCTTATTTACCCCATGTAATTTCTCTGTTAAAAGACACATTTCTATATATTATACATATAAGTACTGCAACACAAGTAGTTAAGTTAAGTTATAAAGTCAATGATATTTTTGAACTTTTTAGAGTCACAATAAGCCCATAAAAGTTCCACACTCTTGTTTTCCAGAATAATTCTCACAGTGTCTGAGGGCTACCATCTCAGGGAGAAAGTCACATTCTCCACAAAACATAAAGTCCCCTTATTTCTCCCTGCTGGTATCTATGGTGTATTTCATAACTGCTTACCTTTTTCCTTTATAATCCAGCCTGCTGCTATGGATGATGAGGAACCTGAACCCCCCAAGCAAGAGAGGGAAAGCCAGAAGGGGTGAGTTCATCCTCCAATTTTCCTAAAAGTAAATGTATTTATTATCTGTACTGAATGGATTATTATTATACTGTAGTAGGAGTGCAGTTTGTTACAGGGAATTCACCAGAAAGATTACACACCCTTAAAGGAATTGTAACCTGAAAAACATATCAACTGCCTAAATCTCAATCTAAATTAATATTTGTAAGCGTTATGCTGCATGTGTGTTTGTGTTGCTGCATGATTCATTCAATCCAGAACTTGTCTTGCTCAAGCTCATCCTCCAGCCCCCCCTGCCAGACTATCTGAATCTTTGTTGAGGGCAAGCATGCTCCGAATCCCTATAGGTAGTTTTGGGAGAGGGAATTTCCCACCATTAGTTTACATACCAACTGTCACCCATTTCAGCTACAGCATAACTATCATAACAGAAAGTTTACGATGCTGAGGCACTTGATTGATAGCTGAAATGCAAGATTTTTCAGACTGATAGCTAAAGAAATAGGGGACATATTAACAAAAAAACAGTACAGTGATATTGGGAATAATTATAATTTCCAGCAATGGCCAATTTAAAAACAATTCTCCAGTGTACATATCCTTAAAGGCTTTTCTTCTTATATTATGCAGTGGCTTGTCAGAATCAACACTATTTAGATAAAAATTCCACATTCTTTAAAAAATAAGGCACATTGTGGAGTTACAAAGCTACTTGCTTGACGGATGTTTTGACCGCAATGATTAATTGGATTATCGGAACAGAAATGTGGATTTAGTTATGGCACATCAATCAATAGAAAAGCTAGTTCATCAGTACCACAATAACCAAAGAGTTGGCTGGATCTGTCTGTTTTTAGTGCATAATTAGGATGAGATAGTTTAATCACCCTTTCTGAGGACTGAGGTTTCTGTCTCAATAGCTTACAATCTACAGTAAGTAGCTGTTTTGTGTTGGTTTCCTGCTCAGTAACCCGGCTCATTTACAGGAGTCTTTCCCAGATAAGCCTCTTGAATTTATTTGGTTGTTTTTGTGTTCTTGCTGGAAATTCGTGAGTACATTTTTATAAAACAAGATGTATGAATATTCTGTGCAACTTTGGAGATTGTTTCTGTGAAGAACAGGTCGAGATTGGGAAGCGATTGTTAGTTAACTTAAGCCTTTTTTATACGCGTTCTTGTCATGTTTCCTCAAAATGCATATTGTGTAATCAATTTTGACCAATATTTGTTCTTTATTATTATTTTTATTTTGGGATGGTTTATGTAATTAGATTATTGCAAATCATTTTATATAAAGACAAACAAGATTTCAGCACATTCTCTCATTGGTATGAGGAGACAGAATCCAAACAGTTGTCTGAGACACAGATGGATTGTTTTCTTATTTAGCAGAAGACCCTTCCCTCACATCTCTACTCCGCGACACCACTAAAGTCATTTCCAGTAATGGCTGCTTTCTGTTCTACTCTCCCTGGCAGTAAGGTCAAGATGCGATTTCCACAGAAGGTCAATTCAGCTTTGTCTCTTCTCAAGGAAGATAATGACGACCAATTATAAATGATATAATATTCCCAATGCCCCATGTTTTTAATTATCTCTGCAAAGAGCTTTGAAGTCTTCACAGTTTACAATGTGTCAGTGTAAGTTTTTTCTTTCCACAAATGTTCTCTCTGTTTTTAATTCTAGATTCACCTGATGGGACAAGAAGGTGAAAAAAATGGACAGGATGCAAAGGTATCGTTTTACTTTCCCTTGTTGTTCAGAGATAAAAGATTAACTTTCAATGTCCTTTACTGTATCACTAGAACAGAAGTGGCTTTGATCTAGACTAATAAATAAAAACAGGAGTTTCTCCTTGTGTTTAGTTTAAGTGTCGTGGTCTCATTAATTTCCACCTGATATAGTTTGGGACTGTGGTTGGGTGCTCCAATGCAACTCCTAAGGCTGGGTACACACCAGCCAATATTTTTGGCAAAAATATCGGCTGGCGTGGGACGGGATTGGCAAACGAATGATTGGACATGTCGGAAATTGTGATCGATTGTGCAGTTCCCTATGGGACACGTGACGTTTCGGTGTCCGTGCGACACCTTCCTCAGACGTATGAGGAAGGTGTCGCATGGACCCCGAAACGTCACGTGTTTTAATAATTGATTTGAATACTCAAGACTGGAGTGCGCTCTGATTGCTTCTGTTTGGATACTATTACCATTGGCTATGGTTTTTGGAGCAGCACCCAGCGATTTCAACAATATACTATAGGTGTGCGGGGGAACGATCGTTCTCATTTTCGGCCACACCGAATTTGCTGCAACCCCGACGGACATTTGTCCGGCTGAGCGATCGCTCGTAGAAGCACTTGGTAGGGGCAATAGTCCCTCAGTGTGTACCCGACCTAAATGTCATTTAAAGGAAACAATATAAAAAAAAATACATCACCCCCATTACATGTCCACACTTCCAGCAGCGGAAATCACTTACTCTCATTTACAGCCATGCTGCCCTCCCTTAGATATCACACCAGCAAGATGAATGCTAAAAGCCCGTCTCCTAGACGGCCCAGGGCCATGGTTAACATATCACTTGTCATTGGCTGGTGGGAATGTCTCTCCTACCTTACCTCTGCCAGTCAAAACAAACTTGAAATGTCCTGTTTCTTGATACAGCCAACATAATTAAGCTGATCAGGGGGGGTGGAGGAGTGTTTTCTCGCATGCTAACTTTGAGTGACAGTTACAGGCAGACACAATTGTTATTGCCCCCTTCACAACCATGGAAAATTGGAAAATATGATGTGGTGGTTTAATACAATACCGGGCGGTGTAGGATGTGGCCATAATGACCGGAACTCAGAACTGATGTAATTACCACTTAATATCAGCATTTGGGACTGTGCCAAACTATATTTAGCTTATAATCTTATGCAAATATACAGTATTTTCAAAATAAAATCAGTGAGATTCAATAAAAGTTCTTATCATTAAAATGGTGCTAATTTTGCCCCAACCAATCAGATTTAGCTTTCAAATGTTAAATAAATCTGATTGGTGGGGCAAAATTACCACCATTTTAAGGATAAAGAACTTTTATTGAATAGCCCTGAATATTTCTAAATACTAGTGGAGTATGTGCTGTAGATTTTGCAATATGCATACGAATTATAAATAAATACTATTTATAAAACCTAAGAAGAATTTACAATTTAGCAGGCCTTGTATCAAAGTGTTTATATGCAGTATTATTACCTGTCACTTTCACACACCCATTCATCTTCTGATATTTTGGATTGGTCAATTTAAAATATCATATCAAATCTACCACACAGCCAATCATTTCTGACCTATTTTTTACCAAAAAAAAAAAAAAAAAGGCGAAAGAAATTAATTGACAGTCAAAGAAATTATAAAAGCTGATGGCACAGAGCGTTGTTTCCACACACACTTTGTACAAGTTGCTTTATTAAAAGTAGAACATGTTCCTTTTTTATCTCCTGAAAATACTCTTACAGCTTTCAAGCCCTGAAAATACTTCTCTGGATTTAATGAATATATATTGTGCAACCGTCTGACTTTTTACCACACAGTCTTTCTTTGATAGAAGCTTATACTGTATTTGCCATTTTAAATTTCAAAGCAATTTCCACCAGGTGGAGACATTTTTGTTGTTTACAGTAACTTGAAATAAATTGTCACCATAGATAATACAGTTTGTCCTGATTGTTAAATACAGGATACCAGGTGTCCATATTGTTAGCCAGGACCACATAATAGACAATGGTTTAATGTTTCACAGTTTTTCTGTACTATACGTAAGGATGATTTTATATCTGCAAACATAGCCTATGAGAAATTAAAGGAAACCCTGTTTAGTAAGAAACAATAAAGTGTTTACTGAAAGTGTTCTTGTTAAAAACCTGCTTTTTTGCAATGACTTCTCTGTAGCCTAATATACTGGCTGTTAGGACAGGTCAACTTGTACCATGCTTACTACAAACTGCAACCTCTCATTTTCTTGTAGAATAAGAAGGCCCAGCCTGGTGTCAGGGCGGGTTCATGCGTCCCATTATTTTTGTTGCCTTGTACCCGTTCAAAGCTGCTGGAAAAGGATAGACCTGGATTCCAGTAAGTATCCTTAAGGACTTGTACCTAATTATTGCATATCTGTCTCCAACGGTGGTTTTCAGAGTATGATGGGAGAGAGAAAATGTCTGGTTGGTCACTAATTCTATATTTATGAATATTATGTGATTCTTGTAGAAAGATTGGGTTATAAAACAGCCCATACCTCTCTCACTCTCTCTGGCTATAAAAACCTATTCTGATACATTTCAAGACCATGACTATTCCTATTTTTTTATTTGCATTTAAATGGCATCCCACCCCCAAAACTATAATTTCCCCCACTACTGTCTCACTCTGTAGTGTAATAAATCCTTACCTTACATCCCAGCTCCAAATGGTTCTCCTGCAATGTCCCTCCAAAGACCAAAAACTGGTTACCAGGAGCAGTGCAGGGAGGGAAATTGTTTTCCTCCGCCTCTGAGGCATCCTCTCAGAGGTTTTTGGCTTCTCAGAGCAGCCCTCATCCCCCTCCCTCCCTTTTTCATCTCCCTCCCCCTTAGTGTAAATCCCATTTCATATATTGTAGGGCTTCCTCCCCCAGCCCCAACCGCATTATTTATGTTCAGAAAGTCCCCCACTACTTTTACTTACCTTCCCTCTCTCCTCTGGCATTCTGACTGCCGGCAGCTGCGTCCGTGATTGGCTGCCCTCTCAGCCAATCACAGATGCGGCTGCCGGTCCGGCCCCCTGCTTGCAGCTCCATGCAAGCAGAGGACCAGGACAGTGCGGCGAAGGATAGAGGGAAATAATAATAATGCGGTTGGGCTGAGAGGAAGCCCTAAAATATATGAATTTTTAGTAAGGGGTGGAACATGCCCTTTAATGAATAGTTCCTCCTTCCATGTACTCTTCTCCTATATCTATATGTAGATTAAAAAAGGATTTCTTTTCCTCATAGAAATCTTAAAAACTTTGCATTCTTGCACTTTGCTGCTTCCTGCAGTGAATATTATACAATCTATCTTACTTTAATGTGAAGTGTTTTCTAATTGGTCTAATTGACCCTAATACCCTGTTGGCAAGAAGAAAAAAATTAAGAGAATCACAATCTAAAGTTGTTTTTCTTTTGTGCTCATTCCTGGTCCTTGATACTATAATTACCAGCATTAGTTTAAAAAATACTAATCAGTATTTAAAGCTATGGTCTAAATCAGGCAACACTTTTGCTAATTTAAACTGGAAATGTTTACTTACTCAGCTTAAACGTACTTACCCACAGTCCTAGAATCTGTGGGCAATACCCACCCCGCACTTCAGATGCTCTTTAGGCATGTTCTGAGATCCACAATCGCTACAAAGGATGAAATTTAAATGTCAGCACAAGATGAATTACCAGTTCCTTGCTGATCAAGAATTAGGCTAAAGAGTAACTGTGGTACAAAATTACTCTTACATAAATTGAAAGGAATTACTTTCCTGAGTATTTTTTGGCAATTCTTTCATTGTTTTTTTTTACCAAGTTTTTGAAGATATTTACATTTGTGTGTGTGATATGATAGCAACATCACCAGATCCCCTGCACTTCCTGCTCTGAACCATGTGACAATCCCTGTGATTTAAAGTTAAATTTACATACCTTACTCTCTCTCTGCTGATGGGTGGGGTTGGTGGGTTTTGTTTTTTTTCTCTAATTTGTGTTTTTTTTTTTTTTTTTTTTTGTCTTTCGTGTTTATTGTCTCTTCTGTTTCTCCCCCCTCCTCCTCTTCCTTCTTCTCTCGCTTTCGTTCCTTTCTTCCTTTTTTCTTCCCCATTTCTCCTGCACTCTTCCTGTTCGGTGCCCTCCTCGGTCTCCGGGATAGTGTCGTGCTGTCGGCTTCGGGGAGTTGGTTTCTCGGCGGTGCGGGGCTTAGGGGGTTGGGGGGGCGTTGATGACGGCAATCAGTGGAACGGTAGCTCCCTCGCGGGCGTAGGGTAAAAGGCGTTGTACTGCTGTGTGCAGTGGGGTTGTCAGATGCTTGTCATACCCTGGGTATGCAGCACATAAGAAGGTGGTGGGAGGGGTGTTTCTGGGTTTGGGGGGAAAAGGTGAAGGGGCCGGGGAGCAGTTGCCGCGCTTTAAGCGGGGGCAGTAAAAAAAGATGTTTGAACACGTCTCGCACATTGTGTAGTAGTTTCCGGCGGTCACATCTATAGAACTGAAAAACAGGGGAGATGGACTGTTATGTAGACAGAGACCACCCAAGGCTATGACTTACTTGTTAAGAGAAAGTCCCAGGACGGTCCGTGGGATAGTTTTGGTCGGGCGGGGGGAGTGAGGCACAGGAGGGGAAGGGGGAACAACACTCCGCAACAAAGAAATTAGAATTGGTGTGCAGGAGAATATTAGCTGGTCCTGGCAAATTGACTCCTTACGAGGCAAACCGTTGTGCGATGCAGAACGTGTCTGGGTGAACGCAGGTTGGGGTGTTGTGTGCGATGAGGGGCGGGGCGGGTGGTAGTGAATCGGTGGGGATGTGGAGGCCAGCGGGCGCCAGGGGGTAAACCCTACACTGCCCCAGCCGACCGGACGACAGAGAGGGGAAGTGACAAACAGCAAAGGCGGCGGAGGGACATTCCTCCGGGAAAGAGGTAGTGGGTGGAGACAGTAGGGGGGTGGGGAACGGAAGGTGGGAAAGAGGAACAGAGCTAGGGGGGGTTGGGGAGGGTGCCGATGTGGTTTCTGAGGGGGGCGGGGGGCAGTCGAGGCTAAGGAATGAAAAAACAATAGTCAAATAAGTGGGGTCTGGGATGAATGGCGCATGAGGAGCTTGAAAAACCCGGGAAGTGCGAACGGCGCGGAAAAAGCCTACAGGAAACGGAAGAAAAGGTGTCGCGATGCGGGGAATGTCTGGCGCGGGGCGAGGAACGACCAGTTGCGAAAGGAACCAAACAAGGAAATATACAGAAATAAGGGGGGAAATGGCGGAGAAAAAAGCGGCAGGTGGAGGGGCTGTCGTCGTGGGTGGTGCGGACAGGAAAAGGATATCTCTGCGAAGAAACGGCCGGGGCCAGACGGGGACAGGCAGAGGGGCAGGAAGGGGGACAAAGGGGGTGGCAGGCAGAGGAAAGGTCGGGAAAGGGGAACATCATGGGGGCGGGGGAGGGTTGATCTTAGACTTTCAGGAGGGGAGTCAATTAAAGTGCTTATGGGTGATAAAGGGGGCTAAGGGGGGGGGCCCCAACCAATCAATCGGAATTACATGGGGGAGCTGGGGTGGGGGTGTTGGGGAGATAGGCTTTGTGTAGGCAAAGCGTGAGGTGGGTGGGTTGTCGGGGATGTTGGGGATGGGTGGTGGCCTGAATGGCTCTCACGGGCGAGTGTTGGTAAACGTGATAAAACGTTTGGTGGACTGTGTGTGAAGAGACGCGGGGGCCGTGTGTCAGGGTGCGCGTGGTTAGGCGTGGTGTGGCCAGTAACAGGGTGCTGATGATTTCCTATATGGGAGCGTCTGCGAAAGCGCTAGGTCGTTCGGTGTGTGGTCGGAGGGTGTGAAGGAGTGTGTGGGTGCTGGAACAGAGCAGGAAGCGGGAGAGAACTGGGGGGGTTGAAGGCATACCCGGAGCGAGGGTGACTCAGGCGTCGTTCCTCGCGTCGGATAGGGGAACATATCGACGGAACAAGCCTGTGAAGGAGCAGCAGGGAAACGACCCGGCGGAGCCGGGGGGGACAGGAGGGAGCGGCCCGGGCCCAGGTCCAACGGGCCTGGAAGCGACAATTGGATCAGCGCCCAGAATAAACAATAGGCCAGAAAGTCCAGGGAAGATAGCCGCATCACAGTCAAGTGGTGCGCTCGGTGGTAAACGGGTCAAAACAGGCGCAATCAAGTATTCGCTGACTTAGCCAAACGCGCAAATACAAACCCCAGGTACGGGGGAAATCATGCAAAGACGTAACAGCTCGCATGACAAGAAAAGAAGAGAGGCCAACTAAAAGAACAAAGAACGGAGCAGAGGCGGGCAAGGGCGGGGAACACCTGACAAAAGGGAATAGGAGGACACAAGTCAGAAACAAAAGAAAGGGATAAGGGGACAATCAAGTAAAAGGGCGGGAGGGGGCGGGCGAAGGTAAGCGTCAAAAGCGAAATAAGGGAAGGAGCGAACGAAGCTCACATGGAAGAACGGGGGGGGGAGACACGGATATTCAGAGCTTATAGATAACCAGGGGCGCAAGGGAGCTGGGCGGCATGGGCAGGCGGGACAGAAGAACGGGAAGGAGGGACGCCAAGGAGGGGGAAGGGGGGAGGGAAGGGACGAAGAAAAAGGGACGAGATTGTTAGCACAGGCAGAGGTTAGGAAAAGGAGAGGAATGGGAAGAGGGCGGTGGTAAAAGCGGGAGCTAAAGAAGACAGGATAGCAGAGAAAGAAGAGACTGTCTCTCACAAGGCAATACAACTATCTCACTCTAGAATAACCAAAAGTGAAAACAAACTCGTAGGGAGCACACTGACATGGCGAAGCCACGGGGAAGCTAAACGAGGGAATGACACTAGTAACGAGAAAAGAACACGTACCCCAAAAAAAAAGCATGGCTGAGAGGATCTCTTGTACCTGGCGATGTCAAGGGAAGAATAAAGATGACCATCCATTTATGGGAACAAACTGGCATAATGAACTCGTATCGTGATCCCATGTTGCTTTTCAGTTGAGGCCAAGGTGCGCAACATGCATTGGGACAAGAATAAAACACACAACACAGATGGGGCAAGACCCTTTGGTAGCTAGTAGTGTTACTGCTGTGGGAAATCAACTCTAGTTACTTTTTTTACTTACAATAATTCATGGGCAGGACATGGGACAAAAGATTACATCCGGTACATGTCCGTTAAGGGCTTGGTTACCACCGTGCGATTTTTTCACACGACGCACCCGATGAAAGTATGCGATTACAGCGTTTTGGCCGAATTATCATGTGTTTGTTGTTCAGTCGGCCATCATTGGTGGTCCACACAGCGATCAACCAAAGTTGCCTGGCATGGGGACACCGGCCTTGCATTCCTCAGATGATTGTTGCGTAGAATAGACAACAAGCCTTAAGTCTTTCTTCTTTTGTGTATAAAATTGTGGTGCTTACAAGATTCACAGAGGGAAGATGATAAAAGTTCTTATCATTAAAATGGTGCTAATTTGCCTCAGACACATCAGATGTTACTTTCAAATGTTAGCTAACATCTGTCTGGGTTGGGGCAAAATAGCACCATTTTTACCATTAAGAATTTTATTACATCTCCCTGTTCGTATTCACTTCCGGGCCTCTGAAAGTATAAGTGCTTCGTGAAAACGCTGCCATTTTCTATCATTGTATGTTTTTTAGCTGATCATATATGGTGGACTTATATGCAAGATGCTTACCGTATATGGATAATACATAATAATGAGGTTTAAAAAAAACAAAAACTATTAGGTATAGGATATATACACATCGGCCATAAAGTTGAAAACAATAAGTGCTGATAAGTGCCTTGGTTGTCACCCAAAGTATTATAATAAGAAAAATCAAGTACACAAGGATTTTTGACAAAACAAAACATTCTTGTTGGCTTGTGTTTTTAAGCAAACTTTGTGGTCTTTTGAAATATTGGACCTTTTTAAGTCAATATATAATATTAAAGTATTGTTTAATGAGAAAAAATAATTACCCCCCACCATACATTGTGATAATTAGTTGCCTCCTTGTGCATTCTGGCCTAAGGGCAAGATTGGAGAGAAAACTGGTTATTTCCCAGCGAACATTCATTATCCGGTTGAGATGAGAAGGGTTTACAAGGTGACAGATCTTTTGTAGGAAATAGAGAGGTTGCTCAGATCACTCCTAAGAAAGACACAGCTAGCTTTCAACTGGATTGATAATGGATACGGCAAAATTTATCACCTTATTATATATCGATTGGTATAATCCAAACTTTAAACCATATTCATATTATTGCTATGGTATAACCAACTTGCTTATCCTATTTATAATACACTAAAAGTGTGATATTTTATAATTGGAGCTGCACGTGATATATTCCTTCTTATAGAAAATTTGTAAGATATCAACGTCTCATACTCAGTGTACTGAAGTGACGCATTTCTTATATTTCTTATATGCGCTCTGGGACTCCTGTGGGTCCTCCTTTCCTACGGTTCAGCGCTGGACATGAACCACTGGAAAGGGCAGAGTAGTGGGATATAAGAAATATAAGAAGCGGAAACCGGCGAGCAGCTGTGCTTCACTGCATAACCAATACTTGTCTCCTCCTCCCCCAAAAGATGGTCGTTAACCATCCTAGATGCTAGGGGGCTGTGTGAGCCTTTCTACTGGGTTTAAAGGGCATGTCCACCCCAAATTAACTTGTGAGATGTGGTTAGGGCATGCCCCCCAGCCCCAACCGCATGGAATTAAATTGTTGTAGAAAGGCCCCGTTCTTACTTGACTGCCCTGTACCCCTGCTGGGGCAAAAGTGTTCAGCCCTCGGCTGTGCATGGATGAAAGCAGGGGCGGGACCGGCAGCCGACGTCACGGATGGGCTGAGAGGCAGAAGGCTGCACTCGAGCATGCCCAAACTTGATGAGGTTGAGAAGTACTCAGGCACAGCATTGAGTCACCACACTGCTCACTACACAGCAGTTTCCTGGACTTGGAGGGGTCACAGCAGGGAACTATTTTGGCAGCGGAATGTAAGGTAAGGATTGTTTTAAACTACTTGATGGCACCAGTTAGGGGTGGTGTTGTTTAAATTTTAGTTTTGGGGGGACAATGTCCTTTAAGTTACCAAGGTAGTTTGGGGGTTTAAATTAAGGTGGGAATAGGGACAAGGCTAGAATGTTAAAATGTGAATGGGAATGAAAGGAATCTAAAACTGTATTATTTATAAGAAATTAATGCGTCCTTGCTTCACATTATAATTAGGAGCATTACGCCCACCCCGGAGTTCCCTGTGCCTAGTAAAAAACCTCGCTTCTGCCTTGTGCTTCATTTGGTCGGTGAACTCCTAGAGGTGGCACGTAATATCCTTTAATTATACTGTATAGGGACGCATTACTCCCTTATATTATATCAATTGGTATTCAACCACTAATCAAGTTAGGCGTTCATTGGAAAGCTGCAGCTCGTAAAGTATTTTTTAGAGCTGCAGCTTTCCAAATGACATAATTTGATTTTACAGTGCATCTATCCTTTAACCAACTTTCAGGGAGATTCAAAAAGTTCTTATCGCTAAATGGTGCTATCATATTTGCCCCAACCATCATGATCTATTATTTAATTTGAAAGCTAAACTGTGATTGGGGTTGGGGCAAAAACTATTTTTAAGCGATAAAGAACTTTATTGATATTATCCCTGTTATGTTTCTCCCTATTTTATTATAATTGATAGGTATTAACCACTTTGTTTTTCCTATATTATATTCAGTGATATAACACCATTGATATGTTATTGATTACAGCAAATTTTTTCATAGAAATATTTATAGTACAGGAAAACTGAGATTAAGGTGTTTTCGGTGATCACATGCGATCACCATTTATGCGCATCGCATGTGATTTCGTATCTCAAAAGGAGGAAAGGGGGGGGGGGCCCTCATGCGCAAACACCGGAATTGGCAATGGAATGCGTATGAATTCCGTGTTGGTCGGCGCAGTGTGGGCCGTCGCCCTAATGCAGATTGAAGTATCCCCAATTAATCAGTTTGGGCACCAGGACTTGCAGATTTTACAGGCAATTCTGCATGGAGAAGGAAGGACAACCACGTGTTTGCACATTGTATAATTATCAGACAAACTGGAACACACCATGGGGATCCTTCATGCAGATCTAAGTGGTGTCCCATATAGGTTTCTGGCCTACAAGCCTGGGTGCACATCGAGCCACTTAGTCAATCCTGGTCTCGCCATAGCCGGTGCCAGACCACTAGCGAGACCGAATTTTTGCCCCTTGAATATACCAGACTAATGTATTGTGGATCCAACTGATGTAAGTGTACGATTTGCATCTCCGTGTGTGATGCTTTGTCCAGCGTCAAAGGTACAAACAAACTGGTGACTGGATTTCAGCAATCACCAAAAGTTAATATCCCAGGGTGGGGACTCTTTCAAGCATGCATAAACTGTAACATAAATTATAATGAAGCAAAATGTGGGTATGATGACATCAATGAAGATATTTTGTTCTTAGTATAGGAGAGTTATGAAAGGTCAGTAAACTCCTGATGGTTGACTTTAAGATTTCACCAGATTGACAGTGACTTTCCAGTGGTATAGTAGCAGATAATACACAAGATTACGGATGAGTGAACGAAGTGAAGAGATTCAACATAAGTCATAAATTTAGGCGTAGGAAAGCAGGGTATAACCAGCTGGTGGCGATGGATTAGGGGTGTTGGAATGTGCATCAGGAAGGGATCGAAGACGGCCGTGCTGAGTGAGGAGAGGGTTGGTTAAATGCTAAAGTTAGAGGTCACTCAATGATTGTAAACATCTCATACATTTACAGCAGTGTCCAGGAAGTAATGATGAGAACTTGTGGAGCAACATACTCAAAACGGTCCTCATGGACACTACTTAAAAATTCAAGAACATTCATTAAACTCTAGAAATGTTTTTCTGACGTGGCTGTGATATCCAAGGATTATGGAACAAAGTTTATAGCTTTACAATACTCCCGAATAGGAACCCTGAATGGCAGGTGGTCCTGGAAAGACCCACATGCTATTTGCTCATCATTACGTACATACTGCATATTATCGTTTGCCTTTTCCATAAACTTACGTACACCGCAGGTGTTGTTGGGGTCTTTATGTGTGATCGACATACTGAACTAACATTTAGCACGCCACGCACCAATGAACATTAGCGTTGTCTTAAGGGTGTTACTAGGAAGCTGAGGCCATCGCGCCTTACTTTGATTTACAATAAGAATATGGATAACGAGAAAAAATGATAGGTTCCAGACCGCATGCCAGGGTGTACTTAGCCAACTCGATGCTAGCTTAAAGAGGCCGTCCTAAGGTCATAGAACTAGTTGAGAACTAGTGGCACGCCCACTGTCATGAAGATGTCAAATGCCAATGCTTCCAGAAACCATGTCGGAACTCGGAGGAACGACAAATGTCTATCTTGGCGAAGTCTAGTACAGTTATGGGAAGACTAGACGATAGGGACGTTTGAGTGTCACAGAATTGGCAGCTTACCATTTAGCATTGTGTGGGCACTGAGAATCATAGCTTTCAAAGTGCCAGCATGTGTCTTGTGTGAATACTACTACTTGTAAATATAATAGAGCTGGTGCAGCTCAGTCTGAAATCGCAATATTGTGTCCCATGCCTTATGTCACAGAGAGACTACAGGGAACGTGAATTTTCATTGATGTTAGGATGCCATAGGAACCCGTTTTAAGCGATGTGCAGGATATGCAACTTACAGTGTCGCTCTGCAATATTCTACCCGTATTATACAAGGATGTTCAGTTAAGAAACACCCGTTAATCCGATTTGCTATTGGACTAAGTCAGTTGCAGTGTAAACCCATTAAAGTACTGGCCAACAGTAGGATGTTAAAATAATGCATTTTATAACTTATTTATTAATTTTATTGTCATAGATTGTGTCGTTGTCAAAAGGGAGTAAGAAGGTAAAGGATACATTAAAGTAGTTGGACAGGACGAAAAGTTGGTTCTTTTCCCAGTTGACTTCCATGCAGGAAGAATGAAGAAGGGAAAAAGGCAGGCTAACTGCCGGGCAATACAGGGGATCAGAGGCAAGTGCTTGTTAATGTCGATAGTATTACCAACAAGACAACAGTCATTTTATTGCTTACCATTGATCTTGGTAGTTGAGCTTGAAAGGCAGAAAAACATCAACAGAGGGTTTAAGTTAATTTTGTGGTGTATTACCTGTGTCTGGGTGTTTTATGTGGGATGTATGAAAGTGGACGCAGACCAAATACTCATGAAGGGCTATGACCGTCATCTGACATGTTAATACTTATACCTTCCCCTCCAAATACATGTAGGGTTCAGATAGCTGTTAGTTCGGAACCATTCGCTGGAGGGACATTGTTGAGGCCCTTGTCCCTTAATTCATGTTCTGGCCAGCGCTGCCATTACGGTGAGTGGGGAATAAAGCTGTACCAACTATTGCAAAGAATTGCCCTATGGACAGTTACATTAGTGATATTTTTAATAAATATATTATTTATTTTGCAAAGTCTTTCATTGTTCTGATGTATTGTTCCAATTAGGTTTTTAGTTTGCCTTCATCGCAGCGCATAACCATACTTCTGTGACTTGGCTGGAATTGGGTACTTCGTTGTGCTATGGTAGTGTCCTTTATTGCGAATAGTACTGCTTGGGGGGTAAGCACTTAATTATCTCGACTTGTTTGTATGTAAGGAGGTGTGGTAGAGTTATTTGTGTGAGTCATGTACTGGTCTAGATTGGGCTGTAATATATTAGGTGTGTTAGTCTGGTGACATCATGTTCCCCTTTTGTATAGTTCAAGCAATGTTATTGTGTAATCGTGTGGGCATCTTTATAACCAAATATGAATGATGTCACCCCATATCGTAGAGGGGGGGCACGGAAAGCTACATAACGATTACAAATCAGAAGACTCCCATTCCATCCTGTTACTGAAGACAAGAATAGGCACACTGGACTTCATTTAGAACTAATTCCACAGACAACACCCAGTGTATATTTGTACACACAAATACACCTGTTATATTGAAGAGGGATATTTATGTTATGTTAATAGAGAAGGCGGGGGGGAGGAGATGTGTATAGGGTGTTAGCGTTGTGTGATTTAGTGAGAAAAGCATCAACAATGAACCAGTTGGACTTCCGTAAGGAAATTGGCGAAGCTGCCGCAGGAAATGTTATACATTAGATCTTAAGGTGGTCACATGGAAGACACTGCTTACTAAGGAATCTGGGAAATACCGGATATTGACTTGTTAATGATCCCAGCTGTTAACATTTTCTGTCATGAAGATCTCTGGGTGTTTAAGTTTAGTGTTGACAAACTGTGGGTAGAGGTATAACGCGATATACTACTAAGCTGGCTAAATGGGCACATGTCAGGGTGTTAGTGATTTTAAAGGCGTAATACAAAACATCTTGATCCATTGAGTAAACAGGTTGGTGGCTTTTCTCCTGAATTTCCTTCTAAAGGCACGCAATTTTGATGGAAGGTAGTCTAGTTTGCTATCAGTCTTTTGAAAGAGCATTAGTGAAAAAGATTCTGCACATTGTTTATAAACTGGCTGAGGAATCCATAAAGGGCGAGATTTTTGGTGGAACATTCCTAAACTACAATGTGGTTGGATATTTCTTTTGACTGAGGAAATAGGAATGTATTAAAGCCATGAAATGTGCACATTTTTCAGAAGTGGATTAGGAATGCATCATTACAGATTGATCTGGATTAGCGCCGACTGTTCATAGAGACATTATGTAGGGTATCTTTAAAATGATGTAGGGGATAAAACTAATTTATACACTTGTTTTTTTTGCAATCGGGGAAACTCGAACAATAAATATTTGAGTTTGTGATTAAAACCTTTATTAAACTGTAATTATTAGCTATGCAGTCTAGAATATGTAACCATGAATATGTACATGGCCGGGAGTCACTATCGCTGTTATTGTTCGCTAGCAAAACATTGTGTAGATGTATCGAACTCGTGGCCTATATGCTATATGGTACCTATTGGGTGCTATGCACTGGATCTGGCAGGCTTAGTCTACGCTAACCTGAATTCGTGACAGTTTTGTGATACACACGGGTTATTTTATATGACCCGAGTTGTCAGTAATTAGTGTATTGTTCCTACCAAGATTTCACTCCTTATAATTTCAGTAAATGGGGTTGCTCGTCATGTAACTGTTGGGAATTAGTTGTAATAGTGGCAGCCTCCTTAATGGGCTTTCCAGTGAGGTGGATGTCTCCTTAATAACCTTTGTCAGAGTTGCCAAAATGTATTCCTCGCTACAAAGATAATTATAAGTTGTTTATTGTTAAGAAAAGTGAAAATATCAGGTGGGAGTGCTTGGAGGACAGCTATGTCCGCAGTAGATTTGATGTTCTCTAGGAAACCCACTGGCCCGCAGCCAGCACCAAAACTATGAGCATGTGCAAGATGCTCTGATCGCCCTTTGGGCGAGGGTACAGAGTTTCCTATGGATGAGTATCCTGTCATAGAAAAAATAACTGAGGATGAGGCCCTCTTGGCTTCCCAGGGCCCCCTCGGCTTGCTCCTCGCTAGTTACGACCCGCTCTTGTACATCCCCCCAGGCAAGTTCAATTGATGTAAGTTGCACTTGTACCTTTTTAAAAAGGGAAGTGGGGAATGAACATGAGTATAATTTCCTGTCCTCATTTTTCCTGCTGTATCTATATACAGTATTTAAACTTCCATATTTCTAGTAAAACGAAGACTTCCATAATTGCTTTTCTCCTAAGAATTCTCAATATGTGCTACATTAATATTGTCAAGAACAATATCAATGCCACCATTTTGTAAACTTGACATTTTTTTTAGCAATGTGGGTTTTATGTAAATCTTAATACTAAATCGCAAAGATTTATATTTATTTTTTCAAAACTCTTGTTAGTGTTTATAAAGATTTCATCTCCCAGGTATGCTGTTTTCATCCTCAATTCAATCATTAAAGTATTTCTGGCACGTTCCCAGTGGTGAAAAGCAATCAACAAATAAAGCCAAGTGCAAAACAAACTCGCTCGTGACAGACCTGGCTGCTGGGAGATATCCGGGAACTCCTAGTACAATTAGTTTTGGATTGGGTCTATTGTATAGGTATAATATAATATTATAATGCTAGAATATCCCCCCCACCACACCCTTACCAAACTTCCCTTAATAAAGTTCTTTGTGTTATGCCAAGCTTTCCTTTCAGTAAGTTCATTTCCGCAATGCGATTGTTTAGCCCCACATGTTTCAGGACTGTATTGACCGCTGTGACTAAATTCAGTGCTATGTGCAACGTCACTGGAAACAATTGATGCCAATTTCCTGGCTTCACATAGATACACTGCATGGAATCTTATTAAATGACCTGCTCCTATTACATTACATAAAATACTCTTATAACATAAACACATTACAAACACCCTGATCTATTTACTACTGCTGATATTTAATGTAAATAGGAGAAACAGATGCAATGCACCATGCAAAATATGCACTACATTTATTTATATTAAATAAAAATCGAATGCTATATTACAATAATGGTAATAACATAACCCCCCCCCCCCTAATACCGACACACTGAGATGGAAATGCCTTTCTATGAGAAATGATGTTTTTTCCACGCCCACGATTGCAATTTGTGACCATGCATATTTTGTCAAAGATCATATTCTATGCTGATACCACAGGAAAGCAACATACTGGTATTTTTGCACAACATTTTTAATAACCAAGGTGCAAATTACAGATAGCATTGTAAAATATGACAATCGTAATAGACGACTGGTCTATACAACACCATTGCGGTAAGTATATAACAACTAGCAAAATACCCGTGCTTCGCAGCGAGAATGTATTGAAATAACGTTTTTGTAAGAAGCAATAATGTATGAAGATTGCTGTATCACTCGGCACTTGATATATTAAAGAAACAATTCAATAAGCTTACGATAATGCAACACCATTAACTTTAATTTAATATTATATTTTTATTCAACTATGAAATTTTGGTGAAAATAACCCCCACCACCCCTCCCCCGTCCGCGCCCAATACCCCCCACTATCCTCTCTGTCTTCCGCCCTCCAAACATCTCCTTACACCCTGAGCCAGTCCCCGCACACAAACCCTTTTTGGTAAAATCGGTCCAGCCGTTAGTGTGCAAGGAGTTCAAAATTCTATTCCCCCCCCTTCACACCCCCACCCTAAAAAAAATATTTTGTTAACCTTTTACTGGTAAAGGAGTATATGCATACCAAATTTGGTTGAATTGGACCAACCAGTCTGTGCAATGTCAGATACTCACCGTTACAGGTGCAATGTCAGATACTCACCGTTACGGTGGAATTTTATTTTTTTTTTTCGAAACGAAACCTACTTAACTTTTGTAAGTAAGGTGCAATGAAGGAGCCTGCCAAATTTAAGCCATGTGCCTCCACGGCAAGTGGAGAATTAGTGATGAGTGGAGTGAGGGCTTTGCCTTTTCAAAACGAAACCTGCTTAAACTTTGAAGGTAGGTACAATGAAGGAGCTGCCAAATTTAAGCCGTCCTGCCTCCACCAACGGCAAAGTTGGATTAGTGATGAGTAGTGAGTGAGTGAGGGCTTTGCCTTTTATGTATATCGAAACGAAACCTGCTTAACTTTGTAAGTAAGGTGCAATCAATGAGCCTGCCAAATTTTAAGCCGTCTGCCTCCACGGCATTTTGGAGAATTAGTGGTGAGTGAGGTGAGTGAGTGAGGGCTTTGCCTTTTCGAAACAAAACAGGCTTAACTTTGTAAGTAAGGTGCAATGAATGAGCCGCCAAATTTAGCCTTCTGCCCTCCACGGCATATGGAGAATTAGGAGTGATGTGAGTGAGTGATGTGAGGGCTTTGCCTTTTCGAAAAAAACATGCTTAACTTTTGTAAGTAAGGTGCAATGAATGACCGCCAAATCTGCCGTCTGCCCCACGCATTTGGAGAATTAGTGATTAGTGAGGCATTGGAAGAATTATGATGAGTGAGTGAGTGAGTGAGTGAGGGCTTTGCCTTTTCAAATGAAACTGCTTAACTTTGTTAATTAAGGTGCATGAATGAGCCTGCCAATTAAGAAGCCGTCTGCCTCCACGGCAAGTTGGATGAATAGTGTTGAGTTAGTGATGAGTGAGTGAGTGAGTGAGGGCTTTGGCCTTTTCGAAACAAACCTGCTTTACCTTTTCTAGTAAGGTTTGCAATGAATGAGCCTGCCAATTTAGCCTGGTCTGTCCTCCACGGCAAGTTGGAGAATTAGGTGATGATGAGGCAAGTGGAGAATGTGATGAGTGAGTGTAGTGAGGGGGCTTAGCCTTTTCGAAACGAAACTCGCTAACCTTTGTAAGTAGGTGCAATGTATAGCCTTGCCAATTTAAGCCGTCTGCCTCCAGGCAAGTGGAAATTAGTGTGATTAGTGAGTGAGTGAAGTGAGTGCGTGAGGGCTTTGGCCTTTTAGAAAGAAACTGCTTAACTTTGTAATAGGAGTGCAATGAATGACCTGCCAAATTTAAGCCGTCTGCCTCCAGGCAGTGAGAATTGTGATGAGTGTTAGTGTGAGTGAGTGAGTGAGTGAGTGAGGGCTTTGCCTTTTCAAACAACCTTGCTTAACTTTTGTAATAAGGTGCAATGAGAGCCTGCCAAATTTACGCATCTGCTCCACGGCAAGTTTGGAGAGTGTAGTGATGGTGAGTGAGTGAGTGAGTGAGGGCTTTGCCTTTCGAAACAAACCTGCTTAACTTTTGTAGTTAAGGTGGCAATGAATGAGCCTGCCAAATTTAAGCCGTCTGCCTCCACGCAGTTGGAGAATTAGTGATGATGAGGGCAGTTGAGAGATTAGTGATGAGTGAGTGAGTGAGGGAGTGAGGGCTTTGCCTTTAGAATGAAACCTGCTTACTTTTAGTAAGTAAGGTGCAAATGAATTCTGCCTGCCACAATTTAAGCGTCTGCTCCACGGCAAGTTTAGAGAATTAGAGTGATGAGTGAGGCAAGTGAGAATTAGTGATGAGTGAGGAGTGAGTAGTGAGGGCTTCCTTTTGAAATTACAGCCTGCTTAACTTTTGTAATAAGGTGCAATGAATGAGCCTGCCAAATTTAAGTAAGCCGTCCGTGCCTCCACGCAAGTTGGAGAAATTAGTGATGAGTTAGTGAGAGTGAGTGAGTGAGTGAGGCTTGCCTTTTCGAAACGAAACTGCTTAACTTTGTAAGTACGGTGACATGAATGATCCTGCCATTTAAGCTGTCTGCCTCCGGCAAGGTGTGGAGATGAGTGATAAGTGAGGAAGTTGAGAATTAGTGATGATGAGTGAGTAGTGGGCGCAATTTTGGAGATTAGTGAGAGTGGTGAGTGAGTGGGCTTTGCCTTTTCGAAACGAAACCTGCTTAACTTTTGTAAGCAAGGTGCAATGACATGAGCCTGCCCAAATTTAGCCCTCTGCCTCCCCACGGCAAGTTGGAGAATTGTGATGAGTGAGGCCAGTTGCAGATTAGTAGTGAGTGAGTGAGGTGAAGTGAGGGCTTTGCCTTTTCGAAGCGAACCTACTTAACTTTTTGTAAGTAAGGTGCAATGAATGCCTGCCAAATTTAAGCCGTCTGCCTCCACGGCAAGTTGAGATGAGTGATGTGATTGAGTGAGTGAGTGAGGGCGGCAAGTTGAGAATAGTGATGAGTGAGTGGATTTGAGTGAGTGAGGGCTTTGCCTTTTCGAAACGAAACATGCTTAACTTTTGTAATAAGGTGCAATGAATGAGCCTGCCAAATTAAGACCTCTGCCTCCACGGCAAGTTGAGAATTAGTGATGAGTTAGTGATGAGTGAGTGAGTGAGTGAGTGATGGCTTTGCTTTTTCGAACTAAACCTGCTTAACTTTTGTAAGTAAGGTGCAATGAATGAGCCTGCCAAATTTAAGCCGTCTGCCTCAACGGCAAGTTGGAGAATTAGTGAGTGGAGTGAGTGAGTGAGTGAGGGCTTTGCCTTTATTAGTATAGATAACCCGTTGATTTAACTATATGGGGTGATTAAGGAGAACTGTTGTCCTGTTTTCACACTTCTAAAAACATGTGTCCTGTGTAAATTTTACCCCCTGCAAACGTTATGAAGCTCTTAATACACAAAAAATGAAATTGCATACTTAAAAAATCTACCTACAAACGTTGTTTTCGGGCGCCCATCTGGAACCAACACTTCCCTTTTCTTCCCAGACTAAATCCCAGCAGCATTATTTCGTTTTCATGACATCACCCAAGTTTCTATTGGCCGCTCGCATTAGAGATGGGCTCCTAAGGAGGCGTGGCTACAAACAGACGACGCCACACCTTGTAGAGGGGGACGTGTCCTGGCTAACATGCGCACGCCTCTGAGGAGCGTGCACCTTGCGCATATGTTAAATTATAGAGTCTTTTTACTGCTTTTACTGTGCACACGAGTGGACGGCATCTGTCTCCCCTTACATCGGTAATACACCAAGGATTTTACAATTAAATCCACTATGGTGGAATAATTCCTATTCGAATTGAAAATTGACGTAAAGAATATTTTAAAAAATCGCGAGAGGGATGACAGGAATGGCACTCAATACTGTTGTGCCTATACAGGGTTTCCTAAACAAGGTGCTATCGATCCTAGTATCCCCAACCGAAAATGAATGTCTAAAAATACAAACGCTACCTACTCATAATAAAAAGGAGGTTTAGGTTGTTATCATTAAGTTTAGACAGACAATCTTCAAATATAGTTAATACACTATAACGTTTAGATGCCTACTCCATAGGATATAATGGGTATGGGAATACCCTAATTCAGGGGGGGTGCTAGGGGCAATTAATTATAAAACACAACATTATAGGATAGACCTAAAAAAGACTAGCACTCCTTTCCCTTGAAACCCCAATTGAAAGAATACATCAGTCAATAGCCCTTGCAATTCAACAAATAGTGGGAATAAAACGGATCAGCATACTATAATATAGAAAACAAACACTTTATTATACACAAATAAATATATCAAATATCTCATAAAAATTGGCGTCCCGATATGTGGCTAAAGTTTCATCCAAGCACCTGATGCTAAGCACCGAACCATGAGGTAAAAAGTCCTATATCATATGTCATTTTCTGTTGCTATATAAATATAGGGTAATCCAAAGGGTATATAGAAGGATGGTGTCCAGTGTATAAATGTCACCACCTAACCATTGGGCAAGAACGTATCCATGACATAACATATTGGCAGAGGATTCAACACATGGGAACCAGATAGGTAAGTACGATTATCGTACCAACCAGACACAGTATGGAATCACACGGAGTACTACTTATCGGGACTTCATACAGCAGTAAGATAGAGAGTCATGTCACAATGCGCGAAATTCATGGACACGACAAAGCTGATATACTTGCCGCTCAGCTGTCTTCTACTGATTTTCTGCTGTTTTTTTTACCCGAGCTTTACTCCGATATCCGTAAGGTACTGTGTCAGTTCATTGTTCCCTTTGTTATTCCATTTCCCTCTGTTCCTAGTAATTCACTGGATCTTTTTCCATATGGACTTTGGTCCGGTCACCTGCAATTGTGTCAACCGACGTACGTTTCGCCGTAGTCTCGCGGCTTCCTCAGGGTCTGGCGCTGGTTCGTAGCCACTCAATTTTAAATCCGTCCATTACCAAACCTTCCCTACAGGTGATACAGTTCCTCATTAACTCTATCTATACTGAATCCGCGTATTCCTCCTATAACATCACTAAATGTTCTATACATTATAACATCATTTTTCTCATATACAAAACTTATTCTTCCACTCTTTAGATATTCTATATTCATGTATGGCTTTCTCCATTGGATACTGTATAATTGCACAACAATTCTCATCATGTATTTATCATCATATTACATAAGAACACACATTATTTGCCATTTTTAATGTTCACCAATAATCATATCTCTATCCATTTTTCTGTTTTTTTTTAGATAATTACAGATAACAGGCATAATTAATCATTTCATTTAACACGTAAGGTTCCTCCGTCCCAGGTTGAATATCCATTTACCTTCACATTGTAACAATCTCTTTTCTATGTTCCCTCCTCTAGGCCTAAACTTATTTTGTCTATTCCCATAAGAAAACATAATTTTATTACTTATGTACTTCTTTTATATGTTTCGCCATAGCGCTCTTTTCACTCTCCCCAATGCGAGTTGCTCCTGAACATGTTCCTGAATGTTCCTGAACATGTTCCTGAACTCATAATGTTAACGGTCTTTTTGTTTGGTCTACGTATTTTTTACCACATTTACACTCCAATACATATATTATTTGACTTGACTGACAGGTCACTAGGGTATTCAGTTTATATCTTTTCCCATCATTTCCATCAAAGGAATCACTGGTTTTCATGTATTTACACATATACATTTTTGACATTTCCTATTACCCACTATTTTTTGTATTCCTAACCAGGATTCCATGTTCACTTTTTTTGGTTTTAGGTAACTGGTGAGACAAATCTTTAAGATTCTTCGCCCTTTTAGGGTCATATATGGTCTCTCCCCTATTACTTTTATTGATCCTACTATCTTCCTGTATAATACCAATTTTGTTTAAGTATATTTTTAATTTTCCACCATTCCTTATTATATGTGATATGAACACGAATTTTTTGTTGCTTTGGTTCTATACTTATCTCCTTTTTACCATACATACTTGCTCTCTAGGGGTATACTTTGCCCTTTTGTACCTCTGAGGATATCCTTTTTTTGGCATCCTCTTTCTTTAAACCTCCTCATTATTCTGAAGATTGTCTTTCAAAGGCCTCCATTGTGGAACAGTTCCTCCGATCCGCAGGATCTGTCCCACCGGAATCCCTCTTTTTAAACTGTTGAGATGATGACTAGATGCCTCAGTAGAGAGTTAACTGCGGTACTTTTCGATATACCTCTGTTATCACAGTCCCCATATGTTGTTGTTATTTTAAGATCCAAAAAATTCACACTGTCTTTACTCCACTTATACATCAATTTTATGTTTCGATGTTTTATTGTTTAATCTCTGAACAACAATGATATCCTCAACACACCCGTCCACAGGATCAAGATGTCATCCATATATCTGACCCACATGGACAGGCATGTGAATATCCAATTCTTCAATGATTATTGGCACCTCCTCATTTTCCCATTGTCCTAAGTGAAGACATACATATGTCAGGGCAGGAACTGCCCATTGCATTCCTAGTTGTTGTTTGTAATATACTCTTCAATAAAAATCAATTATTATGCAGAATAATTCTAACAGTTTTTTGACAAACTCTGAGTGTGGTTTTCATATTGCTACCCCTTGAATCCAAAAATTTCTTTACAGCAGACAATCCACTTTATGTGGAATGGATGAATACAAACTCTCCACACCCATTGTTACAAGTTAGTATTTTCTTCTTCTCACTTCAACACATCAAATTTTCTCAATAGTTCCACTGGTTCCAAAGATATAAGAATCATGTATTCAGAAGGGCGTAGAATTAAATCCACATATTGACTAATGTGTTCCCGTAACACTGCCCCTTCCTGAAACTAGGGGCATCCCAGGTTTTTTTTTTCGATTTTTTGTGAATTTTGGGATTAGGTATTTATTGGGCATAACCAGATTTTTTTACTTGAAGATAATCTCTTTCTCTTTTACTTATTACGCCAACACTATACCCCTCCTGGAATATTGCATCAGTTCCCTTTGTATATTCCAAGTAGGATTACCTTCCAATTTCTCATATTGGGTTTTATCTGATATTGTTTCTTGGCTTCAATCATATATTGTTCTCTACCTCATGACATACTGTAAAAAAGTACATAAATGTAATAAAATTATGTTTTCCTTTATGGAATAGACAAAATAAGTTTATGGCCCTAGGAGGGAACATAGAAAAGAGATTGTTACAATGTGAAGGTAAATGGATATTCAACCTGGGGACGGAGGAACCTTACGGTTTAAATGAAATGATTAATTATGCCTGTTATCTGTAATTATCTAAAAATAAACAGAAAAAATGGATAGAGATATGATTATTGGTGAACATTGAAAATGGCAAATAATGTGTGTTCTTATGTAATTATGATAAATCACATGATGAGAATTGTTGTGCAATTATACAGTATCCAATGGAGAAAGCCATACATGAATATATAATAAACTCGAGAGGGATGACAGGAATCGGCACTCAATACTGTATTGCCTGTACAGGGTTTCCTAAACAAGGTGCTATCGATCCTAGTATCTCCAACCGAAAAATGAATGTCTAAAAAATACAAACGGCTACCTCCATACTCATAAGTAAAAAGGAGGTTTAGGTTGTTATCATTAAGTTTAGACAGACAATCTTCAAATATAGTATAATACATATAACGTTTAGATGTCTACTCCATAGGATATAATGGGTATGGGAATACCCTAATTCAGGGGGTGCTAGGGGCAATATAATTATAAACACAACATTATAGGGATAGACCTAAAAAAAGACTAGCACTCCTTTCCCTTGAAACCCCAATTGAAAGAATACCATCAGTCACATAGCCCTTGCAATTCAAAATAGTGGGAATAAACGGATCAGCATACTATAATATAGAAAACATACATCTTTATTATAACACAAATAAATATATCAAATATCTCATAAAAATTGGCGTCCCCGATATGTGGCTAAAGTTTCATCCAAGCGCCTGATGCTAAGCACCGAACCATGAGGTAAAAGTCCTATATCATATGTAATTTTCTGTTGCTATATAAATATAGGTGTAATCCAAAGGTATATAGAAGGATGGTGTCAAGTGTATAAATGTCACCACCTAACCATTGGGCAAGAACGTATCCAGTGATATAACATATTGGCAGAGGATTCAACACATGGGAACCAGATAGGTAAGTACGATTATCGTACCAACCAAGACACAGTATGGAATCACACGGAGTACTACTTATCGGGACTTCATACAGCAGTAAGATAGAGAGTCATGTCACAATGCGCTAAATTCATGGACACGATATAAAGCTGATATACTTGCCGCTCAGCCGTCTTCTACTGATTTCTGCTGTTTTTTTTACCCAAGCTTTACTCCGATATGGCGTAAGGTACTGTGTCAGTTCGTTGTTCCCTTTGTTATTCCATTTCCCCTCTGTTCCTAGTAATTCACTGGATCTTTTTCCATATGGACTTTGGTCCAGTCACCTGCATCTGTGTCAACCGACGTACGTTTCACCGTAGTCTCGCGGCTTCCTCAGGGTCTCGCGATGGTTCGTAGCCACTCAATTTTAAATCCGTCCCCCCATTTAATACAAACCTTCCCTACAGTGATACGTTCCTCATTACCTCTATCTATACTGAATCCGCGTATTCCTCACTATAACATCACTAAATGTTCTATACATAATAAACATCATTTTTCTCATATACAAAACTTATTCTTCCATCTCTTTAGATATTTATATTCTATGTATGGCTTTCTCCATTGGATACTGTATAATTGCACAACAATTCTCATCATGTATTTATCATCATATTACATAAGAACACACATTATTTGCCATTTTTAATGTTCACACCAATAATCATATCTCTATCCATTTTTTCTGTTTATTTTTTAGATATTACAGATAACAGCATAATTAATCATTTCATTAACCGTAAGGTTCCTCCGTCCCCAGGTTGAATATCCATTTACCTTCACATTGTAACAATCTCTTTTCTATGTTCCCTCCTCTAGGGCCTAAACTTATTTTGTCTATTCCCATAAAAGAAAACATAATTTTATTACATTTATGTACTTCTTTTATATGTTTCGCCATAGCGCTCTTTTCACTCTCCCCATTGCAAGTTGCTCGTACATGTTTCTGAACTCATAATGTTAACGGTCTTTTTGTTTGGCCTACGTATTTTTTACCACATTTACACTCCAATACATATATTATTTGAGCCAAAACAAAAAGACCGTTAACATTATGAGTTCAGAAACATGTACGAGCAAACTTGCAATGGGGAGAGTGAAAAGAGCGCTATGGCGAAACATATAAAAGAAGTAAATATGTAATAAATTAGTGTTTCTTTATGGGAATAGACAAAATAAGTTTAGGCCCTAGAGGAGGGAACATAGAAAAGAGATTGTTACAATGTGAAGGTAAATGGATATTCAACCTGGGACGGAGGAACCTACGGTTTAAAATGAAATGATTAATTATGCCTGTTATCTGTAATTATCTAAAAATAAACAGAAAAAATGGATAGAGATATGATTATTGGTGAACATTAAAAATGGCAAATAATGTGTGTTTCTATGTAATATGATGATAAAACTGATGAGAATTGTTGTGCAATTATACAGTATCCAATGGAGAAAGCCATACATGAAATATAATATCTAAAGAGATGGAAGAATAAGTTTTGTATATGAGAAAAATGATGGTTATTAATGTAAGAACATTTAGTGATGTTTATAGGAGGAATACGCGGATTCAGTATAGATAGAGTTAATGAGGAACTGTATCACCTGTAGGGAAGGTTTGGTAATGGGACGGATTTAAAATTGAGTGGCTACGAACCATCCGAGACCCTGAGGAAGCGCGAGACTACGGTGAAACGTACGTCGGTTGACACAGATGCAGGTGACTGGACCCAAGTCATATGGAAAAAGATCCAGTGATACTAGGAACAGAGGGGAAATGGAATAACAAAGGGAACAACGAACTGACACAGTACCTTACGCCATATCGGAGTAAAGCTTGGGTAAAAAAACAGCAGAAATCAGTAGAAGACGGCTGAGCGGCAAGTATATCAGCTTTTATCGTGTCCATGAATTTAGCGCATTGTGACATGACTCTCTATCTTACTGCTGTATGAAGTCCCGATAAGTAGTACTCCGTGTGATTCCATCTGTGTCTTGGTTGGTACGATAATCGTACTTACCTATCTGGTTCCCATGTGTTGATCCTCTGCAATATGTATATCACTGGATACGTTCTTGCCCAATGGTTAGGTGGTGACATTATACACTGGACACCATCCTTCTATACCTTTGGATTACACCTATATTTTATAGCAACAGAAAATTACATATGATATAGGACTTTTACCTCATGGGTCGTGCTTAGCATCAGGCGCTTGGATGAAACTTTAGCCACATATCGGGGACGCCAATTTTTATGAGATATTTGATATATTTATTGTGTTATAATAAAGAGTATGTTTTTATTATAGTATGCTGATCCGTTATTCCCACTATTTTGAATTGCAAGGGCTATGTGACTGATGGTATTCTTTCAATGGGTTTCAAGGAAAGGAGTGCTAGTCTTTTTTTAGGTCTATCCTATAATGTTGTGTTTTATATTATATTGCCCCTAGCACCCTGAATTAGGGTATTCCCATACCCATTATATCCTATGGAGTAGACATCAAACGTTATATGTATTATACTATATTTGAAGATTGTCTGTCTAAAAATTGATGATAACACCTAAACCTCCTTTTACTTTGAGTATGGAGGTAGCCGTTTGTATTTTTTAGACATCATTTTTCGGTTGGAGATACTAGGATCGATAGCACCTTGTTTAGGAAACCCTGTACAGGCAATACAGTATTGAGTGCCGATTCCGTCACCTCTCGAGTTTTTAAAATTATTCTTTATAGTCATTCTTCCATATTCGAAGGAATTATTCCACCATAGTGGAGTTTAATGTAAAATCCTTGGTGTATTACCGATGTAAGGGGGAGACAGGCGCGTCCACCGTGTGCACAGTAAAAGCGTAAAAGACTCTATAATTTAACTTATGCGCAAGTGCACGCTCCTCTGAAGGCTGCGCATGTTAGCCAGGACACGTCCCTCCTCTACAAGGTGTGCGTCGTCTGTTAGGTAAGCCACGCCTCCTTAGCAGCCCCACTCTAATGCCGAGCGGAAGAAACTTGGCGTGATGTCACTGAAAACGAAATAATGCATGCTGGGTTTTAGTCTTTTGGGAAGAAAGGAAGTGTGGTTTCCAAGATGGCGGCGCCCGAAAACAAGTTTGTAGGTAGATTTTTAAGCATGCAATTTCATTTTTTGTGTTATTAAGGCTTCCTAACGCTTTGCAGGGGGTAAATTTACACAGGAACATGTTTTTAGAAGTGTGAAAAACAGGACAACAGTTCTCCTTTAATCACCCATATAGTTAAATACAACGGGTTATCTATACTAATAAAAGGCAAAGCCTCCCCACTCACTCATCACTCACTCACTCATCACTAATTCTCAAATTGCCGTGGAGGCAGCGGCTTAAATTTGGCAGGTCATTCATTGCACTTACAAAAGTTAAGCAGTTTCGTTTCGAAAAAGCAAAGCCCTCACTCACTCACTCACTCTCACTCACTCACTCATCACTAACTATCACTAATTCTCCAACTTGCCGTGGAGGCAGACGGCTTAAATTTGGCAGGCTCATTCATTGCACCTTACTTACAAAAGTTAAGCTGTTTCGTTTCGAAAAGGCAAAGCCCTCACTCACTCACTCACTCAATCACTCTAATTCTGCAAATGGCCTCACTCATCACTAATTCTCCAACTTGCCGTGGAGGCAGAGGGCTTAAATTTGGCAGGCTCATTCATTGCACCTTACACAAAGTTAAGAGGTTTCGTTTCGAAAAGGCAAAGCCCTCACTCACTCACTCATCACTAATTCTCCAACTTGCCGCCCTCACTCACCACTCACTCATCACTAATTCTCCAACTTTCCTCACTTATCACTCATTCTCCAACTTGCCGTGGAGGCAGACAGCTTAAATTTGGCCGCTCATTCATTGCACCGTACTTACAAAAGTTAAGCAGGTTTCGTTTCGAAAAGGCAAAGCCCTCACTCACTCACTCACTCATCACTAACTCATCACTAATTCTCCAACTTGCCGTGGAGGCAGACGGCTTAAATTTGGCAGGCTCATTCATTGCACCTTACTTACAAAAGTTAAGCAGGTTTCTTTCAAAAGGCAAAGCCCTCACTCACTCACTCACTCAATCATCACTAATTCTTCAACTTGCCTCACTCATTAATAATTCTCTAACTTGCCGTGGAGGCAGACGGCTTAAATTTGGCAGGCACATTCATTGCACCTTACTTACAAAAGTTAAGCAGGTTTCATTTCTAAAAGGCAAAGCCCTCACTCACTCACTCACTCACTCATCACTAATTCTCCAACTGGCCTCACTCATCACTAATTCTCCAACTTGCTGTGGAGGCAGACGGCTTAAATTTGGCAGGCTCATTCATTGCACCTTACTTACAAAAGTTAAGCAGGTTTTGTTTCGAAAAGCAAAGCCTCACTCACTCACTCACTCATCATCACTAACTCTCCAACTTGCCGTGGAGGCAGATGGCTTAAATTTGGCAGGCTCATTCATTGCACCTTACTTACAAAAGTTAAGCAAGTTTCGTTTTGAAAGGCAAAGCCTCACTCACTCACTCCTCACTCATCACTAACTCATCACTAATTCCCAACTTGCCTGGAGGCAGACGGCTTAAATTTGGCAGGCTCATTCATTGCACCCTACTTACAAAAGTTAAGCAGGTTTCGTTTCGAAAAGGCAAAGCCCTCACTCACTCTCTCACTCATCACTAACTCAACACTAATTCTCAACTTGCCGTGGAGGCAGACGGCTTAAATTTGGCAGGTCATTCATTGCACCTTACTTACAAAGGTTAAGCAGGTTTCGTTTGAAAAGGCAAGCCCTCATCACTCACTCACTCACTCACTCATCACTAATTCTCCAACTTGCCTCACTCATCACTAATTCTCCAAATTGCCGTGGAGGCAGACAGCTTAAATTGGCAGGTCATTCATTGCACCTTACTAACAAAGGTAAAGCAGGTTTCGTTTCGAAAAGGCAAAGCCCTCACTCACTCACTCACTCATCACACTCAACACTAATCTCCAACTTGCCGTGGAGGCAGACGGCTTAAATTTGGCAGGCTCATTCATTGCACCTTACTTACAAAGTTAAGCAGGTTTCATTTTGAAAAGGCAAAGCCCTCACTCACTCACTCACTCACTCATCACTAATTCTCCAACTTGCCCCACTCATCACTAATTCTCCAACTTGCGTGGAGGCAGACGGCTTAGATTTGGCAGGCTCATTCATTGCACCTTAATTACAAAAGTTAAGCATGTTGGTTCGAAAAGGCAAAGCCCTCACTCACTCACTCACTCATCACCTAATTCTCCAACTTGCCGTGGAGGCAGAGGCTTAAATTTGTCAGGCTCATTCATTGCACCTTACTTACAAAAGTTAAGCATGTTTTGTTTCGAAAAGGCAAAGCCCTCACTCACTCACTCACTCACCACTAATTCTCAAATTGCCGTGGAGGCAGACGGCTTAAATTTGGCAGGCTCATTGATTGCACCTTATTACAAAAGTTAAGCAGGTTTCGTTTCGATACTAATACAAGGCAAAGCCCTCACTCACTCACTCACTCATCACTAATTCTCCAACTTGCCGTGGAGGCAGACGGCTTAAATTTGGCAGGCTCCTTATTGTACCTTACTTTCAAAAGTTAAGCAGGTTCGTTTTGAAAAGGCAAAGCCCTCACTCACTCATCACTAATTCTCCAACTTGCCGTGGAGGCACATGGCTTAAATTTGGCAGGCTCATTCATTGCACCTTACTTACAAAAGTTAAGTAGGTTTCGTTTCGAAATTCCACCTGTAACGGTGAGTATCTGACATTGCACCTGTAACGGTGAGTATCTGACATTGCACAGACTGGTTGGTCCAATTCAACCAAATTTGGTATGCATATACTCCTTTACCAGTAAAAGGTTAACAAAATATTTTTTTTAGGGTGGGGGTGAATGGGGGGGGAATAGAATTTTGAACTCTCTGCACACTAACGGCTGGAGACGATTTTACCAAAAAGGGGTTGTGTGCGGGGACTGGCTCAGGTTGTAAGGAGAAGTGTTTGGAGGGCGGACAGAGAGAATAGTGGGGGGTATAGGGGCGGACGGGGAGGGGTGGTGGGGGTTATTTTCACCAAAATTTCATAGTTGAATAAAAAATATAATATTAAATTAAAGTTAATGAGGTGTTGCATTATCGTAAAGCTTATTGAATTGTCTTTCTTAATATACAAGTGCCGAGTGATTACAGCAATCTTCATACATTATTGCTTCTTACTAAAAACGTTATTTCAATACATCTCCGCTGCGAAGCGCGGTATTTTGCTAGTTGTTAATATACTACCGCAATGGTGTTGTATAGACCAGCGTCTATTACGATTGCAATATTTTACAATGCTATCTGTAATTTGCACCTTGGTTATAAAAATGGTTGGTGCAAAATACCAGTATGTTGCTTCCTGTGGTATCAGCCATAGAATATGATCTTTGACAAAATATGCATGGTCACAAATTTGCAATCGTGGGCGTGGAAAAAACAATCCTTCTCATAGAAAGGGCATTTCCATCTCAGTGTTGTCGGTATTAGGGGGGGGGGGTTATGTTATTACCATTATTGTAATATAGCATTTCGATTTTTATTTAATATAAATAAATGTAGTGCATATTTTGCATGGTGCATTGCACTGTTTCTCCATTTTACATTAAATATCAATGCAGTAAATCAGATCAGTGTTGTAATGTGTGTATAAGATGTATTTTATGTAATGTAATAGGAGCAGGTCATTTAATAAGTTTCCATGCAGTGTATCTATGTGAAGCCAGGAAATTGGCATCAAAATTTCCAGTGACGTTGCACATAGCACTGAAATTTAGTCACAGCTGTCAATACAGTCCTGAAACATGTGAGGCTAACACATAGCATTGCTGGAAATAGACTTACTGAAAGGAAAGCATTTGGCAATAACACAAAGAACTTTATTAAGGGAAGTTTGGCTACGGGTAGTGGTGGGGGGGAATATTTTAGCATTATAATATTCTATTTAATACCTATACAAATGACCCAATCCAAAACTACTTGTACTAGGAGTTCCCCGGATATCTCCAGCAGCCAGGTCTGTCACGAGCGAGATTGTTTTGCACTGGCTTTATTTGTGATTGCTTTTCACCACTCGGGGAAGTTCAGAAATACTTTAATGATTGAATTGAGGATGAAAACAGCATACCTGGGAGATGAAATCTTTATTAACACTAACAAGAAGTTTTGAAAAATAAATATAAATCTTTGCGATTTATTTATAAGATTTACATTAAACCACATTGCTAAAAAAAATGTCAAGTTTACAAAATGGTGGCATTGATATTGTTCTTGACAATATTAATGTAGCACATATTGAGAATTCTAGGAGAAAAGCAATTATGGAAGTCTTCGTTTTACCTAGAAATATGGAAGTTTAAATACTGTATATAGATACAGCAGGAAAAATGACGGGACAGGAAATTATACTCACTGTTCATTCCCCCACTTCCCTTTTTCAAAAGGTACAAGTGCACTTATATCATTGAACTGCTGGGGGATGTACAAGAGCAGGGGCGTAACTAGAGGGAGCAACGCAGGGGGCCCTGGGAGCCAAGAGGGCCTCATCCTCTTATTTTCCTATGACAGATATAGCCTCCTCCAAGGAAACTACTGTGGATGAAGCAGGGATAGAGGCCCATCATAGCCATCATAGTTTTGCTGGCGGGGCCAGTGTTTCCTAGAGAAAATCAGAATTTAGGAATACTGTCTCCAACCTCCCAGCATATATTGCTTTAAAATTTAAAAAACAATTATAATTATATTTATAGGAGATCATTTTGGAACTGAAAATTGTTATTAAGAGAAAACCCATGGCAAGTATTAATAATACATGGAACCCATTTATAGTAAAATTACTAAGGAGTGAAATTTTGGTAGGAAAATACACTAATACGACACTCAGGGTCATATAAATAACCCGTGGTATCAAAAACTTCCGATATCATGTGTTATCGTAATAGCATGACCATGGTCATCATAAATATAAGGCCACAGTTCTACATCACAAATGTTTGTGCGAACAATAACATGCGATAGTAGACTCCGGAATGGTATTTCATGGTAATATTATGACTGCATAGCTAATTAATTACATTTAATAAAGTTTTATCAAAATCATATTTATTTCTTCCGATTTCCCACAGATTTTGAAATAAAACAACATATTTGTATAAAATGGTTAGAGTCTATTTACAGGTATTTAAATGTTCTAATGGGTAATACAATGCTACATGATAGCAAGTTGCATCCAAATCCATGAAAAGTGGACATTTCATGTACTTAATACATTCATATTTCCTCAGTCAATAAAGAATTCAACACATTGTAGTTAGGATGATTCCCCAAACATGCCTTATGGGTTTGCCCAGTTAATAAAACAGATGTGCTAAATCTTTCCTAATGCTCTTTCAAAGACTGAAGCAACACTAAATAACCTTCCAAATTGTGCTTTAGAGGAAAATTCAGGAAAAAAGCCAAATTTACTCAATGGATCAAGATGTTTTGTATTACAAAATCATAACACTGCATGTGCCCATTTAGCAGCTAGTTATTCCTATAACTTCACAGTTTTCAAACCTTAAATTAAACACAGAGATCTTAATGACAGAAAATGTAAAGCTGGATCATTACAGTACATATCCTGTATTTCCCAGATTCTTAGTAAGAGTCTCATTGCAGTTTGACTTAAATGTAAACATTCATGGCAGCGATACAGGAGTCCAATGGTTCATCTTTGATTGTTTTTCAAAATGCACACACAATAAACATATACAATATCCTCCTCTTCATATATATAAAAAATATCCTCTCCTTCAAAAAACAGTGTATTTGTGTGTAAATAATTAATATTGGTGTTTCTGTGGGAATTAGTGTCTATGAAGCCAGTGTGCCTAATCTTGCTCAGTTAAGATGGAGTCTGGTTTAAGTTATTTAGGCCCTCTATATTGTGTGTTACATCATGCATATTTGGTTAAAAATGCAAATTACAATTACATTGCTTGACTATAAAAAGGGGAACATGATTTACAGCTAAAAATATATCTTTAAGCAATTAGACAGAATGAGTACCTCCATGCGTAATAAAGGAGAAATAAAAGGCAATACACAACAAGTAAATCCAATTTCACAACCACCAAAGTACCACAAAGTATGGTATGCAGGGGATAAGAAATAAAAACAATGGAACAATCATACAATAATGATTTGAAATAAAAAAAATATTAACAAATACTTTGTACAATGTATCTGGGTTTTGCAATATTTGTACAGCTTATTAGTATCTCAACAGGGCCAGAACAGAATAAGGAAGGGTCAACAATGTGAGAAGTCAGAATGGTTCCCGAATACAGCTACTAACCTAATGATTTGGAGGGTAAGTATAAGTATTAATGTATTGTCAAGCCCTTCTGAGTATTTGGTCTGGTCACTTTCATACATCCACACATAAACACAGAAGGAATAACCCCACAGAAAGTAAAAACCTCTGTGATGTTTTTCTTTTCAGTACCAAACAATGGTAAGAATAAATGACTGTTTGTTGTAATCCTATCTGAATTACAGCACTGCCGTCTGATGTGATTTCCCGGATTAGTTCCTTTTTCCTTCTTCATATCTCCTGCAGGAAGTCAACTGGGAAAAGACCAACTTTTCTTCCTGTCAACACTTTAATGTATCCATTTACTTCTTCTCCTTTTTGAACCACAATCTATAGAATAAAATTAATAACTAAGATTATAAAATGATATATTTTAAATCCTACTGTTGGCAGTACTTAAACTGAGGTTTACTGAGTGACTTTAAGAACAAGGCAAATGCAGAATACGAGAAAAGGTTCCTTGGCATCTAATGCATTTCTGAATAATTTAGCTTTGTAATCAGGGACAAATTAAGTTGTATCTCTTGGCATCCTTTTAAAAGTTATTTATTACAAACTCATCTGGACCTTGTGAAATAAGTTACTGCAATTCTTTCATTGCCACAAATGTATATAATGTAGTAATGACAGATGACTACTTGGCAGAACATGCCCACAACACTGCTTAGATATTAGAAAGATTAGACATTTGTCTGTTGACCTTCCGGCGTTCCCACAATGGTTCTGTCTGGAACATTCATTTTGTGATCGCATTTCTTTATAGACAGTAGGGGGCCTAGTTTTATCTATTTTGTACCAAACTCTTTAGCCTACACAGTTCTATGGGAGTGCAGTGCGGCAACTAAATCAGTTCATCTAACTTAGAATAAAAAATAAACAGACCCAAAAATGTCATTCTGGAAATGTGGTTGAAAGTTTATGGAGGAGAAGCAAAGATAAATGCAGTATGTAAGTAATGATGAGCAAATAGCATGTGGGTTGAGGACACCTGCCATTCATGGTTCCTATTGTGGAGTAGTTGTAGCTATATAACTTTGTTCCATCCTGGATTCACAGCACGTAGAAAACATTTCCTAGATGTAAATGAATGTTCTGAATTTTAAGTAGCTTCCATGAGGGTTTGAGTATGTGTCAAATTCCCTTCTCATTAATTTACTATTACCCACTTTCTAATTAAAATGTATAGTATTTCTATTTTTACAAGGACATCTATCACAAATTGATCAATTGATGGAACTGGTAAATCAAATTTATATATTAAATCGTGGCAATCTCCTCTCCATCTTCCTGGTTCACCTCCAATTGCCAGTATATTGCTTGTGTAATTTATATCTATGTATCTTGGATACACTGGAAATTCATGTCATATCTGTAAATCTTAAGTCAACCTAATCAGGGAGTTACTGACCTTACTATAACTCTCCTATAGCAAGAACAAAATATCTTCATTGATGCACAATACCCACATTTTGCTTTCATTATATTTATGTTACAGTTATGCTGCTTGAAAGGTCCCCCTGGATCTTAACTGTGTGATTGCTGAAATCCAGTCACAGTTTGTTTGTACTGCTGACAAAGCATTCACATTAAGTATAATATGTACATAACTTTAGTTTAGTCCACACACACATTAGTTATATAGGGCAAATTCCATCCATAGGTATTGGCCCTATATTGCTAATGTGTGCACCCAGCTTTAGGCCAGGAATACCTATATGGACCAGCACACTTAGCTGCAGTGAAGGATCCCATGGTGTGTTCCCAGCTTTAGTCTAGTAATTATACAATGTTCCAACACTTGGTTGTCCTTTCCTTCTCCATGCAGAATTGCCTGTAAAATCTCCAGTCAGTGGTGCACATTGATTATTGGATACTTCAATCTGCATTAGGGCACGGCCACACTGCGCCGCACACGGAATCATACGCGATTCCATTGCAATTCGGTGTTTGCGCATGAGGCTTCTCCTTTTGAGATACAAAATTGGTGATCGCATGTGATCACCGAAAACACCGTAACTCAGTTTTCCTGTAATAAATATATGAAAAATTTGCTGTAATCAATACCATATCAATGGTTTATATCACTGATATAAATAGGACAAACAAAGTTGGTTAATACCCCTATCAATATAATAAATAGGAGAGAACATTACAGGGATATTAATAAAAGTTTTATCGCTAAAAATAGTTTTGCCCCAACCAATCACATGTAGCTTTCAAATGTTAAATAAGATCTGATTGGTTGGGGCAAAATTAGCACCATTTTAGCGATAAGAACTTTCTGAATCTCCCTGAAAGTTGGTTAAAGGATAAGTGCACTGTAAAATCAAATTATGTTCATTTGGAAGCTGCAGCTCTAAAAATACTTAGAGCTGCAGCTTCCAATGAACGTAACTTGATTAGGTTTATACCATATTGATATAATATAAGGGATAATGCGCCCCACGTATAATATAAGGAATATTACGCCACCGAGGAGTTCCTGACCATATAGAAGCACAAGGCAGCCGAGTGTTTTTATACAGGACAGGGAACTACGGGGGGGCGTAATGTCCTATTTGCTACGTATTTTTTACCACATTTACACTCCAATACATATATTATTTGACTTGACTGACAGGTCACTAGGGTATTCAGTTTATATCTTTTCCCATCATTTCCATCAAAGGAATCACTGGTTTTCATGTATTTACACATAATACATTTTTGACATTTCCTATTACCCACTATTTTTTGTATTCCTAACCAGGATTCCATGTTCACTTTTTTTGGTTTTAGGTAACTGGGTGAGACCAAATCTTTAAGATTCTTCGCGCTTTTAGGGGTCATATATGGTCTCTCCCCTATTACTTTTACTAGATCCTACTATCTTCCTGTAATAAATACCAATTTTGTTTAAGTATATTTTTAATTTTCCACCATTCCTTATTATATTGTGATATGAAACGAATTTTTTGTTGCTTTGGTTCTATACTTATCTCCTTTTTACCATACAATACTTGCTCTCTAGGGGTATACTTTGCCCTTTTGTAACCTCTGAGGATATCCTTTTTTTGGCATCCTCTTTCTTTAAACCTCCTCATTAATTCTGAAGATTGTCTTTCAAAGGCCTCCATTGTGGAACAGTTCCTCCGAATCCGCAGGATCTGTCCCACCGGAATCCCTCTTTTTAAACTGTTGAGATGATGACTAGATGCCTCTAGTAGAGAGTTAACTGCGGTAGCTTTTCGATATACCTCTGTTATCACAGTCCCCATATGTTTTGTTATTTTAAGATCCAAAAAATTCACACTGTCTTTACTCCACTTATACATCAATTTTATGTTTTGAGTGTTATTGTTTAATCTCTGAACAAACAATGATAGATCCTCAACACTACCCGTCCACAGGATCAAGATGTCATCCATATATCTGACCCACATGGACAGGCAGTGTGAAATATCCAATTCTTCAATGATTATTGGCACCTCCTCATTTTCCCATTGTCCTAAGTGAAGACATACATATGTCAGAGGGCAGGAACTGCCCATTGCAGTTCCTAGTTGTTGTTTGTAATATACTCCTTCAAATAAAAATACATTATTATGTAGAATAAATTCTAACAGTTTTATGACAAACTCTGAGTGTGTTTTCATATTGCTACCCCTTGAATCCAAAAATTTCTTTACAGCAGACAATCCAACTTTATGTGGAATGGATGAATACAAACTCTCCACACCCATTGTTACAAGTTAGGTATTTTCTTCCACTTCAACACCATCAAATTTTCTCAATAGGTCACTGGTATCCAAGATATAAGAATCCAATGTATTCAGGAAGGGGCGTAGAATTAAATCCACATATTGACTAATGTGTTCCGTAACACTGCCCCTTCCTGAAACTATGGGCCTCCCAGGTTTTTTTTTCGATTTTTGTGAATTTTGGGAATTAGGTATAGTATTGGCATAACCGGATTTTTTACTTGAAGATAATCTCTTTCTCTTTTACTTATTACGCCAACACTATACCCCTCCTGGATAATTGCATACAGTTCCCTTTGTATATTCCAAGTAGGATTACCTTCCAATTTCTCATATTGGGTTTTATCTGATAATTGTTTCTTGGCTTCAATCATATATTGTTCTCTACTCATGACATACATGTAAAAGAAGTACATAAATGTAATAAAATTATGTTTTCCTTTATGGGAATAGACAAAATAAGTTTAGGCCCTAGAGGAGGGAACATAGAAAAGAGATTGTTACAATGTGAAGGTAAATGGATATTCAACCTGGGGACGGAGGAACCTTACGGTTTAAATGAAATGATTAATTATGCCTGTTATCTGTAATTATCTAAAAATAAACAGAAAAAATGGATAGAGATATGATTATTGGTGAACATTGAAAATGGCAAATAATGTGTGTTCTTATGTAATATGATGATAAATACATGATGAGAATTGTTGTGCAATTATACAGTATCCAATGGAGAAAGCCATACATGAATATATAATATCTAAAGAGATGGAAGAATAAGTTTTGTATATGAGAAAAATGATGTTTATTAATGTATAGAACATTTAGTGATGTTATAGTGAGGAATACGCGGATTCAGTATAGATAGAGTTAATGAGGAACTGTATCACCTGTAGGGAAGGTTTGGTAATGGACGGATTTAAAATTGAGTGGCTACGAACCATCGCCAGACCCTGCGGAAGCCGCAAGACTACGGCGAAACGTACGCCGGTTGACGCAGATGCAGGTGACCGGACCAAAGTCCATATGGAAAAAGATCCAGTAAATTACTAGGAACAGAGGGGAAATGGAATAACAAAGGGAACAACGAACTGACACAGTACCTTACGGCATATTGGAGTAAAGCTCGGGTGAAAAAAACAGCAAAAATCAGTAGAAGAAGGCTGAGTGGCAAGTATATCAGCTTTGTATCGTGTCCGTGAATTTAGCGGATTGTAACATGACTCTCTATCTTACTGCTGTATGAAGTCCCGATAAGTAGTACTCCGTGTGATTCCATACTGTGTCTTGGTTGGTATGATAATCGTACTTACCTATCTGGTTCCCATGTGTTGAATCCTTTGCCAATATGTTATGTCACTGGATACGTTCTTGCCCAATGGTTGGGTGGTGACATTTATACACTGGACACCATCCTTCTATATACCTTTGAAATACACCTATATTTATATAGCAACAGAAAATTACATATGATATAGGACTTTGGCCTCATGGTTCGGTGCTTAGCATCAGGCGCTTGGATGAAACTCTAGCCACATATCAGGGACGCCCGATTTTTAAGAGATATTTATTTGTGTTATAATAAAGATGTATGTTTTCTATATTATAGTTTGCTGATCCGTTTATTCCCACTATTTTGAATTGCAAGGGCTATGTGACTGATGGTATTCTTTCAATTGGGGTTTCAAGGGAAAGGAGTGCTAGTCTTTTTTAGGTCTATCTCTATAATGTTGTGTTTTTAATCCTTAAATATAGCCTTGGTACTAGACCATACAATGACTTTATCTTTATATAACCTAAAAAAAGGGAAACGGCTGATCAAGGAAACGTTACCAAACAAATAAACTTCTTCCCACCAACCAACATACAGGCTGGCAGTTGGAGATAATAGACTTTATCAAATAGAAAGAAATTATGAGTTAAAAGATACTCAATCGCTTTAATAATAAAATCCTTAAATGATGACTGATAAACTGTGTAGTTATCAAGATGGTAAGCAATAGCTTTAAGCCCCATGGGGGATATGTCCAAAGACACAAAAGAGAAATCTGGTGCCATTTGAAGGTATCAAAAACCTGAAGTATGTGTTTAGTATCTCGAATATGAGAAGATAAACGTTAAATAAGAGGTTGTAGCAGTACATCTATAAAATCAGCCAAGTGTTTCCCCAGGGAACCCATACTGGCCACAATTGGACGTCCAAGAGGAGGTCTCTCTTTTTTGTGGATCTTGGGGAGACAGTAAAATACTGGGACCGTGGGATAGCTAGTACCATATTCTCATCAAAAGCTTTAATATTCAACCCTTCTTATACAAGAGTAATTAAGGATTTACAAAATAACTTGGTAGGATTATGATCAAGGGGGGCATAGATGGTGGAATCCTAAAGTTGACAATGAACTTCGGCAACATAATCGGAGAATCCTCTTTTAAAGTCTTAACAGCTTTTTTCTCTATAAAGCTAAGATTGTGCTTTTTTGAAGATTTGGAAGCTGCAATAACACTAGCTCTAAGGGCTTTTAGGTCCTCTTCCTAGACATGGTTTGGACCTAACAAAAGGAAGTTTCCTGTGAGTGAAATGAACTAGAGTGGAACGTGTCCAACGTTCCTTGCTCTAAAGGACCTTGATCTCAAGGACATAGAAAAAGGACATTTAATCATTTGATGGTTGTATGGTGTGTGTGAAAATAAGTTTTAAAATAAGGATTGTTTGTGCTGTGTTAAGGACTGTGTGTGCAGTAAGCAGATTAATCTTTCTTTCTTCCAGTTAAAGGGGTGCACTGGGCTTCTATATTCTAGTATTGCACCTGTTGTAATTACAAACAGGTTTTGAAAGGGTTAATAAGTGTTTTGTTTTTTTCCTCTCTTCCTTGCACTAATTGGTGTGGGGGCTGGGGCCTATTAGTTAAAAAGGATTCACATTGGTTGGACCTGTGGTTTGGACCTAACAAAAGGAAGTTTCCTTTGAGTGAAACGAACTAGAGTGGATCGTGTACAACATCCCTTGCTGTAAAGGACCTTGATCTCAAGGACATAGAAAAAGAAGGACATTGAAAGAAGAAAGGAAATTAAACAATGTTTGTGCATCACTGTGCTGGTGTTGTGTATTAGAAGGGACAGTTTTGTCGGTACCATGCAATGTGCATCCTGCCACATGTATAGGAACCTGGAGCAGACATTCCAGGGGACCTATGTCTGTGTCAGGAGTGAGTGGGTTGACCGTTTGGAAGCTAAGGTGGAGAGTCTAAGGGGGCAGCTTGCAGCAATTGGCAAATCTGGGGGGTCAGCAGGCACTGGCTGGGGCCAGTAGAGAGGTGGGTGGAAGTGGGACAGGGAAGGTTGAGGGGGGAGGTAGTTTTGTCAGGGTTATTAGGGGAAGTGGTGGACGGAAGGGTAGGGTGGATTCTTCCCAGATTGCCCATCCCAACAGATTTGCTGCCTTAGGTGATGAAGTGGAGGAGGACACCTCGGCTTTAACTTGTATGGAGGGGGCTAGTCCCTTAAGCATCCAGGGGACTGCCATCTCTGATAAAAGGGAGGAGGAACTAAGGGTCAGGAATGCTAGGCAGGTGGTAGTGGTAGGGGACTCCATTATAAAGAAGGTAGATAGGGTAATCTGACGCCAAGACCCTACACGCCGAACTGTGTGTTGCCTGCCTGGTGCTAGGGTTCGGCATGTGGTGGATCATGTAGACAGATTATTGGGTGGGGCCAGGTGTGACCCGGCAGTCTTGGTTCACATTGGTGCCAATGACAAAGTTAGTGGAGGAGGTGAGGTCCTTAAACATGATTTCCGAGAACTAGGGGCCAAGTTAAAAGCAAGGACCTCCAAGGTAGTGTTTTCAGAAATACTACCACAGCCACGTGCTAAGCCAGGGAGACAGTGGGAGCTTAGAAGTATTAGTGGCTAAGAGGTGGAGTAAGGAAGAAGGGTTTGGGTTTATAGAGAACTGGGCAGACTTTGCTGTCGGCTACAGGCTCTTTAGTAGGGATGGGTTGCACCTCACTGATGGTAGTGCAGCTGTTTTAGGGGAGAAGATAGCTAGAGGGGGGGAGATTTTAAACTAGGTTTGGGGGAATAAATTACAGGATCATAATCTAAAATGTATTTTTGCAAATGTGAGAAGCCTGGCTGACAAAATGGGTGAATTGGAAATGATGGAGTTGAATGAAAAGTATGATGCAATAGGTATTGCAGAAACGTGGTTGAACAGTTCTCACGACTGGGCTGTAAATTTAGAAGGATATGCCTTGTTTAGGCAGGACAGAGAAAAAAGGAAAGGGGGAGGAGTATGTGTTTATGTTAAAAAAGAATTGAAACCAAAATTTAAAAGAAGAGATAACTAGCGATATGGATGTTAAAGTGGAGGCAATATGGGTGTAATTAGGCAACAGGAAAGGGGGTAATGTCATTGTTGGTGTCTGCTATAAGCCGCTAAATGCTAGCAGAGAGGAGGTGAGTCAGCTTCATATGCAGTTGGCAAGTTTGGGGAGTGTGTTCATTATGGGGGACTTTAATTACCCTGACATTGATTAGTGTAGTGGAACTGCCATCACAGAAAAAGGCGATGAGTTCCTGAATTTGCTGCAAGATAATTTTCTTTCACAGGTGGTTGAAATTCCTACTAGAAAAGGAGCTCTGTTGGATCTGGTAATATCTAACATCGTGGAGCGCATTATAGATATTAAGGCTTAGAGAATAGTGACCATGAAATAGTGTCATTTGGACTATGTTATCGAAAGGAAAAGTTAACTTTTAATTTCAGAAAGGCAAGTTTTCCCAGGTTAAAAGTAGCTCTTCAGAATGTCAACTGGGATAATGTATTATCAGGTAAAGGTACTGAACAGTGGACTGTGTTCAAGGGGATTTTAAGCCAGTTCACATCTAAATTTATACCCTTGGGAAATAAATTAATTAATGGGGATAAGTTAGTTACGGAGGATGGCGATAAAACAAATGTCTTGAATATTTCTTCCACCTCTGTATACACTATAGAAGATCCAATGTGATTAGTCACCAGATGTGACTATGGTCTCTTGGTCTGGTGAGTCACATTTGTACATGGATAGAAAATTGGTTTATGAATAGGATGCAGAGAGAATTTGTAAATGGGGCTTCATCATTATGGACTAAAGTGGGGGTGCCAATGGGTTCTGTGTTGGGGCCGCTTCTATTTAATCTATTTATTAATGATTTGGAAGTGGGTATTGTCAGCAAGCTTTCTGTGTTTGCAGATGACACAAAACTTTGTCGACCATTAAAAACAGATAATGTGCAATCGTTGAAGGAGGATCTAAATAGATTGTCACATTAGGCTGCTAAGTGGCAGAAGAGATTCAATGTTGAAAAATATGCATTTTGGACTTAAAAATCCTTGTGCTGCTTATACTACAAATGGCTCTGTGTTAAGTGAATCCCTGTTGGAAAGGGATCTTGGAGTTTTGGTGGATAACAAACTTAAAGGAAGCAAGCAGTGCCAGGCGGCAACAGCCAGAGCCAGCATAATATTGTCTTGTATAAAGAGAGGTATGGATTCAAGGGAGGAAAATGTTATTCCCTTTCTTTACAAAGCATTGGTAAGGCCTCATTTGGAATATGCAGTGCAATTTTGGACTCCTGTATACAAAAAGGACATCTTTGAAATGGAAAGGGTTCAGAGAAGGGTAACTAAATTAATAAGGGGATTGGGGCAGCTTGAATATGAAGAGAGACTGGAAAAGTTACAATTATGTACGCTGGAGAAAAGGCGCTTGTGTGGGGATATGATTACTGTGTATAAATACATTAATGGGCCATACAATAAACTATCTGGGACATTGTTCACCAATAGAGCATGTTAAAGGACACGTGGGCATCCCTTAAGACTTGAAGAAAAAAGGTTTAGGCTTCAAGTTCGGAAAGGGTTTTTCACTGTGAGAACAGTAAAGCTATGGAACTGTCTTCCAGTGGACGTTGTTATGGCAGGTTCATTGGTCAGGTTAAAAAAAAAGCTGGATGATTTTCTGCAAACAAGGAATGTTGCAAGTTACTGGTATTGATACATAAAGTATCCAGGGAGTTGATCCAGGGAAATTTCCAATTGCCACTTGGAGTCAGAAAGGAATTTTTTCCCCCTTCATAAATTTGGTGGTTTTGTTTTGCCTTCCTCTGGATCAACAGTTAGGCAGGAAATGAGGATATTGCTAGATGGGTTGGACTAGATGGACATATGTCTTTATTCAACCTCAAAATACTTTACATCTTGAAACCTATCAACAATAGGAGATCTCTGAGTAAACGGATAAAAATCACTTTTGATTTTAAACCGAGAGAAGGAAGGATCCGAGGTACAGACAGTAGTATTGTCAATAGTACTATCAGTAAATAGTCTAAGACTTTCTAAAAAAATTTAAAACCTCAAAATCTGGATCATTCAGATCAACATTAAAAGCTGAAGTATAGGAAGTAGACCCTATTTCACCTTTAGATGTAAAACAGCACAGTATTTTACTTACAAATTTATTAATATCTGTAAGGGTCTCAAAATATCAAAATCATTATCTGGGGAGAAAGATAGACCTTTAGTTAGAATGTGGGTCTCAACATCACTGAGAGGTCTTGTAGAAAGATTTAGTACATTAGTCTTTTCTTCCCAAGATTCTTCCTTTTGCGTAGTACATAATGGTGCTTGTGAAGGTTCTCATTCATCCAGGTCATGGTATTTCTGTTGTATTCAATTAGATCAACTGGACTTGAAGTTTAGTTCTTGAAGACGTTTCGCTAGTCATCCGACTGGCTTTCTCAATTCAGAATACTTGTACAAGAATCTTGTGCAATTATGTACCCTGGAAAATTCCAATTAGCATATTACAGCCAGGTGTTAAGGCGTGATTGGATGTGGCTAAGAGGTGTTATAGGAACGCCCAGAGTAAGGTGTCAAAACAGCATTGTACATGGCAGACAGTTGGTGTCGAACCCCCCCCCCCCCACCTCTATTTAGGCTTGGTTTCTTTATTTTCACATAAATGGCCTCCTTAACATCTCAAGCATATTTCAAATCATTTTGGGGAGAAAACCCTCAAACTTATACGGCAATATGAAAAGACAGCAAGGAAATTGGCAGACTATAGAAACCACCTGCGATTTAATCTCCGATGCAGACAACAAAGGCTAGTACCATGCAGCATATGTCTGGATTCCACAGTTAAAGGCATCAGAGCCAAACAGATACTGCAAAAGGCTCAAACACAGCTCCTAAATGAACGGGTACGACAGACACATTTTACAGTCAATGCTTTAATGCACAACATTAGTCAACTAAAACAGAACCTGGCCTCACAGCTACCTGTGTCCATCTGGGAAAGAGTGATGGAGTTCACCAAACAAGCACAGCTTTCTCAGCACCGTAAGGGCAAACAAAGGAAACATAACAAGTTCTCTATTCTGTCATCTCAGAACACCCCCAAAGGAGAACAACTAGCTTGGATACAAAAGGAGGGAAGTGTCACTTCATCAAACAAGGAGGAATGGGTGAGAAACTTGTCTGACAGGACCCTGACCCAGCCAGAAATGGAAGTCCTTGCTAAGGGCTTGAATTTTGCCATCACTCCTAAAACTATCCCTGTGGTGGATATTATAGCAGCCACAGAAGCCTCAATCCACAATAATAAGGTACCACAGAGTGAGGCAGAACAACTTCGCCTTAGCCAGTGCTAAAACTCCTTCATCTAACCTGACCACACAGGAAAGAAGAGCCTTAACATCCCTCAAGAAATATTCCAGTATCACCATTCTACCGGCAGACAAGGAAAGATGCACAGTGGTACTCAACACCTCAGACTACCATGATAAGGTGACCATGCTCCTGGCTGATAACAACACATATGAGGCTTTAACAAGGGATCCCACCAGCCGGTAAAAGAAAAGGGTCATAGACTTATTGCAACAGCTTCAAAAGGATAAAGCCATTTATCGAGCAATGTATCATCGTCTCTACCCTGGTGAGGCACATCCATGCATATATGGACTCCCAAAGATCCATAAGGAAGGGGCACCACTAAGACCTATAGTCAGCAGCATCAACTTTGTAACATACAAGGTGGCAAAATACCTAGCCAACATCTTAGGTCCATTGGTGGGAAGTTCTAAGAATCACATCCAGAACTCTCAGGATTTCACCAACAAGATTGAAGATATAGTACTTGGTGCAGAAGAAACGATGGTGTCCTATGATGTGACATCTCTCTTCACCTGTATACCCACCAAGGAGGCTGTTGACATGGTGAGAAAACGGCTAGGCCAAGACTGCACTCTTACCAGCAGAACTGATCTCAACCCAGAACAGGTGTGTTCCTTACTGGACTTGTGCCTGAATACCACCTATTTCAAATACAGGGATAAGTTCTATAAGCAAAAACACGGATGTGCTATGGGATCTCCTGTTTCACCTATTGTGGCCAACATGGAGGAGGTAGAAAATCAGGCGCTTAATACCTTTAAGGGCATAGCACCCAGCCACTGGTTCAAATATGTGGATGACACCTGGGTTAAAATCCGCCAGAAGAAAGTACAAGCTTTCACAGAACACATCAATGCGGTAGACCAAAACATCAAATTTACAAGGGAAGAGGTACAAAACAACAAACTGGCTTTCTTGGACTGCATGGTAGAAGTTAAGGAAAATGGTAAACTGGAAGTAGAGGTTTACAGAAAACCAACACACAGATCAGTATTTGATGATTGACTCCCACCACCCTTTAGATCATCAGACCCTGCAACACAGAGCTGAGAACATCCCCACTAGCACAGAGGCAAAGGCTAAAGAAATGAAACATCTCAGAGGAGTCCTTAAAACTTGTGGATATCCAGACTGGGCCTTTGTAAAAAGAAGTAGAAGGAAAGAAAAGAACACGAATACCAACAGTGAAGGGGAAAAGCAAGACAGGAGGAAGAACATGGTCATCCCATATGTAGCAGGGGTCTCCGAGAAATTAAGAAGAATTTTCAAAAATCACTTTATCCCTGTCTGCTTTAAACCAAACAACACACTGAGGCAGCAATTGGTACATCCGAAAGACCCAATACCCAAACACAAGAAAAGCGACATCATATACGCAGTGCAGTGCAGTGAAGAATGCTCTGATTTGTATTTGGGGGAGACCAAACAGCAACTGCATCAACGTATAGCCCAGCACAGAAGAGCCAATTCCTCGGGTCAGGACCCATCCGTGTACCTGCATCTTAAGGATAAAGGACACACCTTTGAAGATTGTAATGTTAACATATTGGCAAAGGAACGTGACTGGTTCAAGAGAGGTGTTAAGGAGGCCATTTATGTGAAAATAAAGAAACCAAGCCTAAATAGAGGTGGGGGGGTTCGACACCAACTGTCTGCCATGTACAATGCTGTTTTGACACCTTACTCTGGGCGTTGCTATAATCTTCTCATCTTAGTTAAAAATACTAATGTGGTATTCATCCTCTGCACTCGTCCACACGTGGGTGCTCACTCTAGGTAATCCAACCCTTAAATGGATATATAGTTACAAGGAACAGCAAAAAGCGAGGGTAGCACACTAAGGCAGAAATTGGTACATTCAAAAGACCCAATACTGAAACACAAGAAAAGCGACATCATATACACAGTGCAGTGCAGTGAAGAATGCTCTGATTTGTACGTGGAAGAGACCAAACAGCACCTGCATCAACGTATGGCCCTCGGGTCAGGACTCAGCCGTGTACCTGCATCTTAAGGATAAAGGACATACCTTTGAAGATTGTAATGTTAACATATTGGCAAAGGAACGTGACTGGTTCAAGAGAGGTATTAAGGAGGCCATTTATGAGAAAATAAAGAAACCATGCCTAAATAGAGGTGGGGGGGTTCGACACCAACTGTCTGCCATGTACAATGCTGTTTTGACACCTTACTCTGGGCGTTCCTATAACACCTCTTAGCCACTATCCAATCATGCCCTTAACACTTGGCTGTGATATGCTAATTGGGATTTTCCAGGGTACATAATTGCCACAGATTCTTGTACAAGTCATTCTGAATTGAGAAAGCCAGTCGGATGACTAGCGAAACGTCTTCAAGAACTAAACTTCAAGTCCAGTTGATCGAACTGAATACAACAGATATACCATGAGCTGGATGAATGAGAACCTTCACAAGCAATAGTACTAATAAAAAAAGACCTCTCATTTTAGTATTGCAAGAAATAGGCCAGAATCTTAAAGAATCTTATATACAGAAATAACTTACTAAAGAGTAGAGATGGACGTTCTGTTTGCAGATTCGCAGATTTTCGAAAAAATTTAAAAATCAGAAAATTTTGCCTCCGAAAAACCCATTAAAGTCAATGGGAGAACAGAAATCTACACATATCTGCCTAAATATTTGGCAAAATAGCAATGGTAAATTACTGTAAATGGCTCTGGGACCTAGGAAATGGTCTGGGGAACACGTTCCTATGGGAAGAACAGCAAAAAATGGAAAACTTCCGGTTTTCATTGGGCCATTTTTGGCTTAATTCGAAAATCCTTAAACGGATTTTTGTACTTATCAAAAACAGCATAAGGTATGGGAATACAAATTCATTCAGAAATTTAATTCCCTGAACTGTGGACTTAATAGGGGCATGAGTTTTATGGCCAAATATCATCTTATTCTACATCCCCACCCAGACTAAAATCACTCACCAGGACACTGTCTTGTACTGTTTAATACTTCTTGCATTATTACAGCTATTTACTTGTGCCCATTTCACACCTCCACTACTGTTTTTCCCACATCAAACCCCCTGAGTCTGTATCTATACCTGGTCATCTGTTCAATTTGTTTGATGTTTACTGTCCCAATGTGTAAGTTTGTGATTTCTCAGTTTCTTTTGTAACATCCAGCCTGATGAAGGGGGCTTAGGACTCTTGAAAACTTGCTTAATTTTTTTTATCTAGTTAGACAATAAAAGTTATCACAGCTCTACTTTTCTTCTCTTATTAGAGTGTAAATATTTTGTTACAGATTTTCTATGAGCTTATCTAAGGCTGGGTACACACCAGCAAATATTTTTGGCCAACCGACCGATTCACGGCACTTTCGGTCGATTGGCCGAAAAAATTGTCTGGTGTGGGGCGGGCGGCTGCGACCGACATCGATCCGGACGAACGAACGATCAGGCATGTCAGAAAATTCCGATCGATCGTGCGGTTCCCTATGGGAACGCACGATTGGTTGTTCGCAAATTCGGTCCTGGCAGAATTTGCCACGACCGACAGACATTTGTCCCGGCCTAGCGCTTGCTCGTAGCGACCGCTCGGTACCCAGCCTCTCCAAATCAATTGTCCAGCATGTCCCTTTGTATCTGTTTGTAGCCCTGCACACCAATTTCAGAATCAAAAATCCTATAAGGCTTCAAATGTTGAAAATAAATTATAGGTACCATGTGTTTCTAATGGAAACATATTGATAATTACTCCATTTGTGCATAGTTTATTTTCTAAATTTCACCAAGTTTAAAAACTTTGAAAGGAAGAAAATAGGAAATGATTACAAAAGTTAGGTCAGAACCCTATCACCTTGATTTTTGGATTTAGTTAACATGATATGGCAAGAGATCAATTAACCTTGAAAATCTGACATGCATACAAAGGTGGGCAGTAACTTTGTAAAGCATATATATTGTATATGAGTTAGAAAGGGTTGACCTTATAATAAGTAGCTCAGCTGAGAAGAAAATCAACACTATGCTATGGAAATATATTAAAGACTCATTAAAGACATTTTTTGCTCTCTGGTGCAATCTTGTAGCATTGCAATGTGCCATTTACCATTGTGAAACTTTTAAAGCCAGCCATTTGCTGCCGTTAAAATGTGCCTCAATAGTAAACCGCTATTGGCATATAATATCGCTGGCATGGTTAACTTCCATATTAGCCACACAGCCATCAGAATGAAGAAGTTAAAGTTAGGCTAGAAGATATAACATCATTCACAAGAGCGGTGTGTCTTAAAATCGCACTCATTGCGCCTTACAATTAGGCATTGCCTAAGAAATCTATATACAGTAAAGCTTTGTCGCCTCATATTACATTGCAACACCTGCAAAAACCCTGTTAAACCCACACTATTCCTTGGTACATTGTTGAAAACATTATAGCTTGGGTATAAGATGTGCTTAAGCAATAGCTTAATAGTTTTGGTATAAAAACATTCTAATATCACCTCATTATTAGCTTTAAATCCAGTTAAAGGACACATTTACCCTCACCACTAACTTTTACAAGCAGATCAAACCACACCCACCCACCTCTGAAAGCTGCAGAGGAGATAGCAGAGCCGCAGTGAGGGATCGGGCTGTTTAAATAATCATAAAAGCAATCGGGCTGCATAAGTAATCATAGAAGCAGTTTTGATAAAGTAAGTATAGCAAAATTTGTGTCTTGGTGGGGGTTCACTTAACCTGCTTATGAAAGTGAAGGTAAAGATGGGCATGCCCTTTAAAATTATATTATTATAAAAGTTTTAGTTTTACAGTCTTGACAATACAGCAGCTGTTGATAACATTTTTATGCAACTGTTATCTATATTACTATCTAATATGATATTGTTGAATGCAATACTTCAATGGTATAGTATACTCAATAAATTGGATTATTGAGTTTTTAACTATTCACATCTAAGGAAGACATGCATGACAGGATCTGAGATAGGTTCCACTGTACTAAAAGTACTGGAGAATATTGGGTAATATCTTTTTTTCTTGTCTTTTTTGTGTGCTTATTAAATCATAAATGACTAATCTACCAATATGCTTGTGAAGGTTCTCATTCATCCAGGTCATGGTATATCTGTTGTATTCAATTAGATCAACTGGACTTGAAGTTTAGTTCTTGAAGAGAATGAAACTTCAAGTCCAGTTGATCTAATTGAATACAACAGAATACAACAGATATACTAGTCTACCAACTATGATAAAAGAAAATTAATGAGAAATAAAGACAAATTGGTAAATTGTCTCTCTAGGAATTTTTATTTTAGGGATTCTTTCTAGTTAATCCAACAGTATCTCAGCTCAGATAAATTATGAAGTCTGTTGATTTACAGCAGCACTACTGTATTTTGCATTCTTTGTTCATTTTACATTTTGATGTTTATTGCTGTGCTTTAGATCTCTTTGCTTAAACAAAACCTAGAGATGCAGCTATGCCAATCCCAGAGTGCTTTGCAACAGCTGCAGTCGCAGTTTGGTCAAGAAAGACAGCGACTCACCAGAGAACTTCAAGAGCTTGAAGAGGAGCATAGCCAGAGACAAAAGTCACTTCAAGAAGCCCACATTCTTGCATTCCAGACCATGGAAGATGCAAAGAGCCAAGAACTAAAAGCAAGTGCATATTCAATACTATAAGTAGTACAATACTTGATTTACAACCAATGTTGTATTAATAAAATAAAAATGACCTGTACCCTAAAATTCTTAATGAAATGAAATATTATTGGATTGTCTCAGGCTGATTTATCTTTATCAAAGTGCATGTCAACTCCACATGAAAAATCATACTTGCATCCATCACCCCAAAAACCTCAATAGTGCCTTACTGAGTTCCTGAGATATTTGATTCAGCATTTGTCATCTTCTTCCCTTGTCTATCCTTATCTTTTGGGTGAAGCAGTCAATCATGGCAGTGAAGGATAATGTTACAGCCAATGACTGACTGCTGCAGACCATGCCGTCTTCTCTGCACATGTGTAAGCACGTAATAAACTTGTACAGCTTTAAGGAATGATAACATATTTCACTTTAGGAATGCTGATAAAGCAAGTCAGTTATGTAGTCTTAAGATTTTCAGGGGTGGGGAGGTAAGTAGGATTTTTCATGTGGAGGTTGGACAAGCCCTTTAAGTTTAGTGTTTTAAAAAATAATGATCAACTAATTAATTAAAATTGATGAATGGATCTTTTGTAAAAACTGGTAACTTTTATTGCTTTCTATATAATGAGATCAAATTAATCTTTTGCAGAATTGAGTTTAACCTATTGGTCCGGCCCTCCACAACAGATCCAGTTTCTTAAGCGGCCTCTTGGGAAAATAAATTGTCCTCCCCTGCTCTAATGAATCATAGGTTTTCCCTAAAACAATGAATTAATCACTATGCATAAAAAACTAAAAGATACATTTTAAATTTTATTTTACTTAAAGGACAACTCCACCCTCATAAGAATATCTTTTAGAAATCAAGAACTAAACTTCAAGTCCAGTTGATCTAATTGAATACAACAGATAGTACATAATGGTGTTTTAGGGGAGGGGGTTCCTCAGTGTTTAGTCCTTCACCCCCTATGAACTTCTTTGACCGAGATACCTACGCCTTCCGTGGGATATGTAAATCCACATCGTCCTTGTCAGAGGTAAAAACGGGACGGGTTTTTCGTTCATAAGTCCTGGTCTTAGACCCATAGGATCTAGGGGCCCTATTTATAAAAAATCGTTATCGTTATCGTAAAATACCGATCGTTATCATAAAATAACGACCGGGGTTTTACAGATAACGACCGTTATTTACCGATAACGGTCGTTATTTACCGATAAATAACGTTATTATTATTATCGGTAAATAACGACCGTTATCGGTAGATAACGACCGGTATTTACAGATAACGACCGGTATTTAACGATATCGGTAAATAACGGTCGTTATCGGTAAAAACTCGGTCGTTATTTTACGATAACGATCGGTATTTTACGATAACGATACCGATCTTTTATAAATAGGGCCATAGATGAGGTAGTAGAAGAATAAGACAAAGGAGAAGGCACCAAAAAAGGACTGTCCACAACATAATCACTGTCATATTCTGAAAAACTTACATTCTTTTTTGACATACTTTTCCGGTTACTAAAATCACCCATATCTTTTTTAAGAATATATGAGAATAGACCTCTCATATGATCTATTCCGATAGCGGGATAATCTTTCCCTTCCTCTTAATCACTTTTGTCCCTACGGAATTTATCTCCCTTAATTTTAGCTAATTCCGACTCCAGTTTTTTATTATGAGTTGATATATTCTGTAGTTTGTCATTAAACTCAGGGTCATGGGAGGTATTATCTAGGGTTTGTCTAAGTTCCTTCAATTCAGATCTATATTGTTGTAAAACTATGGTCTTCTGTTCTACTAAAAGCTGCATCAATTTAATAGACCAATCTGGAAGGACACTGTCACAAACACTCCGGGCCGCGACGGCCATCCACCTACCAGCTACCGGGAAGCACACTCCAAGCAACCGACAGGCGGATGAAACAGATCGGACTCGGTGGGGTTAGTAAACAAACGATATACTACACAATTAATAATAATTAATATCAATATACTTGCTGCCACCACATTCCGAGAAAAAACAGCGGTATGACCTATTACATATATCTATGGGGTTATCCGCACCCCTACTTCTAACAACCTGTAAATTGGTTATTCACCCCTAATATTCCATACACAGTTATACAGTATATATATACCTAAACAATGCTTCTCTATAGTAGTGTACTTCGAAGACACAGGTTTGTTTTGGGATATACTCAGAATAGGACGATAGCCTATAAATGATTTTCTATCATTTATTAAAAGTTGACAAAAATAGTGCATAAAAAAATATAAAGAAAAACTAAAGTAATTCACTGAACATAAAAATGGTAACACACAGGTGAGGATAAGAAATGGATAAAAGAATGAATACTTAAAGATAATTGGCGTCTGAAAAGTCCATGAGCAGAGTCCAGAACTTGTTAATCCAGATATGGGAAAAGTCCAAATAATATTTCATGATGTAAGCCAATGTGGTCCGTCCTGTTGGTTAGATGTTATTAAAGGGCATCTATAGTGGGAAAATGAACTTTTTTTTCTTTCTTTCCATGTGTTCTATAATTCCCCACAACCCCCAGAGTGTTTTCACTTTGTTCAGATTCCCTCTTTGTCCTGAGATACAACAGTTAGAAGAATACGTGATTGCATTCCTCTACTCCTACTTGTACTGTCAATCAAATCCCTGTGACGTGATCCCCCCTCCCTGCTCTGTAATAAACATAGAGATAACAGCATTAGCAGGGGGAGAGAGGTAGCTTTCATGGTAGATATAAGGCTGCACTTGACCCCCCTTCTTGATAGACTTCACTGATTGATGATGGGTCACAAAGTGAGAGATCGTAAACTGTACTGTTCTCCTTTCGTGTCTCCAGGACAGCTTGCTTTCTATTGGCCACAGTGTGTGGTTGTGTTTTTCAGGATGTTGAACTTTTAACTCCTACTGCACATGATATGCTTGTCGGTTAGCCGGAGTTGAGACATGGAGGAGGTAACAGAGGGGAGGGGGAAGGGGGGAGTGCTGCACGCAGATCTGGCACCATGGTTAAACAGAGTCACTGACAGAGATAGGATTAAGGCAGCGCAGAGTACATGAATTTAACTTTGCAAAGGGGTAATGTGTTTTTTTCACTATAGATGCCCTTTAAAGATCTTATGACGAACTCCTGAGCTGAGACCATGCTCCCAATTTATCCCTTTTCCTGAAATTGGGAGCGGTCTGGTCTGAAGAGAGGTGGGTTTGGTTCTGCCCCCTAAGGTTGGTTCCTATTTTTGGAGGACATTTTAAATCTTCAATTCCCTTCTAGTCCATAATCCGTGTACTATAAATGTCACATTCAAAATAATAGCATGATTGTCCGTAACTAATTTTACACAAAAGAATGAGACCAAATATGACATATCTTGGAGATCGTAGGCCTAAGAAGGATAATATCCCAAGTTTGGTTCGGGCGATCATATTATGTCAGGTATCTATAAATGCAGAATTAATTTACGAAAATATGAAAATACTTCTACATCCTGAATTATGAAGAAATATGAATGGCCTTTGAAGTGCCAGTTGGGTATAGCTCAATTCTCAACTAGCAGCCCACATGCTGTGCTTCAGACGGAAACCACGTGGAATCATGGCAGAATCGATATACTTTTCCAAAGTCACACTGTCCCACCAAGTATGCAACTCTAAATTGAGTGTCTTTTCATAAAGTTTAAGAATAGAATCATTGTCATTTGTTGGACTAGTAGATTCTTCATTAAATGCTTCAAAAGCTTTTTTCCTTCTGATCTCGTCGGACCAACTGGCCTCTTGAGACTTATCTGCCATAATAAGTAAATAATCCTGAAAAAGAAAGTAACTAATAATGAGTCCAGTATCTGGACACAGGCGAATACAATTTCAGAAACAGGAAAAGCATGTGTCAGAAACCACTGTAGCAGTATAAACACATTCCATAGAAGGTAAATTGACTTACTTTCCCTCTGGATAGGGCCGGGTGTGTGTGAATGACGTTGCATGTGCATAAATGGTGCTGCAGGTGCGTGTGAATGTCGTTGCATGTGCGTGAATGCGTGCTGTGGGTGTGTGTGAATGTCGTTGCATGTGCGTGAATGGTGCTGCCGTTGGGTGTGAATGTCTTTGCATGTACGTGAATGGTGCTGTGAGTGTGTGTGAATGTCGTTGCATGTGTGTGAATGGTGCTGTGTGTGATTGTTGTTGCATGTGTGTGAATGGTGCTGTGTGTGAATGTCGTTGCATGTACATGAATGTTGCTCTGGGTGTGTGTGAATGTCATTGCATGTGTGTGAATAGTGCTCTGGGTATGTGTGTATTTCATTTTACGTGCGTGAATGGTGCTGTAGGTGTGTGTGAATGCCATTGCATGTGCGTGAATGTTGCTCTGGGTGTGTGTGAATGTCGTTGCGTGTGCGTGAATGGTGCTGCTGGTGTGCGTGACTGTCATTTCATGTGTGCAGGCATTGTATTTGAATGCTTTACGTTAATTTTTTGCGTGAACAAAAATAAAAAGAAATTGTGATATTTGTATTTTATTATTTTGAAATTGGACTCGGTCAGATAAGGCAAACCTTGATGTGGTGGCCGAGTTTTACATGAGGTGGACAAAATGTATGCTAATTAAAAAAAAAATACCATGTCAATGATTTGTACAGATATAATGTACATAGCATTTCTTTTTGTCCATTATACATACTAATTGCTTTCTTATTATTTCATACATAAACAATATAAGATTAGAATGTAATACAATGTTACATTGATGCATATTGAATGTTTGTGTACATTTATCACATCCTGTCTCATTGCATTAGCAGATTCCTGCCGCGACCTACCTCAATCGTCTGTTCATCCGGATCAGACAAACTGACGATTGGACATGTTGGTAAATCACAATTGATTGTGCGGTTCTCTACGGGACCGCACAGTCGATCTTACGAACCGTCGGCCACTATTGCCGCGACCGACGGACATTTGTCCCGGCGAGCACTCGTAGCGATCACTTGGTTGGGACAAATAGTCCCTTCGTGTGTACTCAGCCTACGGAGTTAATATCTATCCATATACTATATACAAATACAGGGATATGCTGCTCAAACCTGTATTCAAAAATACTTTCAGGAGCGGTGAAAAGGAAGACCGGCAATTTATACATTACATAAAAGGCTCCAGCACTCAACTTATACATACAATTATAAATGAATTGGGTAAAATAATTAGACATGTATGCAAGCAATGAAGGGTAATCACCTGCACTGTAGTTCAAATGGATACCTTTAGTTACATTGTACAAACATGCGTCAGCTGAATAAATGTTAATGTATTCTCACTCCACCCCTTGAAGGCAGTCTAGATAGAAGGAAGGTATATAAGCTCTGTAAGCTCCCATGATTCCCTGGAATAGGTCATACTAAATAAAGAAAGAAGCAGGTATGGTCTTGTTCCCCCAGGGATTGAACTTTACTCATTAGGTTAGGACTGATGCTGGGATACTGCCTTGAAGTGGCGCATCAGCTGACACATGTTTGTACAAACAATGTAACTAAAGGTATCCATTTGAACTACAGTGCAGGAGATTACCCTTCATTGCTTGCATACATGTCTAATTCTTTTACCCAATTCATTTTTAAATGTATGTGTAGTTGAGGGCTGGAGTCTTTTGTGTAACGTGTGTGTGTGTGTGTATATATATATATATATATATATATATATATAATAGTAGAAATACAAGTGCACTTAAGGGTCCCTTTCAACTTTTATTCAATATATGTGCATCGTAAAGTGCAACAATCAGTGCAGCATGTGCAATCAGCAACGTTTCGGTCTGTGAACTAAGACCTTTATCAAGCCTATGTGAATCACACCTAGCTCACCTTATAAATACTAAGGTACTCCCCTAATTTAAGTGACATCATCATGAGTGGACCAATGTAACACCCTGAATATTCAAAAGGTTCACTAATTAACTTACATTCATATTAAAGTGCTAGTGCAGCTAATACTCAAGCCGTGTATATATGAAACATCAAATATAATCATGTATTTACAAGATAGGCATTTATGACAAGCAAATATGTGCACTTTACGATGCACATATATTGAATAAAAGTTGAAAAGGACCCTTGAGTGCACACACAATACAAGGATTGTGGAAGAACTCCAATTAGGCTAATTTACAACTACATTTAGTGGAAGTGCTACTGATCTGGTCAAACATTTATACAAACATAGAAAAGATAATCAATGCACATTCCTGGGCCCCATACAATATCATATTATCTGCACAATGGCATACTTTATTTCATTCATGTGATCACAGTAATGTATACTAAAACCCCTTTGTTTATAAAGTATGAGAGAGAGACCTGTGTAAAGTAAATGACATGGATGTTATTTTCCTGGAAAAAAAAATTACAAATACATTTTTAGAAACACATGTATGCAAGTACAATTCATTTATGAGGGGTAAATCCTAAATCTTAAGTAACTATGTATATGTAGTATACCATGCATTTTACCAATTTTTTTTTATAAACTGCATGGTTCAGCCAAAATTCACATGAAGCACGAACAATTGCAAAAAAAAAAAATATTTTTTTTTTTTGTATAAGTATTATAGAAAAATGTAGGCATTTAAATAAATGTAACGCTTGATATATACTAGTCTGCCTATACTCCCCACAGCCTCTATCACAATATCAATACCCACAAATCATCAATAAAAATAATTTATAATAATTGTCAATATTTTCATTCCACAAAACAAATAAAAAAAGACAGTAAGTCTCTCTGGACAAATAAGAAAATCAATTGAGTAAACACACAAAGTATAAAAATATATATATTTGAATAAAAGTTCCTATTGTTTAAAATGGTGCAAATTTTGCCCCAACCAATCAGATCTTATTTAACAGTTGAAAGCTAACATCTGATTGGTTGGGGCAAAATTAGCACCATTTTAAACAATAAGAAATGTTATTGAATAACCCTGACGGTGTTATCTTGCTTTAAATCTTGTGAAACAATTCCAATGCAGAAATCCAACTTTCATAAAGTTTCAATGCACAGTTGCCTCCCAAAAGGACACCAGGAGCATAGTAAATTCAGCCGATGTGCACAAACAGGAGATAGGAAGTGTGTATGTAAAGCTACACAGCGATTAGTTGCCGAAAAGAACGATTTCCGATTGGTTCCGGGTTTCCTGCAATACTATTGATTGGCGCGAACGGCAATCACTTTTTTGATGCAGAGCTGAAGATCCAGTCCTTGGCACAAATGTGCCTATTAGAGAATGCGTGCGGCGTGGTGTGGGATCATGGGAATGAGTAGGCTTATGGAGTCATCCAGCCCCTTCAGTATTTGCAAATGCTGCTGCTTACAGAATGAGGACTGTTTATGCTAGAAAGCTTGTTTTAAAGGTAATAATCTTTTACACTAACCCTACTTGTTTTTGGACCACAGTTTCCCTTTAATAACATAGCAGGATCTTGGGCAGATAAGGAGAAATATTTTGCATTATTGTATCTCCCCAATGTTTGTGAAAACGTCTCAGGAGTTCTTTTTGATGATGCAATTGGAAAGTACTAGTAGACATTGTTTCTGACTGACTGAGAGTATTAACCTACAGCCAATACTTGGAAGGTAATCATGGTATATAGGCAACCTCAGATGATATAGTGAAATATCCATTTCTCAACGCACTCACATTTAAAAAGCTCAAGTACATTTAGATTTTATAGGATTCCATATTACTGTGCACACTCCTGCATTCTGATCTGGTCCTTTTAAAAAATGCACCGCTGGACGTATTTCTTTCCCAAAAAAAATACATATAATTCTAAACGTAAGGACAATGGATCAGGGATTGGTCAGACTCTGGCTATTAACATAATGACTGGGTCAGGGATGGGGTAGACTGGCTGTAAACATAATGACTGGGTCAGGGATGGGTCAGACTCTGGCTATAAACATAATGACTGGATCAGGGATGGGTGAGACTGTGGCTATAAACAACAACTGGATCAAAGATGGGGTAAACTGTGGCTATAAACATAACTGGATATGGGGTGGGTCAAAGATGGGTAGACTGTGGCTATAAACATAACAACTGGATCAAAGATGGGTAGACTGTGGCTATAAACATAACAACTGGATCAAAGATGGGGTAGACTGTGGCTATAAACATAACAACTGGATCAAAGATGGGATAGACTGTGGCTATAACTAACAACTGGATCAAGATGGGTAGACGTGGCTATAACATAATGATGGATCAGGATGGGTAAGACTGTGGCTATAACATAACAATAACTGGATCAAGATGGTAGACTGTGGCTATAACATAATGACTATGGATCAAAGATGGGGTAAACTGTGGCTATAAACATAACTGGATATGGGGTGGGTCAAAGATGGGTAGACTGTGGCTATAAACATAACAACTGGATCAAAGATGGGTAGACTGTGGCTATAAACATAACAACTGGATCAAAGATGGGATAGACTGTGGCTATAAACATAACAACTGGATCAAAGATGGGTAGACTGTGGCTATAAACATATGACTGGATCAGGGATGGGTAAGACTGTGGCTATAAACATACCACTGGATCAAAGATGGGTAGACTGTGGCTATAAACATAATGACTGGATCAAAGATGGGGTAGACTGTGGCTGTAAACATAACGACTGGATCAGGGATGGGGTAGACTGTTGCTATAAACATAATGACTGATCAGGGATGGGTCAATTGTGGCTATAAACATAACAACTGGATCAGGGATGGGTCAACTGTGGCTATAAACATAACAACTGGATCAGGCTGGGGTAGACTGGCTAAAACATAACGACTGGATCAGGGATGGGTCAGACTGTGCTATAAACATAACCACTGGAATAGGGGTTGGTCAGACTGTGGCTATAAACATAACAACTGGATATATCTGTTGTATTCAATTAGATCAACTGGACTTGAAATGTAGTTCTTGAAGACGTTTCGCTAGTCATCCGACTGGCTTTCTCAATTCAGAATGACTTGTACAAGAATCTGTGGCAATTATTTACCCTGGAAATCCCAATTAGCATATCACACCAGGTGTTAGGGTGTGATTGGATAGTGGCTAAGAGGTGTTATAGGAACGCACAGAGTAAGGGTGTTAAAACAGCATTGTACATGGCAGACGTTTGGTGTCGACCCCCCCCCTCTATTTAGGCTTGGTTTCTTTATTTTCACATAAATGGCCTCCTTAACACCTCTCTTGAACCAGTCACGTTCCTTCGCCAATAGTTTAACATTACAATCTTCAAAGGTATGTCCTTTATCTCTAGATGCAGGCACGCTGAGTCCTGGGCCATACGTTGATGCAGTTGCTGTTTGGTCTCCCCCACCATACAAATCAGAAGCCCTTTACTGCACTGCACTGCGTATTATGATGTCGCTTTTCTTGTGTTTTGGTATTGGGTCTTTCGGATGTACCATTGCTGCTCAGTGTGTTGTTCGGTTTAAAGCAACAGGGATACGATGTTTTTTGAAATTCTTCTTAATTTCTCGGAGACCCCTGCTACATAGGGATACCATGTTCTTCTCCTCTCTTGCTTTTCCCTTCACTGTTGGTATTTGTGTTCTTTTCTTTCCTTCTACTTCTTTGTGACAAAGGCCCAGTCTGGATATCCACAAGTTTTAGGGCTCCTCTGATTGTTTCATTCTTTAGCCTTCCCTCTGTGCTAGTGGGATGTTCTCAGCTGTGTCTGCCATGTACAATGCTGTTTTAAAACCTTACTCGGGCGTTCTCTATAACACCTCTTAGCCACTATCCAATCACACCCTTAACACCTGGCGTGTGATTGCTAATTGGGATTTTCCGGTACATATTGCCACAGATTCTTGTACAAGTCATTCTGAATTGAGAAAGCCTCGATAGCTAGCAAAACGTCTTCAAGAACTACATTTCAAGTCCAGTTGATCTAATTGAATACAACAGATATACCATGACCTGGATGAATGAGAACCTTCACAAGCACAACAACTGGATCAAAGATGGGGCAGACTGTGGCTATAAACATAACAACTGGATCAAAGATGGGTAGACTGTGGCTATAAACATAACGACTGGATCAGGGATGGGTCAGACTGTGGCTATAAACATAACAACTGGATATGGGGTTGTGTCAGACTGTGGCTATAAACATAACAACTGGATCAAAGATGGGCAGACTATGGCTATAAACATAACAACTGGATCAAAGATGGGTAGACTGTGGCTATAAACATAACGACTGGATCAGGGATGGGTCAGACTGTGGCTATAAACATAACAACTGGACCAAAGATGGGTAGACTGTGGCTATAAACATAACAACTGGATCAGGGATGGGTCAGACTGTGGCTATGAACATAACGACTGAATCAGGGATGGGTCAGATTGTGGCTATAAACATAACGACTGGATCGGGGATGGGTCAGACTGTGGCTATAAACATAACGACTGGATCAGGGATGTGCTTGTGAAGGTTCTCATTCATCCAGGTCATGGTATATCTGTTGTATTCAATTAGATCAACTGGACTTGAAATGTAGTTCTTGAAGACGTTTCGCTAGTCATCCGACTAGCGACATGCATATATGGACACCCAAAGATACATAAGGAAGGGGCCCCACTAAGACCTATAGTCAGCAGCATCAACTCTGTAACAAACAAGGTGGCAAAATATCTAGCTAACATCTTAGGACCTTTGGTGGGAAGTTCTAAGCATCACATCCAGAACTCTCAGGATTTCACCAACAAGATTGAGATATAGTACTCGGTGTAGAAGAACTATGGTGTCCTATGATGTGACATCTCTCTTCACTTGTAACCCACCAAGGAGGGCTGTTGACATGGTGAGAAAACGGCTGGGCCAGACAGCACTCTACCAGCAGAACTGATCTCAACCCAAGACAGTGTGTTCCTTGTTGGACTTGTGCCTGAATACCACCTATTTCAAATACAGGGATAAGTTCTATAAGCAAAAAACATGGATGTGCTATGGGATCTCCAGTTTCACCTATTGTGGCCAACCTTTACATGGAGGAGGTAGAAACACAGGCTCTTAATACCTTTAAGGGCATAGCACCCAGCCACTGGTTCAGATATGTTGATGACACCTGGGTTAAAATCCACCAGAGGAAGTCAAGCTTTCACAGAACACATTAATGCGGTGACCAAAACATTAAATTCACAAGGGAGGAGTAAAAAACAACAAACTGGCTTTCTTGGACTGCTGTAGAAGTTAAGGAAATGGAAAACTGGAAGTAGAGGTTTACAGAAAACGACACACACAGATGTCCGCTCGCGGATTTTCGAATTTTTTTGAAAATTCACGGATCCTCGAGCGGACTGGATTTTGCGAAGTTCAGACATTTCTACTAGTTACCAATCCACCTATCCCTGTCACAGATCAACAAGAAAATAGTTGCAGATAAAGATTTAAAATGAGCTGAGGTCCATGGGTAGGTAGAAGTTGGGGACCGTATAGGCCCATGGGAAGGTAGTAGAGAACAGTAGAGGCCCATGGGTAGGTAGTTGGGAACAGTGGGGATATATTATATAAAGTGTACATATACCAGGAATATCCTACCTGTTGTATACATTTGTTTAAAAAATATAACTCCCAGCATTCCACTACAGCACTTACAATATCAGAAGGCTTTCAGGGAATGCTGGTAGTTGTAGTTTTCACACATTTGGATGCCTGCAAGTTGAAGACCCCTGCTATATATTTTAGTGACAACAAGGTAGGTGCGGTCTTCTCACTCTATTAATAGAATTTTAGGGCTACTAGTCTACCCCACTCCGTCCTTAGTGGTTCAAGTATCCAAATATAGTAAGAAGTGTAGACAAGCCTCAGGCAGTAGTAAAAAAACTGCATCAAACTTTTATTGCGCAAAACAGCAACATGTTTCCAGGGCCGCCCCGCTAATGAAGCAGTGTGCAGCACAATGCAGAGCGGCACTTTGTAGTGAAGCGACACCCTGTAGGGAAGGGAAAGAAAAATATTTTTTTTTTTACTGAAGGCGTCCGTCTGCCATACTGCCTAATCTATCGGGGGGGTGGTGCTACCTGAATACTGGCACTCACACTCACTGGCAGAAGAATGTTGCAGCCCAATCTGTCCATCCGACACTGGACCGAAAACCGGCCAGAGGCAGCACAGCTTCCTGGACAACGCGGCGTGTGCGTCGGCGTGCGTGACGTCAGCGCTGAAAGAGCGCTATTTCAGCCCGTGAAGGACCTTACAGGCTGCATTCCTAACAGTGCAGGCTGTGGGTCCTAACAATAGGGGCATATTTATAAGGTTCGTAATTTTCGCGGCCGTTTTCACGGACATTTAACGCTAAATCGCGTTTACTGCGATTTATAAAGGTCCGAAAAACGGCCGCGAAAAGTTAACGAAAGCGTTAACCTTTCGCGGCCGATACTTACCTGTTACGCCGCTTCTATTTAAAGCGGCGGTATGGTTCGCTCGGCTAGTATCGGCTGTTACTTAGCCACATGAAGGAGGCGAAGTCAGCACGATTACTAACTCCAGCGGCGGGGATGGGCAGGCAACCCGCGGCGGGTGGTCGCACCGCCCCCGGGAGACACCAAACCCACCCACACCCCCCGCGGCGGCTCAGCGGCGACCACCCGCCCGCCGCCACTTCCCAGCAGCCCCTCCAACCCGTTCCCCGTTCGTGGCAACTCGGAACGGGAGGCTAGGAGGGGCTGGCCGGGAAGGGCCCGCAGAGGTGGTCGCGACCACCCGCGCGCACCCCCTCCCCGGCAAAACCCCTCCAAAGCCCCCCGCCCCGGCCGCTCGGGGAGGGAAGGGGGGAGCCGCTGGGGGGGTGGAGGCTCCCTCCAGCGGGGCCTAGAAGAAGGTGTCGCCGGGACTGGAAGAAAAGAGACGTCGCAAGGGCTCTTTAAGAGCCGCACACTGGGGGTCCCCGGGTTTCAGCTGCGGGACCCCGCCCAAAGGCACTTGTCAGTGCCGCAAAGGGCCCTTGTAAGGGACGGGGAGGGGGTCCCGGTTCGAGCTGCGGGACCCCCCTAAGACCAAAAGGCCCTTCTCAGGGCCCCGCTGGAGGGGCCTCCACCCCCCAGCGGCTCCCCCCTTCCCCTCCCGGGACGGGGGGTTGGAGCGGCCGGGGCGGGGGGCTTGGAGGGGTTGCGGGGAGGGGGTGCGCGGTGGGTGGTGCGACCCACTGCTGGGCCCCTTCCGGCAGCCCCTCCTAGGCCTCCCGTTCAGAGATTGCGCGAAGGGGAGGAACGGGTTGGGAGGGGCTGCTGGGGAAGAGTGGCGGCGGGGTGGGGGGTCGCCCGTGCCGCCGCGGGGTTTGTGGGGGGGGGTAGGAGCGGCGTCGGGAAGGGATTTTAAGTCCCTTCGCGGCGATACTATACAGTATCGCCGCGAAGGGGCTTAAAATTACCGCAGCACATCGCGGCCGCGATAGGTATCGCGGGAATAGGCTCGCCGTTTATAAAACGGCGATAGCGCTATTTTTGCCGGCGCGATGTGCGGCGGTAATTTTTTTGCGATATTATCGATTCTTTATAAATATGCCCCTTAGACTCGGACTCGGAGACTGGAGTGTCCTGTCCACATTCCTCTTAAGGCAAGTTAAGTCTCTCTGTAACTGTAATAGGGTGGATCCGTGGATGGGTTCTGAATATAACCACCCCAAGAGAGATAGATAGATAGACAGTGATAGATAAGACAGATAGATAAAGATAGATAGATAATAGATGTGATAGATTAGATAAATAGATAGATATATAGAGATAGATAGATAGATAGATAGATAGATAGACAGTATAGATAGATAGATAGATAGATAGATAATAGATAGATAGATAGATAGATGATAGATAAGATAATAGAGGATAGATAGATGATAGATAGACAGATAGATAGATAATAGATAGATAGATAGATAATAGTTGATAGATAGATAAATAGATAGATATAGAGATAGATAGATAGATAGATAGATAGATAGATAGATAGACAGATAATAGATAGATGATAGATAATAGTGGATAGATAGATAAATAATAGATGATAGATAGATGATAGATAGATAATAGATGATAGATAGAGAGATAGATGATAGATAGATAGAGAGATAGATAGGCAGACTGATAGATAGATAGATTGATAGATAGATAGATAGATATACAGACAGAGAGATGATAGATAGACAGATGATAGATAGATAGACAGATAGATAGACAGATAGATGATAGAGAGACAGATGATAGATAGATAGATAGATGATAGATAGACAGATGATAGATAGACAGATGATAGATATAGATATATAGATAGATAGATAGACAGAATGATAGATATAGACAGACAGATAGATGATAGATAGACAGATGATAGATAGACAGATGATGGTACAAGATAGATAGATAGATAGATGATAGATAGATGATAGATAGATAGATGATGGATAGATAATAGACAGACAGATAGATAGATAATCTTTTGGGGATACTATTCTAGAGTGTGGGTCCTTCAATGTATTGTAAATAAATGGAGGAATGATATGTAAATATAATGATAATGACACAAGTTAAATCAACGTGTATAAAGCCCCTCCCACTTCTGGACAAGCCACATCCCACTTCTGGACAAGCACCACCCACTTTCAATTCTAAAACCACACCCCTTCCGACGGCGAGGGGGGCAGCATTTAGAATTTTGTGTCAGGTGGCAAAAAGTCTAGAGACGGCCCTGCATGTTTCGGAGCTAAATGCTTGAAAAGGAGCATTTAGCTCCGAAACATGTTGCTATTTTGCTGTTTTGATGCAGTTTTTCACTACTTCCTGAGGCTCGTCTAAACTTTTTACTATATTTATATATATATATATATTGGTTATGAATACAACATTTATTTTAACTTTAGACTTTTTTTTAACTTCCCTGTACAAATTTTAGGAAGAAAGACTAAAAGCGGGTCGGGTCAGTTTCGGGACCGAAAGCTTGCGGGTCAGGTCGCGGGTATGAAGTGGGTAGAAAAGCGGGTTGCAGGTCGGGTGCGGGTTTTTCAGGTCGGGTGCGGGTCTGGAAAATTAGACTCCCGCAGGACTCCAGGGTAGACTATGGCTATATATATATTTATTTATACACACAAGATACACCTCCTGCCTTGCTTTATTTCATTTCAATGTGGAAATAAAAGTCAAGTTCTTTATAATTACATTGCTGTGTATCGCCAGTAGATCATGAGGAGAGCCAGGATTTTACTGCATTTACTACAGATTCTCATTATAGTGTATGTTTTCTTTTCAGCCTGCAGCTACTTAAACCAATTTTTGTTTTATACAATGTTCCTAATAATTCCAGTCAATTTAATTAAAGAGATAGTCAGATATATGTTTATTGGTGATAAACTTCTAATTACTTCCTAGTTTCGGTGATTACATTTACGATCAAAAACAACTTTAAGTCTGTATCTATACATTATATCTCAGCAATCATCACTAGCTTAAGCTACAGATTTCTGAAAGATGACAGACAGGATCTGCAAGATTATATCTGTCATTTTTCAAAGATCTGCATACACACGCATGGCCTATATTCCGCTATAACTTACCAATTAACTGTTCACTTCCCTTTCCCCTTCACCTTTTACCTACAATAAACAGACACCACACCAATTTCTTTGTTGGACAGTGTAGGCCACAGCTTTATTGTTAATTTGTTTTACGACCGTATTTAACGACTATCGGTAAATAACGTCGTTATCCGTTAAAGAGCGGTCGTATCGGTAAAAATAACCCCTGTCCGTTTATTTTACGATAACGATCGGTATTTTACGATAACGATAACGATTTTTTATAAATAGGGCCCCAATTTCTTTGTTGGACAGTGTAGGCCACAGCTTTATTGTTAATTTGTTTTACCCAACATGAGAAAAATTCTTATTCCAACACTTTTATACAAACTTGAGTTAATAGAACCAAATATAACATTATTATTATAACATCTTCATGAGCACAATTTTAACCACACTAAAGCCTCGTACACATGTGCAATCGCGGGTCCCGACCCCTGACACACGGTGTGTCCGAACGGTCGTTTCGCCCGATAATCGGCCGTGTATGGGCCCCTTATCGGCTGAAATGGCCGGTCGTTCGCAGATCCGCCTGGTCGGCCAGGCAACGATCCCCGTCCGAACAGCCATTTCGGGCAATAAAGGGCCCATACATGGGCCGTTTATCGGCCGCAACGAATGTTCGGACACATTGTGCGTCACGGGTCGGGACCCGCGATCGCACGTGTGTACAAACTTTTAGACTACTTGTGTACCCCACGGCTTGAGGATCCCCGCCAGTCTGCCCATTCATCGTTGCCTTGTCCTTGTATCAACTTACTAACCGTTAATTAAGTTCTTAATAAACACAACCTGTAAATAACAATGCCTCATATCTCCTGTTTAAGACGTTAGCCATAATGACCTAGTATTTACCACCCTGGCCACCCCAAATTGAGGGTTAGACCAGTCCAATTTGATTGACCCCTTTCTCCGTTTCACCAAAATTGAAAGCAGACTGACAAGGAATCCCGTCACAAACCTCATGGCCCGAATATATGACCGCCGTGAGGTACCCCAAGCCGAGCAAAACTTCTCCAAAACCTCTTGTATGTTAAGGTTAAACATATCGAGGCCCACCTCGTTGAGGTGAACCCCATCTGAGCGGAAAAGAGAGCCATGGTATTCAATGTCTTTATGCCTGACAACCCAGCCCCCATTAAGAAGGATACATTTTGATATAGCCTTATTAGTTTTGATCCCTGCCCTTTCTATTGCTTCCCAGGATCTCGCCCCGTACCAGCTAAATCTTGGGATTATCTTGGACCAGATTGATTTAACACCCGGAAACCTAGACCAGATGCATAAGCAGTCTCTCTTAATTGACTTAAACAAGTATTTCATGGGGAATCTTACCATATCATTACCCTCGATGCAACAAAAGCGCACTGGCAGGCCCTTTAATTTTGCGTACTCAATAATAGTCGACACTAACTCCTCCCTTGACATTTCTCGCTTTCCCAACCAATGCACTGACACTCCCCCTGATTAAACCCCAATTGAAGTCCACTAATCCTTAACGCTATTCTCCTTTCCGCCCAGTATATAAATGAGTGTCCTACCTACCAAATGGTCTGACGTAAAGGCCCTGTAAAACAAAATCATGTAATAAACTTGTTAACTCCATTGACTACCACATTAATGCCCTACTGCTGTCTGAGGGCGCACATATAGCTTAAAACGATTTGACTCCCATCTACTTATTCTGCAAATCATTTATTCACCTAATTCCAACCTAGCGGCTTGGGTTGCTGCTCCTGCACGGAACAAATGTGTTCTGTAGTGTGCGGCGATAGATGTAGGCCTTGTAATGATGCTTTTTTGAAAATTGCCCTAAATGAAACTGGGATAAAGCATTTCTGTGGTCTGACTTGCATAAACTGTTGAAAACAATGAACGGGAAACGTGTCCCCAAACGACGGGAATAGAGGAATTGTAACTTTTTTGCCTTTTTTGGTTTTTGGATTTCTTATCCCAATCAGCAAACTTTGATCATCTTGCGAGATATCTGCTAATAAAACCCCACCCTGACCTCTCTTATTTTAACTGACCAATTCCGAAATCCAGAATTCCCACGCAAAGGCTAACTTAAACAGTTTTAATTCATATTCTGATTTGGTTAAACTTTCTAATTGCTGAAACAGTCCATTTAATATACTGATGGTAATTGGGCGCCTTTTGTCTGGATTGTGTTTGCCACTTTTAAACCATTTACATGCCTGTTTAACGATAAAGTTCTTTGTGACATCCTCCCAACCCTGTGCTTTAAATAAAAAGCTCAAGGCTGCTAATGTTTTTCCCACTTTGCTAGGTGACACCCTCTGTGCAAACATGTCCATAACTTTCCAGACTAGTAGTTGCAGCCTAGTTATAGCTCCTCTTGACTCCTGTTCCGAATTCCACCATTCCACCCATGTTCTCTTGTATCCTGCCCACGTTGAAGGCGCTAAAGACTGTTTAACCCATGTTATGATGTCACTCAAATCAGATTCCAAAGCCATTTCGGGCATTCTTCCCTTGAATGCTGGGCTTCTGGCGCTGCTCTCCGGAATTTGTCTCACTGGAAGCGAGAGAGAACATCAGCCAACTGAATAGCCTTAAATGTAACATTTAAATATAAACATTGCAGCACTATTTCTCTCAATATAGTCACCACTGGTGGAGAACTTGACGTTAAGTAGCATGTACTACCGAAATATTGTCAGTTCGGAAGATAATTGTCCTATTCTTTAATATCTCTCTCCATAGTGTAACTGATACCAGTAGTGGAAAGATCTCTAGCAATGTTAAATTCTGAATAATATCTAAAGATTTCCACCTAGTAGGCCATTCTGTAGCACACCACAAACCCCTAAAGTAAGCTCCAAACCTATGTGCTCCCAACGCGTCCGTATACAATTGCCAATTGTCTGTCAAGTCCAGTAACACCTCCCATTGAATTTATCTAAAAATCGCAACCAGATTTTAAGATCCTCCCTAATAGCTTTCATTACCCTAATGAAATTATATGACTTTCTTACCTTTGACATAGAAAATGCTAATCTTCTTGCAAATACTCTCCCAATAGGGATGATTCCACACGCAAAATTGTATTTGAGGTAGCGTGACCTTGTTTGCTGCCATGACTCGCTCAATGACACTTTTAAAATCTAGTACCTTTTCTGCATTCTTGTTCTTTTGAATCAATTTTGATCCCAAGGAACATTAAACACCTTGTAGGCTCAACTGTTTTTTCCGATGCTAATGGAATACCAAACTCTTGCGCTACACTTTGCAACGTTTCTAACAGCCTTATACACTCTAAGGATCCATTTCTTCCAATTAATAAAAAATCATCCAAATATTGTATTATCGTTTCTAATCCTGACTTTTGCCTTACAACCCATTCAATGAATGTACTAAAAGATTCAAACAAGGTACAAGATATCTTACAACCCATTCAATGAATGTACTAAGATTCAAACAAGGTACAAAATATCTTACAACCCATTCAATGAATGTACTAAAAGATTTGAACAAGGTACAAGATATAGAGCAGCTCATAGGTAATGCTCTATCGATATAATAACTACCGTCAAACCAGCAACCTAGTAAATATTGGGAATCAGGATGTATCGGCATAAGGCGGAATGCTGCTTCTATATCTGCTTTGGCCATGAATGCCTCTGGTCCTGTATTCTTTATTATTGAAACGGACGTTTTGAAGGAGGTATACTCTACCCATGTCAATGACAAGTTTATTTCGTCATTCACAAAATCTTCTTCGGGATATGACAAGTGATGGATCAGCCGGTAGGCCCCTGGCTCCTTTTTTGGTACTAATCCCAAAGAGGATATAATCAAATTTGGGAAAGGTGATTCAGCAAAGGGGCCTGACATCCTCCCTAATTTTATCTCTTTTTCTAACTTGTCCCTAACAATTTGAGGATGATCCTTTACCAATTTTAAATTCTTGTGTATAATTCTGGGCCCTCGCAATTGGGAAGGGATCTTAAAACCTAGCCTTCTGCTTTCTTCGTCTTCCTCTTTCCTGACTTCTCTAAACCTGTCCCATCTATCGTAGTTAAATCTCTCAAGCGGAAGCAGGGAAAATATATCTAAGAATACCCTCTTCCAAATTTTTTCTTTAATTTCCTGCTTGAGGTGCACTCCCAGAGGACCCCCATAATAAATATAGGTGTTCCCCCGCACCCTATCTGAGGATCTGGATTGTTCAAATGCTTTATCCTGACTCACCCACCCGAGACAAAGAGGCTAACTCCTGGCTTTGTATCGAAATGCCTGTTTGACTGGCTCTGCCCAAACCTAAGTTGGAAAAACTTGTCCCCCCTAAGCCTTCCCTGCCTACTTGTGTATCACTAACCGCTGCTTGTAGGCATTGATTAGCTTCTAGATGCCCCAAAAGATCCCTCAGGCCTACCATAATGCTACCTACCTCTTTTGCATATTGTGGTAAGTTATTCTGTGTATTATTTGCTAGTGGTAATGTTTGTGTAATTATATCGGTACCTGAAGGCCTGACGCCTTGAATCTGGATCGTCGCATCTCCTCCTGGTCCCCCTCCAGACTGTCCTAGATCGATGCCGATCATTTGTTATGTTGACAGTGAAGGACCCACCTCTTCCCCTGTTGTGAACGCCATGCTCGTGGTTTGCCTGCCATCCAGTTGACTCCTCGACATCACCTCCCGCCACCCTGGTTGTTGGCTGTTGAACTGGTAGCTCTGATAAATCCTAAAACACAGAAAGGGGTGACCGCTGTCCTGGTATATTACCCACCCCCTAAGCTCTTAAAACACTTGTGTTTTGCATTATAGGACCTTGTGGCAGCAGTCCTTGCCCACCAAACCTGTTGTTATCCTCCGGCTGCGCTGTAATTGCAGCCACCATTGGGTTGCCTGACTGTAAAGCTCGTCTTTGGATAACACTTTCCATCTCCTCTGTTAATAGCCCAGCTCCACGTTACCCCCACCGCTAGACGTATTTTCTGCTCCTGGCTCTATAATGGCTCCCTCTCCCCTTTGACGCCTTTCTCCTGTCACCAGCATGCTATTCTGTGCCTTCTGCCTTGCTTGTCTTGCGTTCCCCCTGCTCGGTCTCAATCTCCTGCTGCCTTTCTCACCATCTTGTGCCCTACTATTCTGACCACCCTTTCTACTGCCCCACAGTCTTGGCTCCCTTTGCTTGTCCTGCTGTGTCTCCCTGCTAATCATTGCGCCAGCCCCCTGGACCCTCCTTGTACCTCGTTTAGTCTTGTGTCCACTATTGTCCGCCTCCATTGTCATGACGGCATGGCCTCAGTCACACTGGTGGTCGGCTCCTGCGCTGCTTCTGCCTCTCCAAAACTCCCCTGCTCGACAGTCCTGCTTCGCATCCCTCTTCACCAAGGAATTCCCCGATCCAAGCTTCTCCTCTGCGCCCCGCCTCTTGTCTCACCCGCTCCATAAGCTCTTCCATCCTCCCGGACAAAATTCTCACTTCACCCATGGCTTCAGGTCAAAGATTGTGGAAACTCTGCTCTTCTTCTTCCTACCCTCCACCAATGACCTGCTCCAATCATCCCGCCAAGTCATGGAGCACCTCCCTCAATTCTTTCCTCCGTGGCTGCCTTTCCCAAGCATTCTCCCTATGCAGATCTCTATAGGGAGTCTACTGCAGCCAAGGGAAATTTTCGTTTTTTCCTGACCGCTTGTCCGACGGTTAAGTTCGGCGGCCACATACTAGTTCGGGAAAACTGCTACACACCGTATCGCAGATCCAATGGTATTGGGGCTTTATCACTAGTGTGTGCACCTAGCTTTAGGGAATGGCTGTAGACTGCCTTGTGCTCTGTGTCCTGCATATTACTACAGGCAGTGGAAGGGCTGCATTTGAAATACATTTTTGTGAATGCTAGTTAGAACTATACAGCAGGGAGGAGATTCGCATTGGGAGTAAATATCTAGTGATTTTCGGGATTATTGGCAATTGTGGAACTGAATGATTCTAAGAAGCTTAAATATCTATTATATGAAACAATAGACATTACTATTGAAAGCCAATTTATAAGTTTACTGACTAGAATAACAACTTTATTGAGCAGCACTTATATACGCTTAACAACTGCACAATTTTTAAAAAATCTTTCATGTCTCCATGTCTAAATCGCAATGTAAATGGAAAGTTTGGTGGTGAAAACTATTATTAACTTATTTTACACATAACTAGGTATTCTACATTTTACAATTTAATAAAAAACAATTAATTTTATTCCCTTTGCTGTGGTCTTTAGTGAGTTGCCATTTCAGGTTCTTCTTCCCATGATGCTCACTTTGAAATATTCTTAACAGTATTTATTTTTTATGGATTGGCTTAGATGGATCCTGCTTTATCTCCACTCCCCTTCCTAGTCAGATTAAAACAAAGGTATTGAATATGATTCTTTGTTTGATGGGAAGCCACCCTATGGACTGAAGTATCGGGGTTGCGGGTTCTCTTTTGGAGGAGAGTGAGATGATCTGAGCTGCCAAGTTTAACATAGACTGGAGAGGAAAGAGTTGAGAGGCCGGGAGTCCAAGTAGTAGAATGTTACAGTAGTCAATACGGGAGATTATAAGGGCATGGATGAGCATTTTAGTAGTGGAGCGAGAGAGAGAGGCAGATTTTGGCAATATTGCGAAGGAGAAAAGGACACGTCCTAGCGACATTGTTAATGTGATGATGGAAGGAAAGAGAGGAGTCAAAGATTATTCCAAAGCAGCAGATTTAACTGGGTTAATGACCATATTGTCAATAGAGATGGAGAAGGGTGGACTAGGTCCCAGTTTAGGGGGGGGGAAAATGATAAATTCCGTTTTAGATATATTGAGTTTAAGGCGGCAGTGTAGATATTTAGAGATTTGGGATTGAACTTCAGGGGTTAGTCCGGGGGTGGACAAGTATCATCAGCGCATAAGTGATACTTAAAGCCAAAAGAACTGATTATTTCTCCCAGAGGGATAGTGTAGAGGGAGAACAGCAAGGGTTCTAAAATCGAGCCCTGATGGACCCCCACACTAAGCAGAACATGCAAGAAAGTCTTATTAGGAAAAGAGACAGAGAAAGATCTGTTAGAGAGACAAGAAGACAACCATGCCGCAAGTTGATTTCAGATGCCCAGAGAATACAAAATCTGCATAAGAAGAGTAGTCCACAGTATCAAAATCAGCTGATAGGTCAAGGAGAATGAGGACGGAGAACTGTCCCTTGGCTTTTTCAGTTTGTAGGTTATTTGAGACAGTCGGAATCCTGACTGCAATGGGTCCAATGGGCTATTAACATGGAGGTATTTAGTAAGGCATGTAGAGATGAGACGTTCCAAGAGTTTTGGCACAAATAGTAAAAGGGAGACAGGGCGATAATTCGAGAGACAGGTAGGGCGCAGAGAGGGGTTTTTAATAAGAGGTCTGACGTCACAGCCAATCACTGACCGCCCTACCCGGAGCAGACTCCACTGCAGCTGCTCAGGAACACAAGAAGAACAAAGCAGTGGAGAGACAGGAAGCGGTGGTGGATTGCGGAGCTTGTAAATATAAGATCTCTTAGTCCAGGTTTTGGAGGGGGGGTTTGCACAACATACTCATTTAAACACACAAATTCATTTGTAAGGAGACAGAAAGGTAAAATCAACTAACTTTGACCCTATTCAAAATTTTGCAGGGTAAACAAACATTTCAGATAAAAACAAGACTGTATTGGATATGAAAATACATATCAATTATGATTTATATAGTGGATATAGAACAGAAGGAAAAGCAATGGAGAAAAATGTGTACCTGTTGGAATAGAGAGGGAGAGAAAATTAAGTCCCTTGTTAAACTCCAATTTCATTTAGGAAATCTTCACTTTCCATGGTCTTCCCTGCAAGGCTATCCCCTATACTGTGTCTGAATTTATGGGGCTAAAATGAGACACAGGACAGGGAAATTAAGTAATTAGCACAGTGCAATTACTACAACAAAGTAATCACCAGCTGTGCAACAAGGACTAGCAGGCAAGATACCATCACTTAAGGCTCGTTCGTACACACACTCGATTTTCGAGCAAGGCAGGACCCCCGACAGCAGAGCGGTACACTCGATGAACGGCCGTTTTGGGCGAGAATCGTCCGTGTGTATGTGCTCGGTCACGGGTCATTCGTTGATCCACTTGGCGAATCGAGCGTGTGTACGAGCCTTGAAACACACAAACTCATTTGTAAGCAGACAGAAAGGTAAAAGTTACTAACTTTGACCCTATTCAAAATATTGCCTGGTAAATAACAAAAGCAGTTCAGACAAAACAATACTCAGTATTGGATAAGAAAATGTGTTCCAAAACGCAGATTCCTGCAGTCAGGGCTTAATTCCCGTCCAAGGAACGGACCAGGCAGCCCTGCCCCTGGAATGCCTACTCCCACCACAGAATGTGCCCAACCCCACTTTGCCCACCCATTCTCTGACAAACCACACCTCCTGCTCCGTCCCTTCCAGATACCTTATTTGTGTCCTCAGTACATCAATTCAATTACTATTATCAGATTTACTTGTCTTTATGAGGTAAATGTTATATTATCCATTATAAGGCTAATGAGGTCCTGAAGGACAACACTCCTGTGATCATTATATACTCCTAAAATTATTATAATGCAGAAGGGATGATACTGTTGTCAGCCAAGGGACATGACAAGAGATCTAGATGGAATCTAGATGGAATCTAGACTCTCTTAAAATTCCAAACAGTAAATCAACTTTATGTTTAGATGAACATCACAGAAAGAAGCAAAAAAAAAAAAAAACTTATAAGTTCTTATATCATCATACATGACAGATTTGTTTTGGCCTTTTTCTAGCAGCTATCCCTACTATTGACTTTCAGATTGCGGAACTTTTTTCTGATTTTCAATAATTAGCAAATTTTAGAAAAACATGAATCCATGTTTCTGCAGTATTACCCGATGGAACGGTCGGTCCCAGCTTTACTCTCCCAGAATGGAGGCTATAATTATCTGTAAATATCTGTTTAGTAATACATCCAAAAAAGTGCTGAATATAGTGAATGTATCCCCTACTGTAAATTATAAGGATATTAGAGGTCATCAAGGAGTTTGGTGCCCGTATAAAAGCACAAGTCCGCAGGCCGAGTGCTTTAATACAGAACACCAAACTCTGAATATCCTAGTAATTTACAGTAGGGGATACATAATAGATAAAATGGTTGTAGCCGTATTAGTACCTCTAGGGGTACATTATACAATATAATCCACCCCTAACAGACTTTAATGTCCAATAAAATTTAAAAAAAAACATTTCCAATACTTTAAGTCCTTTAAACACTCACCTTCAATCTCACTGTTGTTTAGTTTCAGATATTCCCCTTACAGCTCTCCTCTCCAGCTATCTCCCTTTTACAGCTCCCCCCCTTAAACTTTTCCCCTATGCCTCTGCACCTTTACAGTAATTTCCAAGCTCTGCCCTCATCCTCCCCTTTACAGCTGGCTCAAGACTGCCTGGTTTCACCTATTACATTACGTGTTATCTTCTGGCACACACAACCTCTGAACCTAGAATGCAGCAGTGCAGCAGCCTGTTTGATCTTCCACTTCCACCGAACCACGCTGAAACTGTGGGTAGACAGCATAAGTCTGGATGGGAAGGGGGAAGAGATTGTGCGGAGATCCTCAAGTTACTTCCACAAACTTAGAATCATCGCACTGCTATGTAGTAGCGCACCGATTATAAGGAAATTATTGTACTGGTGGGTCCCATTGTGATCCATTATGGGGGTGGATTATATATCAGTTAGGGTTGGGGGCACATAACTGCCAAGTGACTAGTTTTTTATTGTAAGGGTAGAAGTGCCCTTTAACAAATGGAGAGGTACGAGGACCCTATAATGTTGTTAAAAGTTCGATAAAACCATCAGGTTAAATAACACACAGCCACTATGCTGGCATAGACAGGTTTAGCAAGGGATATCAAGATATATGTTTTCTACTCATTATAAATCAGGTTATTTCAGTAATAATCCTATCGGCATTGGACCATTTAATATATACTCGTAACGTAATGCTAAATCTCATGCAGTAGGAAGAAGTCAAAAAGTCAGTCCTGCAACCTAGTAAACCTTGTAAATGCGTCCGGATATCTAATGCGTCCAGATACTATGCCCTAGTAGGCCATTTTTGGCATTGCTGATAGCTCTTTAATAGTGGTAGGCGTTTTGTTGCAATTCCATAGGGCTGGTTTATCTTGTATAGATTGTACTATTGTTGTATAGATTGTACTATTTTGTATATATTTGTGCTTGAGTGTATTTTTTCCTTATCTATCTACCACAGGAGCACAGGTCTAGTGGTTTTTGTATCTTCCCCTCTCTTCACCACATCCCCTTGTTTGGGATCTTGCTGGACTTATGTTTCATGAACACTGACCATGCTGGTCTTCACTTTGAATAGAAAGAAGGGGGAGGGTTTTGTGTGCCAACAGGAAGTGGGATTGTCCCTTCCTGTTTCTATGTATATATATTGGTGTATTCACTGTGTTCCACACATTTGAGAAAGGACCCCTGGTCCGAAACATGTCATGTGTGAATAAAGATTGCTGAATTGAGATATCCTTGGAGTCTCCTCATTTCTGGATCTGCCTACAACTACTCTCATGCAGTAGGACCTTGTGTCTCTTATTGCTCGGAGGCTTAGCCACAGTTAAATGTAATATAAGGAAGCCCTTTGAATCAAATACTGGTTATATTTAATTAAACAATTCATTAATGGATCATTCGCATTATAAGGGTTTCTAAGATGCATCTTATTTATATTGTACTAGACATTAAGCCTGTTACAATAACAGGCGCTAGAAGCCCAGAGTGCCTCCATCCTCCATGTCCCAAGGCCACAGTTCCCTCTTAGTGTCCCAAACCCAGGGTCCCCCTCTGTCCCAGACCCAGGGCCCCCCCTCTGCCCCAGACCCAGGGCCTCCCGTCTGTCCCAGACCCAGTGCCCCCCCTCTCTGTCCCAGACCCAGGGTCCCCCACTCTGTCACAGATCCAGAGTCCCCTCCCTCTGTCCCAGACCCAGGGTCCCCCATCTTTCCGCGACCCGGGCCCCTCTCTGCCCCAACCCAGGGCTCCTCCTCTGCCCCAGACCCAGGACCCCCCCCTCTGTCCGACCCAGGGCCCCCCCCCCCCCCTCTGTCCCAACCCGAGGCCCCCCCTCTGTCCCGACCCAGGGCCCCCCCTCTGTCCCAGACCCAGGCCGCCCCCTCTGTCCCGACCCAGTCCCCCCTCTGTCCCAGACCCAGGTCCCCCCTCTGGTCCCGACCCAGGTCCCACCCCCACCCTCTGTCCCAGACCCCCCGTCTGCACAGATCCAGAGTCCCCCATCTGTCCCCCAGACCCAGGGTCTCCCTCTGCCCCAACCCCCCTCTGTCCCAGACCCCCGTCCTGTCCCAGACCCAGGGGCCCCCCACTTCTGTCCCAGACCCCCCCTCTGTCCACAGATCAGAGTCCCCCGTCTGGTCCCAGACCCAGGCCCCCCTCTGCCCCAGACCCAGGCCGCCCTCTGTCCCAGACCCAGGGTCCCTCCCTCCGCTGCCCCAGCCCAGCCCTCCCCCTCTGTCCCAGACCCAGGGCCCCCCTCTGTCCCAGACCCAGGGTCTCGCCCCCTTTGTCCCAGCCCCGGGTCCCCCCCTCTGTCCCAGACCCAGCCCCCCTCCTGTCCCAGACCCTGTCCCCCACTTTGTCCCCAGACCCAGGGTCCCCCATCTGTCCCAGACCCAGCCACTCTGTCCCAAACCTAGGGCCCCCCCCTCTGTCCCAGACCCAGGCCCCACCTCTGTCCCAACCCAGGCCCCACCTCTGTCCCAGACCCAGCCCCCCCTCTGTCCCAGACCCAGGGCCCCCCTCTGTGCCAGACCCAGGGCCCCCATCTGTCCCAGACCCAGGGCCCCTCCTCTGCCCCAGACCCAGGGGCCCCCACACTGTCCCAGACCCAGGTCCCACCCCCTCTGTCCCAGACCCAGGGTCCCCCATCTGTCCCAGACCCAGCCACCCTCTGTCCCAAACCTAGGCCCCCCCTCTGTCCCAGACCCAGGCCCCCCCTCTGTCCCAGACCCAGCCCCCCCCTCTGTCCCAGACCCAGGGCCCCCCTCTGTCCAGACCCAGCCCCCCATCTGTCCCAACCCAGGGCCCCTCCTCTGCCCCAGACCCAGGGGCCCCCACACTTGTCCCAGACCCAGGTCCCCCCCCCTCTGTCCCGACCCAGGGTCCCCTCTGTCCCAGACCCAGCCACCCTCTGTCCCAAACCTAGGGCCCCCCCCTCTGTCCCAGACCCAGTGCCCCCCCTCTGTCCCAGACCCAGCCCCCCCCTGTCCCAGACCCAGGGCCCCCCTCTGTGCCAGACCCGGGCCCCCCATCTGTCCCAGACCCAGGGCCCCTCCTCTGCCCAGACCCAGAGGCCCCCACACTGTCCCAGACCCAGGTCCCACCCCTCTGTCCCCGACCCAGGTCCCCCATCTGTCCCAGACCCAGCCACCCTCTGTCCCAAACCTAGGACCCCCCCTTCTGTCCAGACCAGGCCCCCCCTCTGTCCAAACCCAGCCCCCCCCTCTGTCCCAGACCCAGGGCCCCCCTCTGTCCCAGACCCAGGCCCCCCCTCTGTCCCAGACCCAGGGCCCCTCCTCTGCCCCAGACCCAGGGCCCCCCACACTGTCCCAGACCCAGGTCCCACCCCCTCTGTCCCAGCCCCCCCCTCTGTCACAGACCCAGGGCTCCTCCTCTGCCCCAATCCCCCCCCCTGTCCCAGACCCAGGGTCCCCCACTCTGTCCCAGACCCAGGGCTCTGCCCCAGATCCAGCCCCCCCGTCCCAGACAATTAAGTCCCTTGTTAAACTCCAATTTCATTTAGGAAATCTTCACTTTGCATGGTCTTCCCTGCAAGGCTATCCCCTATACTGTGTCTGAATTTATGGGGCTAAAATGAGACACAGGACAGGGAAATTAAGTAATAAGCACAGTGCAGTTACTACAAACAAAGTAATCACCAGCTGTGCACCAGGACTAGCAGGGAAGAATCCATCACTTAAGGCTCGTTCGTACACACACTCGATTTTCGAGCAAGGCAGGACCCCCGACGGCAGAGAGCGTACACTCGGTGAACGGCGGTTTTGGCCGAGAATCGTCCGGTGTATGTGCTTGGTCACGGGTCATTCGTTGATCCACTTGGCGAATCGAGCATGTGTACGAGCCTTGAAACACACAAACTCATTTGTAAGCAGACAGAAAGGTAAAAGTTACTAACTTTGCCCTATTCAAAATATTGCCTGGTAAATAACAAAGCAGTTCAGACAAAACAATCTCAGTATTGGATACGAAAATGTGTTCCAAACGCAGATTCCTGCAGTCAGGGCTTAATTCCCGTCCAAGGAACGGACCAGGCAGCCCTGCCCCTGGAATGCCTACTCCCACCACAAATGTGCCCAACCCCACTTTGCCCCCCCATTCTCTGACAAACCACACCTCCTGCTCCGTCCCTTCCAGATACCTTATTTTTGTCCCAGTACATCAATTCAATTACATTATCAGATTTACTTGTCTTTATGAGGTAAATGTTATATTATCCATTATAAGGCTAATGAGGTCCTGAAGGACAACACTCCTGTGATCAGTATAATAATTATTACTGTAAATTATAAGGATATTAGAGGTCATCAAGGAGTTTGGTGCCCTTATAAAAGCACAAGTCCGCAGGCCGAGTGCCTTTATACAGAACACTAAACTCTGAATATCCTAGTAATTTACAGTAGGGGATACATTATAGATAAAATGGTTGTAGCCGTATTAGTAACTCTAGGGGTACATTATACAATATAATCCACCCCTAACAGACTTTCATGTCCAATAAAATAAAAAAAAAACATTTCCAATAGTTTAAGTCCTTTAAACACTCACCTCTGTCCCAGACCCAGGGTCCCCCCTCTGTCCCAGCCCCCCTCTGTCCCAGACCCAGGGCCCCCCACTCTGTCCCAGACCCAGGTCACACCACCTCTGTCCCAGACCCAGGCCCCCCCTCTGTCACAGATCCAGAGTCCCCCATCTGTCCCAGACCCCATGGCCCCTCCTCTGCCCCCAGACCCAAGCGTCCTCTGTCCCAGACCCAGGGCCCCGCGCTGCCCGACCCAGCACCTCCCCTCTGTCCCATACCCAGGCACCCCCCATGTCCAGACCCAGGGTCCCCCCACTTTGTCCCGACCCAGGGTCCCCCCTCTGTCCCAGACCCAGGTCCCCCACTTTGTCCCCAGACCAGAGTCCCCTCCCCCCATTTCCCAGACCCGCCCCCCTCGTCCCAAACCTAGGGCCCCCCCTCTGTCCAGACCTAGGCCCCCCTCATGTCCCCCAACCCACCCCCCTCTGTCCCAGAGCCCATCCACCCTCTGTCCCAAACCTAGCCCCCCCTCTTTCCCAACCATGCCCCCCTCTGTCCCACCCAGCCGCCCCTACGTGTCCCAGACCCATCCCCACCATCTGTCAGACCCAGGTCCCCCCCGTGTGCAGACCCAGGGCCCCCGTCTGTCCCAGACCAGGGCCCATTCTCTTCGCCCCAGACCAGGGCCCCCCCACCACTGCTCCCGACCAGGTCCCCACCCCCTCGTTCCGACCAGCCCCACCCTTGTCAGACCCAGGGTCCTCCTCTGACCGGTCAGCCCCCCTTGTCCCAGACCCAGGCCCCCTCTTCCTAGACCCAGCACTGTCCAAGCCGGTCCCACCCTCATGTCCCGAACCAGCCCCCACCGTCAGCAACCAGGACTACTTGCTCCATCAGCCCACGTCCAGCCCCCTTCGTCCCAGCCACCAGTCCCCCCTCTGTCCCAGACACCGGCCCCCTCGGTTCCCAGGACACCCCTAGTCCCACCGCCCCTCTGTACCCCAGACCCAGTGCCTCCTATATGTCCCAGCCAGCCCCCCTCTGTGCCAGACCGTCCACTGTCGCCGCCAGGCCCCTCGTGTCCCAGACCCAGTGGCCCATATCTGTCCTGGCCCAGACCCAGGGCCCCCCACAGTCCAGACCCAGGTCCCACCCCCTCTGTCCCGCCCCCCCTCTTCAACAGACCCAGGGCTCCTCCGCTGCTCAATCCAGCCCCCCCTGCCCCAGACCCCGGGTCCCCCCCTCCTGCCAGACCCAGGGCTCCCCTCTGGCCCCAGATCCCAGCACCCCCGGCCCAGACCCGGGGTCCCCCACTTTGTCCCAGACCCAGTGTCCCCCCTCTGTCCCAGACCCAGGGTCCCTCCCTCTGTCCCAGACCCAGGGTCCCCCTCTTTCCCTACCCATGGCCCCCTCTGTCCCAGCACCCCCTCTGTCCCAGACCCAGGTCCCACCTCCCTCTGTCCCAGACCCAGGACCCCCTCTGTCCCACCCCCCTCTGTCCCAGCCCCCCTCTTTCCAGAGACCCAGGGCCCCTCTCTTGTTGGTTGTGGCCTCTCCTCTTCTGCTCGTCTGTCCTCTGGCTGGGTGGTGCTGGGGTGAGCCTCTGTGGACTCTGTGCCCTCTTGTGTGTGCTCCTCTGCCTCCTCTTGCCTCTGTGTGCTGGTCTCTGCCTCTTGTCTCTGGTGTCCTCTGTCCTCTGTGTGGGGTGGGTGTGAGGGCCCTCCTCTTGGGAGGGCCCCTCCTCTTGCCTCTTGTGTGTCCTCTGTGGTCTTGTGCCTTGCTGCCTCTGGGTGGCCTCGTGCGCTCCCTCTGGCTGCCTCTGCTGGGCCCCTCCCACTCCTTGCTTGTGTTGGCCCAGCAACCAGGGCCCCCCACCCTGTCCCAGACCAGGGCCCCCCACTGTTCCCAGACCCAGTCCCACCCCCTCTTCCCAGACCCGCACCTGTCCCACCCCCCTCTGTGCCAAGACCCAGCCCCCCTCTCGCACGCCCCTGAGACAGCCCCCACACTTCCAGCTCACTGTCCCCGCACCCTCCGGCCACCAGCCTCTGGCAACCCAGCCCTCCCTCCTGTCCACCAGCCCCCTCACCCAGACCCCCCCTCTGTGCCAACCAGGGCCCCTCCTCTGCCCAGCCAGGCCACCCTCACTGTCCCAGCCGACCCCACCCCCTCTGTCCCAGACCCAGACCCCACCCTGTGCCAGACCAAGACAGAACACACCCTGTCCCAGACCCAGACCCCCTCTGTGCCAGACCGGGCCCCCCTCTGCCCCAGGACCCAGGCCCCCACACTGTCCCAGACCCAGGTCCCAGACACCCCCTCTGTCCCAGACCAAGTCCCCCCCTCTGTGCCAGACCAGCCCCCCCTCTGTGCCAGACCCAGCCCCCCTTTCTTCCAGACCACGCCCCCCCTCCTTGCCAGCGACCAGGCCCCCATCTGCCCCAGGACACCAGGCCCCCCACACGTCCCCGAAGGGAAAGAAAAGAGCCCAGGTCCCACCCCTCTGTCCCAGACCCGACCCCCTCTGTGCCTGCCCAGAACCCCTTCAGACGCCCCCCCTCTGCCCCAGACCCAGGGCCCCCTCTCCCCAGACCCAGGGCCCCCCTTGCCCCCAGATACCAGGGCCCACTCCCCGACCAAGTCCCCACCCGACCCGTCTCCCACCCCCTCTGTCCCAGACCCAGACCCCCCCCTGTCACTCTGCTTTAAGCACCAGCCCTGACACCTTTGGTTAATATGGTTTTATTTTAGCATGGGTGTCATGATCAGTGAGCAGTTTTGACTCCCCCACCCTCACCCCCAAGACATTGATGCTATGCAACCCTCTCCCTCCACAACCACGCCACAGACACATATTAATATCATCAGTTACTGGTATTGATAAACATATAGTATATCCAGGGAAATTTCCAGCTTGGAGTCAGGAAGGAATTTATTCCCCCTTGCATAATTGGTGGGTTTTTTTGCCCTCCTCTGGTACAACAGTGTTTCAGGCAGGAAATGAGGAGGATTTGCTAGATGGGTTGACTGATGGACCCGTATTCTTTATTCACCAACCTCAAATACTATACTATACTATCATTGGGTCCAGGTGACAACCACCAACACCCCACCAGCTAAACCCCCTTGCCTCACTGTCCCCCACCCAGAGATCTTAGAAACATAACTGGTGTGTGTACGTTTTTATGGGTGTCAGACCCATAATAACGCGGCATGGCCAGTAATTTTCAACTGGTGAAGAGTTTAACTTTAAGAAATCAACCCACCCAGAGCAGCCAGCAGTCTGTGGTCCCGCCCCTTAATGCAAACTTGTGATCCGATTGGCTGTTCTGCTCTGAAGGGAAAAAAAGTAAGCCAATCAGGTAGATTGCAGCCACACACACAGAGACACAGGGACGCACACTTGCATTTTATTATATAGGATTTATTGGTAAGGAATTATAAACTATTAAATGGTATCTTTTACTAAAATATTGGACCTTTTAGAGCCAGTGATATTTCACTACTTCAAAATTTTTTGGGGGGATTTTAAATCAGAGTTGTAGCTACATCATACTTTAAGGATTTGACAATAGAACTATCAATCGCAGAGAATGGATCCGGATGGTGGGAGGGAGGGGGGAAATGTCTCCCCTGTGCATGCCTGAAACAACTGGGAGGACACATCAGAGGCAGAAACCTTTCCCACTGGAAGACAGCTACTACTCCTTGGTTTCCTGGACTTTGGAAAGACCAATCTAAACCAGCAAAGACCAACCAAAATGTATAACAGGACCCTCAAGCTGTTTGTTATATGGCACAAATGGACGTAGAACAGAATGTACAAAAGTTATGACTTTTGTAAATAGATAAAAGCTTAGTACAATGAGCCATTTAGTTAATTGCAGTAGAAACTAGAAAGGGAAAGTTTAAGTAGAAACTTTGAATTTGGCTTGAAGGGCTGCATTTTGGAAGGGAATATGTGTGTTTGCTGCAGATTTTAAAACTCAATTTTTTTTCCCATAACTAATAATGGTAACAATCCTCAAATGTGGATATTTCAAAACAGTTTTTTTCATGGTCATAAATACAACGGTGATACCCACCCCCAACCCCGCCACAAGACCTAGTATCACCCAACCTACTACCTAACCTTTCCATTCCCCTGGAAGCCATATTTAAAGGAACTAAAAGTCAAAAAAACTAATTTAGATTTAATCCTCAATAAAAGAAGTTTTTATGGTTATAAACACAAAAAAGACATACCCCCTCAACCAGACCCCGGTCACCACAACACTACTAATCTACTATCCAACTGTGACAGCCATACTTAAAGGGTAACGAAAGTCAAAAAACTACATTTAGATTATTCTCAATAAAAGACTAGTTTATGGTTGTAAACCAAAAAGACATACCACCCCCTCAACCAGATCCAGGTACACACCTACTGATTCTTATCCATTACGGGTTTGCAGCCATATTTAAAGGGTACTAAATTCAAAAAACAAATTTAGATTTATCATCCCAATAAAGATATTTTATGTTTAACACAAAAGACCTACCCCCTCAAACAGACCCAGGTACACACACCTACTATCTATCTAATTCCCAAATTATGTGGTCGCCATACTTACAGGGTAACTAAAGTCAAAAAAACTAATTAGATTTATCCTCAATAAATACCGTTTATGGTTGTAAACACAAAAAACATACCCCCTACCTAAAGTGTAACTAAGTCAAAAAAGCTAATTTTGACCAATCCATAACAAATTTGTTTTTTAACCCCAACCCGACACAGGTACACACCTATGATCTTATCAATTACTGTGGCCGCATACTTAATGGTAACTAAAGTCAAAAAAAAACTAATTTTGAACAATCATCAAAAAGATACAGAGAGATTCAATAAAAGTTCTTATCATTGAAAATGGTCTAATTTTGCCCTTACCACATCAGATGTTAGCTTTTTATTGGTGGATCAAAATAGCACCACTTTGTGGCTGGGTACACACAACGTTTTTTTTGTCCAACAAGCGTTCATTACAAAACTCATTATTCCATTATTGAGTTTTAAAATCTGCAGGCAAACACACCTACTTCCCTTCCAAAAGCAGCCCTTCACAGCCAAATTCAAGTTCTAACTTAAATTTCCCTTTCTAGTTTCTACTGCAATTAACTACAATGGCTCATGTAACGAAGCTTTATCTATTACCGTAACCAAAAGTCATAACTTTTGGTAATCTTTCTTCTAACGCCATTTGTGCACATATAACACAAACAGCTCAGGTGGTCCTTGTTTTACATTTTGGTTGGTCCTTTGCGGTTTTAGATTGGGTCGTTTCCCAAAGGTCCAGGAAACCAAGGAGTAGTAGCTGTCTCCAGTGGAAAGGTGTTCTGCATCTGATGTCCTCCCAGTTTTTTTCACAGGCTGCACCAGGGGAGACTTTCCCCCCCCTCCCTCCCACACACCGGCATCCATTCTCTCGATTGATAGTTATATTGTCAAATCCTTAAAGTATGATTTCTACAAAACCCTCTGATTTAAAAATCCCCCCAAAAAAATTTTGAAGTAGTGAAATACACTGGCTCCTAAAAGGTCCCAGATCTTTTAGTAAAAGATACCATTTAATAGTTTATAATTCTTACAATAAATCCGATTATATAAAATGCAAGTTGTGCGTCCTGTGTCTCTGTGTGTGTGGCTGCAATCTACCTGATTGGCCTTACTTTTTTCCTTCAGAGCAAAACAGCCATCGGATCACAAGTGTGCATTAAGGATGGGCGGGGACCCACAGACTGCTGGATGTCTGGGTGGGTTGATTTCTTAAGTTAAACTCTTCACAGTTGAAAATTACCTGCCATGCGCTATTAATGGGTCTGACACCCATATAAAATGTACACACACCAGTTATGTTTCTAAGATCCTGGGTGGGGGACAGTGAGGCAAGGGGGTTAGCTGGTGGGGTGTGTGTGTGGTTGGTCCATGGACCCCAATGATAGTATAGTAAGTATTTGAGGTTGGTGAATACAGAATACGGTCCATTCAGTCAACCCATCTAGCAATATCTCCTCTCATTTCCTGCCTAAACTGTTGCAGAGGAGGGCAAAAAAAACCCACCAAGTTATGCAGGGGGAATAAATTCCTTCCTGACTCCAGCTGGAAATTTCCCTGGATAAATTACTTTATGTTATCAATACCAGTAACTGATGATATTAATATGTGTCTGTGGTGGTTGTGCGGGAGAGGGTTTGCACTAGCCATCAATGTTTGGGTGGTGAGGGTGGGGGAGTCATAAACTGCTCACTGATCATGACACCCATGCTAAATAAACCGCCTATTAACCAAAGGTGTCAGGGCTGGGCTGAAAGCAGAGTGACAGGGGGGGGTCTGGGTCTGGGACAGAGGGGGTGGGAGACGAGGGGGGTGGGGACCTTGGTCGGGGCAGAGTGGGCCCTGGTTCTGGGGGCAGAGGGGGGGCCCTGGGTCTGGGGAGAGGGGGCCCTGGGTCTGGCACAGAGGGGGGGCTGGGTCTGGGACAGAGTGGTTCTGGGCTGGCACAGAGCGGGGTCCCCGGGATCCTGGGACAGAGGGGGTGGGACCTGGGTCCCTGGGACCGTGTGGGGGGCCTGTGTCCTGGGCAGAGGGGGCCCTGGGTCCTGGCACAGTGAGGGGGGGGATTGGTCTCGGACAGAAAGGGGGGCTGGGTCTGGCACAGAGGGGGGCTGGGTCTGGCACAGAGGGGGGGCTTGGTCTGGGACAGGGGTGTCTGGACCTGGGTCCTGGGACAGTGTGGGGGCCTGGGTCTGGGGGCAGAGGGGGGCCCGGGTCTGGCACAGAGGGGGTCTGGGTCTGGTGACAGGGGGGTCTTGGTCTGGCACAGGGGGGGTCTGGGTCTGGACAGGGGGTGTGGGGTCCTGGGACAGTGTGGGGGGCCTGGGTCTGGGGCAGAGGAGGGGCCCTGCGTCTGGCACAGAGGGGGGGTCTGGGACAGGAGGGGGGGGCTTTGGTCTGGACAGAGGAGAGGGCTGGGTCTGGCCACAGAGGGGGGGCTGGGTCTGGCACAGGAGGGGGGGGCTGGGCGGGGACAGAGGGGGTGGGACCGGCTGGACAGTGTGTGGGGCCTGTGTCTGGTACAGGTGGGGGTCCCGGGTGCTGGGGCAGAGGAGGGGCCTGGGTCTTGGCACAGAGGGGGGCTGGGACAAGAGGTGGGGCTGGGTCTGGGACAGAGGGGGTGGGACCTGGGTCTGGGAACAGACGGGTACCCAAAAGCCAAATTACTGTTCTTTCTATTTCTTCTTCTTTTTCTTCTTCTGTTTTATTCTTCCGCTTTTTGGATCGTATCTCCTCCCACAGTTTTTGAGCTAGAGACATGAAATTCGGTACAGACGTGCGGGGCATATAGGAAAAGTGTGCTTTCTTCTAGCTAAGGAATCCGCAGAAGCGTTACGGCGTTATCGGCGAATTTCCGGACATAATGGGAATAATGATGGTTTTGTAATGAACGCTTGTTGGACAAAAAAAACGTGTGTGTACCCAGCCCAAAGTGGTGCTATTTTGATCCACCAATAAAACAGCTAACATCTGATGGGTTAGAGGGCAAAATTAGCACCATTTCAATGATAAGAACTTTTATTGAATCTCTCTGTATCTTTTTGATGATTGTTCAAAATTAGTTTTTTTTGACTTTCAGTTACCATTAGTATGCGGCCACAGTAATTGATAAGAGATCAGTAGGTGTGGTACCTGTGTCGGGTTGGGGGTAAAAAACAAATTTGTTTATGGATTGGTCAAAATTAGCTTTTTTGACTTAAGTTACCCTTTAGTGAGGGGGTATGTCTTTTTTTGTGTTACCAAAACCCATAAATTGTAATTTTTGAGGATAAATCTAAATATAATAAATATTTATAAATTAACCGCAATAGTGAATGGTCTCCTACTTTTTGTCACACTTTTATATTTTTTCTTTAACTACATAACCCTCCAACTCACAAATGACGGGAGGTGAGAGTGGAGGAGAGAAGGGGAAGCTAGGGTAGTCATTTTTTGGATCTTACACCCCTATCTCCTATACAGTGCCATCTTTTCTCATTTCAGAATTTGGCAGGCACCAGTTCTTCAGTACCAATTTTATACTTTTAGCTGATTTTTCGAGAAAAAAAAAAAGTAATAGGAGAATTACCTTGTCAAGCACCCAGGGGACGGCCATCAGGCGTCCATATACAAGGGCGGGGAAACTGGCTAGGAAGGAAGAAGGTGGTATGGAGGGATTCTATTATAGAAGCTGGGTAATAGAGTCAATCTGTCGCATGCACCATTTCACTGGCCGAACGTGTGTTGTCTCCGCCTGGTGCCGAGGGTATGAACATGTGGTGGATCGTGTAGCACAGATTCAATTGGGTGAGGCGGGTCCATGGAACCCGCTAGCTGCGGTCTCGTGGTGTCTACAGGTGTTGGTGCAATAAGAAACACAAAGTTAGAGGTGAGGGGGAGTGGGTCTTAAAAATGATTTCCGAGATTAGGCCAAGTTAAAAGCAAGGACCTCCAGGGTAGTAATTCAGAAATAATACCGGACCACGTTGCTACGCTAGGGAGGCAACGGGAGCTCAGAGTTAATAAATGGCGTGGCTAAGAGAGTGGGTGTAAGAGATGGGGTTTGGGGTTTTTAGGAGAACTGGGCTGACTTTTCTGTTGGCTACAGGCTCTAGTTAGTAGACGGATTGCACCAATCAATGGATGGTGCAACTTTTTGGGGGAGAGATGGCTAGGGGGTTGGAGAGATTTTAAACTAGGTAGGGGGGAGGGAAAGTTTAAACTACACAAGGGTAGATAGAGAAGTTAGGGATCTGGGGGCTAGTAACACAACGGAGGGAGGAGAAGGAGGAGGGGAGCATAGGAGGATAAGGAGGCATGTACGACCATGTATGGAAGTAACATCAATTGATAACTAAAATGTATGTTTACAAATGCAAGGAGTCTGGCTGGAAAAACCGGCGAACTTGAAATAAAGCGTTAAAGGAAAGGTATGATGTAATTGGTATAGCAGAATCATGGCTTAATGATTCACAACACTGGACAGTAAATATTGAAGGGTACTCCTTTTTAGACATGACGAGTTAATAAGAAAGGGAGGAGAGTATGTATGTATGTTAAACAGGAATTGAAGCCAATTTAAAAGATGGAATAAATGGGGAGCAAACGATGCGGCAGAAACATTATGGGTGGAACTGTGCACAGGAAGCAAGAAGGTGGGTAAATTAATTGTTGGAGTTGGTGTTACATAAGCCGCCAAATGACCGGGAAGAGTGGAAATGAATCTCCATATGCAGTTGGCGAAGGCTGCTGGTATGGGCATGTTCTGGTTATGGGGGATTTAACTACCCTGAAATAGATTGGAGTAAGGGGAACTGCCAGCACCATCAAAAGGATAAGGTTCTTAAATTTCCTATATGAGCATTTTCTTTCACAGATGGTAGAAGTTCCTACTAGAAAGATGCGTTTGGATCTGGTGATAGTCTAATAACCCAGACTCATTTTGGAGATGAAGTAATGGGAAGCTTAGGGAATAGTGACCATGATATAGTGTCATTTAATATAGGTTGCAGAAAAACTAAAGTGCACTGGCTTAACAAAAACTTTAACTTTAGGAAAGCTAATTTTATGCTTTTATAAAGGAATCGCTCCGCTCATAGACTGGGGGGAACTGTTTCTAGGTAAAGATACTGAGCAGTATGTGGACCACTTTTTAAAGGGATATTAAACTATAACTTCCAAATCGGTACCTTTAGAAACAAGTGTAAAAAAATTAGGTCCACTCCTGCATGGCTTAATGCTCAGGTAAAAAGGGAAATGGAAAAAAAAAAGGGCTTTTTAAAATTTTGAAAGCAGAAGGCACAGAACAGGCTTACAGGGACTTCAAAGTTGTAATATAAGAGTGCAAGAAAGCATTTAAAACTAGCTTAAAATAGAAAATGAAATCGGATTGCCGAACAAAAAGGCAGTCAACCCCAAGATTTTTTAAGTATATAATGGTAAAAAAAATGGAGGACTGGAATGTGGGACATTAAATAAGTGGAGCTGAGGTGGTGTGTAGAGGATGCCGAAAAGGCTAATCTGCTAAACCGTTTTTTACATCGGTTTTTACTGTTCAGAATCCTACAGTAGGGTTGTAACAATGTGCAGGGAGGGAAAATGAAGAGTTTTCACATTGGATACAGAGGATAGGTACGGAATCAATTGAACAAAGTTAATATCAATAAGAGCGCAGGACAGATGGATTGCATCCTAGGATTTAAAAAGAGCTTAGTTCAGTTCAGCAAGACCACTGTGTCTCATATTTTCAGATTCGTTTTGTCTGGGGATGGGCCATGATTGGAAAAAAGCCAATGAATACCAATATTCAAAAAAGGTAGTCGTTCACAGCCTGGTACTATAGTCCTGTAAGCCTAACATCAGTGGTAGGGAAGTGTGATGAAACTTTGTTAAGGGATCATATCCTTGACTTTGTCTCCAGAGATCACTGTTGTAGTAGTCAGCATGGATTTTGAGAAATATATCATGCCAGACAAATTTAATTGGTTTTTTATGAAGAAGTGAGTAAGAAGTTAGATTCAGGCACAGCTGTGGATGTGGTATATTTGATTTGCAAAAGCCTTTGATAACGTGCAATAGGCGACTAATGTATAAATGAGGACTGTTGGCCTGAAGAAAACATTTGTCATGGATAGAGAATCGGTTATTGGACCGCAAACAGAGAGTGGTGGTTAATGGACTACATATGTGGGCTAAAGTTCTAAGCGGAGTCCTCAGGTTCTGTACTGGGCCGCTTCTGTTAATTAATCTGTTATAAATGACTTAGAAGGGGGCATTGAGAGCAAGGTCTCTGTGTTTGCTGATGACAAACTAAATTATGCAGAGCTTTGGAAACTTCCAATGATGTGCAAGTTGCTGCAAGCAGACCTAGATAGATTATCAAAATGGGCAGCAGAATGCGATATGAGATTCAATGTTGATAAATGTAAGGTGATGCATTTGGGATTTAATAATCCTGTGCCACCTACCCAATAAATAATCTGTGTTAAGTGCATCTGAAATGAAAAAAGATTTGGGGTTCTGGTAGATAACAGACTTAGCTGTAGCAAACAATGCCAGGTAGCAACAGCGAGAGCTAGCAATATTTTGTCTTGTATAAAGAGGGGAATGGAATCAAGAGAGAAAAATATTATTCTCCCTCTTTACAAGGCACTGGTAAGGCCACATTTGGAATATGCGGTGCAGTTTTGGAATCCCATATACAAAAGGGACATCTTGGAAATTGAGGCAGTTCAGAGAAGGGCAAACTAAATTAATAAGGGGAATGGGAGGGGCTTGAATATGCAGGCAGATTAGACAAGTTAGGGGCGTTTCATTGGAGAAAGCGGGCGTGTTGTGTGGGGACATGAATAACCTTTATACAAATATATTAATGCCCATTCAGTGAACTCTCTGGTGCAGTTGTTCACTAATAGGTCATATTCAGAGGACTCGTGGACATCCTTTAAGGTTGGAAGAAAAGAAGTTTCATCTTGCAGGTTAGGAGAGGTTTCTTTTAACGAGTGATAACGGTGAACTGTGGAACTGTCTTCCAGCAGAGGTGGTAAGGCTGCAAGTCATTGACTCTTCTTAAAAAAGGCCTGGATAAGTTTCTAAAATAAAAATATTGATAATACTGAGTATTAATGCATATAGATCTGGTTGATCCAGGATACTTGCGATTGGCCGTCCTTGTTGCGTACACCCATGTATATGACACACTGTTTCATTCAGGAAATGTGGGAGATTGATATTTAGTGGGTGTTTTTACTTATCATGTGGGTTTGAACTTTGAGAAAGATTTCTAACGTTGAATCATCTTTTTCCTTCATTGTTTTAGAAAATCTCCTAAAAGCATGCACTTCTAGTAAGAACTATGTCTGGAGTTCTGCGTGTATGTATAACATATGTATGTTACCAGGAGGCATACAAAGCTGTGGAGGAAAGATCGTCAAAGTCTGGGTTAGGTGTGTAGAGAAGGTCCAAGTTTGGTGTGCAGTAGTCCCTGATCAGTGTGCAGTGGTTCTGAAAATATGTAAGAAGCTGCTGTTGGTCGCTAAACCACTACTGTTCATGCGGATAGGGGGGAAGGTGGTAATATCTGCAAGCCGAAGGTTGGGTGAGGTGGGGGACTATATAAAAGAAGCAGGCAGCGCTAAGGAGGAAGCACACGCAAGAGTGTAGTTGTCCAAGCTGGTTGGAAGGAAACGGTAATAACAGGGAAAAGGTAAACGGTTTTTAAAACATGGAAATGTTCCTAACTATTGGACCATCCGGCGTGTGGGTCTCCTTGTATGTTTCCTCCTGCCTATTGGTTATAGTTTTCCGGTATAGGGTTTGTTTTTTTGTCCTGTTTGTTTTTTTTTCTTTTAAAGAATGTTGACATGTTACGGACATTGATACTAATTGTTGGAGTAGGAGTTTGGTCCATGGATATTTCCATTTGACATTTGGTAGTTCATGATTTTATATTTGTACAGCACTTGCGACCCCCCTAGTGAGCTCCGTTCTTCATCCTGTAACAAAACACCTCTGATACAGTACATTACTTAAAAGGATTTTTTTCTCCTCATACAGGTTTTTGGTTCTGGTGGTGCCTGTCGTGTTGCGGTGGTAGGCGGTTGGACTAGAGGGCGTCACTGGTCGCACGATACGATATCATATTACACTTGATACTAGTACTATAGCATAGGTACAACAGGATGCGTATCTTCATAGTACACCCCTTTTTTTTTTTTTTTTTTGTTTTTCTTTTTTTTTTTATAGTATAGCTTCAAATTTACACTCCTGTTTTTTTCTTTTTCCCCTTCAGTCACGCAGAGAGAATTTCGCGTCGTTCGACCACCTGTTTTTTGCCACTCGAGTACAGCGTGGTAATGCGACCCTCACCGTCCCCCCTCGCTGCGGCCTTGTCCACCGATTTATTACGCTATACTATACATATTACACTGATACTCACACCCATCACCTCTGTATGTATTCACCACCCCCACGCTCTCGAGTTCACTGTATACTAATATCAATGTTAATCCACCTGGGTCTTGGTTACTATACTATATGTCTTCATGTAGTTACATATACTCGTCTATACAGTATTACACTTGTACTCCATTAACGAGGTTACGCTATAAGGTCAAAAGGCAGTGTGACATGGGTACCCGTCTGTTCCCAGACCCAGGTCCCACCCCCTCTGTCCCAGACCCAGGCCCTGCCCCAGACCCAGGTCACCTTGTGAACCCAGCCCCCCCTCTGTCCCAGCCCTCCAGACCCAGGCCCCCTCCTCCTGCCCCAGACCCAGGGCCCCCACACTGTCCAGACCGGGCCCCCACACTGTCCAGCCAGTCCCACCCCCTCTGTCCCAAGCCCGACCCCCCCCCTCTGGCCAGCCACCCCAGCCCCCCCTCTGTGGCCAGACCCAGCCCCTCCTCTGTCCCGGACCAAGCCCCCCCCCTGTCCCCCCCCCCTCTGTGGCCAGACGCAGGGCCCCCCTCTGCCCCAGACCCGGCCCCCACACTGTCCCAGGACCCCACACCCCCTGTCCCAGCCCCAGACCCCCCCTGTGCCAGACCAGACCCCCCTGTCCAGACCCAGACCCCCTCTGTGCCAGACCGGGCCCCCCTCTGCCCCAGATCCCAGGGCCCCCACACTGTCCCAGACCCAGTCCCAGACACCCCTGTCCCAACCACGCCCCCCCTGCTGTGCCAGACCCAGTCCCCCCTCTGTGCCAGACCCAGCCCCCCTTCTGTGCCCAGACCATCACCCCCCCTCTGTGCCAGGAACCCAGGTGCCCCCTCTGCCCGACCAGGGCCCCCCACACGTCCCAGGACCCAGGTCCCACCCCCTCTGTCCCAGATCCCGCTGACCCCCCCCTCTGTGCCAGACCCAGACCACCCTCTGTCCCAACCCAGCTCCCCCCTCTGTCCAGACCCAGGGCCCCCCTCTGCCCCAGACCCAGGCCCCCCCTCTGCCCCCAGACCAGGGCCCACCTCTTGCCCCGACCCAGTCCACCCCCCTCGCTCCCCCCCCTCTGTCCCAGACCCAACCCCCCCTGTCACTCTGCTTTACAGCCAGCCCTGACACCTTTGGTTAATAGGCAGGTTTATTTAGCATGGTGTCATGATCAGTTAGCAGTTTACTGACTCCCCCACCCTCACCCAAACCTTGATGCTAGTGCAAACCCTCTCCCTCACAACCACCCCACAGACCATAATTAATATCATCAGTTACTGTATTGATTACATAAGTAGAGTTATCCAGGGAAATTTCCATTTCCTTGGAGTCAGAAGGTAATTTATTCCCCCTTCATAATTTGTTGGGTTTTTTTGCCCTCCTCTGGATCAACAGTTCGGCAGGTAATGAGGGATATTGCTAGATGGGTGACTGGATGGACGTATGTCTGTTATTCAACCTCAATACTATACTAAATCACTATCATTGGTGTGTCCAGTCGGACAACCACACAAGCACCCGCACCAGCTTACCCCCTCTGCCTCACTGTCCCCCCACCCAGAGATCTTAGAAACATAACTGGTGTGTGTACGTTTGCTTTGTGTCAACCAGTAATGCAGCATGGACAGGAATTTTCACCACTGTGAAGAGTGAACTTAAGAAATCAACCACCCAGAGCAGCAGCAGTCTGTGGGGGATCCGCCTTCCTTAATGCAAACTTGTGATCCGATGGCTGTTTGCTCTGAAGGAAAAAAGTAAGCCAATCGTAGATTGCAGCCCACACACACAGAGACAACAGGGAACGCACAATTGCAGTTATTTATATAGGATTTTATTGGTAAGGAATTATAAACTATTAAAATGGTATCTTTACTAAAAGATAATTGACCTTTTAGAGCCAGTTGATATTTCACTACTTCCAAATTTTTTTGGGGGGGGGATTTTAAATCAGAGGTTTGTAGCTAAATCATACTTTAAGGATTTGACAATTAGAACTAATCAATCTGAAGAGAATGGGATCCGGATGGTGGGAGGGCCAGGGGTGGTGTGAAGTCTCCCCTGGCATCCTGAAAACAACTGGGAGGACACATCAGATGGCAGAAACCTTTCCCACTGGAAGAACGCTACTACTCTTGGTTTCCTGGACTTGGAAAACCCAATCTAAAACCAGCAAAGACCAACCAAATGTAGAACAGGACCCTAAGCTGTTTTGTTATAATGGCACAAATGGACTAGAACAGAAAGTGTACAAAAAGTTATGACTTTTGTAAAAGATAAAGCTTCGTACAATGAGCCATTGAGTTTAATTGCAGTAGAAACTGAAACGAGAAGAAAGTGTTCACCAGTTAGTAAACTTGAATGGTGGCTATGAGGGCTGCATTTTGGAGGGAGATGTGTGTTTGACTGCAGATTTAAAACTCCAATAATGGAATAATGATTTGTAATGAACGTTGTTGGGACAAAAAAAACTGGTGGTTACCCAGCCAAAGTGGTGCTAATTTGATCCACTCAATAAAACAGCTAACATCTGATGGTAGGGCAAAATTAGACCATTTCATGTAAGAACTTTTATTGAATCTCTCTGATCTTTTTGATGATTGTTCAAAATAGTTTTATTGACTTTAGTTACCATTATAGTATTGCGGCCACAGTAATTGATACTAGATCATAGGTGTGGTACCTGTGTCGGTTGGGGGTATCAAAACAAAATTTTTGATGAATTGATTGGTCAAAATTAAGCTTTTTTGACTTAAGTACACTTGAGGTTTAAGGGGGTATGTCTATTTGTGTTTACAACCATAAACGGTATTTTATATTGAGGATAAATCTAAATTAGTTTTTTTGACTTTAGTTACCCTGTTAAGTATGGCGTACCACATAATTTGGAATTAGATAATAGTAGGTGTGTTGTTACCTGGGTCTGTTTTGAGGGGGTATGGTCTTTTTGTGTTACAACACCTAAACTTTATATCGTTTATATGATTATTGAGATAAATCTAAATTGTGGGTTTTTTGACTTTAAGTACCCTTTAAATATGGCTGCACACCTTAATGGATAAGTAATCAGTAGGTGTGGTACCGGTGGATCCTGGATCTGTTGAGGGGTGGTATGTCTTTTTTGGTTTACAACCATAAAACTATCTTTTATTGAAATAATTAAATTAGTTTTTTTTTACTAGTTACCCTTTAAGTATGGCTGGTCCACGTATGGATAAGTAGATTAGTAGGTGTGTGGTACCGGGTCTGGTTGATGGGGTATGTTCTTTTTTGTGTTTATAACCATAAAACTATCTTTTATTGAGGATAAATCGAAATTAGTTTTTTTGACTTTTAGTTCCTTTAAATATGTCTTTCAGTGGGAATGGAAAGGTTAGGTCAGTAGGTGGGTGTTACTAGGTCTGTCGGTTGGGGGTGGGTATACCACCGTTGTATTTATGACCATGAAAAAAACTGTTTTGAAATATCCACATTTGAGGATTGTTACCATTATTAGTTATGGGAAAAAAAATGTCCGGAAATTCGCCCGATAACGCCGTTGTAACGCTTTCTGCGGATTCCTTAGCTAGATAGAAAGGCACACTTTCCTATTTTATCCCGCAAGTTGTACCGAATTTCATGTTCTAGCTCAAAAACGTGGTGGGAGGAGATACGATCCCAAAAAGCGGAAGAATAAAACAGAAGAAGAAAAAGAAGAAGAAATAGAAAGAACAGTAATTTGGCTTTTTCAAGCCAAATTAATTACAATCTAACATTCTTTGCTGTGGTTGATTGAAAGAAGTATGTACTATTCCTCCTATAATAAGATTTAGCCTTGAGCCCTTTACATGTGTGTCATGCCTGAACTGGGTGGACACATTATGCACTTCAAACCATTACTTAATCCGGGCATCATTTGACATGTATCAAGGATTAAAAGGAAATTGATCAGAGTGTAGCAAATGTACATTTAAAGGAAACATAATCTTAAGTATTGTCGTGTTTCTGGCACCTACATGGCTAAACGCCACACTGATCTAATGCTTACAAATACAGATCAATACAAAGATTGCATGCTGAATAGCACTCAGAGTTGAAATGCCTAGGACAAGGAAATGAAAAGAGGAAACATCAACCAAAATAACTGAACTAATGTTGGTTCAGGAAAAAGAGAATCTTATTAGCTGAAACTACAAACGTAAATCCAAGAGATAGATGTTGCAAGTCAAAACAAATGCAACCAAGCCCAAATTTTCTCTTGTGTAAAAAAAAAATCCACACACCATGCCAACTTGAAGGGTCACTCGAGACTAAGGACAAGGCCCCACTGGGCAGCTCAAATGAATTGCACAATGCAGTGCAATGTTGTGAGATTCGTGTGTGCTACCCTGCACATGTGTTGCGATTCCTTTGATGTAGCCCTTTCACAAAAATGGTGATTGCATGTGCCGCAAAAAGGGTCGGAATCGCCGTGCATCGGGAATAGTGGGGCCATCCCCATGTGCGTTGAGCGGTGCGCTAACACAGTGCACTACAAAACAGCCTGGTGGGGTCTAGTCCTTAATGTGGCCATACACATTCAGTTACCATCGTATGTACAGTATATTGACAGATTCCAAACTATCAGCAATATGTGGAGGTAACTGCATATAGTACATGGACCCAACCAACCTCACATATGTTGTATGGGGATTGGTTGGCCAGGCACCCATACACAGGCTGATTGAATCAGCTCCCTCTGCTTAAGTAAAGAGAGTAGAGATGGCCGAACTCACTGAAATACATTCTGGATTTATGGATTTTCAGAAAAATCTGAAAATTTGAAAATTCACAAGCAGGACCCATTGAAGTCAATGGAAGTTAAAAAATCCAAAGGTTCCACCTAAAATTATTGCATAAAAAGCAATGGTAACTTACTGTAAATGGCTGAGAAAATGGTATAATTGCCCAAAATCTTTAAAAAAACATTGTCCAATACCAGAGATTTCATGCACTTCCTGTTTTGGCATTCCACATATTAAATCTTTCTAAAAATGTTAAAATTTTTCAAGAAATTTCTAGAAATTTCAAAAACAGTTCAACGGTTCGGAAAAAAGCGGAACAGTGAAAAATCTGCAAAGTCTAAGTTCCAGAATATCCGTGAAATCCGCTTCAGAACAAGGTTTGGGTCCATCTCCTAAAGAGAGCCTAAACCAACCAACAGAAATTTTCTGTTGTTACCAACTGACCGCAATGCTGACAGCAGTAGTTTGCCTGCATGATGGTTGGCCCCTACAGCTAGAATATTAGGCAAATCCTGTTGGATGCGATGGGATATGTATAATATCGGTCATGTTTATGGCAGGCTTTAGAGGATATAACAATATTTGGTAGTAGCAATAAAGACTGTAAAAAGAAGGATATTACCAAAATTTGTCAAGTGATGTGAAAATGAATTTCGCACTTTCTATAACAAGTTATTAAAACGTCAGTCAATAAACACTTCTTTTCTCACCATATACAGGACTCCACTGTCCCAATTTCAATCTCCCACTGTTCCAATTTTCAGTCAGGTTTAAAGCCTGTTAATTATAGGCCTGAAAGTTTAAAATCAGTGGTGGGGAAGTTATTAGAAGGTTGGTAGAACAATGAACAGTTTATTAGTTTAACGTTTTGATTCCGATTCCATTGGATCTGAGATTGGGGCTTTATCGGCACTGTTTATGGTGGCTTTCCCGGATCTGAGATTGGGGCTTTATCGGCACTGTTTATGGTGGCTTTCCCAAACAAGCGTACAGCTGCTAAACGTTTTCGTCGACTGAGTGGTCGTTTGGGAAAGACTCTAAATTTCCCTATAGAGGGAGTCGGCCATGGCAGAGGACCAGTAACCTCCAATTCTTTTGCACTCCAGATGTTTGGAAACTACAACTCCCAGCATGCTTTGTTGCTGGGAGTTTCAATTTCTAAACATGTGGAGTGGCAAGGTTCAGTAAACTTTTAATTAAGCTTACCATCAATTACAATTCTCCTGACCCCCATATAGTAAAGGGCCCTCTGACCCCCATATAGTAAAGGGAACTCTGACCCCCATATAGTAAAGGATTCTCTGACCCCAATAGTTAAAAATGCCACCTGAGAGTTGTAGTTTCAAGCTGTCCTTTGCACTGTACTAGCAGCTGTTGTTTGCCCCAAACTGAGGAGACCCATCAGATTTACAGCATCCAGTGACAGTGCTGAGTGAGTCCAGCAGCCAGAATACAGGAAGCAGGAAGTGTAAAGGCAGATCAGCTCCTGTAACTTTCTTTGCAGGTTAACACAGCGCCACCTACTGGTTACTATCTGTAATTGCAGAATTTGGATCTAAATTAGGACTTGACTCGAGTATAAGTCGAGGTTAGGTTTTCAGGCTAATTTTAAAGCCTGAGAAATTCGACTTATACTCGAGTATATACGGTAACCCCTTACTTGTTTCAAACTTAACTCTATTTTTTTCAAATGGAAAATCAGATAGCCCGGGCTAGAAAGGGAGAAGTATGTCAGGTGTTACAGCTTGATGACTAGGGGTCGCTCTCATGCTATAATGTGCACGCTGTCATACAGACAGAACTTCTCAAAATCCAAGTATTTAAAGGCCTTCTCTCCTTTCCAGCTATGTTCCTGGCCTTTTCTTCTTGTTTGGACCTTCTGTTACTGACCAACTTCCTGTCATTCTGGATTTGGATTCTTGCTGTCTGCCTTTGTCCTTTGGCTTGTTATTTTTTACTTTAAATCTGTCCTTTCGCATGTGCTACCTTAACATTGGCCTGTTAGAATTTATTTCAACCTGAGACCCATGTCTTAACCTCAGCTCAACTTTTTTACATGCCATCTTCACACCTTTTCTGTTTCTTCCTCTTGATTAAGGACTCATCCATCAGCTTGAACTGCCTTGGATATTTTTTGGGACTGTGGCTTAGTGACTTTCAGAAGCACAACACCCCACCACTTTACTTTGCACCCAGAAGTGCATTCCACATAGTCTGTGAAGAAGTCTAATCTAATCTATGTTTCTGCTTAGTCCCTGTACTACTGCCAATCCTTGGGGTGTTTTGATTGCCTTCATTTTTTTCTGTGATATAAGATTCGCACTCTGGCTGCTGTAATTCATAAATATATTTTTTTGAGGCTTTTTTGTTTGGGTCTACCAGATACTATTCTCATTTGTTTGCTCATTTCCCACAAGTTCGTGGTTTGCTTGACTGGCATTCCATTCAAGGTGACTTTGGTAGAATAAAACATGGCAAGAAAAGATGACTTCGTATGCAATGAACTTGCTAATATGACCTTAGGGAACCTCTTCCATAGGTGATATATTGAGGATCTGAACAATGTTCACATTAAAACAAGCTTGGATAATATATTGAACAGCCAAATGGCATTGTGCTGGAGACTCGATAAAACTTATTTTCAACAATTAATCATGTTTCACTACAAACCCAAGTGAAAAAATAGGAACATTTGTACCATGATTCAATTTATTGACCCATCAGAGATTTATTAGGTGAGGAGTCCTGATTCTTCATGCAAACATTGCATTAATATCAGAAAAAGTTTTAATCTGCTAACACAAAATCCATATTTCTCAATTGATATTTTCAGGGGATTTACTACTTCTCTGCAGAAGAATATCCCAATATGTTTATTCTTTGGATGTACAAGAGCTGCTTATCAGAATAAACATTTTTGTTGTGCAAGTTCTATTTCCCTGTTGCCTTCTCCACATGCATAACATTTTCTGTTGTGTACAATATACGGGCTGAGGGATCTTTTTATTATGTGTTTCAGTAATAAGCGAGTAGGGTTTCTAAAGAGGGCACCAAGCTGTGTCACGCAGCCAATTTGTGAAGAGGAAACAGCAGAGAAAAGGGTTCATAGAGGAGTAACTGCATGTAGAGGGGGTTTGGGAATGTGAAATGTACTGCACAGTTTGTGCTACTTGTCGCAGCTGTGGGTTAAGTAACAAAAATTGAGGTGTGGAAGGAGTTGTTTGGTCAAAAAGTGTCTTGCTAGCATTGTATGGGCAGGTGCAATGTTGCAGGGCTCTTAAAAATACACTCAAGAGTTAAATGCTGGAGTGCCTGACCCAATATTATGTAAACACTGTTGCCAGCCATTTTATTTATTGCTGCAACATCTCTTCCTGTGGATCTATATCTGTTGTATTCAATTAGATCAACTGGACTTGAAGTTTAGTTCTTGAAGACGTTTCGCTAGTCATCCGACTGGCTTTCTCAATTCAGAATGACTTGTACAAGAATCTGTGGCAATTATGTACCCTGGAAAATCCCAATTAGCATATCACAGCCAAGTGTTAAGGGCGTGATTGGATAGTGGCTAAGAGGTGTTATAGGAACGCCCAGAGTAAGGTGTCAAAACAGCATTGTACATGGCAGACAGATGGTGTCGAACCCCCCCACCTCTATTTAGGCTTGGTTTCTTTATTTTCACATAAATGGCCTCCTTAACACCTCTCTTGAACCAGTCACGTTCCTTTGCCAATATGTTAACATTACAATCTTCAAACGCATGTCCTTTATCCTTAAGATGCAGGTACACGGCTGAGTCCTGACCCGAGGAATTGGCTCTTCTGTGCTGGGCCATACGTTGATGCAGTTGTTGTTTGGTCTCCCCCACATACAAATCAGAGCATTCTTCACTGCACTGCACTGCGTATATGATGTCACTTTTCTTGTGTTTCGGTATTGGGTCTTTCGGATGTACCAATTGCTGCCTCAGCGTGTTGCTCGGTTTAAAGCAGACAGGGATACGGTGTCTTTTGAAAACTCTGCTAGACCCCTGCTACATATGGGATGACGATGTTCTTCCTCCTGTCTTGCTTTTCCCCTTCACTGTTGGTATTCGTGTTCTTTTCTTTCCTTCTGCTTCTTTTGACAAAGGCCCAGTCTGGATATCCACAAGTTTTAAGGGCTCCTCTGAGATGTTTATTTCTTTAACCTTCGCCTCTGTGCTGGGGGATGTTCTCAGCTCTGTGTTGCAGGGTTCTGGTGACACCCAGCTTGTGATCTAAAGGGTGGTGGGAGTCAAACATCAAATACTGATCTGTGTGTGTTGGTTTTCTGTAAACCTCTACTTCCAGTTTACCATTCCCCCTGACTTCTACCAAGCAGTCCAAGAAGCCAGTTTGTTGTTTTGTACCTCTTCCCTTGTAAATGTGATGTTTTTGGTCTACCGCATTAATGTGTTCTGTGAAAGCTTGTACTTCCTTCTGGAGGATTTTAACCCAGGTGTCATCCACATATCTGAACCAGTGGCTGGGTGCTATGCCCTTAAAGGTATTAAGCGCCCGTTTTTTTACCTCCTCCATGTAAAGGTTGGCCACTTTGGGTGAAACTGGAGATCCCATAGCACATCCGTGTTTTTGCTTATAGAACCTATCCCTGTATCACAAGCATATTCCTGTGGATCTAGCTTTATGCTGTCCACCTATTGACAATATTAAAATGCATTTTGTGCCATGTACATTATTTTTTGACTTTGCGATAGAGAAATGGTTCTCAGACATTTTCAAATTAGAAAAATGGGTCACACTCGAGAAAGCAAACTTCTCCTGTTAACACACCTTTACTTTTAATACAAGAATCTTGCGTAATTGTCCTACACCTTTTCAGTGTATATTTTTATAGACTCTGAACATGAAGATTTGAATATAATATTGAGTTCTTTGTTGAAATTCTATTACTATATAATTTATATTTTTAGATTAACACTTAATTTTAAAATGACGCCTGCCAAAGTAGATTGTTTACCGAAATTTAGTAATGGGGCAGACCAGTGTGTAAGCAGGTAAACACTAGGACAGGATATAGCTAAAACAGTAGTAATACTAAGATACATTTCTTTGTATTTTTTCTCCCTAATATTTTAGCAGTAATTGTGTAGCCAAGAATTTTAGGACCATTTCAGCAGAATTTGAAGGACCATTGTGACAAAGTCAGTATTGTGGTCTTTTAGTATTAGTGAATTTTACACACCATAAAAAACCCATAAAATGCTGCATCTGCAAGATAAGGATTACTTTACTGTGTGGCTGATATTTTTTATGCCATGACTAATTTGTGGTATTTAGTTTGATCAACTGGACATGAAGTTTAGTGTTTGAAGACGTTTAGCTAGTCGTCCGATTGGCTTTCTCAATTCAAAATGACTTGTACAAGAATCTATTGGCAATAAATACCCTGGAAAGTCCCAAAAAACATATAATAGCAAGGGGTTAGGGCCCCCCTTAATACAATGTATTGATTGCCTTGTAGCTAAAAGGTATAATCAAAACTGCCCAGGGTCACCAATTATCTGCCATGTACAATGCTTTTTGATGCCTTACCATGGGCACATGCTTAAATTAGTAAAGAGCTTGTATATCTTGGAACGGGCAGCAACATGAACGGTGCAAGGCACTACAATATGTATTTCCCCCCATCTTCTTGAATTTGCAGGCTGGCAGTTAAGTGGAGGGGCTTTTTAGGAGCAACAGAGCAGGTAGGTAGGATTTTTTAGGGGGTGGTGGTGAACATGCCCTTTAAGGGAGCAGTACTGGGGGTTGGATTAAGGCTTTAATTTAAAACCAAAATGTTTTTAAATTAATATTTTACTTTTGTTCTTTTTTTAAAGAGTAAAGTCCAAGGACATAGATTTGCATAGTTTGATTTATATGTGATGTATTCATACTGTGACACATACTTAAATTTGCTACCCATCAATTTACTGATTTCATTCTTGGCCTTATTCATCACCTTAAACTAAAGGAATAGCTTTGAACTATTTTTCTTCCCCATTAAATGTATTTCAAATGTTAAAGGGCATGTCCAACCCCCCACTACTGGCCCCATTGTGTAGTGTAGTTTAATCCTTACCTCACATCCCAGCTCCACAAGGTTCTCCTGTAGTCCCCCCCCAAAGTCCCAAAAACTGCCCACCAGGAGGATAGCAGAGTCCATTTAGGACTCTGCCTCCTACCTGGCCTCCGGGAGAAGTTTGTCATGCGTACTGCAGCCCTTCTCCCCCTCCCTCCCTCTCAGGATTCCCTCCCCCTAGTGTAAAATCCTGATTCCCCCAGTCCCCCCAGCCCCAACCGCTCCATTTTTATTCTTAGAAAGTGCCCCAAACTTTACTTACCTCCCCTCTTTCCCCCCGCCGCAATGAACTCCCGGCAGCCGCATCCGTGATTGGCTGCCGCTCAGCCAAGCAGAGGGCCGGCAGCGCGGCGGAGGAAAGAGGGGAGGTAAGTAAAGTTTGGGGAACTTTCTAAGAATAAAAATAGAGCGGTTGGGGCTGGGGGGACAGGGGGAATCATATATCAAAAATGTTTTTAAGGGTGGACATACCCTTTAATGATACCAGGAAAGATTTTTGACATTAACTAGGACTGTGCACAGAGAAAATGCACCTTCAGCCATTGGTTGAATTGTTAAGGCAGTGGGGATTTTTGCAATTATATTTAAAACTTTGATTGGACAATGAAAAATATATAAATAATAAAATATATAAAGCATGATCTATAGAGAAGGTTTCTTCCCTTCTTCCCCTATAATCTGTACAATTTGCTGTGGGTCAGGAGACCCAGAAATGGAATGAGACAAGTTCTGTTATTTGTTGCAATTTTCAAATAAAATAGAACAATGGGGCAGTATAAAGTTTACCAGGTGTAATTTTATACTCTATAAGTATATAAGCATTGCTCATATCTGTAATGGCTATTGGAATAGCATTGTCCTGTAGAGGATACATGTTACATATCCTTTACCTATCCTGTAAGGATGACCAGCTACAATTATTTTCTCCTCAAATGTTAACTTAGTAAATGGACACATGACACATATTAAGGGCCTGTTTGTATATCAGTTATAAACTATATTTCTCTCTTACGTGTTACCACATGTACTATAGTTATGAGCAATAATTCCATCAAAACAATAACAAGAAAACTTTTAAATATCATCTTCCTTATTAGCGTGTTTACATCATATGTACTGCCAAGAGATATTAGAAAGCGAGAAAGCTTTAGTAATTTTTCTCCCATAATTCCTTCAGTTTGCCAGGAATGACTCATGTTACTTGGTTTACACTGTTCATACTCCAATTAACACCTTTTAAATCAGATAACTAATCTTACTGTCTGTTGTCTTCCCCTTTGCTCCATCTATTGATCTGTTGCTTATTTATCAGATTATCCCATGATCTAAAAACAGCAATGCAAAATGCAAGGACTGAATGTGAATGTTGAGTGTCCATATACAGAAGCTATGTATATAATTAGATGTGTGGAAACACCTATAATTACTAACACCAATGTGCATTGGAGTTAGATCCACATAAGTCTATCAAGGCTGTGTAGGAAGAGCCATTAAAGGCTATTTGAGTCTTAACGTCAAGTTAACCGATGTACCAAGCGTTAAACGTGACTTTAAGACATAACTAAGGGCAGTTGCGATGTTGCGCAAAAACTGTGTCGCACAACTGCTGCAACCAATGTACCAAGCCAATACCGGCTCTTTATAGGGAAACTATAGTGCGTATAAAGTATTTTGTAAAAACAGTTAAAATAAAAAGTACCTGAGGCAGAGAGATAGGATTGGTGATTTTTACCTCTCAATATTATTTCTACAAGGAGCAGCAGGACAATCCTGGCAGATGAATACTGTATGTGCTGTAGCTCCTCAACAAAACAATATTGGGAGGTGGGGATATTCAATTATATCTCGTTGCCACAGGTGCTTCTCATTTTTAAAAAGTTAATTTTCACAGTATAGTTGTCCTTTAAGATCTAATCTCTAATGCCAGCAGATAGTTGAACGAGACTCTCGGCACATAGCCCTATATATATATATATATATATACTGATATATATATATATATATATATATCAGATTACACCTACTAATGTTAACTCCAAGATGACATGCATGCCCATTTTGAAGGCATTTTGACACACCTCTCAAAGTTTGAACATGAGAGCAGGGTCTGCCTGCGCCTACCTAGGACCACCCACAACCTCTAATGGATAACCCATGACCTACTCTGTAAAATAGTACTGTCCCTTAAAAATTGTGACTGTAGGGAATCTACTATCACCACATTATCTGACCGAACATTTCACAACTTTACTGTCCTCACAGTGAAGAACCATTTACAATTAATGGCTAAACACACTGATAACACACAGACGTTGGTCCTTTCAGCACGGGCTGTGCTAATGGCTGAAGCCTTTAGAGCATTAAAAATACTTATTGCTGATCTTCAATTTTTATTGTCAGGCCAGTGGGGTGCTACCTTATGTCAGTGCTAAAACCTTTCTCTGAGCTGACCTGTTGACTATAATAAAAAGATGAGTACTGTCGGATAAGGTGATACTTTTTGTTTATGGGCTAACAGTTCATTTTTACAGACAAGCGTTTGAGAGATACACTTCTCTTATAGTTCGCCCTATATGGTAATCCTTGTTTTACATTCCAGACAAAATAGGATTTCCAAAAAAAAGTTGCAACTCTATAAACTTTAAAGGGCATGTCCACCTCTGTTTTGGAAATTTTCAGTAGTGTAGGGCTCTCTCTCCCACCCACAACTGCTATAGTAGTTTGTCAAAAATGTAAGCCGATCTGTGCTTACACTGCCTCTTTCCCGCCACGTTTACTCACGGCCCTCTGCTTACATGAAACTTCGGCAGTACAGAACTCTGGGGGAAAGAGGCAGAGTAAGTAGAGTCCGGGTTACATTTTTGACAAACTACTATAGCGGTTGGGGAGCCCTACACTACAGAAAATGAATTTGGAGATAGGGGTAGGGAGTGAAAAATGGGAGGTAGAAGGAGGGGGGGGGGGAAGGGTTCACTGCACATGTAATTTTTCTCCCGGAGGAGAGACAGGAGGCAGACACCATTTTGGACACAGGCAGACTCCTGCTCTACGTTTTTGGGACTTTAAACAAACAATGAAGGGCAGCCATTTGGAGCAGCGATGTAAGGTAAGGATTTTACAACAATACACTGTGGGGCCAGTAGTGGGTTAAAATATAGTTTTGGGGGTAGGCATACCCTTTAATGATGAATCCCATATACTGTACAAAAGGGACATCTTGGAAATGGAAGCAGTTCAGAGAAGAGCAACTAAAATAATAAGGGAAATAAAGGGGCTTGACTATGCAGGCAGATTAGACAAGTTAGGGCTGTTTACATTGGAGAAGCGACATTTGCGTGGGTATGATAACCTTATACAAATATATTAATGGGCCATACAATAAACTCTCTGGTGCATTGTTCACAAATAGGTCATATCAGAGGACTTGTTTACATCCTTTAAGGTTGGAAGAAAAGATGTTTCATCTTCAGGTTAGGAAAGGTTTCTTCACAGTGAAAACGGTGAAACTGCGGAACTGTCTTCCAGCAGATGTGGTAATGGCAAGTTTATTGAATAGCTTTAAAAGTGGTCTGGATAAGTTTCTAAAACTAAAAAAGATTGAGTATTACTGGTGATCCAGAGACACTCTCAGATTGACGTTTGGAGTCAGGAAAATATCCCCCCCCCCTTTTTTTTTATCTGGGGCTTTTTGCCTTCCTCTGGATCAAATGTTTGGTAGGGTTAATAAGGAAGGTAAAAAGTTTGGACTTGATGGACGTATGTCTTTATTCAACCTCAATTACTATGTTATTATGTGCTGTACTATGTGTACTGTGTAGAGTATTTAGTACTGCTTGACCTGAGAAAGAGAGAAGTGTATCTCTTGAAAGCTTTTCTGTAAGAATGAACTGTTAGTCCATAATAAAATGTATCACCTTATTCTACAGTACTCATCATTTTAATACAGTATTTTCTACTGGACTAACATGGCTACAACCATTTTATCTGACCTGTTGACAACAGTTATTGTTGAGTTGCAGTTTGAGTGATCATTTTTTTTAATTCAGTTAAATTTTTTGTTTTAAGCTTGGATCACACTGATCAAGCAGATGTAATTCAAACACTGCAAGAATCTGATCCACAGGAGCCTGCAGTGGGAAAGAAGCCAAATGCGAAAGAACAGCAAAGTACAATATTACTGTGTCCTCTTCTAATATCTCCTCTTAAATGATCCAGCTATCAAGGATGTCCATATTTTTAGATAACAAATGATTTGTTTCCAACCCAATGCCCTGCACAACTGTTAGAACTCAGCAAAACCCTAACGCATTGAGCATTCAGTGGGATTTATTTAATGTATGCCGGTCCCATAGCAACTACCTTCTTACTGTTTGCAGCCTGGCCTTCATTTTATGTTTAAGAAAAAAAAAACTGTTGTTCACATTTTTCTGGTATGGTCTGTGCCTCCCTTTTAACTGCATTTCATCTGGAGGAATTGATTTGAACAGACTTCATTTGATCAAGGGCTGACAAAGTGTCTATGGAAAGTGGGTCTGTCACCTTCTCGCCCACCTGTTAAAAAATTTATTAGAGATCTTGCGTCCCTAGTCATCAGAACGTAGAACGTAGCTCTACACAGTCTGCTGGCAGAATTCTCATGGCTGGACCTGTCTCCTACTAATCTCCGTTCCTCTAGTGCTAGTTCTTATTCAATTTGTTCTCCCTTTCTACCAAACAGAACAGTATAAGGAACATGCAATATTCACACAATGAGTCTATTGTATAATAAAATATTTCCATCGTATTGTAACCAGAAAAATAAAGCTATCAGGGAGATTCAATAAAAGTTCTTATCGTTAAAAATGGTGCTAATTTTGCCCCAACCAATTAGATCTCATTTAACATTTGAAAGCTAACATCTGATTGGTTGGCACAAAATTAGCAGCATATTTACCGATAAGAAGTTTTATTGAATCACACTGTTTGTGTCTAAAGTCTATATATACCATGGTAAGAAAGCAATATATAGCGCACACCAGTCTTTAGCAATATTCAGTGTATTTATTCACACATGTAACGTTTCGGTACTCTATGGTACCTTCTTCAGACAACATCGTTGTCTGAAGAAGGTACCATAGAGTACCGAAACGTTACATGTGTGGAATAAATACACTGAATATTGCTAAAGACTGGTGTGCGCTATATATTGCTTTCTTACCATGGATGATTGATTGGCCAGTGGCTATGGCCTTATAGTAGCACCCAGCACCATCAGTTTTTTGTTAAAGGGGAGTGCGGAGACCGAATGTGATACATTTTAAAGTCTATATATAGATAACTAGCACTCAGAATTAGCATTGCAATCACAATATGACCTCTCGTGTATATGACCTCACATGTAAATGACCTCACAGACATTAGAATTACTGTATTAGTATATATACTGTAAGAAACGGGCACACACATTATCATATTAATATTATCTATTGCAACCTACAGGTTCTATGATGCCTGTTTCTGATGTTAAAATATGCAATAAAAAGAAAAGATTCTAGAGTCAACAAAAATGTTGCAAAAATATTATGTAATATTATTTATGTAATATCTTTCTTTTGGCTGTGGGGCAGTATAGTCTGCTTTGAGATACTCATTATAGAGGAGTGATTTGTAACAGCCCATCATTGTGTTGATGTTAGAATGTGCAATATGCATTTTCAAGGTGCATTTTTCATTTCAATGCTACAGGTTTTACTTCTATAGCATTCTTATTTTCATTTGGATACACACTTGTACGATCTTTAAAAAATGACAGACAGAATCTGATAGACGCAGTACTAGCACTATCTTGCAATAATGGTTTGGAGACCTATGATTACGGGCCTAGCAGATGCCCGGAACGTGTCAGGTGAGCACCTGCCGTGAGGAAAGATGTTTTTCTGTTTTTTAATCCGATGACAGAATAAAGGCTTTTTGTTTTTGAACAAACCTGTAGGAGCTGTTTTGCTTTTCGGAGTGTGCCCAGTCTTTCTATGATGGTACAGTTCAGACAGAACTAAGCGAGGGGTTAGGGGCAGGCGGCACCCAAACCACCAACGGGGAGCGGTGAGTGTATGATTAATCATATGCTTATTGGATGCATGTATGAATACGTGATATATATAAAAAAGAACAGCTACTAATTGGAGGATTTGCTGTAGCCCAGGGCAAAAAGGCACCTGGGCCATTTGCTGACACAGGTGGGCGTATATTGATAGAGGGGCATTGTTCAGAGTGCATAAGCATACATGTCAATTTACCAACATTTTACAGCCTGACATAGAGGTGGCAATTAGGAAAATGGTTTGGTAACATGATGCGATCATAAACTACTACTAGCAATTAGAGATGGCGATTTTTAAATTCAAAATTTCTTGAAACATCGAAAATTTCCAATTTATAAATTTCGAAAATTGTTTGATAAATGTCGAAAACAGTTCAGAGATTGGAATTCGCAGAGTGGATCCATGAAATCTGCTTTAGAAAAAGTTTTGAAATGGAGAAATTTGTTTCTACTAATTAATTTGGCTTGAAGAGCCAAACTACTGTTTTTTTTATTCCTTCTTCTTACGTTTAATTCTTCTGCTTATTTGGACTGTATCTCCTCCCACAGTTTTTTAGCTAGAGACATGAAATTCGGTACAGACGTGCGGGGCATATAGGAGAAGTGTTCCATTACCTAGCTAAGGAATCCATGGAAGTGTTACGGCCTTATCTGCAAATTTCGGGACATAGTCAAATTTTCAGACTATAATGGTAACAATCCTCAAATGGGGATATTTAAGAATCATGAGAACAAAACTGTTTGTTTCATGGTCATAAACACAAACGCTGATACCCCCAAACCTCCCACACAGACACAGGTACACCCACCTACTGACCTACCTTTCCATCCCCATGGAAGCCATACATAAAGGGTAACTACTGTATAGTCCAAAAAAATTTTTAATCAATCATCAATAAAAGTTAGTTATATGTTCATACATGCAAAAACACACACCCCAGCCTAACACGGGTACACACAGCTACTGACCTACCCTTCTATTTATGTGGCATCCATACTTAAAGGGTAAATAAAGTCAAAAAAACTAATTTTGATATACCCTCAATAAAAGTTAGTTATATGGTCATACAATGGTAAAACAACAATGTCCTCATCATTGCCATTATTGAGTTTTAAAATCTGCAGCACAAACACACACATTCCCTTCCAAAATGCGGCCTTTCAAGACAAATTCAAGGTTTATACTTTATACTTTCCCTTTTCAGTTGATAACTGTAGTCCTCACCTCTAACATCTGCAGCATTTTGTAGAACTCCAGCATGTTAGTATTGCCCCTAATCCTATGGGTTGCAGATAAGATACAATTCTGCATATGCTCTTTGAGCTCCTCTCAACCTCCCCCTCATCTTAAAAGCTGTAAAAGTAACACTAGATGTCAAAAGTACAGTAGTTGGTAATCTCTAAGTATTGGAGGCTACAGAATTTAGGAATTTAGGCAGAAAGCTGAAAGCTGAATTATTCATAATTTTCCTACTGCTGCTGATTGTTAATTAGGGATTCTGTAATACACTCAGGGTCACTATCACATTCCTATTTCTTTAATGATAAAGAAACACTTACTAAAAACCTTGGTTGGGTTTACTCATTTGCTTTTAATATAATATTTATTATTTTTGTGTTGCGCTTTGAGCAACCTCATTGTTATTGCTCCACTTTTTTTCCTGTAGCGTCTGTTAAAAGCAAAACAGTGATGAACACAGAATGGGGCACCAGTCTATCCTTCCATAGGACATTTATGAAGTGCCCTATTTGGGAAAGTCTTTAGAGTCCTAAGAGCTCTTCCATCTTTCCTATATCGTGTCTTTGTCACATTGGTAATTGTGTCTTCCAGCCCCCAGGCGTAGAGGTGCTGTATGTGGCTCTGTATTAGCTGTTTGATTTTCTTTATGTACTTTTTTTTAGCCAGCAGCCTCTTCCTGGAAAGGAAAGCAATTGTACTTAAACAAAGCAATCTACCATCCATCTGTGTGCAGCATGCGCCCTCCTCAAAGTCATGTCAAGGTCACATGGCTCTGTTCAAGATGAATGAAAGTGCAGTAGCTGTGTTTATTAGCAATCTTCTATGAACGGAAAATTTTGGGGGTCATTGCTGGTGTATCTTGTTTAATGTGTCACAAAGGGTGTTTATTAATATTAGAAGCAAAATATCTTATAGGGGATATTAATCAGACAGTGATTTTACAATTCATTTAAAAGGTAAAAATGATTTTTTTCACTCAAATTGCTTCAAAATAGATTCCTTTTTTTGCATTATATCGACCATATATATCTTAAAGGAGATGTAATTTTTTAAAATCCTAATGTGAAAGCTTTTCTTCCCAGAACACCTATACATTTAAAGTTTCTTCTCTAGTAAGTTGCATTTAGTACATGTAAGTAACATAGCGATTGAGGTTGAATAAAGACACACATCCGCCAAGTCCAACCTTTTCACCCTTTTCAACATACTTGGACGTACATGCCTCCTTAGGCTGAGGCTTCACTGCAACGTACAGGAATCGCGCACACAATTGCGAGCATTATCGCACTCGATTGTGTGCGCGCGATTCTTGTGCGTTTCGCGTTTGTGTTTTTTTTTCATGCAGTTTTGCATTTTTCCATTATGGAAATGCATGCATTAACACACCAAAAATGGTGAACGCATGCGTTACCAAAACGTGAACTGACGTGCAATCGCATCAAAAATTGCGGGAAGTTTTGCGCTCCCGCGACTTCCATTTTATCAAAAACTGCGGGAGCAATCGCGTGAACAAATGCGCGCAAAATGCGCTAGTGTGGCCTGGCCCTTATCCTCTATGCTCCCCATCTCCTCCCTCCTGATCCCTAACCCTTATATCTACCCCATCTATCTTTCCATAAATCTAAACATAAAAAATTAGAAGCACATATAATTAATTTGCTTACATTTTACTTTACCATTGTAATGCAACTTAAAAAGCCTTCCCTTCTCTCTGGATAAATTAAATCAATTAGTTCACTAACTTGGCCAAATTATTTTAAGCCCAGCAACTTCACGGTTTGCTTTATTCTGCTGGGTCCATTTCCATAAATCACCCAGCATCCACAGCAAAGGGAAAGGTGAGAGACATTCTTCTGTATGTTTGTGAATGTGCGCTGTTTATTGAGAAAGTGTTGTGTGGTGACTTTAGTATTTAGCATTTCCATTTCATCCAGTTTAATTGGTGAGTTAAGCAGTGGCCAACAGCCAATAGTTTTGGCCCTGATTCCTAGAGACTGCTGGCACTCTGGATAACTTTTAATTAAGCACGGCCATAAATACTGAATATTACAAATCAAGTCTGTGTAATTATTTGGAATAGTCATTGTTATATCTATGTGGTATTCATACAGTATTTATATAAATAAACTGGCATTCAGCTTCACTTTTCAGTTAAAGAGTAGTGTAATGGCCATTAGCTCCTTTGTAGCCATAATGCTTATAAGGAACTATACATATTCCATATTATGTAAAATGTACAGTGTGCAGTATTGATGTCAGGTTTAAACAAATGTGTTCAAACCTATGGGTAATATTTAAAAAAAATGGGAATGCGTGAAAGGGCACAAGTAACATACCAATGCCTAAAACTGTAAACAAAATCTTTTGTAATCACTGTAATTGTAATTTTAAAAACTAAAAACCAACTTGTAATGGTAAGACAGTGGCGTAACTACAAGGTCCGTGTAGGTAGCTGATCTTATGTAAGCATTAACATTAGCATAAGTCAAGTGGGGAAAAAAGTGAAGTGATTTTTGGGAGGGGTGTGTGTGCGCACGTCAACGCGACTGATCATACACACACAATCGTCTCACATTGATTAATGTCAAGTGAGGGGCCTGTCAAAGTGCTTGGGAACTTGGGGGGGGGGGGGGAAGGGGATAAATACATTTATTTTATACTTGCTGTATCATGATTGCACTAGAGCCTTGCCACAAGAGGAAAGGAGGTCCCTGCCCCATAGAGCCTTCAATCTAGTTAGAAGGGTACCTAGATGTGCAGTAGTGAGACTTATACAGTGCAAACCATATCATATACTGTGCTGGTTATAGGAACTATTCCTTTAAACCTGCTAATAATGTTTTTTGTCGTAGAGAGAGGGGAATAGAATTCCAGAGGATGGGAGCCACAAGAGAGAAAGGTTTAAGGTGAGAGGAAGCAGTATGAGTGGGAGATGGTTCTGTGATGAGAGGAGGGTGCGGGGGGGAACATATGGGGACACTAGAGAGGAAATATAAGGAGGTTCAGCAGAGCGAAGGGATTTAAATGTTAGGAGAAGGGTTTTGTATCCAATGCGGCATTGCGCTGTTTAATGGGGAGCCAGGTTGTTGTCCGGTACAGAGGAGATTTGGGATCCTGTTAGTTAGAGAGCAAAACAATACGTGCAGCAGAGTTTATTATCAACTGAAGGGGAGAGAGGTGGGAAGCAAGAAGACCAGTAAGTAGTAGTTTACAATAGTCCAGCCGCGATAGGATGAGAGCATGCATAAGCATAGCGGTAGTCGAGGGAGAAAAGAACCTGCGGATTTTCACTATATTGTGAAGGAAACATCATTCTAGCAGTTTAGAGGCTATCAGTAAGAGAGAGACTGGGCGGTAGTTAGCTAAACAAGAGGAGTCTAGTGAGAGCGTTTTTAGTGTGGGTTTAATGTGGATGCTTAAAGATGGAAGGAAAAATTCTAGGTGTAAGGAAGCCATTGAATATGTGGGTGAGTATAGGGGTAAGCACACGATTACAGTGCTTCAGTAATACAGATGTCATGGGATCAAGAGGACCGGTCGTGAGTGAAAAGGGCTGAAGCAGGTGAGAGACTTCAAAATAGGTCACAGGATTGAAAGGGCAATATAATCTGAGAGTCATCACTAAGACCAGAGATCTGCATGTGTATGGAAAGGGTTCATGTTTCGGGGACGTGTCTGTGGGGGAGTTGCAGTTGGATGAGGGGCTATATCCAAAATTTTCCATAAGGACCCACTGGTTTCTAGTAAAGCCCCCACGGTAAGATTTCGCTTACCGTGGGGGCTTATTGCACCCAGTCTGTTTCCAAATTTTGCAAAGATGATATACAAAAAAATTGTCTTAACAAGAATAATACAAATCAAATTCATACAAGTTAAATTAAGACTATTCCTCTTTTTCTGTTTAATGCACATAAATGTAGATATTACATAGACAAGCAGGCTCATTTACCCAGAGCCACTATCGCTCTGGGTAAATGCTCCTTCCACGATTTAATATCGCGCTTGCGAATGTGGGTAAATCCCCCACTGCAGGATTTTAATGCCAGCTATTTGCTCGTTTAAAACCCGCTACTTCAGATCCCGCAAATATTTTATAAGTAAAAATAGCTCCGGTTGAGTGGGGGACACCAAGCGACTGCAACATGGATCGCGATGTCCGCAAAGACAAAGATAAAGACAAAAACAAGCCAGCACAAAAAGGCAAAGGTAAAGGAACATTGCAACACAACAAAATGGTGGAAACACGCAGCCCAGAATATGATACACAGGATGATCGGGACCACGCGCCTATGGGGGGAACACCAAATGCGGACAATCCAAATCACCAGCAAATCGCAATAGCAGTAAGTAGATCTCTACTACCTGATATTAAAGGACAATTATACTTACCATTTCCTCGATCCACTCCTGCAAAATAACCAGGGTGAGTACCTAAAATGCTAAGTCCTCACCTCTGGGTACTTTACAAAAGTCCTGCATTACTTACTTGTAAGCTCCCTCATCACTCCGGTCCGATCCTCCCCACAGGCACTGTCAGTGACAGTCTGGGAGGCAGCCAATGGGAGGACACGCCCTCTTGCAGAGTGCGTGTTCCCATTGGCTGCCTTACGACCTGTCACTCAAAGTGTCAATGGGGAGGATCGGACCGGAGCGACAAGAGAGATAACAAGTAAGTAGTGCGGGACTTTTGTAAAGTACCCAGAGGTGAAGACTTAGCGTTTTAGGTCCTCACCCTGGGTACTTTGCAGGAGTGGGGGTAAAGGAACGAGAGGGAGGTGAGTATAATTGTCCTTTAAACGAACAATAGCAGATAAGATAGAAAAAGCAATCCAGACATTACGTCAAAATCTTGCAGCACAATTAGGCCGCATATACGAGGCAGAGCAAAGAATTGTGGCGACAGAGGAATTACTATACAAAGTAGCCCAAGACACAATATTCCATAGAGAAGGATAAACTTCAAGACAAAATTGATGATCTTGAAAATAGATCCAGGTGAAACAACCTACGGATCATAGGCCAACCTGAATCTATTCCACAGACAGCCTTAATGGAACTATGTACAAAAACCCTTCCACAACTTTTAGTCCTAACATATGACCTCCAAGCTGAGAGGGTGCACAGAATAGGCCCACTCAGCTCGGACAGACAAAACCCTCGACCTTGCCCGGTCATTGTGAAATATCTGAACTATACAGCTATATAACGCGCCTTTAGAACAAAAGGCGAACTTCTATATCAGAACAATAAATTACTAATTTTTGCAGACTACTCAGCTGAACTGGCACGTAAAAGAAGGGAATTCAGTAAAATCTGCTCTTATCTACACACTAAAAAGATTAGATTCACCTTCCAATATCCAGCCATATTAAAAGTCTTATTCCAAGGTGAGCAAACACTTGTGTTCCATGATTCCCAAGAAAAAAAGCAACCAGAGAACACAGTACAAGACTCAATGCACCAACTTCCTCACCTACCTATAATATGGAACCACCATCATAAATGACTAAAAGCTGGGGGGGAAAAAACAAAAAAACTAAGCACACCCAATAAACACCACCCTGCTACTTCAAACCCCCCACCCCACACACACACACACCAATTTTTTCTCTCCCCCATGCAAAAGAAAAAAAAAGACAGAGAGAACAGAAACAAAAACAAAGAATGCCAACAAGACACTGCCTCCCTTTGACTTTACAGGGACAAAATCCAATTCAAATGGAGGCCTTTTGGAGACCTCACAAAACAGAAATTATGGATTTACTACCTGAAAAAAGTCCCTCAACTACTTACTGTTCCAGTTTTATTACCTTATGGTTTAATTTACTATGTTTCAAAATTGTTTCTCTACTCAAACCAATCGCTATGTTTCTCAATGTCTTATATGATATGGTAAGTGCCACTGCCTACTCTACAACTAAAATCTCACAGGGACAATCCTCAACCCAAATAGAGGCCTATTGGAAACCTTACAAAACAAGGACTACAGATCTACAACCTAGAAAAAGTCCTTCAATTACTTACTGTCTTACGTTTTACTATTTTACGTTTTCACTTGCTATGTTTTGAAACTGTTTCTCTACTCAAACAACTCACAATGTTTCTTAACGTCCTATGTGATACGCTGAACGCCACTACTTATTCTACAACAAAAACCTTACAAGGACAAACCTCAACCCAAATAGAGGCCTACTGGAGACCCTACAAACCAGGAACTTTGGATCCACTACCTGAAAAAGCCCCCCAACCATATACTATTCCATGCTTTCTGTCATAAACTTTATATATATTAACCTATCTATTCCAGCACCCAACATAAACGCCTTTGTTTACTATACAAAATCCAACCCAAACAGAAACCTACTGGAGTCCCTACAATACAGAGACTATTGATCCACTATCTGGAAAAATCCCCCATTTATTTAATATCTCATATTTCACTACCCTACAGTGTGTATGTTCTAAGATGATTTCTTTGGTCAAGCTACTTGCACTGTTTCTCTACACATTATGTGAGGTGCTTACATCAGACGGCCTGCTGAAAACCTCTCAAACAAGCACTCTCTCTTTCTGGTACCTTACTCTAAACTACACTGTCAAAGGTTTTGTATATCCTAACCCATTTATTTCAGCAATACGACCGCTATTTCTCTATACACCTGATGAGACAACTACAATGTCCAATTTAACTAAACCACTCAGTTCTACTGCACTGTATATTCCTAACACTAATGCCATTGTTTACCCTACTATAAACACTATATAGGGGCAAACTTTAATCCAAACAGGGGCCCATGAAACAGGGCCTATGGATTTACCACCTGGAAAAATCTCCCAACTATCTACCATCCCACGCCTAACTACCCTAGGATTTAATCTGCTATGTTGTATTATGGTTTCCTTGTTTAAATTACCTGCAATGTTTCTTTGTATATTATGGTCATATCATATGACCCGCCAAAAGCTTCTCAAACAGCCTTTTCTCTTCTTTGGTACTCCGTCCCCAAAATGCATTGTCAATAGTTTTCTCTATACTAACCCATCTACTACAGGGGTACAACCCTCATTTTTATATATACCTAACGAGGCAAACAACTCAACTTATTTTTTGAAAATATTCCCTTCCACTATAAGGTATAACATCTGCACAGGTGCCACTGCTTTCTCTACAATGAAGAACACGATAAATGTCTCATGGAATGTTAAAAAAAAAGGGGGGATACACCTTACAACCTCTCCCCACATATCTTGTGATATGTACAGTACAATACAAATGATCTAATGGAAGCTTCTCGTGTAGGCAGTATCTTTTCATGTTATTTTATCTTAAAGTGTATTGCCAAAAGCCTTGTGTATGATAACTCACCGACTATAATGGTACTACCTATGAGACTACTACCCTGACCAGCTTAACTAGCCAACTCTTTATTACAATGTATATAACTAACACAATTGAAACTTTTTATTATATAACAATAATATGAAAATAGTTTCATGGAATGTTAAAGGTCTCCTATCTCCCTCAAAACGAGCAATGGTTCTTAGGCTGGGTACACACCAACCAATATCGGCTGGTGTGGGGCGGGCGGCCGCGACAGACATCGATCGTTTGTTCGTCTGGATCAGACGTGTCGGAAAATTTCGTCCGTGGCCGAATTTGCCTCGACCGACGGACATTTGTCCCAGCCGAGCACTCGCTTGGGACAAATAGTCTGCCCGTGTGTTCCCAGCCTTAGACATGTTAATCAGCTACACGCAGACATAGCTCTACTACATGAAACTCACCTGGAACAAACAGATATTCAAAGGATCTGTAAACAATGGGTAGGACAAGCCTTTGGCTCAGGAGCGATCCAAAGAAAAGCAGGAGTTATAATATTAATTAGAAAATCTCTACCCCTAGAGATCATATCACATAAATCAGACAAACAGGGTAGAATATCTCAAATATACATACAACAAGGTAACCAAAACCTTACAATAACAAACCTATATGCACTTAACACTAAACAAAAATTCTTCCTCCAAGATGTCTGCATCCGGGTTCTCACAGTATAGAGGAAAAATCTATAGTGGGAGGTGATTTTAATCTAGTAAATCACCAGGGAGAAATAGAACTTCCAAACCATCAACAAAAGATCAAACAGACAAAAAAAACACTCAGAACGTTTCTTGACACAACACAATTGATAGACGCATGGAGACTATATCATCCCACCGAAAGGGAATTTACATTTGTATCACTACCGCACAACTCTATGTCTAGGATAGATCACATCTTATGCTCAGAAAATCTTCTACCTAGAGTAACACATACAGATATATTAGGTATTCGTATATCTGACCATGCTCCCATATCACTTGATTTATAAGAAACCCCCCAAAAGACAACAATATCCAATACAGATTCCCAACACACCTATCAAATAATAAGGAATTTCAATTACTATTACAAACCAGCTGGCAGAAATACGCAAACTCCAACCAAGAACATAAAACTAACAAATATCTTTTTTGAGAAGCAGGAAAAGCAATGCTCAGGGGAGATATAATTTCATACACAATCAAATTAAAAGAAAATGCACTAAAGCAATACCAAGAATCCAGCAAAAAACTGAGGATAGCTTACCTACAATACAAAAACACAATGTCCCCAACAGATAGAAAAACATGGAGCACAACCAAAGCTGAAAACAATCTTTGGCTACAAAGACACAACGCCTTTAAATAGTCTTTCCACCAACTGTCATTTTACAAATTTGGAAACAAAGCAGGTAAATTACTCGCTAGACTGGAGAAAGGCAGAAACTCTCTAACTCCAATTGCAAGCATAAAAACATGTAAAGGCAATATTGTAACTAAACAACACGAAATATGCTCCACCTTTGCACAATATTACTCCATGCTCTATTCCCAAACAGAAACACAAAACACAGGTGAAAACTGGCTCTCACATATAAAACTAACTACAATTAGAAAAGAACAACTAAACATACTAAATTCAAACATAACTGAAGAAGAAGTCACCAAAATTAATTCCAAACTCCGCTCAAATAAAGCAGCAGGCCCGGATGGCCTGACAGGAGAATTTTACAAAACACTATCCCCACAAATCGCCTAAACACTATCACAACTTTACAACAAAGTGTTAAACACGGGAACTCATATGCCAACAAGCCAAGATGCCCACATCAAAGTTCTACCAAAAAAAGGAAGAGACTTACTAAAAACTGAATCTTATAGGCCTATCTCCTTGATGTAGATACTAAAATCCTTTCCAAACTTATGGAAGAAAGACTTGCCCAAATCCTTCCCCACATCATAGGACAAAACCAAGTAGGATTCATCAAAGGTAGATCAGGCATTGTCAACATCAGAAAAGTTTTGAAAACTTTAGATTGGGTACATAACAAATGGGCCTGCTTACAATCGATGCAGAAAAGGCCTTTAATAATGTGAACTGGAAGTGGCTATTTTTAGTACTAGACAAAATGAACTTCTCAGGAGCCCTCATTAAACTCTTACAAGCAACCTACTCAAACCACAGCTACCACAGGCCACTTATCAGAAAGCTTTCCCCTCCAAAAGGGAACCAGCCAGGGATGCCCCCTGTCCCCCTACTATTTAATATAGCAATTGAACCACTCTCAATTAGAGATGGCCGAACTTTCGGAAGTTCGGTCCGTTTTCGAACTTTCGAACTATATGGAAAGTTCAAAAGTTCGAAAATGGACCCATTAAAGTCAATGGGAGTCAAATAGTTCGAAAAGTTCTAATGAAATACAATTAAAATATCAATGGTAACTTAATGTAAATGGCTGTGAGACCTGGGAAATGGTCTGGGGAACATGTTCGAATATCCAGGACATTCGAAAAATCAATCTTACTCTCACTCACTCTATTTTCGAGCTTGTTCGCGCCTAGGTACCATGTACATTTTACTCACAGATTCGATGCTTGCGTATAGGCTTTAATGGACACTTTACTTGTAGATTCGATGTTCGCGCCTAGATACCATGGACATTTTACTTGCGGTTTTCGATGCTCGCGTATAGGTTTTAATGGACTCTTTACTCGCGGATTCGATGCTCGCGTATAATAGGCATTTTACTCGCACATTCAAACGGTCGAACATTCGCTATTTATCGAAAGTCTGAAAATATTGAAAATTCGGCTCCAACTCGGGTTCGAGTTCTAGTCCATCTCTACTCTCAATACACCTAGAACAATCTCCAGAATCCAGCTCTCTAATAAACCGGATCCCAAATCTCCTCTGTATCGTACAACTGCCTGGTCCCCCTGTTAAACAGTGCATTATATACAAAATCCTTCTCCTAACATTTAAATCCCTTTGCTCTGCTGCTCCTCCTTATATTTTTTCTCTAGTCTCCCCATATGTTCCTGCCCGTACCCTCCGCTCATCGCAGAACCAGCTCCTGTACAGAACCCCCACTCTGCTTCCTCTCGCCTCAAACCTCAATTAGCAGGTTTAAATCTAGCCTTACATCCTACCTATCTGGTAACCAGCACAGTATATGATTGTTTTATATGCACTGCATATGTCTCACTCCAGCACCCATTCCATTGTATCTGTGTGTTACATGCCTAACTAGATTGTAAGCTCAATGGGGCAGGGACCTCATTACCTCTTGTGGCAAAGCTCTAGCATTTCCATTTATATAATTTATATATTTATGTACTGAACTATCTATGTATTTATTTTATTTTATTTATCCCCCTTGTATGACTTAATTGTATTTTAATACTGTTACAGCGCTGTGTCCCCAAGTGGTGCTATATAAACAAACATATACATACATACATTGAGAACTCTTGTTAAATGCGAAGCATGGAGGGAAACACAATTTAAGCTGTTTCATAGAGCATATAGAGCATTCAATGTACCTAAACTTAAATTCCCAGACTCGAATTTGCCACCAACCCAATGTCCCAGGTGCAACTTACAAAATGCCAACATATTACATACTATGTGGAAATGACCAGTTCTTACCAACTTTCAGAAAGACATAGAAAAATTTATATTTAAAATATGAAAATCTAACCATCAATTAAACCCTCTTCTGTACCTTTTCCACTATGCTGAGTCATCTCATACAAACAAACGGATTCTACACCTTGTTATCCTTGCAGCCAAAAGGGTGATTCTCAGACACTGGCTGAGAACTCCCCCACCAAAAATAGATGAAGTGATCCAAGATCTAACACAAACTCTACATATAGAAAAATTAGATTCTGAGATCAGCTTGGAAAAAGAAAGAAAATCTGAGGCTTTTTTTTAAACATGGCAGAGCTTTATTGAGGAAATTTGTTCACAACAAGAAATCAACCACATAGTTTCGAAATGTAAGTATACACAGTGGTATTGTAATGCAGATTTAACACATACCTTAGGCAGTCTAAAGATCCCAATAGACAGACACAAGGGAAACCTAAACATAAATTCTATCATATAACACAATAATAGGCCACTAATATAAAAACAAAACACACAATTTGGTAAAGAATAGTTTGTTTCTGATATTATAATGTTTTATTGTTATTTGTTTAAATATAAAATGAGAATTGGTAAACAAAACTATCAAAAATTACAAGCTAAAGTAATTTAATATTACTATCCAAAGATGTATAATGTACAATACTAAAGCTGGGTACACACAGTACAGATCAATGAAAGATGACAGACAGGATCTGCAAGATCAAAGATCTTTCAAAGATCTGCATACACACAGTCCCTAGCTTTTCTCCCTATGCATATCATAGGGAGAAGGAACGGGAGTGTGTGTTTCCCTTGGCCGCGCTAGACTCCTCTATAGGGATGGCCGATGGAAATTTTTGGTCTTTCCCGAACAAGCATTCTGCCGACCCGATCGTTCAGCAGCCGCGCGCTCATTCGGTAATGAAGGTACACACAGTAATGATAAAGCCCAGATACCATCGGATCCGCTGGTATCGGGCCTTTATTGTTACTGTATGTACCCAGCTTAAATGTACTTCATAACAACTGCACAACAATCTTCAATGTGATTTGTGAATGCTCAAATATTTATATCCAATTCATCAATAAAAAGTGTTTCAAAAAAAAAAAATCAACAAAAAGGATAGCTACAAAAAATATAAATAAGAAAGTAATTTATATATTAACGAAATTTAATGGTTGTATGATATTATTATATAACCCACCCCTTCCATTGATCCCTATGGGCATAAACTGTAAAAAATATCCCTATAATCGGCGCGCTACTACGCAGTAGCGCGCCGATAATAACACGGAAGTACCTGGGAAAAGTACCTTTGATCTAATGAAGAGCCGTATACCCGGAAGCAAGTATGAGAAGCCGGTGTTATGTGAGATAATCCAGGAGGAAGCAGAAGGGGTGCGGTCTAAGCTGTTAGACTCCGGCCGGATCACTGAAAGCAGCAGGTGGGTGGGACTGCCAGGAGGAGCAGGGGTCAGCTGACTATATGCAGAAAACTACGGGGCAGGAGAGGAAAGAAAGAGTGGTGTGTGTGTCAGGTGTGTGTGTGTGTGTGTGTGTCAGGTGTGTGTGTGTGTGTCAGGTGTGTGTGTGTGTGTGTGTCAGGAGGAGAAGGGGTCAGAAAAGAAGAATCAGTAGTGTGTGGTGTGGGGACAGCAGCCTGTGGACTGCACAATAACCATGGGTTTGTTTATAAATGAGGGTGGGGTGGGTTATAATTGATAATGTACCCCCTACTGTAAATTCATAGGGATATTAGAAGGCACCTCGGAGTTCCGTGGCCTGTATAAAAGGCACTCGGCCTCCGGCCTCGTGCTTTTATATGGTCACGGAACTCCTCGGTGAATTCTAATATCCTTATAATTTACAGTAGGGGGTACATTATCCACTATATAATATTTCTACCCTTTAAGGGTATCTCCACTCAAAAAATAAATTTTTTCAGTGTAATTGAAGAACGGGGAGGTAATGAAGCCATGTGTTACCTCCTGTTCTTCAATTAAACGATCAGGAGCAGGCAGCGAAGTGCTTACCTGCGATTGTGACCTTCTGGTGCTTCTCTGACAGGTCGCAATGGAACTTTTGCGGAACTCGGGATTTTCGATAATTTTTGGAAATCGAAAATGATCCAGCCACATGACCTAAAATCCCCAACCACAGCAGTGCCAAATGTTACATAATCCGAACACATGCTGATTGCATTACATTTTTGGTTATATGTACGTATTTCCAAGGTCCCGTACCCATTTACACTAAACTACAATTGCTAATCTCCCATCAACTCCATTTGTGAATTGTTTGCCTAATCATGAGTTGGCTATAAGGTAGGAAAAGATGGACATTATTCAACTTCCAATACTATATACTATATAGAGATATAAGTGGATTATACAATTTAAAAAAAAAATTATTATAAAAATTACATTTAGTTTTGCATCTTTATTTGTAGATATACATATAAAGAGAGAGAGAGAGAGAGACTGTTGAAGAACTCCTTAGGCAAAAGGACAGTTTAATACTATGGAAAATTCATACAAACAAAGGAAAGATGATCCATTCATATTTCTAGGCTTAAAATAACATATTACAAAAAAAACAAAAATATCATTTATATTGTGGTGCCTTGGAATGTGCATTGATAATAATTTCCTTGTATGAATCTAATGAATGTGGATTTGTTTATTATCCCCATATAAATGAGAGGTGATGTCTCCAAAAGAAATATTGTGCAGGGAGAACAAAGTCCTAAAAAGATATCAAGATTCTGAAAAGAAATAGTACATACTCGGTGTGTTTAAATATTTCCAGAAGATTGAACTTCTCTGCTGAATTTTCTTTTTTCCAGGATCTTAATCTGGAAACAGTGTTCTTAAAGGTGGTAGAAATAAGGAGTTAACTGTCATTGTGCTCTGTCATCACACCACAATGTTGGTATAGTAAAACCCAGCATCATAACTAGGTGATTTATCTGTATTGTGTTTTTCCCCATCATGTTCAGTCTCTTGGGAGTAAGAGTGCATAATGAGTTCTGCCAAGATCACATGGGATTCTATCCCTCGTTATTGCTGATGATTTTTCTGTCACTGTAAAATGAAGAAGAGTCCTTGATTTTTACACTTGTATTTTCTTCCTTGGTTCAGTGAATCTGCCCATCTTACAAGCTTGCCTAACACCTCCTAAATCTACATTTGTTCTGGTACTTACAATTATAAAGTTAATGTAACATTTCTGCTTATATTTCTATTCTTATGGTATCGTAAGTTTAAATATTTTACCAGAGAAAACACTTTTTATAGACTTTTATGCAACATGTTCCTCTTTAGGTCACACCTAAAGTCTTTTGATTTCTGACACCAGGCAGTGTAATAGGCTGATTGTATGAGGTTGTTCCCCCAAACCTTACAGAACCACACAACAAATGGGGGGGAGATGGAGAACCTTGCCCCCCTGAATGCTCTATCCCCGCCTTAAGTGCTTAACTAATATTCCGTTATGGAATGATGAGACGAGAAACCAAGTGTTGAATAAATGATGGCCACAGCTTTTATTGAATACATTTTGATGTTAATGATCCTTATTGATCCATGCAAAGTTTCATAACCGTGGTTGCCCTAGCAACCCCATAACCAGGTGTAAACCATCTCCTTCTATGCCACCTTGTTAGTATGCCAGCCTCCTGTTGGGAGGGCATGTAAACCAATACCACGTCCATTTGCATGGATCTAACCACCAGCGTGAAGAACCAACCAAACCCTGGAATATAGTTTTTTTAAATTATTATAAAATAGAAAAACATTGAACACAGAAATATATACAACAGTAATATTATAATATGCAGTGATTATTTGAGAGGGCCGGGTGGGTGGGACAGCTCCTGTTCCTCTGCTGATTCCTATAAAAATGGCTACCGTCTACAAGCGCCGCCCCCTCTTATATGGCCGCATATTGCTCGTGACGTCAATGCGCCTAACTTCATCACACCTGCAATAGCCTCCTCCCCCTCGCAATTCATTATTGGGAACGGAACCCGGTGAGGGGGAGAGAGAGCCCAGCGGGCAGAGCAACTGCAGGTATGTGTTTCCCCCCTGATCTCATTTAGGGGTAGTCCTGCTTACACAGCGTGCTACCCCCAAAACACTATGGTAATAAACAATGAAGCCAGTTTTTGCTCAATCTGTAGAATTTACCGTAACATAGCACAAAAGATAGGATAAAAATAGATTTTCACTTAGTTTTATAAAAGAAATATAAAATTGATTCTAATAATCTTTTAAAAATATAAACCTTAGATGTACCATATATAGATATACTGTATCATTATGTATTGGGCACTTGCATTTCAGATGCTTAAAGTACAATATCAACTTTTTCCAAAATAAAGGGACAGGTAAGGATGAATGCAACATACTTCTAATACTGCATAAAATGCAGTAAAACCTTCTTACAGAGGGTCTTTACAGAAGTGTCTACTTCTAACTAATAAACCACGGATGGTTACTGTCTACATGTAGAGATGAACCAAACTGGCGAGTTTTGCTCTAATATCTGTGAAAATCTGATTTTTTTAAATTTTTGATAGGAATTTTTTATTTTCTCTAGGCATTTTTTGATTTTTCGCTAGAAATCTTTGGAGTTTCGTGTGGAATTTTCAAACTTTCGACTTCTGAATTTTTAATAAAAAGTTTTCAAAAATTCTGAAAAATCCGAATTGAAACCAGGTTTGTTTTGAAATCGGGATTCATCACAACTTACATAGGGAGCCTAATCTTAGTCGTCACTTCTTTTTAACCTTGAATACAGTGGCGTAACTACCACACAACCCTGGATGGTAGAAGGGCCTGCCAAAAGCCCACAACTGTTTTTAAACAGATGATCACGCGAAGGAAACATACATGCGATTAGCTGTTTAGATCAGACCTAAACTTCCAGGACCAAACCGGAAGTCCGGGTCTGGTCTTTTAAAGAGCTGATGGCCCGTATGTTTACTTAAAAAGATCTGATTGTGGAGGGGGAGGGTCAGGGGCCCAATCTCAGGGGGGAGGGGTGGCGGTAATTACGCCCCTTGCTTGAATACACTGAACACTGGATTCCTACAAGTTTACACCCAAAATGCAAAAAAATTCCCCTTTCGTTACTTTATGAAATTTAGGGAAAAGCAAGACGAAGTGCAGTGTAAATTACGGTGTAAACCTGACATGGCATAATTACAGCAGTTTATAAAACACTTTTGCCAAAACAATCTGTGTGAATTCTGATGAAAAGTCGATTTGACGTTTTATAAATATGTCCCTAAATGTTCAGGTTGGTTTCCCAAGCTCTGCTGCAAATGAATGAAATAAAATAAGAACATCCTAATGGCTGATTGTTATATGAACATGTACAGTTCAAGCACTTGAGCAGCAAGTAAAACCTGTTATAATAATATAAGCAATTTGGATTGGATATGCACTGAAGTTATAGTAAAAGTAAAGTTATCTGTTTTACTATATTATAAATTGGCCTAATTTTTGAAGATAGAAATGATTGTAGACAAAGAGTCTTGTAAACCAGCCTTTCAATGAGCAGGTATTTCTTCTTTTTACTGCAAGACTTGTAATAAGCTACAGTAAAAGTCCTCAGAATGTGGGAGCAAATATGATATTTCAGAGATTTAAAAAGGACATTGTATCCTCCCTGGTTTCCTCAATGTGCATAATAAGTGAATTCTAATTTGCTGCTAGTTGTTAATGGTAGTGGGTTATTGCATTGGCTCCTTTGCTTTGAAAGGTTTTCTTTCTGTCATTAGTTAATGCACTTCTCTGACCAGCTGTGATTTCTCTGTAAGCTGGAAGATAATGTGCAATTAATTTTACATTTCCATCACTTGCAGGGAGAACGAAGAACTCCCTATGATAACAATATCCGGACTCTGGACATTTTATTTTACTTTTTAATGGAGAACTAAAATGTAAAAATAAAAAACCCACAATGGGTTTTTAGAGGCACCCTAGTGACTCTTACCCCAGAATAGAGGAAAGGGAGATCAGAAACACTTAAAAAAAGTCCCACTCAAGGCTCAAACACAATGAAAAATGTTATTATCATGAAACAATCATCATACATTTTTAGCAGTATATGGAATATAAATTCACACATAATCAAAAATGAATATCTGCTCACCACCGCTAATATATTTCTATGCTGGTGTGGAAGATATTTTGAGGGTTGCGACCCCCAAACAATTTCTCTCGAGGTGTCAGTGCCCCTTTACAGCACCCTGCATATCTAATAACCAAAATGCCATTGTTATTCTAGTGCAGTTGTCAGATATTGTAACTGGTGAGGAAAAGTGATTGGTCCCTGTCTGGTCACATGACCAATCTTCTGGCTCATTTATTAGACAACACAGAAGAGAATAAAAATACTGAACGTAGCGGTTATTTTACATCCACATAGAAAACTAATGATAAAGTTAATTATTTACCATCCACATTATAAAATAACAATAACACTCTTTATTAATTTGGCTTGAAAAAGCCAAATTCCTGTTCTTTCTATTTCTTCTTCTTCTGTTTTATTCTTCTGCTTTTTTGGACTGTATCTCCTCACAGTTTTTGAGCTAGAGACATGAAATTCGGTACGGACGTGCGGGGCATATAGGAGAAGTGTGCTGTCTTCTAGCTAAGGAATCCACTGAAGCGTTACGGTGTCAAATTTCGGGACATTTTTTCCCATAGACTACAGTATAATGGTAACAATGCTCAAATGTGGATATTTCCAAACAGTTTGTTTCATGATAATGAATACAAACGGCAATACCTCCAATCCCCCACACAGGTACACCCACCTACTGACCTACCTTTCCATTTCCATTGAAGTCATACTTAAAGGGACAGTTCAGTGGAAATTATCAATATTTGTTAAATTGTTAGTTTGTGTAATGCCTTCTTAGTTATTCTACATATTCTCTCCAATTTTGAAAAATCAGTTGATTTCATACACTTTGCTGTTCCCTGCTGTTGACATTAGTGAGCTGACATTTCAGGTTCTAACGGTCCTTCATCTTCCCAGGATGCACCACTTCCTTGGATTGTTCCTAACAGTAATTTCTACTGATTGGCTGTTGGATGGGTCAAACATGCTCAGATCTCTACTGAGCAACTGAATCAACCCAGGCGCAGGGTCAAGGGCCAGACCATTACAGTCTCTACTAGGCGTCCTGCAAACAGGAAGTCAGTATTTCGGTTGCATTTATTTATACAAAGACAAAATGCTGAATTGGCAGATTAAGGTCATTGTGATGAAAAAATACTGCTCTTTTTTCTGAAAAGCATATGTATTTGCACCGAACTTCCCCTTTAAAGGGTAACTAGATTCAAAAAACTAATTTTGATCAATCATCAATAAAAGTTAGTTATTTGGTCATACATGCAAAAACATATACCCCCCACCTCACACGGGTACACACCCCTACTTACCTACCCTTTGTTCCTTTGGCAGCCATACTTAAAGGGTAAATAAAAACTAATTTAGATTTTTCCTCAATAAAAGATAGTTTTATGGTTGTAAACACAAAAAAGACATACCCCCTCAACCAGACCAAGGTACACACACATACTGATCAACTTATCCATTACTGTGGCAGCCATACTTAAAAGGTAACTAAAGTCAAAAAACTAATTTTGATATATCCTCAATAAAAGATAGTTTTATGGTTGTAAACACAAAAAAGACATACCCCCTCAACCAGACCCAGGTGCACACACATACTGTGTTTGTTTTTTTTAACCCCCAACGTGATACAGGTAAACACACCTACTGACCAACCCCCCCATTACTGTTGCAGCCATACCTAAAGGGTAACTTAAGTCAAAAAAACTAATTTTGATCAGTAATCAAAAAAGTTTGTTTTATTTAACCCCCACATGGCACAGGTACACACACCTGCTGACCTACTCCTCCATTACTGTTGCAGCCATACTTAAAGGGTAACTAAAGTAAAAATAACTAATTTTGACCAATCATCAAGAAAGTTTTTTTTTTTTAACCCCCAACCTGACACAGTTACACACACCTACTGATCTACTTATCCATTACTATGGCAGCAATACGTAAAGGGTAACTAAAATAAAAAAAACTAATTTTGATCAATAATCAAAAATATGTTTTTTTAACTTCCAACCTGATGCTTGCACTGCAATTCCTGTAATATTCGGGTATTAGAGCGAATCGCACTAAAAATGGTGATTGCATGTGCTCCAATAAGGAGATAGCAGCGCAAGTGACCTCAAAACGAGTGTGCACTTTTTTAAAGCACGTTAAGCCAGATTGGTGTGTTTCCACCAAACTTTGCACCCATATACAAGTAGCGGTTAGATGCCTAATCACAGGACACTAATAAAAAACATCCCCCTACTGAATCCAACATCATTCAATCCATCTACGAAATTAAAAGTATGGAAAAATTAACCGCATTAATCCATGATAATATGGACAAATTCAACAAAGTATGGGCCCCTTGGGACATGCTGATGGACGTGACTTGAGTGGTGTTGGGACCCCCCCAGGCCTGGAGACCTGATGTTAGGTACCCTCATATTTCATAATAACCAGAGATGTCAAGTCCTCCTGAATCAGATATCTTTTACTTCCTTCTATCTCTTTTACTCCTATTTCCATGTTTCCATTACTAGACAATAACCCTGAGACCATACAATATGAAAATTAAAGGGCATGTCCACCCCTTTTTACAACATGTTCCTGTACTGTAGGGCTCCCTCCCCTAACCCCAAACGCCATAGTAGTTTGACACAAAACACCCCCGATCTGTACTTACATCACCTCTTTTTTGGACTTTAGGGGGGGATTACTGGAGAACCATTTGGAGCTGGGATGTGAGGTAAGGATTTTTCTACACTACATAGTGGGGCCAGTAGTGGGTTAAATTGTAGTTTTGGGGGTGGACATGCCCTTTAAAATATGGATATTGGATAACACAATTTATGATATAATTTTGGTATATATTATGAACATTACAAATATAAAGTCCAAAATCTATATCTACGATACTCATGGAAATCTACACCCATTCCATTCTTTTCAAAAGACACTTTTCCAACCGATGAGTACAACCCCGGGAAAACTGGACAAAATCATAATGAACATTGGAAAAAGAAACACATATATTGGAAATGTCGTAAATGATCTTTGTTTGTCTACTATTGTTGATAGAAATATAATTATAAAAATAAAGTTATTAAAAAAAAAAAATAGATTGGTGTGGCCTAGTCCCCCTACATAAGTGCACCTACATATTGTATTGAGCATTTTATACATGTCAATGAATGATAAACTGTAACAGTGTTTTTACACTTAACATACTGTTGTATATGATAAATTCTACCTATGGTAGTACTAGAACCAGTACTAGAACAAGTGATGCATTTTCAGTATCACATCTGTAAAGTAGTAATAGTAGATTTTAGCACTTTTTCCAGTCTAACTTCACCATAGTAAGGAATCTCTCCACACTGGATTTGGAGAGATCTCATTCTAGCTGTGTCAGTGCTTGATTGGGATATTTATTGGAGCCAGATTAATCTGCTCTGTAGGTTTCATTCACCTTCAGATGGGGACACTATAGAGAAATACATTGTACAGAACTGTGCTATGATCAGATTTACTTCATTATTCTCCACCTGCAGCTCTGTACTATGTTATTTCTATAAGCGTAACTATTAAAGAGGGAATATTAAAGGGTATGCAGATGGAATGCAATCTGTGACAGATTTAAAGCAAATTTTTTTTTTTTAATTACAAGGCTGTGTAGTAATCCAAATGCGACTATAAATCCCTCATTGTCAGAACAAGTTCAGGAGGATACAAAGTAAGAACGCCCCCTTTCCCCTGCATTATTTGTTTCCACGGTGAATTAATTTTTTATTCCTTATATAAAAGCCTTTCTGACTGTGATGCACCATTAAATTCACCTGCAAGCAATAATCTTCTTTGGCTATGTTCTAACGTTTCCTTCCTAAATAGATGACAAACTTGACTTGACACATAACAAAACACTGGTAGACACTTATTAAATATTTATTTTATTCTAAGGTAAACTCAAAGTTATACAACTGTTATTAAGTGGCATGAACTAGACTTTTAAGGTCTTGTGATATTTTAACCAGAGATTAATAAGACTTTGATAAGAACCATATATGTATTTTAATACGTTTAATACGTTTTTAATAAGAACCATATATGTATTTCATTTAAAAGTATTGGTTATAATTAGGGTTTCACTCAGTTGGTCTAATTGTGAGCGTGCCATCACAAAAAAATGGGCAAATATCAGCAGAGCCGAAACAACAGAGCCGAGCACAACCCCTCCATCCCTTCCATACCTAATGTGCACTGTCATTTTGTACTTATAATACTTGCTTACATACAAATATTATAATAATTTTGTCTGTAATTTGCTGTTAAAGGGGAAGTTCAGTGCAAATACATATGCTTTTCAGAAAAAAGAGCAGTATATTTTCATCCCAATGACCTTAATCTGCCCATTCAGCATTTTGTCTGTGTATAAATAACTGCAACCGAAATACTGACTTCCTGTTTGCAGGACCCCTAATAGAGACCGTTTTGGTCTTTCCCTTGACCCAGTCCCTGGGTTGATTCAGTTGCTCAGTAGAGATCTGAGCATCTTTGACCCATCCAACAGCCAATCAGTAGAAATTACTGTTAGGAACATTCCAAGGATGTGGTGCATCCTGGGAAGAAGAAGGACCGCTAGAACCAAGGATGGAAGAGAATATGTAGAATAACTAAGAAGACATTACACAAACTAACAATTTAACAAATATTGATAATTTTCCACTGAACTGTCCCTTTAAGCTTAGTTTTTCACATATTTTGTGAATTTCTATTCCGTGCTTTCCGTGTTACTATAACAGGCCATTTAAGCAAAAGGAAACAAGAAATAACTTCATTTGAATTCTGCATCTCTTATGCGATAGGGGTCATATATCCTTGCCCTTTATCAAGTACAAAGAAAAGACTGTTTTCAGGAGAGAGACCAGGGCCGTGAACTCTAGAACAATAGGCAGCCTTGTGTGATTCTGTAGCATAAAAATAAAATCTGAATGCAATCATTAAGTTACCTGATTTAATTTTCATGTGATTCCATTGTAAATTATTTAATAATTCTATCCATTTAAATGCAAATCAGATTCAACAAAAAATAGATTGTACATCCAATTTCCATGGTTTTCATACTGATAAACTTCACATGGGAAGGCTAATGGAGACTAAAGCCTTGTACACACGTGTGATCGTGGGTCCCGACCCACGACATGTGTCTGAACGTTCGTTTCGGCCGATGTTCGCCTGTGTATGGACCCTTTATCACCCTTGATCCGCCATGTCGGTCAAGCAACGATCCCCGACCAAATTGCCGGTAAAGTGCCCATATACAGGCCGATTATCGGCCGAAACAAACGTTCGGACACATTGTGCGTCGAGGGTCGGGACCCGCGATCGCACGTGTGTACGAACCTTAAGCTTCTAGTGACCTGATTGCTCTATTCATGTTTTCTAGCAAAAAAAGAGGTTTACCAGATTGATCTGAAAGGTAAGTATAGAATCGGATACATTAGTATCATTGATTACTATTACTGACTGATTAGTATCACTGATTTAAGGGCATCTCCACCTTTAAAACAAAAAACAGGTGAGTTGTCAGTTACCTGTCCCCAACCTGTCCCAGCACTTTAAATATATTGCTAACCAGATATTTAAGGAGAATTTTTGCCTCCGTTCTGTAAATTGGCTCCTCCCTTCATACAAAGCTGTATCCAGGATGAGAACCTAAAATGCTAGGTCCTCACCCCTGGGGGTACCACTGGTAGTTAGAAAACCCATTGGTTGAAATGCTGGTTTATAATACCACATCCACTGGTGTTTTAGGTCCTTAATGTGGTATTATTTTTCATTATTAGCTATTTTTACTTTAATTCTCCTTAAAAACATAATTTTGTGGGTGTAAGTACACACTGATCACAGAGTTATGGGAGAATATTGTACCAGGTCTTAACTACACCACCCAGACCTGCCTTTTTCCTTTCTCTTTAAGTAGATCAACTTTAGAAATTATATTCATTGTTTCCCACTCTGTGATTTGTCCTACAATATACTGTTCTTGTGTTTTGACAGCACTTTTATCACCTCAATATATTTACATATCCCCTGTCCCTATGTACTTTATACTTACTATATACTTTATTTAGGTATTATAAATCCTTGACCTTATTCCATTGTCTCTATGCTATGTATTGTTAAAATGGCATAAAGCTAAAACAGCTGACATTGTAATTCAAAGTGTGTATTTTGTTGGATCTAATAGAAAGGCCACCCTTGTATAGCTGCACTAGAAATAAAGGTGTTAAGTGATGTGATAGAGTGGGGTGTTTAAGATTCAGTTTATGATCCATACCTGATACTTGTTTAATGTTCATTAATGCAAACACTATTCACCATTCTCCGTATGTATTATTGATTAGTATATTATAAGTCCCCTTGTGCCAATGATAAACGTTTTATGCTAATCTCTGGCACCGCACGACTACTGTGCACTGCAAACATTTCCATTTTGTTTAGTTTTGCTGATATTGATCACAGGGGTCACAATCTGCTGCGTGCGCTCTGTGTTATAATAAATATTTTTTTCCCCTTTCTTTACCAACTTTAAAGGAATAGTTCACTTGAAAAGTGAACTATTTCTTTAATGTATTTATTGAAGACCAGGAGGTTATGGAGCTATGCCTTACCTTCCGTTCTTCAAACAATTGACCAGGTGCCAAAGGCAGAAATATTACCTTACACCCGGTCCTCCGCAGCAGCGCTGACAGGTCATAACCACTTCCTGGTTTAATTAACTATCGCACATGCACGGGAGCCACGGACGAAGATAGAATATATTTACCTTACTCCCGATCCTCTTCAGCAGCATTGAAAACTCCCGTGCATGTGTGCTATAGTTAATTGAACCAGAAGTGGTCATGGCCTGTCATCCTGCTGCAGAGGATCGGGTGTAAGGTAATATTTCTGTCTGTGGCTCCTGGTCAATTGATTGAAGAACAGAAGGTAAGGCATTAACCTTAACTTCCTGGTCTTCAATCAACACTTTTCAAGTGAACTATTATTCCTTTAATAAATGTGTGTGTAGACAGGCAATGGTATCATATGACAGGCACAATCGTGGGTTTGGCCATTGTGGCCCTCTAAATCTGGAACATGTTTTACATTTGCTTAAAATCTGGTAACATAATAATTGAGGTTGAAAGAATACATCAATCCATCTTGTCCAGCCTTTATACCCTCTTCTTTAATTCTACCTAAAAGATGATCCAAAGGAAGGGGGGGGAAAAAACAGCTTAAAAAAAAAGGTGGGGGCTTTATTGTATGGCCCATTAATATATTTGTATAAAGTGATCATATACCCACACAATCGTTGCTTCTCCAATGTAAACAGCCCTAACTTGTCTAATCTGCCTGCATAATCAAGCTTCTTCAAAGTCCCTTTTGTATATGAGATACCAAAATTGCACCGCATATTCCAAATGAGGCTTTACCAGTGCCTTGTAAAAAGAGGGAGAACAATATTTTTCTCTCTTGAATCTATTCCCCTCTTTATACAAGACAATATCTTGCTAGTTCTAGCTGTTGCTGTCTGACATTGTTTGCTACAACCACGGCTGTTGTCTATTAGAACCCCCAAATCTTTCTCTATTAGAGATTCACTTAGCACAGAGTTGTTTATGGTGTAGATGAGGTTTTTTGGTACAAGAAAATATATTTGTAAGTATTCATTAGATGGGGAATTGCCTCAGCCAATGTGGGTTTTAGCTTCCAACATGATTTATAGTAATTAACTTTTGCAATGAACTAATAAACAGTTTTTATGTATCTTGCTTCAGTCTAATGATTCTGTCATAGTAATTAACAGAGCCTGTTGCCAGTCGCAACAGAGACAGGAAATAAGACACACTTTTTTGTAGACAGGAACATAAATAATCCCCATTGTTTTAAATATACTGTTTACCTTTATGTATAGCAAATATTATTTAAATTCCTCTATCCCTGGGTAAGAAGAAGAAATAGTCGTAGTGCCAATGCATTGAGATTTGTCATTAACATTTAATTAAATATATATATAAATGCAAAACCAAATGTTTGCATTTATTCATAAATTCCCCATCACTGCTCTGGAAGGATAATAATTTGGCATTAGGAAGAGCTGCAAGAACATATTAAACCAACCAAGAAAAGAATCAGACTTATCTGGATAAAGATAAACAACTTCATGCCTACTGTATGTTTGTATGTAAGTATGATTTTATTTATTAAGTGCTACTAGGGTATGCAGTGCTGTAGATTGTAAAATACAGAGTATTCAAACTAGGGGATAAGTGAAAATAAAAAGTAAAATGACATAAATAACAAAATTACATAGATTACTGTTTATGGGGTATATATTTCCCCATCAAAATCCCAATTCTTTAAGCCTGAGAGCTTTGAGATCACGCAAAAGTTGGTGACACACTTGAGACTCTTGAGAAAGTACTGATCAATGGGGACCTAAAAGCCAGAACTGGTGCCACAGGTGGTACGTTTTATATTTTCAAACCAGAGACTTACTGCAATTACAGCTATTAAATAAGCTATGATAGCAGAATAAATAAAATAAAAATGTCACAACTAAACATTTAAGGATGGAGAAAAAGTCACAGAAAGTAATGATGTAAGAGTCAGTGCAGAGAGACTACAAACTGGCCTCATACCTAGAAAATATCAAAACACCAAAGAGTTGAGACCGCAGACTAGAAATCTATTCATGTTAACATAGACAAACAAACAAGGGAGAAAAGACTGTACCAGCACTGTAAACAAGGGCCCTGGTGGATGAAAAAGGAATCCACCAAGAAAATTGCTGCACCCTGTGACATTGTCATATAGTGAACTAAATATTCATTGACCACTTATGCAGTGCAGTTTTGGAATCCTGTGTACAAGGACATCTTGGAATTGGAAAGCATTCACAGAAGGGAAACTAAGTTAATAAGGGGACTGGTGGAGATTTAATTTAAAGACAGATTGGATAAGTTACAATTATGCACACTAGAGAAAAGGCACTTGTGCTTATGTGGGGATATGATTAAGGTGTATAAATACATTAATGGGCATACAATAATCTGGAAAAGAAGTTTAGACTTCAAATTCGGAAAGGGTTTTCACTGTGAGAATGGTAAAACTATGGAACTTGTCACCCATTGGATGTGGCGATTGTAGATTCATTGGATAGTTTCAAAAGAAAGCTGGATCACTTTCTAAAAATAAAGAATGTAGCATGTTACTGGTATTGATACACAAAGTTGGAGTTAATCCAGGGATATTTCTGAATACCACTTGGAGTCAGGATGGAATCTTAACTCCCCCCCCCCCCTTCTTATATTCCTTTTCTTGACGTCCTCTGCATCAACAGTTAGGCAGGGAATGTGGGCATTGCTAATTAGTTTGGAGTAGATGGCATATAGTATGCCCCGTTACACATTTATTCTTCCTTTTGCTTCATCAATATTAACCTGTAACTTGATTCTGTCAATAAAGCCCATTTTTATTTGATATTAAAGGGTCACTATAATCACTGAAACAACTTTACATTTTCTGAAACTACAATTTTAGACAAGTAAAATTATGGTACTGACATATTTATCTGTGCTTGTTTTGTCATTAAATTATTAATGTTTAGTGAGTGCTCCTAATTCCCCCCACCCTCCCTTACTCACTGCCTTCTTGTAGTGTCTGTGACACTTATGTGATCTGCACAGCCTCACCATGGACACCGCTGATTCTCTTAAATGTTGCAGAAAGTGTGCCGGCAGGCAGGCAAAGAGGTCATGCATGGGTTACATATTATAATTTCTTCTTCTAGAGTGACAGGTCTTTCCCTGTAAATGCTGTGATTAAAATGATGATTTCTCAGAATCTACTGCTCAGATTTAAAATCCAAAAAAGTTTTGGAGGAGTGGAATCTTGCTGTATCTTAAGGTACTATTTTTGAAAATTTGTTTTTTTTAGAGTAAAGCCTTTAAGCTAGCCATTCATAGGTTGAGAGCTCGCTAGTTTTTTTTTTCAAAAGATAGTGCCAGGAACTGTACAGATCCACCTATGTGATGAATTTGGGTGCATTTCATTAAATATAGATATATTTTTTCATCTGTTATATTTATATCTGTTATTTTACAAATAAAATAATCTAGATGTAGCAGCTCCCTAAGATTCCAAGGTTGATAAACAATAACCTCCCAAAAAATAATTAATCACAAAATTTCACAGGGAAATAGATGTTTTATTATTCACTGATCTAATTACTGTGTGATTCTTTCTCACTGTTGCTTCATTTCTCAAAAAACTGTTAAAATGTGTGCAATTAATAAAATTTTTCAACACTCGATATTTACCACTTTAGTCTATCAAATGCAGAAAAGAAATACATTTTGAAGTCCTTTCATTATAAGAACTTTTACCTATCAATTGAATCGAAAAATTTACCCATCTATGACTAACTTTACATACAGACAGATATATAGAAAGCATGGGAGGACTGGCCCAGTAGGCTGAGGGGCAAATGCCCCCCGGGCTGGTCACCAATGAAAAATTTGGGCTGCCACACAAGTTATTAGTAAGTTACATGCTTTAAAGGCCCAGCGCACACCTCTAGCTTTAACATGGGCAAAGAACTGGAAACTCCTCCTTCAGATTGTTTACCAGTCAGCCCTCCAGTTTATTAGCAGTGTTAGTAGGCCCCCAGTTCTTTAGCCAGTGTCTTCAGCCTTTCAGTTCATTAGCCAGTGTTGTCATCCCTCCAGTTCATTAGCCAGTGTTTTCATTCCTTAAGATGGTTAGCCAATGTAATTCAGCCCTCCTGTTCATTAGCCAGTGTTTGTCAGCCCTCTAGTTTATTATTCAGTGTTTGCCAGCCCTCCTGGGCCTGGTCAAAAATGTTGTGATCTACCGTGAAAGGGTCACATGGTTGTATTTGCCCCCCAGGCCAAAAGGTCTCAGTCCTCCCCTGATAGAAAGACAGACATACGGATAGATAGTGTACAAAAATACTAAGAAAATGGGTACCTCTCACTTTGAGATGTTGATATTCTACAAAAGTACAGTGTCTTATTTATGTTCAGAGCTTTTCCAAAGTCATAAGCAGTGTTGTTGCAATGAAAAAAAGAGATTTAAAATACATTCAAGTGCTCACAGGTTTTTTCCCCTATTGATCTTTCCTCCCATCATACACCATTCTCCCTTTCACTGCACTGAGAGGGTAACATAATATTTTCATAAATGTTTCTAAAACATTTGCAATTCAGAGCACTAGGCTAGGAGCAATCTGTTTACAAGTGTCCCCAGTGACCTTGGACCTAAGCTAGAATGACAGAAAACAATAACCCTCATGTGAATTGTCATAGGTCACTCGAGTTGAATAGAGAAATGATTTATACAGCACAGCCCCAACATATAATCTATTTTATGCAACTGAATTCCATTAACATTCTAAGCGTAGCTGTGGTGCTCTCGAGATTTACCTTAGGTTGCTGAGTTTCTTGAAGACAAATGACCTAAACTTTACTACTGAGCAAAATAACAAATAAACAGCTCAGTCCAATGGCAGATTAGTGGGAAGAACCTTTGCTTATTATAATGTTTAGTAAAAGAGTTTGGCACCAATACCATTAGGGCGATTAGAGTCGGAGCTGCTGATTCCCACCACACTAAGGTTTAGTATGACCTTTAGGTTATGGCCAAACTTGGGGTTGTCTTTGCATTTATTAAAACTTTCATGGCACAGTAACAAAAATATAGACTGCTCTATAAATCTATAATAAAAATATGTATATAATTGTTCCTATATCTACAATATATGAAACTTTACTGTTTCTGTGTCTGGGAGTGGGAAGTTGTTGCTGTTTTCTATGTAAAATAAATAAATAAACTATTATGTTCTGTATATATCAAATTCAACATCCCCACTGTATACCCCAAGCTTTCATGCAGATTGTTCAGGAAGATGCATGCAAGATTCAGATCCACTCATTCAAACTGAAAATGAAATCAGATACAGCCCCATCATTATCTAAACATGATGGACATTATCAGGGACCACACCAAGATGAAACCAGAATCTATTTTTACATTATGTGATCTCATGTCTCATAAATCTGCAGTAGCTTTGTGTGTTTTCCACTAGATGTCACTGTTGTGTCTAAAACTATGACAACATTGTAAGAAGTTAGTTCACTAGTAGATGCAAGTTAATGATGATGTTTTCACAATATTATAAATATTATTTATTCTTATATGCTAAAGATTCTATACCCAAAATTGTAAATGGCCACTTATCTGAAGAGCTGACTATTTGATTATACAACCCTTTTTAGGTAAAATGACCTTTACTGGGTCAAAACAAAAAATAATGATAGGATATCTTTGAAGTAAGTAAAGGCACATTATGATCATGTCTTTATGTACAGTTCATTTATATGTTCTACTATTTTGTAATTATACCAAAAGAAAAGATGCACATTTTACAGACATCACATAACGTTTTTACATTGGATAATTTAAGAGGCAGAGGAAAAGGTTATGTGGTACAAGAAGATAAGACTTACTTACCATTGATAATTATGCAGGGATATGCAAAAATCTAGGAAATAATGTCCCCCGCAAAATAGTCTCTAGCTTATTGGTGAAGGAGGCAAGTAAAGAGTCCTAAAAAATATTAATTTCTTCTTAGATTTAATCACTTAAAAGACATCATTATTCATGTGCATCCACCTGTCAAGCAGGTTTCTAAAATGTATTCTGTCTCAAAGTAATAAAACTTTATTTCCTTGAGGCTTTTAATAATATTCTTTCAATTCAGCTTTCTTTATGGTATAATTTACCTGGTGTATATTTGAGGGTGTTGTAGAAAGACTCTTAACCAATGCTGTCCTAACCAATAAGGTTAGGACAGCATAATATATACATAAAGCAACCATAAGCAATACATTTTTTTAAAAAATTAATTGTATTACAAAATGAATGGATCCACTAGAATTATCCAAAAAGTATGCCCAAAAAAACAGTCAACTAAAAAAGAGAGATGGCTTGATAAGATATATTTACACGCAAGATGAAACTATTAAATATATCAAAAATAATATATTATTCCCAGTTGTGTCTGGCCATTACACCTCCCCCAATAACTTTATTCTCCAAATTGGAACTATTAGTAAGTCACTAACTAGCTACAAAATATTGAGCCTGGGTAAGGATTTGGAGTAATATCTAGGTATTTAGTTGGTCACTTCTGTACTTTGTACTATGATCAGCTAACAGTGGATGGCCTTCTTAACACACTCTAACGTTGCTCTAAGAAACCTTTTGATTGTGATTAATACAGTTTTTTTTACCTAGCTGCAGATAATTTCTTTATGTATAACAAAGGTCTGTTCCACCAACACATTCAGGACCTCTCTCTATTTCCGTGAAGATCAACCTCATAACCTATACAGACTGTTTCTTTAAAGTTGTGTGGGTTTGTATTGCAGGCAAATTATTTCAATTCCCATTTCATCAAATCAATGAAAAAGAAGCCTTTTGTAAAGTTTAAAGAGTTGATCATGGGAAGAATGAAGAGAAGTCCAAAGGGCATTTGTAAATACTGTACATATGAACTGTTTAGTATTAAATATATAAAATAAGAGAAAATCTGGAGGAATCCATATCAACTGTCTGCACCCCACTCCCTACCTAAGTATAAGAGGATCGATTTTCACTATTGGAATTTGTAATTAGCACATTTCTAGCACATTTCTATTTTTCCTTCCTAAGAACTGTTTTTAACACCTAATCCAACACATCCTGCACAGGTTTAAACTCATCTGGCTAAACCTAAACAAACCTTCATTCATATTTACAAATTCATATTTTCTAGTTTTATTTAAATGAACACCTGATACACAGATAATTTATGATCCAGTCCCTAACTATGTGCTATATACAGTATATAAAATAATATAAAGTCACTAGGACAGGTCCAGGTGTCTTATGTCACTAATACATTGTTACTTTGCCATGTTTCAATAACATGGTGAGTGATGGTGATAGATGTTTAAATACCAGTAAGGAGATCGCTGCGCTTGTATTTAGAAACAAGATGCTTTGCATATCTCACTCTTCTCATTAAATCTTTCCCTGCTGTAAAAACCTGAAGAACACTGATCCATAGTGTTTTGAAGGCCTCTGTAGCATCAGTGGGGTTAAAACAAATTATGCAGCATCTGAGAAGCAGATTACAGCAGGAGAATTTTGGCATCTCATTAAGGTACCTCCTGCTTTCCTGAACATGAAGTAGATGTGGCTGCAGAGTCAATCATTTGCATACATTCAAATAACCCTGTTAAATGTTCATAGAGTGATGTTGGGTCTGTAATTTTATGAAGGTAGCTGAGTTTCTAGCTTTCTCTCATAAACCTCAAACTGTAATGCACTCATTATGTGAATTTATTATTAAAGGGTATGCCCACCCTTTAAACTAACTTTGTGCCATATTATAGTTATTGGTCCCCCAGCCCCAACCACATTATTATTATAGCAAGAAAGTCCCCCAATCTTTACTTACCTTACCTCTCTCCTTCGCCGCACAATCCCGGCCCTCTGCTTGCATAGAACTGCAAGCAGGGGGCGGGACTGGCAGCTGCATCCGTGATTGGATGAGAGGCAGCCAATCACGGACGCGGCTGCCGGTAGTGTAGAACGGCGAAGGAGAGAGATAAGGTAAGTAAAGATCGGGGGATTTTCTTGCTATAATAGTAATACGGTTGGGACTGGGGGACCAAGAACTATATTATGGCAAAGGGGTTTAATGCTAGGGGGAGGGAGACCAAATCGCTAGGGAGAGGGAGGAGGGAGAGGGCTCTTCTGCGCATGGCAAAATTCTCCCGGAGGGGAGACAGGAGGCAGAGTCCTATATGGACTGGTGGCCAGTTTTTGGGACTTTGGGGAGGGATTACAGGGCAACCATTTGTATCTGGGATGTAAGGTAAGGATTTTTATACACTACAGATTGGGGCCAGTAGTGGAGGGGATTATAGTTTTGGGGGTGGACATGCCCTTTAAAGATTTTCCAAACAAAATGTTTATTAGTAGACACCAGATTAACCTTCACTTTAAGGCTGTCCATCTGGGAGGGTGGGTTATTATATGAGTGCCCCATGTAAAGTTAAACATCAAAGATCCTGTGCACTCTGAAAATGCAAAGGTAAAGCCTTTTCACTGCTACTTTTACTTGTTTCACATTACTCAGTGACCAGATTTGTCATTGAGTTCATTTGTGTTCTGTTGCCAAGATATGACAATGATTCATGGATAAACAAGTCTGCTATGCAAATGACTTTCTAATGATATCAGTGCATTAGATGAATTTTACCAAAGGTAAAGCTGTCTGCTGTGTAAAAATACATTTGCAATGAGCATAGCAGTGGTGGTTGGGTTTTGTGAGGGCAGAATAAACTGCTGTAATTTTGGAATATTTATTTTTGCTTTTTAAAAAAAAAAAAAAATTATACACACATCTGTGTACAGAATAATGGCATAAGGAGGGTACAGACCGCTCCGTACTCAGGACACATGCATGGTATGTAAAATAGGCTTTATTCATAAAATCATATTAGATATATAAAAACATAAGCACATGTATACTCAGGGAGACAAGACTGTCGCATTTTGCAGACTACACGCCGGTTCCACAGAGACAAAAGAGAGGAAGTGGCATGTACTCTGCTAAATGCATCAGACTTCTCTCCCATGATTACACATTTGCCTATGTTTATATATATCTAATATGATTTGTTGAATGAAGCCTGATTTTACATACCACGCATCTGTCCTGAGTACGGAGTGGTCTATACCCTCCTTATGCCATTATGTAATTAATGTAACAGGAGCAACAAATGAATGGCTTTAACTAAACTATAGCACTTGCTGCGCGATATTGTTTAGGTAAAGCCGGAAGCATTCAGGACCTGTCAGAGGAGTCAGTGGTGGATCTCGCTCGTGGGTAAATTCTGTATCTTCCTTCTTATATTAATTGAAGAACAGAAGATAAGACATAGCTTCTTTAACCCCCGTTCTTCAATTAATGCAAAAAAGCTTTAAATAGCACAGAAGTAGAAAATAAATACTATGTATTGAACTTGATTGGATATTAGAGCTTTTATTGTTTATCAGTCTATTTTACCATCTGTTGAAAAGATGATTTACTATTTGTAGACACAGACATCCTGTAAGATTAGAATGTTAGGAAAGGTTTGTTTACAGTAAAGAAGTAACGTGTACTGAGTACATACATAGGAGCTCTCCCATATTCCCCTCAGTCGTACCTGGGTCTCATGACCTGGAGTGCAGGTCCCTCATTTCACGTCAGAGACAGCCATCCTCATAATAATTCATAAAACCAATCGAGTAGAGGTGGTCCGCTCCGTTCACAGGATAATCAAGGCCACAGGTATATAATACAACAAACTTTATTGTACATCATAGAAAAGGTAGGACACAAACCACAAGTGTAAGGAAAACAGTCTTACGTGTTTCATAACGCAAGAGCTGCTTCCTCAGAGACCAGAAGAAGTTTGTCCCAGTCTGTTTCAATCAAACCTTTTTTTGAAGTGTTCAATCCTTGCTTCCGCAGCACGGCCCCCAACGTGACATCATTGTGCACGGACACGTACCGTGAAGTCTACGTGCCTAATTTTTAAATGGGCCAGGGAGTCCAGTCACTGCCTTCCTGTTCTGGCTGGCAGGTGCTGTGGGGGGGGGGGGATTTTATTTTTATTGCCGCTTTATGGTAGAAGTGTCCCTGGTGATATATGATAAAATATTGTCCATACATGTTGCAACTATACAGAACAACTGTAATATTCATAGTTAGATGACCTACCAGATTTCCTTGGAATCAGATTCTGGTACAGAGGGATGTAGTTCCACACAATCCTTTGTTGCTTATAACTTTTATTAGAACAGATGTATATCACATTTTTATTCACCCTAATGCAGGAACATGCATCTTCAGGACATGAGAGAGAAACTTACAGAATTCTAAACCAGGAACAGGAACAACTAGCAGTACCAGAGCCAATAAGCAATCACTTCCAACATACACACAGGAAATCATGTTGAAACATATAGCAGATGAATTCTGGGAACTGTAGTTTTCTATACCATAACTAACATATTGATCTGTAATAAAGATTGAACAATACACTAGGAAACTGGTTGTGGACATTTTGGTCCCTAAGCAAGTCTTCCCTGGTGCCCCCTTCCCAACTGAAACTTCTTACTGTCAGGCAGTTCATGCGCTGTTACACACTACTGATTTATTCCATTTACAATGGTGTCATCATGTCGGCAATCACAGTAAGACTGGATGGAGAACGATTAGTTTACAATCATTTTGCCATTACAAACATGGACTGGGCTTTTACTATCCAAATAAAATAGTAAAATCTGGTTCTGTAAGGATCACCTGGAAAGTTTTATCCTGCATATAGCACAAAGGCCACCTGGTGCTGGAAGATGTGTCATTGATTGAACCTTCTGAAGGGGTATCGAATGTAAGGGATTCAAAAATGCAAATCAGCCCCTTACTTATAGGATACTGTCAAGTATAAATAAGAGAAATAGACTCCTACTACTTCAATCAGGACCACGGACTTTACTACAATGCCACCGAGACCAATGGAAATGACAGTGTGCAAAATATTTATTGGCAGCAGGGAAGCTTGTCTTTCTTTTTCAGTTTCAAATCTGAGGATTCCTCTAAACGGAGCCTCGATGTGCACATGTATTTAGAAAAGAAGAAAGCATTGTTTAAATACCTAGAGGTAACGGATATAGAATTATATATCTTCACTAGCGGCCCTACAGCACCAAAGAATATTAGTTATATTCTATGGTTTATACCCAAACAACACAACCTGCTATCGTGTAAGTGGACATTTCATCTGGAAATTTACGCAGGTGTGAGGAGATTGTACCTTGTTAAAAGCGTTAATTATAATTATGGAAATGCCACCACAGACGCCCACAAATTGCTTCCTGGTACTGTCTTTCCATTTGATGTGAGCAAATATGAAGGTTTTGTCGTCAAGGTTAACTTTTCAAAAAGTGGCTTAAAATCTGTAACCTTACAAACAAAGTTTGGAAATCATGTTAGCAAGTTATTGAATACCTCAATCCTGGTTAAGAAGGTCCCATGTGACGTGCTAACATTTAAAATCAATAAACCAACTTTTGATCCTGTAATAACCATCACAAAAGGCAAACAATGATCCTGTAATAACCATCACAAAAGGCAAACAATTGAGCTTATATTTAACTGTGGCAGTAAAATGTTTGGTACCAAAACCATGAGCTTATATTTAACTGTGGCAGTAAAATGTTTGGTACCAAAACCAACAATTATTGAATGGAAAGTGTACAGGATCTTTAGCATTTCTGACTCACCAGACTGGAATGATTTCCTTGACTTACCGTTAGCATTTCTGACTCACCAGACTGGAATGATTTCCTTGACTTACCGCAAACCATTCCAAGGAATCAGACAACCTTAACTATACCAAAAAATACTCTAGATTATGGACTTTATCTGTTTCGAGCCTTGGTAGACATCCCTGTAGATGATGATGAAGTAGATGATGACAAAAATACAGATACTGTAGTTGTTGAAGTGCAAGAGAGTAAACTAATTGCAGTGATTGCAGGTGGAAGTTTCAAAACCGTTGGCTTTAATCATTCCTGGATCCTAAATGGTAATGCTTCTTATGACCCAGACTCACCAGACAGTCGGGATGGAATGGACTTTACATGGTACTGTACCACTAAAGAAAAGGACTATGACAACATGATACTGAGTTCTAATTCAAAGTGTCACCCAGATCAAATAGACCTTAAATGGATTGATCCCTTTGATGCTTTTCTTTATGTTGAAGCCGAGGAACTCCCAGGACAGAGAAGTTACTATTTTCGTTTGGTCATTGATAAGGGGGACAGAAATAGTCATTTTACCCAGAAAGTGTTTGTAGAATCGGGATCTCCTCCCATCGTAAATATGGAATGTATAGAAAACTGCTTAGAAAAATTTATTCCAACAGAACGATTTTCCTTATCTGGAAAATGTACAAACTGTAGTAAAAAGGTCCGACCAACATACGAATGGTCTTTGTTTCAAGGTGAAACTGAAGTTGACTTTGACTGGGCTGCTAAAACCACAACGGGAAAATCTTCTGCCTATTTGTCTATTGTGCCTCAGACATTTTTAAAGGCTGATGACCTGTGGTATACAGTAGTTTTAAAAGTCACAACTTTGTCTGGAGCCCAGTCAACCAATCAATACTCATTTTACGTTAATTCTCCACCTGGGGCTGGCAGATGTGTCATTGAACCTTCTGAAGGGGTCGCTCTGCAGACTAAGTTCCATATCGAATGTAAAGGATTCAAAGATGTAAATCAGCCCCTTACTTATAGGATACTGTCAAGTATAAATAAGAGCAGTAACATTAGCTCCTTGCAGAAGAATTTACTTGGAGTGATCATTTATAATGGCTACGATTCTACAACACCTCAATTTCTACTTCCTGCCGGAGAACCAAGTCTGAATTATTTCTCAACCTTACGCATTCAAGTTTACGATTCTCTTTCTGCTTATACTGAAGTATCTCTGAATGTAAAAGTTCACAATTTTCAGAGTGAAATGTCCCAAGAGGCCATTCTTGAGTCTTTGACTTCAATGGCCAATGGATCCTCTTCACTGATAAATAATTATCTAACTGCTGGAGACTATATAAGCTCAGGACATCTTATTCACATGATTACTTCCAGTTTGAATTCCTTTAAATTCGTGGAATCCACAAATCATCTTCAAGAAGAGAGAAGGAAGTTGCGAGAGAATCTTCTGAATCTTTCAACTGGTTTGATGAGTTTAGATGTTATGGGGATGAATCAGATAATTACCTGTATTGCTGAACTTACTGAATATGCTAAGGAAATTAATGTGCAGTCTCAGCAGCTTGCAGTGAAAAAGCTTAACGACTTGGCTAATAGTTTAGGTAACTTTAAAAAGGAGACCATTGGAACATCTGAAACTGAACATTTAAGCAGCGGCATTGTGACCTCCTTATCCAGCCTAATGAATGCGGCACTTTTCAATGTAGAGTCACCATCTGTTATAAAAGAAGAGAAGGTTCAAGTACTGGAACAGATTTTGTCTACAATGGAAACTTTGACCGAAACAATTTTACAAGGCAAAGTTCCAGGAGAGAAAACGACATTGATAACAGCTGCTAATTTCAACATAACTTTAAGGAAAGATGAAAAGTGGGATCTTAAAGCTGTAAACATGACCCAGGAAGACTGTCATAGCTGTTCGTATCCAAGCCTGCGGGTACCTGTCTCCGATGTTCCTATGAATGTGGTTGTTAGTGCTGCTTATTATGAATTTGAAGAAAGTCCTTTCCCATGGTTAAAGAGTGGAAAGGAAATTGATACCCATGTGACTGGATACTACATGATGGCTAGTAATGACAAAGGAGCTGTTATGATTGAAATACCTGAATCAGTGGAAGTTGTGTTAAGCAGGAAACATGTTGAGCCCGTTTTTGATTTGTCATTTGTTCCAGTGGAAGACAGAACTTTAATGGCTGCCTTTACATTTGAAGTCAATATTAAGGTAAAAGCAGAATGGTTTGTGCAATTTTTTTGTTCCGAGGAAATAACTTTGGCTGTATCCCTATATGTTGGCAATGAAGTACGAAATGATACTCCCATTGCTTCATTTAACATCTCTACAATCACATCTCAAGTAAATAACATGACGATGAAGAAATTTAATTTACTCAAACTTCCAATGGATTTGTTACCAAGTGCCCAACCTGCAGTTAATATCTCACTGCAAGTGACTACCAGGCATTCAGTTACTTCAAAGGCAAATCCAAACGTTCAGTATTCTATATTTAATGCGGGCTGTTTTATACTTGAAGGAAATGGAGACGATTGGAATGATGGTATTGCAAAGCCGGCCCTGATACCGATAACGCAGTAGTACATTGCTATGTAAAACATGGTTAAGGTGCAGCGAGAAATATTCTGTTTCTAAAATACAGACACTGTTCTTTTCCTGCAGAGTATTTCCTCCCGCCAAATCCAATTGATTTAACCAAGGTTACTTTGAAGTCTTTACAGCAAAATATGGTTTCCATTTATGCAGTAACTGGGCTGTTCATTCTGTATATAATTTTATATATACTGGCATATAAAGAGATATTAGAGAAGAATGCAACAAGCAAATATAGTGATATTGCAAGACAATGATCCCAATGATTGTCAAAGCCTCTTAGTGACCCTTTCACTTAGCCTTTGGGGGATCTGGTACAACAGGAAGTGTTTATTTGAAAATATTTGGTAAAGACGGCTCTAGTCATCGGCATCGTTTACAGTGTAATGGGCAAAAAGTTTTTCAAACCGGAGGATGTGACACATTTTTGCTGAAGACAAATTGTGCCTTAGGAGACATTCGATACATTGAGATCTGGCTCAAAGCTTCCCAGGATACCAAGTGGTATCTGAGCCGAGTTCAAATTGAAGACTTACAGACCAAACAAGTATGGTATTTCATGTGTCGAACTTGGTTTAAAGGTAACTTTGTAAAAGGAAATTTCAACCCCATGGACTGTGAAAGAAGACTGGAAAAAATGAACTTTATCCTAATATCATGGTCGTACAATTTGTATGTGGATAATGTGTTGTTGACTCCCTTCACACCAGATATACCAGGCACTTTTACAAGATGTCAGACACTTGCCCTCCATTTCCTTAGTCTGTTGAGCGGTTTTGTTTGTGGATTAATGTATTGTAATTTGATAAAGGATGACGTGGAAGTGATCAATACATTCAGATCGATTTATATTGGAGTTTTGAGTTCAGTAATAACGCTGAGTACCCAGATATTGGTTAAAGCATTATTTACAATAATTCAAAGACCAGACTCCACTCAGGCACAAGACAGAACCACACACAGAGAAACTTCATCTCATCCACATGAAGTCCGACTTTGGATTGAGGATGACGATGATGTTGGAGAAAGATCTAAACCAGAAGGGAAAAGAAAGACAAGATGGAAGGTCGTTTTGTTTATTGCCTGGATTTTAGTTTTTACCTTGTCAATTGGATTTTGCAGTTTAATAATTTTGTACGGATTGACATATGGATACGACCTCTCAGTGGAGTGGCTCAAGTCGTCTTTGGTTGCCTTTCTTATAAGTGTTATTACGCAGGTACCTAAAAGTTTATTTACAGCATTTATAAAATCACTGTTCGCTAAGTATTATGATGACATCCCATGGTCTGTCCGGAGCTACGATCCTAGAAAAGCCAGAGAATCTGCTCCGAAAAGTGAAGAAGAAATGAGAGACCTGCGAGAAAGAATTGTCCATCTAAGGAACAGTGAGGCCTACCAGGCGCCAGCAGAAAATGAAATACAAGTGATCCTGAAACTCAAAGGCCCTCAAGATCTTGTTTAGGTTAAAGGGGAACTGTGGTCTCCAGACAAGTTGATTTTAAATGAAAGGCCAGTTTCTACCTTAACAATGAGTCATCAACCAGCACTCTACATGTTCCACAGCCCAAGATATATTACTTATATATTTCTACATACCTGCTGCCTGATTATCACCTGCCAATCTTGATTGTCTCTCTCTTCCTGCTGCCTTCTCCACATTGCGTGGCTCTCCTCTGGAGCCGCGACCTGGTGCCTGTTTGACGCGCAACATCCTCACCATCAGAGGCTCTGGGAAAGACCAGCAAGTGCTTAGATTCCGCAACTGGCGGGGTCTTATAGGAGTCATTTCCAGAAGAATGGGAGGATGACATGTGACATTCCAAAGGCAGGCTCAGACTTCATAGTGTGTAAGGGAAACAGTCCCTCCCCCTCCCTGCTGTGTAAAGATCCCCTTAGAAAAGCTAAGGGAACTTACAGCCCTACTTTCACTACCAATGTGTGAAATTAGCTTTTTCAGCAGAGTGAGAAACTCTGCTTGAAAAGTCTGTTTTCACACAGTTTTCTGTAAGGGGGGGTGTATGAGTCTAAGGTCTGAGTGGGGAGGGGCCACGGTACCCACCAGTCATTTTTGGACCACAGTTCCCCTTTAACAAAACATCAGAGATGAATAACCTTTCATTTTATTTATTATGATTTTAATTTTTGTTTGTGATAAATTACTTTGATTGTAAGCTCTTCTGGGCAGTCTAATGTAAATGAATACATTTATTGTAAACTATTTAATAAATGTTATAAAACATTGAAACCAGAGTCTTATTTGTTTATTTATATGTATGGGATTCACAGAACAGCTCAATATAAACTGTTAGAATAAATAATATTATTGGCGCAATTATTAACTAAAAAGGGGAAGTTTAAAGGATAACTGTATTGCCTCAATGCATTTTTTTTTTTAAAACTGCTTTCAAAAGAGTAAAGGTATGCACCCCTTCCCATATGTTTTTTTCCTGATTTCGAGCTTCTCTCTGCCTTCAATTAGCCACACTGTAAAGGGGGTGTAACAATTCTGCCTGCCTGTAACTGTCACTTAAAACTAGCAGTGAGAAAACACTCCTCCACCCATCCTTGATCAGCTTGATTATGTAGGCTGTATCCTAGCAACCGAACAGTTCAAGTTTGTTTGACTGGCAGAGGAGGAGGAGAGATGTTGTAACAGACATTCCCACCAGCTAATGACAAGTGATATGTTAATAATGGCCCTGGGCCGTCTAGGAGGCAGCTTTTAGCACTCATCTTTGCTGTGTGATATCTAAGGGAAGACAGCACGGTTGTAAATGAGAGTGTGATTTCAGCTCCTGGAAGTGTGGACATGTAATGGAGGAGATTTTGTTTTTTGGGGTATTGTTGTCATTTAAGCATAAAGAATTTTAGTTTTGGGGGTAGACATGCCCTTTAATCATATAAAAAGACAAGTGATCTGTTATTTTAATCAACAGTTTCTGTGATATACAGGGGTGTCCCTAGAGTTTTTTGCAACTTAAACAACTTTTGAATGGCGACTCTAGGTGGATGTGCAGCACGTGAAGAAAGTGTGTGTGGGTGTGGTTTTGTGGGTTGACACACTGGATAATGAACTGGAGGGCTGACTAACACAGGGTTATAAATTGGAGGACCGACTAACACTGGCTAATGAACTGGAGCACTTATTAACATTGGTTAATGAATAGAGGCTGACTAACACTGGGTAATGAACTGGAGGGCTGACTAACACTGGGTAATAAATTGGAGGGCTGACTAACACTGGGTTATAAATTGGAGGACTGACTAACACTGGCTAATGAACTGGAGGGCTTATTAACACTGGTTAATGAATTAGAGGCTGACTAACACTGGGTAATGAACTGGAGGGCTGACTAACAGTGGGTAATGAATTGGAGGACTGACTAACACTGGCTAATGAATTGAAGGACTGACTAACACTGGGTAATGAATTAGAGGCTGACTAACACTGGCTAATTAACTGGAGGTATGATTAACACTGGGTAATGATTTGGAGGACTGACTAACACTGGGTAATGATTTGGAGGACTGACTAACACTAGGTATTGAATTGGAGGACTGACTAACACTGGCTAATAAATTGGAGGGCTGACTAACACTGGCTAATGAACTGGAGGGCTGATTAACACTGGGTAATGAATTAGAGGCTGACTAACACTGGGTAATGAACTGGAGCACTGACTAACACTGGGTAATGAACTGGAGGGCTTATTAACACTGGGTAATGAATTAGAGGCTGACTAACACTGGGTAATAAACTGGAGCACTGACTAACACTGGGTAATGAACTGGAGGGCTGATTAACACTGGGTAATGAATTAGAGGCTGACTAACACTGGGTAATGAACTGGAGCACTGACTAACACTGGGTAATAAACTGGAGGGCTGACTAAACCTGGGTAATGAACTGGAGCACTGACTAACACTGGGTGATGAACTGGAGGGCTGACTAACACTGGGTAATGAATTAGAGGCTGACTAACACTGGCTAATGAACTGGAGGTATGAATTGGAGGGCTGACTTTACACTGGGTAATGAACTGGAGGGCTGAATAACTCTGGCTAATGAACAACTGGATGGATGGTTTTACCACAGGACAGTGAAAGAGGTGATAGCTTACAGTAGTTATCTTTGAGACTGCAATACATTGTTCTGCTCTGGGCTTCCTACATCCTGCCCAAACTGAAAATCTAAATTTTAAACACTGCTGTGCTGCTTCCATTACTGTGATAAGGAGGAGTGAGGGCTGAGTCCATTATGACTCACTGGAATGCGCTTGCTCCTTCTCATCAGCACAGTAATTCAGTCAGTCAGTGTAACGAACAGGGACTGCACCAGGTGAGAGACAATGTTTATTGTCTTCTTTTCGTTTGAGATAGAAATGGCAGTTAACTATTTGTATGTAGAAAAAACAGGCTTGTAATCTATATTACTAATACAGGGAGGGAGAGACAGAGTGCCTGTGCTGGATTTTTCTTCTTTTTTTTTTTGCCTTATGTATTATATGGAATAATACGCTACCTACAGAATAATATACGGATATTACTTCACAGAGGAGTTTCCTGACCTCTATAAAAGCACTCTGCCTAACGGCCTCATGCTTTTATATGGTCAGGGAATTCCTCGGTGGTGTAATCTCCTTATATTACACGGTAGGTAGTGTATTATCCCTTATTTACTTCACCTCTGAGTTTCATGCCCTGTATATAAGCACTCGGCCTGCGGCCTGGTGCTTCTATGTGGTCATGGAAATCCTCTGTGGTAACATATTATCCCTAGAGAAAGACAAAGATTTTTGCTCAATAATAATTTCAAAATTAAATAGATACTTAAAGGGCATGTCCACCCCTTTAAACATTTTTTGAACTTGATGTAGGGCTTCTTCCCCCAGCCCCAACCACCATAATAGAATATTCAGAAACTCCCCCAATCTTTACTTACCTTCTCTCTTTCCTCCGACGCACTGTCCCGGCCCTATGCTTGCATGAAACAGCAAGCAGGGGGCCGGACCGGCAGCTGCGTCCCTGATTGGCTGAGAGGCAGCCAATCACGGACGCGGCTGCTGGCTGCTCAGAACACTCGGGGAGAGAGAAGGTAAGTAGAGTTCGGGGGAATATCTGATAAATCTATTATGGCTGTTGGGGCTGGGGGAGGGAGACCTACAATATAACCAAGGGGGACGGAAAGGAAACCAGAAACCGGGAGGTAGAGGGAGGGAGGGAGAGAGAGGGGGGAGGGCTGCAGTGCACATGGCAAAATTCTCCCGGAGGGGAGACAGGAGGCAGAGTTATATATGGACTCTGCTAGGCTCCTGGTGGCCAGTTTTCTGGACTTTGGAGGGGCATAGCAGGGCAGCCATTTGGAGCTGGGATGTAAGGTAAGGATTTTATTGCACTACAGAGTGGGGCCAGTAGTGGGTTAAATTATAGTTTTGGCAGTGAACTTGCCCTTTAAGAAAATTAATTAGAATAATATGTAAAAAATGAAAAATCAAATCATTGGATATCTGCCCGTTATTTTTTTTCCATTTAATTAGAAGCAATCAGCAATATTTTTCTTTTTAAAAACAAAAATCATTTTCTGCTCCAACTGTTTCAGACAGAGGCTGACATGGATGTCAGATGCCTTTCACTTAACAAGCAATATGGTTGATGTAAGTAACTGAGTGCTGATTGCCAGGGGCTTCCAGGGCGGTGCCGGCTATATCAAAGTGTTATTTGTTTCTGGTTGTGCAGCATTAAGGCGGATGTTTCAAGTGACCCTACTTTGTGACACAGGGTGCTATTAAATCATTAGTTGACTGAATGTAGAATACACAGTTGTAAATGTTTTGACTCAGTGGGGTATATGGGTAATATCACATGGGTAATATCACAGTAGCTGCAGCTGTTCCATAAAACTCACCTGAATTATCAAAGCAGCATCAGAAGAAAAATAAGGCACATACACACAGGGTCATATTTATTATACTGTGGTGTAAAATATACTAGTCAGTAAATGACGCCCTTTACAGATCACTGTATTTAACAAGGGCATATACCACAATTGTATAAATATTCCCCAATAATGTCCTAATACATAATTAAGGCAATCTAAAACTTGTATACAATATGGTTACAAACAATATATCACGAGTAACTCACTATTACCACAGAGCAATCACGGGGATGGAGGAAGTAAGGAACGAGGAGGGGGGGGAGAAGGGCTTGAGCTCCTTTCCTACCCCAAAAACATGGAGGTAAATATACCCCCCGAAAACCAAGCATCAAAAGGTGTATGTTGGATAAAGGGTGTGTCAGATACTTCATTTATCTATACCGAAAAATAGGCTATTTTAAATTGACCATAACTGGAAACTGTCATTCTTCCCAGCCACCACTGTATAATTTTTTTCTTGATCTGCCCCCTATTTCTTTAGATATCCAGTCTAAAACTTCTTATATTTCAGCTGTCAATCAAGTTCCTTGCCCTCAAAAACTATTCTTCTGTGGGTAGTTTTACTTTAGCTGGAATGGTGACATGTTGTGTGCAGGCTTGACAGTTGGTTTGTAGGAAAAAAGTCAGGTTGGATGGAAGTGGGAGTGGTTAAAAGAGGGAGAGGGGGTAACTGCTGCTAAACCCAATGTATGCTGGATGGAAGACATGCAGCAACACACACAAAAAGTGCTTCTTACATGTATTCAATTATAGATTAAGATTATGCAAAGTAATTTTTTTAGTATAGTGTCCCTTTAACTATGTTTGGAAGACACACCCACAGTGACATCCATTTTGGGCAACCCATAGGCCAGGAGTACAAAGTGCTACAAACTGTAAATCACAAAATCTGCAAAATTAGTTACTTTCATGAACAATTAATAGAAGCCAAACGTGATGTGTATGAAGCTTGTGGTTCTGTAGAACGGACTTGTGTTGGTTTCCATATAGGCTGTTATGTAGTATGATATAAAACTAAATATAAACAAACAAAAGGGTATCAGTAGGTTAGGACCCGGCTATAGAAAGCAACCTTGGCATGGTGGCTGGGCTTAAAATAATTTGGCCAACTTATTATTGCTTTTATTTATCCATGGTTTATGGCAGGCTCTTTGTAGTAGCAACTAATGGAGATACAGCCTGTATGCAATTAGAATTGCTTGTGCACTAGGATACTTTTGTTATATTATTTTATGTATTTTATTTTTGGTCAATAGTTGCTCTCTAGAATGGATGTACAAAAAAACATTTTATTTTACCAAGATATAAAACTGAATTGCCCCACTGTGTAGTGTTAAAAAGCCTTACTCCTCTGCTCCAAATTGTTCTCCTGCAATGTAGAGCAGGAGTTGTGTGTGAGTGAAAAGGTTTCCACCTCTTACCTTTCCTCTGAGTTTTCTGGCTTGCCCACTGGAGCCCTTCCCTCCACCCTACCTCCCACTCGATCCCTGTTTGCTGCCTGGTGCCCTACCTTTTAATCCTTTTATTGTAATGTAGGGAACCCTATCCCACCCCCAACCGCCTTGTTCGTTTGCAAAAAAACTAATCAGAAAGGTTCTTACAGTGCTCCATTCCCCCCGCATTCTGCATTTCCAGCAGCTGCTTCTGTGAGCCAATCACAAACGTTGCTGCTGGTCTGGCCTCCTGCTTGCAATTTTATGCAAGCAGAGGGCCGGATCAGAACTCTGGGGGAACGATGCTCTGTAAGTACATTACTGATTAGTTTTTTTGCAAACAAATACAGTGGTTGGTGGTGGGACACTACAGAAAAAGTTAAAAATGAAGGTGGAGATACCCTTTAATTTAACCTTTTCCACATAGGCTATGCCGTGCAAAAAGTTTTGGAAATGGTGCTAGCGCTAAATTAGTGAGAACACCCACACTAACTGAATAGTACATCGCTAGTGTGGGTTTTGCAGTAATTTGCCCAAAAAGCATAGAATATAGCTGGTGCTGGTGCTTCTCAACAAAATTAGAAACCCTAGGTAAATGTATATATATTTTTTTTTACAGTGTAGTTTTACTTTAACCATTGGTTGATTGTACAGATAGGGTAAGCCTGGACTATGATAATAATTCTGAAGAAAATGTGCATTTTGCATTTGTGCACATCAGGTGCGTAACTACCAGGGGAGCAGGGGGAGCACTGGTGCACATTTTCTAGTGCAAATGAAGCCTAAAGGAAACTCGATGGCAGATTCCACTCATGTGTATAGATATGGAGTGAAAAACAATGTTGTGGACTGGATTGCTATTCAAGTTCAATATACAGTGGCAAAATATTGACAGTCTCAATTGCCTACCTGTTCCTGGCCTATATTATTCATTATAGGGATACTGTCTATGCAGCAGCTACTAACCCACTTCTGACCCATCCCTTCCCCTATGGTTTTCATTGTACTCTTCCCATCCCCTACATTAAGTGCTTTTCTAACAAGTGCACATGCTCGTTAATATGTTTCTCTTCTGGTTTGATTTGGTCCTTTGCAGGATATGAAATGATCAAAATATTAAGTGAATTGTCCTGGAATACATTAATGTACATCATTGAGGGAAATCAATAAACAAGACAAATTTTAATACAGCTGTATAAAAGTGTTAGGGGAAATCCTCATTGCTTTGTTGATTAATTAATCCTGACACTGAATAATGTCAGATCCATAAACATTAAAGTTCATGTCCACCCCCAAAACTAAAATTTTACCCCCTTACTGGCCCCACTGTAAAATCCTTACATCTCTGCTCCAAATTATTATTTTTCAGTGTCTGTACAAAGTTAAGAAAAGAGAAGGAGGTGTCAGTGAGTCATCCCATCCCTGCTTCCTCTCTGTCCTCTGAGAGGTTTCTGGTACACGCAGAGGAGTCCTCCCTCCCGATCCCTTCTGTCTGCTGCATCCTCTAGCTATATAAACTTTTTACTGTGTGTAGCCCACCTCATCCCACCCCAAACTGCCGATTTACTTTTCAAGGAAAGCCACAGAAAGATACTTACAGACCTTCATTCTCATAGTGCTGTGAATAGCCTGCAGCCAATCACAGACATGGCTGCTGGTCCTCCCCCTTGCTGCAGCTTCCTGCTAGCAGAGAGCCGGGAAAGAGAGTATCTTTCTGTGGCTTTTCTTGCAAAAGTAAATCAGCATTTGGTGGTGGGATGGGGTGAGCTACACATAGTAAGAAGTTTAATTTAGGGGTAGAGATACCCTTTAAGTAAACATTTTCATTTTTCGCATTTCTTGTTTTACCAAAACTTGAAATCACTTTTTTTGAATCTTGTCTATCAGCAGCTTAAAGGGCATGTCCACCTGCGGCACTACAACCTTCCCTTCCCCAACTCCCTTTATACTGTATACTTGGAACTTCTTATACTTACCATGGTATTCCCTCGCTGCTGCCTACCTTCTGAGTTGCAGCCCCAAGTTATTACAGTGATGTCACAGCCAATGACTAACAGCTGAATTTGCTTTCAGAGGAGATGAGAACAGGATAGACAGCCTCAGTAAAGAGAAGTATAAGGAGCTTCAGGGACCACGGGAAGGCAATGCAATCTATAGGGGAAGGTAATTATAGACTTTAGTGATTTTTGCTTTAGGTGCTACATTAAGTGGAAAAGAAGATTTCTATCTGTCTGAAATATGTGTGGATTGTATTCAAAGATACACAGTAAAAAAGCAATTTAAAAAAAACTTGATTTCTACAACATTTGCATATATTTTATGTGAATTAAAAAGCCAAGTGCAAAAAGTTATTTATATTTGATTATTCCACACATACAGTATGTTTTTATTTGTCTTTGTGCTCATTTTTGGGGTTCAGGTCAAATGTAGTCTAGAAGAATCCCCACAGACCCTACTTGGAATGCATCCTATGTGGTCCCACTTTCTGTTCTTGTCGCTGTCAATTAAAATCAGGGCCAACCCAAGATAGAGAGGGTGTCTACTGGGGCACCAGATCATGGCTGGTATCTGATAGAACCTGGCAGCCCTCGAATGCCTGTGTAAATGAACTAAAGGTTTTAAATGTAGGAACAAATCTGCTCTGAGACAAATCTGCTCTGAGAGGTTAAAGTTTATTTAGATCACTTTTAAGAAATGAACAGAAATCTATATTATCACATTTCAAGGATAAAGTTCCGGTTTGTAAAAACTCACAATTTCCATAAACAGTTTCTCAGTGTTTCCAAATGTGATTGGAACACCCTAAAGCAATGAATATCTAATCCACAGATTTTATTTGTGTGTAAATCTACACAAAATGTACATTTTCATGAAGAGAAGTCTTTAATTAAAGTTATATATTTAAAGGAATTTAAAGGAAAAGCTTGGCCCTAAAAGAAACATTGTCAAATTGCTTAAACCTGTAATTTATATCCTACAATCCCTTTACAAATGCATAAACTCCGTTTTGCTAGTAGTAAATAGTCATGCATGTTATCATACCTTTGTCTGACTTAAAATCTGTTACCCCATAATGTACAATACACCTTTAACAAAGGTTAAAATTGAAATTAGGTTTAGCAACGTCCTTACTAATTGGAAGTTTCTTAATCCTTCCAACATAATAATTAATATTATTGGTGGGTCATAATACTGTACATTCAGCAGAGCAGTGCTTAATACATGGCTGTCTGCCTATATGAAGGAAGTAAATTGTGAGAGGCCAAGCTGCTAGCTCGATGGAATGGGACAGCGCTGGAAATAAACGTATAATAAAAATGGCTACCAACATTGGTTAGATTAGACTTGGGCTATAAACTTTTATAGGCTTCTTTGGACATCCTGTACCACTGGATGTACTTGTTTCACTTCTGGGGTTGGGACCTGGCTTGTGGATCATATTTGTGCAGAGTACATGGATCTAAACCTTGGGCAGACTTTCCCTTATTGCGGTTTAGAACATCTCTAATCAAGACCAGGATGAATACGAACCTTCATAGACAAATTTAGTGTCTCAGTTACTGACTACCATCAGAATTGTTTTCTGAATTAAAGCAAAAATTTTAAAATATTCAGAATGATCAGAAATGATCATCTTCAAAGGTATACATTTTATTTTCACCTCATTTAGGGGGAGATGCAATAAATTTCACATACGCAACCTACCTGCACTTGTTCCCACAATGTATTAACCACTTTGCGACCGTTAATACATTGTGAAAATGCTAGCGGTTAGTTGTGAGCTTTTGCGCGGCTTTAAAGACACAATTGAAAAGGCTTAATTTTCGTGCAAAAAATATAGCGCAAAAACCGATGCAAAATTTATTAGTGGCTTGCGCTGAGCAAAGTAAAAAAACATTTCAACATGGAGCAGGCAGCGCAAAACCTTCGCTACACTTTAGTACATAGGTTAGTGTGAATTTAGCGGTAATTTTCCCGTTCGCGCAGGATATTGCATCTCCCTGTTTATATTTAGGTGCTAAAAATTAAATGAATTAAATACACACAGCAGTAATGTCACAACTATTCTCCCTAAGTTTATTTGTGGAAATACAGTAATGGCAAATAATTTGTTAAAAAGTTATTGTTATCTGATACATACAGAAATAATTGTTATAAAATTCTCTAAATATTTTTCCTTTATGAAAAGAAATGTCTTGAAGTTGTGGAAGCCTCCAGAGTCTACAATTGGCTAGAGCACTACAAACTCACCATGGATAAAAATGTGAATTAAGACCTGATCAAACTAAAAAGATATGATGGGATTCCCATGAGCCCCTTGCTCATGGAAAGAAGGCAATGAATGCCATTGCACAAGAAACTGCAAATCTATCAAACATTTCTAACAAACCGAAGATCCTCTGGATACAACGGACTAGAACAAATTGTCTGCCAGTGTTTTTCAACCTCTTCATTCTGCATTTTTATTTTAAAAGGAGACAATGCATTACAGGTAATTTACTGGCTTTTTATATCTAGTCAAATGCATAGTTTTAGGAGGGAGCTAGAGCCTATAAGATATATCATCATAAAAATAGGTATTTCATTAAATTAAATATAATGCTAAATACTGGACAACTTTAGTCAAGCAGATTCCTACCATTAATGGTAGTTAGGAGGCACAATATACAATCTGATTATGGTTCAGACAAATAAAAAGCAATTCAGAAGGACAAACTAGATAAACCTTCCAAGTATATAGTAGACATTTTAATTAGGCTGGTACGCATGGACCACTATTTCGTTATTTCAAACAAGAAAAAAGGATGATCAGTTAGGATGGTAAATTACGGCACGCAGTCTCCTATGGACCTCCCAATCTGCTACACCAAAATGTTGGGTGTCAACTTTCCTGCTACCTAAACTACTTTAGCCCAGCAACTGGTCCATACCAGAGAGAAAAAAACTATTTTAGAAATTTCTAGATATCTCAAAAGTACTAGGTGGAATGCTAAAACAGGAAGTGCATGAAGTTTCTGGTACTGGACTGTGTTTTTTAAAGATGTTGGGCATTGATACGTGTTCCCCAGACCATTTCTCAGGTTCCTGAGCCATTTACAGTAAGTTACCATTGCTATTTATACCTTCATTTTAAGCAGAACTTTTCTGATTTTTAACTCCTATTGACTTCAATGGGTCTGCTTGTGTATTTTCAGATTTTTTCAAACACCCGTGATTTTGCAAGCAGAACAGATTTCAGTAAGTTCAGCCATTTCTAGTCCATAGCAGCAAATGGTCATCCATGGCAAAATATCTGCCCTTTTAGGCACCCTTGGCATACATTATGCAAACAATTTTAAAAATACACACTTTTCTATTTGTAAAATTCAACCGTTTTGATTTTTTGGGTCTATAAGTATGAGGCATTTTAACACAATGTTTAAAGGGCAGTTTAAGTGAGTTTTTAGATATTAGTATTCCTTTATGTAGCAACAATTCATTGACCCACATCCATGACCTGTAACAGCGTATTGGATTCAGGTAGCCTGTCTGTTACATATGCTTGTGATAAAAGAGTACTGTGATACTTTTAATGAACTAACAGTTTATTGTAGTAGACAAGCTTTCGAGGGATCTATCCTCTTCCTCAGGTCAGAGCAGAGGCATCCATTAGAAAGGTGAACCAGATGCCACAAAGGAGGACAAATGGCAGCAATTTATGGAGAAGGATACAAACTTTTCAAGGTAGGTGCTGATTGGAAATACAGATTTGAGTTTACATGGGGGGGGTTGACCGAGGTCATGTAAGTTCCTCTTTAAACATCTAAGAAGGAGCAATCTACAAGAATGTAAACCACATTCAGCCCATTCTTAATGGTTAACACACAAATTATATAAAGATGAGATAGTATACATCCATTATACAGTGCAACTAGTGACCAATTTAATATTACAATATAGAAGCCTAGTGATCACCCCATTCAATTTGCTTATATGTAAGGATGGCCGGTTCGCGGATCCGAACCCGGATCCGCAGCAGATTTATCCCGTTCGCGAACGGCGGATTTTTACAGATTTTCCGCCTTCCGAACTTCCGATTCGCGGATTTTTCATATTTTCGAAAATTTTGAAAATGCGAGAAAAACATGTAATTTCGAAAATTTTCGAAAATGCAAGGATTTCTCTTAATTTCATAAATACGTATTTTCGAAAATTTTCCAAATTACAAGGATTACTCGTATTTTCGAAAATACATATTTTACGATAAATCTAGTAATTTCACGGGAATTTTTCATCTTAATGGGTCCGCTCGCAGATTTTCGAATTTTCTCGAAAATTCGCGGATCCTCGAGCGGACCGGATTTTGCGAAGTTCGGACATCTCTTCTTATATGTTTATTCCCTCTGTAAACAAATTGAATGGGGTGTGCACTAGCATTCTTAATGGTTCATGTATGAAAATTCAAATATATTCTCCATTCACTTGTATACAAAATTGAGTATAGCCTTAGTGAAAGGGTACAGCACTTTACTTTGTTCACAATTTCTACTAAAGGAGTCCCTGAGGAAGTTGCAATCAGCCACGAAACGGGTAGGGCGGAGCCGGTTTGTGTTTCCATGTCTTTATGTCTTAGTAGTCACTGAGTAGTGACTGAATCCTTTTAAAGGATTTTTGTTCTTAATACAACATACATACTTCAGTAGAAAACAAAAAAAAAATTGTTAACTTTTTTTATATAGCCCTTTAATACTTAGTATGTTCTGTTTTTTGCCTAGTATCCTACTAAAATCCGATGATTCTCTGCAAATTTTGGAACCAGTTGAAGCTCATGTTGGGTTCTATACCTGCAATGCGACCAATTCTTAGGTTATGCTTCTCTTTCTATTGCCATCACCTTAGCAGGTATGTTAATGTGTTAATAAATGTTTGAAACATTTTCACTTACTGCAGTCTGGTTGCCTGCATTCTACCTTACCCTTTTGGGTCATGGAATTACGTAAAGGAGCAGTAAAGTCGTATTACAGATTGTATTTTGTGTCCAGAACAGAACTTTTTTAGACTGCTTGTATTTATTCATTAACAGAAACTTCCACAATGCTTAACTCTGTAGACTTCAATAAAACTATTCCCTATCTGTTATAAATAGATAGCCTCCTGATACAGGAAATTCTTTTATTAAGGAACTTATATGAATAAAGGCAAAGATGTAGAAGTAAAAAAAAAACATATGCAAAGGGCTGTCCAGTAAAGAAAACAGAGCAAAAGAGAAATCAACCTGTATACCTGGATATCTATTCCCTTCCAAAATAAAATGTTAATGGCTTAAAATGCACCTCTGCCAATTAATAATTATTTTCTCGCGTATTGTGGATTTATGAAAGAGTGCATCTGATTGGTTGTTTTGGGTAAACTGACTGGGAGACTTTACTCATGTTCCCAGACAGCCATTAGTGGTGTAGTTGTAAGAAATGTTGCCGATTTTTGCCTTTGCCCTATGCTCTTCAGAGATGTAATCCAGTCTTTGTTTAAAATGTATAAAATTATTTTATTTTGACCTTCGTTACCACTAACGCGATCATTTTATTATACCTTATATTCCTGGAAGATTAAAAAAGAAAGTATCCTGGAGAAATCGTGCACTGTTTGTCATAGGTGATAAACCATCCCTGGTTAAAAAAAAAACAATTACAAATACAATACAGTGCAAAAACATATGCTTTTCAGAAAAAAGAGCAGAATTTTTTCATCCCAATGACCTTAATCTGCCAATTCAGCATTTTGTCTGTGTATAAATAAATTCAACCGAAATACTGACTTCCTGTTTGTAGGACCCCTAGTAGAGACTGTTATGGTTTTGCCCTTGACCCAGAGCCTGGGTTGATTCAGTTGCTCAGTAGAGATCTGAGCATCTTTCCATTCAACAGCCAATCAGTAGAAATTACTGTTAGGAACATTCCAAGGAAGTGGTGCATCCTGGGAAGAAGAAGGACCGTTAGAACCTGAAATGGCAGCTCACTAATGTCAAGGCAAGCAGGGAACAGCACAGGGTATGAAATCAACTGATTTTCAAAATGGGAGAGAATATGTAGAATAACTAAGAAGGCATTACACAAACTAACAATGTAACAAATATTGATAATTTCCCCTGAACTGTCCCTTTAAATGATGATTTTGTTTTCCGGTGCTAATTCGTTACTATCCTAAGGGGCATATTTATAAACGAGCGGTAACTTATCGTGGCCAGTTTTCCTGCCATTAATGCGATTCATAAAATGTCGAAAACCGGCCTCGAAAAGTTAACGCCTCATTGACCTTTTGCGCTTTGCGCATCAGTTACCACTCACTTCTATTTATAAAGTGTCAATAACAGATGCGTTGCGTTAATCTCAGCCGTTTCACTTCGCCACCTTGAAGGTGGTGCAAACGGCCGAGATCGTTGGCGGTCGGGGTGGGGGATGTGCTCCCATCCCACGGCGGGTGGTCGCACCTGCCATGGGAGGCACGGGGTGGGGCAGCGGTGGAGTACCCCACCCCAATTTTCCGAAATATGATTGGTTAATGTAAACCATGTAAACCAAGCATTGAAAAATTGACTATTCAGAAACGGATTAGGGTTTTCTGCAAACCTATATAAAGAGCTGCAAACCTCAGCAGAGCTCAGAAGTCATCACAGTAGATGACAGAAGAAAAAAGCAGCTAGCAACATAGGCTACGCTGAAGCAGTGCTGTTGTTGTCGCTAGCCCGAAGACGTTGCGTTGGATCAAGATGGCAGTGACTGACGCCTCGTCGAGGCCACCGGCGCCGGAGGCAACCCTGGCAACCACATGGGGTACTTCTCGGGGCCGGTGGCCTCGGCGGAGTTGGTGTCACCGGATGGAAGAAAGAAGACGTCGCCCAAGGGCTCATTTAAGCCAATAAACATACTGAAACAGTTACAACGATGTTAATTTATAACCTGAACATCAGTAATAATAACAGTTAGTCGGATGTAGGATCCCCGCCAGTCTGGATCTTTTCCTGCAATTATTTTGCAAGGACACCTCTATTTTGTAATCTTACAATGAACTTAACCAAAACCATTTACCTTACTTTAGGTACTGTTTTTCCATCCTCCCCAGCCACCCAACTCCAGGGTTAGGATTGCATAGTGGCTAAGAGGTGTTATAGGAACGCCCAGGGTAAGGTGTCAGAACAGCATTGTACATGGCAGACAGTTGGTGTCAAACCCCCCCACATCTATTTAGGCTTGGTTTTCTTTATTTTCACATAAATGGCCTCCTTGACACCTCTCTTCACGTCACGTTCCTTTGCCAATATGTTAACATTACAATCTTCAAAGGTATGTCCTTTATCCTTAAGATGCAGGTACACGGCTGAGTCCTGACCCGAGGAATTGGCTCTTCTGTGCTGGGCCATACGTTGAAGCAGTTGCTGTTGATAAAGGACATACCTGTTGATAAAGGACATACCTTTGAAGATTGTAATGTTAACATTAATAATAATAAATAATAAAGAAACCAAGCCTAAATAGAGGTGGGGGGGTTCGACACCAACTGTCTGCCATGTACAATGCTGTTTTGACACCTTACCCTGGGCGTTCCTATAACACTTCTTAAGCTAGGTACACACCTAGAGATTTTTCCTCCTGACCGACCGTTCGATACTTTCGACCGGTCGGCCAGGAGGAAGGACTGTCGGTCGCGGCAAAAGCAGCCGCATCCGATAGTTACCGCGATCGATCGTGCGGTCCATAGAGGACTGCACGATCGGACGAGGTTTTCCACCATGTCCGATCGTCCTTTCGTCCGATTCGGACGAACGGTCGGTCGGACATGGGAGCATTCGGATGCGATAATTTCGGTCCGATCGACCAATACACTGAACTATCTGTCGATCGGACCGAAATATCTCATCGTGTGTACCCAGCTTTAGCCACTATCTAATCACGCCCCTAACACTTGGCAGTGATATGCTAATTGGGATTTTCCAGGTGACATAATTGCCAAAAGATTCTTGTACAAGTCATTCTGAATTGAGAAAGCCAGTCGGATGACTAGCGAAACGTCTTCAAGAACTAAACTTCAAGTCCAGTTAATCTAATTGAATACAACAGATAGTCCCTTCTTATGTTTTTAATAAGGATTAATCAGGTAACTTACCTACATCATTCCCTCCCACATGCAATAAAATAAAATCTGGGGCGGCATACCCTTTTGCATTTTTAATAAAAAATGGCACAACCTTTTCCCATTCCATGCCCCTTTTCCCCATCCATTCTACTTCTACTACTCTTTTATCCAAACCCAGAGTTTTTCCATTTGGTCTGACAGCGGCTCTCCTCCCAGTGAATATAAGAATGGCCTACCAACCATATTTTTATCTTTGGTAGACCTGAAATGCAAAATAAATATAAAATTAGCATACCTATTTCTCCTGGCTCCTGAAAGAACTCAATTTCTTTTAAAGGATTGCAATTTCTCCTCCCAACAATTCTATCCTGACGGGTCTAATATAGGACCTAAACCTGTAAGTCTCCCAACTGCCTCAGTAGCTGCCCCGATTCGAAATGAATGAGAACCGTATTCTGCTTCCGATAGGTTCAACCTTTTTAACACCTTCTTTAGTACTGAGACAAATGGGTACTTAGACGAAGCCAACCCTGTTGCATGTATTAGAAGGATTCCTGCCTGTTGGGTCTGTATAAAGTCCTGGAAAGTCTTTAAAGGGCATGTTTTTCCCCCTAAGATTTGGTACAGTGGTACTTACCCCCCCCCCCCTTTTTGGTTTTTTTTTTGGGGTTCTTATATATAGTCTTGTTCCATCTTAATATCTTCCAACAAAACTCCCCTTACACCTTGTTTATTTTTAGCCCCGAAATTCTAAAGGCTCATATAACCCCCATGAAAATGCTAGCCTGAACAGTTGTAATTCGAACGGCGACTCTGTTATTTCTTTTAATTGGTCAGACAAGGCTCTTAAAATTTTAAGAGTAATTGGACGCCTTTTGTCCTGTGTAACCACGCCTCTTTTGAAACCCTTACAAATCTGTCTCACTAAAAAATTTTTTTGCATCCCCCTTGCCTTAAACATAAAACTTAATGCTGTAGTGCTACCTTTTTCTATTGTGCTACAGGAAACTCCCTGCTCAAATAACTGAATCAACTTCCAAAGTAACAAATGTAAATGATCCGTTTTTTCTGACTCTCTCCATATCTCTCTTTCCCATTGATTCCATGCGACCCATTTTTTTTCATAGCCTGCCCATGTCAATGGCGCTTACGATCGCTGTATCCATTTTGATACGCTTAAACCAATCAACTTCCACACCCACTGTGGACAATCTCCCCTTCCACTTGCGCCTCGGGAAGCAGCTTCCGGAATGTGTCCCACTGGAACCAAGGGAGAGTATTGGCTACCTCATTATTCAGCCCTGGTAATGTGTTTTACCTTGAACACTATGTTTAATTTTAGACATTGAAGCACCATTTGCCATAATATAGCTAATACCAGCAGTGATTTACAGGTTAAGTTGTTAATGGTTTGGACTACTGCCATATTGTCACTAATTTGTTCTGAAATTTCTTCCCCCATATAACCACCGCTACTAAAACTGGGAATATCTCTAGAAAAGCCAAATTAGTTATCAACTCTTTTTCCATTCTTTAGGCCAAGGTGCAGCACACCCGGCTCCCTGCAGATATGCACCTGCCACATCTGTAAATAGTAAAACTGTGTCTGCCGATAAACCCTACCATTGAATGTCTCCAGAAATTGTAGCCAAATATAAAGGTTTTCTCTGATCTGTTTTGTCACCAGAGGAATGCCTATTTGCTCTGACACTGATTGAATTGTATCCAGCAATATTTCGCAGACTTTGGAATTTTTTGGGCCTAACATTAAAAAGTCATCTAAATAGTGCACAATTGATGACAAGCCCAATTTAAACTTAACTATCCATTCGATGAAGCTACTAAAAGTTTCAAATAGTGCACAGAAAATAGAGCAGCCCATGGGCAGGGCTCTATCGATATGGAATTTTTCTTCAAACTTACAGCCTAATAGATACATAGACTCCGGGTGTACTGGTAGAAGTCTAAAGGCTGCTTCCACATCCGTTTTTGACTGCCCCTAAACCTGCTGCACAGATAACTCTTATCGCATCATCGAAAGATGTGTATTCCACTGTTGTTGATGTTTTGTCTATTTCTGCATGAACTGACACCATCTGGGAAGGACAGGTGATGTATCAGCCTGTACTGGCCCTGTTCTTTTTTGGGAATGAGCCCTAACAGAGATACTATTAAATTTGGAATTGGTGGACTGTTATATGGTCCTGCTATTCTTTCCAATCTAACCTCTTTTTCCAATTTTTCCCTTTCTTTACCAGGTTCCAACCTAACAGAGCGCAAATTTTGAAGGAATATGAAAACCAAACTTAAATCGAATTCTAACTGCCGGGCCTTTTCCTGAAACGGGTACTTATTTAGATAGGGTAGCATCTGGTCAAGTTTCACCGGGGACTCCATCATTTGCAAAACTATCTCTGTACCTTCCGGGGACTTGTCTTTTTTTCTGAAACATTTTGCAGTGGGATGAGACCCAGAACACCATGAGCACTCATGCCTAAACTTACAGCTTGCGCCCCATTTGCAATTCCCTTCGTTGAATTGCCAGCACAATCCTTTCTTCTGCCCTCCTATTCCCATTGTGCTTTCGCTGGCAAGAAATGACTGGGGATTAGAATAGCTTTGGAGGTTTTGAAAGCTCTTATTATTCATAATACTTATTCGCAATCCGATGTCTCTGTGGTCCCTTTCTATTGGCAATAAAGCGATTATGTCTACAAATTCCCTGCACCATATTTTTTCTATTATTTCTTGTCTCAAGTGCACTTTCAGCCCTTCGAAACATATATATGTGTGCCCTTTAGCATGGTCTGAAATTGCCGTCTGCCCGGCCCCTGTTCGTCCCCTTTTGACCTCAACTGCCCAACTTCTGGTGCTACTCTGCCTGATGACACTGATCCTTTTCCTTCCCTTACTTCACTCCCTAATGACCCTGTTGCTTGCGACCCTTCCAATCTTCCTAATAATTCCTTTAAACCTGAAACAATATCGCCCATTATGTCCCCCCTGCTTGTTCTCCTGTCACATTTGAATATAAGGAAAGGTTTGGTGTTATATTAGGCTGTGTATTATAAATTGTATGTATAGTGCCTGCACTGTTTGAATCTCATCAAAGATTGCATCCGATCGTCATCATTCCTTCCTAGGTTGCCTCTCAAGCCCCCAACTGCCGTTAGGCATCCTGTAACTTCTTCTCTATTCCTTTGTTGATCTCCTGAGGTCTGTCTTGATGATGAAAACCTTGCTGCCATGTTAGCCTCTTCACTAGCTATCCGTTCCTGTAAATAGTGCAAAACATGTTGCCTGGCCCTTTCGGCTGTTTCGTTCGGTACGTGGTCCCTCCCATAATTTTCACTTTCATCCCTTCCACCTCTGAGAGGTGAAGCTCTCCATGTTGTGTCCCCTTGCTGTCCCATTATATGATATATGCTTTCATCCATGGCTGACTCTCTTCTTTCTGTTGCCTTACAATGGTTGCCTGACAATGGTGCTGTCAGCTGTGGTCCCCTTTACCTTTCCTATCCTGAGCCTGAGGAGCCTGAGGATCCCTTTCTCTGCTCTCTGCCCTTGTTGCTGACTGGGAACCTCTAGCCTGCCTACTTTTTCCATTCCTGTGCTGATCTGTTGCACCCTCCATCTGTAATCCTGCTGTACTTGTTGATGGCACTGGTGAAGCACTTCTTTTCCTGACTCTTTCCTTTGACTCTTGCCCTGCTTGCATACCACCTTTTGATCTCTCCCCCTCCCCTCTGCCTCGCGTTTCCCTTGCCTTGGAGTTACTTTGATCCCTTCTATCGCCGCCATTAGACCTAATGCTGCGTCCTCTTTGCTGCTCCCCCCTTCTATTAGCTCCTCCCCTTGTCTTGTTGCTTGCTTTCCTGGCCACCACTCCCGGACGCTTTGCCTGTCTGTTTGAGCTCTTCTCCTTCTCCTGTGCCGCGCAACAGGTGACGAGATTTAACCTAGTTGGCACTCTAGGCCGCCGCATACTCACTTGACCTGGACTTCTGACTCCGGCCTGTTCCTCCCCGTCTCCTGCTTGCTCCATCCCCACCGATCTCTCCATCAGCTCCCTCAGCCACTTTTCACCTTTTTCTTCCGTCACCAACTGCAGTGATGCCAGCATCTCCTCCATTCTGGTGAGACAACCGCCGTACCTTTTCCTCCCCTGCTGCAAAATGTCCCCCAGGTTCTAACTCCTCCTCCCTCTCTTCCTAACTACCATCCCGCTCTTTTTTCCCAGCATTGTCATGTTGCCCCTCCCTCCATTTCTCTCGTCCAGGGCTTTCTTTCTCTCCACAACCTGTTGTCTTCACAGTTTGGACACTGAGTAGATACATTTTTGTGGTCAAATACCCCCATCGTCAGGCATCCCACCCCTTGCTACCGGATATGGGATTGGTCTCCCGCAAACCCACGAGAACAAACTCCCACGATCCGTACTTACCTAGCAGCTCTGCCTCCGGAACGCCTTCATTCCCTTGCCACGCCTCTTCTGTAACGTAATTTACATCATGCTCCCCCTAACCACGCCTCTTCTGTGACATAAATTACGTCACATGTAGTGGCCTGCCCATAACCCTGCCCCCTTTATGACGTAATTTACAGCCACCCACCTTAGCCCCACCCCCTTTGGGACATCATTGACGTCACGTCAGTCCGCTTCGCCACCCTTCTCCCCACCCTGCCCGGAAGCCGGATTTGGCAGGGTGGGACGTCTGCATTGTATTTTAATGGGGTTAATAATTTAACCAACAAACCAAAAATATACTGTTAGGTACAAAAAGAATTCAGTGATGATATAAAAGTAGAAAGTCCATTGTGGTAAATTAACAACATTAACTGACAACATTAAAACAGTTATTATTAACAGTTTTTAGTTCTGTTATTATTTTAATAAACCATTCTAATATTACAAGTACAAGCTTTTACTCTACTATTTTACAGTCTTTTTAGCATGACTTGAAGAAGGGAATTGTGGCCAATGCATGAGCTTTGCAACAGTTGGACCGCATCACATGCAGTGGGGCCTAGCCTTTATTTATTCATTAAACGCACCAGCAGCTGCAAATGGTAAATTCTACCTAAAACCCATGCTAACCTGTTTATGGCAAAGTACCAAGCACTGGGACAGGTTTTATGGCACAGTAAATGGGTCAGTTACAGAAAATATTTATTTAAAACAAGGGGTTTAGAGAGAATAGCATGACTTTAGTTACAAGCTCAGACCCGGTGAGTCCAGGGTTAAATAACACACAATATCTAATGTCCCGTAAGCTATTCTTGAACATGTGGAGAAACTTGACAAACCTTCCATAGCATATAACTACGGGCACATTTAGAAAAGAATTGCTTTAACACTGAAGCAATCTGTTTTGTGTAAACAAAGGTCAATTGCATATCATGGCAGGCTATATACAATACCCACCGCAATGAATATATTTCCATACAGAATAGATTGGATATTATGGGGTTTCCTATTACTTTTAGATTTTTAAAAAATATTACTTTACTTTTAAAACACACTTTCTTGGTGTTAAAGTCATGCTAACTGATTCAAAATCGGTAAGCGTGACGTTACACCTTAGTTTGTGACAGCCGCGTGTTTCGGAAGAGACATTTGTGCAGCCGCCAAAGACATATTTTTTTGCAGCCGCCAGCACGGAAGCATTTAATGCCAGCTGATAGATGGTGCTAAATACTTACATGCAGGTGAGATCCACCCATAGCCAAGCAGCCTCTGGTACATCTCTACTCTGGGTGAATCTCCTTGAAGGTGATGATCATTTAGGCAAAAAATAATTTTACAAAGATGATAAACAATGCACTGAAACTTTTATAGATACTTTAATATAAATAGTTTAGTTTTCCTTTACATCACACACATAAACCAGAAATACCTACAGTATGTAGCATACACATGTCTATCCATTGTCTCAGATTTACGCAGAACAGATAGAAAATGCTGGAAGTGTAATGTCAAAGACTAGTACGATCATTAGTGTTTCTTTAGTTGCTAAACATTTTAATTGTCCCCGATAGATTTACAGATGACTTGACTTGCCAACCTCACTGCATAGTCATCAACATCTTAATGCTACAAGACAACCCTATTAACTTCCATTCTCAGCTCTCTCCTGGGAATCCAGTCAACTCTCATGGTTCCTGTGTTTGAGCAAGATATTGTAATGGATGCAAATTGCTCAGAAGAGGGAACAAACTGTTCCTCACATTAGAAGACATGCCTGTGTTACGTTGATTTAATCCTGATGGATCAAAATAAAGGGATTTTTCCAGAGGAAATTTGAAATTGACTGTCAAGAATAAGAATTTATATAGAGATGTTTAGGATATGACTTCCCTTCAGCAACAAATGTCTAATAGGAAAGTGGTGATGAGATTCCTTACATTAATGAAGTGTAAATTGAGGTTAAAGTGCTACAGTCACATACTGTACATGGTAATTTAGAAAATCTATAGTAAATGGGGCATTCTCTGGAATGCTGGACTTTCTCTCTCATGATTCTAAAGGCTCCTTCTGCAAGTATGTATGACCATGTACACAATACAGTATATATTTCACAAGGCTTCACAAGTCAGTTTTAACTGTGAGCTAACAGGTATTTAATTTATAGGGTATTACTGTGGCTACTATAGATACAGTCCAGTTCTGGACACTGACTGAGTGTCCATGAGGGTCTTACTGGCTTTGAGTTTATACTTCTGTCTCTAACCCCTATTGTTTCCTCTGTATTACCTTATTTGTTGTCTGTAGAGATGTTGTGAAATCTGGAAACTGGAGAACTTTTGCAGATTTTGACTTGCATGACCCTAAAACTTTGATCAACAAGGCTCTAATAGTCAGTTGATCAATTTGTAGGTGTCAGCCTCCTGAATATAAAAAACACAGCAGCTATTTATCAGCATGTTGGGATGTGTTGAAGAATGCTAATAAACTTGCAGGGAGAAAGAATATCCATATGAGGGGCTACTCCCATCCCTGGGATCTCGGTCAGGTAAAGAGAGAATATTTTTTGAGGCTTGGGTATTTAGGATGTGTAAGGCTTGTTTTGTCGCTTTGGAAAAAGACTTTAAAAAAAAAAAACATTTATCAAACAATAACTGACATGGTGTGGCAGAGGTTCTTTGTCTCAAAGCTTTTGAGAAGGAGATATTATAATCTACCACTTGGCAATAATATTTCAATAAAATCTCGAAAATTCAGAGATTTGCCAAAGTTCAGAGAGTTCGGAAAAGTCTGTTGGATTTTCAAAATTGACATTTCAAACCCGGAACCCATTTCTAGTTGCATAAAGCATTTAGGACACTAAAACCAGATATTACACCAGGTAGTGTGGATTTTCCAGTCATGTTACACTATTGTATCGTGTTTGTGGCATATATCGTTTTTTTTGTGTGTGTGAATTCCAAACGCCAGCATAAATAGTCAGCTTGCCACTAGTCCACTTGCCAGATATGATATAGTACATATGAGTGGGAGCTGCCATACTGAAATAAAGCATTATAATTGCAAACTTTTGCCTCCCTTCAACTTAAATATTAGGTTTGTTTCGCCCACCTCTAGTGGTTTGTTTAATGTGGAACAATCCCCATTGTTTTAAAGGAAGAGCAATACCACATGCAAATCTCAGAACTCTCTAGGACTTGGAAAGAAAAAAGGACATAACAGGTAAAACAGGCAAGAAATAAATAATCATAAAATGACATAAACTTTTCCATTCAAGAGAAATGTAAATTCAGAGCAGATGAAATGCACTGGTCAGGGACACTGGCAGATAAAGAAAATGTGTAAATTACAGTATTTTTATGTCCTTAATGTAGCATTGCCACACATGCTATTCAGATCTCCCCTGTTAAACATTCAATTTGACTATCAAACATAGAAAGACTGAAACTAAGGCACAAAGTCTAATTACTGGTCTGGCTTTCTCAAGAGACCTTAATAGTGGGGATTTGCACTGTGGGCTAGCAACATGTTATGGCAATATAGAGTCAGCATTAGGTTTTGACAGCCAGGAATCTCTGATAGCCAAGCCAAGGGATGAGAAACCTGAAGTTACAGACAAGTCAGGCAAGGGTCTAGAGTCATAAATCACCACTAGACATTCCAAAGGTCTAGAATAAGGAATAAAGCACAAGGACAGGAGATCTGAAAGCTGGTGTAGGGACAGACATCCAGCATTTTAAGTTACCTGACACCAGTGTAAATGTTTCATTAGCCCACAACTACGGTAAATTAAGGAAAAGCAGTGAATGTGACATCACATTCAAATTGTAATACCAAGTTAAGGAAATCACTAATGACCTTTAACCTCGAGTTTCAACAATAAGTTCATGTGCACCAGCAATGATGGGTTAATCTGCCTCCCATGTGTTCATTTCAGCCCCTGCATCAATACTAATAATCAGGTTGTTAAACAAACCAAACACAAATACAATTATGTAAAAATGATGAACTGTAGTTGCAATGTGGACACAGGTCTCATCTTCAGACTCCAATATTCAGCTTTTCTCCTCCTATGAATATAAACACAGCAATAAAGAGCAACAGACACAGGCTCACCATCAATCTTCCTTTGTTTGGGCTCCAATTCACCAAGCATTAGAGTAATTAAAAGTTAAACCATTAATCTTCAAGTTCTCTCTAGAGTCCCTCTGGTTGCTCAGGCCCCCACTTTCCTTTTTAAACGTAAGTCAGTGTTTGGACTGTTCTCTAGTGAAGGATTCAATTGGGGAGATTTACCAAGAACATCAGGGCTCTTTCCTAGTCTACATGTTTTAAAAATGGGTTATCGTTACTTTAAGACGGGAAATGCGGTGTAGAGGATCTGAGTAATAATATTAAACCCATTCAAATGGCTGTACATTTCTCATTGTTTCTAAGGTGGTACGTTTCACACTTGGGTGCTGCTTTGATTTTTAGGCTTCCCATCTATTTGGCATATTTTCATATCTTCTAAGGATTGCTTGCCATATAGTCTTTCTTTACATAATGCAAAACAGAAATATTTAGTTGCGATTAATCGTATAAGTAAACAACCCATTAGAACATTACACAATCTGTAGTAACCACATGATTCATTTCTATCATCTCCATTCAGGGGTGTTTTCTGCTTGCAATTATTATTGCTCAGTTTTTAACATTTGTGCATGTTTTCCAGTCATTTCCTGCTGTATGGTGTATCAGCAATAAATAGCTTGAAGTGATGTTGAGAATAATATTAAAAAAAAAATCATAAAATAAATATTTATGTATACGGATGTATTATGTATAAGATTCATATTGACACACTTGACCAGAGTCTGCTTATCCTTACCTTCCTTTAACAACCTTTCCCTGTCAGCAGCTCACACAACTGAGTGATATTTCACAATCCTATAGCTCATTCAGTGCCCCTGCCTTCCTCCCCATCTACAATCAAATACATCCCTAATCATTCTGTGCAGAATATCTGTAGACCAGTCACAAAATCACATGGATAGTTTCACTATCTGATTTGTTGGTGTTGCTTTTTAAAAGAGATAATTAAACAATATTTTTTAACCAACTGTATCTTTAACATTTAAATAATCCATAAAATCAATTTTTTATGGATATCCTGTTTTTATTTTATACCAGTGTCAAGTATGCACCATGGGTATGGGGAAAAATGTAAAAAAAATAAATAAAACAAGTTTGTATCAGAACAAACAACCCAACACGTAAAATATAACTACAGACTATACATCTTTGAAAGGACATGGTAACCCACTCCGATGTATAGACGATTGTACAATTGTAATCATATGTCGTAAAACTGATGATTCTTAAAGGCGTGGTATAGCTACTTTATAATAGCATATTTAAAAAAGATAAAAGGCAGTACGTAAGCCAACACACTTGACAGGATCCATGGGGGAGTCTTAAAACTCTTAAATTCTTAAAACTCAAAGACTATATTTAAAACCTTGGGATTCCATGTAACACATTCATCTTGCATAAAATGCCCCCAAACATAGACTTCATTAAGTTTACATTTCTGAAATCTGATTTGTGATTGGCTGAGTCTCAGCCAATCAATGAGTGGTTTCCAGTGCAGCAGAAGATGGGGAGGGCCGCCTCTAGACTTTTTGGCACCCGAAAAGAATTTCAAAATGGTGCCCCCCCTCTTGCCACACCGCCAGAAGGGATGTGATTTTTTAATTGATGGGTGATGCTTTGTCTGGAAGTGGGGTGTTGCTTGTCCAGAAGTGGGAGGGGCTTTATACTCATGACTGGTAAATAATGCCCACAATGACTGGTAAATGATGCCCACAGTGGCTGGTATTAGATTCCCACAGTGCCTGGTAAATGATGCCCAACATTGATTTTTGATCTGCAAAGTCAGAAGGGAGGGGGAGGAGTCATAGCTGCATTCTGTTGTGAAATGAAAGAATGAATGCTGTTTTTACAAACAGCATTTTTGGGGAACTTGGCATCTGGGCCCCAGGCACATGGAAAAATCTAAATATATTCTGCCATCAAAACTGCTGCCTCCCTAGGTCTAGGTATGGGGGCTTTTTATGCAAGATCCTCATTTTTGCAATTTTAGATTTCCGTGCATGGAACAACAGCAAGGGGGAGGAAGAAGAGGGAACTACATTGCACAGTTAGAGGAATAAATAGAATACACCAGGAAAAGGTTCCTACTCTTTAGTATCCTGTACTGTATTCCAGCTATGCAGGACAACCAAATGCAGCAGAAGAGAAAGGTCATTTAAAGGTCATTTAACAGTATACAGTGTGCCCAACATTGGGACAAATTTCATTTGGGGGGGAGGGATTGGACATAGCCTTTAATCTGCCGACACCAATCAAATATGAAAATATTTTTTCCAACTATGGTAGACCAGAAAAAAAGGAAATATCTGATTTTCTGCAGATTAATAACACAGGCAAACGTATTCATCTCTTTTTAAATAAGCTACTGCATGCATAAAAACACCTTTCTTAATGTTCCTTTACTTAACATGACATATAATCTGGCCTAGGACATTACCCCTTCCACTAAACGAACATGGCCCTATTCGTTAGTTGAAGTCCATTGCCAATCTACTTACAGCTCTAGCAACATTAAACCCAGGTACTGACCAGGTCATCTATGTAGCTATGCCCAGGCCCTGGACCACACAGATCCTGCCTGAGCTCCACCCAACCCATGGTCCATGGGTTGAGCCCCTTCAACAGCAGAGTTCACCAGAGTTTGTTACCAGAAGGCCAGAGAGAAAGTGTAGCAGCTCTCTGTAGCAGAGAGAGGTCATGTGAATATCAGTCAGTCTCTCTCTTGGCTTCTGCACATTCCAGCACACAAGGAATGGGAGTGCTTAAGTGAGAAACTTCTGTGCACAAGCCCTCTGTCCTTCTCTGTTCCATGGCTGCCACAGCATGCTAAGGAGGTAAGGAATGTCAAATCACTCATATTCATATATTTCTTACACAAAATAGAAGAAAATGTTGATGTTAGGTTGTGTTATAACATTCAGCTCTGCTTGAGTCCCAGTTTTGGATCTCAAATTCCTGTCTAATAATGTAGGGGTTAATGGTCAGTAAATGGTAAGTAAAAACTCTTATTGGCACTATTCAATAAAAAGTGGGGTTTTGGGTTCCAGTTTGAGCATTCAGCCTCTAAAAGGTTCACTATCACTGACCTATGTTCACTTAGGCAGGACCCTCTTTCTTATTGTATCATGGTATTGCTGTATGTTACCTTCCACTTTGTAACACTGTAGTATATTGTTGCTAAAATATGGAATGCTGCACAATTTGACAATTACTGTCCCAAACAGAGATCATTGCTGATTTAAAATAATTAATAAAATGCTGGCAACCCTTTAAAATGAATATATTGCATGGGCAGTGCGGTGGCTCGGTGGTTAGCACTGATGCCTTGCAGTCCTGAGTTCGATTCCTCTGCAAGGAGTTTGTATGTTCTCCCCTTGCTTGCGTTGGTTTCCCCCACAATCGTAAAGACATACTAATAGGTTGTATCTGTCAATAAATAAAAAGCTTAGATTGTAAGCTCTTCAGGACAGGGTAAATGTATACATGTAATTGTAAAGTGCTATGGAAGATGTTGGCGCTATATAATAAATAATTATCAATGTTAAAACCCCACAGTAATTCTGTGGTAGTGCATTTTGGTCAAAGCATTTAACAAAATATACACTACTGTGGGAATACCATAGTTTATCAACAGACCTGTTAGATATATAGACATATAATTAGCCAGCCTATAGAAAACTCATAAAGGGCAATTATAAGGTTTACATCCATCCTCCTCTAAATAAAAAAAACCCAGGGTGAGGACATAAAATGTTAAGTCCAAACCCCTGGGCTTACCATTAAACAGCTGCAATCCATCTTCAATAACTGGTCTGGTCTAACTCTACCCCCGGCCCACACTAAATCCAGAACTTGGTCATGCAGTGGGCATCTTCTGGTTGGTTTGGTTCAAGGCAGACCAGGATGGCACTAAGAATTTTAGAGAGGGGATGAGGATCTAGCATTTTAACCAGGGTACTTTTATTTGGATGGAATGGTGGTAACAGTGCAGTTTCCCTGTACAGGGCTGAATTCAATCAGCACAGGCAATGCCTGACCAAGGAATACTGTGCATTTTTTAATATTCTGCTTTTATTTTGTTGATTCCTAATTTAATTTTCTCTGTGTTGCTGCTTTATGTAATAGGCAGTAAGTGCCTCTGAAATAATATCCATTTTTTGAACAGCAGTCCCCCAAAATGTGTGGTATCCCAACTGTGTTCTCTGTGTTTGCAAATAAGATACTGGGCATTCAAAGTTTACTTCCAAAATAGAATCATTGTTTATACAAACAAGGCAATTAACGCATCAAAAAAGGCCTATGAGAAAGCCTTATTAATAGAGATGTTTCACCTTGTGTGTCTGTTGTATGATGGAGGACACTGAGTACTTGATTTCTTTCAAATTGCACTTCACTATGCAGACCAGGTGCCTAGGTTGTACTGGTGATGGCTCAATAAAGCCAAAACCAGTTTAGAAATGGCACTTTGGTTCTGTATTTAGCATGTGTTATGCTGTAAAAGCCTTATAGAAGATAAAGCATTTATTTAAGGGCTACTGTGGAAACATGGAAATTGCCCAGAAGTCTGTCCTGTAAATGTTTGCATAATAAGAGGATTATTTTAATATAATAATAATAAGGGATATTTAGCCTTAAAAGGGGAGTTCAGTGCAAATATATGTGCTTTTAAGAAAAAAGAGCAATATTTCCCCACCCCAAAGACCTTAACCTGCCCATTCAGCATTTTGTCTGTATTTAAATAAATTCTTCCAAAATACTGACTTCCTGTTCCCTAATGGTGATCATTATGGTCTTGCCCTTTACCCAGAGCCTGGGTTGATTTAGTTGCTCAGTAGAGATCTGAGCATGTTTGACCCATTCAACAGCCAATCAGTAGAAATTACTTCTAGGAACATTCCAAGGTAGTGTGCATTCTGGGAAGAAGAACCATTACAGAACCTGAAATGGCAGCTCACTTCAGACCACAGCAAAGCATAGCAAAGGGTATGCAACCAACTGATTTTTCAAAATGCAAGAGACTATGTAGAATAACTAGATATGCATAAAACAAACTAATAATTAAAAAAAAAAAGATATTTTCCACTGAACTATCCCTTTAACTCTCCCTAACCTATTTAAACTCTTGGTGATGCCTCCCAAATACTGAATACTGAAATGTATGTACTATGAGTTAGTAACCTTCTGAACTTACTCTAGGGGCATAATCCTGGACATTATCTCTCTGTGTCCTCAAAAATTCAATAATACATCTGTACAGCTGAATACAAAAGCAAAAGTCTGGACTGCGAGAGTTTATTATGTATTTTGTCTATGTATATCATTGAACCTCTGATGGCATTTGTGAATATTGGTGAGACCATATTATTGGTCAACTATTGGTACTTACCATTATTAACCAATTGACATCTGCATTCTCTTTTTAATAGGTTTATGATTTCATATAATTTTTTTTTAAACAAACAATACAGCCCCAAGGCATAGCATCCAAAGGGACAATAAGGAGGCGGGCAGCCGGTCTTCGGTAAAACTCTTCAATATTTTATTCGAAAACTTAAAAACACAAAGCCATCACTGTGCAGAGCAACAAACTAACGGACAAGCAGCATGTGGACACTAGGAGCCTGAAGTGTCCACATGCTGCTTGTCCGTTAGTTTGTTGCTCTGCACAGTGATGGCTTTGTGTTTTTAAGTTTTCGAATAAAATATTGAAGAGTTTTACCGAAGACCGGCTGCCCGCCTCCTTATTGTCCCTTTGGATGCTATGCCTTGGGGCTGTATTGTTTGTGCAAATATAACCTGACCGCGAGGGAGACGGTGTGTTCGATGGAGGTGATTTAGGAGCGCCGGCCGAATTTGTTTCGAGACTGTTCCCGCCAGTACAGACGCCGTAAGCTTTTTTGTTTGTTTGCAATTTTTTTTTAAACTCCTCCTAACGGAGGTGCTATTGAGAAAGGAAAAACTAGAACAGACATTGATCTTCACAGATGATGGATTTACAAAAATGAAAAAGATTGTTTTATACAAATTGTCTATTTTGTTTCTTATAATAAAACACATATATTGTGTAATATAGTAAATATAGTTTCACATGAGTTTCTTTTTCCAGTTTTGCATCAACAGTTCAAGGATATTATAACTTTTTCCTAGTATGAGGAGAATAATATTAACTTTTAAACTATAAAACTATTAACTAGTGTATCCTTTTGGTCATGTTATTTATAGAATGACCAAATAGAATTTGTGAGAGTTCTATATATTTGGTGTGGTGTTTCATTGTGGTTTCTGCAAATCGGTCAATCATTACTCGTTAGTTGGGAGTCTTCCCATCTGGCCCATATCTTTTTATATTTGTGGGCAACATCTGTGGGTGTAATTTAGCTTTTGGTACAATAAGGATGTGTTTACTGCCTGTTTCCATTGAGTGAGAAAAGGTACTACAGTTTGCATCCACATCTTGGCTAGCAGTTTTTTTTTTAGCCAAAAACAGGGTTTCCGTTATAAATATCCGTTGATACTTGTTGACAGATGTTCAATTATATTTAGGAGACATAACCTAGGATCTAGGCTTACTGGGGAGCCCATATGGTTGTGTAAACATGTGATAATCTGTTGCCAGTATCCCTGAACATATGGACAAGTCCATATCATATGGTAGAAGAAGCCTGGGATTCTTTGGCATTGGCACAGAGGATTGCAATCTGGTTTGTATTTGGTAATTTGTATTATTGAGTTAGATATGCCCGGTTCACTATCTGTGTAAGTCTATCAGAGGCTTTGGGGGAGACCGGTTCACATGACTCCACTGCCTTGGACCAGTCCTCTCTTTCCAGTGGACCGACTTCCAGTAATGATTTCATATAATTTTTATTCCATCATAATAAAGGTTGTGTTTTAACTAATAGTTTTAAGAAACAATGTGAGGTGTTAAGTTGCCATAGTGAGGTCTATATATAGAAGGAGCCCACTTCTTTCTAATTTGGAGTTTGGATACGTTTGTTGTCCATTTCTGAACTTTACAAACTTTCCAAAATGATTCTTGCAGGACAGCATGATTTCCTCTGTTGTATAAGAAATTATTTTGAATGGCACGTTCCCTAACTAAAATTTGTATGAAAGCAGATCCATCCCCAAAACATTTTTAACCGCTTACCAGGGCTTACCAGAAAGTCTTGCTTCGGGAGCAGTGTTCCCGGCTTAAATAGATCTTTAATAGAGACCCATTGAGAGGTTATCAGCACCAGAGGTGATTTGCTCTGGGGGCAGCTGATGGTCCTGTTCCTAGTCTTGCTGCCTTCCAACCAATGAATGACTGCTGTGCTGTTCCAAGAGCTCAACAAATCCTTACAAAAGTAAGTATTTATAGTGTATTTCTTTCCTTAATTGTATTAGAATACATAGAGAAAGGGAATCTAAGGAATCAGTAACTTGTTTTTCTAAATAAGAGTGGAAGGTTAAACCTTTTAGAAATTTCCCTTAGTGATTGGTCTACTTACTGTAAAATTAAGACCACACATACTGTTTCTTTACACAATCCAACAATAACCTTGAGACATTGATTGTAAAGCCATGATCCTTAATTATCCAGAACAATCATCAGTTTGGTCATGAAGTTTCAAATAATGTTCCAAAGTTTCTTCAACAAAATACAGTTTGGAGCTCCTGAAATTTCACAAGAAACATAATTAAATTAATCTGTTTTAGTCAGGGATGAGGAAAGCTCAGTGGGTGGTTGATATTCAAAGTGGCTGATATTTTGGTAAGAGGAATGCTGGTTATTATGTTCTGGATGTTGAAGATGTGTAAGTCTGCACTTTTATTTCCTGTAAGAAAAGAAATCTGGAGTACCTCAAGCAATGATAGTTAAAGGGGTACAATTAGCTTTACCTGGGAATGGGTTAACCTCTAATGTAAACATTGGTTGTTACTTGGGTTTTTAAAACATTGCTATGTGGGAGCCTTTTTTACACTAAAGTTGTTAATCACTGGTTTGTGGATTCTGGGCAGGAGAGGTGACTAATTAATAATCTTTGGGTCCCTCTGGGGCATTGACACATGAAAAGCACTTTCTTATGGTTGTTATATATTTCCCTGCAGTGTGCCACTAACCTGCTGTTTGACAGAATATTGTCAGTCTTTGACTTATAATAATCCTTGATAAATTAAAACAATGTAAAGATGTCATGGCAGGTTTTGTATTTTTTAAAGATAAAATATATAAATATACTATTTATCATACTTTCTTTTTGCATTTATTTTTTTATACAGAAATGACTGTGAAATGTCTTATTAATACCTCTAAAATAATGACTTGCAACACATATTTAGCATTATAATCCTTCTCTAGCAAGGTTGTACAACCATTAAAGAGTTGGAGAAGATTTTAAACTAGGAATGGTGGAATGTACTGGGGACATCACAGCGGTACTGTAGATAGCAAAGTAAGAAATCAAGGTTTGAAGAAGTTATAGGGGGAGGAGAGGTATGGGTCTAGCAGGGGCATATGAATGAAACATACTCACGATCAGCTGTTTAAAAGACCAGACCCAAACATCCTTCACACAAACTATCAGCTGTTTTTAAACAGGAGGCTGTGGGCTTGTGGCGTGCCCTCATACCGTCCGGGCCCCCCTGCGTTTGGGGGGTGGTGGGGCGGTAGATACACCACTGGAGGCTAGCATAGAGGTAAGTGAGGCATGCACATAAAAATGTGTACTGTTTGTACTTGCTGGAGAAATTGGAGGATTATAAATAAAAGCTTTAAAGGACAACAATCCCTTTTCCATCCACTCTTGCCTGATGAAAGAACCCAGGTAAAGGACCTAAACCGCTAGGTCCTCGCTCCTGGATGTAGCCTGTAAGCTGCACAAACCTTTGTGGGGCCACCTCAATCCCATTCAGCCTGGGGCCGGACCACCAATAGGAAGACATGCTTCTTGCAAAGAATGTTTTCTTATTGACTGAGAAGGAAGTGGAGCGAGATGGGTACATGAAAGTAAGTGTTAATGGCTTGTGCAGATTATACAGGCTAAACCCAGGGGTGTTTAGGTCCTCACCCTGGGTACAACTGTCCCAGATAAGAAAAGGAGTGAGGCTGAGTTAAGTTCAATTGTCCTATAAATAAAAAGTATGATGTGATTGGTAGCAGATTGTTGCAGAAACATGACTGAATAAGTCATATGACTGGGAATTACATTTTGAAGGCTACTCGTTGTTTAGATAGAGACAGAGACATATTCTGTCACAGATTGTACAAGTTCCTACTAGAAAGTATGCGCTGTTGGATCTGGTAATAGCTAATAAATCTGAGCTTGTTATGGAGATGAAAGTATTGGAAAGTTTAGGCAATGGTTACCATGATATGGTGTCATTTAAAACAAACGTTCACTGGGTTAACAAAGTCATTTATCCCAAGAAAAGCAAATTTTATCCTATTAAAAAATCCTTCCTGGTCATAAATAGGGATGGACTAGAACTGGAACCTGAGTTCGAGCCGAACTTTATTAGTTCGGACGAACTTGAACTATTCGAACTAGTTCGCTTTTTCGGACTCGCGCCTGTATTTTCGATAATTATCTGTGAAAACACAGAAATAGTTGAAAATGTGGGTCAAAAAGTCAAAAATCTTAGTAAGACAATAAAAAAATTCCACTTTAATTGTGTTTGAATCGGATTTTCAGAATTTTCGGTACAATCCACAGAACCACTGGTGAAACAAAACTCACCAGATTCGTTGATCTCTAATGTACAGTCCAGTAAGAAAGAAAGCTAGAGAATGATGCTGCTTTCCAATTTCTTTCTGCAAAACATTGATGCAATCATTAGAATGCAAAATGAATCAGTATATTACAAACAAACTAAGCTTTACCTCATTGCCATGAAAAAGGTCAAGACGGTGAATTATGGTGTAATAATTTCCCACTATATATGCAATGCCAGACACAGCGCAGTTCCACGTGGCAATAGATAATGAGCACCACTTCCATCTTCATAACACAAGTCAGAGTTCACATTAGATTTGAATTTGAAGTGGTTCACATACTTAGTGAATTCATAATCTCTGACTCAGTCAATCAACTAACATTGTAGAGAAAGGAGGGATTCCGTGTCCCTAAATGGTCTGTAAACACTGAGGAACAAGATATTACTTCATCATCATCATCATGCTTATGATATAGGATTACTTACTGAAAGGAGTGTAAGTGAAATGCAGAAAACCAAAAAGGAGCAACAAACAATAAAGTAGGGCTAATGATTTCTTTGTTTGATAACTATTCAGCTATAGGGATGTCGACCTTGCAAAAAAACCTATCCACACTCAAATTCATGGATTTTCTGAAAATTCTGCCTGCATTTCTGGTATAAATAGTAACTTACTGTTAATGGCTCAGGGACCTGGGAAATGGCCTGAGGAACACAAATCAATTCCCAAAATCTTAAAAAAAAACACCGTCCAGTACCGGAAACTTCACACGCTTCTTGTTTTGGCAGTCCGTGTACAATTTTGGAGATTTCTGGTGATTTCTAAATGTTGCAAACTTCTGATTAAGCATTGGAATCCCAGAATTCTCATTGCCATGGCTAATAGGAGGTTGGCACTGATAAAAAAATAATTGCCATTGGTGAATTTGGGACATGTGGCTGGTTCATTTCCAAAAATTAGAGAAAAAATCCAAAAATCCATGTTCCCGTCCATCTCTATTCAGCACATTTCTGTGCTTAAAGCATGGCTGCCACATAAGGGATGGCAAGAGTGACCCACTCACCACCTTTCTCCAAACTGTGCCCACCTCCTCACCTTTTTTACCCTGTAATGTTTTGACCCCCTTTTTACAGGGATCAAAAGGGTTCAGAGCTTTTATTAACATATATTTTAAAAAAATCTGGTGCAAAACTTTTCAAGTAAATATTGTTAACAAGAACATTATACACAACTGTTTTTAAAAACATTAATCAACATTGGTCAACAGATTATTGGAAGATTTCCCTGGAAGCAACCATATGTTTATTGCTCACCAGCCATTTTTCACTGGCTCAGTGAGCATGTTGTGCGTCAAACCTCAATCTGCGTCAACTGGACCTACTCAGCTGATCCATTACAGGAGTTTCCACCCTGTGGGATACCTCCCCAGACTCTACACCAGTCAGCTCCCAGTGAGAGACCCCCGCTCAACACGGCTGTGACAGCATGTTTTATCCACAGCTTAGCTTGCCTTACTTAAGAAAAGGCTAGGGAGAGAGGGGATCTTGACTCTGCTTCTCCTGTTGTATATCTGCCTGTAATTCCCCGCCCCTGCTGCAATTTTGCAACATTCTTTGGCCTATCAGCTCTGTTGCTACTTATAAATATCTAACGGCTCTGATGACACTTTTTCTAGGTTCAAATAAATACAAATAGTCTACTTACAGTGGGGAGCTACACCGCAGGTGTTAACACTGTCGCTGCGATCTCTCCATGCTCCTAGGTCGGTCCGACCTCTCCGAAAAACTATAAGTAAAGTGTATGGGGCAGAGGGATGCATCCAAAACAAGGTACATCTCAGACCACCTGGATAAGTAAAACTTCACATTTATTGATGAAAGTTAAAATAGCAAACAATTCAACACAATAAATCCATGGACGAGGGAGACGCCAAGGGAGGGGGCGTGGCCCGACGTGTTTCGCTGTAACTTCCGCTTCCTCAGAGACCACAAGGGGAGAATCTCGCCGGATAATATACAGGTGAGTAACCACATACCAGTTTAAGGCATTTGCTACGCAATTCCTCTTCATCAGAAGGTTCTTAAAGAAGAATTATGGTGAGTATGAAGTTTTTTTTCTAAAACAGTTAAAATGAAAAGTACCTGGACAGGGAGGTAGGATTGGCACTACCTACCAATATTATATAAAAATATAACATTTCTATGAGGAGAAGGAGCACAAAGAACACTGCTTTTGCTTCAGCACTATATTTAATACAGGAAGGCCCAGACACTAACCTGGCAGTTAAAAACTGCATGCTATAGCTCCTCCTCAATGAAACAATATAGAGAGGTATAAATAATCAATCCTACCTCCCTGCCCCATGAACTTTTCATTATTAAAAAGTACATTTTTACAGTATAGTTGTCCTGTGAGATACTCATCTCTCTTTGAGATTCCCATCAGTGAATCAATGTTTAAAGGGCAAGTCCAGCCCCAAAATGAAAACTTACATACAGGTAAATCACCCCCCAAAACCCTGAATGGTAATAATTTAAAATCTGAAATATATAATTCTAACCTGCAATCCTGCACAATGTCCTTTCCCCTGTTTCTGCTTCCTGGTTCTTGCAGTTAGTAATTGTCAGTTATGGATTTGACAGTTGACATCACAGCCAATGACTGAATGTTAATCCCCTGTCTGCCTCTTCTGAGCATGCCCAGGCTCAGTAAATGCTCAGTACAGGTTTCTAAATTGCTCAGTTTCCATGAGGCATCCAGAAGCATAGCAGGCATATAGTGATGAATTCATAGGACAAACTATGATATATCAACATATTTTAAAGAGGCCATTCTTTCTAAAAGATGTTCTTATGAGGGTGGAGTTGTCCTTTAATGTATATTGTAGAGTATGCCACTTTTTAGATGTTGCAAGTTAAAATGCATGCAGACATTGCATCCAATCTAAACTAAATTCAGTTAGATAATTATCTTCCTACTGATTCAAACAGGGATGACATTGTATCCCGCTACAGCTATTCCTACAGCTTTCCTGCACCATGTCACATTTATATTAACTAAATTTACTGTCATGGCTTCTGTTTAAAAATCTGCTTATAATGGTACAACAACAGTTCCAGCTCTTTAAAACCAACATTTTGTATCCCATGCCTAGTTTATGATGTGCTTGAATGGTTATTTTAGATAAATGTTATATACCTGCAAATGTGTAAATAATGGAACATTACTGGAATAAAGTTATTGATAATTTAGAATAGCAAAACCAACCGTGTGTTAACTCTTTAGGTAAGTTTTTTTTTTACCAGCACTTTCTGTTGTAATCATACATCTTGCAGTATGGATCTCTAGTCTCCAGTAAACATCAACACTATTGACAGCCTGACCAATCTCTGTATGGTATTTTTATTAGTCATGACTGTTTCTGAAGGCTTAACCCCAACTTATCTGTTGAATGTTATTTTTCTACTACTTACAATTTCCCCCATTGTTTTCAATTCCCTGTAGGCACAGGCCTTTACATTTTAAAAATCAATAGCAAATCAATTTTCTAGGTGCTATTTAGGAGTATTTGGGAGAGGGTTCCTATTAAATGACCAGTCTCTGTCCAATCTCTCATCCTTGTCCATGATTTTTGAAATGTTTCTGTCAGTGCTTATTACTCTCTTTCCCCGTCTATTATATTTCCATATTATCACCTCTTTTTTTTATCTCTACCCTCTGCATATGCCTTCCAACCACCCCTACCCTATTTGAGTCTCCTACCTTGTCTCTGCCCAGGGGAAAGCACAGGATTTCCTAGGGGGTTATCATGGGCAGTAGTAAGTGCAGCGCGCCACCAATATTTTAGCTACACTCAGTATTCCAATCTTACATTATACCTACAATATATTTTTCTTACCCCTAGACTTTTTGCATGAATAGTAATCTTCTTTATTTTGAAATATAAGGATATTAGAAGTTACTAATGCATTGCATTACCATGTGAAAGGTATAGGTATGTATATAGCATCTCATACTAAAAATTATCTTGCTTTAGTACAAACTGTACTAAAGCGATCCATCAATATTTTACATGAGGCTTTGGAGTACAGTTCATTGCAATAAGAATAGATCGATAAGCATAAAGATGACATATTTCCATTTGTGCTACTGTGTGGCCTTTGTCACTGTATTAAGTTCTACACCTGTCAGCAAACATATAACACTCAATGGGAAAATCTGCATCTTGGCTCACATTATTTGAAATCCGCTTTCTGACTGACACCACTTGCACTTTATGATAAATTTAAGGTGCAAGAACTGCAGGTAATTATAGAACTACTAGAATCAGAAGGCAATCTTTTTAACAATATATACCATCCTCCTGCTTCTGTGTTGTTTTGAGGCTTTAGTTGTCTTTTTAATGGACAGTAATCCCATACAGTAACCCCCATTCCTTGGCACTCCAGATGTTTGGAAACTACAACTTTCATCTTGCCACTGCACTGACAAACTATTGTACAGGCCAAAGGGGATTGGTCAGTTAACTCATAAGAAATGTTATATGTCCATTGGATGTCACAAAGATTGATCATTTACCAAACAATATATTTTTTATAGAATCCAAATGAGGGTGAATTAAATTTGCATGCAAAGCTTTAATGTGTATTTGTCTTTATATAACCCATTGGAAACTTATTGTAGAAGACAATCCATTGGTGGTCATTTCAGTTATAACAGGGTAAGTTTTCTTCAAGGAAGGGTTAATGCAGTCTGATCAGCTGCAGATGACAGCCATTTGCAGTAAATCATTGAGCGCTGTCCCTGTTCCTCTAGCTCACATAATCATAAAAACAAAGAAAAAAAAGGCCAAAGAAATGTGTGAGGCATCAAAACAGATATATTGCTACCTTAAGGCACTGCTCTCATTTCTCTCCCTCCCTTACTATCTCTCAGTCTCTTTGCTATGATTTGTTTTTTAAAACACTGCGACAATTGATTTCTCACTTCAAGCTTAAGCTTAATTTTAAAAGGGGGGAAAAACAACACAAGTTATCTTTCGTATAGTACAGCTGAAAGACATAGGCGCTCGATACCTGTGTGTAGATCTATTGTAACGAGAGCCTTTAACTTTTGTATGGGAATGTTTTTGGTTTAAAGGAGAACAAAAGCCAAAAGTTTTTTTTACCCATGGTGAGGAGCAAGGATCTAAAATGCCACGTTGGGCGTAGTACTATTAAGTTTGGATACTTACCTACCGTACTTGTTGCCTACACTGATATATTTTGGTCTGGCAACACCCCCTTCACTTGCCAAATGGGAGTCATGGGACAACCATTGGGAAGACACACACTGCAAGATGCTCATCCTACCAATTGTGGAATCTTCCCAGAACCACCAGCCATGGGTGGGGGACTAGGACTGGAGAATGGTGAGGGTAATGAGTAGGTAAGAATCTAAACTACCTGCTGTTGTCAGGGTTCTTCTTCTCTCCCTCCCCGACCAGCCTCCTTAGTCAATGGGAGACGCCCGGGAGGGACTTCCGCAGGTCTGCGCGGCTCAAGCAGTAATGTCACATGTTACACATACATGGTTAAGCGCTGATCTCACTCCCAGAAATGCCTTCTTATGCCGGGTGTTGACGGTTTTATCCCTATGTTTGGCTCCCTGTTATTCTTTGCATTCTCTCCCTGTACCTGCTTCCTCCAGCAAACTTATCTTATCTGCTACTCCAGGTTTCCAGCAATACTTACCTCATCATAACCCACTCCAGGTCTCCAGCAATATTTATCTCATAATCTGCCACTCCAGTTCTTCAGCAACACTTACCTTATCATCTTCCATTCCAGGTCTCCAGTTATACTTACCAGGTCATCAGCTATTCCAGGTCTCCATCCTTACTTACATCACCACCAGCTGCTCCTGCCTTCCAAGTCTACTCATCCTACCCCTCCTATCCTTTAAGTGCTTTCTTTGTCTATCTATCTGCCTGTCTGTCAGTCTCTATCTATCTATCCACCAAAACAGCTGCAGTCTTAAAATATTTAGGTAAATACTAAAACAAAGTACACAGGATGTAATTAGTCCTTTTATGTATTGGCTCCGACAGTTACGAGACTTTGGCCCAAGACAAATTCCTTCTCATCTCCACCCTAAGACATGCACTGGAAGCACCGATGACATTTCGGAAAAGCTTTAGAAATCTTTATATTTAACATTTTAATAATTTATAGAAGGTGAAGAAAATAAAATGACAGAGGATGACCTGAATCTCACACTTAAAAGGCCATAAGGGTAATGGGAAATCTAAAAGCTGCCACTGTGCACAGGTTAATGTGACTGATTTGCTGCTTCCTAGGGCTAAAAATGGGAGAAGGGTTTCTGAAGCAAAAACAATTCTGCCTCCACTGAATATCCATGTGTTATTATTCTTATTTATAACTTATCTGAATATCCCTATGTTATTATTGTTATTTATAACTTTTGTACTTACCATCTAACTATGTTCCACTTATTTACGCTTCAGTAAGACTGGAAATATTTAAACACGTGCTGATGCAATCTGGACATAAAATGAAATGTCAGCATGGGGATAGTTCAGGACAGAGATTCAACTCTGCTAAAAATCTTTCTTTTTCATTAATACTCTAATCCCCAGACTTCCTAGCAGGTAATAGTTTCTTTTCACAACCCCATACATAATCCAGAAATATAGTGTAGTTTAAATATGAGTGTTTTTTTATTTAGAAAAAAAAAGCACAGTCTGAATTACTGTCAGTTCTTAGTAAAAGCTTAACATGGTCATACCCATAAAGACACTTTGGGGCAGGGCATGATGTGAACGGATAAATCATCTGTAAAGTGCTGCATGTTCAGCGATATACAAAGTAATTAATTACATACACAAAGAAATACCCATATATACTCGAATATAAGTAGATCCGAGTATAAGTCGAGGTATCTATTTTTACCTAAGAAATGAGTAAAAACCGATTGAATCGAGTATAAGCGGAGGGTACAAAATATGACCACTACTGCCTTCTGATTCTGTAGTTTTGAGGGTTTAGTTGCCCTTTAAATCGACAGCAGAATTCCTAAACAGTAGTCCCATACTGTAATAGCCAAATCCAGTATGGCTATTACTGTATGGGACTGTTATATGGGAATTCTGCTGTCCATTTAAAGGGCAACTAAAGCCTCAAAACAATACAGAATCAGGAGGCAATCTATTTAACAATAGATACCATCCTCCTGATTCAGTATTGTTTTCAGGCATTAGTTGCCCTTTAAGTTAACAGTAATCCCTAATTCCTTGGCACTCCAGATGTTTGGAAACTACAACTCCCAGCATGCTTTAGTTGATTGATTTACGAGTGAGCAACGACCCCCGATGGCCGAGTGCTACTTGCGACGAATGGCTGTTTCGGCCGAGAATCGTCCGTGTGTCAGGGGTTGTTCATTGATCCGCATGGCGGTGTGTACGAACCTTAACTTTCTTGCATCCTTCTATTTTGTTTACTATGCTAACTGGGTGGATCAGTGCAATCTGCTCATTAACAAACTGAATGTTACCAAATTACAGACAATCTAATTTTTTTGCCCCACATGTCTAAAAAAATTCTATGTGTATCTGCTTTAGCACAGTGTTAAAGGCAGATATACCCTGCCGAATCTGGCTTCCGGGCAGGGTGGGGAGAAGGAGTTGGGAAGGGGGTGTGACAGGATGACTTGATGTCACCAAAGGGGTCGGCGCCATGTGACGTAAATTACGTCACACAAGAGGCGTGGCTAGGGGCATGACCAGCAAGAGTAGGCGTTCCAGAGACAGACACGTTAGGTAAGTTTGGTGGTCTTGTGGGTGTGTGGGAGAAATCCTTTTCAATACCTTTCAAATTATTTATCAAAGGGTTCTCTATGATCAGAAATGAAGAAGTTATGTTGTAAAAGTGTGCCTTCCCTCTCATTCGTGCTCAATGCTGTTCAAATGGTACAGGCATAAACTTTTCCACATACGTGTGTCAACATTATAATCACAGGTAAAAAAGCATTTCATAAATAAAGAGTTACTTCCATTTTACATGTCCCTCTTAATCTGTACCACCCTTCTACTGTCAGTGTAAATATAGGGAGCCCAATCTAGATGCATCATAATAATGAAACAGGAAGGGTTTCCTGCGCCTAGATGGGAAAGCACATGCCTGGACCGTTGGGGTATACAGATACTGTACAATTGCCTAAAAGCCTAAATACAAAAGCCCTTAGAAATATTTACAAATGCACCATGGCTTGATAAAACACTAATTTTACCTACATTGGCCTCAGTTGAACAAATTATTGCCAATATAATTGAACGTACAAGGAATGTAACAAGACTTCATAAGTGCAGTTAGTTATAAACTGGTACAATTCCTAGCAATAGGCAACTATTTGATCCACATACAACATTGTTCATATTCTCTATATTATATTTACTGTAGCTGCCTTCATTGTTTCTAAGTAGATGTTTACATTATAGATGGCCGAATTTTCGAAAATTCGGTCTGTTTTCGAACTTTCGAACTATATGGAAAGTTCGAAAACGGACCCATTAAAGTCAATGGGAGTCAAATAGTTTGAAAAGTTCTAATGAAATACAATTACAATATCAATGGTAACTTAATGTAAATGGCTGTGGGACCTGGGAAATGGTCTGGGGAACATGTTCGAATATCCAGGACATTCGAAAAATCAATTTTACTCTCACTCGCGCTATTTTCGAGCTTGTTCATGCCTAGGTATCATGTGCATTTTACTTGAGGATCCGATGCTCGCGTATAGGTTTTAATGGACACTTTACTCGTAGATTCGATGTTTGCACCTAGATACCATGGACATTTTACTTGCGGATTCGATGCTCGCGTATAGGTTTTAATGGACATTTTACTCGCGGATTCGATGCTCGCATATAGGTATAATAGGCATTTTAAGCCACAGCCGTAGGAGTAACTTATGCACACAAACTGAGATGGGTGCTGGCCTCCTGTAATCTTCCCACTTCCAAGGAAGGTAAGTATAATCGAAATCTGGATATGGAGTCGCACACCTTGATGAATTCAAATATTTATTCAAAACCACACATCAAACACAACGTTTCGGGGGAACGTGCTCCCTTCTTCCACCTGAAGAAGGGGCCACGTTCCCCCGAAACGTTGTGTTTGATGTGTGGTTTTGAATAAATATTTGAATTCATCAAGGTGTGCGACTCCATATCCAGATTTCGATAATAGGCATTTTACTCGCACATTCGAACGGTCGAACATTCGATATTTATCAAAAGTCCAAAAATATCGAAAAACCGGGTCCGGGATAGTTTGAGAAGTCCGAATTTGTTCGAATTCGAATAGTTCAGCTCGAGTTCGAGTTCTAGTCCATCTCTAGTTTATATCTACTGTAATTCTGCAATATTTTATGGGTACCTTTAACTCTAAATTGGACTTTGCTCACGTTTTTTGCCATAACAAAAGCAGAATCACGTGTCTGTTTTTTTTTTTATTCCTAATACAAATAGATTTCTCTCCAGAACCCACAGCCCATGTACTCAAAAAGCTACGCCTCCTGACTTCAGTATTCACTGTCTCAATGCACATTTATTTTTATACAGATGTCTCCACACCAAAATGGAAGTCCTTGAAAAGACTTAGGAAAGGTGCTTATTACCCTGCAGTTTATTAACCAGCCAGGGTGACTTGCTGAAAAATTAACTCCAGGGTAACAAGGCTTATCAGGGACTTCCAATTTGGTGTGGAGACATCTGTATGACATTTTTTTTATTGTTCTGTACCTAGCAAAATATAAAGCTTCTAAATGTACACAAATTCTATGCTTAGGCATACTTTAGACATTTTCTTTTTGTTTCCATTATGTTCCTCGCAAAAGATAAAGCTCCTACATGTACTAGTGTTTCTAATAGTCTCTCTGCTTGGGATAGGGGTATAAGCTTTGCTTTTAGCAAGACATAATATATGAAGTTGCAGGTTCAATTACCCTGACTTGCTAAAATGCCAAAAATTAATTTCTTACATACATGGTATCTATGAAATACACTACAAATATTACTTTACTTTTTTGTACGAAAAGCAAAGGATTATATCATTGTTATGACAGGAGAATTGAATGTGTTAAAAAAAGAGCCTGAAATCTATGTTCTGTGCCAAGGAGAGTGAGGATCTCTGTGCTGATATATGATTGGCTGTCAGCTTCTAGGAGCAAGGCTACAACTTGTTTTGATCTGTTGAGTACTACAGAGCATGGGTTTACCCAGCTAAGGTGGATTATGGGAGCTGGCCCGAAGTACCCACAGGTTGATTTTATAAATCACCCAGCAGTCAAAGCAAAGGGAGATGTAAGAAACATATTGTTGTATGTTTGTGAATGTGCTGTCTATCTGGACAATTTTGTCTGAAGACTTTAGTTGCCCTTTAATTACATTACAATGCATTACAATATTGGGATTATACAGTTGGTATCATTCTGTAGAAATTAAAAAATTACCCCCATTTCACTAGATTGTGGTTTCCTTGGCAGATGACTTGTTGACCACACTAGTCAGTAATTTTATTTTGCAACAATAGTAGCCTGCCTCCTTTCTGCTCATCAGACACCAAAATGAGTAGCAACAACACTGGGGATTCTTAGAATTACCAGTGCTAGAAGTTTACAAAAACTGAACACAACACCTGGTAAGAAGTGATAGTCAATCCATAGTTTTTGGACTGTCTGTACGTCTTCAACAAAGATCAGATTCACTGGGCTCGATCCTGTTGGATGTCCAGCATAAAAAGGAACGTTTTACAGTGATGTAAACCCCAACCCCCATTTTCGCATTATGTATAATTGCCAAAGATGCCTCTGAAGGGACTGGCCTGGTCCCTCGCTGCTTAGGCGTCTCCCCTGCTCTTGTTTCAAGCTTGTTTGGACCACAAACATGAGTGTGGCTCTGAGCTGACAGCCACTCAACTTTCTGGTCACAGCTGTCTGGATATTGGACGTGACGTCACGTTGCGCCTTAACTGACAGTCCTGACCAGGAAGAAGCACTGCAGAGGAGGAGCGTAAGTCCCTTTAGAGGCATCTTTGTCTATTATACATATTGCGTAAATGGGGTTTGGAGCATGTTCCTTATGAATGTAAAAAAACATTTTTTATTCTGGACATGCCCTTTAATAGTTTAATTGGGTACTGTAGCTCACATGTTTGTGGTCAGTAGATCACAAGATAACACTACTAGACTAAAAAGAAATTAGCCTTTTGTGATGTGATGGGAAAGAAAATACTACAGGTTTTTCAAGAAATGCATGAAATCCTTCGAATGTAAAGCTATGGTGTTGGATTATTTGATCAATATGTATGTATGTATGTACTGTATATATACATAATCTCATTTACGGTATATATATATTCACACTAGGGAATGCAGCTCTATATATTATTTAAGTAAACAGAATGGAGGCAAGGAAATCAGATGAAGTGTAAAATTAAGAGGATGAAACAGATTTAGTTGTTGACAGAGGAAGCTACGGATCTTTTCTTCATCATTTTCTTTTTTAGCAAAATTGTTAAAGGAGTTTGATAAGCAAACAAAACACGGCACTAACTCATTCAGCCTGTTGTCAATTGAATGAGAGACTGGTAAGATAGATGGAATAGTTGGAATTAAATACTTTTAAGTGGAAAATGATTAGTTTGTTTTTTGTTAAAAATAAATTAAAATGGGAGAATAACATGGAAATAAACCCCCATTCATACCTTTGCCCATTTTTCATCCTTACTGTATATTAAAATAATATTTTGACTGCAGCACCACCCAGTAATTTAACCCAAACAAACACCTTTAACAAGGTGGGTAGGTGGAAGTTTAAAGTCTAATAATAAATTAAGTTAGGTGATCTCCATGTAATTAGGACCTTATTTGGCACATATTTACATTTTTGAATGACAATACATTCCTAAGAAGGATTCAAAATATTAGTCCATTTTTTCTGTTTCTCGTCATTCTTCATTGGAATATCACATGCCCTATTGAAGTCTATGGGGATTGTGCCAAATAAGGATTTAACTCACAGGGAGGTGTTACTAGAAGTAGAGGAATTTGGGAAGATATGGAGTAGAGCACCAACAATAACATAAATTTTTAGGTGACTATAAACTGAAAGTTTTGAAGGCTAAAAATATAGCAGTTTCTCAATACGTAGAGAACCCAACTGAACTAAATGTATTTAATTCTCCTTTAAGAATATGAAAATGTATAAACAATATATAGTAAGGAACTCAATATAAAGTTGTCCTATGGATAAAAAAACTAGGGATTGGTTTTGTGTAATAGGAAATTTATGGGCAACCCTATATTTTACAAATTGTCTTAGAGGAAACTGAGGTGTCTTGGAATGTCCAAAACAAATTAGAGGATAATCTTTGATTCAAAGCAGAGTTTTAATACCGCAACACTGAGATGCTTAGTGTGAAAAAAGGATAACTCTGCTCTATACAACTCTTTTTGTCCCATCATCCAAAAGCCAGGACCTGACAGTCTTTGACTGTCCTGTTTGTGCCCTAAATTTAAGTATTTGTCAAGTAGATCCAAAAATATAAAAAGGCCACTAACTAATCCTATGAATGTAGTGTGTAGTATGTGTGCACCAAGGGTACAAAGAATACAGAAACATAACAGCGATCAACAGTCCATAGAAGATTTTATTGTGAGATGGGAAAGAGGACACAGAAGCAGTTAAGATAATAAGAGCTACTGTGCAATCTGGAAGCATTGAGGCAGTAGATACATAGAACTGACTTTAGTTCAGGATGATTATGGAATTTATAAAAGAAATCAAACATCATAAATATTCATTACTGACATCTTAAAAGATTAGCAATCTTACAGATTTTCAAGACTGGTATTTCTTTTTCCATTTTTTGACAAATTGCATTGCATTCCACTCTTTTCATTTAGTTGATTTAGCTAGAGGTTCCTCAGAATCTGTCACACCCAGGTAAAATATCCCTGGATCTCATCTTTACTTTCTCTTTTTCTTGTGTTCTTTCACCCCCCGCCCCCTCAGTCATCATATCTCGAGCTCCAAAAAATAATAAGGAAATATAAATGCATCAAGATGCCAGCAATGTGACGGCATAAACTGATTAAAAGCAAGATGCACTGCTGAACAGACATGCCCTTGAAGTGAGAGATGGGGACTGAGAGAATGCAGGGTGGAGAAAGAAAAAAGGGAAAACTGAAAAGTGTAAACAATAGCAGAAAATAATGAGATGTTGGGAAGGAAGTGGGTTAAAATGAAGCCAAGAGAGAAAATTAAACTGCATGCGGAAATATTAACTTGTTGAATTGCTAAAATGAGTCATTGCTGGTGGAAAGGGAATAAAAAAATGGATAATTTAAGGAATTTAGGAATTTAATTTCTGCTGTTCTAAATCTCTCTACAAATACTATGTAAACATCAATGAACTAGAAACAAACAACTTCATTACCGCTAGGCCTTTCAGAATGTTGATAATGCTATAGTTTATTAAGAGAAAAGTTTAAAGGAATACAGGTTAGGTGCAATATTATTCAACATAATTAATTATTTGTGATTTTGTATATGTTACACTGTAATGTTGTAATGTAACAATCACAAAGATCACCAGGAACACATGAGAAAAGAAAGAAAGGTTTTAGTGGAGAAAAAAGATAGAAAACCTGGGTTACACTACCAAACACTGTCACGGCAATTTACCAAGAGTCACTGCATTATATAGTGGATAAAGCACCCCCAAGGCCAGAGTACCCTCTTAGTGTCCCAAGGCCAGAGTCCCCCCTCTGTCCAAGGCCAGGGGCCCCCTCTGTCCAAAATCCAGAGGCCCCCCTCTGTCCCAAATCCAGCCCCCCCTCTGTCCCAAATCCAGGGCTCCCCCTCTGTACCAAATCCAGGGCTCCCCCTCTGTACGAAATCCAAGGGCCCCCCTCTGTACCAAATCCAGGGGGCCCTCTCTGTCCCAAATCCAAGGGCCCCCCCTCTGTCCCAAAGCAACCTTACCTGCAGTCAGTTTAATTGCTGTTCTCCCTCCGTGTGTTTCCTGTGTTTCTCCCTCTAGTGGTGAGTCAATAGGAACAGCAGACACTCTCCCTCTAGTGGTGAGTCAATAGGAAATGCAGAGACTCTCCCTCTAGTGGTGAGTCAATGGGAACTGCAGAGACTCTCCCTCTAGTGGTGAGTCAATAGGAACTGCAGAGAATCTCCCTCTAGTGGTGAGTCCATAGGAACTGCAGTGTCACACACACACGGACACAGGGACGCACACTTAGGGTTTTATTATATAGGATTTTTAAATACATCAATAATCCTTAAATTTGGCTTGAGAGAGAGAGAGAGAGATCCAAGTTCTTTGTATTTCTCATTCACTGGTTATTATTACATTATTATTATTCTTATATTATTCAATATCAGCACTATTTAAAGGGTAAGTAAAGTCAAAAAATAAATCACTGAAAAGTGACTTTATTTAACATATCACCTATAAATTTAAAATGATACCCAAGCATAGACACAGGTAAACACACTTGGTGGCCCACCCTTCCATTTCCATTGCAGCCTTATTTAAAGGCTAAGTAAAGTTAAAAATGTAATCGATCATTAAAAATTGATTTCTTTTTACCTTATAAATGCACACTGATACCCACACATAGACACAGTTAAACACACTTTACTGACCCACCCGTTTAGTTACATGGCAGCCCTATTTGAAGGGAAAGTAAAGTCAAAAATAAAATGTTGATCACTTATTAAAAATTGATTTTTACACTCCAAAATTAAAAATGTTGTGTTACCCACAAAATCTAGATACAAGTACACACAGCTACTGATGCTCCCCTACACCCAACCAACTTTTCCCTTTCCATGGCTACAATACACACAATAAAAATATAAGTACTTAGCCAGAATAAGGTATGAAATCATTGCCATAAAATATGATTGACTTTTAAAGCAACTATAACATATTGCCTTTTTAATCTGTATTTTCAAGCAGAATCCAAAGTAATAATTAAATATATCCTTTAGATATATCATTCATTATGTATTTTTTTATTTTAATTTGCAGCTGAATCTTCCTCCGACACCCCACCCCCACCACCGTCCCCGCAAGAGGAAGAATGTAAGTGCAGCCTATTGAAAAAAAAAATGTTCTACATTTTTCATTTGTCCAAGGCCACATTACAGCGCACACGAGTGCTCCAGAAACAAGCATACAAGCGCGTGTTTCCGGTGCGCTCATGTATATTGCCGCGCGAGTGCACAATTTTGTAAAATTGAGGATGACATTAATTGTGCCACACTATTGTGTGCTTTTTAACACGTAGATGTGTCCAAGCCCTTTATCCAAATGTTTGCATATTTTTTGACAACTTCTCCGAGAATAATTTTAGTAAATGTATTCGAACATTTAATGACAGTGAGAGTTAAAATAAATTTCCTTTTTTTTTAGCACTACCACCAACTAGCCCTCAGCTCGAAAAAAAAAAACGGGCAGCCCATTGCCCCTCCGGGCTCTCCATCGCCACGCCCCAAGAGGAGGAACCTGGCACTAGCCGACACATAAGTGCATCCTAAGCATTTTTTTATCTTTTTATTGACCTTGATTGTCAGCAAATAATTAGTGAAATTATCAGTGATAATTAAGTGAATTTTATTATTTCACTGATAAAAATTTTCGTAAAAAAATGCAACAAATCTATTAATTTGGCTTGAGAGACAGATCTTCTCATTTCTCATTCCCATTTATTGTCCCAACTCCCCATTGTTTGGGCTGTATCTTGTCCCTCAGTTTTTGAGCTTAAGTCATGAAATTCGGTCCAAACATCCAAAATTATTCAAGAAATGTTCACTACATAGCCTTTTAGGAAATGTTCTTATACATGTAATATTACTAATGGATTGGACAGTGATTGTTGAAATAAAATTTAGAAGCAGGACCAGCCTCTACAGGCCCTCCACCCTCTCCAGTCCCTCTAGGCCCTCCATCCTCTCAAGCCCCTCCAGGCCCTCCACACTTTCCAGCCCCTCCAGCACCTCCAGCACCGCCAGCCTCTCCAGTGTCTCTGGTGGCCATGATTGAAAATCGTAAGTAAATCATATGCAACGTTAATGAAATGTTATATACAAGACTATTAATATCTGTATTTCCCAGTGTAAAATCCACGCTACATGATGCACATTGGTACTGTGGGTTTGACAATGCTTTTATGGGGGCTGCACCACTTCCAAAAAATGTTGTATGTAGCACAGTCCTAGTCATACAAACCAAGAATGTTCTGATACAATTTCGCAATAAACGTAATGTTTTATGCCAGCATTACCTCCTGCTGTTTATCAGTGATCCCCCATGATGCAATAATATCGCTTAAAGTGGAAGTTCAGTGATAATATATATACTTTTAAGATTTTATCCATCCCAATGACCTTAATCTGCCCATTCAGCATGTGTCGGTGTATAAATAAAGCAACGGAAATACTGACTTCCTGTTTGCAGAACCCCTAATAGAGATCGTTATGGTATTTCCCTTGACCCAGTCCCTGGGTTGATTCAGTTGCTGCTCAGTAAGAGATCTGAGCATGTGTAACCCATCGAAAAGCCAATCAGTTAAAATCACTGTTACCAATAACTAGGTATACATAATATAAACTAAGAATTTTAGAAATATGATATTTTATACTGAGCTTTCCTTTTTATGACATACCGCAACATTATTGCATTGCAGTACCATGTATGTGTAACTAGATGTCAGGTGCAAAATTGCATCACCCGCATGGTGCTTGAACATCTTCAACACAATTCTCTCAATATCTTCCTCCACAGATTACCAGAACATACAGCGGGATATCCGCCACATGGGGCGGCTCCTGGACCGCCGCCTGACAACACTGGAGAGGAGGGTATCCAGGCTGGAACCCCAGTGATTTTTTTTTTTTTTTTCTGTAAATAGTTTTAAAAAAAAAAGCTAATTATTATATTATTATTATATATAAAAACTGTTTTTGAAATTTTTTTTTTTCGATATATCAAATTATTCCGATAAATTCATAATCAATTTTTATTTTAAAAATTACAATATACATATCTATTTAGCTAGCTCTATGTCTAGTAATTATAATTGTATATACCTTACCATTAATGCCATTACACACACCACATTGGCCACATTCCCCTATATAGTAGTTTGCGCACAACAAGGGAAAGAAGGCAATGGGGTACTGGGTTGCATAATGTTCACTGCGGTTTGCCACCATTGTTGTGGGGCCAGGCAGGCTTGGCCCCACTGGACATACCCCTCACCCCATTGGCCTCTCTCCCCCAGAGTATGCTTCGTGCAAGGGAAAGCAGGTGAACGGGTAAGGCTTTGTAGGAACCACACCATTGAGTTACGAGCAGCCCACTGCAGTTTGCCACCATGTTTGAAGAGCCAGGCAGGCTTGGCCCCACTGGACATACCCCTCACCCCATTGGCTTCTCTCCCTCAGAGTATGCTTCATGCAAGGGAAAGCGTGTGAACGGGTAAGGCTTTGTAGGACCGCACCATTGAGTTACAGCAGGCCCACTGCAGTTTGCCACCATTGTTGAAGAGCCCGGCAGGCTTGGCCCCACTGGACATACCCCTCACACCATTGGCTTCTCTCCCTCAAAGTATGCTTCGTGCAAGGGAAAGCGGGTGAACAGGTAAGGCTTTGTAGAACCGCACCATTGAGTTCACTGCAGTTTGCCACCATTGTTGAAGAGCCAGGCAGGCTTGGCCCCACTGGACATACCCCTCACCCCATTGGCTTCTCTCCCTCAGAGTATGCTTCATGCAAGGGAAAGCGGGTGAACGGGTAAGGCTTTGTAGGAACCGCACCATTGAGTTACAGCAGGCCCACTGCAGTTTGCCACCATTGTTGAAGAGCCAGGCAGGCTTGGCCCCACTGGACATACCCCTCACCCCATTGGCTTCTCTCCCTCAGAGTATGCTTCATGCAAGGGAAAGCGTGTGAACGGGTAAGGCTTTGTAGGACCGCACCATTGAGTTACAGCAGGCCCACTGCAGTTTGCCACCATTGTTGAAGAGCCAGGCAGGCTTGGCCCCACTGGACATACCCCTCACACCATTGCTTCTCTCCCTCAAGTATGCTTCTGTGCAAGGGAAAGCGGGTGAACAGGTAAGGCTTTGTAGGAACCGCACCATAGTTACTGCAGTTTGCCACCATTGTGTGAAGAGCCAGGCAGGCTTGGCCCCACTGGACATACCCCTCACCCCATTGGTTCTCCTCCCTCAGAGTATGCTTCATGCAAGGAAAGCGGGTGAACGGTAAGGCTTTGTAGGAACCGCACCATTGAGTTACAGCAGGCCCACTGCATTTTGCCACCATTGTTGAGAGCCAGGCAGGCTTGGCCCACTGGACATCCCCTCACCCCATTGGCTTCTCTCCCTCAGAGTATCTTCGTGCAAGGGAAAGAAAGTGAAAGGGTAAGGCTTTGTAGAACCGCACCATTGAGTTACAGCGGCCCACTGCAGTTTGCCACCATTGTTGAAGAGCCAGGCAGGCTTGGCCCCGGACATACCCTCACACCATTGGCTTCTCTCCCTCAGTATGCTTCGTGCAAGGGAAAGCGGTGAACGGGTAAGGCTTTGTAGGAACCAACAACCATTGAGTTACAGCAGGCCCACACTTTGTAATATGGAGTATTAAACAACAAGGTTAGTCCTTAAAAGGACTGTTGGGTCTCAAGATGTGTGAATACAGGGGTGGTTAACAACAAGTGCTAAACCATCATACTGAAATCCACACACAGAAAGCTCAAAAAAAGCTCAAAAAACTCTCTCCAACTCCTACACTGTCAGGTCTCCACTAAACACACTCCAACACACTGACAAAATGGCGCCTGTGAAGCAACCTTTTATACCCAGGGGGCTGGCAATAATCATGTTAGCTGCCATTGGATAATTTGGGACATGTGGCTTGCTCCGTCTTGAAAATAATCCCCAAAATACTAAAATTCTGCGAATTTACAAGAATTTCTCATATTTTCCTGTATTTTCGAAAATACAAGAATTTTCGAAATTACGAGGAACTCCGTTGTTCCCGGATTTCGAAAATACGGCGATCCTCGTAATTTCGAAAATTTTCAAAAATACGGGAAATCCGCGGTTCAGAAGTTCAGAAGGCGGAAAATCCGGAATAATCCGCCGTTCGCGGACGGGATGAATCCACGGTGGATCAGGGTACTCTTTTTTTCTTCCCTGCATACTATTACAATCCCTGCTGTAAGGACAAGGATTCTCAAAAGTAAAAACTGATGTAAAAAAAACGGTTTAGCAGATTAGCCTTTTAGGCATCCTCTACAACCACCTCAGCCCCATTATTTAATGGTTCCCACATTCTTAGTCCTCACATTTTTTACCATTATAATACTTAAAAACATTTTGGGGTTGGACTTGCTTTGTTCTGCAATCCGTATTTCATTTTCCATTTTAGCTAGTTTAATTGCTTTTAGTTGTTGTTAAAGTCACACAGGACAGGGGAGGTCCTGTTTGGGATTTACCCATATTTTTAATATCTGGAAGAAGATTTACTTAGAGTGTTTGACTACATTTCCCTGAGTGGGTGTAAAAGGAAAGGGATCATTCCCAGATTCACTTTATCCTTTGTATCTTTTTTGTCACCGACCGCCTTTAATAGACATTCTGGTTTAGCAAAGTCTGAAGTGTTTTGGAAATTGATTTGCTGGCACAGAGCCCCCATAATTCTTACATCACCAATATATTAAATAAGATATGTAAAGTATAATGCAATACAGCTCCCCTTCAGAATATGCAAATAAGAAACAGAGACTTCTGGGTAATTTCCATGGTAGCTCTTAGGAAAGCTATACCTATTAAAAGGTTTTTACAGCATTTCATAAGCTAAATGCAAAACCAGAGTGCCAACTACAGACCAGTTTTGGCTTTATTAAGCCATCATCAATGTAATGCAGGCCTCAGGTTTTGCAGTGTGAAGCCCCTTTAGACAGACATCACTAATAAATTAAGTAAGATATGAGATGGCTTAATAAAATAAATAAAAAAACAGTCTATGGCTGGCACTCTGGCTTTGCATTTAGCTTGCGGAATGCTGTAAAAACCTTTTAAATGGTATCGTTTTCCTACCATGGTAACATAAAAATTACCCAGAAGTGTTATTCCCATAATTCTTAGAATTTCTAAACATAATAAATGTGATCAAATCATTTATATAGATATATGTATGTATGTACTATAAAGCGCCATTTGGGGACGCAGCGCTGTACATTATAAAATACAGAGTATGCAAACAAGGGGATAAGTGCAAGACATTATACAGATTGATAAAAATGTAATTAAATTAAATACAATTTCATATATATATTCTTGTACTGTGTAAAAACAAACTACTTTTTACAGATGCTTGTTTCAGTATTAACTTCTGGCTTTATTTTTTTTAGAACCTAAACCTCCTTTTGAGCCTTGATTATCTAAGGCAAACCCAGAACAACTACAAAATCATCTGCCATATTATAGAACTGCTCCAGAAATGGGTAGTCATAAAAGCAAAGAAATAAGTATTTGGCATTGTTTGTATTCCGAGTACTGAAAATTTTGGTCAGCAGTATTAAAGACAGCTGATAAATTGCAAAATAATTAGCATGGAGTAATGATCAATTGAAGTGAAAAGATCACGAGGCACTATTATTAATCTGGGTTGTGTGGAATATATTGACCAAGGAAAATATGTTAGGGAAAACAATTTGTATATAACCACATAATCAAGTAAGGTAGAGGATCTTGCGCAATATTGAACACTAACAGAGTATACAGCGTTTCCCGTTTTTTAAATTTAGGCACTTCTCAGTGAGGCGATCACTCAATTCACCATCAGATGGCAGTACAATGGTCAGATTAGAGTCCTGCATGGGTCTAATTTTTCAGACACATACCTGACCTGCAACCATAAAAACTTTATCCCCATCTGAAATTAAACAGACCCACACCCGATTTTATGATGGTTTCCATAACGACACCTAGGGTTTTTGCTGCCTGAGGCAAACTTGTAAATACCGCCCTTGATTATTTCTGGGCCGCCGTGTTAAAGTGGGTGTGGCCTTGTCGATGGGCGTGTTTATGTCGATGGGCATGTTTTTGACGATCGGCGCAGCTAAAAATTTATGATTTGGAACTTCCTTTCACATAGGTATTTCAACAGTTCCTTAGTCAATTAGCAATTTTAAAAAAGTAAACTACTAGAAACAGATATTACATCCCTTTCTTAAACAGCTTGTGTTTCCACTACCATATACTAAATGTTACTGCACCCACAACCTGTCCCAACCCACACACACAGCTTTCTAACCAAACCTGACCTACAACACTGTGGTTTACCTGAACCAGACCGGCAAATCGGATAAACTGTGGGTACCCGACCCGATGCAGGGCTCTAGCTCATTCCCAACTACTCGATTCTCCACCAGATAGCACACATTAGATATCACCCACAATTAAGTTAAAAGGGGTTGAAAAAAGGCATTAGGGGTGGTTTGCAAAAGTTGTAAAGTTTTTTTCTGGGTCCTGAAACATGTTTACAAAGTCTCATCAAAATTAGTTATTACTAAGTTATTCATTTTTATAAAAATTATAAAGTTATTCTGGAATTGAGCAGAGGAAGGAGGCAATACTTTTGCCAGAAAGGAACAGAACTTATCATTAAATATCTGGTAACGAATGTATGTACTAAACAGATAAAAATAGCAGTTGGTATTGTGGGTAGATATCTGACAAATCACCAGTATGGATAATGCCCTTAATAATAATGACTGTACCTGACAAACCCAAAAATATTCTAAATATTCTGGACTATCAACCCAGTGGAACAGTGTATCAATAGATGATTTAAGTCAACAAATTTTCAATTGTAATTTTTAATGCTATTTTCTTTAAAGGAGAACTAAACTTTTTTTTAAAAATCCAAATGTGTAAGCTTTTTTTCCTAGTACACCTTTACATTGTAAGATACATTTCTGGTAAGTTGCATTTAGTTCATGTAACAAATAGATTCTGTAACTAAGAAGGCCTCCATGTTGTTGCCAGTACATCTCACAGCCCATCTAATCTTCAAAGATGCTTGTAGAAATTATTATTATTAGCTAATTATTGACCATGCTCCCTGACCCCAGTATTCACTGTCACTATGCACATAGTATTATTTATACAAATGTCTCCACACACCAATAGAGAAGTTCCTGATAAGACTTTGAAAGCTGCTTTTACATGGCAGTTTCTTTACTAACGAGCATAAATTACATTCAGCCTTTGTGGGGCAATATAAAATAGTTATCTCATTTTACTAATATTTTTTTAAATTCTGTTCCTAGCAAAATATAAAGCTTCTGAATGTACATAAATTCTTTGTATATGCATTGGTGGATCAGCAGTCTAAACACATGTTTTAGAAACACAAAGCCCGTGAGGTCATGGGGTCAAATCCCCGGACTTACATTTTTTGTTTCCATTATGCTCTTATCAGAATATAAGGTTTCCACTAGAAGTGGCCGAACTTTCTAAAGTTCGGTTCCATTCCGAACTATAGAGCTTCAGTAAAAGTTCTGAAATTCTATAGTTCGAAAACTAACCCATTAAAGTTCATGGGAGAAAATAGCTCAAAAATGTCTAGTTAATTAATGTGATCAGATCGCAATCCCATCACACACTACGCACAGACATCCCTAGTGTATTGCTATTACCACTTTCAGTGCCAGCATTCAGTATTTCATTAACCCTTCTGTGCCAGTAGACTTTATTACTAATAATTTCAGTGCCAGCACTTTCCCAGAGTATTAGCATTCGCCATTTAGTGCCAGCACTTTCCAGAGTATTGGCATTAACACTTTCAGTGCCAGCAGAGTATTACCTTTAACACTTTCTGTGCCAGCATTGACATGATATACAGTATGTACCTGCTTTTCATGTCTCCTCCATTGAATTGTTCACTCCTCACCCACTCTAAGTTCTAATTGGAGAGTTGGATGGAAGGAAGAAAGAGGAGGGGATAGGTATCTCATTGCTGCTAGTCACAGGGGCCACTGCTATAAAGTCTGCAGCAGCTTTTACCTGTCAATTTAGAACTTTTCTCCTCAGTACTATTAGCTAAGCTCATCCTCCCCCCCTCCTTCCTTCAGTTAATTTGCAACATTGGTTCCAAGTAGGGGGCGCTGAGTTCAGGCTCTGTACTAAATACAATGTTACAAATTACAGCAGAACAAGGAGAGCAGATCTAACACAGCAAGTAAAAGCTGACAGGGAGATGCTAGGGAGAACACTGGATGTCCTGGTTTAACATAGTCGCCCAAGCACTTTGCCTATGTGGCATATGCCTAAAAACAGCCCTGTATATAAGCAATATTTTTTTGTGTGAAAAGCAAAGAAATATATTATTGTTAGGGACAGTAGCATTTAAGTATGTCTACAAAAAAACTGCATTGAAATCCCTGTTCTGTGTCATGGACAGGGGGTATCTCTTTGCTGTTATATGATTGTCTGTCAGCTACTATGAACTGCATACACTTAGCTGGGAGTCACCCAGCTAAGGTAGATTACGGCAGCTTAATCCTAGTACCCAAATTTCATGAATCACCTTAGCAGCATCAGCAAAGCGAGAGATGAGACATAGCATGTTGTATGTTTGTGAATGTGCTCTATTGGGACAATGTTTCCTGGAGACTTTAGTTTCCCTTTAAGTAGAGGAGATGCTAGTTCAGGTAAATAAATATCAAGAAAATATTTTTTTAAAAACAAAGCAGAAAAAAGAAAATACAATTCCTTTATTATTATTAATCATAACAGAGACAGCATTTCAAAATAAATTAAATAATTTAAATAATTTGTAATTCTTTTCTCAGATTAATGGATTATTCTAATCATAGAAATGTGTTGTTTTTCTACTGCAGTTCTATTTGGTTTTGTATCCTACAACCAAAAGTTTAGATAATTAAATCTTTGAATTTAAAATCAAAAGAGAAAATAAAAGGGCATGTCCACTCTGCTATTTTTATTTAATTTTATTTAATGCCCTCGTTATCTTGCTTTCTGGCAGAGGTTGCTGCCTCCTTCCCCTGCTCTGTGAGATTTTAGGAACTTGAGCATGTGTAGAGGAGGCAGCAGGCGAAATAGCAGTAAATCATTGGTTGTCATGTCAGAAGCCACTGCCTTGAAAGACTGCACGGAGCTTACTCTGCCAAAATAGAATCAATAAATATCTGGTTAGTAATGCAGGTAATTATGTTCTGAATATATTGGTTGGAATTTTGGGACAATAACTGACAAGTGAACTGTTTTTTGTTTTAAAGGAGAACTAAACCCAAAATACAAAGGCAGCTCCACAGGCTCTATAACTGTCACTTTGTAAAACCATGTGTTTCTTACCTCTGAATTCAGCTTCTTACTGTAGAAATCATTTATAGAACATTTCTGAGTACTGGCAATCTATTATGTCATGGCTGGCTTCTAGTGTTGCCTCTTTCTGGTGGTCCTGGACACAAAATTCCTTCTGCACATGCTAACTAGCTACCTTGTGTTTGTGTCCCACTCCCCTTATGCTAAGCTGCATGTAAGAGTTGAATTCAGAGTCCACCTGCCAGTGTCTCCCAGCCAATCATCAGAGATAGCAGTGAATATTATTAGCAGATTTTCCTGCTCAAACAGAGTGGGGGAAGGTGTTAACCTTTTTCATATGTATTTAGGAAGCAACTTGTTTACTCTTAGTATGTGTTTATTTCTGCACTCTACCATTTATATTAGTGTGTGTATTGCTGAAATGTACATTTAGGGCACGGCCACACTGCAAGGCACCTAAATCGCACACAATTTACACGTGATTGCGCTTGCGATTTGCCCATTGTCATTAAGAAATCGCATGCGATTGCACAAAAAACGCATGCGTTACCAAATTGCTGACACATGCGTGAATCGCAACACACCCAAAATCGCAAGATTGTGGTGCGTTGCTGCTATTTCAATACAATTGGAAAATTGCAATCGCCTGAAAAACGCGCGTGTGGCCTAGCCCTTAGAAGTGTAACGCAAGCTGCATTGATTTCAGTTTAGCCATACAGCATGTGTTTAATGCAATGGAACTTAGCAAATTCCTGAGGCTGTGGCCCCACTTAAGTGCAAGGGAGGACGCACGGTCGCAATAATGCTCGATTGTGCTTGATTCCACAATCCAAAACGTGCTAGCGGAAGCTAGCCCTAAGTGTTTGAATCTTAAATGGAAAGGTGGCAACCCCAATAGAATTGAACTGACCACTTTACAAGGTACACTATAAAAACAAAACAGCTCAGAGCTGCATGTGCAGCATATTGACGTGAACATGATCTTAGCACAGCTCTGTGCAATGCATTTAAAGGGGAATGTTGGAACCTGGATGTAGTTTTGGAAGTAGTGTAAAGGCAAAGGCCACCTTTGCCTTTAAGACCCAAATACGTATTAAATATACATGTTGCAGTGCTAAGTACCATTGCATTAAATACAAACTGTATCAGCCTGCATCATGCTACTAAAGAAAATACTAACAACCTTTTGTTGTGTACATATTATCAGGCCTATGTCATAAAATTTCTCAAGCTAAAATCTGATTGGTTGTGGAAAAATTTGCACCATTTTTAACGATAAGAACTTTCAATACATAGGCCTGTATATGTGTTCGGGTCTTAAAGGCAACCCTAGTTGGAAGAGTGATTTTCATTATGCAAAACTTCCCACAGGCAGCCTTTCTGCTGCATTAATTTTATAGAACATGTTTGTGTTCCCTCTAACAGTGCCCCTTTAATTGGCATTCCCTCCAATAATTCCTATTAATATGTACATTTATATAAACAACAGATGCAGAGCTGCAAATGGCATACCCTCCAACATTCAACTTTAATGCATACACTTAGGGCTAGGCCACACTGCTGCGCTTTTTTTGAGTTTGTGCTTTTTTTTCATATCATTGAAAACGCGGCAACGCACCAAAAATGCGCGTTTTCGGGTGCCTTGCGTTTGCGTTCCACATTTTAAATCGCAATCGCATGTGTTTTTCAATAGTTAATGAAAAAACGCATGCGCAAATGCAACAAAATCGCACATGAAATCGCATGCGATTGCATTTGAATTGCGGTGTTGCCGTGCCCTTATAGAGCATGGTGCAGTGCTGCAAGTGGAGGATAATATAATGACCCTGATCTTAACACAGCTCTGTGCAATGCATTTCTCTGTGTAATGCATTTCTTAGCTTGTTTTATTCAGACAGCTGAATCAAAAACACACTCTTCCTACCCTCCAACATTCCCTTTAATAAGGTAAACTGATGAGAAATGCATTGCACAGAGCTGTGCTAAGATCAGGTTCACTTCACTATCCTCCCCTAAGTTCTGCACCATGTGGTTTCTATAAAAAAACACACCTTCCTACCTCCAACTTCCCTTTAATAAGTGTAACTGATGAGAAATGCATTGCACAGAGCTGTGCTAAGATCAGGTTCACTTCACTATCCTCCCCCAGTTCTGCACCATGTGGTTTCTATAAAACACACTCTTCCTACCCTCCAACATTCCCTTTAATAAGGTACACTGATGAGAAATGCATTGCACAGAGCTGTGCTAAGATCAGGTTACTTCACTATCCCCCCCTACAGTTCTGCACCATGTGTTTTTCTATAAACCACACTCTTCCTACCTCCAACATTCCCTTTATAGGGTACACTGATTAAAAAAAGCATTGCACAGAGCTGTGCAAGATCAGGTTCACTTCTCTATCCTCCCCCTACAGTTCTGCACCATGTGGTTCCTATAAAACACACTCTTCCTACCCTCCAACATTCCCTTTAATAGGTACACTGATGAAGAAATGCATTGCACAGAGCTGTGCTAAGATCAGCTCACTTCACTATCCTCCCCCTACAGTTCTGCACCATGTGGTTTCTATAAACTCTTCCTACCCTCCAATATTCCCTTTAATAGGGTTCACTGATGAAAAAAGCATTGCACAGAGCTGGTGCTAAGATCAGGTTCACTTCTCTATCCTCCCCCTACAGTTCTGCACTATGTGGTTTCTATAAAACACACTCTTCCTACCCTCCAACATTCCCCTTTAAGAAGGTACACTGATGAGAAATGCATTGCACAGAGCTGGTGCTAAGTTCAGGTTCACTTCTCTATCCTCCCACTACAGTTCTGCACCATGTGGTTTCTATAAAACACACTCTTCCTACCCTCCAACATTCCCTTTAATAAGGTACACTGATGAGAAATGCACTGCACAGCGCTGGTGCTAATTTCAGGGTCACTTCTCTATCCTCCCCCTACAGTTCTGCACTATGTGGTTTCTATAAAACACACTCTTCCTACCCTCCAACATTCCCCTTTAAGAAGCTACACTTTCCACTAATATTGCTACAGCTGACAGGGAGATCTAGAGACCTTCACACTACAGGCCATATTTATAAGATGTGTATCGCCTTCTCTAGCGATCGTTATGGCAATCGTCATTTATATTCCCTATCGGAAATCTTCTAAATGTATGATAGTCAACGTAAATCTACGACCGCCTGTATAAAATCATTACGGTAGTTTATTGGTATACTACTGCCTCAGTCGTACAGTAAAGAAAACCAGCAGTATCGCAAGTTTTTGAATATGGCCTTCCAACACTTAAACAATACATTGCAGGTGAAACATACAAAGACACAGGTCTGTAACTGTGAATAGTGAAGGTTTATTGCAAAACATGCGTGCTACATGTTTCTGACCCACTTGTCCTTCCTAAAGTGCTTGAGTGGGTCTGAAACATGTAGCACGCATGTTTTGCAATAAACGTGCAATATTCACAGCTACAGACCTGTGTCTTTTTTATGTTTCACCTGCAATTTATTGTTTATATTTCGGATTTAGCGGAGTGAAAGCCGTAGGTGAGACATACATTACTTCAGATCCGGACACACTGGATACCCAGACCTATATACATCACACTGCTACTAGGAAAGTGATAATCAGCTGCACCACCAATTTGAATATTGATGATTTAATATATTCCTACATCATAGGGGTTAAGTGGTGGGAGTGGAAATTCACAGGTCTAACTTAAACTTTGATTTTTTTGGGTTTAGTTCTCCTTTAAGGGTGGACATGCCCATAAAGTTTCCCTTATAATAATACATTTTAGAATGACAAAACTAGTTCTCTAGTGGACTCTTCTACTCTTCTCTAATTATGTATAAATCTATCAGTATGTAGGGCATTGTGAATAGCGTTGCCACTGCTAATTTCATTAATCATTCCCTCTGATGAAGTGACTATTGTCACGAAACGTGTCAGGGAGAGGTCTCTGGAGTGTGTTTTTCTCACCTCACGTTTGTTGCCACATGTTATAATAAAGGACTGTCGTGCACAAGGTTGAAGACTTGTCCCATTCATTCATTTGTAGTAATTTCATCAATCACCTGTGACTTGAAGTCATTTTGATTCTTAGTTTGGACCAACTAAATGAATTACATCTTTGGTTAAGAAAGGCAGATGGGCTGTGAAAAGTTTAAACTGGCTTAAGATTCTTTTCCATATTGATTCTGAGCCACCTGGTAAAAACGATGCCCACCTCTATGGAATTGAAGTTACTTCTAAGAAAAGAACAGTAGGAGAGCTTTCCCTGAGGCACTTCAATAATGATTGTTTCACAGATGTTTCTAGGTAGAAAAATATGAACTGAAAACACTTCATATGCACAGCAGGGGATACTGTATTATTTCCTTAATGGATACATGATAAACATTACATCTTGGGGTTATTTATTAAACACAAATAAAATCCAGGCAACGTTACAAAGCAAACCCCCTTTTTCCCAATCATATTAGTAGAGTTTACATACAATGACACCACAATCCATTTTCACCATGTTTCAGGTTATACATCAGCAACTATATACATTATGTAGAAAAGGAAGCACAACTCAATTAGAAATATCAATGCATCTTTAATAAAGCCTGAAGGAAGATGTATAAAGTAGTGCCCATCCTTTGTGTATCTGTGCCGTCTTCTGACATATCTTGCTTTTTTCCCCCTAAAATGCTTTTTTTCAAAGACTTAATTCTCTTGAATTACATTGCAGAAAATAAATATATAAAGGGCGTGTGTACAATTATTATAGAAGGAACTGAGGAAGACAGATTGTTGTTTCTATCAGAAACACTGTTCTCTAGGGATACAAAGCATACTCATGTCAGGTATGTGTTGACAGCAGATCAGAGCCAACAGGGCAGATCTATATCTGCTTTTTATGGACGCCTTTTACTACCCTCCCAAGGGTACTTGTTTCTCATTACACCTCAATCAGCACTGCATGTCACAGATACTTATTTCCTGCCAATGCGGTTTTCCCATCTGATTTTGGTGTCTCTAGATATCACCAGAACCTGTTTGCTACCTATTTATTTGTGACTCTCCAAGACTAACTTTTGTTTTCATATTTATCATAGGTACTATACTTATTTCCCAGAATTCTTGGATCTCTATTTTCTGCTGTCTCTGAACTCAACGCTCCTTATTATTATTCCAAGCAAAGTCAACTGATCACCCAGACATGGCTGTATTCTTTGCATTCAGCTTATTTACTTTCGTTTATTTTTTAATTGCTCTACTATTACCTGTCTGATAAATCGAATTAAAAAAGCAAATTAATACAAAATGGAGGGGGTTTTTTTGTCTCAGAATAGAAAGCACAATCTGACAATCATTATCAATTTTGCAGTTGTGACAATTAACCAATTAATGATAATTCAGATTGGCATCCTAACTAGAGATGGTCGAACTATTGAAAGTTCGGTCCGTTTTCGAACTTTCGAACTATTTCGAAAGTTCGCAAGTTCGAAAGTTCGAAAACGGACCCATTAAAGTCTATGGGAGGCAAATAGTTCTAAAAGTTCGAGTCAAATACAGCTAAAATATTAATGGTAACTTAATGTAAATGGCTGTGGGACCTGGGAAATGGTCTGGGGAACATGTTCCAATATCCAGGACTTTCGTAAAATCGATTTTACTCTCACGCGCGCTACTTTCGCACTCTCGTGTTTGAACGTTCGAGGTAACATGGACATTTTACTCGCGGATTCGATACTCGCGTATAGGTTCTAATGGACACTTTACTCGCGGATTCGATGTTCGCGCCTAGATACCATGTACATTTTACTCGCGGATTCGATTTCGACATTCGATTATAATCCCTTCTTCCCATTGACTTCTATATGCAATCCAGGATCTAAAATCAAGCCTGGAAAGTGGGTGTAGTCATTCCACCATTACTTTCCCCACAAGAAAGCATGGCCACATGCAGTTTGACAACATTATTTTGGAGCCAGGCAGGCTTGGCCCCTCCGGACAGACCCCATACCCCATTGGCTTCTCTCCCTCAGTGTATGCTTTGTGCAAGGGAAAGCGGGGAAGGGGATAGGGTTTGTAGGAACAGCACCATTGAGTAGCAGTAGATTCACTTCAGTTTGACAACATTATTGCGGAGTCAGGCAGGCTTGGCCCCTCCGGACAGACCCCATACCCCATTGGCTTCTCTCCCTCAGAGTATGCTTCGTGCAAGGGAAAGCGGGGAAGGGGATAGGGTTTGTAGGAACAGCACCATTGAGTAGCAGTAGACCCACTGCAATTGGACAACATTATTGCGGAGCCATGCAGGCTTGTCCCCTCCAGACAGACCCCATACCCCATTCGCTTCTCTCCCTCAGAGTATGCTTCATGCAAGGGAAAGCGGGGAAGGAGATAGGGTTTGTAGGAACAGCACCATTGAATAGCAGTAGATTCACTTCAGTTTGACAACATTATTGCGGAGCCAGGCAGGCTTGCCCCTCCGACAGACCCCATACCCCATTGCTTCTCTCCTCAGTGTATGCTTGTTAAGGGAAAGATGGGAAGGAGATAGGACTTGTTCACACGTTTTAGTTAATCCCCGCACTCCTTCCTTCAGAGTTTTACTGGGTGCTGTTCCTCAGATCCTGTCCACCACATACAGGTTAAATATCTTTAGCAATTATATAGTTTGAAGAACGCACTCCTGTAGACATTGCTCTTTCTTTATTGTTTATTAGTGACATTCGTGCACGCATGTCACTAATAAACATATAAAGAAAGAGCAATGTCTACAGGAGTGCGTTCTTCAAACTATATAATTGCTAAAGGAGATAGGACTGTTGGGTCTCAAGATGTGTGAATACAGGGATGGTTAACTACAAGAGCTAAACCACCATGCTGAAATCCACACACAGAAAGCTCAGAAAACTCTCTCCAACTCCTACACTGTCAGGTCTCCACTAAATAAACTCCAACACACTGACTAAATGGCACTGGTCGCATTGCCTTTTATACCCAGGGGGCTGGCAATGCTCAAATTAGCTGCCATTTGGTGATTTTGGACATGTGGGCACTTTTTTTTTTTAAATTTGATGATTTTCGAATGTTCGACAGTTCGACCGTTCGAACGTTCGAACATTCGATAAATCATCAAAATTACAAAAGACCGGGAAATATCGAAAGTCCGCGTCCGAGATAGTTCGAGAAGTCCGGGTCCGTCCGGAACTCGAAAGTTCAGCTCAATTACAAGAGTGTCTAAGCTGACATTTACTTGTATGGCTACAGGGAAGTGGAAGTCATCTGAACTTGATTCTGGTGTGGATTTCACGGATCCGCCGGAACTCAGACTCTTCCTAGCTGCGTAAGTGTTTTCGATAATTATCAAACGTTTGAGAATTTTTTAATTTAATTTCTAGAAATTTAAAATTTACAAATTGGCAATGTTAGAAATTTCTAGAAATAGTAAACAGAATGCTAAAACAGGAATTGCATGAAGTTTCCTGTACTAGACAGTGTTTTTTAAAGCTTTTGGGTATTGAATAGTCTGGGTGTTCCCCAGACCATTTCCCTGAGCCATTACCAGTAAGTTACCATGGCTATTTATAGCTTAATTTTATGCAGGAAATATTTCTTAACTCTCATTGACTTCAGTGGGTCCGTGTGTGGATTTTTACATTTTCTATAAATAGAAAGTGGGGCTTTGGGAGCACTCCTATGGCAACATTATTATAACATAGTGGAAGTGCTACTGATCTGACCAAAACATTAGAACAAACAAGAAAAGACATGATCAATGCACATTCCTGGGCCCCATATACTATCATAATATCTGTGCTAGTGCAAACAGTAAAAACATGGGGGGGGGTTTAGTTACAATTTTATGCATAAAAGTGAAAAACCTTCCAACCACATCAAGGTAACCCCAGTATGGAAGGTGCTAACAAATCGTGAGAAGATTGTCTCCCTGACCTTGCATTGGATTAGTATTAAAGGCTATCACTTCCCCCCACTAAAGGGACGTGTTGGGGGTGCTACTACCACATGGAAGCTTGGTCTATCTTCCTGCAGAGAAACTCTGCTACAATATATAAACAGAAAGTGGGGGGGGGGCTGTGGGAGCAATCCTATGGCAACATTATTATAACACATAGTGGAAACACTACTGATCTGACCAAAACATTAGAACAAACAAGAAAAGATATGATCAATGCACATTCCTGGGTCCCATATACTATCATAATATCTGTGCAAGTGTAAACCGTAAAAACATGAAAATGCAACCAAGCAGGGAGTGCCAGTCGAGATAAATGACCCAAGATAATTTGTTAGGACCTTCCATACTGGGGTTACCTTGACGTGGTTAGAAGGCTTTTCACTTGTATGCATAAAATTGTATCTTAACCCCCCATGTTTTTACTATTTGCACTAGTACACATATTATGATAGTATATGGGGCCCAGGAATGTGCATTGATCAGATCATCTCTTTTCTTGATTTTTACATTTTCAGCAAAACGGATTTCAGTGAATTCGGAAATCTCTATTTACAAGCAAGTGTGATTGAACCTCCTTCATCTTATTTTAAGCATATACCCAAATGCTTTTTATTTCTGTAATTGTGTGAAGTTAGTGAACATGTTCAATCTAGTCTGCTCTTCTGTATATGATTGTATAAAACTGCATAACCAAAAACACAGCAACTAATAATCTACATATTATTTTCATTGCAGTTTACATGAATGTGCACCTCTTCAATTTCCCCCAATTCATTTTCTGTGATTTTAATGATGTCCCCAACTCATGGAACTACAGAACCCAGTTTGAGAAATGTCCTTCCATCCATACTGCATGTTGCAGCGTACGGGCAATGCACATCTAACTTGCAATACTGCTATTAAAACTGAAATGCACACAACTGTGCCAAAGCACCTCAGTCTTACCCTACAGCACTCCTTGCTATATTTAGCTGTCACCAATACTCCCCTGGGTTGAATATGAAAAAAACATATTTTATTCATGATCTGCAATTTTTCTTTCAGACTCTTTGTCAGAATATAATCTTGTCTCTGTAAAAAGCCATTTCTTGTTTTCTTATTCTTTTTGCCACAGGCATCCGATTCTAATTTCTTCAACTAAGTTAGAGCAAATAAATAAATAAAATAATACAAAATAATTTCTGAAAGGATGTCAACCCATATACAGCACACAACTATGATTAACCAGTTTGGAACTGGATGTATGGGCAGAAAACTCATTTGAGTGAATTGTAGCACATTTCCAGGTTCTTGCAGATAATTTAATAACGATTGTGTAGAGATTACTCTAATGTTGGTGCAGAGAGATGCCGCAGTAATCATCCTCTTAATAATGTGATTTAAAGCAATGTCCTCAAAGAACAGAATTAATATAGACTTGACGGGAGAGACGGGTAAAGGAAGTCTTCATGTCTACTACACATTACCAGTTAACTGACTGATAATAAAAATAAATAGCACCAGAATCATAAACTTGTAATATCTGTTCACCTGGTTTTCTCCTTGTCCACTTGCACATAATGACTCCCCTCTACTAATCCTTTTCCATATTCTTTTGCCTTTCATTATGGTCTGTTATTATAAATCAGTAAACTCCTTTTTTCTCTACTCCTTCCATTCTGTGTACATTACTTCTGTATTCTTTCTTTGCTTTCTTTTAAAGTTATGTAATTAGGGTGCCCTACCTTCAGGCCGTGGCCCAGATGCGGGACTCACTTTGTCACATGTGGCCTGTACTATGTTTAAGTGGGTGAAGTTTTTGCAAGTGGATACAAAAGGGGTTAGTGTGGTAAATGGGATGAGTTATGTGTACCCAGTTTGTTTTCAAGGGTCACAACAATGATCTTTTTATTGTTACAGGTTGGGTATCCTTGGTCTAATTTTATTCTTTTTTTTTTTTTACCAAGTCTATTTACCGGTAACTCGATTGGTAACCTGAAAACATTATAAACATTATACACCGTTCCTCAGTTAAAATAGTAATTAGTAAATTAGTAATTATTAAAATTAGTAATTAGAGGTACAGTACCATATCAAAGGCACTGGCAAAATCCAATAAAAGTAAGTTTATTGCCCCCCCTTCAAGATCTAGGGGTGGGGGGTGGGGCAATGATTCTAAGTTATGACTTACTTCTTTATAGAAACCAGACTGGTTTGGTAGGATCTATTATGCATAAAACCATGCTGGAACCTACTTATAATGTTATTACCTGGCTGGGAACAAAATTAAACATCCCCCCTCCCCTTCTTCCCCCCAACCCCCTTTCCCAGTGAAAGTACCCAGGGTGAAGACCTAAACTGCTACCTCGTCACCACTAGAGATGGCCGAACTTATGAAAGTTTGGTCCGTTTTCAAACTTTCGAACTATTGGAAAAGTTCGAAAACCCATTAAAGTCAATGGGAGGCAAATAGTTGGGAAAGTTCGAATGAAATACAATTAAAATATCAATGGTAACTTAATGTAAATGGCTGTGGGACCTGGGAAATGATCTGGGGAACACGTTCAAATATCCAGGACTTTCCAAAACTCCATTTTACTCTCACACGTGCTACTTTTGAGCTCTCGCGTTCGAATATTCGAGGTATAATGGACATTTTACTTGCGGATTCGATATTTACTCGTGTATCGTTATATGGACATTTTACTCACATATTCGTTTATTCGATATTTACTCACGTATTGGTATAATAGACATTTTACTCGCATATTCGATTTTTCTGCATTTGATTATAATCCCCTCTTCCTATTGACTTTCTATATGCAATCCATGCTCTAAAATCGAGCCTGGAAAGTGGGCGTGGGTTATTCTACTATTAGCTTGCCTGCAGACATGGCCACCATGTATTGGCAGCAGTTGGTGGTCCAATATCTTACCAAGCAGGGGTACAACCAGATTCTGGTTGGGACCCCAAACTTAAAAGAATGGAAAAGGCGTATTATGCACAACCTGCAGAAGAAACTGCTGATGCGCTTTCAGATCGATCTGACCACCTCTCAACTCCAAAAGAGGTGTTCAAACCTCAAGCGGCAGTGGAGGAACTATGTCCAGGGCATCCAGCAGAATGTCCAAGGCAAGTATCACATTTACCTCTACCAGATGCTGGGTTTAGATTAGATCGGTGTGTCTGTGTTAGGCAATAAGAACACTCGGTGTGTCTGTGTTAGGCAATAAGAACACTTGTGTGTCTGTATTAGGTTATATGCTCTGTTGCCATTGACCTCTACCAGATGCTGCGTTTAGATTATTACCAGGCACAGAGTTTTTTAATGACACTGTGACGGACATTTATGAAGAGGTTTTTGAAAAGCTGCATAATAATAGGCAGACCCCCTAGAAAATTTTTATCTCTTCTTTTGCCATTCTTTACAATCTCCATTTTTAGAATATAAATAGCTTACAGTACCTCGTACTTATATGCTTTCATTTAATAAGATCCCATCTGCATTGGACAGTATCAAAGACTTTAACAACAATGAAATAAATCAAATTCACTGCTATTAAATTTTCCACTCACTTCCTCAAAGACGGCGATTTCATTTGATCAACAAGATGTATTTTATTTGAAATCGTTTTGACACTTATTATATTATTATGGAAACCTATCAGTTACTATCTTTTCTTTTCAGAAGAAAGATCAGAGTATGAGATACATTTTCTCATATACAGTGGATATAAACAGATGTCTCTTTAATTAGAACAAAACTTAGTAACATTAGTAACATTAATAACATTCACTCCATAATACAAATGTGTGGATGTATATTATATATATGTTGTGTGTGTAGTGGTAGGGGAGGTTGACCAAGTGTCTTGGGACTGTGTATTATTCCACCTAAGGAATGGTTATGTGCTCAGGTGAGTAAAGTGCTGAAACCAGAAGAGTTGAGCTCTGTACACATATTTGATTATGTCCTGACCCAAAACGCACAAGTGGAAGACAATCAATGGTGTATGGATGTTCAGTCGGATGATCAGAGCTTTAGTCTAGGAAACTAGCCACAGAGCAGCAGGGACTTAATTAAAAGCTCCTAAAAGTACTGGTAGTGTAGGGTCAGCTAAAGAAAGCAAGCCTTAAAGTTGTAGCTGGGTTTAAAGTAATTTGGCCAAGTTATTGAACTAATTGCTTTCATTTATCTATAGTGAAGGGCAGGCTTTTAAAGCAATATTACAATGGGAATAATTCATGTAAGCAACCCAAATTAAATTGTATGTGCAATAGGCTTCTATTTCATATGTGTACCTTATCATAAATCATTCTAGTTCTATTGCTGGTGTCCTCCTTGATTTCTCATTCTTGGTCTTCCTGTGAGTTAAAAATTGTTAAACCCCTAGCCCAACACAAGATACTATTTAGTTCTGCAGCTTACAGTATATAAAGAAGCAAATCTATTTAGAATAGTGCAGGAGTTGGTCAATAGAATGAACTCAGATGCTTGTATGATTTTTATGGTTAAAGGGCATGTCCACCCCTAAACTAAAATTTAACCCACTAATGGAACCACTGTGTAGTTTAAAAAAGGGTTCTCCTGCAGTGCTTGTCCAAAGTCCCAGAAAATGAACAGCAGGAGCTGTTCAAAGGTTTCTGCCTCTTTTAGAGGACAGTGGCATGTGCAGGGGAGCCCTTCCCCCCTCCCACCCTCCTGATCCCTCCCTGGCTGCCCTTCATCTAGCATAAAAACCCTTCGCTCATACAGTGTCCTCTATTACCGGCAGCCATGGCTGTGATTGACTGTCTTTCTGGCCCCCTACTTGTAGTTCCGGCAAGCAGGGAGACGGATCAGAATGCCACTGGAGCGAGGGGCTGTAAAAAGCATTTTTCTTTTTATAACTATCTAAGATAGCTGTTGGGGGTGGGAAGGGATGCCCTCTAACATATTAACATTTATTTAGTAGGGTCGAGATGCCCTTTAAAGGGCATCTTCACCCTTAAAACAAAAAACTGGTGACTTGTCAGTTATCTTCCTGCAACCATAACTGCTATTTTATTTATTTAGTTTATTACATGCATTTGTAACCAGATATTTAATGATAAGTTTTAGCAAAAGTATCTGTCTCCTTTTTATATGATTGAGCATGTACAGAGGAGGCAGCAGGTAAAACAGCAGTCAATCATTGTTTGTGATGTCAGCAGTCACAGCCTTGATTGACTGCATGTAGGGAGGAGCCAGCTTAATCTGCCAGAATGGGGACAATAATTATCATGAAATATCTGGTTATTAATGCAGGTAATAAAGTGCAAAATATATCAGATGGGGTTGGGGGCAGGTAATTTACAAGTAACCATTTTTTTGTTTAAGGGTGAAAGGAAGTATTCTAAGCATATGTCGTTTATGCTTAGAAACCTCCATATTTGTTTCTGTATCTATCGTTACAAAGAGGAAGAAAGTACATGTATCAGGAAAGTACATGTATCAGGAAAGTACATGTATCAGGAAAAAAAATATTGTATTAAATGAAGAAAAAAACATGCTTTAAAGCATAAAATACTTTTTTTATACTTATAATTTGTGCATTTTATCTTACAGAGCACTGCAATGAACCCATGGGTGTTAAAGGGTATCTCCAACCCCAAATTAACTTTTTTCTGTAGTGTAGGGGACCCCCTCCCAGCCCTAAATCTTAAAAAAGTGCAGAGACCAACCTTCATTCCCTCTGCCTCTAATGCTATTTCCGAGAACGGAATAGCATTAGACCCGCAGCCTTATCTATGATTGGCTGAGAGGGCTGGATTTAAACCTCAGGAGCCTGTAGCCTCACACTTAAACACAGTCCACACCCCTAAACCACACCCATTTTTTCTTTTTTGGGGAAGAAAAAAATTGACTATAAAGGAAAGGTTAGGATTGGTAGGAGGAGATTGACAGCCACCCTTCCAACCTAAGGCGCCCCTAGGCACGTGCCTACTGTGCTTAATGGTAAATCCGGCCCTGGACAGACTCGACCAGCTATTGTGTTAACTTGGTAAATAAGTTTCTGTGCATTTTTTAAAGATTTAAACATGGTAGTTAAGGATAGGAGGGGTCCCCTACACTACAGAAAAAAGTTAAGAGACAAGGGATCCGGAGGGTGGGAGGGCTCCCCTTCAGGAAGACAGAAAAGGGGCAGATACATTTTACACAGACAACTCCTACTCTTCAGTTTCTTGGACTTTGAATAGGAACTGCAGGACAACCATATGGAGCAGAGGAGAAAGGTAAGGATTTTTTAACACTACACAGTGGGGCCAGCAGTGGGTTAAATTTGTAAAATGTGTGTATTATATTGTATTATGTATTATTTTCTGGTTGATACTTCATCAGTCAAAACATAAAGGAACGTTTTGTGGACAATGCAAAGTGAAATAAAATCAGGGAGATTCAATAAAAGTTCTAATTTTGCCCCAACCAATCAGATCTTATTAACATTTGAAAGAAAACATCTGATTGGAGCAAATTAGCACCATTTTTAACGATAAGAACATTTATTGAATCTCCCTGATAGTGTTCTGACATAGGTATTGTATTTATGTTGCTTAGAACATTCCATCCCATACATAACATTATCCATTATGGCAACATGTTATGCACAACAAGTACTGTAAATTACAAAGATCAGCCTAATTCCTCTTGACCTTAATGTTATTTATAGAGTATTTAGAGGTGTCACTTACACTTTAAAATCTTTGAAGTCCTCCAAATAGGCATTTACTTAATACAATAATACTAAACCCTAATCGAGTGGATAATAAACTAGAGTCTTGTATTCTTCTAAGAAAACATCACACTGCAATTTCATAAATACTTTTGTGCCTCATCACGATATTTTCAGATACACATGAGCAATCTGAGATCCACTGTCAAGGAACCAAAATATATAATTAGAAAGTGATCTCAACAGATGTCTGCATACCATTAAACTGAGCTTTATGTGGAATTGGATTGCTTAGGAAACCTAATAAGTGCTGAGATCTGTGTAGTAGTAAATAAAGGTTATGGCTTCCCAGTAATTGGAATGTACACTCACTGGCCATTTTATTAGGCAGACATGTTCAATTGCTTGTTAACACAAATAGCTTATTAGCCAATCACATGACAGCTACTTAATGCATTTAGGCATCTAGATGTTTTTGAAAACTAGTTGCTACAGTTCAAACAGACCATCATAATGGGGAAGAAAGAAAATTAAAGTGACTTAAAAGAATGTTGCTTGGTTGCTGGTGCCAGAAGGGCCATTTGAGTACTACAGAAACTACTAGGATTTTCACATATAGCCATCTCTAGATTGAGAAAGAGAATCTAAAGAAAAAGAGAAAATATCCAATGAGTAGAGATGAAAGATACTGGTGAGTTTAATTCTTCCAGTGGATCCAGGGAACATAATGACATTTTTTACATTTTCAACTGCACGTTTCAACTTTCAACAGAGTTTTTTGTATTATCGACAGCAATTATTGAATTTCTCTTGACAATTTATGCAATTGGCACTTAAAACTCTGAAAATACCACCAGTGGATGAAAATATCATGTTGATTTGATGAATGATTAGAGAAGATTCGAGAAGATAGAAAATCAAGTCCCTCAAACAACCATCTTGTTACAACCAAAGTATGCAGAATATCATCTTTGAACATACCACACTTCAAACCATGAAGCAAATGGGCTACAGCAGCTGGAGACCACACCGGGTACACCTGTCAACTAAGAACAGAAAACTGTCTGGGGCTACAATTTGCATAGGCCCACTACAGAAATTGAAAAACAAAAAAGAGTCTTGATTTCTGCATCAACATTCAGGTGGTAGGGTCAGAATCAGCGTAAAAAAACATAAAAGGATGGATCCATCATGCCTTGTGTGAACAGTTCAGGCTGGTGGTGGTGAAATGGTCTGGGGGACATTTCCTTGGCACACTTTGGGCCCCTTAGTACCACTTAAGCATTATTTTAACATCACAGTCTACTTGAATACTGTTGCTGAATTTATGCCATGAATAGAATAATGACAAAACCTGGTACAACTAGTTGAATAGAAAGGCATACTAATTCATTGGTCAGTGACTGTAAGTTCTGCCCTGAGGTAATTTACTGGGTATGAAGTATTATTTTTTTTATATATTTTAAACTATAGTTTGCTTCTTCTTAGTCAAACCACCCCCTCCCATAAACTGATTGGTCCTCACCCCTGAGTTTTTCCTAAAGTTGGCTCACCATACCTTCAAAGTCCCACACTCAGTCAATGGGACACAATCCCATTGGACAGTCTGGAAAGAGTCCTGGACTCTAAAAGGGGGTAAGGCTAGACTAGCACTGTGATCCAGACTTGAAAGTGTAATATAGTGTGGCTGTGGTCATATATTATTTAGTCCTTACTTCGTTTCATGAGAACTCACACAACAGCAGCTGAAGCAAGCAACTCCTTTATTCAGGAAGCAGAGGACTACTGGGAGAAACCAGTCACATGTTATAGAGACAGGGTGAGAGATAGGTCAAAAAGCAACATGCATTTTAAGGCTGTACATACATATGTCACAGAAAGGTACAGTGTGTCAAATCTAGGGTGACGAATTAGTACTTTAGGTGCTCATTCTTGGTATGATTAGGAGAGATTTGGGGCACTACAGATTCCCTGTAAGGACAGTTAATGGCTAATTAATGTGAGTCAGGACAGTGAACTCCTATAATATACTTACAGGGAGATTCAATAAAAGTTCTTATCGTTAAAAACAGTGCTATTTTTGCCCCAGCCAATCAGATGTTAGCTTTCAAATGTTAAATAAGATCTGATTGGTTGGGGCAAAATTAGCACCATTTTTACCGATAAGAACTTTTTTTGAATCTCCCTGTTAGTTCAGGACCAGTCATATGGTGAGCTGAGCATCAGGTCAAAACACATTTTTTAATGAATGTGTGTAACTTTAAAAGGCAATATTTTTATTTTGTGTAAAACAGGAAACATGGATGTAGTACAAAAACAGTTTGCAGGGCCCATAGCAAGCCTGGTGTTTATTCACATTGGGGATCTGTTTCTGTGTTATAATGCAGATCCTTTCAGCTATACAAACAGGATTAAGCCACCATGGTAACTACGATATTGCTAACATTGCTCAATAGAGGTTTTGATAGTCACGGTTGCTGGCTCTAAATTCAATCAATGTCCAACGACTTGGTCCCAGTTGACTGCCCAAGACTGACTGCTATTCTGGGGCTTTTGCCTCTTATCTCTAGACTCAGTGTTAACATTCTATAGCCTATGCGATGATAAGTTTCTAAAAGAAGTGTGATTGTGGTAAATACGGTATGCATATAAATTTGTGTATATTCTCAGACTTACCTCGCATAGCCGTATTCAGGGATGCTGGAGATAAATCAAACAGTGTCCACCAGCTTTATATGCAAAACAATACAGTTACCAAGCAGTTTCAAATAAAGAATGGTTATATATTATTATTATTATATAAGGGTTATATATTAGGGATAATAAGGCCCTTACAGTGAAATATAAGGATGTAAAGTCACAGAGGAGTCCCCTGACTATGTGAAAGCACGAGACTTTAATTAAATTACACTGTAAGGTTAACTCCGGTGCTGCTTCAGGTTAGAAGGTGCCATTAACCTGGTCTATGCTGTCAGTTTATTCACAATTACCTTACAGAATGTATTTGTTTTTATGGATGACAGGCCGTGTGACGTGGCTGAAAGGTTTTCATAAGAATATATTCCGCTGCACCTCCCCATAGCCTTATGTATTATATAATTAATATTATTATTATATTTTATGGATTTGTTAGGGATCTGGCTATATAGTTCAATAAAAGGATGAAAAGAGATGGTAAATGCATAGGAGAAATTAAAATATCTTTTCAAGTGTGTATAGTAAAAACACAGGAGTTTTAATTACAAGAACCTTCCAACTACATCAAGGTAACCCCAAGTATGTGTAATTTCTCTGGACTGACACCCCCTGTACTTCCTGGCATTGCATCAGTGTCATTAGTGTTCACTTCCTTTCTCCACATTTTCATTTAAAGTGATTTAGCACAATACAACGTTCTGAGCTCCCAGCAACGTTTCCAAGGATGTCTTTCTTATAGCCTTTCTGTCTTCAAAACATGGTTCTAGGATGGCTCAATTCATTTAAATGTATGTCCCAACAAGCTACACATTTCTGCAGCTGTCATGTTCCCTTCCAAATAATCTGCTGTTATTGATACCTCTGTAATGCAAATAGATTAACATTTGACCCAATGATGACTATGTACATGGAGATTGTTGGTACACAATGGTTTTTCTGTATCCAAGGTTAAAAAAGGGAAAGATACTGACTCCAAATAAAGCTCTCTCTTGTTTTAATATTTTTTCATATTCAGGTTTACATCTGAATCTGTTTTACATAGCGTAAACCCATATTAAATACTAACTATGCTACACGTGTTGATTTATTCCATGTTATAACTAGGCAATATGTCCCATTGGAAAAATTGCACCTTCAGCATTAAATAATTTTAGAACAAACACCACCTGAGACGTTTCCTACTTTCTGTATATTTCACGGTGAAAAGCTTGTTGGGAAGAATCCCTAGGGGCAGGTTTTCTGTCATTGTATCCTCAGTGGTGTTCTCAGGTGCCCGATAGGAATGTATAGGTAGATAATTACATGTACTTTATTAAGTAGGCTGGTAAAAAAAAAACTAAAGGCATATAGTTACTGTCATACAGGTAGATGTTGATGCTGACCTACTATGCTTTAAGACAAATGGGTTCCCCAAAGTAATCAATAGCCTCTTTCCAAAATATATACTTTACATATTTCTATGGCTCAATAATCAAACCAGTTTATTCACAATCATATCACATAATAAAAAATATAATGAAACCATAACCAGTAAACCTCCCACTCCAAATGACAAAACCAAAACACTAAATATTCAATAATCATACAGTTCTACCCCACAATAGTGTAATATTGTAATACTTATCAGTCTATGTATGAAACAAGCAAGGTATCCCGAGTTACCGATTGAGATATGGAGGATGTGTATTACTGCTGGTAGAGGGGAGCCTACCACCCAAATGTGTTTTCCTCCTAAGTTTGGGCCATTGAGAAACCCCAAACTTGGAGTAGAACTGTATGATCATTTACTATTTAGTATTCTGGTTTTGTCACATGGGAGGTTTATGGTTTTCATTATCATTTTTATTATGTCCATAATTTTGAATAAAATGTGAGATTATTAGGTCAATTCTTCCCTTCTGTTTCTTTTGATTAAAACTACTTTTAGAACAAAAACAACTACAATTCTGATTACGTCCTACACTTATGTGGCTTCTCAGTCCTAATCCGATTGGCTATATTGTTATTTTAAAAATATTCTGTACTTACTGTAAACCCATTCTGATACCTGCTGGTCATTTCATATCAGATTATCATCCAGTCCAGTTGAGGCCTACACTCAATAACACACTCAATAAACAATAGTTTGAAAAGTTCGAATGAAATACAATTAAAATGGTAACTTAATGTAAATGGCTGTGGGACCTGGGAAATGGTCTGGGGAACATGTTCGAATATCCAGGACATTCGAATACTCGATTTTACTCTCACGCGCGCTACTTTCGAGCTCTCGCGTTCGAACATTCGATAATTATCCCATGAACGACTCGCAGATTCGATGCTCGCGTATAGGTATAATAGACATTTTACTCGCGGATTTGATGCTCGCGTATAGGTTTAATGGACACTTTACTCACGGATTCGATGCTCGCGTATAGGTATAATAGAAATTTTACTCGCGGATTAGATGCTCGCGTATAGGTTTAATGGGCACTTTACTCGACATAATTCCTCAGGGAGCTTAAACTGCTCCATGGTGTATAACAGTCAATAAGGTTGCAGGATGGGAACTAAATGAAAGGCAAGTTCACTTCTGACACCACATGCATTTTAAGGCTGTACATACATATGTCACAAAAGGTGCCTTCAGTAAACAAGTTGAACAAAACAAATCTCTGTGTTTTATCTTTACAAAGACTACAAACATAATTTAGTAGTCTTTTGTAAAGCCTAAAATAAAAGGGAAGCGCTTCGTAGGAACAGCACCACTGAGAAACAGTAGACCCACTGCAGTTTGACAACATTATTGCGGAGCCAGGCAGGCTTGGCCCCACCGGACAGACCCCATACCCCATTGGCTTCTCTCCCTCAGAGTATGCTTTGTGCAAGGGAAAGCGGGGAAGGGGATACGCTTTGTAGGAACAGCACCATTAAGTATCAGTAGACCCACTGCAATTTGACAACATTATTGACAACATTTTGACAAATTGACATTAACATTGTCAATAACATTATTATAACTCCTACACTGTCAGGTCTCCACTAAACACACTCCAACACACTGACAAAATGGCGCTGGTCACATTGCCTTTTATACTCAGAGGGCTGGCAATACTCAAATTAGCTGCCATTGGTTGATTTTGGTCATGTGGGCATCTTTTTTTTTAAAGGGTATGTCCACCCTTAAATATAATTTTTAATATGTTATTCCCCCATGTCTCCCAGCCCCAACCGCTATATTATTTTTTTTTTTAGAAAGCCCCCCAAACTCTACTTACCTCCCCTCTTTCCTCCACCGCACCGCCAAAATTCTCCCGGAGGCCAGGTAGCAGGCAGAGTCCTATATGGACTCTGCTAGCCTCCTGGTGGGCAGTTTTTGGGACTTTGGGGGGGGACTACAGGAGAACCCTATGGAGTTGGGATGTGAGGTAAGGATTAAACTACACTACATGGTGGGGCCAGTAGTTGGGGGGATTATAGTTTTGGACATGCCCTTTAAATTCGATAATTTATCGAATCTTTGAACGTTCGAACAATCAAACAGTCGAAAGTCCGGGAAATATTGAAAGTCCGAGTACGGGATAGTTCGAGAAGTCCAGGTCTGAACTTGCGTTCGAGTTCCAGTTCTATGCCATCTCTACTCACCACTAGCTTTTAATTTATTCAGCAAAAAGAGCCTTACAAAGTTGGCGTTTTGAAGCCATCTCCGGCTCCACCCCCACCACAACCTGGTATTTGACTAATGGGAAGGCACGCTCAGCAAAGAGCATCTCTTTTCATAGGCTAGTCCAATTAGTAGCTGTACCTCTACCAGATGCTGGGTTTAGATTAGATCGGTGTGTCTGTGTTAGGCAATAAGAACACTCGGTGTGTCTGTGTTAGGCAATAAGAACACTTGTGTGTCTGTATTAGGTTATATGCTCTGTTGCCATTGACCTCTACCAGATGCTGCGTTTAGATTATTACCAGGCACAGAGTTTTTTAATGACACTGTGACGGACATTTATGAAGAGGTTTTTGAAAAGCTGCATAATAATAGGCAGACCCCCTAGAAAATTTTTATCTCTTCTTTTGCCATTCTTTACAATCTCCATTTTTAGAATATAAATAGCTTACAGTACCTCGTACTTATATGCTTTCATTTAATAAGATCCCATCTGCATTGGACAGTATCAAAGACTTTAACAACAATGAAATAAATCAAATTCACTGCTATTAAATTTTCCACTCACTTCCTCAAAGACGGCGATTTCATTTGATCAACAAGATGTATTTTATTTGAAATCGTTTTGACACTTATTATATTATTATGGAAACCTATCAGTTACTATCTTTTCTTTTCAGAAGAAAGATCAGAGTATGAGATACATTTTCTCATATACAGTGGATATAAACAGATGTCTCTTTAATTAGAACAAAACTTAGTAACATTAGTAACATTAATAACATTCACTCCATAATACAAATGTGTGGATGTATATTATATATATGTTGTGTGTGTAGTGGTAGGGGAGGTTGACCAAGTGTCTTGGGACTGTGTATTATTCCACCTAAGGAATGGTTATGTGCTCAGGTGAGTAAAGTGCTGAAACCAGAAGAGTTGAGCTCTGTACACATATTTGATTATGTCCTGACCCAAAACGCACAAGTGGAAGACAATCAATGGTGTATGGATGTTCAGTCGGATGATCAGAGCTTTAGTCTAGGAAACTAGCCACAGAGCAGCAGGGACTTAATTAAAAGCTCCTAAAAGTACTGGTAGTGTAGGGTCAGCTAAAGAAAGCAAGCCTTAAAGTTGTAGCTGGGTTTAAAGTAATTTGGCCAAGTTATTGAACTAATTGCTTTCATTTATCTATAGTGAAGGGCAGGCTTTTAAAGCAATATTACAATGGGAATAATTCATGTAAGCAACCCAAATTAAATTGTATGTGCAATAGGCTTCTATTTCATATGTGTACCTTATCATAAATCATTCTAGTTCTATTGCTGGTGTCCTCCTTGATTTCTCATTCTTGGTCTTCCTGTGAGTTAAAAATTGTTAAACCCCTAGCCCAACACAAGATACTATTTAGTTCTGCAGCTTACAGTATATAAAGAAGCAAATCTATTTAGAATAGTGCAGGAGTTGGTCAATAGAATGAACTCAGATGCTTGTATGATTTTTATGGTTAAAGGGCATGTCCACCCCTAAACTAAAATTTAACCCACTAATGGAACCACTGTGTAGTTTAAAAAAGGGTTCTCCTGCAGTGCTTGTCCAAAGTCCCAGAAAATGAACAGCAGGAGCTGTTCAAAGGTTTCTGCCTCTTTTAGAGGACAGTGGCATGTGCAGGGGAGCCCTTCCCCCCTCCCACCCTCCTGATCCCTCCCTGGCTGCCCTTCATCTAGCATAAAAACCCTTCGCTCATACAGTGTCCTCTATTACCGGCAGCCATGGCTGTGATTGACTGTCTTTCTGGCCCCCTACTTGTAGTTCCGGCAAGCAGGGAGACGGATCAGAATGCCACTGGAGCGAGGGGCTGTAAAAAGCATTTTTCTTTTTATAACTATCTAAGATAGCTGTTGGGGGTGGGAAGGGATGCCCTCTAACATATTAACATTTATTTAGTAGGGTCGAGATGCCCTTTAAAGGGCATCTTCACCCTTAAAACAAAAAACTGGTGACTTGTCAGTTATCTTCCTGCAACCATAACTGCTATTTTATTTATTTAGTTTATTACATGCATTTGTAACCAGATATTTAATGATAAGTTTTAGCAAAAGTATCTGTCTCCTTTTTATATGATTGAGCATGTACAGAGGAGGCAGCAGGTAAAACAGCAGTCAATCATTGTTTGTGATGTCAGCAGTCACAGCCTTGATTGACTGCATGTAGGGAGGAGCCAGCTTAATCTGCCAGAATGGGGACAATAATTATCATGAAATATCTGGTTATTAATGCAGGTAATAAAGTGCAAAATATATCAGATGGGGTTGGGGGCAGGTAATTTACAAGTAACCATTTTTTTGTTTAAGGGTGAAAGGAAGTATTCTAAGCATATGTCGTTTATGCTTAGAAACCTCCATATTTGTTTCTGTATCTATCGTTACAAAGAGGAAGAAAGTACATGTATCAGGAAAGTACATGTATCAGGAAAGTACATGTATCAGGAAAAAAAATATTGTATTAAATGAAGAAAAAAACATGCTTTAAAGCATAAAATACTTTTTTTATACTTATAATTTGTGCATTTTATCTTACAGAGCACTGCAATGAACCCATGGGTGTTAAAGGGTATCTCCAACCCCAAATTAACTTTTTTCTGTAGTGTAGGGGACCCCCTCCCAGCCCTAAATCTTAAAAAAGTGCAGAGACCAACCTTCATTCCCTCTGCCTCTAATGCTATTTCCGAGAACGGAATAGCATTAGACCCGCAGCCTTATCTATGATTGGCTGAGAGGGCTGGATTTAAACCTCAGGAGCCTGTAGCCTCACACTTAAACACAGTCCACACCCCTAAACCACACCCATTTTTTCTTTTTTGGGGAAGAAAAAAATTGACTATAAAGGAAAGGTTAGGATTGGTAGGAGGAGATTGACAGCCACCCTTCCAACCTAAGGCGCCCCTAGGCACGTGCCTACTGTGCTTAATGGTAAATCCGGCCCTGGACAGACTCGACCAGCTATTGTGTTAACTTGGTAAATAAGTTTCTGTGCATTTTTTAAAGATTTAAACATGGTAGTTAAGGATAGGAGGGGTCCCCTACACTACAGAAAAAAGTTAAGAGACAAGGGATCCGGAGGGTGGGAGGGCTCCCCTTCAGGAAGACAGAAAAGGGGCAGATACATTTTACACAGACAACTCCTACTCTTCAGTTTCTTGGACTTTGAATAGGAACTGCAGGACAACCATATGGAGCAGAGGAGAAAGGTAAGGATTTTTTAACACTACACAGTGGGGCCAGCAGTGGGTTAAATTTGTAAAATGTGTGTATTATATTGTATTATGTATTATTTTCTGGTTGATACTTCATCAGTCAAAACATAAAGGAACGTTTTGTGGACAATGCAAAGTGAAATAAAATCAGGGAGATTCAATAAAAGTTCTAATTTTGCCCCAACCAATCAGATCTTATTAACATTTGAAAGAAAACATCTGATTGGAGCAAATTAGCACCATTTTTAACGATAAGAACATTTATTGAATCTCCCTGATAGTGTTCTGACATAGGTATTGTATTTATGTTGCTTAGAACATTCCATCCCATACATAACATTATCCATTATGGCAACATGTTATGCACAACAAGTACTGTAAATTACAAAGATCAGCCTAATTCCTCTTGACCTTAATGTTATTTATAGAGTATTTAGAGGTGTCACTTACACTTTAAAATCTTTGAAGTCCTCCAAATAGGCATTTACTTAATACAATAATACTAAACCCTAATCGAGTGGATAATAAACTAGAGTCTTGTATTCTTCTAAGAAAACATCACACTGCAATTTCATAAATACTTTTGTGCCTCATCACGATATTTTCAGATACACATGAGCAATCTGAGATCCACTGTCAAGGAACCAAAATATATAATTAGAAAGTGATCTCAACAGATGTCTGCATACCATTAAACTGAGCTTTATGTGGAATTGGATTGCTTAGGAAACCTAATAAGTGCTGAGATCTGTGTAGTAGTAAATAAAGGTTATGGCTTCCCAGTAATTGGAATGTACACTCACTGGCCATTTTATTAGGCAGACATGTTCAATTGCTTGTTAACACAAATAGCTTATTAGCCAATCACATGACAGCTACTTAATGCATTTAGGCATCTAGATGTTTTTGAAAACTAGTTGCTACAGTTCAAACAGACCATCATAATGGGGAAGAAAGAAAATTAAAGTGACTTAAAAGAATGTTGCTTGGTTGCTGGTGCCAGAAGGGCCATTTGAGTACTACAGAAACTACTAGGATTTTCACATATAGCCATCTCTAGATTGAGAAAGAGAATCTAAAGAAAAAGAGAAAATATCCAATGAGTAGAGATGAAAGATACTGGTGAGTTTAATTCTTCCAGTGGATCCAGGGAACATAATGACATTTTTTACATTTTCAACTGCACGTTTCAACTTTCAACAGAGTTTTTTGTATTATCGACAGCAATTATTGAATTTCTCTTGACAATTTATGCAATTGGCACTTAAAACTCTGAAAATACCACCAGTGGATGAAAATATCATGTTGATTTGATGAATGATTAGAGAAGATTCGAGAAGATAGAAAATCAAGTCCCTCAAACAACCATCTTGTTACAACCAAAGTATGCAGAATATCATCTTTGAACATACCACACTTCAAACCATGAAGCAAATGGGCTACAGCAGCTGGAGACCACACCGGGTACACCTGTCAACTAAGAACAGAAAACTGTCTGGGGCTACAATTTGCATAGGCCCACTACAGAAATTGAAAAACAAAAAAGAGTCTTGATTTCTGCATCAACATTCAGGTGGTAGGGTCAGAATCAGCGTAAAAAAACATAAAAGGATGGATCCATCATGCCTTGTGTGAACAGTTCAGGCTGGTGGTGGTGAAATGGTCTGGGGGACATTTCCTTGGCACACTTTGGGCCCCTTAGTACCACTTAAGCATTATTTTAACATCACAGTCTACTTGAATACTGTTGCTGAATTTATGCCATGAATAGAATAATGACAAAACCTGGTACAACTAGTTGAATAGAAAGGCATACTAATTCATTGGTCAGTGACTGTAAGTTCTGCCCTGAGGTAATTTACTGGGTATGAAGTATTATTTTTTTTATATATTTTAAACTATAGTTTGCTTCTTCTTAGTCAAACCACCCCCTCCCATAAACTGATTGGTCCTCACCCCTGAGTTTTTCCTAAAGTTGGCTCACCATACCTTCAAAGTCCCACACTCAGTCAATGGGACACAATCCCATTGGACAGTCTGGAAAGAGTCCTGGACTCTAAAAGGGGGTAAGGCTAGACTAGCACTGTGATCCAGACTTGAAAGTGTAATATAGTGTGGCTGTGGTCATATATTATTTAGTCCTTACTTCGTTTCATGAGAACTCACACAACAGCAGCTGAAGCAAGCAACTCCTTTATTCAGGAAGCAGAGGACTACTGGGAGAAACCAGTCACATGTTATAGAGACAGGGTGAGAGATAGGTCAAAAAGCAACATGCATTTTAAGGCTGTACATACATATGTCACAGAAAGGTACAGTGTGTCAAATCTAGGGTGACGAATTAGTACTTTAGGTGCTCATTCTTGGTATGATTAGGAGAGATTTGGGGCACTACAGATTCCCTGTAAGGACAGTTAATGGCTAATTAATGTGAGTCAGGACAGTGAACTCCTATAATATACTTACAGGGAGATTCAATAAAAGTTCTTATCGTTAAAAACAGTGCTATTTTTGCCCCAGCCAATCAGATGTTAGCTTTCAAATGTTAAATAAGATCTGATTGGTTGGGGCAAAATTAGCACCATTTTTACCGATAAGAACTTTTTTTGAATCTCCCTGTTAGTTCAGGACCAGTCATATGGTGAGCTGAGCATCAGGTCAAAACACATTTTTTAATGAATGTGTGTAACTTTAAAAGGCAATATTTTTATTTTGTGTAAAACAGGAAACATGGATGTAGTACAAAAACAGTTTGCAGGGCCCATAGCAAGCCTGGTGTTTATTCACATTGGGGATCTGTTTCTGTGTTATAATGCAGATCCTTTCAGCTATACAAACAGGATTAAGCCACCATGGTAACTACGATATTGCTAACATTGCTCAATAGAGGTTTTGATAGTCACGGTTGCTGGCTCTAAATTCAATCAATGTCCAACGACTTGGTCCCAGTTGACTGCCCAAGACTGACTGCTATTCTGGGGCTTTTGCCTCTTATCTCTAGACTCAGTGTTAACATTCTATAGCCTATGCGATGATAAGTTTCTAAAAGAAGTGTGATTGTGGTAAATACGGTATGCATATAAATTTGTGTATATTCTCAGACTTACCTCGCATAGCCGTATTCAGGGATGCTGGAGATAAATCAAACAGTGTCCACCAGCTTTATATGCAAAACAATACAGTTACCAAGCAGTTTCAAATAAAGAATGGTTATATATTATTATTATTATATAAGGGTTATATATTAGGGATAATAAGGCCCTTACAGTGAAATATAAGGATGTAAAGTCACAGAGGAGTCCCCTGACTATGTGAAAGCACGAGACTTTAATTAAATTACACTGTAAGGTTAACTCCGGTGCTGCTTCAGGTTAGAAGGTGCCATTAACCTGGTCTATGCTGTCAGTTTATTCACAATTACCTTACAGAATGTATTTGTTTTTATGGATGACAGGCCGTGTGACGTGGCTGAAAGGTTTTCATAAGAATATATTCCGCTGCACCTCCCCATAGCCTTATGTATTATATAATTAATATTATTATTATATTTTATGGATTTGTTAGGGATCTGGCTATATAGTTCAATAAAAGGATGAAAAGAGATGGTAAATGCATAGGAGAAATTAAAATATCTTTTCAAGTGTGTATAGTAAAAACACAGGAGTTTTAATTACAAGAACCTTCCAACTACATCAAGGTAACCCCAAGTATGTGTAATTTCTCTGGACTGACACCCCCTGTACTTCCTGGCATTGCATCAGTGTCATTAGTGTTCACTTCCTTTCTCCACATTTTCATTTAAAGTGATTTAGCACAATACAACGTTCTGAGCTCCCAGCAACGTTTCCAAGGATGTCTTTCTTATAGCCTTTCTGTCTTCAAAACATGGTTCTAGGATGGCTCAATTCATTTAAATGTATGTCCCAACAAGCTACACATTTCTGCAGCTGTCATGTTCCCTTCCAAATAATCTGCTGTTATTGATACCTCTGTAATGCAAATAGATTAACATTTGACCCAATGATGACTATGTACATGGAGATTGTTGGTACACAATGGTTTTTCTGTATCCAAGGTTAAAAAAGGGAAAGATACTGACTCCAAATAAAGCTCTCTCTTGTTTTAATATTTTTTCATATTCAGGTTTACATCTGAATCTGTTTTACATAGCGTAAACCCATATTAAATACTAACTATGCTACACGTGTTGATTTATTCCATGTTATAACTAGGCAATATGTCCCATTGGAAAAATTGCACCTTCAGCATTAAATAATTTTAGAACAAACACCACCTGAGACGTTTCCTACTTTCTGTATATTTCACGGTGAAAAGCTTGTTGGGAAGAATCCCTAGGGGCAGGTTTTCTGTCATTGTATCCTCAGTGGTGTTCTCAGGTGCCCGATAGGAATGTATAGGTAGATAATTACATGTACTTTATTAAGTAGGCTGGTAAAAAAAAAACTAAAGGCATATAGTTACTGTCATACAGGTAGATGTTGATGCTGACCTACTATGCTTTAAGACAAATGGGTTCCCCAAAGTAATCAATAGCCTCTTTCCAAAATATATACTTTACATATTTCTATGGCTCAATAATCAAACCAGTTTATTCACAATCATATCACATAATAAAAAATATAATGAAACCATAACCAGTAAACCTCCCACTCCAAATGACAAAACCAAAACACTAAATATTCAATAATCATACAGTTCTACCCCACAATAGTGTAATATTGTAATACTTATCAGTCTATGTATGAAACAAGCAAGGTATCCCGAGTTACCGATTGAGATATGGAGGATGTGTATTACTGCTGGTAGAGGGGAGCCTACCACCCAAATGTGTTTTCCTCCTAAGTTTGGGCCATTGAGAAACCCCAAACTTGGAGTAGAACTGTATGATCATTTACTATTTAGTATTCTGGTTTTGTCACATGGGAGGTTTATGGTTTTCATTATCATTTTTATTATGTCCATAATTTTGAATAAAATGTGAGATTATTAGGTCAATTCTTCCCTTCTGTTTCTTTTGATTAAAACTACTTTTAGAACAAAAACAACTACAATTCTGATTACGTCCTACACTTATGTGGCTTCTCAGTCCTAATCCGATTGGCTATATTGTTATTTTAAAAATATTCTGTACTTACTGTAAACCCATTCTGATACCTGCTGGTCATTTCATATCAGATTATCATCCAGTCCAGTTGAGGCCTACACTCAATAACACACTCAATAAACAATAGTTTGAAAAGTTCGAATGAAATACAATTAAAATGGTAACTTAATGTAAATGGCTGTGGGACCTGGGAAATGGTCTGGGGAACATGTTCGAATATCCAGGACATTCGAATACTCGATTTTACTCTCACGCGCGCTACTTTCGAGCTCTCGCGTTCGAACATTCGATAATTATCCCATGAACGACTCGCAGATTCGATGCTCGCGTATAGGTATAATAGACATTTTACTCGCGGATTTGATGCTCGCGTATAGGTTTAATGGACACTTTACTCACGGATTCGATGCTCGCGTATAGGTATAATAGAAATTTTACTCGCGGATTAGATGCTCGCGTATAGGTTTAATGGGCACTTTACTCGGTGACAGGGTTGCCTTTAATGTTGTTTTCTTATGTGTCTTGAGGGATAAATCCTTCTCTCTTTATTTTCCTACTTGTTTCCTTTTATCTGCGCAGACCTTTATGTTAAATATGTATGTAACAATAGATCCCTGTTAGGTAATGGTTTTTTGTATTATTTTGATAATCGTTGTATTTCCCATGCAAGGCAGCTGGGAGACCTGGTATAAAAGTTGCTCCCAGGCAGCCCAAGTCAGTCTTGTTTCCTTGTAAAGACCTGTGCTGCCTCTGTGATACCTGAACTGTAAAACATACCAAAAGGCAATAAAGTTCTTTTTTATTTAATTCAGCAACTCATGCTTATCTTTGCAAAGAACCCTACCACAGTTGGTGTCAGACAAAGTGGGATAAATCATTGCTGCAACTAGCATGAACAAAGATTTAAAGCTGAAGTATGCTGAAGATGCGTGCCCTAAGTTTGAATAAGAAAAAGGGATTAAATCTCCTGGCAGAACTTTGGCTGTTCAAAAGGCACGAAAGCTTGAAATAAGGAGAGGTCTTTCCAAAAGACGAAAATATGGCCACCCGGAAGAGAGTCTTAGAAGAAACCTACAATCTATCTCCTGATGTGCCCCATGGTGCCCTTTGTCATAGGAATATGGCATGCGATCTGGACTTTGCAAGGCTCATTCTCTGCAATTTTGGTATTACCCACCAGGGTAAGGACCCCACAGTTTAGCTCTTACCTCTGGCTAACATTATCCTTTATATAATACCTATAATACTGTCCTTTAAAATATTGTCACCAAAATAGCAATACACCAATTCAACGAGCAGATATCAAGGAATCCAAAAATATATATTTATTGTATATAAAATGTAGATTTAAAGTTAACTATGGCAACTACTGAATTAAAATCTATTGAGATCCTGAGATGAAAAACCTCTGGCCCGGGCCTTTGTTTATATTATTTTTTTTTGCACTGGGTCAGCCACATTCATTTCTCAAAAACTGGTGGGTTTATATAAAGGATTTTACTTGTGCCTTTGTTTATAGTACCCAATTTTCTTCTAACAATGTATTATGCCACAGAGGTGTTGCCATGTTCTTTTTATATTTGTGATGATGTTGCTTAAAGACTTTTAAAGGCACTTTATTTACCCATGGATATAAAACAATGATTGCCTGCATCGCTCTTTATACATCCCTGGTAACGTTTTGCTTGTCTAAAATTACAGTACTGTGCAATGGTGTGGGAATAGAACAAAAAAATTCTAATTGTTCATTTGTAACGGCAGATATGGTGTGTCAATTCATATAGGTTCACTTGCACAATGTCAGGGAGGTATGGGATTATAGTGTATGATAAATTATACTTGTTTCATATGTAGGTTAAAATAAATTAATTAACTGAAACCAGCTACAAGGTGAGGTTGGGGTAGACATTTTTTTATGTCAAAGGTCACACACCAAGACTGGGCACAGCAACAAGACCCTTAAGTATTTATGCTACACCAGCAAGGTCTCTCCCGGTAAGATTTCAAAGCAGATTGGGGTTCAGGGCTATCCATGCTCTTTAAAACAGAAACACAAAGAACCCTGAGCAACAATTGTGACTGTAGATGCATGGGCAGCCAAGAAAACATGCCGCAGATAACCACACTCTTACTTACTTACTCCCCTTTGAAAGCTCAGAATGGGCATTTGTGAAACTGTAGCCTGGCCTTGGATCATTGAGTGACGTGTATAGGGAAGAAAAAACACTGCTAAAAAACACTGCTTCCTTAATCCTTAACATAACATTCCTTAAATGCCCTTAACTTCTGTATATATAAATATTGTATGCCTGGCTTACTAAAAGTCTTTATCAGGCGCGAGTGGGACATGTCCCCCCACGTCAGCCCATTCTATCTCTCCAAACAGAGCCCACAGCCCACATGGCTGTTATAGATCATTGATAGGAAGCCAATGTTATAAAACAGAAGAATTCACAATCTCTCACCGGCCATATCCCTAGCTACTATTCTCACTGTTCCCAGTACCATGAGATTGATTGCATAGATCTTACATGGCCCAGGGATAGGAAGGCAAACTACGCTTCTATGGTACCTGGAATATGTCTGTCATTCATCTATATTATATGAAGTTTCTGTATATGAAATTAAAATTTCTCGCTCACCCCTCTCCCTCCTTTTTTGGTCACCCTCCCTGATTAAGTGAGTCTGCGAGAAACAGCTCTGCAGAAGCATAAAAGCAATTCAATCTGTCGGCAGTATCTTGCGAGGTCCTGAGTTAATGATCCGTAGGTTCCCTCTTAACTCATCTGCCACCTCTACTGATTTTTCTTGATTACTGTAATGAAACGGTCAGGGGATTATTAACAATCCGCCTCGGTTCGTTTCATCTGCTGCCTGTCTGATAACACCGACTGACATTGATGCATAGACGTTTCTATGGCTGGGCGCATGCTTGGTATGATGGAGTCTTATGCTTTTGATAGATGAGCAATGGAGAATGCTGATGTATTAGTTATTTGTATAGAGGGACAGATCGTCACTTGCTTGTATATTTGAGAAAACATATTTACTCCCACATTGGACTATATTCCTGGTTTACTACACATCTTACAAGTAGTAAACAGAAGCTGTATATGTTCTCAACATAAAGATACTAAATTATTAAAGGTGCATTAGTATTAAAAAACATGATAAATAAATGACACTGTATGGTGTCTCTCGTGCTAGAGGCATAGTATTATTCACCCAGTAACTTCCAGACAAATGTACTGTATGCTTACACAAATGGGAGAAACTTAACACATATAACTTACAGCAGAGTAATTACTGTAGCTATTTAGGTTTATAATATTATGAAGAATAATGCAATATTGCCCAAAGGGTATTTGCTAAAGTTACCAATTTAGGATGCTTACAATGTTTTGATAAGCTGCAGGCTTAACACTCTGTTTAAATTAAGAAATGGGCTACAAAAATGCCCTATGGCAGGTTTGCAGGTTCTATTTATCCTCACACATTAGGAGTTAAGACGTATGGAATGGTAGAGCAATAGGAGCAGTGTATGCCTTAACATTGCCCTGTAAGTTTTGTCTTTATAATTTTATTGATATTTTACAGTCAATACAGACATCCACCCTGCCAAAACTATTTCAGGTAGGGTACCCACACAATTTCAGGGATAGGGATGGCCGGTTCGGGATCCGAACCCGGATCTCGCCGCGGTTATCCGGTTCGCGAACGGCGGATTTTCCAGGATTTTTCCGCTTCCGACACTTCCGATTCGCGGAGTTTTTTCGATTTTCGAAAATTTTCGAAATACGAATTTTCACGTATTTTCGAAATGTCGGAGGGAAAAGCGGGAAAACATGTATTTTCGAAATTTTCGAAAATTACAAGGGTTTCTCTTAATCCTAACCTACGATTGTCGAAAAATATTCGAAATTACGAGGATTACGTTGTATTTTCGGGAAAATACATTTTTCCAAAATTACATGTGAAAACTCGTAATTTCGAAAATTCCCGAAATACGTGAACAACTCGAATTTCCGAAAAATTTTCCCGAAAATACGAAAAATCTTATAATAACCGCTGCTTTTTTCATCCGGGCCTCTTTTTTCTTTTTATCTTATTTTTAATTTTACGGGTCCGCCGCGGATTTCGGAATTTTCGGATGTTTGCGAAATTCCGGAATCCTCGCGCAGGACGGATGTTTTGCGAAGTTCGGAATCTATATTCAGGGGATACCCACCACTATAAGCCACCCCAAGATTAAACCATAATCCATGCATTACAGACCCACCACATGATTACATCAGACACTGTTGCATACACAACATGGCATCAGCACAGACACACACACATGCATACAACACACCATGTGCATTTGTTAACCAGCTAAAGGAACTCTGACATCATTGTGCTCCCTCACTTATTCAAAACAACCCACATTTCAGGGAGATTGTATTATATTTCAAGGAGTCAGGGATCTGCCTTAAAATCAGGGAGACTCCCTGAACGTAAGGAGAGGAGGGATGCCTGGTCAATATTTTGTTTATTTAGTATAAGATAGAAATCCCTTATATTATATAAATTTATAAATCAATGGGGAATACATTGCAGTTTTCGGAGTGGGACTATGTTGGTGGGATTGTAAAGTTATGTATATAGAGAACAGTGTGTACCGTCTATATACTCGAGTAAAACCGAGTTTAAAATCAAGCCTGGAAAATTGAACTCGTTTATACTCGGTCAGTACTTAATTAAGCATTCAGCAGCCGCACACTTTCCCGGTACGGAGCGCGCCGCTGACATCCACTGCCAGCGGTGCTGATGCTGCATTGCTGATATTTAAGTGAAGTCAGCAGCGACGTCCTAGTACAGGACATGAGCGTGCAGTTGACGAATTGGCCTTAAGTAATGTACTGCGGATCACTTCAATGCTTGGCACCATCACTGGTTTGGTGGTTTTTTTTTTGGTAGTGTCCAGATCAGGACGACAGGACAGGAACGCCCCATAAGTTATCCGGATTCACATGCACACTGGAGAGCCAACAGTAGGATCTTGCTAAGACAGCAGAAGGTACCCTTTGAACTGGATGGGCGGTGAAGTGTTGGTTGAGAAGGTGTTAGGTGGTTGTATTTGTTGTTTTGTTTGTGTCTGTTGTCTGTGTATTGTTAGTTGGTATGGTTTGTAGATTGTTGGAAACTACAACTCCAGCAATAAAGAATGCGGGGAGTTGTAGTTTCCAAAAACATCAGATAGTGCCAAGGAATATGAGAATTTAGAATTTGTCTTTTAAAAACAGAAGAACATTTACCATACAGTAATAGCGATATATATCCAGTAAAGGACTATACTGTCCTTATATATGTTAGGGGACAATTCTGGCTGTCAAAAAGCCTCAATCGCAAAACAATACCGAATTCGAAGCTGAGAATGATATATGAAGGAAGCGAATGATACTTATTATATTTGGTGATTATGATTTCATGTATGTTTGAGCTGTTAGGTGCCCTGTAAATTGGACGCAGCATTCCCATACAGTAGTCCCAGTCAGTAATACGCAAAAACCAGTATTGTAAGTTAGAAGTATGAGTAATAAGTAAAACCAGCTATACTGTAGGGGGATACCTGTAGATTACTTATGGGAAATAAAAATTCTGCTGTCCAATTTTTTAAAGGGCAACCTAAAGCCTTCACGTCACTCTCTCAAAACAATACAGAATCAGAAGGCGTTAGTGACGATAGTACGGGATAGATCTTCTTTACCCTCGGTTATACTCGAGTAATTCATTTATTAGTTTTTCATGTAATAAAATTGCGGGGGTTTACCGAGGCAGCACAGGTCAGTCTTGTTTCCTTGTAAAGACCTGTGCTGCCTCTGTTATACCTGAACTGTAAAACACTACCAAAAGCCAATAAAGTTCTTTTTTATTTAATTCAGCAACTCATGCTTATCTTTGCAAATAACCCTACCACAGTTGGTGTCAGACAAAGTGGGATAAATCATTGCTGCAACTAGCATGAACAAAGATTTAAAGCTGAAGTATGCTGAAGATGCGTGGCCCTAAGTTTGAAACTAAGAAAAAAGGGATTAAATCTCCTGGCAGAACTTTGGCTGTTCAAAGGCAAAGACAGCTTGAAATAAGGAGAGGTCTTTCCAAAGACGAAAATATGGCCACCCGGAAAGAGAGTCTAGAAGAACCTACAATCTCATCTCCTGATGTGCCCCATGGTGCCCCTTTGTCATAGGAATATGGCATGCGATCTGGACTTTGCAAGGCTCATTCTCTGCAATTTGGTATTACCCACCAGGGGTAAGGACCCCACAGTTTAGCTCTTTACCTCTGGCTAACATTATCCTTTATATAATACCTATAATACTGTCCTTTAAAATATTGTCACCAAATCAGCAATACACCAATCAAGAGCCAGAATCAAGGAATCCAAAAATATATATTTATTGTATATAAATGTAGATTTAAGTTACTATGGCAACTACTGATTAAAATCTATTGGAATCTGAGATGAAAAACCTCTGGCCCGGGCCTTTGTTTATATTATTTTTTTTTTTGCACTGGGTCAGCCCATTCATTTCTCAATAACTGGTGGGTTTATATAAAGGATTTACTTGTGCCTTTGTTTTATTACCCAATTTCTAACAATGTATTATGCCACAGAGGTGTTGCCATGTTCTTTTTATATTTGTGATGCATGTTTGCTTAAAGACTTTAAAGGCACTTTATTTACCTCATGGATTAAAACAATGATTGCCTGCATCGCTCTTGTACATGTAACGTTTGCTTGTCTAAAATCTACAGTACTGTGCAAATGGCAGGTGGGAAATAGAACAAATAAAAATTCTAATTGTTCATTTGTAACGGCAGATATTGGTGTCAATTCATATAGGTTCACTTGCACAATGTCAGGGAGGATTATAGTGTATGATAAATTATACTTGTTTCATATGTAGGTTAAAATAAATTAATTAACTGAACCCAGCTACCAAGGTGAGGTTGGGGTAGACATTTTTTTATGTCAAAGGTCACACACCAAGACTGGGCACAGCAACAAGACCCTTAAGTATTTATGCTACACCAGCAAGGTCTCTCCCCGGTAAAGATTTCAAAGCAGATTGGGGTTTCAGGCTATCCATGCTCTTTTAAAACAGAACACAAAGAACCTGAGCAACATTGTGACTGTAGATGCAGTGGGCAGCCAAGAAAACCTGCAGCAGATGAACCACACATCTTACTTACTTACTCCCCTTTGAAAGCTCAGAATGGGCATTTGTGAAACTGATAGCCTGGCCTTGATCATTGAGTGACTGTTATAGGGGAAAAAAACACTGCTAAAAAACACTGCTTCCCTTAATCCTTAACATAACATTCCTTAAATGCCTTAACTTCTGTATTATATTAAAATTATGTATGCCTGGCTTACTAAAAGTCTTTATCAGGCGGAGTGGGACATGTCCCCCACTGTCAGCCCATTCTATCTCTCAAACAGAGCCCACAGCCCACATGGCTGTTATATGATCATTGATAGGAAAGCCAATGTTTATAAACAGAAGAATTCACAATCTCTCACGGCCATATCCCTAGCTACTATTCTACACTGTTCCCAGTACCATGAGATTGATTGCATAGATCTATACATGGCCCAGGGATAGGAAGGCAAACTACGCTTCTATGTACCTTGGAATATGTACTGTCATTTCATCTATATTATATGAAAGTTTCTGTATGAAAATTAAAATTTCTCGCTCACCCCTCTCCCTCCTTTTTCTTGGTCACCCTCCCTGATTAAGTGAGTCTGCGAGAAACAGCTCTGCAGAAGCATAAAAGCAATTTCAATCTGTCCGGCAGCTATCTTGCGAGGTCCTGAGTTAATGATCCGTAGGTTTCCCTCTTAACTCATCCTGCCACCTCTACTGATTTTTCTTGATTACTGTAATGAAACGGTCAGGGGATTATTAAACAATCCGCCTGGTATCGTTTCATCTGCTGCCTGTCTGATAACACCGACTGACATTGATGCATAGACGTTTCCTATTGGCTGGGAGCAATGCTTGGTCATGATGGAGTCTTATCTGCTTTTGATTAGCATGATGCAATGTGAGAATGCTGATGTATTAGTTATTTGTATAAGAGGGACAGATCGTCACTTGCTTTGTATATTTGAGAAAACATATTTACTCCCACATTGGACTATATTCCTGGTGTACTTACACATCTTACAAGTAGAACAGAAGCTGTATATGTTCTCAACTAAAAGATACTAAATTATTAAAGGTGCACTTAGTATTAAAAAACATGATAAATAAATTGACCTGTATGGTGTCTCTCTGTGCTAGAGGCATAGTATTAATTCACCCAGTAACTTCCAGACAAATGTACTGTATGCTCTACACAAATGGGGAAACTTAACACATATAACTTACAGCAATAGGTAATTACTGTAGCTATTTAGTTTATAATATGTATGAAGAATAATGCAACATTGCCAAAAGGGTATTTGCTAAAGTTACCAATTTAGGATGGCTTCACCATGTTTTGATAAGCTGCAGGCTTAAACACTCTGTTTTAAATTAAGAAATGGGCTACAAAAAAATGCCCTATGGCAGGTTTGCAGGTTCTATTTATCCTCACACATTAGGAGTTAAGACGTATGGAATGTGTAGAGCAATAGGAGCAGTGTACTGCCTTTAACATTGCCCTGTAAGGTTTTCTTTTATAATTTTATTATATTTTACAGTCAATACAGACATCCCACCCTGCCAAAACTCATTTCAGGTAGGGTACCACACACAATTTCAGGGATAGGGATGGCCGGTTCGGGATCGAACCCGGATCGCTCGCGGATTATCCGTTCGCGAACGGCGGATTTTCCGGATTTTCCGCCATTCCGAACTCTTCCGATTCGCGGTTTTTCGTATTTTCCGAAAATTTTCGCAAGTACGAATTTTCACGTATTTTCGAAAATGTCGGGGGGAAAAACGGGAAAACATGTATTTTCGAAATTTCGAAAATTACAAGGGGTTTCTCTTAATTCCTAACCTACGTATTGTCGAAAATATTCGAAATTACGAGGAGTACTTGTATTTTCGGAAAATACATTTTTCCAAAATACAGTGAAAATCGTAATCGAAATTCCGAAATACGTGAGAAACTCGAAATTCACCGAAAATTTTCGAAAATACGAAACAAATACTTATTTAACTAAAGTCCGGTGCCTGTGCCTTTTTTTTCCTATCTCCGGGTGCCCTTCCTATTTTCTTTCTCATTTTTATATCTATTATTTTTAATTTTAAAGGGTCCGCTCGAGGATTTTCGAATTTTCGGAGTTTGCGAAATCCGGATCCTCGAGAGGACCGGATTTTCGAAGTTCGGAAATCTATAGTCACGGGGATACCCACCACCTAAAGCCCCACCCCAAGATTAACACATAATCCATGCATACAGACCCACACATGTATACAGTCAGACACTTTTGCATACACAACATGCATCTCAACAGACACACACAAATGCATACAACAAGCCATGTCACTTGTTAACCGCTAAAGGACTCTGACATCATTGTGCTCCCTCACTCTAATTCAAAACAACACATTTCAGGGAGATTGTATATTATTTCAATGAGTCAGGGATCTGCCATTAAAATCAGGGAGACTCCCTGAACTTTAGGGAGAGGAGGGATGCCTGTCAATATTTGTTTATTTAGTATATAGATAGAAATCCCTTATATTATATAAATTTATAAATGCAATGGGGAATACATTGCAGTTTTCGGAGGTACTATGTTGGTGGGAATTAGTAAAGTTATGTATATAGAGACAGTGTGTACCGTATATACTCAAGTATAAACCGAGTTTTTCAGGCTGTAAAATCAGCCTGAAAACTTGAACTCGGTTTATACTCGAGTCAGTACTTAATTAAGCAATTCAGCAGCCGCACACTCATTCCCTGTACTGGCGCGCCGGCTGACATCACTGCCCGGTGCTGATAAGTGACGTCAGCCGGCGTTCCAGTACAGGTAATGAGCGTGCAGTTGCCGAATTGCTTAAGTAATGTATGGGATTCAATGCTGGCACATACTGGTGTAGTGTCCAGACAGGACAGGAAGCCCCCAAGTTACCGGATGCACACTGAAGAGCCCACAGATGGATGCAGACGAAGGTACCCATTTGAGAAACTGTGAGGGCGGGTGAAGGTGTAGATTTTGGAAACTACAACTCCCAGCTAATAAGCATGCTGGAGTTGTAGTTCCAACATCAGAAGTGCCAGGAATGAGAATTTAGAATTTGTCTTTTAAATAAACAGCAGAATTCCCATACAGTAATAGCTATATCCAGTAAGGCTATTACTGTATGGGAATTCTGCTGTCTAACAAGCCTCAAAAACATACAGAATCAGAAGGAGAATGATATCTATTTGTTGGCCTTCTGATTCTGTATTGTTTTGAGGCTTTAGTTGCCCTGTAAATGACAGCAGAATTCCCATACATTAGTCCCATACAGTATAAGCAAAACCGTATTAAAGAAAACCAGGCTATTCCTGTATGGGGATACTTGTATGGGATTCTGCTGTCCATTTAAAGGGCACTAAGCCTCAAAACAATACAGAATCAGAAGGCAGTAGTGATATATCTTCTACCCTCGGTTTATACTCGATTCAATTCATTCTATTAGTTTTTCATGTAAAATTGGGTACCTCGGTTTATACTCGGGTCGGTTTATACTCGAGTATATACGGTATGTGGTGTTTCAAGTGTATGTACACTGGCAAATTTGTTTTTTTAAATTGTCCATTAGTGGAAACTATAATTCATCCCAACTATCACTGTACCATTTTTTGTTGATCTGCCCCCTATTTCATTAGATATCCAATCTGAAACATCTGACATATCAGCATTTCTGTAAGCAGTTTTGCTGTAGCTGGAATGGTTTGACAGTTGGTGTGCTGTATGCAGTATTGACAGTTGGTATGGGGGGAAATAGTCAGGTCAGTGGTCAGAGCCTGAGCAAAACAAGTACTGACGCAAAATCATTTTTTCAGTATACATACACTTTAAGCGCTTAGTAAATAGGGCTATGATTCCTAACACATATGTTGCAATGTTATTAAAGTATTTAGTAATGTAAAACAGTCGATATATATCTTTAAATAAAAGTACTTACTTGGCCCCTACTCCTAATGTGCAATGGAATCTTCAAAATGGAGTGTTTAGCCACACCTCCATTATTTCTACATGGTGTCTATGGAGACACAAAAAGGAAGATATTTGTAACTTCCGTTTTAGTGGAATAGCCAATGTTATTTTTAGTTTTAAAAAGAGAAGATTGCTAGCCAATCAAAAAATGTACAAGGAAGTAGAAATCTGAGTAGGGTCATATCCGTTTCTAGGTTCATTCTGGTAAAGGCCGCAACGTCATATAGGTTTTAAATAAAAGGGAAGCGCTTCGTAGGAACGCACCACTGAGAACAGTAACCCACTGCAGTTTGACAACATTATTGCGGAGCCAGGCAGGCTTGCCCCACCGGACAGACCCCATACCCCATTGGCTTCTCTCCCTCGAGTATGCTTTGTGCAAGGGAAAGCGGGGAAGGGGATACGCTTTGTAGGAACAGCACCATTAAGTATCAGTAGACCCACTGCAATTTGACAACATTATTGACAACATTTTGACAATTGACATTAACATTGTCAATAACATTATTATAACTCCTACCCTGTCAGTTCTCCACTAAACACACTCCAACACACTGACAAAATGGCGCTGGTCACTTGCCTTTTATACTCAGAGGCTGGCAATACTCAAATTAGCTGCCATTGGTTGATTTTGGTCATGTGGGCATCTTTTTTTTTAAGGGTATGTCCACCTTAAATATAATTTTTAATATGTATTCCCCCTGTCTCCCAGCCCCAACGCTATATTATTTTTTTTTTAGAAGCCCCCAAACTCTACTTACCTCCCCTCTTTCCTCCACCGCACCGCCAAAATTCTCCCGGAGGCCAGGTAGCAGGCAGAGTCCTATATGGACTCTGCTAGCCTCCTGGTGGCAGTTTTGGGACTTTGGGGGGGCTACAGGAGAACCCTTGGAGTTGGGATGTGAGGTAAGGATTAAACTACACTACATGGGGGCCAGTTAGTTGGGGATTATATTTTTTGGACATGCCCTTTAATTCGATAATTTATCGAATCTTTGAACGTTCGAACAATCAACACAGTCGAAAGTCCGGAAATATTGAAAGTCCGAGTACGGATAGTTCGAGAAGTCCGGTCTGAACTTGCGTTCGAGTTCCATTTCTATGCCATCTCTACTCACCACTAGCTTTTAATTTATCCAGCAAAAAGAGCCTTACAAAGTTGGCGTTTTGAAGCCATCTCCGGCTCCACCCCCACCACAACCTGGTATTTGACTAATGGGAGGCACGCTCAGCAAAGAGCATCTCTTTCATAGGCTAGTCCAATTAGTGCTGTGACAGGTTTGCCTTTAATGTTTGTTTTTCTTATGTTGTCTGTAGGATAAATCCTTTCTCTTTTCCTATCTTTCCTACTTGTTTTCCTTTTTATCTGTGCAGACCTTTATTGTAAATCTGTATGTAACAATAGATCCGTGTGGTAATGGTTTTTTTGTATTATTTTTGATAATCGTTGTATTTCCCATGCAAGGCATGCTGGGAGACCTTGGTTATAAAAAGTTGCTCCCAGGCAGCCCAAGTCAGTCTTGTTTCCTTGTAAAGACCTGTGCTGCCTCTGGTTATACCTGAACTTTAAAACACTACAAAAGCCAATAAAGTTCTTTTTTTTTAATTCAGCAACTCATGCTTATCTTGCAAATAACCCTACCACAGTTGGTGTCAGACAAAGTGGGATAAATCATTGCTGCAACTAGCATGAACAAAGATTTAAGCTGAAGTATGCTGAAGATGCGTGGCCCTAAGTTTGAAACTAAGAAAAAAGGGATTAAATCTCTGGCAGAACTTTGGCTGTTCAAAGGCAAAGACAGCTTGAAATAAGGAGAGGTCTTTCCAAAGACGAAATATGGCCACCCGGAAAGAGAGTCTAGAAGACCTACAATCTCATCTCCTGATGTGGCCCCATGGTGCCCTTTGTCATAGGAATATGGCATGCGATCTGGACTTTGCAAGGCTCATTCTCTGCATTTGGTATTACCCACCAGGGGTAAGGACCCCACAGTTTAGCTCTTACCTCTGCTAACATTACCTTTATATAATACCTATAATCGTCCTTTAAAATATTGTCACCAAATCAGCAATACACCAATCAAGAGCAGATATAAGGAATCCAAAAATATATATTTATTGTATATAAAATGTAGATTTAAAGTACTATGGCAACTACTGAGATTAAAATCTATTGGAATCCTGAGATGAAAAACCTCTGGCCCGGGCCTTTGTTTATATTATTTTTTTTTTGCACTGGGTCAGCCACATTCTTCTCAATAACTGTGGGTTTATTATAAAGATACTGTGCCCATTATTGGAAACAGAAGCAAATGTAAAGTTATTTGGATTTTTTAAATATTAAAATATTTTCTACCCTTTTTCTGTTCAATTTTTCTGCTTGGTTGAATTTTAATATCTTTTACTTTTTTTCCATAGCAATAAAGGCTTCATGACCCAGGTAACGCGATGCCCTATTGCCCATTCTATTTACCCTCTTACATCTAACAATGTTATTATGCCACAGAGGTGTTGCCATGTTCTTTTTATTTGTGATGCATGTTTGCTTAATAGACTTTTAAAGCACTTTATTTACCTCATGGATAAACAATAATTGCCTGCATCGCTTCTTTTAACAGGTAACGTTTGCTTGTCTAAAATCTACAGTACTGTGCAAATGGCAGGTGGGAAATAGAACAAATAAAAATTCTAATTGTTCATTTTAACGGCAGATATTGGTGTCAATTCATATAGGTTCACTTGCACAATGTCAGGGAGGATTATAGTGTATGATAATTATACTTGTTTCATATGTAGGTTAAAATAATTAATTAACTGAACCCAGCTACCAAGGTGAGGTTGGGGTAGACATTTTTTTATGTCAAAGGTCACACACCAAGACTGGGCACAGCAACAAGACCCTTAAGTATTTATGCTACACCAGCAAGGTCTCTCCCGCGTAAAGATTTCAAACGACAGATTGGGGTTTCAGGCTATCCATGCTCTTTTAAAACAGAACACAAAGAACCTGAGCAACATTGTGACTGTAGATGCAGTGGGCAGCCAGAAAACCTGCAGCAGATGAACCACACATCTTACTTACTTACTCCCCTTGAAAGCTCAGAATGGGCATTTGTGAAACTGATAGCCTGGCCTTGATCATTGAGTGACTGTTATAGGGGAAAAAACACTGCTAAAAAACACTGCTTCCCTTAATCCTTAACAATCATTCCTTAAATGCCTTAACTTCGGTATTATATAAAATTATGTATGCCTGCTTACTAAAAGTCTTTATCAGGCGGAGTGGGACATGTCCCCCACTGTCAGCCCATTCTATCTCTCAAACAGACCCACAGCCCACATGGCTGTTATATGATCATTGATAGAAAGCCAATGTTTAAACAAAGAATTCACAATCTCTCACGGCCATATCCCAGCTACTATTCTACACTGTTCCCGTACCATGAGATTGATTGCATAGATCTATACATGGCCCAGGGATAGGAAGGCAAACTACGCTTCTATGTACCTTGGAATATGTACTGTCATTTCATCTATATTATATGAAAGTTTCTGTATGAAAATAAAATTTCTCGCTCACCCCTCTCCCTCCTTTTTCTTGGTCACCTCCCTGATTAAGTGAGTCTGCGAGAAACAGCTCTGCAGAAGCATAAAAGCATTTCAATCTGTCCGGCAGCTATCTTGCGAGGTCCGAGTTAATGATCCGTAGGTTTCCCTCTAACTCATCCTGCCCTCTACTGATTTTTTTTGATTACTGTAATGAAACGGTCAGGGGATTATTAAACAATCCGCCTGGTATCGTTTCATCTGCTGCCTGTTCTGATAACACCGACTGACATTGATGCATAGACGTTTCCTATTGGCTGGAGCAATGCTTGGTCATGATGGAGTCTATCGCTTTTGATTAGCATGATGCAATGTGAGAATGCTGATGTATTAGTTATGTGTATAAGAGGGACAGATCGTCACTTGCTTTGTATATTTGAGAAAACAATTTCCTCCCACATTGGACTATATTCCTGGTGTACTTACACATCTTACAAGTAGAACAGAAGCTGTATATGTTCTCAACTAAAAGATACTAAATTATTAAAGGTGCACTTAGTATTAAAAAACATGATAAATAAATTGACCTGTATGGTGTCTCTCTGTGCTAGAGGCATGTATTAATTCACCCAGTAACTTCCAGACAAATGTACTGTATGCTCTACACAAATGGGGAAACTTAACACATAACTTACAGCAATAGGTAATTACTGTAGCTATTTAGTTTATAATATGTTGAAGAATAATGCAACATTGCCAAAAGGGTATTTGCTAAGTTACCAATTTAGGATGGCTTCACCATGTTTTGATAAGCTGCAGGCTTAAACACTCTGTTTTAAATTAAGAAATGGGCTACAAAAAAATGCCCTATGGCAGGTTTGCAGGTTCTATTTATCCTCACACATTAGGAGTTAAGACGTATGGAATGTGTAGAGCAATAGGAGCAGTGTACTGCCTTTAACATTGCCCTGTAAGGTTCTTTTTATAATTTTATTATATTTTACAGTCAATACAGACTCCTACCCTGCCAAAACTCATTTCAGGTAGGGTACCCACACACATTTCAGGGAGAGTACCCCCACCTAACCCCACCCAAGATACCACATAATCCATGCATACAGACCCACACATGTATACATCAGACACTTTTGCATACACACATGCATCTCAACAGACACACACAAATGCATACAACAAGCCATGTCACTTGTAACCGCTAAGGACTCTGACATCATTGTGCTCCTCAACTCTAATTCAAACAACACATTTCAGGGAATTGTATATTATTTCATAGTCAGGATCTGCCATTAAATCAGGAGACTCCCTGAACTTTAGGGAGAGGAGGGATGCCTGTCAATATTTGTTATTTAGTATATAGATAGAAATCCCTTATATTATATAATTTATAAATGCAATGGGAATACATTGCAGTTTTCGGAGGTACTATGTTGGTGGGAATTATTAAGTTATGTATATAGAGACAGTGTGTACCGTATATACTCAGTATAAACCGAGTTTTCAGGCTGTAAAATCAGCCTGAAAACTTGAACTCGGTTTATACTCGATTCAGTACTTAATTAACAATTCAGCAGCCGCACACTCATTCCCTGTACTGGCGCGCCGGCTGACATCACTGCACGGTGCTGATAAGTACGTCAGCCGCTTTCCAGTACAGGTAATGAGCGTGCAGTTGCCGAATTGCTTAAGTAATGTATGGGATTCAATGCTGGCACATACTGGTGTATGTCCAGACAGGACAGGAAGCCCCCAAGTTACCGGATGCACACTGAAGAGCCCACAGATGGATGCAGACAAAAGGTACCCTTTGAACTGGAGGGGCGGGTGAAGGTGTAGATGTTGGAAACTACAACTCCCAGCTAATAAGCATGCTGGGAGTTTGTAGTTCCAAACATCAGAAGTCCAGGAATGAGAATTTAGAATTTGTCTTTTAAATAAACAGCAGAATTCCCATACAGTAGCTATTCCAGTAAGGCTATTACTGATGGAATTCTGCTGTCTATTTAAAGGGCAACTAAAGCCTCAAACAATACAGAATCGAAGGGAATGATATCTATTTGTTGCCTTCTGATTCTGTATTGTTTTGAGGCTTTAGTTGCCCTTAATGGACAGCAGAATTCCCATACTTATCCATACAGTAATAGCAAAAACCAGGCTATTACTGTATGGGGATACTGTATGGGAATTCTGCTGTCCATTTAAAGGGCAACTAAAGCCTCAAAACAATACAGAATCAGAAGGCAGTAGTGATATATCTTCTACCCTCGGTTTATACTCGAGTCAATTCATTTATTAGTTTTTCATGTAAATTGGGTACCTCGTTTATACTCGGGTCGGTTTATACTCGAGTATTACGTATGTGTGTTTCAAGGGTATGTACACTGGCAATTTGTTTTTTTAAATTGTCCATTAGTGGAAACTATAATTCATCCCAACTATCACTGTACCATTTTTTGTTGATCTGCCCCCTATTTCATTAGATATCAAATCTGAAACATCTGACATATCAGCATTTCTGAAGCAGTTTTGCTGTAGCTGGAATGGTTTGACAGTTGGTGTGCTGTATGCAGTATTGACAGTTGGTATGGGGGAAATAGTCAGGTCAGTGGTCAGAGCCTGACAAAACAAGTACTGACGCAAAATCATTTTTTCAGTATACATACACTTTAAGCGCTTAGTAAATAGGGCTATGATTCCTAACACATATGTTGCATGTTATTAAAGTATTATAATGTAAAACAGTCGATATATATCTTTAAATAAAATTACTTACTGGCCCCTACTCCTAATGTGCACATGAATCTTCAAAATGGAGTGTTTAGCCACACCTCCATTATTTCTACATGGTGTCTATGGAGACACAAAAGGAAGATATTTGTAACTTCTGTTTAGTGGAATAGCCAATGTTATTTTTAGTTTTAAAAGAGAAGATTGCTAGCCAATCAAAAATGTACAAGGAAGTAGAAACTGAGTAGGGTCATATCTGTTTCTAGGTTCATTCTGGTAAAGGCCGCAACGTCATATAGGTTTTAGTTCAATGGGTGTGCAACATCATATCTGGATATGATGTCGCACACTTATGAAACTACAAACAGAAATGATGCAGGGAAGCGAAAAATAATGTTGGTGGGTATTGTATTGTGGGTAATACGCATCACACACTAAGGCACTATAGAAGATCACTGTATGTAGGTATTTCAAATGTGCAGGAAAACTTGTCATATGTCTTGTCATATGTCTGACAAGTAACCCCAAGTGCCTAGTGAACTGCTTGGTACATAGAGAATGTGGTTAGTATAAGCAGTTATATTACATATTATTCATTTAGAACTACATTACCCAGCATCTCATGACATTATTTCTTTATATGCCGCCCTCTGCCCAGTAAAGGACTACTATTCTTCTAACATGCAACATTACTCTGTCATATAGGCAAACGATGGTAGAAGATGCTGGGTAATGCAGTTTTACACGAATTATATAATTTAATTGCTGATACTAACTATATCCTCCCTATACCCAGCACTACAGCAGCCAATCAGGGTAATTGTCTTTAATACAGACATATTGCAACTCCTCCTAGACACTTCAAACACCAGCACACAGTTCACAATTCCAATATCCGGCAGCTAGATCTACAACAACGAAGTTAGTCCGTGACCTCTGTCATCCTATATAGTGCCACTGCGTGTAATGCGTATTACGTTATTACGCACATCTGCAGTGAGTAACATCGCTATTCTGTTTTATAAAGTTGCGCTATGTCATATCTATTTGCATTTTAATAGGTGTGCAATGTCATATCGGGATATCGCGTTGCACACCTATTCAACTACAAACTGACATTACGTTGTGGACATTACTAGAACGAAACTTCAAATGGATATTCTGTTGCGCACCTTTACCCTTTGTAGTACAGAGTAATTTTATAATTCGCTACCAATCCTATCTCTCTAACAGTAACCACAGCAATTACTATTGCACTAAAACAGAAATAACAAATACCTTAATGGTTCTGCATAGATACACTCCATGTACAACTACCGGACATGTTCCATTTTTAAGATTCTATTGCAACTACGAATGGACTATATGAGTACTTTATTAATTATCTATATTAACTTTTTTACATTACTGTATACTATAATGTCATTGCTACAATATTTGTTAGTATCATGGACACAATGTTCTAACTATGTATATTACTTTTACCTACCCCCACCAATATAGTCCCTCCCATAAAATGCATGCCTGAGGAAGGGGCCACAGGCCTGCCCAAACGTTGCATGTCATTTGCTTAATAGCCACTATATAGTGTGATATTTATAGATGTTGCGGACACTATTTTCCTTAACTGCTTATTTCAAAAATATAGATTTTTAATCTGCATGCCACTATACTGTACTTTAAAAGTATGTTATTTACCTCTTGTACCTAACCTTAGTTAGTGAGAGAGAGAGAAAGATACTTTATGGGGTAAAATGAAGTTTAATCCATGCTCTCCCCAATATAATCTTGGGTTAGCTTGGTATTGTCTACATTTTTCAAGCCCTGCACCATTTTGTATTAACGGCACAGGCACTCAATGTAATTCCCTTTAATTGTTGTACAAAAAATATTTTTGCTGCAACAAAATAAAAACAAATTTGTCCTAAAATACCTTTTGTCATAACAAAATGTCATAATCTTGTAGCGGCAAAATCAAAATCAATGTTACAAACCTGATTTTGTTGGGTCAAAATTGATTGGATTTTTTCTCAACCTTAAGCATTCAAGTTTTACGATTCTCTTTTCTGCTTATACTGAAGTATTCTGAATGTAAAAGTTCACAATTTCAGAGTGAAATGTCCCAAGAGACCATTCTTGAGTCTTTGACTCAATGGCCAATGGATCCTCTTCACTGGTAAATAATTATCTAACTGCTGGAGACTATATAAGCTCAGGACATCTTATTCACATGTATTCTTCAGTTTGAATTCCTTTAAATTCGTGGAATCCAAAAATCATCTTCAGGAAGAGAGAAGGAAGTTGCGAGAGAATCTTCTAATCTTACAACCGGTTTGATGTGTTTTGATGTTATGGGGATGAATCAGATAATTACCGTATTGCTGAACTTACTGAAGATGCTAAGGAAATTAATGTGCAGTCTCAGCAGTTGCAGTGAAAAAGCTCAATGACTTGGCAATAGTTAGGTAACTTTAAAAAGGAGACCATTGGAACATCTGAAAATGAACATTTAAGCAGGTGGCATTGTGACCTCCTTATCCAGCCTAATGAATGCGGCACTTGCAATGTAGAGTCCCCATCTGCTTATAAAGAAGAGAGAAGGGTTCAAGTACTGGAACAGATTTTGTCTACGATGGAAACTTGACCGAAACTATTTACAAGGCAAAGTTCCAGGAGAGAAACGACATTGTAACAGTGCTAATTTCAACATAACTTTAAGGAAAGATGAAAAATGGGATCTTAAGCTGTAAACATGACCTCGGAGAATGCATCAAGACTTGCTGTTCATATCAAGCCTGCGGGTACCTGTCTCTGATGTTCCTATGAATAGGTTGTTAGTGCTGCTATTATGAATTTGAAGAAAGTCCTTTCCCATGGTAAAGATGGAAAGGAATTGATACCCATGTGACTGGATACATACAATGATGGTGGTAGTAATGACAAAGGAGTGTTATGATTGAAATACCTGAATCAGTGGAAGTTGTGTTAAGCAGGAAACACATTGAGCCCGTTTTTGATTTGTCATTTGTACCAGTCGAACACGGCACTTAATGCTGCCTCATTGAAGTCAATATTAAGTAAAAGCAGAATGGTTTGTGCAATTTTTGTTCCGAGGAATAACTTTGGCTGATCCTTTACTTTGCAATGAAGTACAATGATACTCATTTGTGTTTAAAACTCTACAATCACATCTCAAGTATACATGACGATGGGAAATTTTTTACTCAAATTCCATGGATTTGTACCAAGTGCCCAACCTGCAGTTAATATCACACTGCAAGTGATACCAGGCATTCAGTTACTTCAATGGCAAATCCAAACGTTCAGTATTCTATATTTAATGCGGGCGTTTATACTTTGAAGGAAATGGAGACGATTTGGAATGATGGTAATTGCAAAGCCGGCCTGATACCGATAACGCAGCAGTAGTACATTGCGTATGTAAAAAAACATGGTTAAGGTGCAGAGCGAGAGAAAAATTCTGTTCCTAAAATACAGACAACTTGTTCTTTTCCTGCAGAGTATTTCCTCCCCAAATCCAATTGATTTAAACAAGGTTTACTTGAAGTCTTTACAGCAAAAATATGGTTTCCATTTATGCAGTAAACTGGGCTGTTCATTCTGTATATAATTTTATATATACCAGCATATAAAAGAGATTAGAGAAGAATGCAACAAGCACATATAGTGATATTGCAAGACAATGATCCCAATGATTGTCAACGCCTCTTAGTGACCCTTTCACTGGTGAGCCGTTGGGGATCTGGTACAACAGGAAGTGTTTATTTAAAAATATTTGGTAAAGACGGCTCTAGTCATCGGCATCGTTTATTATGTAATGGGCAAAAGTTTTCAAAGGAGGATGATGTGACAACATTTGCTGTAAGACAAAATGTGCCTTAGGAGACATTCGATACATTGAGATCTGGCTCAAAGCTTCCCAGGATACCAAGTGGTATCTGAGCCGAGTTCAAATTGAAGACTTACAGACCAAACAAAGTATGGTATTTCATGTGTCGAACTTGGTTTAACGGTAACTTTGTAAAAGAAAAAATTTCAACCAGACTTGGTTCTCCGGCAGGAAGTAGAAATTGAGGTGTTGTAGAATCGTAGCCATTATAAATGATCACTCCAAGTAAATTCTTCTGCAAGGAGCTAATGTTACTGCTCTTATTTATACTTGACAGTATCCTATAAGTAAGGGGCTGATTTACATCTTTGAATCCATTACATTCGATATGGAACTTAGTCTGCAGAGCGACCCCTTCAGAAGGTTCAATGACACATCTGCCAGCCCCAGGTGGAGAATTAACGTAAAATGAGTATTGATTGGTTGACTGGGCTCCAGACAAAGTTGTGACTTTTAAAACTACCGTATACCACAGGTCATCAGCCTTTAAAAATGTTTGAGGCACAATAGACAAATAGGCAGAAGATCTTCCCGTTGTGGTTTTAGCAGCCCAGTCAAAGTCAACTTCAGTTTCACCTTGAAATAAAGACCATTCGTATGTTGGTCGGCCCTTTTTACTACAGTTTGTACATTTTCCAGATAAGGAAAATCGTTCCGTTGGAATAAATTTTTCTAAGCAGTTTTCTATACATTCCATATTTACGAGGGGAGGAGATCCCGATTCTACAAACACTTTCTGGGTAAAATGACTATTTCTGTCCCCCTTATCGACGACCAAACGAAAATAGTAACTTCTCTGTCCTGGAAGTTCCTCAGCTTCAACATAAAGAAAAGCATCAAAGGGATCAATCCATTTAAGGTCTATTTGATCTGGGTGACACTTTGAATTAGGACTCAGTGTCATGTTATCATAGTCCTTTTCTTTAGTGGTACAGTACCATGTAAAATCCATTCCATCCCGACTTTCTGGTGAGTCTGGGTCATAAGAAGCATTACCATTTAGGATCCAGGAATGATTAAAGCCAACGGTCTTGAAACTTCCACCTGCAATCACTGCAATTAGTTTACTCTCTTGCACTTGCACAACTACAGAATCTGTATTTTTGTCATCATCTACTTCATCATCATCTACAGGGATGTCTACCAAGGCTCGAAACAGATAAAGTCCATAATCTAGAGTATTTTTTGGTATAGTTAATGTTGTCTGATTCCTTGGAATGGTTTGCGGTAACTCAAGGAAATCATTCCAGTCTGGTGAGTCAGAAATGCTAAAGATCCTGTACACTTTCCATTCAATAATTGTTGGTTTTGGTATCAAACATTTTACTGCCACAGTTAAATATATACTCAGTTGTTTGCCTTTTGTGATGGTTATTACAGGATCAAAAGTTGGTTTATTGATTTTAAATGTTAGCACGTCACATGGGACCTTCTTAACCAGGATTGAGGTATTCAATAACTTGCTAACATGATTTCCAAACTTTGTTTGTAAGGTTACAGATTTTAATCCACTTTTTGAAAAGTTAACCTTGACGACAAAACCTTCATATTTGCTCACATCAAATGGAAAGACAGTACCAGGAAGCAATTTGTGGGCGTCTGTGGTGGCATTTCCATAATTATAATTAACGCTTTTAACAAGGTACAATCTCCTCACACCTGCGTAAATTTCCAGATGAAATGCCCATTTACACAATAAAAGGGAAGCGCTTCGTAGGAACAGCACCACTGAGAAACAGTAGAGACCCACTGCAGTTTGACAAATTATTGCGGAGCCAGGCAGGCTTGGCCACCGGACAGACCCCATACACCCATTGGCTTTCTCCCTCAGAGTATGCTTGTTGCAAGGGAAAGCGGGGAAGGGGATACGCTTTGTAGGAACAGCACCATTAAGTATCAGTAGACCCACTGCAATTTGACAACATTATTGAACAACATTTTGACAATTGACATAAAATTGTCAATAAAATTATTATAACTCCTACATGTCAGGTTCTCCACTAAACCACATCCAACACACTGACAAAATGGCGCTTGTCCATTGCCTTTTATACTCAGAGGCTGGCAATACTCAAATTAGCTGCCATTGGTTGATTTTGGTCATGTGGGCATCTTTTTTTTTAAAGGGTTGTCACCTTAAATATAATTTTTAATATGTTATCCCCATGTCTCCAGCCCCAACGCTATATTTTTTTTTTTTAGAAGCCCCCCAAACTCTACTACCCCCTCTTCCTCCACCGCACCGCCAAAATTCTCCCGGAGGCCAGGTAGCAGGCAGAGTCCTATAGGACTCTGCTAGCTCCTGGTGGGCAGTTTTGGGACTTTGGGGGGGGACTACAGGAGAACCCTATGGAGTTGGGATGTGAGGTAGGATTAATACTAAACTACATGGTGGGGCCAGTAGTTGGGGGGATTAGTTTTTGGACATGCCCTTTAAATTCGATAATTTATCGAATCTGAACGTTCGAACAATCAAACAGTCGAAAGTCCGGAATATTGAAAGTCGAGTACAGGATAGTTCGAGAAGTGGGTCTGAACTTGCGTTCGAGTTCCAGTTCTATGCCATCTCTACTCACCACTAGCTTTTAATTATTCAGCAAAAGAGCCTTACAAAGTTGGCGTTTTGAAGCCATCTCCGGCTCCACCCCCACCACAACCTGGTATTTGACTAATGGGAGGCACGCTCAGCAAAGAGCATCTCTTTCATAGGCTAGTCCAATAGTAGCTGTGACAGGGTTGCCTTTAATGTTGTTTTCTTATGTGTCTGTAGGATAAATCCTTTCTTTTCATCTTTCCTACTTGTTTTCCTTTTATCTGTGCAGACCTTATGTTAAATCTGGATGTAACAATAGATCCTGTTATGTAATGGTTTTTGTATTATTTTTGATAATCGTTGTATTTCCCATGCAAGGCATGCTGGGAGACCTTGGGTTAAAAAGTTGCTCCCAGGCAGCCCAAGTCAGTCTTGTTCCTGTAAAGACCTGTGCTGCCTCTGGTTATACCTGAACTGTTAAAACACTACCAAAAGCCAATAAAGTTCTTTTTTATTTAATTCAGACAATCATGCTTATTTGAAAAATAACCCTACCACAGTGTGTCAGACAAAGTGGGATAAATCATTGCTGCAACTAGCATGAACAAAGATTTAAAGCTGAAGAATGCTGAAGATGCGTGGCCCTAAGTTTGAAACTAAGAAAAAAGGGATTAAATTCTGGCAGAAACTTTGGCTGTTCAAAGGCAAAGACAGCTTGAAATAAGGAGGGTCTTTCCAAAGACGAAAAAATTGGCCACCGGAAAGAGAGTCTAGAGAACCTACAATCTCATCTCCTGATGTGCCCCATGGTGCCCTTTGTCATAGGAATATGGGATGCATCTGGACTGCAAGGCTCATTATTTCTGCAATTTGGTATACCACCAGGGGTAAGGACCCCACAGTTTAGCTCTTACCTCTGGCTAAAATTATCCTTTATATAATACCTATAATCTGTCCTTTAAAATATTGTCACCAAATCAGCAATACACCAATCAGAGCAGATATCAAGGATCCAAAAAAAAATATATTTATTGTATATAAAATGTAGATTTAAAGTACTATGGCAATACTGAGATTAAAATCTATTGGATATCTGAGATGAAAAACTCTGGCCCGGGCCTTTGTTATATATTTTTTTTTGCACTGGTGTCAGCCACATTCATTCTTCAATAACGTGTGGGTTATTATAAAGGATTATGTGCCTCATTATTGGAAACAGAAGCAAATGTAAAGTTATTTGGATTTTTTTAAAATATTTTAAAATATTTTCTTACCCTTTTCATGTTCAGATTTTGCTCGCTTGGTTGAATTTTAATCCTATTTACTTTTTTTCCTTATAGCTAATAAGGCTTTCATGACCCAGGTAACGCGGATGCCCATTTGCACATTTCTATTTACCCCTCTTTACCCAATTCTAACAATGTTATTATGCCACAGAGGTGTTGCCATGTTCTTTTTATATTTGTGATGCATGTTTGCTAATAGACTTTTAAAGGCACTTTATTTACCTCATGGATAAACAATAGATTGCCTGCATCGCTTCTTTAACATGGTAAACGTTTGCTTGTCTAAAATCTACAGTACTGTGCAAATGGCAGGTGGGAAATAGAACAAATAAAAATTCTAATTGTTCATTGTAACGGAGATTGGTGTCAATTCATATAGGTTCACTTGCACAATGTCAGGGAGGATTATAGTGATGATATAATTATAATTGTTTCATATGTAGGTTAAAATAAATTAATTAACTGAACCCAGTACCAAGGTGAGGTTGGGGGTAGACATTTGTTTTATGTCAAGGTCACCACACCAAGACTGGGCACAGCAACAAGACCCTAAGTATTTATGCTACACCAGCAAGGTCTCTCCCGGTAAAGATTTCAAAGCAGATTGGGGTTTCCGGCTATCCATGCTCTTTTAAAACAGAACACAAAGAACCTGAGCAACATTGTGACTGTAGATGCAGTGGGCAGCCAGAAACTGCAGCAGATGAACCACACATCTTACTTACTTACTCCTTTGAAAGCTCAGAATGGCATTGTGAAACTGATAGCTGGCCTTGATCATTGAGTGACTGTTATAGGGGAAAAAAACACTGCTAAAAAACACTGCTTCCCTTAATCCTTAACATAACTTCCTTAAATGCCTTAACTTCTGTATTATATAAAATTATGTATGCCTGGCTTACATAAAGTCTTATCAGGCGGAGTGGGACATGTCCCCCACTGTCAGCCCATTCTATCTCTCAAACAGAGCCCACAGCCCACATGGCTGTTATATGTCATTGATAGGAAAGCCAATGTTTTAAACAGAAGAATTCACAATCTCTCACGGCCATAACCCAGCTACTATCTACACTGTTCCCAGTACCATGAGATTGATTGCATAGATCTATACATGCCAGGGATAGGAAGGCAAACTACGCTTCTATGACTTGGAATATGTACTGTCATTTCATCTATATTATATGAAAGTTTCTGTTGAAAATTAAAATTTCTCGCTCACCCTCTCCTCCTTTTTCTGGTCACCCTCCCTGATTAAGTGAGTCTGCGGAGAAACAGCTCTGCAGAAGCATAAAAGCAATTTCAATCTGTCCGGCAGCTATCTTGCGAGGTCCTGAGTTAATGATCCGTAGTTCCCTCTAACTCATCCTGCCCCTCTACTGATTTTTCTTGATTACTGTATGAAAACGGTCAGGGGATTATTAAACAATCCGCCTGGTATCGTTTCATCTGCTGCTGTTTGATAAAACACCGACTGACATTGATGCATAGACGTTTCCATTGGCTGGGAGCAATGCTTGGTCATGATGGAGTCTTATTGCTTTTGATTAGCATGATGCAATGTGAGAATGCTGATGTTAGTTATTGTATAAGAGGGACAGATCGTCACTTGCTTTGATATTTGAGAAAACATATTACTCCCACATTGGACTAATTCCTGGTGTACTTACACATCTTACAATAGTAGAACAGAAGTGTATATGTTCTCAACTAAAAGATACTAAATTATTAAAGGTGCACTTAGTATTAAAAAACATGATAAATAAATGACCTGTATGGTGTCTCTCTGTGCTAGAGGCATAGTATTAATTCACCCAGTAACTTCCAGACAAATGTACTGTATGCTCTACACAAATGGGGAAAAAATTAACACATATAACTTACAGCAATAGGTAATTACTGTAGCTATTTAGTTTAATATGTATGAAGAATAATGCAACATTGCCAAAAGGGTATTTGCTAAAGTTACCAATTAGGATGGCTTCACCATGTTTTGATAAGCTGCAGGCTTAAACACTCTGTTTTAAATTAAGAAATGGGCTACAAAAAAATGCCCTATGGCAGGTTTGCAGGTTCTATCTATTATCCTCAACACATAGGAGTTAAGACGTAGGAATGTGTAGAGCAAAGGAGCAGTGTACTGCCTTTAACACTTGCCTGTAAGGTTTTCTTTTATAATTTTATATATTTTACAGTCAATACAGAATCCTACCCTGGCAAAACTCATTTCAGGTAGGGTACCCCACACATTTCAGGGAGAGTACCCACCATAAAGCCCCACCCCAAGATTAACATAATCCATGCATACAGACCCACACATGTATACATCAGACACTTTTGCATACACAACATGCATCTCAACAGACACACACAAATGCATAAACAAGCCATGTCACTTGTTAACCGCTAAAGGACTGACATCATTGTGCTCCCTCACTCTAATTCAAAACAAACATTTCAGGAGATTGTATATTATTTCAATGAGTCAGGATCTGCCCTTAAAATCAGGGAGACTCCCTGAACTTTAGGGAGAGGAGGGATGCCTGTCAATATTGTTATTTTATATAGATAGAAATCCCTTATATTATATAAATTTTAAATGCAATGGGGAATAATTGCAGTTTTCGGAGGTACTATGTTGGTGGGAATTAGTAAAGTTATGTATATAGAGACGTGTGTACCGTATATACTCAAGTATAAACCGAGTTTTCAGGCTGTAAAATCAGCCTGAAACTGAACTCGGTTTTATACTCGGTCTCAGTACTTAATTAAAAATTCAGCAGGACGCACTATTCCCTGTACTGGCGCGCGGCTGACATCACTGCACGGTGGCTGATAAGTGAAGTCAGCCGGCGTCCAGTACAGGTAATGAGCGTGCAGTTGCCGAATTGCTAAGTAATGTATGGGATTCAATGCTGGCATACTGGTGTAGTGTCCAGACAGGACAGGAAGCCCCCAAGTTACGGGCACACGAAGCGCCACAGATGGATGCAGACAAAAGGTACCCTTGAACTGGGGGGGGTGGGGTGAAGTGTGAGTTTGGAAACTACAAACTCCAGCTATAATAAGCATGCTGGGAGTTGTAGTTTCCAAACATCAGAAGTGCCAAGGAATGAGAATTTAGAATTTGTCTTTTAAATAAACAGAGAATTCCCATACAGTAATAGCTAATCCAGTAAGGTATTACTGTAGGGAATTCTGCTGTCTATTTAAAGGGCAACTAAAGCCTCAAAACAATACAGAATCAGAAGGAGAATGATATCTATTTGTTGCCTTCTTGAGTTCTGATTGTTTGAGGCTTTAGTTGCCCTTTAATGGACAGCAGAATTCCCATACATTAGTCCCATAAGTAATAGCAAAACACAGGCTATACTGTATGGGGATACTGTATGGGAATTCTGCTGTCCATTTAAAGGGCAACTAAAGCCTCAAACAATACGAATCAGAAGGCAGTAGTGATATATCTTCACCCTCGGTTTTACTCGAGTCAATTCATTTTTATTAGTTTTTCATGTAAATTGGGTACCTCGTTTACTACGGGTCGGTTTATACTCGAGTTAGATAGGTATGTGGTGTTTCAAGGGTATGTACAATGGCAAATTTGTTTTTTAAATTGTCCATTAGTGGAAACTATAATTCATCCCAACTATCACTGTACATTTTTGTGTGATCTGCCCCCTATTTCATTAGATATCCAATCTGAAAAAATCTGACATATCAGCATTTTGTAAGCAGTTTTGCTGTAGCTGGAATGGTTTGACAGTTGGTGTGCTGTATGCAGTATTGACAGTTGGTATGGGGGAAAATAGTCAGTCAGTGGTCAGAGCCTGAGCAAAACAAGTACTGACGCAAAATCATTTTTTCAGTATAAATACACTTTAAGCGCTTAGTAAATAGGGCAGATTCCTAACACATATGTTGCAATGTTATTAAAGTATTGAATGTAAAACAGTCGATATATATCTGTAAATAAAAGTACTTACTTGGCCCCTACTCCTAATGTGCCAATGGATCTTCAAATGGAGTGTTTAGCCACACCTCCATATTTCTACATGGTGTCTATGGAGACACAAAAGAAGATATTTGAAACTTCTTTAGTGGAATAGCCAATGTTATTTTTAGTTTTAAAAAGAGAAGATTGCTAGCCAATCAACAAAAGTACAAGGAAGAGAATCTGAGTAGGGTCATATCTGTTTTCTAGGTTCATTCTGGTAAAGGCCGCAACGTCATATAGGTTTAGTTCAATGGGTGTGCAACATCTATCTGGTATGATGTCGCACACTTATGAAACTACAAACAGAAATGATGCACGGGAGCGAAAAATAATGTGGTGGGTATGTATTGTGGGTAATACGCATCACACACTAAGGCACTTAGAAGATCACTGTATGTAGGTATTTCAAATGTGCAGGAAAATGTCATATGTCTGTCATATGTCTGACAAGTAACCCCAAGTGCCTAGTGAACTGCTTGGTACATAGAGAATGTGGTTAGTATAAGCAGTTATATACATATTATTCATTTAGAACTACATTACTGCAGCATCTCATGACATTATTTCTTTATATGCCGCCCTCTGCCCAGTAAAGGACTACTATTCTAAGCATGCAACATTGCAACATTACTCTGTCATATAGGCAAACGATGGTAGAAGATGCTGGGTAATGCAGTTTTACACGAATTATATAATTTAATTGCTGATACTAACTAATATCCTCTATACCCAGCACTACAGCAGCCAATCAGGGTAATTGTCTTTAATACAGACATATTGCAACTCCTCCTAGACACTTCAAACACCAGCACACAGTTCACAATTCCAATATCCGGCAGCTAGATCTAACAACAACGAAGTTAGTCCGTGACCTCTGTCATCCTATATAGTGCCACTGCGTGTAATGCGTATTACGTTATTACGCACATCTGCAGTGAGTAACATGCTATCTGTTTTATAAAGTTGGATGTCATATCTATTTGCATTTAATAGGTGTGCAAGTCATAGGGATATCGGTTGCACACCTATTCAACTACAAACTGACATTTCGTTGTGGACATTACTAGAACGAAACTTCAAATGGATATTCTGTTGCGCACTTTACCCTTGTAGTACAGAGTAATTTTATAATTCGCTACCAATCCTATCTCTCTAAATAACCACAGCAATTACTATTGCACTAAAACGGAAATAACAAATACCTTAATGGTTCTGCATAGATACACTCCATGTACAACTACCGGAATGTTCCATTTTAAGATCTATTGCAACTTAAGAGTATGGACTATATGAGTACTTTTATTAATTATCTATATTAACTTTTTTACATTACTGTATACTATAATGTCATTGCTACATATTTGTTAGTAATCATGGAACACAATGTGTTGTAGCTAACTATGTATATTACTTTTACCTACCCCCACCAATATAGTCCCTCCCATAAAATGCATGCCTGAGGAAGGGGCCACAGGCCTGCCCAAACGTTGCATGTCATTTGCTTAATAGCCACTAATAGTGTGATATTATAGATGTTGCGGACACTATTTCCTTACTGCTTATTTCAAAAATATAGATTTTTAATCGCATGCCACCTTACTGTACTTTAAAAGTTGTTATTTACCTCTTGTACCTAACCTTAGTTAGTGAGAGAGAGAGAAAGATACTTTATGGGGTAAAATGAAGTTTAATCCATGCTCTCCCCAATATAATCTTGGGTTAGCTTGGATTGTCTACATTTTTCAAGCCTGCACCCATTTTGTATTAACGGCACAGGCACTCAAGTAATTCCCTTTAATTGTTGTACAAAAAAATATTTTGCTGCAACAAAATAAAAACAAATTTGTCCTAAAATACCTTTTGTCATAACAAAATGTCATAATCTTGTAGCGGCAAAATAAAATCAATGTTACAAACCTGATTGTTGGGTCAAATTGATTTGCCACATTTATGTGGTGCCATATAACGGAAAATTCTTTCATAATTACCGTTATTTCTTTTCCTGACTGAACATGGCAGTGGTCAAATGGGTTAATCCCTCCATCACCACGTGGGAGGAAGTGCAAGGCTTTAAGGCTGACCCCACCCCCCCCACCCCCAGTCAGTCCGGATTTAGTTCCGAGGTGAATTATTGAGGGGAGGGAGATTAGTGACCACTGCCATGTTCAGTCCAGAAAAGAAATTACGGTAATTATGAAAGAATTTTCCGTTTTCCTGTTCCTTCCATGGCAGTGGTCACTAATGGGATATGCCCAAGGTGTGAAAAAAAAACTGAAATGAGGGGAGGGTATGCATTTGAGAGAGAAAAAAAAAATTATTTGTACATAACAGATTTTAGAACTTCTTCCCCAAATAAGTCTAATTTGTAATGTTTGAGGAAAGTATGAATGGAGCTCCAGGTTGCTGCCTTACAGATGTCCTGGATGGATACCCCCGCTTGGCATGCCCAGGATGTTGCCACTGCTCTTGTGGAATGTGCCTTGATGCCAGGGGGTGTGACCTGCTGAGAGGCTGAGTAAGCTTCTTTAATGCAGGAGGTGATCCACCTTGCCACAGATGATTTTGTTGGTTTGAGACCAATTCTCTTTCCTGCGTATAGGATAAAGAGGAAGTCAGATTTCCTGAACTTGGATGTTCTTGAAATGTAACATTTGATGCATCTGGCTATGTCCAGGTTGTGAAGGTCTTTCTCTTCCTCAGACTGAGGGTTAGGAAAGAAATATGGAAGGACTATATCCTCATTAATATGAAATTCTGTGATGACTTTGGGAAGAAAGAGATTGTGCATTGTAATAATTAGTCTGTCTTTTAGGAAAAGAAGATGTTGATCCGAAAGTTTGATCTCTGAGATCTCTGCTACTCTTCTGGCTGAAGAAATGGCCAAGAGAAATGCGAGTTTCCAAGTGAGTTTGGTAATGGAAATGGATTCTATAGGCTCAAAGGGTTCTTTTGTTAATGATTTTAGGACAAGGGATAGGTCCCAATGAGCAGGTTTTACTCTCCTGGGTGGTTTGATGCGCTTTAAGGCTTTAAAGAAGCGGATGACTAATGGTTTGACGCCCATCTTATGTTGAGGAGCAGACAGAGCAGATATTGAGCTTGAGGGAGGCTGGAGCAAATCCTTTGTCCAAGCCGTCCTGCGGAAATCCACAATGTGGGTCTGTGATGTATTGAAAGAGCAAGGATCATGACGTCACCAATTGTCGAAAAACTTCCCAAAATCTGTAGTAGTGGCCGAAGTAGGGGTGTTTCGATGGCAGGAGGGTAGAATGAGGAGTATGATAGACCCTGTGTTTCAGGATTCCTTATTCAATAAACCAGGCCGTCAAACTTAGTTTCTCTGGATCTGAAGTGGTGGGCCCGGATAGAGATTGGGAATGCAAGGTAATGGGAATGGATTTTGTAGGGTAATTTCCTTCAATAAAGGGATCCACTGCCTCTGGGCCACCAAGGAGTGATGATGATGATTCTGGTTGGTCCTCCCAAAACCAGAACAATCCAATCTGAAAGAAAAAGCATCTGGGAATGTCGCCTTCTTGTAGGGAATCTGAAACAGAATATTTTGGACTTTGTGGTGCGTTGAGGCATGACCATCAAATCTATCTGGAGGATGAACCGAATCTCTGGAATACCAGATTGAAAACTCGTGGGGAAGAGTATATTCTGCCGGTGGATCTGACCTGACTCAGGAAAGGTCCGCCTGAACACATTTTGGTGACGGAGGGTAGGGGCTTGAACGGCCAGTATTTGACTGCCCATAGGAGGGCAGATAGGAGGACGTGGACAGGCAGCCAGAAGTTCCAGCCAGATGTGTGCCGACACCGTTGTGACAGACGGTGTCAAGTCTCCGAACGGAGTTCTGCGACCCCCTCCGTTTATATGAAGGTAATTTGCAAGTAGCATTGTCGAAATGAAAGGACTGTGTTCCCCCAAATGAATGGGAAGGAATTTGATTAGGGCTACAACTGGATCGCTTTCAGTTCTTTTGAATGATTGAGGTTGACTTTGGGGTGTCCCGCAAGAGCCCTGAACCATTGCGTCCAGACAATGGGCTCCCAACCTCTTAAGATTGAATCTGTTGGGATTCTTATCCAATTTTTGTGACCCATGTGGACGGGCTTCAGGTTTGTGGGATTGGTCCACCACTGTAGAGACTGTATATGGAATTTTGAAGATACCGGAGCAGTGCTAACCCGAAAGAAGAGCTTTGTAACTGGTAGTGGTTGTTAGTGTGAAATCTGAGGAATTTCCGAGATTGTGAGTATGGGTATATGTAGGTAGGCATCTTGGAGATCTATCTTCAGAGCCATCTCCTTTTTTAAGTGAAGTGTTATGGAATTGAGGGTTTCCATTGAAGGTTTGATGTTCAAGAAGAGGTTTAGCATTTTCACAGTCGGGGATTGCTGTATTTCCCGATGTTTTCCTTTTTAAGATCAAGCGAGAGTATACCCCCAAGCCTGTTTGTTCTGCTGGTACAGGTTTCTACTATCATTTTTTAATAGGTCTGAAATTACTTTTGAGGGCCTGAAAAGCTTCTCTGATTCCTTGGATGGAGGGCGGGGGTGGGTGAAGGAGTCCGGAGGCATTGTCATGAAGCTGAAGGTGATATCCTTTTGATATGGTTTCGTAATACCCATTTGTCTTTGTGGTATGAGCCCAAAAACGCTGAAGGGGAGAGTCTTCTCCCACCACCCTGAGGGGCGCTGCACCTTCATAAAGTTTTCTTTTCCTCTCTTTTACAACTTTTGAGAGCGAAAGGCTGCTAAATTGGTTCATCCTCCAGGGTCTATGGGATAAGTTTTTCCTGGTCTATAGGCTCTGGCTTCTTTAAGGCAATAGTTTCCCTCCTAGGAGAGCCGCCTGAACCTGGTTTGGTTTGAGGTAAAAAGTGGCCTTTTGCCGCGGAATTTTGGTTATGGCTTAATCCAGTTTTTTACCAAATAATAGCTCCCCTTCAAAGGGTATATGAGCAAGCTCATTTGGATGGGATATCTGCCTTCCACTGGCGCAAACACAAGCAATAGCTTCTGTTCGTGACTCATACAGATGAATACCATTGTGCGAGCTGAAAACTTCAGATTGTCCAGGCTGTCTCTGGCACAAAAGTCGTTGGCCTAATATACTATGAGAGCCACTATTATGTTTCTTGGAAGCTCATTGTTAACTTCTTCTTCTATTCTCTGAGCCATAAGGCCATGGCTTTGGATAGATCGACTGAGGCGATGGGTGGCGAGAGAGCTCCTGGACAAGGTAGGATTTCTTAAGAATGGTATCATGTTGCGGTCCATAGGGTCTTTAATGGACTCCTCTTCTACTGGTAGCAGGGTCTTTTTAGATAGCCTTGGACATGGTGGCATCTAGTCTTGGATGATGTCCCAAAGTTTGCAGTTTTCTGCTTGCATTGGGTATTTGTTAGCAAATGGCCGGTGAAATAGAAAAATTCTTGCCCGGATCTTCCATCATTAGATTTCATGTTAGACATGGTGGGGTGAAGATAGAAGGTACTTTTGTAGAATGGCAAGAGAACATTCTGTCTGAAAGTGGAAGGAATATCTACTTCTTGTCCGCAAGAGGGTCGCCCTCATGGTTGGGCTTATCAAATTTTGTATGGTTTCTGGTGAAACGATTGGTCTGTATCATTATCTGATTCTGACCTTGTTCTCTGATTGATTGGCTGGTCCTGTGGACTGGATATTCATGAATAAATCTGATCTGTTAGGTCAGAAGGAATTTTTATCCAGAACTGTTTGGGTAATTTGTTGGACCATGTTTGTCCATCATGCAGACATGGATTCCTTTACCCACTGATGACATCTTGTTTCGTTGTTCTTTATCAATGAAAAAAGCTGCAATGCATTCTTCACAGAATTTTTTATGTGAAATGGCAGGGTTATTGCAAGATAAATATTCCCTTGTGGATTTCCTTTGTTTCTTCTCAGAAGTTCTGTGGCGAGATGAATCACTGAAAAATATAAGAGTACAATAGTAAGTATAAGCACCCCTCCCCCACATGGTATACATTACCCATTGATATAGGTGCTCACCCCCTGGACCTGGATCGAGATCTAGAGCGGTGCCCCCTGGAGCTCATGGTCACCAAGTTAATTGAAGATAAAAAATAAAATATGTATAATCCATAGAAAATGGTATATGATATAGGAAGTCAAGCCTAGAATGTACCTATATTGAGTGTTAGATCACTCAGATAGCAACCAAAACAGAGGATTGCAGTGGATTGTGCTGGGAAACAGCAGCACCGGGAAGAGAGCTTTTCGCTCTATGTCTTTTTAAATAGATGCGAAGATGTCATTGTGCAACCCGGAAGTGCTGGTCGCGATCGCACAAAGACCCAAGATAGGGCTGGGGCGATGTAAAAAGACTGCTCTTTCCACCCAGAACGGGAGTGAGGCAGTCTGGGGACCTAGAGAAGGGGGCACCAACCTTTGAAGAGCAGTAAGGGTGAGTTGAGCCTGCGTATTTCCTTCCACGCGAGGGACAGGAAGAAGGACTGACTGGGGGGAGGGGTCAGCCTTTAAAGCCTTGCATACTTCCTGTCCCACGTGGTGATGGAGGGATTAACCCATACTGACCACTGCCATGGAAGGAACAGGACATTTATTTTTTGTTTCAAAATGAACTAGGGCACAAATAACACTGCTATTTGTCTGTACAGAATCAATTTTGTCACTATTTTGATTTTGCCATTACAATTTCCTGTGTGTGGAAATTCCTGTGTGTGGCTGCTTTCCCGAATGAGCGTGGGGCCGAATATTTGTTCGGGACTTTAAATTTCTTTTGCCTGTGGTAGTCTCCCTATAGGTGAGTCTGCCGCGGTTGAGGGAAACACATTGTCCCGAGTGTTCTCCTTATGCTGTGTATAGGGAGAACACTCGGGATTGTGTTTATCTTGATCTTTGAAAAGTGACTTGTAGATCCTGTCTGTCATTTTTCAAAAATCTATCCTGTGTGTACCCAGCTTAAGTTAAACCAAGCAATGACCCATCATTAAAACTGATGGAGGCTGTAGAGGAGCTGTATGATACGGATTGAACTAAATGGCTGTGTGTCTGTTTTCATCTTTATTTACTATTTGTATGTGACAAACGGGCTGTGTTGTAATATTTGGGACATTTTCCTTAACTATATCTACATATATATCTCATCATAAAAAATGAGTTTTTGCAGAAGTTTAGTGCAGTTAGGCCAGCTTTTATTTTGTGTTTACATTATATGGTGGTTAGAGATGGACTAGAACCGAACCCCAAGTTTGCGTAACTTGCAGCATAGCCTTATTGACACGCTGCTCCGGTAGGCTCCGCACCTCCTCCCCGTCGGCGATGAGGCTAATAGTAAGGCACGCTCTGCAACGAGCGTGCCTTCCTATTGGCCTCGTCGCGCAAGGAGAGGAGGGGCGGAGCCAACCGGAGCAGCGTGTCATTAAGGCTATGCTGCAAGCTACGCGAACCCAGGGGTGAGGACCTAGCGGGGTCAGGTCCTCACCCTGGGTAAAAGGTACTGATCAAAGAAGAGGAGCGGAGGGAAGGTGAGTATAATTGTCCTTTAATACTTTGGACAAACTAGTTTGGAACTTGCTGACTTACAATAATTAGCAAATTCTTAAATCATTAACCCTCGAATGTATCCTTCAATTTCAGTAACCCTCGAATATATTGTTCGGTAACCCTCAAATATATCGTTCGGTATCCCTCAAATGTATTGTTCGGTAACCCTCAAATGTATTGTTCGGTAACCCTCAAATGTATCGTTTGGTAACCCTTTGAATTCAGAAATGAACCAGTACCGCTTACCAGTATACTAAACTGGTAACTGAAATTACAATACATATACTCCATGGACAAAAATTGCAGAAGCTTAGCTTAAAAAAAAGGGGGGGAAAGTAGTCTATATTTTTTGGGTCAAAATGTTCACAGAATACAGTAATATGGGGGAGTTTAGTAAAGGTGTTTAATCCTAGGACATAACAGTTGGGTAGGGGGGTAAAGGTATAACTGGACAGGTAGTCTATGGATATTAATATGGGGACAGTAAAGGGGTTCATTCTTGGATACAATGTTGGGGGAGAAATAATAAAGATATAAATAGGCTAGTAGTCCATGGACCTTGAGCTAATTTATGCTCCTTTCAGTTGGTGACATGCTGTTACATCATGTAGAAGTCTGGGATAAAGTCCAACAGCATCATGAAATGGGTGTCCTTGATTGCTTTGTATCTGGGGCAGTGCAGAAGAAAGTGTTTTTCATTATTTGTCTATGTCGATTTCATTAAATTTATAGACTGCGGGCACTCAGTCTGTAGAGACTCAGGACTAGTCTCTCTTTAGGGTTTTTAATGTTTTTCAGACAGGAGGCTATATATATATATATATATATATATATATAGTTTGCGACTTTCGTGATTAGTTATTTTAGAGCACATGGCTTTTCCTAGTCTTCATTGTGTAGCAAGGCTTTATAGTCATACGAGGTGTGTAGGTAGTCCCAGAATGATAACGCTCTTTTTTGCATCTCAAGCAGCAATGGAATCTGCCAATCTCAGCCTGATAAGCACTGTTTGATGTACTGTGATGGACTTGGAGAAGATTCTTACAGAGTTCTAGATTGAATGGTTTTGATGAGCTGGGTTCCCATTTCTAATGGTTTGGAAAAGTGTCAGGTCCTATACTTAGCTAACATAGAGTCAGATTGGGGAGAAGACACTTTTGAAGATTTTAAGCCAGACTCTTAATGATGGTTTGAGGTGCTACAACTGTTTTCTTCTAACATACAAGGTTTGGCAAGGTTTTGCTTTCAGTGTCTCTATAGCTGGCCTAACTCCCAGAATGGTTGATTTCCAAGATAAGTACATTTTTGGTTCTGCTAAGTATACAGTTGTTCAGTGTGAATGAGGGGCAGTGAGTTTTTTTGTTTTTCTTCTAACCATAATGTTACCCTTTAACATAATTTGTTAAAGGGTAACTGTGGTCTCCATACAAGTGCCCTCTATTGAAGGGAGCTGTCTCATACCCTTTAAACAAGCCTATGTGTCTCTAGCTTTTCTAGATGTAAAAGCACCACCAAAAAAATATTTTCTGCAGGTAGTTACAGACCTGAAACCATTTTCTGTCATTTTCTCTACCTATGGGCACATTGGGGAAATATTTATTTTCCTTTTCAGGCTTGTGGTTAGCTTTAAAAATGATAATGAAGTTTAAGATTGAGTCTTGTGATGCTGCTGCTGATTCTCTGTCCCAGCAGTGGACATGCTCAACCCTGAGTCTTGTGGGCAGAGCAGTGGTGCTGTGCTGGTGATATCACAGCGCTAGCAGGAAACACCACCCTTTATACTGCTGTAAGTTTGGATAGACTGTAGCTAGAAGCATGTCCCTGAAGTCATTTTAAAGGTCTGCTGTTTTTAATAGAGGGCACTTTTATGGAGACCACTGCTTCCCTTTTTAGAGAGTCTGACTCAAGCTACCCTGACCTTTCGTAAAGTATCTAGTTGTTTTTCAATTCACTTTTACACTGTATTTGTAACCAGTATATATCTATCTATCTGTCCATCTGTGTGTCAGTCCATCCGTCTGTCCATCATTATAGTGAGTATAGCATTTGGCAAACAACATTGCAAAAGAAAATATTGCATTAGCTTTAAAATACAGTATCAGCCTGGCCTCGCTCTCATCCCTGCCGATCCTTAACAGAGGCTCCTACCTGTACATACATAGCAAAGAGACTCAGCGATCCGTGGAGCTTAAAGCATTTCATTCAATAGCCCGTCTGCCATCTACTTAAATTAACAAACATCTTAAAAAAACAACTTAATTATAATGATACAGACAATCACAACCTATTAAGCTTTGTTTCCAGAGGATTCAGAACTCTGTAAGAACATTTGTTACTTGAAAGACTAAAAAGGAAAATTAAGCAAAGCAAAATCTTTAAAGCTGTAACTGCTACTTACACAATCAATGTTTATTTCAATCAGCTGCATTCACTGTTTGCCAGCACATTTACAATCAAGGGTATAATATCTAAATCTCATCTGCTAAAGGAATCTGCACAGAACAAGGGATAAAAAGCTGCTTTTTGGTTGCCAGCAACATGTTTATAAAGTGTCAGGTGATTAGAAGCTTTGCAATTTGCTACTTTCATCTTCTATTTTTAGAATCCTAACAAGGGGTTGTTTTCATTGCAATATACATTCTATTTGAGAAGAATCTGTCAATATGGTTAGAACTATAACTAAGGTAGATATGCCCTTAGTACCTTAGTTACCTTTAGCAATGGGTTTTTCCTTTCCTATTTTAACCTGAATTATAAAACGGTGCTGGGTTTCTGCGTGTCCCTGATAACGAGAAACCAGATTATTTTCACATAAATGGCCTCCTTGACACCTCTCTTGATCCAGTCATGTTCCTTTGCCAAGATGCTGAAATTACATTCTTCAAACACCCTGGGTGTTCCTATAGCACCTCTTAGCCACAATGCAATCATGCCTTGCATTCAGAAGGTTCCTAAAACCTGTCTGTCATATGCTAATTAGGACTTTCCAGGGTACATAATTGCCAACAGATTCTTGTACAAGTAATTTTGAATTGAGAAAGCCAGTCGGATGACTAGCGAAACGTCTTCAAGAACTAAACTTTAAGTCCAGTTGATCTAATTAAATACAACAGATATACCATGACCTGGATGAATGAGAACCTTCACAAGCATATTTCTGCAGATTAATACAGGCAAACTGTTGCACCTTTTATTGCATCAGCCCCTATAACAGTCTATTTCTATTCAGACCCTTTATATTGAGATGGTCATTCTGTGATCCTAACAAGGTGCTGGCAAAGCTCCTGCTTATGGGTTAAAACAGCTATTCCTTTATATTGTGAAATCATCTGCTAATGAAACTGTAAGTGATCCTGAAAGGCTCAATTAGATATAGCCTGATAAATGAATGTCAATGGAAACACTTCACCCAAAAGGCTTGAGGGGTTTAATGACTCGGGTGTCACTTTGCTTTGTTTTGGTGCATTGCAAACTTTTGTCAATCACTACAAATATTCACCAGACAAGAGTATAATACAGGTATGGTAAGTGCCATCTGGAAAAAGGCTGGATGTCACTGTACCACAAGTCAACCTAACTAACCACAAGTCAACCTAAATAATATTTCTGTGGAACAAGAAGTACAACCTACTGGCCATACTATTAGGTGATCTTTCCATCTGACCAAATGCAACTTAAAAGCTGTTCAGACTTCAAGCCTATCAATATATAAAATACATTCAGGCGTACAAACAGAAATTGTCAGATGAATTAGTCTGTTTAAATTTGTAACATTTCAGCAGCAGAAAGGTTAAAATATTTGTTTCTCCCTTGTTTCTTGCTTGCTTTGAATCTGTAAAAGGGAATCTCGGTAGATTTAAGGAGAGCAGATGGGTCTAATTATACAGAGCCTGTAATTGGATTGATCAGCAGTTAATAGGAAAAGAGAGAAGCAGACTTTGTTTGAGTAAAAATTGTCCCCCCGGTGCTTAGGGCCTAATCTCTTCCCCTCCTAATCTTCTCTGTTATCCAAATGTTTTGCTGGTCAGAATTTGGCTGTTAATCTTTCACTGCTGAGAACCATCTTGATTAAAAATGTGGTTAAAGCTTTGTAATTTGTTTTAATGAAAACAAGGTAATAGGACACAATTGCCTCATATAGATCTATCTTTATAAATAGCACCTTGAGGAGTTATATTTTACAACTGTTATTACTCTAATTATGCATTAGACCAACAGTCAAAGTGCATCATCAATTCAGAACTTAAAAGGACAGTAACATTACAATCCAAGCCGTTCTTCTTTGAAATGGTGATTGTATATACTTTAAAGGGCATGTCCACCCTTTCAAACAAGTAACCTCAGAAGCATATTTGGGAAAGGCAAGTAATGCTTACTACATATGGGGGAGAGGGGTCCTTAAACCATATGAAGATTATTGTTGAGATGGTGCCCTTGTTAATATGACATAATGCAGATAATAATATTTATTCTGTGGTGTCAGGTAACATGCATTTAACTTTCCCATTACTAGGACATTTCAGTTTAAAACTTTATTACATACTCTGCTGCATCAACTCTATTGGTGTCCCAGAAGCAAATATTACCACTATACATGTTTTACTTTTCCGTATAATATACAAAATGTTAGGGTTAGCAGATCAGTGAGGACACAGACAGGGAGATTTGTGGAGAGGTACAAGTGCTAGGCTCCTGTCAAAGTAAAATTGAACTTTGGGATACTCCTGATTGTGACAACCATATTAAATTGTTTGTGTGGACTGCACAGGAGAGTTCTGTGAGTTACAGGAATTTAATTTCCTGTAAACAGGTTTGCATGAATTTAATATGGGAGCCAATTGCTTGTGGCTCTTGGTAAATGAGGCCCAACAAATGTAGAAAGGCTGAATAAAGCTAGGTACACACCTAGCGATTTTTCCTCCTGACCGACCGTTCGATACTTTCGACCGGTCGGCCAGGAGGAAGGACTGTCGGTCGCGGCAAAAGCAGCCGCGTCCGATAGTCACCGCGACCGATCGTGCGGTGCATAGAGGACAGCACGATCGGACGAGGTTTTCCACCCTGTCCGATCGTCTTTTTGTCCGATTCGGACGAACGGTCGATCGGACATGGGCACACTCGGATGCGATAATTTCGGTCCGATCGACCGATACACTGAACTATCGGTCGATCGGACCGAAATATCTCATCGTGTGTACCCACCTTAAGAATAAATGCAGCTTAAATGCAATCAGTTTTCAATTAGTGCAGCCCTGCTAATTACACTTCCCTTTTTACTAATCATCGGTTGATCTGGTAATCTAATGAAGACCATAATGATGGTGAATTATCAAATAGAAACAAAAGAATGATCACATGGACAAAATCTGAAAGCTAATTAAAGAGGAGTTCCTGGCCCCTAGCAAGTTGTCCTTAGCATCCTTACAGCTATTGGTAACGAAGAAGTTTTTACTGTTTATTATTGTTTATCCTACACCTGAAATGTAAGTGCTGTATCCCAGATAACATGTAGGAAATATATAGATCAACAATGTCTGATCCTATCTCAATATCCTAAGGGTTTAAGTTAACAAGCACTGAAAAAGCTGGACTGTACATTCCTAAAATAGGATATTATCGGATATTTTTTTGTATTGTATCAACTATTATTTGAATCATTTATATAACTGAACTTATTATTTAATATGTAAAATATATTTCAGCCCAGAAATATTATTATACAATACTTTTAATGTCCATTATATTTAGTTTGTACATTTGTGTTAACATAAAAAAAGAATCTATTGTTTTGTGCAAATAAAATGTAATATATTTATACATATATTAGAGACTCTGTGGGGGAGATGTAATATATTATATTATTACCTACTTGCACTCGCTTCCGCACTGTATGATTGCGACCGTTATTACATTGCGCTAGTGGTAAGTTACAACGCTAGCGGTAAGTTGCGACCTTTTGTGTGTATTTTAAAGACACCATTGAAGAGGCGATAATTGTCGTGCAAAAAACTAGCGAAAAAAACGGCGGAAAATGACTTTGCTCTGTGCAAAGAAAAAAATTGCGACATTGCGCAGGCAGTGCAAAACCTTCGATAACACGTTAGTACATAGGTTAGCGCGATTTTAGTGCTTATTTTCTCGTTAGCGCGGGATATTGCATCTCCCTCTATCATTCTTACACTGATTTATAAAGGTCATAGTACTTATTTAATAAGATGTAATTCACTTCCCAGCAAAACAGGGTTAAAACAGAGTAAATCTGAAACTGCAATAACGGAAAATGATTTCAGAAACAAAATTCAGAAAACAAACGTTCCCTTTCCAGGATACAGTACACCGTGGGTTCACTGAAGCAATGTCCTGTAATCACATCAAGGTGTTCAGAAGTAGAACTGAAAGTTCACAGCCATGATTCCGGAATAAGGAATAACTGAATTTGCTATCAGTACTGGATTTCTAGGACAAAGAACTCACTCGAACCATGGAGTGTAATATTTCCTGAATGTCTATTAAATAACAGCAGAGCAGACAGAAAGCTGAAAGCCAAAAGCTGTTGTTAATCATATTTCATCTGAACTGAAGTTACTGTATAAGAACAATGGCAAAGGAACAAGTAAGCACCCTTACTTTTAAAACTTTGTTTAATAATAACAAAAAAAAATACAGGATCAGCAGACTAGAGATCATTCCCGGTTTCAGAACTTCTGGCTTCGGAATTTCCAGGGGCGAAACTTTGTGGAAAAGCTAAAAATTCATTATCAAATATTGCTGAAAATTGTTGTTGAGAAGTCAATAAGTCAGAAATTAGTGTTGAATTTTGACAAAAAAATTCTAAAAATCCACTTCAATTGGGTCTTCATACAAAATTTCAGTTAAAACGGTCAAGAGTGCAAAACATTCCCTTTACCCACCCACCCCCAAATACCAGTCACTGGTTATATTAGCATTATGTTTTATAATCCCTTCTTCAGTCTACCGTCACTCACCGTCAAAATAATACCTTCAAACGTAACCTTAAAACCCACCTTTTCAAGCAATCATATAACCTGGCCTAGACATTACCTCTCTTACTACCCAATATGATCCAACCAGCCTTTCACACTCCACTGCCAATCTATTTACAGCCTACCGACTCCCGCAACCTTATGTCTCACCCCCATTTTCTCTAGACTGTAAGTTCTTTGGGCAGGGTCCTCTTTCCTATTGTATTATGGTATTGTTGTAAGAAACTCATCATTCTGTTTACTTAAATTATGTATTACCTGTGTATATAATATGTATGACTTTGTATAACATGTATTACAATGTATGTAATGTATGACTATGTAATTGTAAAGCACCATGGAAGATGTTGGCGCTATATAAATACATAATAATAATAATCAGCTATTTCTCTTTTCCCCTCCATACCTGGGTGCACTTCTCCCAGTAAAATCAGTCATTACTTGGGTATGGGTATGATGTTACCAGCCACACAACAATCTAGGAAAATTACAAATTAAACAGCTTTCATGAATATAGGTAGCTAGAGATTCTAGAACACAATACAATGACCTTGTTCTTCATTGTCATCTAGTCATAGTCATATCTGTTGTATTCAATTAGATCAACTGGACTTGAAATGTATTTCTTGAAGACGTTTCGCTAGAACGTTGGCTTTCTCAATTCAGAATGACTTGTACAAGAATCTGTGGCGTGAGGGAGAGCTTGCACGAAGTGATAGTTTCTGCAGATTAATACAGGCAAACAGTGCACCATGTTATTGCATCAGCCCCTATAAAGCTATTTCTATTCAGACCCTTATATTGAGATGGTCATTTCGTGATCCTAACAAGGGTGTGCAAAGCTCTGCTTATGGGTTTTAAAACCTATTCCTTTATATTGTGAAATCATTGCTATGAAACTGTAAGTGATCTGAAAGGCTCAATTGATATAGCCTGATAAATGAATGTCAATGGAAACACTTCACCCCAAAGGCTTGAGGGGTTTAGACTCGGGTGTCACTTTGCTTTGTGGTGCCTTGCAAACTTTTGCAATCACACAAATATTCACCAGACAAGAGTAATACAGGGTGGTAAGTGCCATCTGGAAAAAGGCTGGATGTCACTGTACCACAAGTCAACCTAACTAACCACAAGTCAAACTAAAATTTGTGGGAACAAGAGTACCCACTGGCCATACTATAGGTGATCTTCATCTGACCAAATGCAACTTAAAGCTGTTCAGACTCAAGCCTATCAATAATAAAATACATTCAGGCGTACAAACAGAAATTGTCAGTGATTAGTCTGTTTAAATTTGTAACATTTACAGGCAGAAAGTTAAAATATTTGTTTCTCCCTGTGTCTTGCTGCTTTGAATCTGTAAAAGGGAATCTCGGTAGATTTAAGGAGGAGAGAGGGTCTAATTATACAGAGCCTGTAATGGATTGATCAGCGTATGGAAAAGAGGAAGCCGACTTTGTTTGAGTAAAAATTGTCCCCCGGTGCTTGAGGCCTAACTCTCCCTCCCCAATCTTCCATCACAAATGTTTCGTGGTGCAGATTTGGCTGTTAATCTTTCACTGCTGAGAACCATCTTGATTAAAAATGTGGTTAAAGCTTTGAATTTGTTTTAATGAAAACAAGGTAATAGGACACAATTGCCTCAATAGATCTATCTTTATAAATAGCACCTTGAGGAGTTATTTACAACTGTTATTACTCTAATTATACATTAGACCAACAGTCAAAGTGCATCATCAATTCAGAACTTAAAAGGACAGTAACATTACAATCCAAGCGTTCTTCTTTGAAATGGTGATTGTATATACTTTAAAGGGCATGTCCACCCTTTCAAACAAGTAACCTAGAAGCATATTTGGGAAAGGCAAGTAGTGCTAACTACATATGGGGGAGAGGGGTCTAACCATATGAAGATTATTGTTGAGATAGTGCCCTTGTTAATTGACATAATGCAGAATATATTTATTCTGTGGGTGTCAGGTAACATGCATTTAACTTTCCCATACTAGGACATTTCAGTTAAAACTTTATTACATACTCGCTGCATCAACTCTATTGGTGTCCCAGAAGCAAAATTACCCTATACATGTTTTACTTTTCCGTATAATATACAAAAATGTAGGGTTAGCAGACAGTGAGGACACAGACAGGGAGATTGTGGAGAGGTACAAGTGGCTAGGCTCCTGTCAAAGTAAAATTGAACTTTGGGATACTCCTGATTGTGACAACCAATTAAATTGTTGTGTGACTGCCAGGAGAGTGTCTGTGAGTTACAGGAATTAATTCCTGTAAACAGGTTTGCATGAATTAATATGGGAGCCAATTGTGTGGCTCTTGGTAAATGAGGCCCAACAAATGTAGAAAGGCTGAATAAAGCTAGGTACACACCTAGCGATTTTTCCTCCTGACCGACCGTTCGATACTTTCGACCGGTCGGCCAGGAGGAAGGACTGTCGGTCGCGGCAAAAGCAGCCGCGTCCAATAGTCACGCGACCGATGTGCGGTCCATAGAGGACCGCACGATCGGACGAGGTTTTCTACCCTGTCCGATGTCTTTTGTCCGATTCGGACGAACGGTCGATCGGACATGGGCACACTCGGATGCGATCATTTCGGTCCAATCGACCGATACACTGAACTATCGGTCGATCGGACCGAAATATCTTCGTGGTACCCACCTTAAGAAAATATGCAGCTTAAATGCAATGTCAGTTGATATGCTAATTGGGATTTTCCAGGGTACATAATTGCCACAGATTCTTGTACAAGTCATTCTGAATTGAGAAAGCCAGTCGGATGACTAGCGAAACGTCTTCAAGAAATACATTTCAAGTCCAGTTGATCTAATTGAATACAACAGATATACCATGACCTGGATGAATGAGAACCTTCACAAGCATAGTCATAGTCATATTTACTATTCTATGGTTTAATCTATTTGCACACTAGTTGTTTCTCGCATATATAATTTTTGACATTAGGATGATCCTACTAAAACTATATATTTTTGTCAATAGTTATAAGACATTTTATATGTAATAAAACGTAATTTAAAATTCATGGATTTTTTGCTGAGACATAAGCCTTTATAGTTTTTCAATATTGTCTAAATATGTCAGAACAAATAGTTTAATTTAACAATATCAGTTATTCCATGTGTTATGGTATATACAGTTTTTATCTCAAACTTAAAGAGACATTCTTTACCTAAAAACTATTACCAGAAACCCTATAAATGTACATTATGGAATCCTGAAAGACATATAAGCTAAAAAGGTCATTTAAAATGATTTAGTTGGTGATATACAACTCTGAATATTGGGGCATATTATTAAAAAAGAGAAGTCAAAACAATCACCAACCAGCTGAATTATCAGTGGTGGGGTTGGCCAAAACTGCACAACAAATAAATTGCTTACTTGTGGCTTAAGATAGTAATCATATGTGTATGGGCACCTTTAGAGGAGGTTGACATTATGAGGAGGTGGACATTTGTAAAATGCCATGGGTTGTGAATGGAAGAATGATTTCACAAGGAAAAATACAAGATAGATATTACAAAAAATGTGATTTTACTATCATGGGCTTTTGTTTCAAACTGAAGCTTGTGACATCATCTGCATTAAAGTCTATGTAGGCATTTTCAGTATTAGATTAAACTCATTTATTGTCACAGTATTCAATATACAAGAGTCCGTGAAATTATTTTTACAATAGCATGGTGTGTAAAAAACACAGATATCATGACAATACACAGGACACAGTGCAGCTATAATACATAGTTTCAAAAGGTCACTACTGACGGGTAAATGCTGTTTCTACATCTACAAGTTTTGCAATAGTAGTTCCTGTATTGTTTTTCTGATGGGAGAAATGAAAAAAGATCACAATGACGGTGAAAAATATCCTTAATGATCCTATGAACTCTACCCAATCTAAATTTGTAAAAAAAAAATGTAATCCACAGACAGTAATCCTGAACCAATAACATATTATCTTGGAAGCTTGTAAATTCCAAAAGGAAGGTGATCCACAAACTACAAATAATTTTATTACTTTATATAGGGTTACTGTATGTGCTCAATTTCCCCCAAATGTTTATCAAAAACATTAGGCATATTAGGGAGCAAGTTATCATAAACTGGCCAAAGACCTTAGATCACCTATGAGGCTTATTCGTTTGTCACATATTGTATTTACAATTTTAGACCTCTCTCAAACTGAGTGATCAGCAGGAGTTTAAATAACACTGACCTGGGCCGGGAACTACCATGGCTGCTTAGTGAAACCTTAACCACTTTACCACGTATTTTTGATGATGGAAATAAACAGTCAGACACACCAGTTGGGTGAAAACAGTAGGCCACAGTTGGCAGCTTTTATTGACACATTCAATTACATGTGATCAATTAATTAGCCAGATCTTAAATTATACATCCTTGCAACATAATTAAATAAAACCCCAGCTGTAGCCAGTGCTAGAATGCCAAGCCTCAGGATCCCCAGAGGGCATGTAATGGCTCCAAAACATAACCAAGGATGCATCCGCCACCAGTAGTTACTGTAAGCCTACGCTGAACTCCGGCCGCCACCCAACACGTATAGTGCCTACTCAATTCCATTAGCAAACCTATAGAAAGATATCGAGCCAGTATCCTTCAGGTGAACCCCATCCTGTCTCATGAGGGTCCTGTTGTCCCTCTCTAATTGGCGATGCCTGACTACAACACCCCCCTGGGACCTAACAAACCTTTATATTCTGGTATTAGGACCCTCCTGGCTTTTTCAACTGCCCCTTGATCCCTGGCTCCTTGCCATTGCACCCTGGGAACGACCTCCGACCAGACTAAAATTAGGTCCCTGAAAAAGAATCGGAAAAGGAGTAAGTCCACCTTCATTAGAAACAACAAATCCGAGAGGTGATTCATACAGAGGTCGTTTCCAGGGGCATGAATCACCAGGACTGTGGGTCCCGGGTCAGCCTTACTAAGCTGTACTACCTCCAATAGTACTTGCCACGAAGCTAGACCCCTAATCCCTTTCCAGAACAAAGACGCCATTTGAAATCCCAGATTACGTCCACCGGGTCAAACTTCGACTCTTTGGGCCGCCCACAAAAGGTAGGAATGCCCCACTAGCCAAACTGAGGGCTGACCAACACCTAAAAGAAATAATTCAGTTAATGACCAGTTCAGGACGGATCTAACGCACCACGCAATTAGATCGCCAGCGCCCTAACCTACGAACACTTTCCTCAGAAAAACCTAAAGAATATGCTTCTGTCGTGGCCCCTATGCTAAAGGAATGGGTCCCAAATTCCTTTGGCTGAAGACCTAGCTGACCAAGGGCTTTACGTAGTACCGCCTCAAATTGTCCTAGGGACAAACCGTTCTGGTGTGACAAAAAGGACGGAGATGCTGACCTGATCGCCGCAAAGTTACTAACAGCCTGAACTGGGCACCAGGAAGATAAGATGGGAAATATAGAGAACCATCTTCCTTCACCAAATGGATCTGTCTTGGACCGTTTTATGTTAACTATAAGTGATGATTGGCATAGCTCAAAAAAACGCTAGCGCAAAACTAGCCTCCAATAACTTTGCTTCATAACCTAGCATAAGTGTTAACGTTAATATCTCTCTCCTTAGCAAAATTCAACCATTCAGATCACGCCTTACCGTGACTAGTTCAGGTAGATGGGGCGACCGATGATTGGACCAACTGCATCAGCTGCTGTCTACTATCCCCCGTAGGAAATCCGGATATTCCAGTCTTGTAGGTTGGCATCCGGATTCAGACAGCAAAATTCCTCCCACTGAAAACAAAATAGAGCATCTGCAACACAATTAAGCACACCTGGTACATGCCTAGCTCTGAAAGATACATTGTATTCCAAGCACCAAATGCCGATAGAACCGGACGAGAGGAACTGAGTAAGATTATTAATGGCATACACCACACTCTCATTATCTGTCCAGAATCTAATCTTTTTATTCTGTATCTGACAGCCCCACAGCTCCACTGCCACCACTATGGGAAAGAGTTCAAGAAGAGTGAGGTTCCTACACTGATCCCCCCTTTTCCAGGAGGCGGGTCAACCCGCTGCGCACCACTCTTTGCATAATATGGCACCAAAACCTACGGATCTGGCCGCATCCGTATACAGTTGTAATTCCCTGTTGGCCGACTCCTCCTCCTGAAAACAAGTTCTACCGTTGTAACTGGTTAGAAATGTATGGCAGATTTTCAAATCGTCGCGTAACACTTTGGTGATCCGAATATGATGGTGAGGAGATGGAACACTGCGAGAGGCTAACGAAAACCTTCTAGAAAAAACCCTTCCCATCGGCATGAATCTGCACACGAAATTCAATGAACCCAACACACATTGTAACTGTCGTAATGTCCTTTACCTTCCCTGCTGGTAACCTATATTCCATCCTAATTGTGTAATCTTGATCCCCAAGAAGGTCAAGACCGTAGCAGGTCCAATTGTTTTTTTTTCTGATAAGGGGACCTCAAACTTTTTCATTAAAAAAACAGAAATGAACACTGAACTGAGTCTCCTGGACCAACAAACAGAAAATCGTCAGGGTAGAGCAAGATATTTGTAGAATTGGTTTCGTAAGATATGGCATATTCCAAAAAGGAGCTAAACACTTTGAACAGAGAACAAGATATGGCGCAACCAATAGGAAGGCATCTGCCATAATAGTACTTTCCGTCTAACTGACAACCCAACAAGTGAAAGCAGTCTGGATGAATCTGTAACAGTCGGAACGCCGCCTCTATGTCCGACTTGGCTAGCAAGGCCCCGACTCCTGCCCTTCTCACCAGGTGAATTGCCCTGTCAAAAGAAACATACAAAACTGATGACTCTTCCCTGGAAGTGCCGTCATTTACCGAGCTGCCATTAGGGTAAGATAGGTGATGGATCAATTGGAATTTACCATTCTCATTCTTAGGAACCAAACCCAAAGAGGAGAACCTTAAATTGAAAATAGGCAGCTCGGCAAACGGGCCCACTAAGCGCCCTAGCCTAACCTCTGAAAAAACCTTCTGCCTAGCCGATCCGGGCGCTTCCTTAACTGATTTTAAATTTTGTGAAAACTTGGGAAAATTTTCCCAAAGCTTTTATGTTCCAACCCATCTATTGCCTAACCTCCAGACGCCTTCTAAACGCCTCATCTTACTGGCGCCAGGCTGACCCCCATGTGTCTTATACGCCTCGAATATCATACGCCTATTATGCCACCGAGGAGTTCCCTGACCTGTATATGGTCAGGGAACTCCTCGGTGGCATAATAGCCTTATATTACACTGTAAGGGGCGCATTATCCCTTATATAACCCACCCCTCCCATGGATCCCTATGGGACCCAACTGTAAATAATATTGTTATAATCGGCGCGCTACTGCGTAGTAGCGTGCCGATTATAACAAGGAAGTGGTGAATCTGGTAAAATCCGAGAAAGGGGAAAGGAAGCCAAAAGTAGCTAAAACTTTTGGTACTGGGCTTTGTTCAAACCTTTGTGTGCTGGCGGGGGTTACTGGCCAAAAACTCTCCAATCGAAAATGTTCCAACTTTTCATGTATTTAGACATGATATTCGGGCGATAAGACACATGGGGTCAGCCCTGGCGCCAGTAAGATGAGGCGTTTAGAGGCTCTGGGGTAGGCAATAGATGGGTTGAACATAAAAGCTTTGGGAAAATTTTCCCAAGTTTTCACAAATTTAAAATCAGTTAAGGAAGCGCCCGGATCGGCTAGGTAGAAGGTTTTTTCAGAGGTTAGGCTAGGGCGCTTAGTGGGCCCTTTTTGCCGAGCTGCCTTTTTTCAATTTAGGTTCTCCTCTTTGGGTTTGTTTCCTAGAATAGAATGGTAAATTCCAATTGATCCATCACCTATCTTACCCTATTGCAGCTCGGTAAATGACGGCACTTCCAGGGAAGAGTCATCAGTTTTGTATGTTTCTTTTGACAGGGCAATTCACCTGGTGAGAAGGGCAGGAGTCGGGGCTTGTAGCCAAGTCGGACATAGAGGCGGGTTCCGACTGTTACACGATTCATCCAGACTGCTTTCACTTGTTGGGTTGTCAGTTAGACGAAAGTACTATTATGGCAGATGCCTCCTCTTGGTTTTGCGCCATATCTTGTTCTCTTTTCAAAGTGTTTAGCTCCTTTTTGGAATATGCCATATTACGAAACCAATTCTAACAATTCTTGCCTACCCTGACGATTTTCTGTTTGTTGGTCCAGGAGACTCAGTTCAGGTTCATTTCTGTTTTTTTAATGAAAAAGTTTGAGGTCCCCTTATCAGAAAAAAAAACAATTGGACCTGCTACGGTCTTGACCTTCTTGGGGATCAGATTACCACAATTAGATGGAATATAGGTTACCAGCAGGGAAGGTAAAGGAACTAACGACAGTTACAATGTGTGTTGGGTTCATTGAATTTCGTGTGCAGATCATGCCGATGGGAAGGGTTTTTTCTAGAAGGTTTTCGTTAGCCTCTCGCAGTGTTCCATCTCCTCACCATCATATTCGGATCACTAAAGTGTTACGACGATTGAAATCTGGCATACATTTCTAACCGTTCAAACGGTAGAACTTGTTTTCAGGAGGAGGAGTCGGCCAACAGGGAATTACAACTGTATACGGATGCGGCCAGATCCGTAGTTTTTGGTGCCATATATGCAAAGAGTGGTGCGCAGCGGGTTGGGCCCGCCTCCTGGAAAAGGGGGGATCAGTGTAGGAACCTCACTCTTCTTGAACTCTTTCCATATGGTGGCAGTGGAGGCTGTGGGGCTGTCAGTACAGAATAAAAAGATTGATTCTGGACAGATAATGAAGTGGTGGTGTACCATTAATAATCTTACTCAGTTCCTCTCGCCGGTTCTATCATTTGGTGCTTGGAATACAATGTATCTTTCAGAGCTAGGCATGTACCAGGTGTGCTTAATTGTGTTGCAGATGCTCTATTTGTTTTTCAGTGGGAGGAATTTTGCTGTCTGAATCCGATTGCCAACCTACAAGATGGAATGTCCGGATTTCCTCCGGGGGATAGTAGACAGCATTGATGCGTTGGTCCAATCATCGGTCGCCCCATCTACCTGAACTATTCACGGTAAGGCGTGATCTGAATGGTTGAATTTTGCTAAGGAGAGAGATATTACGTTAACCTTATGCTGGTTAGAAGCAAAGTTATTGGAGGCTAGTTTGCGCTAGCGTTTTTTTGAGCTAATGCACACTCATGCCATCATCCTTATAGTTAATATAAACGGTCCAAGACAGATCCCATTTGGTGAAGAAGATGGTTTTCTCTATATTTCCCATCTTATCTTCCTGGTGCCCAGTTCAGGCTGTTAGTAACTTTGCGGCGATCAGTCAGCATCTCGTCCTTTTTGTCACACCAGAACGGTTTGTCCCTAGGACAATTTGAGGCGGTACTACGTAAAGCCCTTGGTCAGCTAGGTCTTCAGCCAAAGGAATTTGGGACCCATTCCTTTAGCATAGGGGCCACGACGAAAGCAATTCTTTAGGTTTTCTGAGGAAAGTGGTTCGTAGGTTAGGGCGCTGGCGATCTAATTGCGTGGCGCTTAGATCCGTCCTGAACTGGTCATTAACTGAATATTTCTTTTAGGTGTTGGTCAGCCCTCAGTTTGGCTAGTGGGGCATTCCTACCTTTTGTGGGCGGCCCAAAGAGTCGAAGTTGACCCGGTGGACGTAACCTGGGATTTCAAATGGCGTCTTTGTTTCTGGAAAGGGATTAGGGGGTCTAGCTTCGTGGCAAGTACTATTGGAGTAGTACAGCTTAGTAGGCTGACCCGGACCCACAGTCCTGGTGATTCATGCCCTGGAAACGACCTCTGTATGAATCACCCTCGGATTTGTTGTTTCTATGAAGGTGGACTTTACTCCTTTTCCGATCCTTTTTCAGGGAGCCTAATTTTAGTCTGGTCGGAGGTCGTTCCCAGGGTGCAATGCAAGGAGCCAGGGATCAGGGGCATTAAAAAAGCCAGGAGGGTCCTAATACAGAATATCAAGGTTTGTTAGGTCCCAGGGGGGGTTGTAGTCCAGGCATCGCCAATTAGAGAGGGACAACAGGACCCTGATGAGACAGGATTGGGTTCACCTGAATGATTCTGCTCGATATCTTCTATAATGTTGCTTAATGGAATTGAGTAGGCACTATACGTGTTGGGTGGCGGCCGGAGTTCAGGTAGGCTTACAGTAACTACTGGTGGCGGATGCATCCTTGTTATGTTTGGAGCCGTTACATGCCCTCTGGGGATCCTGAGGCTTGGCATTCTAGCACTGGCTACAGCTGGGGTTTTATTTAATTATGTTGCAAGGATGATAATTAAGATCTGGCTTAAATTGATCACATGTAATTGAATGTGTCAATAAAAGCTGACCAACGTGGCCTACTGTTTTTCACCCAACTGGTGTGTCTGACTGTTTATTTCCATCAATCAAAAATCGTGGTAAAGTGGTTAAGGTTTCACTAAGCAGCCATGGTAGTTCCCGGCCCAGGTCAGTGTTATTTAAACTCCTGCTGATCACTCAGTTGAGGAGAGGTCTAAATTGTAATCAATATGTGACAAACGAATAAGCCCTCAAGGTGATCTAAGGTCTTTGGCCAGTTTATGATAACTTGCTCCCTAATTGCCAGATTTTTAGCGTTTTATAAACATTTGGGGGAAATTGAGCACATACAGTAACCCTATATAAGTAATAAAATTATTTGTATTTGTGTGGATCCACCTTCCTTTTGGAATTTCAAAGCTTCCAAGAAATATGTTTATTGGTTCAGGATTACTGTCTTGGATTACATTTTTTTTTACAAATTTAGATTGGGTAGAGTTCATAGGATCATTAAGGATATTTTTCACACGTCATTGTGATCTTTTTTTTCATTTCTCCCATCAGAAAAACAATACAGGAACTACTATTGCAAACTTGTAGATGTAGAACAGCATTTACCCGTCAGTAGTGACCTTTTGAACTATGTTTATAGCTGCGACTGTGTCCTGTGTATTGTCATGATATCTGTGTTTTTTACACCACCATGCTATTGTAAAAAATTTCACGGACTCTTGTATATTGAATACTGTGACAATAATGAGTTTAATCTAATACTGAAAATGCCTACATAGACTTTAATGCAGATGATGTCACAAGCTTCAGTTTGAAAACAAAGCCATGATAGTAAAATCACATTTTTTGTAATATCTATCTTGTATTTTTTCCTTGTGAAATCATTCTTCCATTCACAACCCATGGCATTTTACAATGTCCACCTCCCTCATAATGTCAACCTCCTCTAAAGGTGCCCATACACAATTATATTACTATCTTAAAGCCACAGTAAGCAATTTATTTGTTGTGCAGTTTTGACCAACCCCACCACTGATAATTCAGCTGGTTGGGTAGTTTTTGACTTCTCTTTTTAATAATATGCCAATATTCAGAGTTGTATATCACCAACTAATAATTTTAAATACCTTTTTAGCTTATAGTTCTTTCAGGATCCATAATGTCACATTTATAGGGTTTCTGGTAATAGTTTTTTAGGTAAAGAATGTCTTTAAGTTTGAGATAAAACTGTATATACCAAACACATGGAATAACTGATATTGTTAAATTAAACTATTTGTTCTGACACATTTAGACAATATTGAAAAACTATAAAGGCTATGTCTCAGCAAAAAATCCATGAATTTTAAATTACGTTTTATTACATATAAAATGTCTATACTATTGACAAAAATATATAGTTTTATGGATCATCCTAATGTTCAAAATTATATATGCGAGAAACACTAGTGTGCAAATAGTTAAACCATAGAATAGTAAATATGACTATACTATGCTTGTGAAGGTTTCTCATTCATCCAGGTCTGGTATCTCTGTTGTATTCAATTAGATCAACTGACTTGAAATGTATTTCTTGAAGACGTTCGCGAGTCATCCGACTGGCTTTCTCATTCAGAATGACTTGTACAAGAATCTGTGGCCAATTATGTACCTGGAAAATCCCAATTAGCATATCACAGCCGCAGGTGTTAAGGTGTGTGGATTAGTAGTGGCTAAGAGGTGTTATAGGCCGCCCAGAGAAGGTGTTAAAACACATTGTACATGGCAGACACATATACGCATTGCAGTGCAGTGAAGCATGCTCTGATTGTATTGGGGGAGACCAAACACAACGGCATCAACGTATGGCCCCAGCACAGAAGAGCCAATTCCTCGGGTCAAGACTCAGCGGGTATCTGCATCTTAAGGATAAAGGACATCACCTTTGAAGATTGTATGTTAACATACTTGGCGAAGGAACGTGACTTTTCAAAGAGGTGTTAGGAGGGCCATTTAGTGAAAAAAAGAAACCAAGCCTAAATAGAGGTGGGGGGGTTCGACACCAACTGTCTGCCATGTACAATGCTGTTTTACACATTTATCCTGGGCGTTCCTATCACACCTCTTAGCCACTATCTAATCACACCCTTAACACCTGGCTGTGATCTGCTAATTGGGGATTTCCAGGGTACAAATTGCCACAGATTCTGTACAAGTCATTCTGAATGAAAACCCACGTTCTAGCGAAACGTCTTCAAGAAATACTTTCGTGTCCAGTTGATCTACTTGAATACAACAATATGACTATGACTAGATGACCAAGAAGAACAGGTCATTGTATTGTGTTCTAGAATCTCTAGCTACCTTATTCATGAAAGCTGTTTAATTTGTAATTCCTAGATTGTTGTGTGGCTGGTAACATATACCCTACCCATATGACTGATTTTACTGGGAGAAGTGCACCCAGGTATGGAGGGGAAAAAGAAATAGCTGATTATTATTATGTGTATTTATATAGCGCCAACATCTTCCATGTGCCTTTACCATTAATGTCATACATTACAATACATTGTAATACATGTTATACAAAGTCATACATATTATATACACAGTAATACATAATTTAAGTAAACAGAATGATGATTCTTACAACCATACCATATACAATAGGAAAGAGGACCCTGCCCAAAGAACTTACAGTCTAGAAAAATGGGGGTGAGACATAAGGTTGCGGGAGTCGGTAGGCTGTAAATAGATTGGCAGTGGAGTGTGAAAGGCTGTTGGATCATATGGGTAGTAAGAGAGGTAATGTCAGGCCCAGGTTTATATGATTGCTTGAAAGTGGGTTTTAAGTTACATTTGAAGGTATTATTTTGACGGTGAGTGACGGTAGACTGAAGAAGGGATTTAAAACATAAATGCTAATATAACCAGTGACTGGTATTTGGGGGTGGTGGGTTAAAGGGAAGTTTTCACTCTTGACCGTTTTACTGAAATTTTGTATGAAGACCCAATTGAAGTGGATTTTTAGAATTTTTTAGTCAATATTCACACTAATTTCGACTTATTGACTTCTCAACAACAATTTCAGCAATATTTGATAATGAATTTTTAGCTTTTCCACAAGTTCGCCCCTGGAAATTCCGAAGCCAGAAGTTCTGAAACTGGGAATGATCACTAGTCTGCTGATCCTGTTTTTTTTTGTTATTATTAAACAAAGTTTAAAAGTAAGGGTGCTTACTTGTTCCTTTGCATTGGTTCTTATACAGTAACTTCAGTTCAATGAATATCTTAACAACAGCTTTTGGCTTTCAGCTTTCTGTTGCTCTGTGTTATTAATAGACATTCAGGAAAATATTACACCCATGGTTCAGTGAGTTCTTTGTCCTAGAAATCCAGTACTGATAGCAAATTCAGTTATTCCTTATTCCGTATCATGGCTGTGAACTTTCAGTTCTACTTCTGAACACCTTGATGTGATTACAGGACACTGCTTCAGTGACCCACGGTGTACTGTATCCTGGAAAGGGAACGTTTGTTTTCTGAATTTGTTTTCTGAAATCATTTTCCGTTATTGCATTTCAGATTTACTCTGTTTTAACCCTGTTTGGGGAAGTGAATTACATCTTATTAAATAAGTACTATACCTTTATAAATCAGTGTAAGAATGAAGAGGGAGATGCGATATCCCGCGCTAACGAGAAAATAAGCCACTAAAATCGCGCTAACCTATGTACTAACGTTATCGAAGGTTTTGGCACTGCCTGCGCCATGTCGCAATTTTTTTCTTTGCACAGCAAAGTGATGCAATACATTTTCCGCCATTTTTTTCGCTAGTTTTTTGCACGACAATTATCCGCCTCTTCAATGGTGTCTTTAAAATACGCACAAAAGGTCACAACTACGCTAGCGTTTTTTCGCAATGTGATAACGGTCGGCAATTATATAGTGCGAAGCGAGTGCAAGTAGGTAATAATATAATATATTACATCTCCCTCCACAGAGTCTCAATATATGTATAAATATATTACATTTTATTTGCAACAAAACAATGATTCTTTTTTATGTTAACACAAAGGTACAAACTAATATAATGGACTAAAAGTATTGTATATAATATTTCTGGGCTGAATAAATTTTTACATATTAAATAATAAGTTCAGTTTATATAAATGATTCGATATAGTGATACAATAAAAAAATAATCCGAAATATCCTATTTTAGGAATGTACAGTCCAGCTTTTTCAGTGCTTGTTAACTTAAACCCTTAGGATATTGAGATAGGATCAGACATTGTTGATCTATATATTCCTAACTGTTATCTGGGATACAGCACTTCCATTCAGGTGTAGGATAAACATAATAACAGTCAAAAATTCTTCGTTACCAATAGCTGTAAGGATGCTAAGGACAACTTGCTAGGGGCCAGGAACTCCTTTAATTAGCTTTCAATTTTGTCATTGTGATATTCTTTTGTTTCTATTTGATATTCACCTCATATGGTCTTCATTAGATTACCAGATCAACCGATGATTAGAAAAGGGAATTGTATTACAGGGCTGCCCTAATGAAAAAACTGATTGCATTTAGCTGCATTTTTCTTAAGTTGGGTACACACGATGAGATATTTCGGTCCGATCGCCGATAGTTCAGTGTATCGGTCGATTGGACCGAAATGATCGCATCGAGTGTGCCCATGTCCGATCGACCGTTCGTCCGAATCGGCAACAAACGATCGGACAGGTAGAAACACTCGTCCGATCGTTGCGTCCTCTATGACCGCACGATCGGTCGCGTGTGGACTCTTGGACGCGGGCTGCTTTTGCCGCGACCGACAGTCCTTCCTCCTGGCCGACCGGTCGAAAGTATCGCACGGTCGGTCAGGAGGAAAAATCGCTAGGTGTGTACCTAGCTTTATTCAGCCTTTCTACATTTGTTGGGCCTCATTTACCAAGAGCCACAAGCACATGGCTCCCATTTAAATTCATGCAAACCTGTTTTACAGGAAATTAAATTCCTGTAACTCACAGAACTCTCCTGTGCAGTCACACAAACATTTAATATGGTTGTCAAATCAGAGTATCCCAAAGTTCAATTTACTTTTGACAGGGAGCCTAGCATTTGTACCTCTCCACAAATCTCCCTGTCTGTGTCCTCACTGATCGCTAACCCTAACATTTTGTATATTATCGGAAAAGTAAAACATGTATAGGTGGTAATATTTGCTTTCTGGGACACAATAGAGTTGATCAGCAGAGTATTAATAAAGTTTTAAACTGAAATGTTCCTAGTAATGGTAAAGTAAATGCATGTTACCTGACACCACAGAAAAATATTATTATCTGGCATTATGTCATATTAACAAGGGCACACTATCCTCAACAATAATCTTCAATATGGGTTTAAGGACCCCCTCTCCCCATATGTATATAGCATTACTTTGCCTTTCCACAATATGCTTCTGAGGTTACTTGTTGAAAGGGTAGGACATGCCCTTAAAGTATATACATCACCATTTCAAAGAAGAACGGCTTGGATTGTAATGTACTGTCCTTTTAAGTTCTGAATTGATGATGCACTTTGATGTTGGTCTAAATGTATAATAGAGTAATAACGTTGTAAAATATAACTCCTCAAGGTGCTATTTATAGATAGATCTATATGAGGCAATTGTGTCCTATCTACCTTGTTTTCATTAAAACAAATTACAAAGCTTTAACCACATTTTTATCAGATGGTTATCAGCAGTGAAAGATTAACAGCCACATTCTGACCAGCAAACATTGATAACAGAGAAGATTAGGAGGGGAAGAGATTAGGCCCTAAGCACCGGGGGACAATTTTTCTCAAAACAAAGTCTGCTTCTCTCTTTTCCTATTAACTGCTGATCAATCCAATTACAGGCTTGTATAATTAGACCCATCTGCTCTCCTTAAATCTACCGAGATTCCCTTTTACAGATTCAAAGCAAGCAAGAAACAAGGGAGAAACAAATATTTTAACTTTCTGCTGCTGAAATGTTACAAATTTAACAGACTACTCCTCTGACAATTCTGTTTGTAGCCGCCTGAATGTATTTTAATATTGATAGGCTTGAAGTCTGAACAGCTTTAAGTTGCATTTGGTCAGATGTAAGATCACCTAATAGTAGGCCAGTAGGTTGTACTTCTTGTTCACAGCAATATTTGTAGGTTGACTTGTGGTTGTTGGTTGACTTGTGGTACAGTGACATCCAGCATTTTTTCCATATGGCACTTACCATACCTGTATTATACCTTGTCTGGGTGATATTTGTATGATTGACAAAGTTTGCAATGCACCAAAACAAAGCAAAGTGACAACCCGAGTCATTAAACCCCTCAAGCCTTTTGGGTGAAGTGTTTCCATTGACATTCATTATCTAGGCTATATCTAATTGGACTTCAGGATCACTTACAGTTTCATTAGCAGATGATTTCACAATAAAGGAATAGCTGTTTTAAACCGCACTATAAGCAGGAGCTTTGCCAGCACCTTGTTGGATCACAGAAATGACCATCTCAAATAAAGGGTACGAATAGAAATAGACTGTTACTAGGGGCTGATGCAATAAAGGTGCAAACTGTTTGCCTGTATTAATCTGCAGAAATATGCTTGTGAAGGTTCTCATTCATCCAGGTCATGGTCTATCTGTGTATTTAATTAGATCAACTGGACTAAAGTTAGTTCTTGAGACGTTTCGCTAGTCATCCGACTGGCTTTCTCAATTCAAAATTACTTGTACACAGAATCTGTTGGCAATTATGTACCCTGAAAGTCCTAATTCATATGACAACAGGTTTTAGGAACCTTCTGAATGCAAGGCCTGATTGCATTGTGGCAAGGTGCTAGAGGAACACCCAGGGTGTTTGAAGAATGTAATTTCAGCACTTGGCAAAGGAACATGACTGGTCAGAGAGGTGTCAAGGGATGCCATTAATGTGACAAATACATCTGGTTTCTTCTACCAATTCCTTATCCACCGTCACCATGTCAGTTGTAACCAGGGACCAGATATCCACTTACTAGTTTTTCCATATTTTTTCTTTTATGTCCCCTGACAGGTGTACTCCCAGTGGGACTCCTACCAGCAATGTGACAAAATGGCACTGGCCGCCTCGTGGCCCGCCCCTTTATACCCCCATCCTTGACGTAAACAGTGACGTCTCGATTGCGTATCTCGCGAGACAGACACTAAGGGAAGGATCAATGGAGGGACTACATTTCCCAGCATCCCCGGGGGGAGCACCTCCCGCCCCAGTTCAGATGCTCCGGCTCCTAACTCTTGCCGGAGTACCAATATATTTGTGTGGTTTATGTTTCAGTAATGGGATCTTTATGGGTAAAAGAATAATATAAAGATGGTGGTCTAGGAGTGGTATTAAGCTTTACTGTGATTGAGGTGATGTGCTGTTTATTGTGGATGGGAGTAAGTAATGGGTATGGAGAATGGAGGCTAATAATAACTAACCACGGGCAAGTGGGCAAATTTAGGTAGGGCAGCCACCTTGTCCCATTCATACCAAACTCATAGTTTTCTGTGCTAAATTTAACCCAATGAGTGCCCTAGTTGTGTCTAATGGGGCATTAAACCTGTGCAATTCATGTGTAAGTTTGTTTTTTTTTTATAAATTTCTCTTTTATTTTCATTATGTAACATGTAAATGAATATATCATAAAATTCAAGTCCATAATATATTAATTATAGTGCTGGATGTTCCATTTAGCATTAAATAGCTTCTGTTTAAACATTGTGCTGTATTCTTGAATTCTGACATCAGCTTATTAAGAGAATCGGAAAAAGAAAGAAATAACATATATGTTATTTCTAACCATCTCGCTGTATATACTCGAGTATAAAACGACCCGAGTATAAACCGAGATACCTAATTTTAACTTAAAAAACTAATAAAACTAATTGACTTGAGTATAGAGTGTAGAAATTATTACCACTACTGCCTTCTGATTCTGTATTGGTTTTAGGCTATAGTTGCATATTAAATGGACAGCAGAATTCCCAACAGTAATAGCCATACTGGATATGGCTCCTCACTACTATACTAATATTAATAATATACTTGTTATAATAATATACACCTCACTACTACAATTATATTAATATTATACACCTGATAATAATAATTATATACACGTCACTACTGCACAAATATTCATATATATACCTCATTACAATGATAAGAATATACACCTGTCACGAACTTACCTGCCGCTGCGGCGCTCGGCACTTCCGGGTGGGCGGCGTCGCGGACGTCATGATGTCACGACGCCGACACGCCGGGCGGCACGAGAATTTAAAGGCTGGCGTCCTCCTGGACCCGGCGCCCGATAGTAGCGTTAGCTACCCCTGGCTCCTTACTCACCTGCCTTGGATCCTGCTCAGCTACTGCTCCGATTACTTGCCTGTTTCCAGTGTCTCCTTTGCCATCGCTTGCCCATCCATTACTTACCTTGCCTTTTTCCAGTGACTACCTGACTGTATCCAGTACTTACCTTGCCTGTCTCCAGTGACTACTTGCCAGTATCCAGTGACTTACACTTGCCTGTTTCCAGAGTCTTACCTTCCAGTATCCAGTACTTACCTTGCCGGTCTCCAGTTGAATACCTTGCCAAGTATCCAGTACTTACCTTGCCTGTCTCCAGTGACTACCTTGCCTGTATCCAGTACTTCCTAGCCTGTCTCCAGTGTCTACCTTGCCTGATATCCAGTATCCGTCTTATCACCTCATCTGTATCCAGTTACCTCCCTTACCTGTATCCAGTTACCTACTTACCTGTATCCAGTATCCGCCTTACAGTTCCCAGCAGCACCTTGTTCCTGGTTCAGCCTACAGTTCCAAGCGCCTCTGTGTCCTGCACATTCCGGATACTTCAGGCTCCTCTAAAGCGTGACTGTAAGTACCCCGGCCGTCCGGCATTTGTTACACACCTCATTGACACCACACCACAAGGGAAATAAGTTTTACTGCCTAATACCTGCCAAATGATTGGCTTACTAACCTTGTGGGCTAGTTATTACCACCTATGGAAAGAGAGAGTTTTAAAGGAATCCAAACAGTGCATTGGTCGTTCTTAATGCTATTGGTGGACGTTGTTGTAAGCTTTCCATGTTTTTTTTGCTGCAATCAGTCAGAACCCCCACCAGCAACACTTAGTGACAATCCCATACTGTGTGCCACTACACCCTTACTGTCCATCCCAAGTAGAAGCACCAAGGGACTGCAGGGGACCTGTATCCTATCACATTGCATTATGGGGGTTCCTTAAAACACCCACTGACAGCATAATGTTATCCATTGGAATCCTTACAGTGCCATCAATGACACCACCGATGATGATTCTAGACCAAACATCCCTTCAGTTATCGTCTGTTCCACGGTTCCTAACTAATTCGAAAAATCGGCCCCATTACCCCCAACTCAACCTGCAGAATGTCGGATAGTGCTGGCTCATGCCCCATGGGGTAAATGGGATAGGGAACCGTCTCTGAGGCCACCAGATGGACACGGTTATAGACAGGGATATGTCTGTTACACACTTAGCCAGCTTGATCTCGTATCCTTGCATGGTAGTCATTAACAGTTTCGGATCATGACTCCAGATAGTAGCTCACAACCCACGTCGTTTCCGACAGAGTTTCCACACGTTATTAGCATGGCAGGTAATCTCATACAGTTTTACAGGATTGTGACCATGAATACGATCCGTAATAAACGATATGCGGTCTCGGCTGACCCACACCCAGTTCTCAGGGTTCCACAGTTTTTCAAAGCCCTCAAACGTCGCCGGGTCCAAGTGACGTCAGCCAGCTGCTTGCCAGTACAGGGACCCATGAGCGACAGCGGCCGGATTGCTAACGCGCATAGTGCCTGCAGATCGTGTATTATAAACCTTGAGGCCAAATTTAGGCTGATTTTAACAGCCTGAAAAAACCTATGGGCTTTTGCGTTTACTTGAACTATTTCGCGTGGTAGTACAGATACACGCTGTCTGTACTTAATAATGTTTCAGTGACATGTTATTATTATAATATTAAAAATTACTCAGTACATTTTGTTTTATATTGGTGTGCCAGCGGACTGGGAAGTTCCCTATCTCTAGTGTGTCTCAGATTTTACATGTCATGCTATGTTTACCCTGGGTGAGTGCTGAAAGCCGAGGCTTGTGTGCTCTACCGCCGCCGGTATCTTGCATTTTGCTGCAGTCAGAATATGTGTTGCCTGCTGGAATACAGTATCTGGATATGGAACACCTAATAGAAAGTATAATGGGTCCAGGGGCAGCACTTTACCGAGGGTTTTTTGTAAAATTTTATGAACCAGTGGCCAGTATGGTTTTATTTGGGGGCACGTCCTCATTATATCAGAATGGATCCCTCTGCTCGTTGGGATCTCTAGCAGGTAGATGGAGTATCCAGAAAAAGTTTATGTAATAATTAAGGTGTGTGGTACCATCTGTAGAGTATTTTATAAAGGTTTTCTTTATACAGAGAGCAAATGGAGATGGGTTTGCCTATATAAATAAGTAGGGTGGAAGGGTGTTCTGGTGTTATATCTGTTGTATTCAATTAGAGAAGAAACCAGATGTATTTGTCACATTATGGCATCCCTTGACACCTCTCTGGATGCCGTCATGTTCCTTGCCAAGTGCTGAAATTACATTCTTAACACACCCTGGGTGTTCCTACTAGCACCTTAGCCACAATGCAATCAGACTTGCATTCAGAAGGGTTCTAAAACCTGGCATGTCATGCATGAATTTAGACTTTCCAGGGTACATAATGCCAACAGATTTTGCGTACAAGTAATTTTGAATGTGAGAAAGCCAGTCGGTATGACTAGGCGAAAGTCTTCAAGAACTAACTTTAACGTCCAGTGATCTAATTAAAACGACACAGATAACCATGACCTGGATAATGAGAACCTTCAAAGCATATTTCTGCAATTAATACAAGCAAACAGTTGACCCTTTATTGCATCAAGCCCCTATAACAGTCTATTTCTATTCAGACCCTTATATATGGAGATGGTCATTTCTGTGACCAACAAGGTGCTGGCAAAGCTCCTGCTTTGAAAGTAGCGGGTTTAAAACAGCTATTCCTTTCTATTTGAAATCATCTGCAATGAAAACTGTAAGTGATCCTGAAAGCATCCAATTAGATATAGCCTGATAAATGATGTCAATGGAACACTTCACCCAAAAGGTCTGAGGGGTTAATGACTCGGTTGTCAACTTTGCTTTGTTTTGGTGCATTTGCCAAACTTGTGCAATCATATACAAATATCACCAGACAAGCGTATAATAAGGTATGGTAAGTGCCATATGGAAAAAGCTGGATGTCACTGTACCACAAGTCAACCTCCGAACAACCACAAGTCAACACTAAGAATTTTGCTGAACAAGAAGTCACAACCATACTGGCCTACTATTAGGTGATCTTTAATCTGACCAAAGCAAACTTAAAGCTGTTCCAGACTTCAAGCCTATCAATAGATTAAAATACATTCAGGCAGATACAAACAGAAATTGTCAGATGAGATAGTCTGTTAAATTGTAACATTTTCAGCAGCAGAAAGGTTAAACATATTTGTTCTCCCTTGTTTCTTGCATTGGCTTTGAATCGTGTAAAAGGGAACTCGGTAGATTTAAGGAGAGGAGTGGGTCTAATTAAAAGCCTGTTAATTGGATGATCAGCAGTGTAATAGGAAAAGAAGAGAAGCAGACTTTGTTTGAGAAAAATTGTCCCCCGGTGCTTAGGGCCTAATCTCTTCCCCTCTAATCTCCTGTTATCAAATGTTTCGCTGGTCAGAATATGGCTGTACGTGTTAATCTTTCACTTGCTGAGAAAACCATACTGATTAAAAAGTGGTTAAAGCTTTAATTTGTTTTAATGAAAAACACCAGTAGGTATAGGACACAATTGCCTCAATAGAATCTATTTATAATAGCACCTTGAGGAGTATATTTTACAACTTATTACTATATTATACATTCTGCCAACAGTCAAGGCATCCATCCCAATTCAGAACTTAAAAGGACAGTACATTACAATCCAAGCCGTTCTCTTTGAAATGGTGAGTGTATATACTTTAAGGGCATGTCCTCTCCTTTCAACAAGGTAACATCAGAAAGCATATTGGGAAAGGCAAAGTGAAGCTAAACTACATATGGTGGAGAGGGGGGTCCTTAAACCCATTTATTTGAAGATTAGTGTTGGCGATAGTTGCCCTTGTTAATATGACATTAATGCAGTAATAATATTTATTCTGTGGTGTCAGGTAACAGCATTTAACTTTACCATTGACTAGGACATTCAGTTTAAAAACTTTATTAAATACTCTGCGTGCATCAACTCTATGTGTGTCCCAAGAAGGCAATATGTACCATTATACATGTTTTACTTTTCCGTATAATATACAAAATGTTAGGGTTAGCGATCAGTGAGGACACAGACAGGGAGGATTTGTGGAGAGGTAAAAGTGTAGGCTTCCTGTCAAAAGTTAAAATTGAACTTTGGGAATCACTGATTGTGACAACCATATTAAATGTTTGTGTTGATGCACAGGAGAGTTCTGTGAGTTACAGGAATTAATTTCCGTAAAAACAGGTTTGATGATTTAATTATGGGAGAGCCAATGGCTTGTGGTCTGGTAAATGAGGCCCAACAAATGTAGAAAGCTGAATAAGCTAGGTACACACCTAGCGATTTTCCTCCTGACCGACGTCTGATACTTTCGACCGGTCGGCCAGGGGAAGACTGTCGGTCGCGGCAAAAGCAGCCGCGCCAATGAGTCACACGCCGAGCCGATTCGTGCAGGTCCATAGGGAACGCACGATCGACGAGGTTTACTACCTGTCCGTCGTTTGTGCGATCGGACGAAGGTCGATCGGACATGGGCACACTCGGATGCGGATCTTTCGGTCCAATCGACCGATACACTGAACTATCGGGCGATCGGACACGAATATCTCATCGGTTGTACCCAACTTAAGAAGAAATGCAGCTAAATGCAATCGGTTTTTTCACTTAGGCAGCCCGTCGTAATACACATTCCCTTTTGTACAATCATCGGTGATCTGGTAATCTATATGAAGACATAATGAGGTTGAATTATCCAAATAGAAACAAAAGATGATCACAGATGACAAAATGGAAAGCTATTAAAAGAGGAGTTCTGGCCCTAGCAAGTTGTCCGTTAGCATCCTTACAGCTAGTTGGTACCGAAGAAGTTTGACTGTTTATTATGTTTGATCCTACACCTGAACATGTAAGTGCTGTATCCCAGATAAAACATGTAGGAATATAATAGATCAACAATGTCTGATCTATCTCAAATCCTAAGGGTTTAAGTTGAACAAGCCTGAAAAAAGCTGGACTGTACCTTCCTAAAATAGGATATTATATCGGATTATGTTTTGTTATTGTTATCACTATTATTGCGAAGCATTTATATAACTGAACTTATTATTTAATATGTAAAAATTATTCAGCCCAGAATATTAGTATACAATACTTTATCGTCCATTATATTAGTTTGTACCTTGTGTTAACATAAAAAAAGAATCATGTGTTTTGATTGCAAATAAATGTAATATATTTATACATATATCTTGAGACTCTGTGGAGGGATGTAATATATATTATATTATTACCTACTTGCATCGACTTCACGCATATATAATTGCGGACCGTTATCACATTGCGAAAAACGCCTAGCGGTAGTTGGGACCGTTTGTGACGTATTTTAAAGACACCATTGATAGAGGCGGATATAATTGTCGTGCAAAAAACTAGCGAAAAAAATGGCGGGAAAATGTTATTGCATCAGTTGCTCTGTGCAAAGAAAAAAATTGCGACATGGCGCAGGCATGTGCCAAAACCTTCGATATAACCGTGTAGTCATAGGTTAGCGCGATTTTAGTGGCTTATTTTCTCGGTTTAGCGCGGGATATCGGCATCTCCACTATCAGTTCTTACACCCCCCCCCCCCCCCCCCCTGATTATATAAAGGTTATAGTATTGATTTAATAAGATGTAATTCACTCTCCCAGCAAACAGGGTTTTAAAAACAGAAGATTAAATCTGAAACTGCAATAACGGAAAATGATTTCAGAAAACAAATTCAGAAAAAAAACGTCCTTTCCAGGATACAGTACACCGTGGGTCACTGAAGCAGTGTCCTGTAAGTCACATCAAGGTGTTCAGAAGTAGAACTGAAAGTTCACAGCCATGATTACGAATAAGGAATAACTGAATTTGCTATCAGTACGGATTTTCGAGGACAAAGAACTCACTGAACCATGGGTGTAATATTTCCTGAATGTATATTAAACAACACAGAGCAGACAGAAGCGTGAAAGACCAAAAGCTGTTGTTATATATATGTCATCTGAACTGAAGTACTGATAAGAACCAAGGCAAAGGAACAAGTAAGCACCCTTACTTTTAAAACTTTGTTTAATAATAAACCAAAAAAAAAAACAGGATCAGCAGACAGTGATCATTCCCAGTTTCAGAACTTCTGGCTTCGGAATTCAGGGCGCGCAACTTGTGTGGAAAAGCTAAAATTCATTATCAATATTGCTGAAAATTGTTGTTGAAAGTCAATAAGTCCGAAATTAGGTTGAATATTGACTAAAAAAATTCTAAAAATCCACTTCAATTGGGTCTTCATACCAAAATTTCAGTTGAAAACGGTCAAGAGTGCCAAAATTGCCCTTTACCCACCACCCCCAAATACCAGTCATGGTTATATAGCATTATGTTTATAATCCCTTCTTCAAGTCTACCGTTACTACCGTCAAAATAATACTTCAAAGTAAACATTAAAACCCACTTTCAAGCAATCATATAAACCTGGCCTAGACATTACCTTCTTACTAACCAAACATGCTCAAAACCAGCTTTCACACTCCACTGCAAATTATTTGAAGCCCTGACCGACTTCCCCGCAACCTTATGTCTCACCCCATTTTCTAGACTGTAGTTCTTTGGGCAGGGTTCCTCTTTCTATTGTATTATGTATGTTGTAAGAAATCATCATTCTGGATTTACTAAATTAGGTTGTATTAACCATGTGTATATAAATGTAGACTTTGTATTAACATGTATTACAATGTATGTAATGTATGACTAGTGTAAATTGTAAAGGACACCATGGAGATGTTGGCGTATATAAATACAACATAATATAATCAGATTCTCTTTTCCCCTCATACCGGTGGGTGCACTTCTCCCAGTAAAATCGTCAGATGGGTATCGGGTATGAGTGTTACCGCCAACACAACCATATAGGAAATTACAAATTAAACAGGCTTTCATGAATAAGGTAGCGTAGAGATTCTAAGAACACAATACAATGACCTGTTCTTCTTGGCATCTAGTCATAGTCATATTTTGTATTCAAGTTTAGATCAACCTGGACTGAGAAGTATTTCTTGAAGACGTTTCGCTAGAACGTGGCTTTTCATTCAGAATGACGTATTTAGTACAGAATCTGTGGCAAATCTGTACCTGGAAATCCCCAATTAGCAATCACAGCCAGGTGTAAGGGTGTGATTAGATAGGGCTAAGAAGTGTTGATAGGAACGCAGGTATAAAGTGGTAAAACAGCATTGTACATGGCAGACCAGTTGGTGTCGAACCCCCACCTCTATTTAGGGCTTGGTTTCTTTTTTTCACATAATGGCCCCCTAACACCTTCTTGAAAAGCACGTTCCTCGCCAGTATGTTAACATAAATCTCAAAGGGATGTCCTTTATCCTTAAGATGCAAGATACACGCTGAGTCCTTGACCCGAGGAATTGGCTCTTCTGTGCGGGGCCATACTGTGATGCCGTGCATGTTGGTCTCCCCACAATAAATCGAGCATGCTTCCTGCACTGCAATGCGTATATGTGTCTGCCATGTACAATTGTGTTTTAACACCTACTCTGGGCGTCCTATAACACCTCTTAGCCACTCTACTAATTCAACCCTTAACACCTGAGGTGCTGTGATATGCTAATTGGGATTTTCCAGGTGTACATAATGGCAAAGATTCTTGTACAAGTCATTCTGAAGGAGAAAGCCAGTCGGATGAACTCGCGACAGTCTTCAAGAAATACATTTCCAGTAGTGATCTAATTGAATACAACAGATGATACCATGACCGTGATGATGAGAACCCTTCACAAGCATAGTCATAGTCATATTTTTTTTTTAACCTTATTCTAGGTTTAATCTATTTGCCACATAGGTTTCTCGCATATATATTTTGACATTAGATGATCTACGATAAAAAAACTATATATTTTTTCAATAGTAAGACATTTTATATGTAATAAAACGTTAATTAAAATTCATGGATTTTTTTGAGCGAGAACATTGCCTTTATAGTTTTTACAATATTGTCTAAAGTGTCAGAACAAATAGTTAATTTAAACAATATCAGTTAGTTCCATGTATGTTTGGTATATACAGTTTTTATCTCACAACTTAAGGGGACATCTTTACCTAAAAAAACTATTACCAGAAAACCCTATAAAGTGACATTAGGATTCCTGGAAAGAATCTAAGCTAAAAAGGTATTTAAAATTATTGTAGTTGGTGATATACAACTCTGAAATATTGGCTATTATTAAAAAGAGAAGTCAAAAACTATCTCCCAACCAGCTGAATTATCAGTGGTAGGGTGGGTCAAAAACTGCACAAACAAATAAATTGCTACTGTGGCTTAAGATAGTAATATAATGTGTATGGGCACCTTTAGAGAGGTGACATTATGAGGGTGGACATTGTAAAATGCCATGGGGGTTGTGAATGGAAGAATGATTTCACAAGGAAAACAATACAAGGATAGATATACAAAAATTGGATTTTACTATCATGGCTTTTTTTCAAATGAAGCTTGGAATCATCTGCATTAAAGTCTATGTAGGCATTTTCAGATTAGATTAAACTCATTATTGTCACAGTATTCAAATATACAAAAGAGTCGTGAAATTTATTTTACAATAGAATGGTGTGTAAAAAACAACAGATATCATGACAATACAAGGACACAGTGGCAGCTATTAACACATAGTTTCAAAAGTCACTACTGAGGGGAAATGTGTTCTACATTCTAACAAGTTTTGCAATAGTAGTCCTGTATGTTTTTCTGATGGAGAGAAGAATGGAAAAAAAAATCACAATGACTGTTGAAAAATATCCTTAATGATCCGATTGAAAACTCCTCCCAATCTAAATTTTGAAAAAAAAAAATGTAAATCCCAAGACAGTTAAAAATCCTGAAACCATAAAATATGATTCTTGGAAAGCTTGAAATTCCAAAAGGAAGGTGGAGGATCACCAACAAACACAAATAATTTTATTACTTATATTAGGTTACTGTATTGTGCTCAATTCCCCCAAATGTTATCAAAACCGCTCAAAAACTCCTGGCATATAGGGAGCAAGTTATCATAACTGGCCAAAGACCTAGTCACTATGAGGGCTTTTCGTGTAACACTATTGATTGTCAATTTGACCTCTCTCAAATGAGTGATCAGGCAGGAGGTTAAATAACCACTGACTGGGCAGGGAACTAACCAGGCTGCTTAGGAATGAAACCTTAACCACTTTACCACGAATTTTTTGATTGAATGGAAATAAACAGTCGACACTGTCTTCCACACCAGTTGGGTGAAAAACAGTAGGCACACGTGGCAGCTTTTATTGACAAATTCAATTACATGTGATAATTAAAGCCAGATCTAAATTATACCATCCTTGCACATAATTCAAATAAAAACCCAGCTGTAGCCCGTGCTAGATAGCCAAGCTCAGGGATCCCCAGAGGGCATGTAATGGTCTCCAAACATAACAAGGATGCATCCGCCACCAGTAGTTACTGTAAGCCTACGCTGATCCGGCCGCCACCCACCCCCACACGTATAGGCCTACTCTAATGTCCTATTAAGCAATTCCATTTTAAGAAGATATCGAGCCAGAGATTCATTCAGGTGAACCCAAATCCTGTCTCATGTAGGGTCCTGTTGTCACCCCTCTCTAAATTGGCGATGCCTGGACGACAACCACCCCTGGGACCAACAAACCTTGATATTCCGGTATTAAGGACACTCTGGCTTTTTAAAGCCCCTGTCCCTGGAGCTCTTGAATTGCACCCGGGAACGACCTCCCGACCAGACTAAATTAGGGCTCCCTGAAAAAGGATCGGAAAGGAGTAAGTCCACCTTCGATAGAAACAACAAATCCGGAGCGGTGATTCATACAGGAGGTCGTTTACAGGGCATTGAATCACCAAGGACTGTGGGTCCGGGTCAGCTACTAAGCGGTTACTAGCTGCCAATAGTTACTTGCCACGACGCTAGACCCCTTAATCCCTTTCCAGAACAAAGACGCAATTTGAATCCCAGGTTACGTACACACGGGTCGAACTTCGACTCTTTGGGCCGCCACAAAAGGTAGGATAGCCCCACTAGCCAAAACTGAGGGCTGACCAACACCTAAAGAAATATCAGTTAATGACCAGTTCAGGGACGGATCTTAAGCGCCACGCAATTAGATCGCCAGCGCCCTCAACTACGACACTTTTCTCAGAAAAAACCTAAAGAATTGCTTTCGTCGTGGCCCTATGCTTAAGGAGATGGGTCCCAAATTCCATTTGCTGAAGACCTAGCTGACAAAGGGCTTTACGTAGTTATCCGCCTCAAATGTGTCTAGGGCACAAACCGTTTCTGGTGTGACAAAAAAGGACGGAAAGATGCTGACCTATGTATCGCCGCCAAAGTTACTAACAGCCTGAACTGGGGCCACAGGAAGATAAGATGGGAAATATAGAGAACACATCTTCACTTCACCAAATGGATCTGTCTTGCGACCGTTATATTAACTATAAGTGATGATTGGGAAATAAATAAATCCTCTCCATCCAACCCTCCGGCCGCTTAGAGCTGGTTGAAACGAATTCCAAACCGCAAGCTCAAAAAAAACCTACGAACAAACTAGCCTCCAATAACTTTGCTTCGTAACCAGCATAAGCGTTAACGTAATATCTCTCTCCTTAGCAAAATTCAACCATTCAGATCACGCGCATTACCGTGAATAGTTCAGGTTAGATGGGCGACCGATGATGGACCAACTGACGATGCGGTTGCTGTTACTATCCCCCGAGGAGGAAATCCAGGACATCCAGTCTTGTAGGTGGCACGGATTCAGACAGCAAAATTCCTACCCCACTTGAAAACAAAATAGAGGATCGCAACACAAATTAAGCACACCTGGTACATGCCTAGCTCGTGAAAGGATACATTGTATCCAAGCACCAAATGATAGAACCGGAGAGCGGAAAAAACTGAGTAAGATTATTAAGTGCGTACACCACACACTATCATTATCTGTCCAGAATCAAATCTTTTTATTCTGTACATGACAGCCCCACCAGCTCCACTGCCACACATATGGAAAGAGTCAAGAAGAGTGAGGGTTTCACACTGATCCCCCTTTTCCAGGAGGCGGGCCAACCCGCTGCGCCACCACCTTTGCAGATATATGGCACCAAAAACATACGGATTGGCCGGCACCGTATACAGTTGTAAATTCCCGTTGGGCCGACCCCCCTGAAAACAAAGTTCTACCGTTTTATGAACAGGTATGAAAGTATGCCAGTTTTCAAATCGTACAGTAACACTTTAGGATCCGAATTATGATGGTGAGGAGAGGAACACTGCGAGAGGTAACGAAAACCTTCTAGAAAAACCCTTTCCCAGCGGCATGATCTGCCACACGAAATCAATGCAACCCAACACCACATTGTAACTGTCGTTAGGTTCCTTTACCTTCCCTGCTGGTAACCTATATTCACATCTTAATTGTGGTAATCTTGATCCCCAAAGAAGGTCAAGACCGTAGCAGGTCAATTGTTTTTTTTCTGATAAGGGGCCTCAACACCTTTTTCATTAAAAAAACAGAAATGACAACTGAATTGGTCTCCTGGACCAAAAACAGAAAAATCGTCGGGTGGGTTAGAGCAAGAATTGTTTAAATTGGTTTCGTAAGCTATGGCATATTCAAAAAGGAAGTAAAAACTTTGAAAGAGAACAAGATATGGCGCCAAGAACAATGAGGAAGGCATCGTGCCATATAGACTTTCAGTCTCCAACTGACAACCCAACAAGTGAAGCAGTTGGAGAATCTTGTAACAGTCGGGAACGCCGCCCTATGTCCGACTGGGTAGCAAGCCCCGACTCACTGCCTTCATCACCAGGTGAATTGCCCTTGTCAAAAGAAACAACAAACTGATGACTCTTCCCTGGACAGTGCACGGCATTTACCGAGCTGCAATAGGGTAAGATAGGTGAGTGGATAATTGAATTTACCTTCTATTATTAGGAAACAAACCAAAGAGGGAACCTTAAATTGAAAAAAGGCCAGCTCGCAAACAGGGCCCACTAAGGCCCTAGACCTAAACCTCTGACAAAAACCTTATACTAGCCGACTCCGGGCGCTTTCCTTAACTGATTTTAAATTTGTGAAAACTTGGGAAAGATTTTGCCCAAAGTCTTTTATGTTCAAACCCATACATTGCCTAACCGCCAGATGCCTCCTAAACGGCCTCATCGTATCTGGCGGCAGGCGACCCCCATGTGTCTTATACGACCCCGAATATCATGTCTTAAATACATGAAAAGTTGGAACATTTTGAGCGAATTGAATTTTGTGGCCAGGTAACACCCACGCCAGCCACACAAAGGTTGAAACAAAAAAGGGCCAGTTACCAAAAGTTTTAGCTACTTTTGGCTTCCTTCCCCTTTCTCGGATTTTACAGATTCTTATACCACCGTACCCACCATGTCAAGTTGTTAACCCAGGGACCAGATATCCATTACTAGTTTTTTCCAATATTTTTTCTTTTATGTCCCTGACATGTACTCCCAGTGGGACTCCTCCAGAATGTGGACAACAATGGCTATGGCAGCCTCGTGGCCGCCCTTTATACTCCACCATCCTTGACGTAAACAGTGACGTCTCGATTGCAGTATCCGCGAAAGACAACTAGAAGGACATTCATGGGGACTACTTCCCAGGCATCCCCGGGGGGGCTACCCCTCCCGCCCCAGTTCAGATGCTCCGGCACTAACTATTGCCGGGGGGAGTACCAAATATATTGTTGGTTTATGTTCAGTCATGGGATCTTATGGGTAAAAGAATAATATAAAGATGGTGGTCTAGGAGTGGTATTAAGCTTTACTGTGATTGAGGGAGTGTGCTTTATGTGGATGGGGTAAGTAATGGTGGTATGGAGAATGGAGGCTTAATAAAACTACCACGGGCAAGTGGGGCCAAATTTAGGTAGGGCAGCACCCTTGCCCATTCATACAACACTCATAGTTTCTGTGTAAATTTTAAAACCCCAAGGAGGTTGCCCTAGTTTGTCTAATGGGGATTAAACTGTGCCATTCATGGTGTAAGTTGTTTTTTTTTATAAATTTCTCTTTATTTTCATTATGTAACATGTAAATGAATATATCATAAAATTCAGGTCATAAATATATTATTAGTGCTGGATGTTCCATTTCAGCAATTAAATAGCTTCTGTTAAACATTGTGCTGTATTCTTGAATTCTTGACATCAGCTTATTAAGAGGAATCGGAAAAGAAAAGAAGAAATAACATATGATGTTATTTCTAACCATCTCGCTGATATACTCGAGTATTAAAACGACCCGAGTATAAAACCGAGATACCTAAATTTCCTAACTTAAAAAAACTATAATAAACTAATGACTGTGAGTATAGAGTTGTAGAAATTATTACCACTACTGCCTTCTTATTGTATTGGTTTTAGGTAAGTTGTGGCATATTAAATGGAAGCCAGAATTCACAACAGTAATAGCCATCTGGATTGGGATCCTCACTACTATACCTACTATTAATAATATACTGTTATAATAATATACACTCCACTACTACAATTATATTAAATTATTACACCTGAAATAATAATTATTTACACGTCCACTACTGCCACAAATATTCAATTTAAAATAGACACTCATACAAGATGAATATTAGAAATACACCTGTCACGAAACTACCTGCCGCGCGGCGCTCGGCATTCCGGGTGGGGCGGCGTCGCGGCACGTCATGATTTTTGTCACGACGCCCGACGCCGGGCGACGGAATTAAGGCTGGCGTCCTCCTGGACCGGCGGGCCCGATAGTAGCGTTACGCTACCCCATGGCTCCTTACTCACCTGCCTTGGATACTGCTCAGCTCGCTCCGTTATGCCGTTTGCTAAGTCGTCGTCTGCCTGTTTCCAGTGTCACCTTGCCCAGATCCATGTACTTACCTTGCCTGTTTTCCAGTGACTACCTTGACTGTATCCAGTACTTACCTTGCCTGTCCTCCAGTGACTACTTGCCAGTATCCAGTACTTACCTGCCTGTTTCCAGTGTCACTGCCTTATCCCAGTACTTACCTTGCCGGTCTCCAGTGACTACCTTGCAGTATCCAGTACTACCCTTGCCTGTCTCCAGTGATACCTTGCCTGTATCCAGTACTCCCTAGCCTGTCTCCAAGTGTTACTTGCCTGTATCCAAGTATCGTCTTATCACCTCATCTGTATCCAGTGACCTCCCTTACCTGTATCCAGTTACCTACGTTACACTGTATCCATATCCGCCTTACAGTCCCAGCAGCACCGTGTTCCGGTTCCAGCCTACAGTTCCAAGCAGCCTCTGTGTTCCTGCACATTCCGGATACTTCAGGCTCCCTCTAAAGCTGTTGACATGTACGTCCCCGGCCGTCCGGCATTTGTACAAACACCTCATTACACCAAACACAAGGGAAAGTTAAGTTTATACTGCCTAATACCTGCCAATGATTGGCTCTAACCTTGTGGCTAGTTATTACACACCTAGTGGAAAGAGAGAGTTTTAAGAAGGAATCCTAAACAGTGAAGTCTTTCGTTCTTAATGCTATTGGTGGAGTTGTTGTAGCTTTCCATGTTTTTTTGTGCAAATCAGTCAGAACCCACCACCCCAACACTTATGACAATCCCATACTGTGTGCCAACTACACCCTTACTGTACCATCCCAAGTAGAAGCCACCAAGACTGCAGGGCGGACCTGTATCCATCACAGTTGCATTATGGGGGGTTCCTTGGAAAACACCCACTGACAGCAATGTTATCCATTGGAATCCTTACAGTGCCAATCAATGACACCACCGATGATGATTTAGACCAACCAATCCCCTTCAGATCGTCGTTCCATCGGTTCCTCAACTAATTCAAAAACTCGGCCCCATTACCCAACTTCACCATGCAGAATGGTCGGATAGTGCTGGCCATGCCCCAGGGGTAAGATAGGATACAGGGAAAACAGGGAGCAGTTCCTGAGTGCTTATCCAGATGCAGGTCTTAGACATGGTATGCTTAAACACGCCATCTATCTCGTACTGCATGTAGTCCATTAACGTTTCGGATCATGACCGATGTTCACCAGTGTTCCGACAGATTTGTTAGCATGGTAACTCACATTTTACAGGGAGAGGACCATGAATACGATCCTAATAAACGTATGCGGTCTCGGCTGACCCACCAGTTCTCAGGTCCAGCAGTTTCAAGCCCACGTGGGGCAAGTGACGTCAGCCAGCGCTTGCCAGTACAGGGAATGAGCGACAGCGGAACGAGATTGCTAACGCGTAGTGACTGTGATCGTATGTATAAACCGAGGCCAAATTTTAGGTGATTTTACACCTGAAAAAACCTAGCTTGCGTTATACTGAACTATTTCGCGGGTAGTCACAGATACACGCTGTTGTACTTAATAATGTTTCAGTGAAGTTATTATATAATTATTAAATTACGCCAGTACATTTGTTTTATATTGGTTGCCAGCGGACTGGGAATTCCCATCTCTAGTGTGTCTCATGATTTTTACAGTCTGCTATGTTTACCCTGGGTGAGTGCTGAAAGCCGAGGCTTTTGTGCTTACCGCCGCCGGTGGCTATCTGCCATTTGACTGCAGTCAGAATATGTGTTGCCTGTGGAATACAGTCATCTGGATATGGAACACACTAATAGAAAGTATATGGGGTCCAGGGGCAGGGATAATTTACCGAGGGTTTTTTGTAGAAAATTATTGAACCATGGCCAGTATGGTTTTATTTGGTGGGCACGTCCTCATTATAATCAGAAGGGTCCTCTGTCGTTGGGATTCTCCAGCAGCGTAGAATGGAGTGATCCAAGAAACAAGTTGATATTTAAATTAAGGTGTTTGATGGTACATCTGTAGGAGTATTTTATAAAGGTTTTCTATTATACAAGAGGCAAATGGAGAGTGGGTTTTGCCTATAAATCTAAAGTAGGGTGGAAGGGTGTTTCTGGGTGTTCTATCTGTTGGATTCAATTCGATCAACTGGACTTGAAGTTTAGTTCTTGGAGAGGTTCGTTTGCCTAGTCATCCAACTGGGCTTTCTCAATTCAGAGAGATGGATTGATAAAGAATCTGTGGCAATTATGTACCCTGGAAAATCCCAATTAGCATATCACAGCCAGGTGTTAAGGGTCGTGATTAGATAGTGGCTAAGAGGTGTTATAGGAATGTCCAGAGGTAAGGTGTCAAAACAAGCATTGTACAATGAAATACAGATGGTGTCGAACCCCCCCACCTCTATTTTAGGCTTGGTGTCTTTATTTCACATAAATGGTCTCCTTAACACCTCTCTTGAACCAGTCACATTCCTTGCCAATATGTTTAAACATTACACAATCTTACAAAGATATGCCTTTATCCTTTAAGATGCCAGGTACACGGTGAGTCCTGACCCGGGGAATTGAGTCTTCTGTGCTGGGCCATACGTTGATGCAGTTGTTGTTTGGTCTCCCCCACATACAAATCAGAGCCATTCTTCACTGCACTGCACTGGTATATGAGTTAGAGGTGGGGGGGTCGACACCACTGTCTGCCAGTACAATGCTGTTTTGAAACCTTACTCTGGGCATTCCTATAACACTCTTAGCCAATATCTAATCACGCCTTAACATCTGGCTGTGATATGCTAATGGGATTTTCAGGGTACATAATTGCCACAGATTCTGTACAAGTCATTCTGAATGAGAAAGCCAGTCGGAAATCTAGCGGAAACGTCTTCAAGAACTACATTCAAGTTCCAGTTGATCCAATTGAATACCAACGAATATTACCATGACCTGGATGAATGAGAACCTTCCAAAGCATGAGATGTCGATGCACTACATACATCTCATGTACAATGCTGTTTTAACAGCATTGTACAGCATTGTAATCTGGCATGTACAATGCTGTTTTAACACCTTACTCTGGGCGTTCCTATAATTACCTCTAGCCACTACCATCACACCCTTAACACCTGGCTGTGATATGCTAATTGGATTTTCCAGGGTACATAATTGCCACGATCTGTACAAGTATTCTGAATTGAGAAGAAAGCCGTCGGAATGACTAGCGAAACGTCTGCAAGAACTAAACTTCAAGTCCAGTTGATCTAATGGAATGAATACAACAGATATACCATGACCTGGATGAATGAGAACCTTCATAAGCATGTTCTGGTGTTAGTTACATATCTCCATACAAAAACAGTACATTGCATGGAATATAAAAGAGCTTTATCATTGCTTCTTTGTTTTTGTTTTTGAGGGCCACCACTACCCCATGTTGGCACATTTAGGTTAGTGTTTGACGCCCAGTCCTGTTCAATAGAGGCCCATATGGCTTATTTTTTAGGATATGACCAATGTGCTATTGCACATAGTTGTGCTGCTTCATAATAATGCGGAAGCTTTGGGCGGCTAGGCCTCCATGGGATCTGAACCATTCGGGGAACTCTATGTATTTTACCCTGCAACAAAAATGTAAAGCATTGTGTCTGGAAAGCATGTATAGTACTATAGGGAACTACGACCCAGAAGGTTCTCAAAATAATATGAAATTCTGGGGAGAATGTTCATTTTAAGGGTGGACAGTCTACCAAACCAAGATATGGGTAATTTTTGCCAACGGGACAAATAATTTCAAAGCTTGTCAAAGAGTTGTGAATAGTTGGCAGAGTATGTAAAGATGGTGATTAAAGTGCCCAAGTATTTCATAGAGGTTTTTTCCAATTTAGTGGGTGTTTAGCTTGTAAGGTGTTTGGGGTCAGATTGGGAATATTAACTGGCAAAGCCTCTGATTTGTGTTGGTTACCTTGTATGACCCTCCTGAGTAATGGGTTTAAAGGGTATGTCCACCCTAAAACCCACATTTTTCTGTAGTGCAGCATCCCCCCTCCCAGCCCCAACAGCATTTTCAGTTTTTAAAAAATATATCCGATCACTTACTTACCAGCCTTCGTTCCCGCCGCCTCTGCCAGTAATGTTACTTCCACGAAGGAAGTAACATTAAGGGCGGGACCTGCAGCCGCATCAGGCGCTGGAAAGATGGCTCATAAGTAAGTAATCTGAGATTTATTTTCAAAATTGACAATGCGGTTGAGGCTGGGAGGGGGGAGGCTGCACTACAGAAATGTGGTTTTAAAGAAGGAATCAAAACCAGAGCAATGCTCGTGGATGGTGGGAGGGAGGGGGGAATCTGCTCCCCTGCGCATGTCTGCAAACCTCCCGGAGGGGACATAACAGGCAGAGACCTTTACACAGGCAGCCAGGCTCCTGCTCTTCACTTTCCTGGACTTTGGGAAAGCAATACAGGAGAACCATTTGGAGCAGAGATGTAAGGTAAGGATTGGGCCAGTAGTGGGTTAAATTTTAGTTTTGGGAGTGGACATGCCCTTTAAGTAAGACAAGGATAAGTCATGAGAGGTTAGGGTAATGAGGACATAAGTTTGTGGTAAGTTTGAATGCTCCATATTGGAGCAGAACTCCTTTGATGTTTGGATGGAGCCTGACGTGGGCCACCAGTGGCTCTATGCAGATGACAAAGAGTAGGGGAGAGAGAGGACACCCCTGACCTTTTTCATTAACTTGGCTGAAAGTCTGGGATTTAGCCTGGGGGAGTTGTACCAAGGCTGTACAAGATGTCTGTTTGGAATATAAGTTTGTGATTGCTTGCAAGATAAAGCCAAAGGTTTGCAAAGTAAGACACAAGTACCTCCAATCTATGCGATCAAACACCTTTTCTGCTTTGAGGCTTAAGATTTAAACTTCAGTCGATTTATTATGTCTATGAGGTCTATGGTTCTGTGTCTAGTCTGTTAGCTATAGGAGAGTTTGCAGTTATCTATGACCTGCAAACTATATTTGTCCTAGGGAGCAGGACAGCCACCTAGCAACAGGTGCTATACTTTATCTATATATTTGACTTCCCTCGCAATTTTATTTATAATCTGTCAACAACAGGAATTTCATGGGAGGGAGTGTTGGACACTGTTGCTAGGTGGCTGTCCTATTCCCTAGGACAAATATAGTTTGAAGGTCATAGATTACTGCAAACTCTTCTTTGTCCCATGGGAGGCAGCCATCTAGCAACAGCTAGTGGGCAGAATAGCACACACCTGGTTGTTGCCCTTGAAAAGTTCAGTCATTCTGGCTCTGTAGGATGCAAGTAATTCCTGACCAAAGTCTTATTAGATGACCATCTATCTCCTCTGAGGATAGACCATAAGGGAAGGCCAAGTTGGGAAATATTTTCTCTATATGCCCTTGACAATTTTAAATATTGATTGAGATTTTAGATTTCCCCTTGAGAAATATGTGAGTACCACCTGGGGTGACATCCCAGTTCATGGATGTGGATTTCTGTTAATCAGCTGATCTTGCAGCAAAGGCTAGGGCCAAAAGACATGCTAGTTTGATATGTAGAGGTGAGGGGAAGAAACGTCAAATCCCATTTAGCAGTAATGTGGAGGATATCAATGTCCCACATAGATGTGTATCTGGGGACAGGTGGCCTAGAAATGAAGCTCCTTTTACATTTTAAATACATAGAGGTGGTAGTCAATTCAGGAATTATAAGATTTAGTGTAGTAGAAGTTAACTGGATTGAACCTGCATTCTCCCTTCAATGCACTGGTTTGTTCAAATTAGGATTCCTTCCCTGCAAACTGGGATAAAAATTTAGCCATCAGATTTTTATATTTTATAAAAATAATGTGAGGCAAGGCTGAGTCGATCAAGCTGTTTGAGTATGTGGAAAGCTACTGAAGCAGAAAAAAAATGGTTTGAGCTATGATCCCACATTAACAGTGGGCAGTTTGGACAACAGGTCTGGAAACTCTGGAAGCAGTCTGCATTCATGCCCAATGGTAACTTCTGTCCCACTAACAGTGGCTAGAATTTGGGGAAACCGTGGTTTGGGGGCCAATCTGAGTATATGAGAACCAAGTCCTTCACCCTGTCCATCATGATTTGTATAGGATCTGTGGCATTAATGTGAGGGAGGAAAGGCGTTGAGGCGGGGTAGATCTGTTCACAGACATGACAGTGCATCCATTGTCTCGACACAATGGTTTGTGCCTATGCAGACTCTTAAGCTAGGTACACACAGTACAGATTTCTGAAAGATGACAGACAGGATCTGCAAGATCCTGTCTGCCATCTTTCAAAGATCTGCATACACCAGTCCCGACGTTCTCCCTATAGGGAGAACACTCGGGACTGTGGTGTTTCCATCGCCGATGGAAATTTCCGGCCTTTCCCGAACGAGCGTATGGCCGACCCGATCGTTCGGCGGCCGCTGCTCGTTCGGGAAACGAACGCTACACACATAACGATAAGCCCCGATATCCGTCGGATCGATGGGTATCGGGGCTTTATCGTTACTTTGTGTACCCAGCTTAGGTGAAAGATTTGTCTCTTGCCGAGGACCTGATTATCTGGGCAAATAGAGTGGCTTCTAGGCCAAGAATTATGAGAGTTGCTTGTTTTCTGGGAGGGCAACGCCAAGCTTGCTTGATTGCCCTGGGACATACTGGGCTACAAGGTTGATGTGGAGAGATAGTAGTGTCTCCCAGATTTGAAGTGTTTGTAAGCAATAGTGCTTTGATCTGGCTCCTCCCCTCCTGTTGATGTCCTGCTGACCAGGGCTGTCTTGCCTGACACTTTTTCTGAAAGTAGAATGAACTAGGGCCCAGCTCACGCTCGGATTTCTAGAATGTTTATGTGGAGACTGAACTCCTGATGATTCAAGCGACTAGATTGCTGCCGATGGGGTGAATGCACCCCACCCTATCAAGGACATGTCTGTCATTATAGTCAAGTCTGGGGTTCCTAATCTGAATGGGGGAGGGCAGAGTTTGGGAAATCAGTAACTGTATTTGTTGTATCCCCTGTCTTACTTAGGGTGTTGGAGATACTGTCCCTGTCTGAAGACAGCCTCAAAGGAACATCTGGCTGTGTCTGCAAGACTGCAAAGCATGGGGGCTTGTATAGAACCCTGAGCTAGGGCTACTAGCTTCCCAATAAAGGGAAGGGACAAGCCTTTCTTTATGATTTTGAGGACCCACAAACATAGTGCCTCCCAGGTTGAATGAATTCTCGCTGAAGGAATTGTGCAAGAAGAAGGGGTACCTACCTGCAAATGATTTGCAAGTGAATACTGCTCTGTGGACAGAGGTGTGCTGGTCCTGTTTGTGTTTATATCGGATTTTGACCTCCCAGAGGCGAATCCTTATATTAGAGATATAATTAAAAGTTTCACCTTTAATAGGAGCTGCCCTGCTGGTTGCTCTCAGTAGGGCCATTTTGATAAGAGTAACAAACAAATGGATTGCTCTGCATCTGTATTACCCTCCTGTTCAGACTGGGACAGCATGAACAGTAGTGGCCCTGCTGCATCAGCAATTTTATATTAAATATTGTGCAGCGTATGGTCTAATAAAGACTGTGACTGGGAGATGTCACTGGAAATTGATAACTAAGCAGGGTCCAATTCTGGTACTATGAGAGCCTCTATGTCTGGGACACATAAATGATTTTGGAGTACCAGCTTCTTTGATCGGCGTGGACCTGAATGCCAGCTGGGAAAAATTAAAGACCTCTGGTGCAGCTGAAATGGCCCAAAGCTGTGAGAACAATTTTGATGGGGTTCCTTGCCAGCTAACCCCACACAAGCCATTTGAAGCTTATTTTCTGAGGAAGCAGAGGAACTGGACACAGTTTCATAGTCCCAATGCACTGTGGGATATGTAGTTGGTGCGTCAAATGACGCGGTTTTGTGTGAGGCGAACGCCTCTCTCCCTCTATGGCGTTTGCTCAAATGAGCGTCAGGGATTTTGTGTGATTTTGAAACATACCACCATGATTCATTTTGTACAAGCATTTCTTCCCTTTCATAAGTCCCTGAACAGGGCTAATGGCTGCTCAGAGACATTTGAAGTGTCTGAGGGAAGCCTCAGGGAAGAAGGTAATTTCTTCCTTTTATAAACTGGCTCCTCATGTGAGGAAGATATAAAGGCTTCGCTTACCATCCTTTTTTGTGCTAATATTGGAGGAATGGAGTGTCCATCATTGCGCCGCTGAAAAGGTACAACCGAGATCTCAGACCTCACGAGACTTCGCTGCATTTCCTGGAACTAGGTCCTAAAAAACACAGTTTTAGTTTAAAGCGGCGATCCCGTGGGACAAAAGCTTTGTCTATAGTTTAGGATCAGTATTTAGAAGGGCAATTGGTCTATAATTATGAGTGTAGACTCTATTCCAGGTTTGGGTATAACTATGATATGAGAGTGGGACATTGACCGGGGAATAGGATCGCCTTTAAAGAATGAATTAAATAGGTTCAGTAGTTTGGGAACCAGTTGTTTCTTAAAAGTCTGGGCCAGGGGATTTCTTTGCGAGGGATTCTTTAAGGGCTTTTTGTAGTAATGTGTGAAGCTGTTAACTATGGCAGGGAGAATGGCAGGGATCTCCCTTTTGGGTTTTAATTATCTAGGTGTTGCATTTGTTTGTTTATTGTTTAATTGCTTGACAGTAAGGCATTCGCTTTTGTTGCCTTTGTCATAATAATATCTGTGAAGCCATCACAAGAGGCTTTATGTATAGCTAGATCTTTTATTGATTGCTTAGTATTCTATATAAGGAGATGCATGAGGGTTTTTGGAAATGTAAATTACCGGTAAATGTAATGTTTCTATATTTTTGAGGTCATTTTTGACCTGTTGTATAGACGCAATGGTAATTGTTAAGTTTGCGGAGTACATTTTTAAGAAAGGGTAGCAGGCCTGTGTAAGGGGCATATATGTTCAAAAGAAGGAGTGGGACATTGTTTAGGGTACCCCGGAGTAACAAGTGTCTGCCAGAGGGATCCTGCTCTACATGGCTGAATTGGAATGTACAAAATTTATGAAATAAAATTGCCACACCTGCTTTTTTGGTAGGGCACATGTTTTTAAATAGGTGAGGTGGCAACTTTATCTATATATGTGGTATTTGCGGTAAGATGCATGGAAACAGCCTGCTGTATGCAGATTATTGAGTCACTCATGGCAACTGTTTGCCAGGGCCGGCCTTTGATTTTGGCGACCTGTGCGACTGCAAGGGTTGCATTACCAGGGGGGGCGACAGCTGGGAGTCTTAGGTCACGGACCTGTAGCTCAAAGTTGAGCATCAGTGCCACAGCACCTCTAGTTACTGTCCTCCAGATTAGAGATGTCCGAACTTCGCAAAATCCGGTCCGCTCGAGGATCCGCGAATTTTCGGAAAAATTTGAAAATTCGAAAATCCGCGAGCGGACCCACTAAAATGAAAAATATCCTCGAAATTACGAGATTTCTCGTAATTTCGAAAATACGTATTTTCGAAAATACGAATACGTAATTCCCGAAAATACGAGAAATTACGAGAAATCCACGGTTCGGAAGTTCGGAAGGCGGAAAACCGGGATAAATCCTTGGCGGATCCGGGTTTGGATCAGCGAACCGGCCATCCCTACTCCAGATCAAATATATGTATCAGCACCTCACCACATACTAAGCCCCAACACATATAAGCTTTACTTAAGATGTCTGTATGCTGTGTGTTCTGTTGTGCATTATTACGTTTACTTGTTACATAATGATGTAGCACCATATATACAAGCACGCACTGAAGATACTGAAAGACAGTAAGCCGCAGGTGGGGTACTTGATTTGAAGGCAAGCAGCATTCAACGCAGTATTGTGTGTGCCCGGGGGGGGGGGTTGTTGGGGGGTGCCTAGGTGTCAGTAACAAATCTTGCACAGGGTGCTATTTATCCTAAGACCGGCCCTGCTGTTTGCATTGGTAATACAGAGAGTACAAAGTGCATTCTGCTCATTATTAATTAAAAAGGAAGTTGTCCATAGATGGATTGATAGAGGAAATGAAAAGATGATTGCTAAAAGAAACAAAGTAAGAGAGAAACAGGTAAAATCATAACTCATATTAACCAAGTACCTGCATACTGTACCCAGGATTGCTTTCATACCAGTTAAGTAAAGTATCCACATCTACATTCTGTTGTGTTTAAACTGTATGAAACATACATACAGCATAATCCACCCCTTCATCTCCATTCCAAAGGAGTTCATCTGGAAACAATAACCTTATAATACACAAGTCTCTGTATTTTCAATGGAGAGCTGCAGTGGCGAGAATCCTTATTAGAATCACTCAGTGATGTCACTGAGTGATTAGTTCAATTATTAATGCCACTGCAGCTCTCCATTCCTAATATAACATAAAAATCTTTGTCCTACCTCTTATCCAGCCACCCCGGAATCGAACATTTCACAAAATCACAAATCCAAGAGCTGGACAGGAACGGATCAGCCGTGTATACACGGCACAGAACAGCCTGGCGCGCATGCGCATTACTGTCCATTATGGCACATGAGGAAATCAATACCAACACACGCATTATGCAAACAAAAAAGAGGCGCGAACAAAACGGAATAAATCAAAATTAACAAACGGGTTAACATAAAAAAAACAAGTGAAATAAACCTAAAACAAACATCTGATTCTGACTAAATTACTATTAACATTTGAACAATGACACATATATAACATAAACATATATCTAAGATAAAGATTTTAAATAATAGTTAAAATGTTTAACAATGTTTTTTTAATGTTATGTATAAAAAAGAAAAAAACATTACATGCAACATGCAATTGAAAAACTAAACAAACTTTGGAGAAAAAAAGTTAAATAAATTCTTTTCACCAGCTATTATCACTGTACTTATTTAAAATAAAAACTTGTGTATTATAAGACATAATTCACCCCTTACAGTGTAATATACACCTATTATGCCACCTCAGAGTTCCCTGACCTGTATAAAAGCACTCGGCCTACGGCCCCGTGCTTCTATATGGTCAGGGAACTCCTCTGTGGCGTAATATCCTTATATTACACTGTAAGGGGCGCATTATCCCTTATATCTGCACACTGGCATACATTATAAACAAAGGGGTTTTAGTATTCATGTGATCACAGTAATGTATACTAAAACCCCTTTCTTTATAAAGTATGCCAGTGTGCAGATAATATGATATTGTATGGGGCCTAGGAATGTGCATTGATTATCATTTCTATGTTTATATATATAGATATACTGTATATACAGATAATATGATATTGTATGGGGCCTAGGAATGTGCATTGATTATCATTTCTATGTTTATATATATAGATATACTGTATATACAGATAATATGATATTGTATGGGGCCTAGGAATGTCGCCCCTTACAGTGTAATATTAAGGCTATATCCCCCGAGGAGTTCCCTGACCAATAACAGCACTCGGCCGTTGGCCGAGTGCTTTTATACAGGTCAGGGAACTCCTCGGTGGCATAATAGGCGTATATTACCCTGTAAGGGGCATATTTTTCTTATAATACCAAGTTTTTATTTTAAATAAGTACAGTGATAATAGCTGGTGAAAAATTTATTTAACTTTTTTTTCCCCAAAGTTTGTTTTAGTTTTCAATTGCATGTTGCATGTAATGTTTTTTTCTTTTTTTATACATAACATTAAAAACATTGTTAAACATTTTAACTATTATTTAAAATCTTTATCTTAGATATATGTTTATGTTATATATGTTTTCATTGTTCAATGTTAATAGTAATTTAGTTTAGATGTTTGTTTTATGTTTATTTCATTTGTTTTTTAGGCTTTATGTTAACCCGTTTGTTAATTTTTGATTATTTCCGTTTTGTTCGCGCCTCTTTTTTTGTTTGCATATGCGTGTGTTTGGTATTGATTCCTCATGTGCCATAATGGACAGTAATGCGCATGCGCGCCAGCTGTTCTGTGCCGTGTAACACGCTGATCCGTTCCTGTCCCGCTCTTGGTTTGTGATTTTGTGAAATGTTCGATTCCGGGGTGGCTGGATAAGAGGTAGGCAAAGATTTTTTTGTTATATTAGGAATGGAGAGCGTCCAGTGCATTAATATTGAACTAATCACTCAGGACATCACTGAGTGATTCTAATAAGGATTCTCGCCACTGCAGCTCTCCATTGAAAATACAGAGACTGTGTATAAAGGTTATTGTTTCCAGATGAACTCCTTTGGAATGAGATGAAGGGTGGATTATGCTGTATGTATTTTTCATACAGTTTAAACACAACAGAATTAGATGTGGGATACTTTACTTAACTGGTATGAAAGCTCCTGGGTACAGTATGCATGGTACTTGGTTATATAGTTATGATTTTACCTGTTTCTCTCTTACTTTGTTTCTTTTAGCAATCATCTTTTCATTTCCTCTATCAATCCCATCTATGGACAACTTCCTTTTAATTAATAATGAGCAGAATGCACTTTGTACTCTCTGTATTCCCAATGCAAACAGCAGGGCCGGTCTTAGATAATAGCACCCTGTGCAATATTTGTTACTGAAACACCTAGCACCCAACCCCCCCCGCGGGCACACACAATACTGCGTTTGAATGCTGCTGCCTTCAAATCAAGTACCACCACCTGCGATTACGTGTCTTTCATTATCTTCAGTGCGTGCTCTGTATATATGGTGCGTACATCATTATGTACAAGTAACGTACTAAATGCACAGACAGAACAGCACAGCATACAACTCTTAGTAAAAGCCTTATATGTGTTTGGGGCTTGTATTGGTGGGGTGCGTTGATACTATATTTTGTCTGGAGTAGGGATGGCCGGTTCGCTGATCCAAAACCCGATCCGCCAAGGATTTATCCCGGATTTCCTTTCCGCCTTCCGCACTTCCGAACCTTGGATTTCTCGTAATTCTCGTATTTTCGGGAATTACGTATTCGTAATTTTCGAAAATACGTATTTTCGAATAACGAGAAATCTCGTAATTTCGAGGATATTTTTTCATTTTAGTGGGTCCCGCTCGCGGATTTTCGAATTTTCAAATTTTTCCGAAAATTCGCGGATCCCGGCGGACCGGATTTTTGCGAAGTTCGGACATCTCTAATCTGGAGGACAGTAACTAGAGGTGCTGTGGCATGATGCTCACTTTGAGCTACAGGTCCCGTGACCTAAGACTCCCAGCTTCGCCCCCCCCTGGTAATGCAACCCTTGCAGTCGCACAGGTGCCAAATCAAGGCCGGCCCCTGGCAAACGTTGCCATGAGTGACTCAATAATCTGCATAAGCAGGCTGTTCCATGCATCTTACCGCAAATAACCACATATATAGATAAAGTTGCCACCTCACCTAATTTAAAAACATGTGCCCTACCAAAAAAGCAGGTGTGGCAATTTTATTTCAAAATTTTGTACATTCCAATTCGCATGTAGAGCAGGATCCCTCTGGCAACACTTGTTTACTCGGGGTACCCTAAACAATGTCCACTCCTTCTTTTGAACATATATGCCCCTTACACAGGCCTGCTACCCTTTCTTAAAAAGTACTCCGCAAACTTAACAATTACCATTGCGTCTATACACAAGCAAAAATGACCTCAAAAATATAGAAACATTACATTTACCGGTAATTTACATTTCCAAAAACCCTCATGCATCTCCTTATATAGAATACTAAGCAATCAATTAAAAGATCTAGCTATACATATAAGCCTCTTTGTGATGTTCCTCACGATATTATTATGACAGAGCAACAAAGCGAATGCCTTACTGGTCAAGCAATAAACAATAAACAAACTGCAACACCTAGCATAATTAAACCCAAATGGAGACCCGCCATTCCCCCTGCCATAGTTAAACAGCTTCTCACACATTACTACAAAAGCCTTAAAGAATCCCTCGCAAAGAAATCCCCTGGCCCACTTTAAGAAACAACTGGTTCCCAACTACTGAACCTATTTAATTCATTCTTAAGCGGATCCTATTCCCGGTCAATGTCCCACTCTCATATCTAGTTATACCCAAACCTGGAATAGAGTCTACACTCATAATTATAGACCAATTGTCCCTTCTAAATACTGATCCTAAACTATAGACAAAGCTTTTGGTCCCACGGGATCGCCGCTTTAAACTAAAACTGTGTTTTTTAGTGACCTAGTTCCAGGAAATGCAGCGAATCTGTGAGGTCTGAGATCTCGGTTGTACCTTTTTCAGCGGCGCAATGATGCACACTCCATTCCTCCAATATTAGCACAAAAAAGGATGGTAACGAAGCCTTTATATCTTCCTCACATGAGGAGCCAGTTTATAAAAGGGAAGAAATACCTTCTTCCTGAGGCTCCCTCAGACACTTCAAATGTCTCTGAGCAGCCATTACCCTCTTTCAGGGACTTATACAGGGAAGAAATGCTTGTAACAAATGAAATCATGGTGGTATGTTTCAAAAATCACAAAAATCCTGACGCTCATTTGAGCAACGCCATAGAGGGGAGAGGCGTTCGCCTCACACAAAACCCGTCATTTGACGCACCCAACTACTTCCACAGTGCATTGTGGACTATGAAACTTGTGTCCAGTTTCCTCTGCTCCTTGCAGAAAATAAGCTTCAAATGGCTTGTGTGGGGTTTAGCTGGCAAGGAACCCCATCAAAATTGTTCTACACAGCTTGGGCCTTTTCAGCTGCTCACCAGAGTCTTTAATTTTTCCCATTTTTCCAGCTGGCTTCAGGTCCACGACCGTAGCAAGAAGCTGGTACTCCAAAATCATTTATGTGTCCCAGACATAGAGGCTCCATAGTACCAGAATTGACCCTGCTTAGTTATCAATCTTTCCAGTGACATCTCCCAGTCACAGTCTTTATTAGACCATACGCTTGCACAATATTTATAAAATTGCTGATGCAGCAGGCCACACGTTCATGCTGTCCCATCTGAACAGGAGGGTAATTACAGATGCAGAGCACTCATTTGTTTGTTACTCTTATCAAATGTGCCCTACTGAGACAACCAGCAGGGCAGCTCCTATTAAAGGGTGAAACTTTAATTAATTCTAATATAAGGATCGCCTCTGGAGGTCAAAATCTATATAAACCACAAACAGGACCACACACCTCTGTCCACAGCAGTATTCACTGCAAATCATTTGCAGGTAGGTACCCCTTCTTCTTGCACAATTCCTTCAGCGAGAATTCTTCAACCTGGGAGGCACTATGTTGTGTGTCCTCAAAATCATAAAGAAAGGCTTGTCCCTTCCCTTTATTGGGAAGCTAAGTAGCCCTACTCAGGGTTCTATACACCCCCATGCTTTGCAGTCTTGCAGACACAGCCAGATGTTCCTTTGATGCTGTCTTCAGACAGGGACAGTATCTCCAACACCCTAAGTAAGACAGGGGATACAACAAATACAGTTACTGATTTCCCAAACTCTGCCCTCCCCCTTCAGATTAGGACCCCCCAGACTTGACTATAATGACAGACATTGTCCTTGATAGGTGGGGTGCATTCACCCCATCGGCAGCAATCTAGTCGCTTGAATCATCAGGAGTTCAGTCTCCACATAAACTTCTAGAAATCAGAGCAGTGAGACTGGCCCTAGTCATTCTACTTTCAGAAAAAGTGTCAGCAAGACAGCCCTGGTCACAGGACCATCAACAGGAGGGAGGAGCCAGATCAAAGCACTATTGCTTACAAACACTTCAAATCGGGAGACACTACTATCTCTCTCCCACAACCTTGTAGCCCAGTATGTCCCAGGGCAATCAAGCAAGCTTCGTTCGGCGTTGCCCAGAGCCCTACCCAGAAAACAAGCAACTCTCATAATCTGGGCCTAGAAGCCACTCTATTTGCCCAGATAAAGCAGTCCTTCGGCAAGAGACAAATCTGTTCACCTAAGCTGGGTCACAACAGTAACGATAAAGCCCCGATACAATCGATCCGACGGTATCGGGGCTTATCGTATGTGTGTACGTTCGTTTTCCCGAACGAGCTAGCGGCCGCCGAACGATCGGGTCGGCCATACGCCTCGTTCGGGAAAGGCCGGAAATTTCCATCGGCCGATGGAACACCACAGTCCCGAGTGTTCTCCCTATAGGGAGAACGCTCGGACTGTGTGTATGCAGATCTTTGAAGATGGCAGACAGGATCTTGCAGATCCTGTCTGTCATCTTTCAGAAATCTGTACTGTTGTACCTAGCTGTAGATCTGCATAGGCCAAAACCATTGTGTCGAACAATGATGCACTGTCCATGTCTGTGAACAGATCTACCCCGCCTCAACGCCTTTCCTCCCTCACATTAAGGCCACAGATCCTATACAAATCATGATGGACAGGGTGAAGGACTTGGTTCTCATATACTCAGATTGGCCCCCAAACCACGGTTTCCCCAAATTCTAGCCACTGTTAGTGGGACAGAAGTTACATTGGGCATGATGCAGACTGCTTCCAGAGTTTCTCCAGACCCTGTTGTCCAAACTGCCACTGTTAAGGGGATCTAGCTCAAACCATTTTTTTTCTCTGCTTCAGTAGCTTTCCACATACTCAAACAGCTTGATCGCTCAGCTTGCCTCACATTATTTTTTATAAAATATAAAATCTGATGGCTAAATTTTTATCCCATTTTGCAGGGAAGGATCCTAATTTGAACAACCAGTGCATTGAAGGGAGAATCAGTTCAATCCATCTAACTTCTACTACACTTAAATCTTATATTCCTGAATTGACTCCCACCTCTATGTATTTTAAAATGCTAAAAGGAGCTTCATTTCCTAGGCCACCTGTCCCCAGATACACATCTATGTGGGACATTGATATCCTCCTACATTTCCTGCTAAATGGGTTTTGACGTTTCTTCTTCCCCTCACCCTCTACATATCAAACTAGCATGTCTTTTGGCCCTAGCCTTTGCTGCAAGATCAGCTGAATTAACAGAAATCCACATCCATGACTTGGATGTCACCCCAGGTGTTACTCACATATTTCTCAAGGGGAAATCTAAAATCTCAATCAATATTTAAAAATTGTCAAGGCTATAGAGAAATATTTCCCAACTTGGCCTTCCCTTATGGTCTAATCCTCAGAGGAGATAGATGGTCATCTAATAAGACTTTGGTCAGGATTACTTGCATCCTACAGAGCCAGAATGACTGAACTTTTCAAGGGCAACAACCAGGTGTGTGCTATTCTCGCCACTAGCTGTTGCTAGATGTCTGCCTCCCATGGGACAAAAAAGTTTGCAGTAATCTATGACCTTCAAACTATATTTGTCTGGAATAGGACAGCCACCTAGCAACATGTCCAACACTCCCTCCCATGAATTCCTGTTGTTGACAGATTATAAATAAAATTGCGAGGGAGTCAAATAGATAGATAAAGTATAGCACCTTTTGCTAGGTGCCTGTCCTGCTCCCTAGGACAAATATAGTTTGCAGTCATAGATAACTGCAAACTCCCTATACTAACAGACCTAGACCACAGAACCATAGACCTCATAGACTTAATAAATCGACTGAAGTTTAAATCTTACGCTCAAAGCAAAAGGTGTTGATCGCATAGATGGAGGTACTTGTGTCTTACTTTGCAAACTTTGCCTTTACTTGCAAGCAATCACAAACTTATATTTCCAAACAGACTCTTGTACAGCCTTGTACACACTCCCCCAGGCTAAATCCCAGACTTTCAGCCAAGTTAATGAAAGGTCGGGTGTCCTCTTCTCTCCCCTACTCTTGTCATCTGCATAGAGCCACCATGGTGGCCCACGTCAGGCTCCATCCAAACATCAAAGGAGTTCTGCTCCAATATGGAGCCATTCAAAACTTACCACAAACTTATGTCCTCATTACCCTAACCTCTATGACTTCCTTGTCTTACTTAAAGGCCATGTCCACTCCCAAAACTAAAATTTAAACCCACTACGGCCCAATCCTTACCTTACATCTCTGCTCCAAATGGTTCTCCGTATTGCTTTCCCAAAGTCCGGAAAGTGAAGAGCAGGAGCCTGGCTGCCTGTGTAAAGGTCTCTGCCTGTTAGTGCCCCTCCGTGAGGTTTGCAGACATGCCAGGGGAGCAGATTCCCCCTCCCTCCCACCATCCACGAGCATTGCTCTGGTTTTGATCCTTCTTTAAAACCACTTCCTTAGTGCCAGCCTCCCCCCTCCCAGCCTCAACCGCATTGTCCCAATTTTGAAACTAAATCTCAGATTCCTTACTTATGAGCCATCCTTTCCAGCGCCTGATGCGGCTGACAGGTCCCGCCCTTAAGTTTACTCTCTTCCTTCGGAAGATGCAGTAAACATTACTGGCAGCGGCGGGAAGGGTGGGAGGCGAAGAGCGGTGGTTAGTAAGTGATAGGAGATATATTTAAAATTAAAACCTGAATGCTGTTGGAGCTGGGAGGGGATGCTGCACTACAGAGAAAATGGGGTTTTTAGGTGGACCATTACCCTTGAAACCCATTATCAGGAGGGGCATACAAGGTAACCACACAAAGCATCGAGGTCTTTTGCCAGTATAAATTATCATCTGACCAACAACCTTACAAGTAAACACCCACTAAATTGGAAAAACCTCTAGTTAAAATACGTGGCACTTTTAATCACATCCTCTTACCATACGCTGCCAACTATTCACAACTCTTTGACCGCTTTGAAATTATTTGTCCCGTGGCAAAAATTACCCATCATCTTGGTTTGGGTAGACGTCCACCCTTAAAATGAACATTCTCCCCCAGAATTTCATATTATTTTGAGAACCTTCCTGGTCGTAGTTCCTATAGTACTATACATGCTTTCCAGACACAATGAGCTTTACATTTTTGTTGCAGGGTAAAATACATATAGTTCCCCGAATGGTTTCAGTCCCATCGGCGGCCTAGCCGCCCAAAGCTTCCGCATTATTATGAAGCAGCACAACTATGTGCTTATCACATTGGTCATCTCCTAAAAAATAAGCCCTATGGGCCTCTATTGCAGGACTGGCTTCACACGAACCATAAATGTCAACTGCGTGTAGTGGTGGCCCCCAAAACAAAAACAAAGAAGCAATGATAAAGCTCTTTTTAGTCCATGCAATGTACTGTTTTTGTAGGAGATATGTACTAAACACCCAGAACATGCTTATGAAGGTTCTCATTTCATCCAGTCATGGGTATATCTGTTGTTTCCATTAGATCAACTGGACTTGAAGTTTAGTTCTTGAGACGTTTCGCTATCATTCCGACGGCTTTTTCTTCTCAATTCAGAATTACTTGTACAGCATCGTGCAATTATGTACCCTGGAAAATCCAATTAGCTATCACAGCCAGGTGTTAAGGGTGTGATGGTAGTGGCTAGAGGTAATTATAGGAAGCCCAGAGTAGGTGTTAAAACAGCATTGTACAATGCCAGATTACAATGCTGTACAATGCTGTTAAAACAGGCATTGTACAATGAGTATTATGTAGTGCATACATCTCATGCTTTGGAAGGTTCTCATTCCTCCAGGTCATGGTAATATTTCTGTTGGTATTCATTGGATCAACTGGACTTGAAATGTAGTTTCTTGAAGACGTTTTCCCGCTAGTTTCCGACTGGCTTTCTCATTCAGATGACTTGTCCGAATCTGTGCAATTATGGTACCCTGAAAATCCATTAGCATATCACAGCAGATGTTAAGGCGTGATTAGATAGTTGCTAAGAGTTTTCTAGGAAGCCCAGAGTAAGGTTTCAAAACAGCATGGTACATGCAGACAGTGGTGTCGACCCCCCCACCTCTACTCATATACCAGTGCGTGCTGAAAATGGCTCGATTTGTATGTGGGGGAGACCAAACAACACGCATCAACGTCTGGGCCCAGCACAGAAGAGCTCAATTCCCCGGGTCAGGACTCACCGTGTACCTGCATCTTAAGGATAAAGGACATATCTTTGAAGATTGTTAATGTTAACATATTGGCAAGGAATGTGACTGGTGTCAAGAGAGGTGTTAAGTGAGACCATTTATGTGGAAATAAAGAAACCAAGCTAAAATAGAGGTGGGGGGGTTCGACACCATCTGTATTTCATTTACAATGCTGTTTTGACACCTTACCTCTGGCTTCCTATAACCGCTCTTAGCCACTATTAATCACGCCCTTAACACCTGGCCTGTGATATGCTAATTGGGATTTTCCAGGGTACATAATTCCACAGATTCTTTACAATCATTCTTGAATTGAGAAAGCCCAGTTGGATGACTAGGAAACATCTCCAAGAACTAAACGTCAAGTCCAGTTGATCTAATTGAATCCAACAGAGTAGAACACCCAGAAACACCCTTCCACCCTACTTTCTTAGAATTTTAGGGCCCAAAAAACCCACCTCCATTTGCCCTGTATAAAGAAAACCTTTAAAAATACTCTACAGATGGTACCACACACCTTAATTTTAACATATAACTTTTCTGGATACTCCATCTCCCTGCTGGAGAATCCCAACGATAGAGGACCATTCTGATATAATGAGGACGTGCCCCCAAATAAAACCATACTTGGCCATGGTTCAATCAATTTTTACAAAAACCCTCGTAAATATTCCCTGCCCCTGGACCCCATATACTTTCTATTAGTGTTCCATATCCAGATACTGTATTCTCATCAGGCAACACATATTCTGACTGCAGCCAAATGGCAGTCCCCGGCGGCGGTATAGCACAAAAGCCTCGGCTTTCAGCACTCACCCAGGGTAAACATAGCATGACAGTAAAAATCTGAGAACACACCTAGAGATGGGAATTCCCAGTCCGCTGGCAACATCTAAAACAACAGGTACTGGCGTTTAACTAATTATATAATACTTTGAAACATTATTAAGTACAACAGCGGTATCTGTGACTACGTAAATATTCCAGTATAACCAAGTGTTTTCAGGATGTAAAATCACCTGAAAATTTGGGCCTCGGTTTATACTCGATCAAGTCACTAACCGTAGGCAATCTCGTTCAGCTGATCGCTCATTCCCTTACTGGCGCGCTGGCTGACGCACTGCCCCCGGCGACGCTGGTGCTGTGCAGCCGGCGCGCAAGTTATTAGGATCGTTTCATCTTCCGGTAAGATGGATTCATCCATCTTACTGGAACTGTCGGACGTTTGTGGCTATCAGATCATGATCGATGTTATGACCAGCAAGATACTGGATAAGCATGCAGTGAACATGACTTCCCTTCTACCGTATTTCCATCTGTCCTCAGTCCCTATCCCCATTTACCCCTGGGGCATGGCCCAGCACTATCCGACATGTCTGCATGTTGAGTTGGGTAATGGGGCCGAGTTTTTGAATTAGTTAGGAACCGTGAACGACGATAACTGAAGGGATTTTGGTCTAAATTCATCATCGGTGTTGTCATTGATTGGCACTGTAGGATTCAATGGATAACATTGCTGTCAGTGGTGTTTTAAGGAACCCCCCATAATGCAATGTGATGGAGACAGGTCCACCTGCCAGTCATTGGTGCTTCTACTTGGTGATGGTACAGTAAGGGTGTAGTTGCACACAGTATGGGATTGTCACGTAAGTGTTGCGGGGGGGGTTCTGACTGATTTGCACAAAAAACATTGGAAAGCTTACAACAACGTCCACCAATAGCATTAAGACTGGCACTGTTTGGATTCCTTCCTTTAAAAACTCTCTCTTTCCATAGGTGTTAATAACTAAGCCACAAGGTTAGAGCCAATCAGTTGGCAAGGTATTAGGCAGTAAAACTTAATTTCCCTTGTGTTTTGGTGTCAATAGGTGTTTGTACAACTGGCGGACGGCCGGGGTACGTCATGTCAACTACTTTAGAGGGACCTGAAGTCCGGAAATGTGCAGGACACAGAGGCGCTTGGAACTGTAGCTGGACCAGGAACACGGTGCTGCTGGGACTGTAGGCGGATATGGATACAGTTAACGTAGGTAACTGGATACAGGTAAGGGAGGTCACTGGATACAGATGAGTGATAAGACGGATACTTGATTACAGTCAAGGTAGACACTTGGAGAACGGCTAGGAGTACTGGATACAGGCAAGGTATCACTTGGAGACAGCAAGGGGGGGAGTACTGGATACTGGCAAGGTAGTCACTGGAGACCGGCAAGGTAAGTACTGATACAGGCAGGTTGACACTGGAAACAGGCGGTAAGTACTGGATACTGGCAAGATCACTGGAGGACAGGCAAGGTAAGTACTGGATACAGTCCAAGGTAGTCACTGGAAAAAGGCAAGGTAAGTACTGGATAACTGGCAAGGTAGACACTGGAAACAGGCAAGACACTTGAAACCGGCATTAAGGCCAGGAGCTGAGCAGTATCCCAGGCAGTGAGTAAGGAGCCATTGTAGCGTAACGCTACTATCGGGCCCGCCGTCCAGGAGGACGCAGCCTTTAACTTCTCGTCCGCCCGCTTGTCGGGCGTCGTGACATCATGACGTCCGCGACGCCGCCCCACCCGGAAGTGGCCGAGCGCCGCAGCGGCAGGGGTAGTTTCGTGCAGGTGTATATTCTAATATTCTTATCATTGTAATGAGGTATAAATGAATATTTTGTCAGTAGTGGACGTGTAAGATAATTTTATTATCAGGTGTAAAATAATATTAATATAACTTGGTAGTAGTGGGTGTATATTATTATACACGTATATTATTAATAGTAGTATAGTAGTGAGGAGCCATATCCAGTATGGCTATTACTGTTTGGAATTCTGCTGTCCATTTAATATGCCACGATACCTCAAACTCAATACAATCAGAAGGCAGTAGTGGTAATAAGTTCTACAACTCTATACTCAAGTCAATTAGTTTGATATTTAGTTTTTTAAGTTAAAATTAGGTATCTCGGTTTTATACTCGGGTCGTTTTAATACTCGAGTATATACACGAGATGGTTAGAAATAAACATCTATGTTATTCTTCTTTTTTTTCCGATTCCTCTTAATAAGCTGATGTCAAGAATTCAAGAATACAGCACAATTGTTTAACAGAAGCTATTTAATTGCTAAATGGAACATCCAGCACTACAATTAATATATTATGGACTTGAATTTATGATATATTCATTTACATGTTACATAATGAAAATAAAAGAGAAATTTATAAAAAAAAAACAACTTACACATGAATGGCACAGTTTAATGCCCCATTAGACCAAACTAGGGCAACTCATTGGGGTTTTAAATTTACACAGAAACCTATGAGTGTGGTACATGGAATGGGACAAGGGTGGGCTGCCCTACCTAAATTTGCCCACTTGCCCGTGGTAGTTATTATTAAGCCTCCATTCTCCATACCCATTACTTACCCCATCCACAATAAACACACATCCCTCAATCACAGTAAAGCTTAACTACCACTCCTAGACCACCATCTTTATATTATTCTTTTACCCAAAAGATCCCATGACTGAACATAACCAACAAATATATTTGGTACTCCGGCAAGAGTTAGTAGCCGGACATCTGAACTGGGCGGGAGGTAGCTCCCCCCGGGATGCTGGGAAATGTAGTCCCTCATGGATCGTCCTCTATCTGTCTCGCAGATACTCAATCGAGACGTCACTGTTTTACGTCAAGGATGGTGTGATATAAAGTGGCGGCCACGAGGCGGCCAGCGCCATTTTTTGTCCACATTGCTGGAGAGTCCCACTGGGAGTACACTGTCATGGGACATAAAAGAAAAAATATTGGAAAAACTAGTAAGTGGATATCTGGTCCCTGGTTAACAACTGACATGGGTGGGTAGGTGGATAAGAATCTGGTAAAATCCGAGAAAGGGGAAAGGGAAGCCAAAAGTAGCTAAAACTTTTGGTCACTGGGCCCTTGTTTTTTTTTGTTTTCAAACCTTTGTGTGCTGGCGGGGGTTACCTGGCCAAAAATCTCCAAAATTCGCTCACAAATGTTCCAACTTTTTCATGTATTTAGACATGATATTCGGGCGATAAGACACATGGGGTCAGCCCTGGCGCCAGTAAGATGAGGCGTTTAGAGGCTCTGGAGGTAGGCAATAGATGGGTTGAACATAAAAGCTTTGGAAAATTTTCCCAAGTTTTCACAAAATTTAAAATCAGTTAAGGAAGCGCCCGGACGGCTAGGAGAAGGTTTTTTCAGAGGTTAGGCTAGGGCGCTTAGTGGGCCCTTTTTGCCGAGCTGCCTTTTTTCAATTTAGGTTCTCCTCTTTGGTTTGTGTTCCTAAGAATAGAAGTAAATTCAATTGATCCATCACCTATCTTACCCTAATGGCAGCTCGGTAAATGACGGCACTTCCAGGGAAAGTCATCAGTTTTGTATGTTTCTTTTGACAGGGCAATTCACCTGGTGAGAAGGGCAGGAGTCGGGGCCTTGTTAGCCAAGTCGGACATAGAGGCGGTGTTCCGACTGTTACACGATTCATCCAGACTGCTTTCACTTGTTGGGTTGTCAGTTAGACGAAAGTACTATTATGGCAGATGCCTTCCTATCGGTTTTGCGCCATATCTTGTTCTCTCTTTCAAAGTGTTTAGCTCCTTTTTGAATATGCCATATTACGAAACCAATTCTAACAATTCTTGCACTACCCTGACGATTTTCTGTTTTTGGTCCAGGAGACTCAGTTCAGGTTCATTTCTGTTTTTTTAATGAAAAAGTTTGAGGTCCCCTTATCAAAAAAAAAACAATTGACCTGCTACGGTCTTGACCTTCTTGGGGATCAGATTACCCAATTAGGATGGAATATAGGTTACCAGCAGGGAAGGTAAAGGAACTATACGACAGTTACAATGTGTGTTGGGTTCATTGATTTCGTGTGGCAGATTCATGCCGATGGGAAGGGGTTTTTTCTAGAAGGTTTTCGTTAGCCTCTCGCAGTGTTCCATCTCCTCACCATCATATTCGGATCACAAAGTGTTACGACGATTTGAAAATCTGCATACATTTCTAACCGTTCAACACGGTAGAACTTGTTTTCAGAGGAGGAGTCGGCCAACAGGGAATTACAACTGTATACGGATGCGGCCAGATCCGTAGTTTTTGGTGCCATAGTATGCAAAGAGTGGTGCGCAGCGGTTGGCCCGCCTCCTGGAAAAGGGGATCAGTGTAGGAACCTCACTCTTCTTGAACTCTTTCCCATATTGGTGGCAGTGGAGGCTGTGGGGCTGTCAGTACAGAATAAAAAGATTAGATTCTGGACAATAATGAAGTGTGGGTATCCATTAATAATCTTACTCATTCCTCTCGCCGGTTCTATCGGCATTTGGTGCTTGGATACAATGTATCATTTCAGAGCTAGCATGTACCAGGTGTGCTTAATTGTGTTGCAGATGCTCTATTTGTTTTTCAGTGGGAGGAATTTTGCTGTCTGAATCCGATTGCCAACCCTACAAGATGGAATGATCCGGATTTCCTCCGGGGGATAGTAGACAGCATTGATGCGTTGGTCCAATCATCGGTCGCCCCATCTAACCTGAACTATTCACGGTAAGCGGTGATCTGAATGGTTGAATTTTGCTAAGGAGAGAGATTTACGTTAACCTTATGCTGGTTATGAAGCAAAGTTATTGGAGGCTAGTTTGCGCTAGGTTTTTTTGAGCTATGCACATCATCATCATCTATAGTTAACATAACGGTCCAAGACAGATCCCATTTGGTGAAGGAAGATGGTTTCTCTATATTTCCCATCTTATCTTCCTGGTGGCCCAGTTCAGGCTGTTAGTAACTTTGCGGCGATCAGTCAGCATCTCCGTCCTTTTTGTCACACCAGAACGGTTTGTCCCTAGGACAATTTGAGGCGGTACTACGTAAGCCCTTGGTCAGCTAGGTCTTCAGCCAAAGGAATTTGGGACCCATTCCTTTAGCATAGGGGCCACGACAAAGCAATTCTTTAGGTTTTCTGAGGAAAGTGGTTCGTAGGTTAGGGCGCTGGCGATCCTAATTGCGTGGGCGTTAAGATCCGTCCTGAACTGGTCATTAACTGATATTTCTTTTAGGTGTTGGTCAGCCCTCAGTTTGGCTAGTGGGGCATTCCTACCTTTTGTGGCGGCCCAAAGAGTCGAAGTTGACCCGGTGGACGTAATCTGGGATTCAAATGGCGTCTTTGTTTCTGGAAAGGGATTAGGGGGTCTAGCTTCGTGGCAAGTACTATTGGAGTAGTACAGCTTAGTAGGCTGACCCGGGACCCACAGTCCTGGTGATTCATGCCCCTGGAAACGACCTCTGTATGAATCACCCTCGGATTTGTTGTTTCTATGAAGGTGGACTTTACTCCTTTCCGATCTTTTTCAGGGACCTAATTTTAGTCTGGTCGGAGGTCGTTCCCAGGGTGCAATGCAAGAGCCAGGATCACGGGGCATTAAAAAAGCCAGAGGGTCCTAATACCAGAATATAAGGTTTGTTAGGTCCCAGGGGGGGTTGTAGTCAGGCATCGCCAATAAGAGAGGGCAACAGGACCCTCATGAGACAGGATTGGGGTTCACCTGATGATTCTGCTCGATATCTTTCTATAGGTTGCATAATGGAATTGAGTAGGCACTATAACGTGTTGGGTGGCGGCCGGAGTTCAGTGTAGGCCTTACAGTAACTACTGGTGGCGGATGCATCCTTAGTTATGTTTTGGAGCCGTTACATGCCCTCTGGGGATCCCTGAGGCTTGGCATTCTAGCACGGCTACAGCTGGGTTTTTATTTAATTATGTTGCAAGGATGTATAATTAGATCTGGCTCAATTAGTTATCACATGTAATTGAATGTGTCAATAAATCTACCACGTGGCCTACTGTTTTTCACCCAACTGGTGTGTCTGACTGTTTATTTCCATTCAATCAAAAATACGTGGTAAAGTGGTTAAGGTTTCACTAAGCAGCCATGGTAGTTCCCGGCCCAGGTCAGTGTTATTTAAACCCTGCTGATCACTCAGTTGAGGAGAGGTCTAAATTGAATCAATATGTGACAAACGAATAAGCCTCAAGTGATCTAAGGTCTTTGGCCAGTTATGATAACTTGCTCCCTAATTGCCAATATACTTTTATAAACATTTGGGGGAAATTGAGCACATACAGTAACCCTATATAAGTAATAAAATTATTTGTATTTGTGTGGATCTCACTTCCTTTTGGAATTTCAAAGCTTCCAAGAAATATGTGTTATTGGTTCAGGATTAACTGTCTTGGATTCATTTTTTTTTACAAATTTGATTGGGTAGAGTTTCATAGGATCATTAAGATATTTTTCACACCGTCATTGTGATCTTTTTTTTCATTTCTCCATCAGAAAACAATACAGGAACTACTATTGCAAACTTGTAGATGTAGAAACAGCAGTTTACCCGTCAGTAGTGACCTTTTGAACTATGTTTTATAGCTGCGACTGTTCCTGTGTATTGTCATGATATCTGTGTTTTTTACACACCATGCTATTGTAAAAAATTCACGGACTCTTGTATATTTGAATACTGTGACAATAATGAGTTTAATCTAATACTGAAAATGCCTACATAGAACTTTACTGGCAGATGATGTCACAAGCTTCAGTTTGAACAACAAAGCCCATGATAGTAAAATCACATTTTTTGTAATATCTATCTTGTATTTTTTCCTTGTGAATCATTCTTCCATTCACAACCCATGGCATTTTACAACTGTCCACCTCCCTCATAATGTCAACCTCCTCTAAAGGTGCCCATACACATTATATTACTATCTTAAAGCCACAGTAAGCAATTTATTTGTTGTGCAGTTTTGCCAACCCCACCACTGATAATCAGCTGGTTTGGTGATATTTTTGACTTCTCTTTTTTATAATAGCCCAATATTCAGAGTTGTATATCACCAACTACATAATTTTAAATGACCTTTTTAGCTTATATGTCTTTCAGGATTCCATAATGTACATTTATAGGGTTTCTGGTAAAGTTTTTAGGTAAAGAATGTCTCTTTAAGTTTGAGATAAAACTGTATATACCAAACATACATGGAATAACTGATATTGTTAAATTAAACTATTTGTTCTGACATATTTAGACAATATTGTAAAAACTATAAAGGCTATGTTTCTCGCAAAAATCCATGAATTTAAATAACGTTTTATTACATATAAAATGTCTTATACCTATTGACAACAATATATAGTTTTTTTATAGGATCATCCTAATGTTCAAAAATTATATATGCGAGAAACCTATGTGGAAATAGTTAAACCATAGAATAGTTTAAAAAAAAAAATATGACTATCTATGCTTAGTGAAGGTTTCTCATTCATCCAGGTCCTGGTATCTCTGTTGTATTCAATTAGATCAACTACTGAAATGTATTTCTTGAAGACTTCGCGAGTTCATCCGACTGGCTTTCTCAATTCAAATGACTTGTAAAGAATCTGTGCCAATATGTAACACTGGAAAATCCCAATTAGCATATCACAGCACCTGCCAGGTGTTAAGGTGTTGGAATTAGTAGTGGCTAAGAGGTGTTATAGGCCGCCCAGAGAAGGTGTTAAACACACATTGTACATGGCAGACACATATCGCATTGCAGTGCCAGTGAAGCATGCTCTGATTGTCATTGGGGGAGACCAAACATCAACGGCATCAAGTATGGCCCCGCACAGAAGAGCCAATTCCTCGGGTCAAGGACTCAGCCGGGTATCTTGCATCTTAAGGATAAAGGACATCCCTTTGAAGATTGTCATGTTAACATACTTGCGAAGGAACGTGACTTTTCAAAGAGGTGTTAGGGGGCCATTTAGTGAAAATAAAGAAACCAAGCCTAAATAGAGGTGGGGGGGTTCGACACCAACTGGTCTGCCATGTACAATGCTGTTTTACCATTTACTCCTGCGTTCCTATCACACCTCTTAGCCACTATCTAATCACACCCTTAACACCTGGCTGTGATCTGCTAATTGGGGATTTCCAGGGTAACAGAATTTGCCACAGATTCTGTACAAGTCATTCTGAATGATAAACCCACGTTCTAGCGAAACGTCTTCAAGAAATACTTCGCGTCGTGTCCAGGTTGATCTACTTGAATACAAAATATGACTATGACTAGATGCCAAGAAGAACACGGTCATTGTATTGTGTTCTAGAATCTCTAGCTACCTACTATTCATGAAGCTGTTTAATTTGTTAAGTTCCTAGATTGTTGTGTGGCTGGAACATATACCCTACCCACTAATGATGATTTTATGGGAGAAGTGCACCCAGGTATGGGGGGAAAAAGAAATAGCTGATTATTATTATGTTGTATTAGTATATAGCGCAAACATACTCCAATGTGCGCTTTACACATTACATGTCCATACATTAAATACATTGTAATCTGTTATACAAAGTCTACATGTACTAGTACACATGAATTACAATAATTAAGTAATCGATGATGATTCTTACAACCATACCATAATACAATAGGAAAGAGGACCCTGCCCAAGAACTTACAGTCTAGACAAATGGGGGTGAGACATAAGGTGCGGGAGTCGGTAGGCTGTAATGAATAGATTGGCAGTGGAGTGTGAAAGGCGGTTGGATGCATAGTGGGTCGTAAGAGAGGTCAATGTCTAGAGCCCCAGGTTTTATGATTCTTGCAAAGGTGGGTTTTAATGTTTACTTTGAAGGTATTATTTTGACGGTGAGTACGTAGACTGAAGAAGGATTCTAAACATAAATGCTCTAATATAACCAGTGACTGGTATTGGGGGGTGGGTGGGGTTAAAGGGAAAATGTTTTGCACTCTTGGACCGTTTTAACTGAAAAGTTTGTATGAAGACCCAATTGAAGTGGATTTTTAGAATTTTTTGTCAAATTCAAAACACTAATTCTGACTTATCGACTCTTCAAACAACAATTTTCAGCAATATTGATAATGAATTTTTAGCTTTCCACAAGTTTGCGCCCCTGGAAATTCCGAAGCAGAATTCTGAAACGGGAATGATCTACTAGTCTGCGATCCTGATTTTTTTTTGTTATTATTAAACAAAGTTTATAAAAGTAAGGGTGCTTACTTGTTCCTTTGCATTGGTTCTTATACAGTAACTTCGTTCAGATGACATATCTTAACAACAGTTTTGGGCTTTAGCTTCTGTTGCTCTGTGTATAATAGACATTCAGGAAATATTACACCCATGGTTCAGTGAGTTCTTTCGTCCTAGAACATCCGTACTGATAGCAAATTCAGTTATTCCTTATTCCGGATATCATGGCTGTGGTGAACTTTCAGTTCTACTTCTGAACACCTGATGTTGATTGACAGACATTGCATTCAGTGAACCCACGGTGTACTGTATCTGGAAAGGGAACGTTTGTTTCTGAATTTGTTTTCTGAAATCCTTTTTCCGTTATTGCGATTTTCAGATTTACTCTGTTTTAACCCTGTTTGCTGGAGAGTGAATTACATCTTATTAAATCAAGTACTATGACCTTTATAAATCAGGGGGGGGGGGGGGGGGGGTGTAAGAATGAAGAGGGAATGTGCGATATTCCGCGCGCTAAACCGAGAAAAATAAGCACTAAAAATCGCGCTAACCTATGTGACTAACGGTTTATCGAAGGTTTTGGCAAGCATGCCGCGCAGTCGCAATTTTTTTCTTTGCACAAGCAGTAGCAAATCATTTTCCGCCGATTTTTTGCGCTAGTTTTTTGCACAGACAATTAATCGCCTCTTCAATGGTGTCTTTTAAAATACCACAAAAGGTCACAACTAACCGCTAGGCGTTGTTTCCTCGCGAGTGATAACGGTCGCAATTATAAGTGCGGAAGCAGAGTGCAAGTAGGTAATAATATAATATATTACTCCCCCCACAGAGTCTCAATTATATGTATAAATATATTACATTTATTTGCACCCATAAAACAATAGATTCTTTTTTATGTTAACACAAATGTACAAACTAATATAAGTGACTTGAAAAGTATTGTATATAATATTTTCTGGGCTGAAAAATTATTTACATATTAAATAATAAGTTTCAGTTATATAAATGATTCGATATAGTGATACAAATAAAAAAATAATCCCGAGAATATCCTATTTTAGGAATGTACAGTCCAGCCTTTTCAGTGGCTTGTTCACTTAACCCCTTAGGATATTGAGATTTAGGATCAGACATTGTGATCTATATATTTCCGTAATGTTATCTGGGATACAGCACTTCCATTGTCAGGGGGTAGGATAAACAATAATAAACAGTAAAAATTCTTCGTTACCAATAGCTGTAAGGATGCTAAGGACAACTTGCTAGGGGCCAGGAACTCTCCTTTAATTAGCTTTCAGTTTTGTCCATTGTGCTAATTCTTTTGTTTCTATTGTGATAAATTCACATCCTATATGTTTCTTAGATTCATACCAGATCAACCGATGATTAGTACAAAGGGGAATTGTAATTACGAGGGCTGCACCTAATGAAAACATGATTGCATTTAAGCTGCATTTATTCTTAAGGTGGGTACACACGATGAGATATTCGATCCGATCGACCGATAGTTCAGTGTATCGGTCGAATGGACCGAAATTGATCCGCATCCGAGTGTGCCCAATGTCCGATCGCGTTCGTCCGATCGGACAAACCGATCGGACAGGTGGATAAGACCTCGTCCGATCGTCGCTCCTCTATGCACCGCACGATCGGTCGCGGTCTGACTCTTGGACCGCGGCTGCTTTTGCCGCGACCGACAGTGCTTCCTCCTGGCCGACCGGTCGAAAGTATCGACACGGTCGGTCAGGAGGAAAAATCGCTAGGTGGTACCTAGCTTTATTCAGCCTTTCTACATTTGTTGGGCCTCATTTACCAAGAGCCACAAGCAATTGGCTCCCATTTAAATTCATGCAAACCTGTTTACAGGAAATTAAATTCCTGTAACTCACAGAACTCTCCTGTGCAGTCAACACAAACAATTTAATATGGTTGTCACAATCAGTAGTTCCCAAAGTTCAATTTTACTTTGACAGGAGCCTAGCACTCTTTACCTCTCCACAAATCTCCCTGTCTGTGTCCTCACTGATCTGCTAACCCTAACATTTTGTATATTATACGGAAAAGTAAAACATGTATAGGTGGTAATTTGCTTTGGGACACAATAGAGTTGATCAGCAGAGTATGTAATAAAGTTTTAAACTGAAATGTCCTAGTAATGGGAAAGTTAAATGCATGTACCTGACACCACAGAATAAATTTATTATCTGCATTATGTCATATTAACAAGGGCAACTATCTCAACAATAATCTTCAATATGGTTTAAGGACCCCCCCTCCCCCTATGTAGTATAGCATTACCTTGCCTTTCCCAAATATGACTTTCTGACGTTATTGTTGAAAGGGGGGACATGCCCCTTAAAGTATTACAACTCACCATTTCAAAGAAGAACGGCTTGGATTGTAATGTTACTGTCCTTTTAAGTTCTGAATTGATGATGCACTTTGACTGTTGGTCTAATATAATTAGAGTAATAACGTTGTAAAATATAACTCCTCAAGGTGCTATTTATAACACATAGATCTATTGAGGCATTGTGTCCTATATACCTTGTTTTCATTAAAACAAATTACAAAGCTTTAACCACATTTTTATCAAGATGGTTATCAGCAGTGAAAGATTAAGCCGCCAAATTCTGACCAGCAAACATTGGATAAACAGAGAAGATTAGGAGGGGAAGAGATTAGGCCCTAAGCACCGGGGGGACAATTTTTACTCAAAACAAAGTCTGCTTCTCTCTTTTCCTATTAACTGCTGATCAATCCAATTACAGGCTCTGTCTAATTAGACCCATCTGCTCTCCTTAAATCTACCGAGATCCCTTTTACAGATTCAAAGCAAGACAAGACAACAAGGAGAAGAAACAAATATTTTAACCTTTCTGCTGCTTGAAATGTTACAAATTTAAACAGACTAAACTCCTCTGACAATTTCTGTTTGTACGCCTGATGTATTTTAGATATTGATAGGCTTGAAGTCTGAACAGCTTTTAAGTTGCATTTGGTCAGATGTAAGATCACCTAATAGTAGGCCAGTAGGTTGTACTTCTTGTTCCACAGACAATTATTTAGTTGACTATGTGGTTGTTAGGTTGACTTGTGGTACAGTGACATCCAGCATTTTTCCAGTATGGCACTTACCATACCTGTATTATACTCTTGTCTGGTGAATATTTGTATGATTGACAAACAGTTTGCAATGCACCAAAACAAAGCAAAGTGACAACCCGAGTCATTAACCCCCTCAAGCCTTTTGGGTGAACGTGTTTCCATTGACATTCATTTCTAGGCTATATCTAATTGAGCTCTTTCAGGATCACTTACAGTTTCATTAGCAGATGATTTCACATATAAAGGAATAGCTGTTTTAAACCCCATTAAAGCAGGAGCTTTGCCAGCACCTTGTTAGGTCACAGAAATGACCATCTCAATATAAAGGGTCTGAATAGAAATAGACTGTTATAGGGGCTGATGCAATAAAAGGTGCAAACTGTTTGCTGTATAATCTGCAGAAAATATGCTTGTGAAGGTTCTCATTCATCCAGGTCCTGGTACTATCTTGTATTTAATTAGATCAACTGGACGAAGTTTTAGTTCTTGAGACGTTTCGCTAGTCATACCGACTGGACTTCTCAATTCAAAATTACTTGTACAAGAATCTGTGGCAATTAATGTACCCTGGAAAGTCCTAATTAGCATATGAACAACAGGTTTTAGGAACCTTCTGAATGCAAGGCCTTGATTGCATTGTGGCTAAGAGGTGCTAGAGGAACACCCAGGGTGTTTGAAGAATGTAATTTCAGCATCTTGGCAAAGGAACATGACTGGTCAAGAGAGGTGTCAAGGGAGCCATTAATGTGACAATATACTGGTTTCTTCTCACAGATCGTGAGATAAGATCTGTGGCACTGAAACGGTTAAGGCATAGGACCTCTGTAAAAGGGCAGGTTGGGAGTATATTATCACTGAATCTTGACCTATCTTCCTAATAAATACATCATAGAAGATTGTGGTAAGCAATCTTATGCTAAATTAAACCTTCCATTTGTGGAAGTGCCTACTGATCGGTCAAACCATCCAGTACAAACAAGAAAGCTAAATCAAATGCACATTCCTAGGCCCCTACAATAACATATTATCTGTATATACAGTATATCGTAGATATATATTATGACATAAACAAGTAAATCAATGCACATTCTCTGGCCCATACAATAACTATATCTTAATCGTATATACAGCCCTCATATCCTATATATATAAACATAGATAAACAGGATAATCAATGCACATCCTAGGCCCCATACAATATCATATTATCTGTAATACAGTATATCTATATATATATAAACATAGAAAAGATAATCAATAACCTTCCTGGCCCATACCTCCACATATTATCTTATATACAGTTATATTAATATATAAACATAGAAAAGATAATCAATCAACATTCCTAGGCCCATACAATACATATTATTGTATATACAGTAAATATAATATATAAACATAGAAACGATACAATGTACATTCCTAGGTCCCCATACAATATAATTATCATCGATATACAGATATCTATATATATAAACATAGAAAAGATAATCAATGTACCTTCTCGAGCCCCATACAATATCAATTATCCTGTTATACAGATATCAATATATAATAAACATAGAAAAGATAATCAATGTACTTCCTAGGCCCCATAAATATAAATTATCTGTATATACAGTATATCTCTATATATTAAACATAGAAAAGATATCATGGACATTCCTAGGCCCCACTACAATATCATATTATCTGTATATACAGTATATCTTATATATATATAAACATAGAAAGATAATCAATTACATTCTAGGCCCATACAATATCATATTATCTGTATATACCGTACATCTATAATATAAACATAGAAAAGATAATCAATGTACATTCCTAGGTCCCATACAATATCATCTTATCTGTTATACAGTATATCTATATACAAACAATAGAAAATAATCAATGTACATTCCTAGGTCCCATACAATATCATCTTATCTGTATATACAGTATATCTATAATATAAGAATAGAAAGATAATCAATGTACATTCCTAGGTCCAATAATATCATATATTCTGTATATACAGTATATAATATATCAAAATAGAAAATAATAACAATGTACATCTAGGCCATACAAATCATTATCTGTATAACAGTAGATCTATATATATATACCATAGAAAAGATAATCAATGCACATCCTAGGCCCCATACAATAACAATATCGTATATACAGTATATCTATATATATATATATAAAACATAGAAAAGACATCAATGGACATTCCTAGGCCCCCTACAATATCATATTATCTGTATATACAGTATATCTATATATATAACATAGAAAAGATAATCAATGTACAGTCCTAGGCCAATACATATCATATTACTGTATATACAGTATATCATATATATACTATAAACATAGAAAAGATAATCAAGTGAATTCCTAGGCCCCAACAATATCATATTATCTGTATATACCGTATATTATAATACTATAAACATAGAAAGAAATCAAGTGACATCTCCTAGGCCCCATACAATATCATATTATCTGTATATACCGTTATCTATATATATAAACTAGAAAGATATCAATACACTGACTAGGTCCCATACAAATCATATTATCTGATATACAGTATATCTATATATATTAACACTGAAAAGATAATCAATGTACATTCTAGGTTCCCCTATACAATATCATATTCTGTCTATAACAGATCTATATATATAAACATAGAAAAGACTCAAGTACATTCCTAGGCCCATACAATATCATATATATCGGTAAACAGTATATATATATATATAAACATAGAAAAGATAATCATGACATTCTAGGCCCCATAAAATATCATATTATCTGTATATACATTACTCTATATATACAAACATAGAAAGATAATCAATGTACATTCCTAGGCCCCATTCACAATATCATATATTGTATATACAGATATCTCTATATTATAAACATAGAAAAGATAACTCAATGTACATTCCTAGCCCCATAAATACATATTATCTGGATATACAGTATATCTATATTTAAAACATAGAAAAGATAATCAATGTCACATCATCGGCCCCATACAATATCATATTATCTGTATATACAGAGATCTATATTTATTTATAACAAGAAAAGATAATCATGTACATTCCTAGGCCCCATACTAATATATATTTTGTATATACAGTATATCTATATATATAAAACTAGAAAAGATAGATCAATGTACAATGCTCGGCCCATAACAATAGTCCATATTATCTGGAATTACAGTATAGTCATATATATAAAACATTAGAAAAGATAATCATGCCACATTCCTAGGTCCATACAAATCATATTAGCGGTATATACGTAGATATAGTATATATACAAAAACATAGAAAGATAACATGAACATTCCTCGGCCCATACAAATCATATTACGTATACTACAGTATATCTATATGTATATACATAGAAAAGATAATCATAGTGGAAAGTGGGGGTACATTATCCACTATATAATCGGCACGCTACTACGTAGTAGTGTTCCGATTATAACTTTCCGGAAGTGGGTTCAACTCTCCTCTACCCCTGGCTCACTTCCCCCACCACCGTTTTCCACCACCACCACCACTTTAGGTTTACCATCTTTGCATTGCTTCCCACTTCCGCATCTGCGCCACCACTGTGGCTGCCACGCTCCTCCTCTTACATCCTGCACAGAGCTTGCTCAATTGTGCGAGTGACTTCTGAATCACTTACACGATTGATGAGCTCTATGCAGGATGTAAAAGGAAGATGAGTGTGGCAGTCACAGTGGTGCCGCAGACACGAAACGGAGATGGTGAGCCTTAAGGGGGGGAAATGGAGGTGGGGGAAGCTAGAAGTAAGTATATGCTTGGGGGGGACAGTTGCCATTGAACAGAGGGTTGCACAGAGGCCAGGGGTGTACTTTAATGAGGGGATGGATCATAATAGATAATGCACCCCCTACAAAAAATTATATGGGTATTAAAAGTCACCTTGGGGTTCTTTAAAAAGCAAGAGGCTGCACTTCTAATGTCCTTTTAATTTTTTATAATTTACAGTAGGGGGTACATATGCATGCATACATACATTTAGCCTGAAGTGTAGTATTATAAATAACCAAGAAATTAAGATGGCAAGAATGCCTAATTGCCCAGAAGATGACCTTACATAAGAAAAAGGAAAAGACACTCCTGTCTTGTTATCATGGGAGGTGTTAATTCTCCCTTCCCGAAAATTCCCAGGATAGAGTTTTAATGTGTTCATTTTGTATTTATTGATTTTTCAGGGGTATTTGGAGGTTGGCTGGTTGCGTTAAGCTTACATTGATTTACCATATAATTAACTCCTTGTTATTTAAGCACTGGTGTTGTAATTTGACTCTTATTAATGCAGTTCTTATTGAAATACTGTTTGGCCATTTTCCAGCCCAGAAACAAGATAGCCTTATCAATTTAATTAGATCCTGGGCAAGAAAGTCTTAACTGTTTGATATCCTATTTGTAAACATGTAAATGTAACAATACCGTCACATTTTCAGGATACTACTGTATTTAAAAGTCTATAAATTGTGCCTAATGGTGCATGTAATGCAAATTGCACTAAAACTTGTTTTTCAGGGTTTAAAGGGCATGTCCACCCCGCAAACTAAAATTTTCCCTACTGCTGATCCCACTGTGCAGAGTTAAAAAATCCTTACCTTTTTCCTCTGCTCCTTATGGTTGTCCTGCACGGCCTGATGAAAATCCAGAAAACTGAAGAGTAGGAGCCTCTCTGTAATCCAGTGCCTGCCTCTTCCTTGTCCTCCTTGAGGACGGTGGCATTCACAACGGAGGTCTCCCCCCTCCCCCCCTCCGCCTCTCTGCGCTGCATCTTATAAAAAAAAATATATATAATGTAGGGACCTCCCAAACATAAATGCTAGGGTTATAACTTTAAAATGAGCCAAGAAATAGATTTAGACAACTTGTTCCCTCAGGTCCCTCTACTAACCGGCAGCTGCATCTGCCAATCACAGACTGAAGCAGTGGAGGCAGAGGCCAAGGGAGCAAAGGTGTGTAAGTCTATTTTTGTGCGGATTTTAAACCTATAACCCTAGCATTTAAGGTTCGTACACACGTCCGACCCAAGATCTACAATGTGTATGAACGCCTGTTTCAGTTCAAAATCTTGCCGTGTATGGGCCACACATTTGAAGATCTGCCCTGCCGGCGGGTCGGCAGCCACAATCGCATGTGTGTACGAACCTTTATGTTTGGGGGGGATGGTCCCCTACACTATATCAAATTTTTAATTTGGGGGTGGAGATGCCCTTAAAAGTTTTTTTATTCACTCAATAGACTAGTATTCACACAATATGTACACCTTTTGTTAAAAAGGAGAAAGCCAGTCGGATGACTAGCGAAACGTCTTCAAGAACTACATTTCAAGTCCAGTTGATCTAATTGAATACAACAGATATACCATGACCTGGATGAATGAGAACCTTCACAAGCACAATGCGCGCTATAGTTTAGCTGGAACAGTCAGGACCTGCCAGAAGAGTCGGCAGTGGAAATACTTCGTTCCCAGCACCTGTTAGATGATTTACCTCCTGTTCTTCAATTAAAGGGCATGTCCACCCCCAAAACTATAATCCCCCCAACTACTGGCCCCATCATGTAGTGTAGTGTAATCCTTACCTCACATCCCAGCTCCATAAGGTTCTCCTGTAGTCCCCCCCAAAGTCCCAAAAACTGCCCACCAGGAGGATAGCAGAGTCCATATAGGACTCTGCCTCCTTCCTGGCCTCCGGGAGAAGTTTGGCATGCGTACTGCAGCCCTTCTCCCCCTCCCCCTCCCTCTCCCTCCCTCTCTGGATTCCCTCCCCCTAGTGTAAAACCCTTTAGTTATATGATTGTCCCTGTCCCCCCAGCCCCAACCGCTATATTTATTCTTTTAGAAAGCTCCCCAAACTTTACTTATCTTCCCTCTTTCCCCCACCGAAATGAACTCCCGGCAGCCGCGTCCGTGATTGGCTGCCGCTCAGCCAATCACAGACGCGACTGCCGGTCCCGCCTCTCTGCTTGCATTTTCTCGCAAGCATAGGGCCGGCAGCGCGGCGGAGGAAAGAGGGGTGGTAAGTAAAGTTTGGGGCACTTTCTAAAAGAATAAATATAGCGGTTGGGGCTGGGGGAACGGGGCAATCATATATCAAAAATTAATTTTTAGGGTGGACATACCCTTTAAAGGAGAAGTATCGTGTGTACAGATTTTCTCAGGAAGATTCACCCAGAGCCGCAAGTGCTCTGGACAAATCTCCCTGGCCTTAAATCTGCGTTATATACTAACATGCAAACATCCTCTGGTAAATAGGCTTGCGATAGCTGTGTGAGAAAATCGTCAGCTGCAGGAGAGCTGGAGAGAGCGTAAGCCTGTATGTGCTGTGACTCCTCAATGAAAAATATTGTGCGGTAGGAATAATCAATCCAACCTCCCTGCCCCAGGAACTTTCCATTTTTAAAAGGTTCATTTTTACAGTATAGTTATCCTTTAATGCAAAAACAGGATAGTTCGCTTTCTGAGTGAACTATTCCTTTAAAAGGGATTTTAACAGGCTTTAGCAGTCCAGTATGGGGCTTATAGAAAACCCAGGGGTGAAGGGCTAGCGGTTTAGGTCCTTAGCCTTGGTAATGGTGAGGGATGGGGGTTTGCATAGTGTATAGGTGTATAGTTGTTATTTATAGTTGTTTACTATATAGTTAATTTAATCAGCTTAAAGGGCTATTGATGTGAGGATTATTAGTTGTATATTCCTCTGTGCAATTGAGGTTTTCTAACTTTGTATGGATATCTGACCCCACTCCCCCTAGCTTTATTTACTAAATTAATTTATTGCTTACCTGACCAACCACCAAATGCCCTGTGTGGGTGTAAGACTATTTTATATTTTACTACATTTGCAAACACATTGAAAAAAATTAGAAAATCCTTCACAAGATCCAACACCATTCTGAACTCTGGTAGGCATGCTAAAGAATAACAATTAACAAATCGTAACTGATGAAACAAAATACTAGCAAAGCTGCAAAGAATTCACAGAAAGGTTTTTGTCATTGTGTTCTCTGCTCTGAAAAAAGACCCATCACAGTTTTATAAATGGTGCTGCAAAAATTCAGCTTTACTTACATTAAAGTGCGGAAGAAAGCAAAATACTGGTTTGAACTAAAATATTCAACACTGCCAGTGGCACTTTATAAATTACTATTTTTTTTATAAATTACTTTTTTTTAACATAAATTCCACCAAAATTCCAATCTTCATATTGTAAGAATCCCCCAAATACAGTAAACGTTCCTTATTCTAGCAATAGCAGCAAGGTAGAATTTTTTTAGTGTCCACATTTTCCAAATTTTCCTCTCTGCAGCACAGTGGTAAACAATTGCTTTTCAAATGAGATTTTGAAAGAACATCAGTTTTAATTGCCTTTATTTTAATTAAATTGCCCATTGGTTATTATAGCAGTCCCCACAATATGAAGATTATAATGTGAAACACTTCGCAGTGTCATTATTTGCAACTGGCAACACTCTCTGAATAAGATGAACACTCCACATGCAAGGCAGCACATCACAGATTCTACAGGGATTTCCGTAGCAAAGCCAATAATTGAAAGCAATGAATTCGTTTTTTTTTTAATCTCCCCTGTGGATTTACGATTGATTAACCCTTATGTACATAGGAGACCCTTTTGATGTATTTATTATGCCAGTTCCTGTGGTTATTGTTTTAGACAATGCAAAACATCTCAGCATTTTAATAATTAAGTTGAGAAGGAAAGCTGAACATTTCTGTTTATTCCACACAGGGTGATTTGTACTTTAGTTTTGTTTCTTGTTCTATTACAGTATCATAGCCTAGTTTGGCATTCTATAAATGTAGCACTTACCCTGAGGTGTGTGTGTTGCTGCATACCTTCAATCTAGTACTTGTTTGTTCATGCTCAGTATCCCCCCTGCAACTACTTCCATAGGTCATGGCGTTCTGGGAATTAAGCTCAGTAATAAATATGAGGCTGCACTGGAAGAGGGAATTACCAATTCACGCATTCACGCATACCAGCTATCACCCTTCCAGTTACAGTAAAACTGCACAGAGCTGTAGGGTTTATGATAATAAGGCACTTGAATGACAGCTGATATTTGAGATGCATTATAGTTTCCTGAAATGTGTCATTCAAAAAACACATTTTTCCAGTACATTTTTTGTGATCCGATTGCATGATAAAAATCACACACTAGTGTTGGTGAATTGAACTGGGCACACTATCAGGGAGATTCAATAAAAGTTCTTATAGTTTAAAATGGTTCTAATTTTGCACCAACCAATCAGATCTTATTTAACATTTGAAAGCTAACATCTAATTGGTTGGGGCAAAATTAGCATCATTTAAAATTTTTATTGAATACCCCCCTATGTGCGCTGGTGCCCGTTGTGCTGCAAATTACAGTAATCGCAACGTAAGCGGGCATGAACCGGCATGCACTCAGTGTAACTAGAGATGTCTGAACTTAGAAAAATCCGGTCCACGCGAGGATCCGCGGATTTTCGAAAAAATCCGTAAATTCGAAAATCCGCGAGCGGACCCGTTAAACGTATTAAAATTAAAGTTCGGCAAAATCTGCATTAAAAGTGGTCTAAATAGCCTTGGTAACGTACACTTAATCACTCAGGGACCTGGGTAATGACCTTAAGAACATGTATGCCTACAATACCTAAAAATTACAGTCCTCTAGCGTGAATTTTAAAAAATGGTATTTTCGAAAATACGAGGATTTCCGTAAAAACGTGGATTTCCGTAAAAACGAGGATTTCCGTAAAAACGGGGATTTCCGTAAAAACGAGGATTCCCGTAAAAACGAGGATTTTCGTAAAAACGAGGATTTTTGTAAAAACTAGGAACCGGAACCTTCTTCCTGCACAATGGCGAGTTCTGTAAGGCAGATGTATGCCACACAGTAACTCCTGGCCAGGGGGTACGATGGTTTCCCCCCTGGCACCTATCATGTGTGGCGCGGAAAGCGCAGGATTATGGCTCCTGCGTCCCTTGGCTACCAGACCACTGTCTCTACCCTCCAGAGACAGTGGTCTGATCTGAAGAGGCAGAGGCCTCATTATGTTCAAGCCATGCGGCAACTGATGGAAGGCAAGTATACTTTTTATTATATTACTGTATTATAATAAGTAGTAAAATATTTTAATTCACTTCTGACAAAAACATATTTATTGTATATACCTTACCATTAATGCCATTACACACACCACATTCCCCTATATAGTAGTTTGCACACAACAAGGGAAAGAAGGCGATGGGGGTACTGGGTTACATAATGTCCACTGGGGTTTGCCACCATTGTTGTGGGGCCAGGCAGGCTTGGCCCCACTGGACATACCCCTCACCCCATTGGCTTCTCTCCCTCAGAGTATGCTTCGTGCAAGGGAAAGCGGGTGAAAGGGTAAGGCTTTGTAGGAACCGCACCATTGAGTTACAGCAGGCCCACACTTTGTAATATGGAATACTGCTCTAGTGCCAGGCAGGATTGACCCAGAGCTGAAAACATTAGCCACAGAGTAGCTGTTGCGGCTGTATGAGATGGTCAGAGAAGGTGACACCACAAAGGTGCCTCGTGGAGAGAGAAGGAAGAACAAAGTACTGCTCTCAGGCCAAGTAGGATCGACCCAATCTTAGAAAAATTAGCCACGAAGTAGCTGTTGTTGCAGAGCATTTGTTATTTCACAACTTGAATGCAGTAGAGCCAGGTAGGACCATATATGGCCCTGCCAATAAGAAAAATTTGCCATTTGCCAGCTAAGCTGGCATCAGCTAAGCCTCTAGGCGGAAAATGAGGCGGAAGGAGCAGTACGGTGGGCAGGGGCAGGAGGCCTTCAGTCACGGGCATCAGCAATAGGGGTGCTGTACTGAGATGTGATCCACGCCTCTTCATCTTGATGAATGTAAGGCGGTCCACATTCTCAGTGGGAGAAGGGTCCTCCTCTCCGTTACAACAAGGTTAGTCCTTTAAAGGACTGTTGGGTCTCAAGATGTGTGAAACAGGGGGTTAACAACAAGTGCTAAACCACCACACTGAAATCCACACAAAGAAGCTCAAAAAAAGCTCAAAAAGCAAAAAAAACTCTCCACTCCTACACTGTCAGGTCTCCACTAAACACACTCCAACACACTGACAAAATGGCGCCTGTGAAGCAGCCTTTTATACCCAGGGGGCTGGCAATAATCATGTTACCTGCCATTGGATAATTTGGGACATTTGGCTTGCTCCGTCTTCAAAATAATCCCCAAAATGCAGAAATTCCACAAATTTACAAGAATTTCTCGTTTTTTTGAAAATTTTCGAAATTACGAGAATTCTCGTAATTACGAGGATCTCCGTTTTCTCCGCATTTCGAAAATACGAAGATCCTCGTAATTACGAAAATGTTCGGGAAAAAAAAATCCGCGGTTCGGAAGGCGGAAAATCCGGAATAATCCGCCATTTGCGGCGGATCCGGGTTCAGGTCCGCGAACCGGCCATCTCTAAGTGTAACTTCAGCCTTAAGAAATGCTTTGTTACATTTTTGCACACAGAAGTGAATGAAACTTCTATTACAATCAGTTTGATTCACTGTGAATGGATGAAATGTGCGCATCCATGCCTAGAGCATATTGGAACAGGATGATAGACTGAAATTCATTTTATTAAATAAAATCTCCCATAAAATATGAATAATTACTATATAAATATTCCTATAATGCACAGCCGCCAAATGTTTGGGTCTGCCTCGCTGTCGATTGGGAAAGACTGAAAATTTCCCTCTGCCGTGGTAGTTTCCCTAAAGAATAGCTTGTCCTTTCCAGGGTTTCCCCAATCATATTAAATAATGGATACCTTTGGGAAGGAAAACTAACCCCCCCACCCCACCCCACCCCTAAGCTGTAACCAGGATGAGGACCTTAAACTCTAGGTCCTCACAGCAAGCACATTAAAAACTAACCACTTAGATGTCCTTGCTGCCTCGCCCCATTCACATGGACATTCCAACAAATGAGAGGACACAACTGTTGGAAAGCATCAGACTTTTCCTATGTGTATGCACTTTGTTTTTATAAAGTGCAATGGAGGTAATTGGTGTATAGGTTCATGAATGACCAATGTCCAGCAATAAGTGTGAAGTTTATTGGATCACTCTAATAATCATAATAATAATACAGGAACAAATACAAAGATATATAAATTGAATAATATGGATATAAAATATAAAAACAAAGTAACAAAATAACAAAAAGTTGCCTGGTCAACTTGATTGTCCTTGTTTGTCACCAACCTCTTTTTAGTAGCCCAAGTATATTTGTCCGAATGGGAGGGAGAAACTCTCTCTCCAAAATAAGATTAACTTTTGGACTCAAAAAACCTTGGCTACATGTTTACCCAAACCTCCCTGACCATCACAATTATCATTGTTATTCAAATCTAAATATACTTTCTTCAAACTCTTTGTCTCTACTCAAGAAAGTCAAATACCTGGAAACATAAACATTCCATCAAAAAGCCCTGTTCATCCATACAATAAGTTCATTAGTTCAGTTTAATTATTAGGCCCATATGCTTATAATGTTTTTCTAGAAAAATCATATATATATGATGCCATTATTCAACAACAACAAGTTCTGCAAGAAGCATTTCCTACCACTGATGTGCGTTAGACAAATCAACAGCCTCCGGGGGAGGGCAGGTCTTGAGAGGAGCAGCAAGGGCACCTATGAGGGAAGTTCTTAAAGTAGTAGCTGTACCCCCAGTTTTACATTCTCATCCTGGGTACAGCTTAAGTTAGGTCATTAGTGTCCTAGTTCCAATTTAAATTTCCTTTATAAATCCCTGCCCTTGTATATTATAGGTTATTACATAAGGTTAGTGCATTAGATACCTGTTAATACAAGTAATATGTCTCACCTATGCATTACCGTATTATATTTTTCTAATAAAAAAATAATAAAAAATATTCCTTCTGAAATTATGAGTTATATTATTATTGCTTTTATATATTTTTTTTTTACCCAGAGCTTGACCCACTAGACACATATGGTTAAAAACTGCAGTAATAACATTTATGGAGAGCCTCTTAAATGTTTAACCTACTTATGGGTAGGCAGCTAGCAGCATGTTTTCCATTCCCTAAAGTACAATTTTCTCCATAAATAAATCTACTCATTAAGTATGTAGAATGGGCATTAATAAAATACATATACAAGTATTGTGTGTACAGTATTCTCACTTGCTTGGTCTGTGTTTACTGAACACCAGAGATGTGCTCTGATTTCTGATGATCTCCAATGGCTGTGTTAGTTTTGCATACATCTCATCTTCACAGGGTGCGAATCAAGAAAATGTAATCTCCTAACATTAGCTTTATATGTATATTTTTTATACACATTGTTTTAATGGATGTGGAGGGGGCAACATTTGTGCAACCACAGGAGGTAATACAAATTTAACTTCCTGCCACTTAAATATCCTTCCATGAAAGACCCATTAGTATAATCACATTTTCTGCTTGCTTTACATCAGCTAAAAGTGACAAGGGTACGACAGTGGTAGAAGAAAAATGACCAGCAATGTGTGTCCAATATTAACTCTTTTAAGATTTGGTATGAAAGTAGGAAGAAATAACAGAGGAATACTGCAAAGGAAGATTCTAGATAGCAATTGTTTGACACTCATTTTGCATGGGACATTGACCACCTGCTTAGTTGCAATTATACTGGCCACAGCTTTTATTTTACACATTAACAGCATATCTTATTCCAAATGTATTTTCAATCGAATAACATTGTCGGTAGTCACTTGCAGTGTGATATTAACTGCAGGTTGGGCACTTGGTAACAAATCCATTGGAAGTTTGAGTAAAAGTCAAACTAGCCAAAGTTATTTCCTCGGAACAAAGAAATTGCACAAACCATTCTGCTTTTACCTTAATATTGACTTCAAATAAAAAGGCAGCCATTAAAGTGCCGTGTTCGACTGGTACAAATGACAAATCAAAAACGGGCTCAATGTGTTTCCTGCTTAACACAACTTCCACTGATTCAGGTATTTCAATCATAACAGCTCCTTTGTCATTACTAGCCATCATGTAGTATCCAGTCACATGGGTATCAATTTCCTTTCCACTCTTTAACCATGGGAAAGGACTTTCTTCAAATTCATAATAAGCAGCACTAACAACCATATTCATAGGAACATCAGAGACAGGTACCCGCAGGCTTGGATATGAACAGCTATGACAGTCTTCCTGAGTCATGTTTACAGCTTTAAGATCCCATTTTTCATCTTTCCTTAAAGTTATGTTGAAATTAGCAGCTGTTATCAATGTCGTTTTCTCTCCTGGAACTTTGCCTTGTAAAATAGTTTCGGTCAAAGTTTCCATCGTAGACAAAATCTGTTCCAGTACTTGAACCTTCTCTTCTTTTATAGCAGATGGAGACTCTACATTGCAAAGTGCCGCATTCATTAGGCTGGATAAGGAGGTCACAATGCCACTGCTTAAATGTTCAGTTTCAGATGTTCCAATGGTCTCCTTTTTAAAGTTACCTAAACTATTAGCCAAGTCATTGAGCTTTTTCACTGCAAGCTGCTGAGACTGCACATTAATTTCCTTAGCATCTTCAGTAAGTTCAGCAATACAGGTAATTATCTGATTCATCCCCATAACATCAAAACTCATCAAACCGGTTGTAAGAATTAGAAGATTCTCTCGCAACTTCCTTCTCTCTTCCTGAAGATGATTTGTGGATTCCACGAATTTAAAGGAATTCAAACTGGAAGTAATCATGTGAATAAGATGTCCTGAGCTTATATAGTCTCCAGCAGTTAGATAATTATTTACCAGTGAAGAGGATCCATTGGCCATTGAAGTCAAAGACTCAAGAATGGTCTCTTGGGACATTTCACTCTGAAAATTGTGAACTTTTACATTCAGAGATACTTCAGTATAAGCAGAAAGAGAATCGTAAACTTGAATGCTTAAGGTTGAGAAAAAATCCAGACTTGGTTCTCCGGCAGGAAGTAGAAATTGAGGTGTTGTAGAATAGCCCTCCCGAGCCACATTATCCAGCTCTCCAGTTTATTAGACTGTAATCTTAACCCACATATACACTTAAAAATGTTGCAGGCAAACCATGTAAAATGTAGAATAGTAGTCTTAAAAATTGGCGTATTTAAACAAATGTGTGTAGTATGGACTTTTATCACACTCATTTGTTTGATATGGGGTATAGACCCCAGAACCCTATCCACTGTTGTTCTATAGCCCATTCCACTGTTGTCTGCGAGTTAAAACAACAAGAGGTATAACGAAGAGAGCCTAAGTGTAAGTATAAAACTTTATTGGCTTGAAAAGCTCTGCATTTTGCAAGGGAATATGTGTGACTGTGCTGCAGGTTTTAAACACTGCAATACTTTATATTGGTGGTCACTGGTGTGTTGTACCATGTTTGTGTGGTTGTTAGGGGTATGTATGTATGTATAGTTTATTATAAAGTGCCCCTTGGGGACACGCCCTGGACCAATAACAAATACAAAAAAAAGTCATACAAGGGGTCTTATACGTGCTAGAGACTTCCCACTAGAGATGTCCGAACTTGCCAATGCGGTCCGCTTGAGGACCTAGCGAATTTCAAAAAAAAATTTGAAAATTCGAAAATCTCGCGACGGACCAATAAAAATGAAAAAAAAAATCTTCGAAAATTCGACAAATCCTTTAATTTCGAATTTTCAATTGGTCATGCATACTGCAGCCTCTTCTCCCTTCTCTCTTCCTCTCTTCGCTCTCTCCGGTCTATTCCTCCCTCCAGCTCCCCCCCCGTTTTGCTATCCCTCACCCTCCCCCTAATAATGGGGGATGGGGTAAATCCCCCCCCTTCCCCCCAGCCCCAACCGCTCTATTTTTAATTTTAGAAAGGTCCCCCAAACTTGACTTACCTTCCCTCTTTCCCCGGCCGCAATGTACTCCCGGCAGCCCCGTCCGTGATTGCTGCCGCTCAACCATCACAGACACACCGCCGCCGTCCCGCCACTCTGCTTGCATTTTCTTGCAAGCAGAGGCCGGCATTGTGGCGGAGGAAAGAGGGGGGTTAAGTAAAGTTTGGGAACTTTCTAAGACATAAAAATAGAGCGGTTTGGGGGGGGGACGGGAATCATATATGGAAAAATGTTTTTAAGGGTGGACATACCCTTTAAAATCTGTTAGCTTACAAGTTTGGGAATCATGTTAGCAAGTTATGGAATACCTCAATCCTGGTTAGAAGGTCCCGTGTGAGGTGCTACATTTAAAATCATACACAACTTTTGATCCTGTAATAACATCACAAAAGGAAACAACTGAGCTTATATTTAACTGTGGCAGTAAAATGTTTGGTTCACACCAACATGTAAACATAGTAATTAAGGTTGAATAAAGATATACGTTCCATCAAGTCCAACTACCCACCCTCTTTTTTTTTTTTTTTTTTTATTAACCCTTCTAAACAGTTGATCCAGAGGAAGGCAAAAAAACCCCAGCTAAAAGGGGGAAAAAATTCCTTCGCGACTCCAACGGCAATCGGAAAGTATCCCTGGATCAACCAGATCTATATTCATTAATACCAGTAATTCTCAATATATTTAGTTTTAGGAACTTATCCAGGCCTTTTTTAAGCTATTCAATGCACTGCCATTACCACACATCTGCTGGAAGGCAGTTCCGACGTTCACCTCAGTCCACCTTCTCACTGTAAGAAACCTTTTCCTAACCTGAAATGAACTTCTTTTTCTTACAACCTTAAAGGATGTCCACGGTCCCTATATGACCTATTAGTAAACAACGCACCAAGGTTCATTGTATGGTCCATTAATATATTTGTATAAGGTTATCATGTCCCCACGCAAACGTCGCTTCTCCAATGTAACAGCCTAACTTGTCTAATCTGCCTGCATATTCAAGCCCCTCCATCTCCTCTTATTATTTTAGTTGCCCTTCTCAAGATGTCCCTTTGCAATGGGATTCCAAAACTGCACAGCATATCCAAATGAACCTTAACCAGGCCTTGTAAAGAGGGAGAATATATTTTTCTCTCTTGAATCTATTCCTCTCTTTATACAAGACATATCTTGCTAGCTCTAGCCGTTGCTACCTGGCATTGTTATCGAATCCCACAGTAAATGTCCATTTACCTATACGCGAAGCATCGAATCCGCGAGTAAAATGTCTATAAAACCTATATACGAACATTGAATCTGCAAGTAAAATGTCTATTATACCTATACGCGAATAAATAATCGCATTATCGAATCCGAGAGTGGTTCATAGATAATTATCATGTTCGACAGCCCAAGAGCTTGAAAGTAGCACGCGTGAGAGTAAAAATACGATTTTTTCGAAATGTCCTGGATATTTGAACATTTTCCCCAGACCATTTCCCAGGTCCCACAGCCATTTACATAAGTTACCATTGATATTTTAATTGTATTTCATTCGAACTTTTCGAACTATTTGACTCCGATTGACTTTAATGGGTCCGTTTCCGAACTTTTGAACTTTAGAACTACATTAGTTCAAAAGTTCGAAAACGACCAAATTTCGAAGTTCGGCCATCTCTAGAAATTTATACCCATGTGACTGGATACTACATGATGGCTAGTAATGACAAAGGAGCTGTTTATTATTGAAATACCTGAACAGTGGAAGTTGTGTTAAGCAGGAATATGTTGAGGCCCGTTTTTGATTTGTCATTTGTACCAGTCGAACACGGCCACTAATGGCTGCCTTTACATTTGAATTCAATATTATGGTAAAAGCAGAATGGTTTGTGCAATTTCTTTGTTCCGAGGAAATAATTTGGCTGTATCCCTATATGTTGGCAATGAAGTACAAAACTATACTCCCATTGCTTCGTTTAACATCTCTACAATCACATCTCAAGTAAATAAATGACTATGAGGAAATTTAATTTACTCAGACTTCCAATGGATTTGGTACAAGTGCCCACCTGCAGTTAATATCACACTGCAATGACTACCAGCATTCAGTTACTTCAATGGCAATCCAAACATTCAGTACCGTATATACTCGAGATATAAGCCGACCGATTATAAGCCGGGTACCTATTTTTACCTCAGAAAATTAGGAAAACCACATTGACTCGTATAAGCCGAGGGTATGAAATTGACCAATTCTGCCTTCGTAGCCATGTGCATTTTATTGCATACTGGTAGCCATGGGGATTACTGGTAGCCATGGGATTACTGGTAGCCCATGGGGATTACTGTAGCCATGGGGATAACTGGTAGCCATGGGGATAACTGATAGCCAGGGTGATAACTGGTACCATGGGGATTACTGGTAGCCATGGGGATAACTGGTAGCCTGGGGATAACTGGTAGCCATGGGGATTACTGGGAGCCATGGGGGATTACTGGTAGCCATGGGGATTACTGGTAGCCATGGGGATTACTGGTAGCCTTGGGGATTACTGGTAACCTTGGGGATCACTGGTAGCCATGGGAAATGTACTTACAGTTTGGTGTGCAGAGCCTTCCGGACATCTTCCCAGAGCCTTCCGGACGCCTTCCAGAGCCTTACAGACGCAGCCAAGTCAGGGTGGTAAGCCGGCAGTTTCCCAGTAGTGCTTTGGCGGTACGCGATGACGTCATCGCGCCGACGTGCGCAAAGTACCACTGGGAACTGCCGGTTCTCTTACCTGACTCGCGGCTGCGTCCGGAATTAAGGTAAGTCCCAGCTTGACCCGAGTATAAGCCGAGGTTCATTTTTCAGGTCATTTTTAAGACCTGAAAACCTCGGCTTATACTCGAGTATATACGGTATTCTATATTTAATGCGGGCTGTTTATACTTTGAAGGAAATGGAGATGATTGGAACAATGGTAATTGCAAAAACCGGCCCTGATACCGATAACGCAGTAGTACATTGCGTATGTAAAACATGGTTAAGGTGGCAGGCGAAGAAACATCTTTTCCTGCACAGTATTTCCTCTCGCCAAATCCATTGATTTAACCAAGGTTACTTTGAAGTCTTTACAGCAAAATAGGTTTCCGTTTTGTGCTGAAGACAAATTGTGCCTTAGGAGACATTCGATACATTGAGATCTGACTCAAAGCTTCCCAGGATAGCAAGTGGTATCTGAGCCGAGTTCAAATTGAAGATTACAGACCAAACAAATATGGTATTTCATGTGTCAACTTGGTTTTAAAGGTAACTTTGTAAGAGATTTCAACCCCATGGACCGTTGAAAGAAGATAGGAAAAAATTTACTTTATCCTAATTCATGGTCGTACAATTTGTATTGGATAATGTTGTTGTTGACTCCCTTCACACCAGATATACCAGGCACTTTTACAAGATGTCAGACACTTGCCCTCCATTCCTTAGTCTGTTGAGCGTTTTGTTTGTGGTTAATGTATTGTAATTTGATAAGGATGACGTGGAAGTGATCAATACATTCAGGATTTATATTGGAGTTTGAGTTCAGTAATAACGCTGAGTACCCAGATATTGGTTAAAGCATTTTTACAAAATTCAAAGACCAGACTCCACTCAGGCACAGACAGAACCACACAGAAGAACTTCATTCCAACACATGAAGTCCGACTTAGGATTGAGGATGACGATGATGTTGGAGAAAGATCTAAACCAGAAGGGAAAAGAAAGACAAGATGGAAGGTCGTTTTGTTTATGCTGGATTTTAGTTTTTCACCTTGTCAATTGGTTTTTCAGTTTAATAATTTTATACGGATTGACGTATGGATACAACCTCTCAGTGGAGTGGCTCAAGTCTTCTTTGATTGTCTTTCTTATAAAAGTCTTATTACGCAGGTACCTAAAAGTTTATTTACAGCATTTATAAAATCACTGTTCACTAAATATTATGATGACATCCCATGGCCTGTCCGGAGCTACGATCCTAGAAAAGCCAGAGAATCTGTTCCTAAAGTGAAGAAGAAATGAGAGACCTGCGAAAAAGAATTGTCCATCTAAGGAACAGTGAGGCCACCAGGATCCAGCAGAAAAAGTACAAGTGTTCCTGAAATTCAAAGGCCCTCAGGATCTTTTTTAGATTAAAGGGGAACTGTGGCTCCACAGCCTAAATATAAAGAAATTACTGAGCAGAAAGTTAATGAAAGTTAATGCCGACTACCTTTCCACTTAAGCAAACTGGCAGATATGGAGACCACAAGGTTGAAACTGGAAGCAGGAGCAAACTGGCAGATATCTCGAAACCAAGGGTTGTTCCTCATATCTGCAAGTTTGCTCCTGCTTCCTCGCTCACCTTTGGTCTTGATATCTGCCTTTGCTCTGCTTCCAGTTCATCCTTTGGTCTTCATATCTGCCAGTTTGCCTCCTGCTACTGGTATATCCTTTTTCTCTTACCTGCTGCCTGTTATTGCCTGCAGTCTTGATTGGCTCTCTCTTCCTGCTGCTTCTCCACTGTGGGATTGGCTTTGTGAGGCTCTCCTCTGGAGCCGCGACCACCTTGCCTTTTGTCCGCACACATCCTCACCATCAGAGGCTCTGGAGAAGACAGGCAGGTGCTATTCCGCGTCCAGAGGGGTCTCATAGAGTCCTTCCAGAAGAATGGTAACAGTTATAGGTGGGAGGGTGAAATGTGACATTCCAAAAGCCGCTCCTCCTCACATTGCCGGGCGCACACAGCTCAGTTTCACAGTTGTAAGGGAAACAGAAGTCCCTCCCCCTCCCTGCTTTGTTAAGATCCCCACAGAAAAGTTATGGAAATCTACAGCTCTACCCCCCACTGCGTGAAAACATTCTTTTCAGGCAGTTCTCAATTTCTATCAATTTATCTAAAGTCATTTTTGGACCACAGTTTCCCTTTAACAAAACTCAGAGATGAATTTTTTTTATTATTTATTATGTTTTATTTTTTTTGTTTGTGACAAATACTTTTACAAAGAAAATGATTACGTTTATTGTAAAATCTTTAATGTTTAAAACATTCAAACCAGAGAGTCTTATTTGTTTATTTATTTATATGTATGGAGCTACCATAGTGGTCACTGTCAGGGTGCCAAACAGCTCAATATAACCTGTTTAGAATAAATAGATTATTGGCCCAAAAATGCTTGGCAATACTGGGTTTAAAAACAGAAGGGAAGGAGAATGAAGCAGCTTTCACTAATTTATTGCCTGTCAAAGGGAGATCGGGCTGGCAGGGTGATAACGCGTACTCGGTCTCCGTAACTACTCACCCCCTCCCACTCCTTATGTAGCAAGTATCTCAAGAACAGCGGAGACATTTGCTCTCTACAGGCTCACATACCAAGTTTTTTTTTATTTTTTAAAAATTTAGCGTGACATATATGAGATTATGTGCATGCAGGCTGGGTTCACAGGCTTGGTTCACAGCTGGACTATTGAACAGGGGAATGACCAGAGATGGAGGGGGAGTGGGGAGCTCTGTAGTAAATCAGACTGTGTGCAAATGCGGCGCCACAGAGGAAGCTAGGAATAAGGCAGCATACACCTCTGAGGAAGTGACATAAGGTCACGAAACGCTAAGGCGGTCCTCATGGGCATGATACTCCTCTCTTGTGTTGGATCCTATTGTATAGACATTGTACCGTGAGTGGATTTTATATGATTAAATAAAGACTTTTTACAATTGAATACTGTCGTGGGTACGTTGTAGCTCACCCTTCTTTTCATGTTGGGATTTTGGACTGCTTGCCACGGCCTGTGGCTGAGGGCTGTTTAGGGTTGGTGCTCCGTACTTTGCAGCGTGTAGGTGAGTTGTGGTGCTCCCATTCATTTATTTCAGAATATACAGCATACCACTACCTTTTTTTTATGTCTGGATTGGAGCAGTGTATAAATTTCCCTATATGCTCCTTCAATTTTTCATGAGATCCTCCAATCAGCAGATAATCAATTACACTAACTAACCTGGACTGGTCTAAGTGCATATCACTCATAATTACTTGACATTAAAGATCTATACATACATAAGTGCCCTGGCCATTATGTGTGTAGCGGCTCCCATCAGCAATTCAGTCCTTTTTTCTGCAGGCGAAACAGGGTGTCCCTAGAGTTTCTGGCACCAGAAAAAACTTTGATATCGCCCCTAGGTGGGACGTGCAACACGACAAGTGGGTGTGGCTGACTTACAGTGGGCAATGAATTGGAGGCTGACTAACACTGGGTAATGAGTTGGAGGGCTGACATTACACTGGGTAATGAACTGGAGGGATGATTAACTCTGGCTAATGAACAGCTGGAGGTCTGACTTTAACACTGGCTGAAAGGCTGATTTTAACAGAGGCCAGTAAAAGGGATGATACTTACAGTAGTTATCTCTCAGACAGCCATACATTGTTCCGTTTGGAGCTTCCTACAAAGTACTGCCACACACACACACACACTTTCCAGCAAAGGCAGCAGTATGTGTGTGTCTAATGTGTCAGACAGTGTCTCCCAACCTCCCAAACCTTTACTCAGGGGCACAACGAAAATGAGTGGGGCCCTCCAACAAAATTTTGTATGGGTCCCATGCCCAACCCCCGACTGACCCTTTGGTTATAGAGAATGAAATATAAACAACAGATTGATAGATCGACAGACACAGTTTTTAGGGAGATATTGGCACTGATAACATGGTTGGGACAGACACTGGTTCATGCTTGGCACATGGCACTGATAGGTGGCACCAATACTCGTAATGCTTGGCACACTAGCACTGATAACTGGACTGACAGGATGGTGACTTTTGTAGTTTTACCAGCATTTTTTTCATGTCACTTTATGGTAGGATGACCCTGGTGATATATGATAAAATATTGTCCATACATGTTGCAACTATACAGTACAAACTGTAATATTTAGATGACCTACCAGATTTCTTGGAATCAAATCTGGTACAGAGGGATGTAGTTCCACACACATCCTTTGTTGCTTATAACTTTTATTAGAACGAGATGTATCAGACATTTTTATTCACCCTAATGCAGGAACATGCAGCTTCAGGACATGAGAGAGAAACTTACAGAACTCTAAACCAGGAACAACTAGCAGTACCAGAGCCAATAAGCAATCACTTCCAACATTCACACAGGAAATCATGTTAAAACATATAGCAGATGAATTCTGGGAACTGTAGTTTTCTATACACATAACTACATGCCCTGTAATAAAGACTGAACATACACCTAGGAAACTGGTGTGGACATTTTGGTCCCTAAACAAGTTCTCCCCTGGTGCCCCCTTCCCAACTGAAACTTCTTACTGTCAGGCAGTTCATGCGCTGTTACACCACTACTGATTTATTCCATTTACAATGGTGTCATCATGTCGGCAATCATAGTAAGACTGGATGGAGAACGATTGGTTTACAATCATTTGCCATTACAAACATGGACTGGGCTTTTACTATCCAAATAAAATAGTAAAATCTGGTTCTGAAGGATCACCTGGAAAGTTTTATCCTGCATATAGCACAAAGGCCACAGGAGGCCACTTGGGTAGAAGAATTATTTTCTACATTCACATTGCCTTTGCACCATCCTAGGCCATAATAAATCAGCTAGACTTCTTTTTCTTATTTTTTACGGGAATTCAACACATTATGCTGTGATGCAACACACTATTTCTCCTTGGCTCGTCATAGTTGCTATGGTAACTTCATTGTGACATCATACTAAATATGCTAATGAGCTGGTGTATATAACCAGTCACTTTACAGGAAATGGTTATTTAGTCATGGACAACAGTGAGAGAAGGATGTCTTTGCATCTCTCTTTCATGCTTGTCAATGCTATTTTTCATGCTGTGGTGTAACTGTTAAGTTCCACCATTGTATGTTAATTGTTTGAAGCCATTGGAAATATTCACACTCCCATGACACCATTTTAGATTTAATTGTTTGCCAGGGAAATGGCTAGAACTTTCCTATGGAGATCTCCTGAAATATCACCTACAGAAGAATTTATTATCCCTCCATTATGCAACTGGTATCAGGATGGGATCTTGTTTGACAACACAACAGTGGGAAGGAAAGGTATGGGCACCTGGAAAGGTTGGAACGGTAATTAACATTGAGTTCGATCAACTAACTGCCATGGACAAACTGTAAGTATAAAAACATTACAATAACTGTGACTGAGCAGGACATACATTTTTCCTTTTATCTCCTGGCCTATTTACCAGTTCCAGTTTGTACAGTTTTGGTTGGTGTGCCAAGTTGAGAAGTCCTAATTGGAAATATCATTTCTCCAGACATGTGGAGCATCAGAAATTGTATCCCCAGTAATGATTATATAGTAATACGACAATATTTACCTTCGGAATTCTTAGCAAATGCTCTGGATTTACAATACCTCCCAATCACTATCCTGAGTTGGCACATTTGATGCCTCCCTCAAGTTGCAGAACGGGCCAATTGATGAGCATATCATCTCTCTTTGTGTTGAAAATTTACTATGCACGTTCTTTCAGCTACTACAGAGCTTCCTCAGAGTTCAAACTTAGAGTTGACATGACTCTAGCACTCATCAGTAACAATTAATGGCTTTTCAGCTCATGGATGAAAATAATGTGTTCAGAATGGACAGTGTCTCTGAGTAAATACGCCAACAAAACCAATTTTTGTCCCCCTGGAACAGCAGTTTCCAGAATCCTTTCCTATTTAACAGCAGTGGGTTAGTTTCACTCAGAGGAAAATTGGACTTTACCAGAGGTAACGCAATTCTTTCTACTGACAAGCACCTCTTCCAGTCACTTTATACCAAACCAAACCAATATACTCCTACTACTTCAATCAGGACCACGGACTTTACTACAATACTACAGAGACCAATGGAAATTACAGTGTGCAAAATATTTATTGGCAGCAGGGAAGCTTGTCTTTCCTTTTCAATTTCAAAACTGAGGATTCCTCTAAACAGATCCTCAATGTGCACATGTATTTAGAAAAAGAAAGCATTGTTTAAATACTAGAGTAACGGATATAGAATTATATATCTCACTAGCGGCCCTACAGCACCAAAGAATATTAGTTATATTCTATGGTTTATACCCAAACAACACTACCTGCTAATGTGTAAATGGCATTTCATCTGGAAATTTCGCAGGTGTGAGGAGATTGTACCTTGTTAAAGCGTTAATTATAATTATGGAAATGCCACCACAGACGCCCACAAATTGCTTCCTGGTACTTGTCTTCCATTTGATGTGAGCAAATATGAAGGTTTTGTCGTCAAGGTTAACTTTTCAAAAGTGGCTTAAAATCTGTAACCTTACAACAAGTTTGGAAATCATGTTACAAGTTACTGAATACCTCAATCCTGGTTAAAAGGTCCCATGTGACGTGCTAACATTTAAAATCAATAAACCAACTTTTGATCCTATAATAACCATCACAAAAGGCAAACAACTGAGTTTATATTTAACTGTGGCAGTAAATGTTTGGTACCAAACCACAATTATTGAATGGAAAGTGTAACAGGATCTTTAGCATTTCTGACTCACCAACTGGAACGATTTCCTTGACTTACCCGCAAACCATTCCAAGGAATCAGACAACATTAACTATACCAAAAAATACTCTAGATTATGGACTTTATCTGTTTCGAGCCTTGGTAGACATTCCTGTAGATGATGATGAGTAGATGATGACAAAAATAACGATACTGTAGTTGTTGAAGGCAAGAGAGTAAACCTAATTGCAGTGATTGCAGGTGGAAGTTTCAAAACCGTTGGCTTTAATCATTCCTGGATCCTAAATGGTAATGCTTCTTATGACCCGACTCACCAGAAAGTCGGGATGGAATGGATTTTACATGGTACTGTACCACTAAAGAAAAGGACTATGATAACATGACACTGAGTCCTAATTCAAATGTCACCCAGATCAAATAACCTAAATGGATTGATCCCTTTGATGCTTTTCTTTATGTTTTGAAGCTGAGGAACTTCCAGGACGAGAAGTTACTATTTTCGTTTGGTCGTCGTATAGGGGGACAGAATAGTAATTTTACCCAGAAAGTGTTTGTAGAATCGGGATCTCCTCCCCTCGTAAATATGGAAGTATAGAAAACTGCTAGAAAATTTATCCAACGGAACGATTTTCCTTATCTATCTGAAAATGTACAAACTGTAGTAAAAGGGCCGACCAACATACGAATGGTCTTTATTCAAGGTGAAACTGAAGTTGACTTTGACTGGGCTGCTAAAACCACAACGGGAAGATCTTCTGCCTATTTGTCTATTGTGCCTCAAACATTTTTAAAGGCTGATGACCTGTGGTATAGCGGTAGTTTTAAAAGTCAAACTTTTGTCTGGAGCCCAGTCAACCAATAAATACTCATTTTACGTTAATTCTCCACCTGGCGTGGCAGATGTGTCATTGAACCTTCTGAAGGGGTCGCTCTGCAGACTAAGTTCCATATCGATGTAATGGATTCAAAGATGTAAATCAGCCCCTTACTTATAGGATCTGTCAAGTATAAATAAGAGCAGTAACATAGCTCCTTGCAGAAGAATTTACTTGGAGTGATCATTTATAATGCTACGATTCTACAACACACTCAATTTCTACTACCTTGTAACAAATCATTGGAAGTTTGAGTAAAAGTCAAACTAGCCAAAGTTATTCCTCGGAACAAAGAAATTGCAAAACCATTCTGCTTTACCTTAATATTGTACTTCAAATAAAAGGCAGCCATTAAAGTGCCGTGTTCGACTGGTACAAATGACAAATCAAAAACGGGCTCAATGTGTTTCCTGCTTAACACAACTTCCACTGATTCAGGTATTTCAATCATAAACGCTCCTTTGTCATTACTAGCCATCATTGTAGTATCCAGTCACATGGGTATCAATTTCTTCCACTCTAACCATGGGAAAGGACTTTCTTCAATTCATAATAGCAGCACTAACAACCATATTCATAGGAACATCAGAGACAGGTACCCGCAGGCTTGGATATGAACAGCTATGACAGTCTTCTGAGTCATGTTTACAGCTTAAGATCCCATTTTTCATCTTTCCTTAAAGGTATGTTGAAATTAGAGCTGTTCAATGTCGTTTCTCTCCGGAACTTGGCTTGTAAAATAGTTTCGGTCAAGTTTCCATCGTAGACAAAATCTGTTCCAGTACTTGAACCTTCTCCTCTTTTATAGCAGATGGTGACTCTACATTGAAAAGTGCCGCATTCATATAAGCCTGGATAAGGAGGTCACAATGCCGCTGCTTAAATGTTCAGTTTCAGATGTTCCAATGGTCTCCTTTTTAAAGTTACCTTAACTATTAGCCAAGTCATTGAGCTTTTTCACTGCAAGCTGCTGAGACTGCACATTAATTTCCTTAGCATCTTCAGTAAGTTCAGCAATACAGGTAATTATCTGATTCATCCCATAACATCAAAACTCATCAAACCGGTTGTAAGAATTAGAAGATTCTCTCGCAACTTCCTTCTCTCTCCTGAAGATGATTTGTGGATTCCACGAATTTAAAGGAATTCAAACTGGAAGTAATCATGTGAATAAGATGTCCTGAGCTTATAGTCTCCAGCAGTTAGATAATTATTTACCAGTGAAGAGGATCCATTGGCCATTGAAGTCAAAGACTCAAGAATGGTCTCTTGGGACATTTCACTCTGAAAATTGTGAACTTTTACATTCAGAGATACTTCAGTATAAGCGAAAGAGAATCGTAAACTTGAATGCTTAAGGTTGAGAAAAAATCCAGACTTGGTTCCCGGCAGGAGTAGAAAATTGAGGTGTTTGTAGAATGTAGCCATTATAAATGATCACTCCAAGTAAATCTCTTCTGCAAGAGCTATGTTACTGCTCTTATTTATACTTGACAGTATCCTATAAGTAAGGGGCTGATTTACATCTTTGAATCCATTACATTCGATATGGAACTTAGTCTGCAGAGCGACCCCTTCAGAAGGTTCAATGACACATCTGCCAGCCCAGGTGGAGAATTAACGTAAAATGAGTATTGATTGGTTGACTGGGCTCCAGACAAAGTTTGACTTTTAAAACTACCGTATACCACAGGTCATCAGCCTTTAAAAATGTTTGAGGCACAATAGACAAATAGGCAGAAGATCTTGTTGTGGTTTTAGCAGCCAGTCAAGTCAACTTCAGTTTCACCTTGAATAAAGACCATTCGTATGTTGGTCGGCCCTTTTACTACGTTTGTACATTTTCCAGATAAGGAAAATCGTTCCGTTGGAATAAATTTTTCTAAGCAGTTTTCTATACATTCCATATTTACGAGGGGAGGAGATCCCGATTCTACAAACACTTTCTGGGTAAAATTACTATTTCTGTCCCCCTTATCGACGACCAAACGAAAATAGTAACTTCTCTGTCCTGGAAGTTCCTCAGCTTCAACATAAAGAAAAGCATCAAAGGGATCAATCCATTTAAGGTCTATTTGATCTGGTGACACTTTGAATTAGGACTCAGTGTCATGTTATCATAGTCCTTTTCTTTAGGGGTACAGTACCATGTAAAATCCATTCCATCCCGACTTTCTGGTGAGTCTGGGTCATAAGAAGCATTACCATTAGGATCCAGGAATGATTAAAGCCAACGGTTTTGAAACTTCCACCTGCAATCACTGCAATTAGGTTTACTCTCTTGCACTTCAACAACTACAGTATCTGTATTTTTGTCATCAATCTTACGTATCCTCAATCTACAGGAATGTCTACCAAGGCTCGAAACAGATAAAGTCCATAATCTAGAGTATTTTTTGGTATAGTTAATGTTGTCTGATTCCTTGGAATGGTTTGCGGTAAGTCAAGGAAATCGTTCCAGTCTGGTGAGTCAGAAATGCTAAAGATCCTGTACACTTTCCATTCAATAATTGTTGGTTTTGGTACCAAACATTTTACTGCCACAGTTAAATATAAACTCAGTTGTTTGCCTTTTGTGATGGTTATTATAGGATCAAAAGTTGGTTTATTGATTTTAAATGTTAGCACGTCACATGGGACCTTCTTAACCAGGATTGAGGTATTCAGTAACTTGCTAACATGATTTCCAAACTTTGTTTGTAAGGTTACAGATTTTAATCCACTTTTTGAAAAGTTAACCTTGACGACAAAACCTTCATATTTGCTCACATCAAATGGAAAGACAGTACCAGGAAGCAATTTGTGGGCGTCTGTGGTGGCATTTCCATAATTATAATTAACGCTTTTAACAAGGTACAATCTCCTCACACCTGCGTAAATTTCCAGATGAAATGCCCATTTACACATTAGCAGGTAGTGTTGTTTGGGTATAAACCATAGAATATAACTAATATTCTTTGGTGCTGTAGGGCCGCTAGTGAAGATATATAATTCTATATCCGTTACCTCTAGGTATTTAAACAATGCTTTCTTCTTTTCTAAATACATGTGCACATTGAGGATCTGTTTAGAGGAATCCTCAGTTTTGAAATTGAAAAGGAAAGACAAGCTTCCCTGCTGCCAATAAATATTTTGCACACTGTAATTTCCATTGGTCTCTGTAGTATTGTAGTAAAGTCCGTGGTCCTGATTGAAGTAGTAGGAGTCTATTTGGTTTGGTTTGGTATTTAAAGTGACTGGAAAGAGGTGCTTGTCAGTAGAAAGAATTGCGTTACCTCTGGTAAAGTCCAATTTTCCTCTGAGTGAAACTAACCCACTGCTGTTAAATAGGAATAGGATTCTGGAAACTGCTGTTCCAGGGGGACAAAAATTGGTTTTGTTGGCGTATTTACTCAGAGACACTGTCCATTCTGACACATTATTTTCATCCATGAGCTGAAAAGCCATTAATTTGTTACTGATGAGTGCTAGAGTCCATGTCAACTCTAAGTTTGAACTCTGAGGAAGCTCTGTAGTAGCTGAAAGAACGTGCAGTAAATTTTCAACATCAAGAGAGATGATATGCTCATCAATTGGCCCGTTCTGCAACTTGAGGGAGGCATCAAATGTGCCAACTTCAGGATAGGTGGCATTGGCTAGGTAATTGTAATATCCAGAGCATTTGCTAAGAAATTCCGAATGGTAAATATTGTCCTGTATTACTATATAATCATTACTGGGGATTACAATTTCTGATGCTCCCACATGTCTGGAGAAATGATATTTCCAATTAGGACTTCTCAACTTGGCACACCAACCAAACTGTACAAACTGGAACTGGTAAATAGGCCAAGGAGATAAAAGGAAAAAATGTATGTCCTGCTCAGTCACAGTTATTGTAATGTTTTTATACTTACAGTTTGTCCAATGGCAGTTAGTTGATCGACACTCAATGTTAATTACCGTTCCAACCTTTCCAGGTGCCCATACCTTTCCTTCCCAGCGTGTTGTGTTGTCAAACAAGATCCCATCCTGATACCAGTTGCATAATGGAGGGATAATAAATTCTTCTGTAGGTGATATTTCAGGAGATCTCTCATAGGAAAGTTCTAGCCATTTCCCTGGCAAACAATTAAATCTAAAAATGGTGTCATTGGGAGTGTGAATATTTCCCAATGGCTTCAAACAATTAACATACAATGGTGGCAACTTAACAGTTACACCACAGCATGAAATAATCAGCATTGACAAGCATGAAAAGAGAGATGCAAAAGACATCCTTCTCTCACTGTTGTCCATGACTAAATAACCATTTCCTGTAAAGTGACTGGTTATATACACCAGCTCATTAGCATATTAGTATGATGTCACAATGATGGTTACCATAGCAACTATGACAAACCAAGGAGAAATATTGTGTTGCATCACAGCATAATAGTGTTTGAATTCCAGTAAAAAATAAGAAAAAGAATGTCTTAGCTGATTTATTGATGGCCTAGGATGGTGCAAAGGCAAATGTGAATGTAGAAAATAATTCTTCTACCCAAGTGGCCTCCTGTGGCCTTTGTGCTATATGCAGGATAAAACTTTCCAGGTGATCCTTACAGATTTTACTATTTTATTTGGATAGTAAAAGCCCAGTCCATGTTTGTAATGGCAAAATGATTGTAAACTAATCTTTCTCCATCCAGTCTTACTGTGATTGCCGACATGATGACACCATTGTAAATGGAATAAATCAGTAGTGTGTAACAGCGCATGAACTGCCTGACAGTAAGAAGTTTCAGTTGGGAAGGGGGCACCAGGGAAGACTTGTTTAGGGACCAAAATGTCCACAACCAGTTTCCTAGTGTATTGTTCAGTCTTTATTACAGATCAATATGTTAGTTATGGTATAGAAAACTACAGTTCCCAGAATTCATCTGCTATATGTTTTAACATAATTTCCTGTGTGAATGTTGGAAGTGATTGCTTATTGGCTCTGGTACTGCTAGTTGTTCCTGTTCCTGGTTTAGAGTTCTGTAAGTTTCTCGCTCATGTCCTGAAGCTGCATGTTCCTGCATTAGGGTGAATAAAAATGTCTGATATACATCTGTTCTAATAAAAGTTATAAGCAACAAAGGATTGTGTGGAACTACATCCCTCTGTACCAGAATTTGATTCCAAGTAAATCTGGTAGGTCATCTAAATATTACAGTTGTACTGTATAGTTGCAACATGTATGGACAATATTTTATCATATATCACCAGGGTCACTCCTACCATAAAGTGACATGAAAAAAATGCTGGTAAAACTACAAAAGTCACCATCCTGTCAGTCCAGTTATCAGTGCTAGTGTGCCAAGCATTACGAGTATTGGTGCCACCTATCAGTGCCATGTGCCAAGCATGTAACCAGTGTCTGTCCCAACCATGTTATCAGTGCCAATATCTCCCTAAAAACTGTGTCTGTCGATCTATCAATCTGTGTGTTTATATTTCATTCTCTATAACCAAAAGGGTCATGTCGGGGGTTGGGCATGGGACCCCATACAAAATTTTGTTGGAGGGCCCCACTAATTTCTAGTTGTGCCCCTGAGTAAAGGTTTGGGAGTTGGGAGACACTGTCTGACACATTAGACACACACTACTTGCTGCCTTTGCTGGAAAGTGTGTGTGTGTGTGTGGCAGTACTTTGTAGGAAGCTCCAAACGGAACAATGTATGGCTGTCAGAGAGATAACTACTGTAAGCTATCATCCCTTTTACTGGCCTCTGTTAAAATCAGCCTTTCAGCCAGTGTTAAAGTCAGACCTCCAGCTGTTCATTAGCCAGAGTTAATCATCCCTCCAGTTCATTACCCAGTGTAATGTCAGCCCTCCAACTCATTACCCAGTGTTAGTCAGCCCTCCAATTCATTGCCCACTGTAAGTCAGCCACACCCACTTTGTCGTGTTGCACGTCCACCTAGGGGCGCATATCAAAAGTTTTTTCTGGTGCCAGAAACTCTAGGGACACCCCTGTTTCGCCTGCAGAAAAAAGGACTGAATTGCTGATGGGAGCCGCTACACACATAATGGCCAGGGCACTTATGTATTGTATAGATCTTTAATGTCAAGTAATTATGAGTGATATGCACTTAGACCAGTCCAGGTTAGTTAGTGTAATTGATTATCTGCTGATTGGAGGATCCTCATAAAAAATTGAAGGGCATCTATAGGGAAATTTATACACTGCTCCAATCCAGACATAAAAAAAGGTAGTGTATGCTGTATATTCTGAAATGAAATGAATGGGAGCACCACAACTCACCTACACGCTGCAAAGTACGGAGCACCAACCCTAAACAGCCCTCAGCCACAGGCCGTGCAAGCAGTCCAAAATCCCAACTATGAAAAGAAGGGTGAGCTACAACGTACCCACAGACAGTATTACAATTGTAAAAAGTCTTTATTTAATCATATAAAATCCACTCACGGTACAATGTCGTATACAATAGGATCCAACACAAGAGAGGAGTATCATGCCCATGAGGCACCGCCTTATGCGTTTCGTGACCTTATGTCACTTCCTCAGAGGCGTGTATGCTGCCTTATTCCCAGCTTCCTCTGTGGCGCCGCATTTGCACACAGTCTGATTTACTACAGAGCTCCCCACTCCCCCTCCACTCTCTGGTCATTCCCCTGTTCATATAGTCCAGCTGTGAACCAAGCCTGTGAACCCAGCTGCTCATGCACATTAATCCTCATATATGTCACGCTAAAATTTTTAAAAAATAAAAAAAAACTTTGGTATGTGAGCCTGTAGAGAGCAAATGTCTCCGCTGTTCTTGAGATACTTGCTACATAAGGAGTGGGAGGGGGTGAGTTACGAGAGACCAGAGTACTGCGTTATCACTGCAGCCCGATCTCCCTTTGACAGGCAATAAATTAGTGAAAGCTGCTTCATTCTCCTTCCCTTCTGTTTTTAACCCAGTATTTGCCAAGCATTTTAGTGGCGCCAATAATCTAATTTATTCTAACAGGTTATATTGAGCTGTTCTGTGCACCCTGACAGTGACCACTATGGTAGCTCCCATACATATAAATAAATAAACAAATAAGACTCTCTGGTTTGAATGTTTTATAACATTAAAGATTTTACAATAAACGTAATCATTTTCATTTGTAAAAGTAATTTGTCACAAACAAAAAAATAAAATCATAATAAATAATAAAAAATAATTCATCTCTGATGTTTTGTTAAAGGGAAACTGTGGTCCAAAAATGACTTTAGATAAATTGATAGAAATTGAGAACTGCCTGAAAAGACTGTTTTCACGCAGTGGGAGGGTAGAGCTGTAGATTTCCATAACTTTTCTGTGGGGATCTTAACACAGCAGGGAGGGGGAGGGACTTCCTGTTTCCCTTACACACTGTGAAACCTGAGGCTGTGCTCTGCCGCCGGCAATGTGGAGGAGCGGCTTTTGGAATGTCACATTTCACCCTCCCACCTATTAACTGTTACCATTCTTCTGGAAAGGACTCCTATGAGACCCCTCTGGACGCGGAATCTAAGCACCTGCCTGTCTTCTCCAGAGCCTCTGATGGTGAGGATGTTGTGCGACAAACAGGCACCAGGTCGCGGCTCCAGAGGAGAGCCTCACAAAAGCCAATCCCACAGGTGGAGAAGGCAGCAGGAAGAGAGAGCCAATCAAGACTGGCAGGCAATAACCAGGCAGCAGGTAAGGAGAAAAGGATATACCAGTAGCAGGAGCAAACTGGCAGATATGAAGACCAAAGGATGAACTGGAAGCAGGAGCAAACTGGCAGATATCAAGACCAAAGGTTGAGCAGGAAGCAGGAGCAAACTGGCAGATATGAGGAACAACCCTTGGTTTCGATATCTGCCAGTTTGCTCCTGCTTCCAGTTCAACCTGTGGTCTCCATATCTGCCAGTTTGCTTAAGTGGAAAGGTAAGTCCTGGGCATTAACTTTCATTAACTTTCTGCTCAGTAATTTCTTTATATTTTAGGCTGTGGAGTCACAGTTCCCCTTTAATCTAAAAAAGATCCTGAGGGCCTTTGAATTTCAGGAACACTTGTACTTTTTCTGCTGGATCCTGGTAAGCCTCACTGTTCCTTAGATGGACAATTCTTTTTCGCAGGTCTCTCATTTCTTCTTCACTTTTAGGAACAGATTCTCTGGCTTTTCTAGGATCGTAGCTCCGGACAGGCCATGGGATGTCATCATAATATTTAGTGAACAGTGATTTTATAAATGCTGTAAATAAACTTTTAGGTACCTGCGTAATAAGACTTTTATAAGAAAGACAATCAAAGAAGACTTGAGCCACTCCACTGAGAGGTTGTATCCATACGTCAATCCGTATAAAATTATTAAACTGCAAAAACCAATTGACAAGGTGAAAACTAAAATCCAAGCAATAAACAAAACGACCTTCCATCTTGTCTTTCTTTTCCCTTCTGGTTTAGATCTTTCTCCAACATCATCGTCATCCTCAATCCTAAGTCGGACTTCATGTGTATGAGATGAAGTTTCTCTGTGTGTGGTTCTGTCTTGTGCCTGAGTGGAGTCTGGTCTTTGAATTATTGTAAATAATGCTTTAACCAATATCTGGGTACTCAGCGTTATTACTGAACTCAAAACTCCAATATAAATCCTGAATGTATTGATCACTTCCACGTCATCCTTTATCAAATTACAATACATTAATCCACAAACAAAACCGCTCAACAGACTAAGGAAATGGAGGGCAAGTGTCTGACATCTTGTAAAAGTGCCTGGTATATCTGGTGTGAAGGGAGTCAACAACACATTATCCACATACAAATTGTACGACCATGATATTAGGATAAAGTAAATTTTTTCCTATCTTCTTTCACGGTCCATGGGGTTGAAATCTCCTTTTACAAAGTTACCTTTAAACCAAGTTTGACACATGAAATACCATATTTGTTTGGTCTGTAATTCTTCAATTTGAACTCGGCTCAGATACCACTTGCTATCCTGGGAAGCTTTGAGTCAGATCTCAATGTATCGAATGTCTCCTAAGGCACAATTTGTCTTCAGCAAAAACGGAAACCATATTTTGCTGTAAAGACTTCAAAGTAACCTTGGTTAAATCAATTGGATTTGGCGGAGGAAATACTGTGCAGGAAAAGATGTTTCTCGCCTGCACCTTAACCATGTTTTTACATACGCAATGTACTACTGCGTTATCGGTATCAGGGCCGGTTTTGCAATTACCATTGTTCCAATCATCTCCATTTCCTTCAAAGTATAAACAGCCCGCATTAAATATAGAATACTGAACGTTTGGATTTGCCATTGAAGTAACTGAATGCCTGGTAGTCACTTGCAGTGTGATATTAACTGCAGGTTGGGCACTTGGTACCAAATCCATTGGAAGTCTGAGTAAATTAAATTTCCTCATAGTCATGTTATTTACTTGAGATGTGATTGTAGAGATGTTAAACGAAGCAATGGGAGTATAGTTTTGTACTTCATTGCCAACATATAGGGATACAGCCAAAGTTATTTCCTCGGAACAAAGAAATTGCACAAACCATTCTGCTTTTACCATAATATTGACTTCAAATGTAAAGGCAGCCATTAAAGTGCCGTGTTCGACTGGTACAAATGACAAATCAAAAACGGGCTCAACATATTTCCTGCTTAACACAACTTCCACTGATTCAGGTATTTCAATCATAACAGCTCCTTTGTCATTACTAGCCATCATGTAGTATCCAGTCACATGGGTATAAATTTCCTAGAGATGGCCGAACTTTCGAAATTTGGTCCGTTTTCGAACTTTTGAACTATATGTAGTTCTAAAGTTCAAAAGTTCGGAAACGGACCCATTAAAGTCAATCGGAGTCAAATAGTTCGAAAAGTTCGAATGAAATACAATTAAAATATCAATGGTAACTTAATGTAAATGGCTGTGGGACCTGGGAAATGGTCTGGGGAACATGTTCAAATATCCAGGACTTTCGAAAAATCGATTTTACTCTCACGCGTGCTACTTTCAAGCTCTTGCGTTCGAACATTTGATAATTATCCTATGAACCACTCTCGGATTCGATAATGCGATATTTATTCGCGTATAGGTATAATAGACATTTTACTTGCAGATTCAATGTTCGTATATAGGTTTAATAGACATTTTACTCGCGGATTCGATGCTCGCGTATAGGTATAATGGACATTTTACTTGTGGATTCGATAACAATGCCAGGTAGCAACGGCTAGAGCTAGCAAGATATTGTCTTGTATAAAGAGAGGAATAGATTCAAGAGAGAAAAATATTATTCTCCCTCTTTACAAGGCACTGGTAAGGTCTCATTTGGAATATGCTGTGCAGTTTTGGAATCCCATATGCAAAGGGACATCTTGAGAAGGGCAACTAAAATAATAAGAGGAATGGAGGGGCTTGAATATGCAGGCAGATTAGACAAGTTAGGGCTGTTTACATTGGAGAAGCGACGTTTGCGTGGGGACATGATAACCTTATACAAATATATTAATGGACCATACAATGAACTCTTTGGTGCGTTGTTTACTAATAGGTCATATCAGAGGACTCGTGGACATCCTTTAAGGTTGTAAGAAAAGAAGTTCATCTTCAGGTTAGGAAAGGTTTCTTTACAGTGAGAACGGTGAAACTGCGGAACTGTCTTCCAGCAGATGTGGTAATGGCATGTTCATTGAATAGCTTTAAAAAAGGCCTGGATAAGTTCCTAAAACTAAATAATATTGAGAATTACTGGTATTAATGAATATAGATCTGGTTGATCCAGGGATACTTTCCGATTGCCGTTTGGAGTCAGGAAGGAATTTTTTCCCCCTTTTTAGCTGGGGTTTTTTGCCTTCCTCTGGATCAACTGTTAGGAAGGGTTAATAAAAAAAAAAAAAAAAAAAGAGGGTGGGTAAGTTGGACTTGATGGACGTATATCTTTATTCAACCTTAATTACTATGTTACTATGTTGGTTTTGGAACCAAACATTTTACTGCCACAGTTAAATATAAGCTCAGTTGTTTTCCTTTTGTGATGGTTATTACAGGATCAAAAGTTTGTTTATTGATTTTAAATGTTAGCACCTCACACGGGACCTTCTTAACCAGGATTGAGGTATTCCATAACTTGCTAACATGATTCCCAAACTTTGTAAGCTAACAGATTTTAAAGGGTATGTCCACCCTTAAAAACATTTTTCCATATATAATTCCCCGTCCCCCCAGCCCCAACCGCTCTATTTTTATTCTTAGAAAGTTCCCCAAACTTTACTTAACTCCCCTCTTTCCTCCGCCACACTGCCGGCCCTCTGCTTGCAAGAAAATGCAAGCAGAGTGGCGGGACCGGCGGTCGTGTCTGTGATTGGTTGAGCGGCAGCCAATCACGGACGGGGCTGCCGGGAGTACATTGCGGCAGGGGAAAGAGGGAAGGTAAGTCAAGTTTGGGGCACTTTCTAAAATTAAAAATAGAGCGGTTGGGGCTGGGGGGATGGGGGGATTATTACCCCCATCCCCCATTATTAGGGGGAGGGATAGCAAATGGGAGGGAGAGGGAGGGGGAGAAGGGCTGCAGTATGCATGACAAATTTGAAAATTTTCGAAATTACGAGGATTTGTCGTATTTTCGAAGATTTTTTTCATTTTTATTGGTCCGCTCGCGGATTTTCGAATTTTCAAATTTTTTTGAAAATTCGCAGGTCCTCAAGCGGACCGCATTTTGCGAAGTTCGGACATCTCTAGTGGGAAGTCTCTAGCACGTATATAGACCCCTTGTATGACTTTTTTTGTATTTTGTTATTGGTCAGGGCTGTGTCCCCAAGTGGCACTTTATAAATAAACTATACATACATACATACCCCTAACACCACACAAACATGGGTACACACACCTAGTGACCTCACCATAGTAAAGTTATTGAGTTTTAAAACCTGCAGCACAGTCACACATATTCCCTTGCAAAATGCAACCTTTCAAGCCAAATTCAAAGTTTATACTTACACTTAGGCTCTCTTCTTGTTATACCTCTTGTTGTTTTAACTCGCAGACAACAGTGGAATGGGCTAGAACAAGCAGTGATAGGGTCTGGGGTCTATACCCCCATATCAAACAAACATGAGTGTGATTAAAAGATTCCAATACTACACACACTTTGTTTAAATTACGCCAATTTTTAAGACTACTATTCTCATTTTACATGGTTGCCTGCAACATTTTTAAGTGTATGATGTGGTTAAGATAACTAACAGTCTAATAAACTGGAGAGCTGATAATGCTGGCTAATCTGGAGGGCTGACAATACTGGGTAATGAACTGGAGATCTTATAACACTGGATAATGATCTGAAGGGCTAGTAGCACTGGGTAATGATCTGAAGGGCTGATAACACTGGGTAATGATCTGGAGGGCTGATAACACTGGGTAATTATGTGGGGCTGAAAAAACTGGGAAATAATTTGGAGGGCTGATAACACTGGGTAATGATCTGGAGGGCTAATAACACTGACTAATGATTTGGAGGGCTGATTACACTGGCTAATTATCTGGAGGGCTGAAAACACTGGGTAATAATTTGGAGGGCTAATAACATTGACTAATGATTTGGACGGCTGATAACACTGGTTAATAAACGGGAGGGCTGATAACACTGGCTAAGGATCTGGAGGGCTGACAACACTGGGTAATGATCTGAAGGGCTGATAACACTGGCTAATGATCTGGAGGGCTGATAACACTGGCTAATAATCTGGAGGGCTGATAACACTGGCTAATGAACTGGAGGACTAACATGCACTGGCTAATTTTCTGGAGGGCTGACATAACACTGCCTGATGAACTGGAGGGCTGACTAACACCAGCTAATGAACTGAAGGGCTGACTAATAATAATGTAATTGTATACCTGAGACCCCCCCCCATATATTGCTCTGTTTTAGAAGGAAGCTTCAATGTGCTGCCCAGACTGTCAGAAAGTAATCTGCTAAACTTTAGACATTGCTGTGCTGCTTCTATTAATCTGACAGTCTGGGCAGGAGTTTAGAGGGAGCCAAGAGCGGAACAATGTATATAGTCTCATAGATAAGCACATGCTACCCTCCCACCCCAATCATCTTTTAGCATGTCAGCAAAGGCAGACAGCAAAGAAAAACTTTAAACTGAGGCAGTTTCTCCAAAACCTCATGACACCCGATTCTCATAAATAATTTTAGTTCAGGCTGTGATGCATGTCCGCTCTCAGTGTCAGTAAAGGAAAGAAGTTCAGCAGCAGAGGAGGAGTCTTCTGTTACTTGTTAGAACTAGAGGCATCCGCTATGCCGTTTAAGTGTGTAACTTATTAATAGCTTCTGTGGCAGCCCAAATTTTTCATTGGAGAACAGCCTGGGGGGGCATTTACGGCTCAGCCTACTGATCCAGTCCTCCCCTGGTGGTGATCGCATTCACTCAGAAACTAATTTGGAATGCAGCACATTTAGTGGGGCCACTCCCATAGGGCTACATAGGTCTTTATTGACAAATAACATATAAAATAGAGAAAAGGGTTCTGGACAGTATAAGATTATAATGCATAAATGACTATCCTAATAATGGAGAGCAAAAGTGCTCCCTTTTTCATTCTACAATCACTCAGCTATGACCTGTAACCTAATAACAACAAAAAAAATGTCTCCACCATGTGACCACTGCAAAAACCCCTCCAAGAAAACTAACAAATTACTAAATAAATAAAACCTTGGGAACTGTGTGCGACGATATATATTATTAGTGTGCCTATCAAATGGAATGTTTTATGTTACACACTGTAGCATATGCCGGATTGGGAAAGATTCCAGGGTATTTAAAATTTAAATTTTAGTATGTGGCTGGAAATGGCTATAAACTTTGACCTCACAAGGTCATTTCCAGCTCATACTAAAATTTAGTTTGGGGGGTGGACATAAACTTTAACATGATATTAGAAACTGAGTGCCAATAATTTACTCTGCTGGCTAAACAAGTATGAGTAACAAAAAATGATGTCTGAGATACACTCACTGGTTTGTTACAGAAAACAAGACAAACAGGCAGCATTTCGGGATAGTGCGCCACACTTTCTCAAGGGCCTGTTTGTATTGTATTATAGGTGAAAAAACTTGAACACTTTTTCTGCAACAAACCAGTGCTTATCTCAGACATTGTTTTTTGTTACTTGTATTTTTTGGCTGAGGGCACTGCAGCCAGTTCTGGGATACTTACACAGAGAGTGTTTTGTAATAACCCACTTACTGTATTAAGGCTAAACAAGTATGTACTCTGTAACTGTTAACAGATTAAAATGTATATAAGATTCCTGGACTATTGATAATTTCAAGATACTAATAATTCTAATGTATTGCTTAAGTGTAAATCGATATAGCTAATATTGGCAGCCTTGATTTTCTTATATCATGTGTCCTAGTCCCTAAGGGAACTTCTGATTAGACCAGTATTTGCCTTAACTTGGCACTTGTGATTACCAATGTCAGTGGTAATGACCAGAGTGGAGCCCTCTGCAGTCCCTTAGCACTGTCTAAGAGCTGTTAAAATGGACAAAGAAAGAGACAGGTGACAGCTCCTGCCTTCGGCTGTTTGTATTCACCTGCAGGGGTATTTGTAGTAATTCAGTCCCTTAAAAGCAACGAAAAGAGATAAATATGGGCTAGTTATGTGTATACATTTTATTTTTAGTATTATATTGTATCTAGCAATTCACAGGAGGAAAAAAAGGAAAGCATTGCTACTTAGATTTATATAACCAATTAAATTAATTAATCATGTAGAGTATAAGTATAGAGTAATTCACAACACAATTTAATGGATACCCCTGCCCTTTAAACTTTTTTGTCAAAGCAAATTATGTAATGTACTGTATCTATATTTATTATGTGATTACAAGATCAAGAATGTGACTTGAATGTTAGAAATTCTTATTATATTTCTGACATGATCTGTAACAGTAAAATGTCTCTTTTAGAATAAGAAATGAGACTTGTATATGAGTGGCTGAATGATATTTATGAATGGGATTCCTAGGCGAAGGTTTGATTGGCTGACAGGTTTAGAGGGAAAGGGTTAGCTATTTCAGTGATGATGAGGAGAGGACTCACAAGTACCACATTACTAAAACAAGCCTGTACTGGGACTAGGGCAAATATATTTAAAGAATATGTACACTGAAAAATCAACTTTAGTTGAGCAGATACCTGTGGCTTTAAAAGTAAATATGTGTAATTTTTTTCTACCACCCCTTCCTCCTTTTAGATATGGCTGCTGGAGTGTGCACACAAAAAAAAAGATCAACTAAAGTTGGTTTTACAGTGTAATTATCCTTTAAATATACACTTCTATTTCATTGTTGCACCTGATATGTGGCCTTTATAAAGGAAGGCAGCAGAAAAAGGTTTTGTCACATCTAAACGGCATGTTGCATTGGAGGCTTGGCCGGCAGCCCCATCTGTGATTGGCTGAGAGTCAGCCAATCACAAAAGCAGCTATTGGCTATTGATTTAAGTTTCTTCTAACTTTTTTTACAAACAGACAATGCGGTTAGCCTTGAAAAGGGGGAAAGTACAATACATCAAAAGTATGATATGTACAACTAACAGTGCAGCTTGTTGGATTTGGATGGAGGGAGGGAGTGGGGGAATCGGCTCCAGAGTGCATGCTTGAAACCTTTTCACTCGCAGACAGGCTCCTACTCTTCACTTTCCTGGACTTTAAAGAGTATCAACACCCTTAAAATAAACTTTTAAATGTTGTAGGGAACCCTATTTCACTGCCAGATTTGTTTGTCAAAAATCAGAATGCTACTTACATGCCTTGATTCCCCCGGTGCTCATATTTTAGCCCTCTGCAAGCAGGGGGCCGGACGCGGCTGCCGGTATTGCAGAACGGGGGGGGAAGTGATTTAAGTAGAGATCTGATTTTTTTTTTAACAAAATGACTTAGTGGTTGGGGGTGGGATAGGGTGCCCTACACTACAGAAAAAGGATTTATAGGTAGGGCACCAAGCAACAAAGTTAGATCGGGAGGGAGCGGGCTCCCCTGCACATTTCTCTGTCCTTACTGAGCTTAAAGGGTATCTCCACTCGTTTTTCTAAATTTTCGTAATCCAGTTCTATTGAAGAACGGGAGGTAAAGGAGCTGTGCCTTACCTTCCGTTCTTTAATAGAACACACAGGAGCCAGGAGAGAAGGTAAGAACTTACCCGCTCGCTCGCTCCCCCGGCGCTTGGTCTGACAGGTCCCGGCGGACCTTGTCTTCTATGCGCATAGATTGCGCATGCGCATAGAAGACAAGGTCCGTCAGGACCTGTCAGACTACGCGCCGGGGGAGCGAGCGAGCGGGTAAGTTTCTTACCTTCTCTCCTGGCTCCTGTGTGTTCTATTGAAGAACGGAAGGTAAGGCACAGCTCCTTTACCTCCCGTTCTTCAATAGAACTGGATTACGAAAACTTAGAAAAACGAGTGGAGATACCCTTTAAGGAAGCAGCAGGGACCAGATGACTCACAGACACCTCCTTGGAACTTTGGACAGACACTACAGGAGCAGAGATATAAGGTACGGATTTTTTAACACTATACAGTGTATAAAATTTAAGTTTTGGGGGTGGACTTTTATACTAAGGACAATATTACTGTAATAGTAAGTTGCCAGATATTGTAATAATAGTTAGGTCCGGCGAAGGGTGAAAGCTCCCAAAAGCTACACTTTTAAAGGACCAGTCAAATGTCCAGTCAAAAACAAAGTTTAGTTATAAATGTTAATCACCCCAAAAATCTAGCTTTCGCATTACTAATATATTCCAACGATGTCCCTGAAGTTTCTTACCTGACCTGGTCCCTTGCCGCTCCTCCTCTGCTCTGCGGCTTACTTGAGGGCATGTCCAATCTCCCGACAGCCACAATCAGGAAGTAAAGTGTCTGTCAGCGCAAAAGCCCTCTGCCTCTGTTTTTGCTCAAAATGAGCTTGAAACAGGAGCAAGGGGCGGTGCCTAAGTGGCAAGGGACTAGGTCAGGTAAGAGACTTTAGGGGCATCTTTGGAACATATTAGTAATGTGAAAACTAGGTCTGGGGGGGGTGTGATTAACATTTATAGCTTAACTTTATTTTTGACTGGACTTGCCCTTTAAGAAATGATTGGCAGTGCAAATAAATATTGCACACTATACTTTCTCTCCTTTTGTTCAACTGGATAGAAGGTTAATTAATAAAAAGTCTCAGCTGTTGGTTTGATGAGATACTATTCAACCACAATATTGAAATGGAAAAGCTGAATTTCCAGGATCATTTTACTTTCCTCTGTTCCCTCTTTCTCTCTCAATCAGCAAACAGTAATATATACATACACCATATATCATATCCTGCACCAGATGGAATGAGAAATAGATCAGTCTGAAAAAGATGCAACTGAAGAAATATCATGAGACTGGACATGTTGAAACATTCTTATCTGAATACAAATGCTTCTATTTCTCTTGTTAACCCCTCAATGCCATGTCCATTACTTCATTCACTATATGTCTTGAACAAAGTGCATTGCAAATTGCTAACTATTGCTTATGGACTAAAAAAAATATATACATTCATATTTTTTGAGGGGGGTTATACTGTGGTGGCACCAAGTGTTGTATATACACATAGCACAGATTTTGGGAACCCCTTGTGCTTCTATTTCAAAGACTTTTGTTTGGTTTTAAGGGTCATGGTGATGAACTTAGTGTCATTCTCAGTTACAATCAGAAAAAGGCGAGAAAATTTTCAGAGATTGTAAGTTCTTTGGGGCAGGGATATCAATCTCATTCCTAATGTGTCATGGCACTTATATTAATGTATCCATTATGTATATATATGTTCTTAACCTATGTATGAAATTGTATTTAATTTTTATTTATCTGTATATTTGCTTATCCCCTTGTTTGTATTTTATAACATACATGCGTACCCAAGTGGCGCTTTATAAATAAAATTATACATACAGGCAACATGCTTTCTGATCTGGTGTCACTAATCAGAGAACCCACTGGGATAAATATAATTATTACTAGTAATAGGCTAAATAGAGACTAAATATGCAGTATTGTCTGAACAATCTATCCTTGCTTTCCTTTTACTGTAGGGCTTGTGTCTTTCAACCTATAAATAATTGCAAGTTGCAGTACTGACAGACCCAGAATGTGTGGGAGTCTTAGGTACTTCATTTAAATGTCAGACTATAAATGACAACATTTTGGGGTTGGTGAGAGCTGGGGAATCTGATTAATTTGGTATTGCTTAACCCAAAATTAACCCCATGCTGTGTATGTATGGTAGAAAGTCTAGAGTGGCGGGTGTAGTATTTTTGGACACTCTTATCTCCCTACAGTGTTGTTTTATTTTTTGTAGTATGATGGCCTATATAATATTTTTATAACGTTTTCCCACCATGCTAAAGTGCTGTAATATCATTTCTCTTTCCGGGTGACATATCCAGGTATCACTTGCTCTGCCTCACTGCCCTGTGACATGTATCCGTACTGTTACTTTTTAGGTGATGTACATATCTTCCTCTCATACACTCTCTGTTGACTGTGATTGACAATCATATTCTTCTGTCTCTTGTATTGTGCTCCTTTTTCCTGATGCAGATACAGATAGATGCCAGCTCAATACTAAGAATACATGCAATGGGGAAAGAAATCTTATTTCTTTCTGGTGAAAGGAAAAAATTCTGGTTTAAACCCCTTGATTGCTCAGTGGATATTCTGCATAAGCAACAAACTTTTTAGAAGGTTTATTTATCTTCTAGAAAAAAGGTTTCTTTTAAGAAAGTGACTACTTTCTTTCTTACAAGGGCTAAAAACTTTACTCTTATTTTATTTAAGTGTTTTCGTCTTTTCCAAAGGTGGCCATACACATTTACAATTTTCAGAAAATCCCGTCAGATCCATTGGGATGTGTTGAACTTCAGGCACGTGCATGCATAGGTCATGATGCTTATGAACTACAGCTGTTGGCATTGTGACCTATCGTTCTGAATGGAAGATTTTCTTCGGATCGTTATAGGCTCCCTTTACTTCAATAGAGGTAATATCACTGCACGCATAAATGGTTGTAACAAGCAATTGTTCCATATAAAGTATATAAAGATTCTTCATTTGACCAGTACATTAGCACTTCTGCAAAATGTAGTTGTAATTTAGCCTAAGGCGTGCTTCCACAGTCCTTCTATTGTATGTATTTATTAGGAAGCATGGTCCAGCTTCCATGTGGTAATAGCACCCCCAACACGGCCCTTTAACGGAAGGTCCTTTGCCTTAAATATAAAGCACTGGATGGACGGCCTCTTCCTTCATTTTAAAAAGGCTAATCTTATTTAAAGTAAAAAGGTTAGAAGTTAGGACCTTCCAGACTGGGGTTACCTTGACGTGGTTGGAAGGCTTTTCATTCATGTGATTACAGTAATGTATACTAAAACCCCTTTGTTTATAAAGTATGCCAGTGTGCAGATAATATGATATTGTATGGGGCCTAGGAGTGTGCATTGATTATCTTTTCTATGTTTGTATAAATGTTTGACCAGATCAGTAGCACTTCCGCTAAATGTAGTTGTAAATTAGCCTAATTGGAGTGCTTCCACAATCCTTGTATTGTATGTATTTATTGGGAAGCCAGGTCAAGCCTCCATGTGGTAATAGCACCCCCAACATGCCCCTTTTATGGGAGGTCCTATGCCTTTAATATAAAGCACTGGATGGTCTCTTCCCTCATTTTAAAAAGCCAAAGGGCTGGGGGGAAGTGAAAACCTGTTGTATGGATCCAGTGCACAACTATGAGAAATGCAAAAGTTTGCAAATGGCAATTGAAGTAAAAAAGGTTAGAAGTTAGGACCTTCCAGACTGGGGTTACCTTGACGTGGTTGGAAGGCTTTTCATTCATGTGATCACAGTAATGTATACTAAAACCCCTTTGTTTATAATGTATGCCCGTGTGCAGATAATATGATATTGTATGGGGCCCAGGAATGTGCATTGATTATCATTTCTTTGTTTGTATTCAGGTATATTAGGTCACATGTGTAATGGGACCTTTTAGTGTTCATTTTATATATGAACTATATATAAACAATTTTCATATGTGAATGTAGCATTGCAATAAAGGGTAAATCCTGTAAACCCATAAAGAAAAAGTGAAGGTGAGGCCACATTACAACACATGGGGATGCGATTGCGTGGATGTTTCCAGAGCGATGTTGCAGGTTGTCACGAGTTTACGCTGTGATCCCCCAATGTTGCGATATCGAAGTGCAATTGGATTGCAGTCGGTTTGAGATTGGATCCGCACTAGTGTGGCCTAGCTCTAAGTATGAGTACACACAGTACCAATCTTTGAAAAAAATCTGTCGTCTTTCAAATATGTGGCTGTGAAGTATAGGGAGATATATCTGTTGTATTCAATTAGATCAACTGGACTTGAAATGTAGTTCTTGAAGACGTTTCGCTAGTCATCCGACTGGCTTTCTCAATTCAGAATGACTTGTACAAGAATCTGTGGCAATTATGTACCCTGGAAAATCCCAATTAGCATATCACAGCCAGGTGTTAAGGGTGTGATTAGATAGTGGCTAAGAGGTGTTATAGGAACGCCCAGAGTAAGGTGTCAAAACAGCATTGTACATGGAGACAGTTGGTGTCGAACCCCCCACCTCTATTAGGCTGGTTCTTTATTTTCACATAAATGGCCTCTTAACACCTCTCTTGAACCGTCACGTTCCTTCGCCAGTATGTTAACATACAATCTTCAAAGGTAGTTCCTTATTCCTTAAGATGCAGATACACGGCTGAGTCCTGACCGAGGAATTGGCTCTTCTGTGCTGGGCCATACGTTGATGCAGTTGCTGTTTGGTCTCCCCCACATACACACCAACTGTCTGCCATGTACAATGCTGTTTTGACACCTTACTCTGGGCGTTCCTATAACACCTCTTAGCCACTATCTAATCACACCCTTAACACCTGGCTGTGATATGCTAATTGGGTTTTCAGGGTACATAATTGCCACAGATTCTTGTACAAGTCATTCTGAATTGAGAAAGCCAGTCGGATGACTAGCGAAACGTCTTCAAGAACTACATTTCAAGTCCAGTTGATCTAATTGAATACAACAGATATACCATGACCTGGATGAATGAGAACCTTCACAAGCATATAGGGAGATAGTTTGTGACTGACACACACCTAACCATTGCGGGCAACTGTAGTATAGGGCTAAAGTATAGGGAGTCAACCACCACCTACTTTTCCAGTAGGCTTTTGAAACGGCCATTTTACACGCAGTACTAAAAAAGGACCAATCCATTCGGTAACATCTGGAATGGCTCTTTATCGGTGTGTACGCAGCTTAATAGCATATGGGAAAATAATTGTATAACATCAAAGTGTGTATTAAAGGTGTGATCTTTATATAAAAGCAGCTTGTGTAAGCATTAGTCTAGCTCATTCTTTTATTTGATCAATTTATTTTTATAGTTATATTCATATCATTAGTTGATTTAACAGTGATAATGTATTCTGTTTATAGAATGACCAGTAGAAGTATCAAATTGGAAATTGGAATGTTTCTTCTGTAAAAATTCTAATTTAATGGCAATATGACAATTGTTCCATTATGAAATATAGTATAATTTACAGTATTTGAGGTTGAATAAAGACATTTCCATCCAGTCCAACCTACTCTGCAATACCCACATTTCTTGCATAACTGTTGATCCAGAGGAAGGCAACACCCCCACCCCGAATTATGAAGGGGGAAAAATTCCACTCCAAGAGGCAATCAGAAGTATCTCAATCAGTCTTCCATTCAAGAATCAGGCACACTTTACAGATTTTCACCTTGAAATAATACCTTTACCCCCCTCGCTGCACCAGGAAAGCATTAGTTCAGAAGGGTAGTTATTAAGAGTTTATTTACTGTACTAAGCATCTTTAACTTAACCCAAACCTGATAATTCAGCCAGTTTGAGAGCTGCAGAACCACTCAATCAGTGACCTGAATAAACAAATCATTATTATAATTAATTTGCCCCAACCAATCAGACGTTAGCTTTTAAATAGTAAATAATAATTTGATTGATTGGGGAAAATTTAGCACCATTTTTAACGATAAGAACTTTTATTACATCCCTATAGTTTACTTACTGCTAGAATCGGTCAGAGACCTGTCAGGAGCCAGTGGTAGGTGACACTGCTGGTAAGTTCTGTCTTCTCTCTACAGTGAACTATTCCTTTAAAAATAATAGTTAGGCCATAGAAGACCATACCATCTTTAAAAGGCCTAGACCATATAAAACATCTTGACTAGCAGTAAAACAATTTGATATAGCAAGGCACAGACAAACGCCATAAATCAGCTAAGCAATACAGTTAATACAGTCCAATGCAATTCACCTCCCACTACCATTACTAACCATGTTTTTCTGGTTAAAAGTTTAAATGGGGAGGGAAATGGTACTAAATAGCTTCTCCTTCTACTGTTGCTCTGAAAAAGTAAAGTAATTAAACCATTTAACCATTTATCTCCAACCCCAAAATTATCTTTTTCTGGAGTGTAGTATACTGTTAATTTTTTAAAACAAGCACTAAAAATAGTCTTATTTATGATCCTTCATTCCCTTGGCTCTCTGCTTCCCAGAACTAGCAAATAGGGACTGGACCAGCAACCGGTTGCCGGCTATGAGCCGAGGGAACAAATAATCACTAGTGTATTTCTGGGGCTTTTTTTTTTTTTTAAATTGGGGGTTGGGGGTGGGCTGTGGTTTACACTACAGAAAAGGGTTTTTATAGGTAGGGGATGAAGCAGCCTGAAAGGATCCGGGGGGTGGGAGATAGGTAGGGCTCCCCTGCACATGCCAGAGTCCTCTAAGAGAACAAGGAAGCAGCAGGGACCAAATGATGCACAGACATGAAATGATTGTTCAGCGATCAAAGAAACAGAGAAGCTCAAAAAAAATCCAGATCCATTTTTACTCATATTTTAACAATTTGGACTGGACAATATCTAAATCTAACATAGAATTATGGCATTGGATGGATTTTTTTCATATCTGCCATATATTTATCTAACCTCACAGCATCAAATTCCATTATACATTTCTATACATACTCTGTTCTCATTGCTGCTAACACCTATGTGCATGGCTCTCATTTGATACTTTGATTATTTTTGCGATGTGCTTCTTGCTATTGTTAAAAACAGACATAAAGTAAATCTGGCCCTCTTTGCTATTGTAAAGTTGCACACACTAACAGGCAGTGATAAATGGTAGCAGGTGGCAATAAGCACTAATCGATAATCCTAGACGGCAATGCTAAAGAAAGCTCAGAGGACACAGAACAGGGGATTGCAGCATCAATTAACAAGGAAAGTCAGAACCTGCCAGTGTTTTGTTAGGTAAAAATCTAGAGGTTCAGGTTCTCATTACACAGGCAATTGCCGGAGGTATCTAATGTATATAATATAATATTGTTATGTCACTTTTGAAATCATACCTCAATCTTTTTATACTGTGTAAGATAGCATTTATAAGAGCTCAAACTACAAACAAATTGCAGGAGAAACTGCCATGAACACGGCAATGCTTTATGCCATTGTGCAAGTGAGAAAAGTACCGGCATATTTTAGGAAGGGTAATCAGACAATAAAATAGTCAAGTACCATGTCACCCCCTCCCTAACATTTTAAATATATAAAATTATTATTTCATCAAATTAAATAGATTAAACTGGGGTATCACAAAATTGTAGTACCATGCTTACTAAACTGGTAAAATTCAGAAATTGAGAAAGCCAGTCAGATGACCAGCGAAACGTCTTCAAGAACTAAACTTCAAGTCCAGTTGATCTAATTGAATACAACAGATAAACCAGTATAGTGGTTTTATAAATATGCCCAGTGTTCCCTTGAGTATGTATGAATAATTTTATTTATAAAGCGCCACTTGGGTACGCAGCGCTGTACATGATAAAATACAGAGTATACAAACAAGGGGATATGTGCAATTATTAGGCTAATTTACAACTACATTTAGCGGAAGTGCTACTGATCTGGTCAAACATTTATACAAACATAGAAAAGATAATCAATGCACATTCCTAGGCCCTATACAATATCATATTATCTGCACAATGGCATACTTTATATCAAAGGGGTTTTGATTACTGTGATCACATGAATGAAAAGCCTTCCAAGCACATCAAGGTAACCCCAGTCTGGAAGGTCTTAACTTCTAACCTTTTTAAATTTCTTTTACTTCAATTAAAATTATCATTTTAAAAAGCCAAAGGGGGGAATTGAGAGAGCCTGTTATATGGATCCAGTGTGTAAGAATGAGAAATGCAAAAGTTTGCTAATCGTAATTGAAGTAAAAGAAATTTAAAAGGTTAGAAGTTAGGACCTTCCAGACTGGGGTCACCTTGACGTGAAGGCTTTTCATTCATGTGATCACAGTAATGTATACTAAAACCCCTTTGTTTATAAAGTATGCCAGTGTGCAGATAATATGATATTGTATGAGGCCTAGGAATGTGCATTGATTATCTTTTCTATGTTTGTATAAATGTTTGACCAGATCAGTAGCACTTCTGCTAAATGTAGTTGAAAATTAGCCTAATGGGAGTGCTTCCACAATCCTTATATTGTATGTATTTATTTGGAAGCCAGGTCAAGCTTCCATGTGGTTATAGCACCCTCAACACGCCCCTTTTATGGGAGGTCCTATGCCTTTAATATAAAGATGGGTACAGATACATCTGTCACCATTCCAGTTTCAGCAAAACAGTAGACAGCAGAAGGATTTATGATAAAAAGGCATTATATTGTCAGCCGACATGAAAAATGGTTCAGACCAAATTTAAAAAGGAATATGTGACAGATCAACAAAAATTGTACAGTGATATTTGGGAAGAATTATAGTTTCCAATAATGGCCAATGTAAAGTTTTTCCACTTTAGTTATCAATGACATTCCATGCTAGTCCTGATGCAGAGTTGGTGTGTGCACCCTTCATTAGTATGCCTACTGCCTCAGTATCCATGCCCTATTTGCTGGCCGAATAACAGCATGCTCTGGCTCTGGCTACCTTCCATTTTGTTCCATTTGGTGATGTCAGAATGTGTCTATTGGTGAATGGAGATGTACTGTGGGTTCTAATAGTTTCAAATTGAATCCGAGGGTTTCGAAGTCCCAACGAAACTTTAGGAACTCCCGGAATTTATGAAACCCGAATTTTCAGAGTTTTCGATTTTTATCGAAAATTTCGATAATTATCGAAATCGAAAGTAGATGATTATCGAAAGTAGATCATTATTGAAATCAAAAGTAGATGATTATCAAAAGTAGATGATTATCAAAATCGAAAGTAGATGATTATCGAAAGTAGATAGTTATCGAAAATCTAAAATAGCCTATTTTTGAAAATCGAAACTCGAACGTTCGAAATTTCCGAAAATTTCTAAAATTGTAAAACAAAACGAAACTCAACAGTTTTGAACATCTCTATTGGTGAATGAAGATCATGTGGTATGCATAGGAACAGAAAAATAGCAGTTTCCTTTTTCATCACAGAATCATCTGAATTTATTTTTAGACTTTTAAGTTTATGCCATATCCTTCAATATTTTTGATTTTTACTATCTCCCTCACAAACATACAGGGGTTTATTTATTTGAAAAATAATATAATAAAAATTTTAAGAAATAGAGAATTACCGGTACGGTAAGAAGAGAACAAAGTAAATGAATATACTGGATACTGGACTTTATATTAGCAAAACTACACCATTCTAACATTGCTCCACATGTAATAAACAGCATGGATAGGCCTAATTAACAACTTATTTCCATTTTTTGCATGAAAATAGCCATCCATTTTTCCTTTACATCATTTATTTATTTAAAATAAAATGGCTTCTGCACATGTTGGTTATACATTTATGTTTCTTCTGCACGTTGCTTTTAGTACAGCGCACAGTATTTTATTAATAGGAATTAACTACAGAACTTAATAGTATCTCCAAATCAGTTCCTATCTACCATTAACTCAGTTATGATTTTATCTCCCATGCCTATCCTGACTAATTAGTAGGGACATTGGTGTTTGCTGTTCATTAGCTGGATCATTGGGGATGTGGGGTTTAGGCAGTAGAACATTCCTAGTCAAAACTTATTAAGTACCATGCTCTAAAGATAAGAAAAAGCTAATTATGCTGTTAGGAAAGCAATTAAATCAGAGAGAACAGGTTAGAAGGGGCAAGGATGTTTCTGGAATTAAATAATGGGTGTATTTTAAATAATGTAGGGAAAAAAAGGCTAACTATTTTATCATCTCTTACCCACTGGGATAGCTTCCCCAGTGATGATAATTCTCATAATATAGTTTAATAAATTTAATCTAATTCATTTTATATTGTAAGCTAGTACTAGAAGGTATCCAACTAATTTCAAAACTTATTTTTTCATTAACGCGCAGGTTTTAATTATCAACCAATTTTTTGTATTGTCTTTTGTGGAGTCGCCAGCCCCAAATAATACCCCATGATATGTATTAGTGTTTTAAAATAAAAGCATAAAATTATGTAATGAATCAGCGTAAGTTGGTATTAGCGATGGACCTGAACCCTAACCTGGTTCTGAAGCGGATTTGCCAGAACTCTGACTTTACGGATTTTGGACTTTTTCGGAATTTTCTGAAATGCCGAACTATTTTCAAAAATTTTCTAAATTTCGAATTTACAAAATCGAACATTTTCTAGATTTTCTGGAAATCTCAAAAATACAAGCCGCAATGCCAAAACAGGAAGTGCATGAAGTTTCTGGTTCTCGTCTGTGTTTTTTTTTACAAGATATTGGGCATTGCTTGTGAAGGTTCTCATTCATCCAGGTCATGGTATATCTGTTGTATTCAATTAGATCAACTGGACTTGAAATGTAGTTCTTGAAGACGTTTCGCTAGTCATCCGACTGGCTTTCTCAATTCAGAATGACTTGTACAAGAATTGTGGCAATTATGTACCCTGGAAAATCCCAATTAGCATATCACAGCCAGGTGTTAAGGGTGTGATTAGATAGTGGCTAAGAGGTGTTATAGGAACGCCCAGAGTAAGGTGTTAAAACAGCATTGTACATGGCAGACAGTTGGTGTCGAACCCACCAGAGAGGTGTTAAGGAGGCCATTTATGTGAAAATAAAGAAACCAAGCCTAAATAGAGGTGGGGGGGTTCGACACCAACTGTCTGCCATGTACAATGCTGTTTTAACACCTTACTCTGGGCGTTCCTATAACACCTCTTAGCCACTATCTAATCACACCCTTAACACCTGGCTGTGATATGCTAATTGGGATTTCCAGGGTACATAATTGCCACAGATTCTTGTACAAGTCATTCTGAATTGAGAAAGCCAGTCGGATGACTAGCGAAACGTCTTCAAGAACTACATTTCAAGTCCAGTTGATCTAATTGAATACAACAGATATATTGGGCATTGATATGTGTTCCCCAGACCATTTCCCAGGTCCCTGAGCCATTTACATTATTCCTTAATTTTGCTATTTATATCCATATATTTTATGCATAATTTTGGGATTTTTTAATTCCCACTAAGTTCAACAGGTCCACTTTCTTAAATTTTTGTATGTTTTCAGAAATACTAACTGGGAGTATTCCTTTTATACAGTGATCTTTCTTTCTTTCTTTCATTCTTTCTTTCCCCTGTGGGTATTATCCAATGGAAGATCACATGTCATTCTGACATAAATACAACAGAAAAGGTTTGTTAGTCGAGCTTTCTCCCTCATTCCAAGAAGATCTTGTCAATTGGTTGTTACCAGGACAGGTGTTAGAAAATGCTGCAGCTTAAACTGTTCACTTGCCTGTGTGGGTTGGAAAGAATGGCAGGCAGGGGGTATGAATAATGTTGATCGTGCAGTTTTACATCTGTTATCCTAACTGCTGTGAAGAAACATTATGTTGAGAAAGATTTAACCTTTTCAAGATAGCTTTTTTTGACCTCATAAGCTATTTTAAAAACATTTGGTTAAAGATAAAATAGCTTATACTTCTAACTGTGAAAAGACAAGAAAGGAAGAGCAGGGATACCTAGAATAAGCAACCTTCTAAAGTCTTTTTTTTAAACAAATAAATAGATGTCTGTTCATATTTATGCGTCTAACTGAAATGTAGCAATTCCTTAAACACCAGCAGCTAACATTGACCATATACTGTATATTTTAATAATTATTGCATGTAGTGTATGATTAACTATTGATCAGTCATTAGCATAGGGTATTGATTAACTTGATTTGTATTTGTCATTGAGTTATTAATGCTCTAAATAGTGGGTTATTTATCAAAGTATCTTCGCTTAATACTTTGATGATTAAATTCCAGTGTTTTACAATTATTTTTGTCACTGTTTTGAAGCCTACAGACTTTGATAAATGGCCCCGTTATATATTCCTATGGGTCTAAGGAACTTAGTGGTACAGAGTCAGCAATCTTTTTCATTCCACTTCTTCAACAGAAACTCTACACAGCTATCATATACGCAGTAGTTCACAGATTGAGACCAAAGAAAAGAAAGGCATTAGAATTGCTTTGTCTAAAATGTCACCTCTTCTACAAACTTTATATGTTTTAACACGTTTATGTCTTGTCTAGTCGGAGATTGTAGAACACAAGAAAGGCAGTATGGAGAATGCATTGTTCCCTGAAGTGCAATACAGGGAGGGCTATTCTTCACACCCAATTACAAACACAAAAATCCAGTTGTGCAATATTTTGCTTATTCCTCATGGGGGTCAATTACTTTTTTACATGGGTGATATGTGTTGGCAAGTTTTTGTCCTTTGGTATATCACAAGATTTGAAAACTGTTCTAAAAGAAGACATTCACTCTGGCTGTCAGAGGATATGGTTCAGAAACAATGAGACAACATTGATATTATTGAAGCCCCAGGACCTGATGAAATACATCATTGGAGCTTAAGAGACCTGAGTTCAGTTTTATCTAGACCACTGTACTGTACCTTCTCTTTTCAGATTCACTTTTGTCTGGTGATGCACCTCAGGTTCAGTAAAAAGCTGATGTAATACTAAAAAATGTTAGTGCTTCTCAGCCTGGTGATTATAAACAAGTACAAGTATTTTATGGGGAACATAATAGAAACTTTATGGGGTCATATACTGGAATTTGTCTGAAGAACTGATAAGGGCCTGATGTGAATTGAGTAAATAATTGTAAAGCGCTGCGTCATATGTAGCGCTATATAAGAAATAAAATACATACATAAGGGTTCTGTACTGGAGCCACTTTTATTTAATCTGTTTATAAATTAAAGCAAGGTCTCTGTGTTTGCTGATGACACAAAACTAAGCAGAGCATTGGAAACCTCAAATGGTACGCAATTGCAGACCTAGATAGATTATCGAACTGGATAGCAAAGTGGCTTATGAGATTTAAGGTTGATAAATGTAAGGTGATGCATTTGGGTTGCCTATACCATAAATGGTGAGATTGTTAGAAAAAGGTTTGAAGGATCTAATAGATAAAAGCCGTAGCTGTATAAAACAATGCTAGACAGCAATGGCTAGAGCTAGTAAGATATTTTCTTATATAAGGAGGGATATAGGTTCTAGGGAGAAAAATATTATTCTCCCTGTTTATAAAGCACTGGTAAGGCCTCATTTGGAATATGCAGTGCAGTTTTGGAATCCCATATATAAAAGGGACATCTTGGAAATGGAAACAGTTCAGAGAAGAACAACTAAATTGATAAGGGGAATGAAGGGGCTTGACTATGAAGGCAGATTAGATAAGTTAGGGCTGTTTAAACTGGAAAAGCGGCTTGTGCAGGGATGTGATCATTTTATATAAATATATTAATGGACCTTACAATTAACTCTCTAGTTCATTGTTCAAAAATACTGTAGATCGTTTCAGAGGAACAATGGACATCCTTTAACATTAGAAAAAAGTTGGACAATTTCGAAAATTCAAAACTATTAAAAATAAACTGGTATTAATACATTTAGTTTTTGTTGATCCAGGGATCCTTTTGGTTGTCATTGGGAGTCAGGAAGGATTTTTTCCCCTTCTCAACTGTTTTTTTTTCCCCTCAACTGGTCACTTACATGGGTAGGCTAAAAGGGTTGGACTAGATGGATGGATGTCTTCATTAAACTTCCAATGCTATGTTACTAGTTTTTTTTTTTACACAACACAGTGTACAACTTGCTGTGCAGCCACCCCTAACCGAGTTGGGCCGTAAAACCTACTATCTAAAAATATTATTACCGGTATAACAACATCATGTATTCTAGGGAATACTGTAAAGACCATCTCTGACTCAAAACATGCTTTGTAAAATTTGTGAAATTACTCATGTTTGTATGTATATGATTTTATATAGTACCACTTGGGAGGGCAACCCTGTACAATATTATGCTACAAAAAGCCATACAAGGTAGACAAAAAATACAGATACAGTACTATAGGGAAGTGAAGAAGTGCCATAGTAAGAACCTGTGTAGTGGGAATTTAAAGGGCATGTCCACCCCCAAAACTAAAATTTAACCCCTTACTGGCCACATCAAGTAGTTTAAAACAATCCTTACCTTACATTCCTGCTCAAAATAGTTCCCCTGCTGTGCCCCTCCAAAGTCCAGGAAACTGCTGCGTAGGAGCAGTGTGTGACTCATGCTGTGCCTGAGACTTCCTCAACCTCATCAAGGTTGAGGCATGCTCAGTGCAGCCCTCCCTGCCTCTCAGCCAATCACGGACGCGGCTGCCGGTCCCGCCCCCTGCTTTCAATTCCATGCAAGCAGAGGGCCTGAACACTGCAGCGGAGGAGAGAGGGCAGGTAAGTAAGAATCGGGGGACTTTCTAACAATTATATTAATGCGGTTGGGGCTGGGGGAGCATGCCCTACCACATATCAAAAGTTAAATTTTGGGGTGGACATGCCCTTTAACAATACTGTATAGTGCTGTTCTCTGAGAGGTTGGACGTGAGATTAGATTTAAACATGTTTATTGATCCTGACTGTATTTAAGAAGTCTATATAAGCACAGAGTAAGAGTGACTGGTAGAGGGAACAAATTTTGGTTGTGGGGCCATTGAATTAAAAAAGAGCAGTTATGTATTGCCTACGGTATATTGTAAAAGGTAAAGCAGTCTTCTTCTGGGAAACTCCAGACATGTTCATATACATTGTATAAAAGTTTCTCACAGGTGTAAAATAAAAAAGCCATTTTTATCATATCAAAAAGCAATAGGCTTGAAGCTTCCAATTCAATAGTATGCTTGCTAGGTAAACTGGATTGCTCTGGACATCTGTATGGAACAGCTGGGACTATGTCTAAAAACAGTATTCTTATTTATCTTGAAATGTTCATTCTTCAACAGATAAAAGGTAATACCGTATATACTCAAGTATAAACTGAGTTTTTTTTCCGTTTATACTCGAGTCAGTAACTTATCCTAGCAATCTGGCAGCCGCTCGCTTACTCCCTATACTAGCACGCTGGCTGACACCAGTACAGGGAATGAATGAGTCAGCGGCTACCGGATTGCTAAAGAAAGTTACAGACTGCAGTTAACAGTAGGATAGAGATGCACAAAGAAGAGAGCCCACAGATGCATGAACACTGAAGAAAGCCCACAGAAGGTACCCACTGAACTGGGTGGGAGGGTGAGGGTGTAGATGTTTGAAAACTACAACTTTCAGCTACTAAAGCATGCTGGGAGTTGTAGTTTCCAAACATCTGGAGTGACAAGGCTTTAGTTGTCTTTTAAATGGACATACAGTAATAACCAAATCCACTATTTAAAGGACAATTAAAGCCTCAAAACAATACAGAATCAGAAGGAGGATGGCATATATTTTTGCCTTCTGATTCTGTATTGTTTTGAGACTTTAGTTACCCTTTAAATGGACGGCAGAATTCCCATACAGTAGTCCCATACTGGATTTGGCTATTACTGTATGTAACTACTGTATGGGAATTCTGCTGTCCATTTAAAGGGCAACTAAAGCCTCAAAACAATACAGAATCAGTAGGCAGTAGTGGTCATACTTTCTACCCTCAGTTTATACTTGAGTCAATCACTTTTATTAGTTTTAAAAGGTAAAATTAGGTACCTCGGTTTATATATGGTATAACTTTTTCCTTTGTTTTTTTGCCAATTTGCCTACATCAATAAGATTTTTCTGTGCTATCTCCAAATGATGTTATGGGGGGCCTTTCCACAATTATTTGGAATTCTCACAGTGTACTGGATGCAATAAACTTTAAATTACATTTAACACCACTATGCACTTTAGCGCAAAACTTTATCTTTATTGCACTGGGGCATAAAAGCACAAAAACAGAGCAGAATTTTCCTCCTGAACCATATGCAGTAATTGCAGTAGTTTCTGTATCACAGGAATGAGTGCAGATACTGTAAGGCTGTGCTTCGTTGAGATATTGCATCTCTCTGTAAATATTTAGAATTAATTTTATAATTTTGGCACAACAATTTCTTGAGATAAATGGAACAGTTACATTATAAAAAAACTCAATAAAAAATGCTTGTGAAGGTTTTCATTCATCCTGGTCATGTTGTATTCAGTTAAATCAACTGGAAGTTGATTTAGTTCTTGAAGACATTTTGCTAATCATCCAACTGGCTGTCTCAATTCAGAACATCTTGGCAAAGGAACAGGATTGGTTCAAGAGAGGTGTCATGGAGGCAATTTATGTCAAAATAAATAAATTAAGCCTGAATAGAGGTAAGGGGAGGGGGGTTTCCAACACCATTAGTCTGTCATGTACAATACTGTTTTGATGCCTTACCCTGGGCAGTTTGGATAACACCTCTTAGCCACAATACAATCAACAACTTGCATTCAGGAGGTCCCTACCACCTTGATGTTATATGCTGATTAGGACACATACCTATTTTTTTAGCTATATTTATTGCCATCAGATTCTTGTACAAGTCATTCTGAACTGAGAAAGCCAGTCAGATGACTAGTGAAAATAACTAAACTTCAAGTCTAGTTGATCTGAACTGAATAGAACAGATACTCAATATTTTTTTTTTTTGCTATTTAGACCTCAGCCACTACCTTCAGTTATACCTAAAGTTCTTTACTTTATGATCCCTGGTAAGTTCCAGTACAGGAAGCATATCCTACAGTACAACATGTTAATTATACATTGTAAAAGTAAATATAAATTACCAGGTTTCCAGGAACATCTAAAACTCCATACGGCACCATCAATAAGGTTAACATGACTGGACATAGTAAGATAAAAAAAGGAGACAAGGATATAAATGGGAATGCAAGATAAAAAAAATGAAATGTAAAACCATCTACAAACTTCTAGATGGCTGTCATACTGGGGAGAAACTCACCGATGCAAAGGTGAGGGGAGGGGGAATAGAAAATGACAGTTACTTCTAAGACGGCCGAAAGGGATTTCAAATTCAGTGACAGATACAAGACCTTTGATACAACAGCTGCGTAGTAATATTAGCAAGTCAAAGCAGGGACGTACATCCTGCTAGCGGCTTCAGCCACGAGGATGTAGCTAGAGAGTCTTGGTAGAAATAGATAGGAAGAGCAATGCTTTGCACAATTGTACAGGAGTTTAATTAATGGAATAATGCTGCAGAAATAAAAGTGCTGTGATAAAACAATACAAGCAAAGAATTATAAGAATCCATAAAAAGAGAGAGTTGTGTTAATATTAAATCTACAGTTAACATCATAGGAAGTAAGTTAAAGGGAAAGTTCAGCGGAAAATATCATTATTTTAAAAATTATTAGTTTTTATTATGTATACCTAGTTATTCTACATATTCTCTTTCATTTTGAAAAATCAGTTGAATTTTTACCCCTTGCTATTCCCTGAGCTGACATTTCAAGTTCTTTACCGGTCCTTCTTCTTGCACACTAGCGTGAAATGTTCCAAACAGTAATTCCTACTGATTGGCTGTTGGATGGGTCAAACATGCTCAGATCTCTACTGAGCAACTGAATCAACCCAGGGACTGGGTCAAGGGCAAAACCATAAAGGTCTCTACTAGGAGTCCTGCAGACAGGAAATCAGTATTTCAGAAGCTTTTGTTTATAAACAGACAAACTGCTGAATGGGCAGGTTAAGAATTAGAATTAAAAAAGACTCTTTATTTTCTTAAAAGAGTATGTCTTTGCACTGAACTTCCCCTTTAAAGGAGAAAGTAAAAGCTAAAACATAATGGAAGATAAAGCAACAATCAACATAAAGGACCTGAGTTAGCACACAGTTCTTCAGGCACTAAAAAAAACAACTGTGATTGGTTGCCTCAGCCCTTCTGTCTGAAATGTAATAGCTGTGCAGGGCATTATGGTATTAGAAGAACCTATGGCTTCAGGCAGATTTTGAGAACCTCGCAAAACCAGAATTTTCACCATGAAGATGGTTTCTAGACATCTCAAGCGAAAGATACCCATGCCATTTAGTTGCTGGCATGATAACTCTATATATTGAACTTAAGAAGCATTTCCACACTACACTGGCATGTTTAGCTGGGATACTTGTTTCCAACTGCCTTTAAACTTAAAATGTGACTGTAAGTTAAATTTCATTCTTTTTATTACACCACAGCATGACAGGGTATATGTGAGTTGGCGATATTTAATAATAAGAATTGTTTGAAGCATTTAATCTACTATTATCATCATAGATAATAAATCCAATTGGAATGCTCATAAAATCCTCCTTTTCTTTTGTGCAAGTTCACAAATATACTTTAAAGTTACTGTAAAAAAAATGCAACAAAAAGAAATCCACAAAAAATATACTGAGGTAAAATCTATGGAGTATGCAGGGAAAACACAGACAGAAGTTTTCATCTTCAAAATTAAAATGTTAACTAGCATTATATCCTGTATCTTTCTCATTCACACCAGCCTTGGAAAATGTCAAATATGCAATTAAGTTGCCTCTTCCATAAAAACCTCGGATATTTTTTTATATTTTTTTTCACCCCTGTAAAACAAGTAAACAGTCAATTAGAGAGTTACCTGCCTCTCTGTGTGCCTGCAGCTAATTATCCACGCTTTGCATGTTGCTTTCACAGAAGGCACAAAGTGATGGCAAGGTTATCGTGAGTTAATTAAGAAGGTGAATGCCCCGTCACTGAGAATACCACAGTTTTGGCAGAAATGCTAATAGAATATGTTGTCCAGTATCTTTTTGCAAAATGGTAATGGGAAAGAAATTATGAGAACTACCGTACTACTATTGCAATTATCATAAGTCCAGGGTGTTGCAGTATGCATCATTTTCTTTTATTACATGACAATGAAAAGATTTTCCTGCCTCTTCCCTCGCATGGATTTCACAGAGATTTCTAAACTCCTGGAATAACATTTCAGTATAAAGAATTGTGGGGTTTGGCTGGAAAATACATAACCAGTTTAATGGCGTCCCAATTGGTTCCTCAGGCAAAAGAACACGACACAAACAGCACATTATTATGATTATTATTATTTTGGATTTCTATAGTGCCAACATCTTCCGTAGCACTTTACAATTACATGTATACATTCACACCACATAAAATAAATCAAGACTTATCAAATTAATATCACTAAAATACCTGTAAATAAATTAAATAATATAAACTAATTTTTGATCATATCTAATCCAAAAGTTGGGCAACTTCTTTTTGATGATTAGAGGCATATTTATGTTGATAAATGTCAGGTGATGAATTTTGGGCTTAAAAATCCTTGTGCTGCTTATACTATAAACGGATCAGGTGTGAAGTATAAAGGATCTAGGACTTTCATTTGCCCACAACCCCAAATGCTACTTTTAACTGGTTAATTTTATGCATTTGTTACCATTTATTTAATGTTCTATTCCTTTAATGTTTCCTGGTATTTAAGTTTTGCTAAACTAACTATGAACTCAATGAACCTTTAACTTTAGCTAATACTTCACAAAACACGGTCCTTAACAGTGCAGATTAAAATTAATTCAAACAAACATTCACCCCCAGTTCCCTTTTATGATGTGTAACAAAGTTAGTTTTCCTATAGCTCCTCAACTTCCTCGCATCAACCTGAACGGCTTTGAATTAGATTTGACTACAAACAAAATGACTTCTTGAAAAGCACACTGTACATGCCCAGAAATGTTTTATTGATAAAGGAAGCAGTGAATTATGTCATATTTGCTATTTCAGCAGATTTATCCCCTTTCTTCCCTTATACATTGTAGTCAGTGATAACCCACTTGCGATTGCTGTCAAAGCCTGCACGTATGAAATTCTAAGTCTTCACTTATCATCTCTATAATTGCCACTCTTAGTGCTTTTTTTGAGATGCTTATAGACAGTTACACTAAGAAAGATTTCTTGCTACGACCACAACACATCTAAGTGATAGGAGCTGTCATTATAAGGCAGACATGTGGACAGAGAGCACTGGCTGCTTGTCCAGAACTGTGAATTAGCATGAAAACCCCTCCTTCTCCCTTCTACCTGTCACCGTTATTTATTTTATAAGCTTGTCTCTGACAGTCATTGCTGCATCTGGATGCCCCGTTCCACCATCTCATAATGTCAATAATTTTAGTGAGTCTTTTCATTTGAGAGCCAAGTGTAGAAACCAGAGCACTCACATTCATTCTTATTTATTACTGATCTACTTTTCAGGGGAATATGTTCCCATAATCATTATTCTGACTAACAAGATACAAGAGGCAGAACAGTACAAGACATCAACACATTTTGCCTGCTGAGAGTTAAAAAAATACACTAGATATACTGTATATATCTGTTCATCCACCTAAGGAAAAGGATGACATAGCCCCTCCTGTATGTCCTATAATATTGTATTTTTTGTTGGAACACAGAAAATAAGTTGAGATGAGAGCCCCAGTGCTAGCAAACTGCCTTGTGTTGGAGATTTATAATGGTTTCAAAGCTGCGAAGAAATTAACTTGCTTCCCATTAGTAACGACAGCAAGAAGAGTGGAAGAGAACACAATGTTTCCAGCACAAATTTTGGTCTTAAAGGGTAACTGTGGTCTCCAATTCTTCCAAACTAGTAAGGATTACATAAAAAGCCTTCCATCACACCTAAATCACATCTCTAGATAAAATTTGTGAGAAGTTATTGCTGTAGAAGTTTAGCAATATTACTTCCTGGTTGAACACTTCCTGTTTTTAGCCATGTGACCAGTGTGTAGTCATGTGACCAGCCTTTGCCTTCATTAATAGGCTCCCCTTCTCAACTGTAATTTTTTCCCCCCAGGTACTTCCTGATTTCCCCAGCATTAAGTCTTTACTGAGCATGCTTCTCCTCCGGGGCAGATGGGCTAGCAGAGGTAAGGTGATGTCACTCAACCTACTGGAAGCAGGAAGTTTGAACATTCACCTCAATATCATTTCTCACAGGGTGAAGCCAGAGATGTGATTGTCTCATTATAAAGGAAATACTGCAGGCTTTCATTTAATCCTAACTTGTTTGTAGACCACAGTTGCCCTTCAAGACATTTTTTTTAATTAAACACTCGTGCCCTTAAGGGCCTTAACACAGTTTTTGATATTATGGGGTTTGTAGATTTATGAATACGGCTTCTGCGAACACAGTTTCAAAAATTGAAATTAAGTCCAGAGTTCGGAAAACCTAATTCGGCTAGAGTTTGGATAGTTCGAGTTCGTCCAAACTCATAAAGTTCGGCCAGAACTCGGGTTCAGGTCCATCACTAAATTACCAAAACTTGTTTAAACACTAACTTTCCCCACGATCGGGTTTTTTGAATTGAGTTTTTGCTAGATTTGAGGGTTATTGCCAACTCGAGGGTTACCAAACAATAAATTTAATGGTTACTGAATGAAGATTAGATTATCGATATCCCTCGAAGTCTAGATTATCGATATCCCTCGAATGTACCGTTTCTGTGATAATAATCAAAAATAAGTCAGCGAGTTAAAAAAAAACAAACTAGTTCTTAGTTTGTGTTTCATTGAGAAGTTACAGCAGTACCACTGATAATTTGCTAATTATTTACTAATGTCTGCCTACTAAATTGGCATACAGACATTGGTAAAATGGTTGCCAAATTGGTAGACGTAAATGGTTGGCATTGTCTCTGCTCCTTACACCCCCCCCCCTTAGTCCCTCCTCGTTCCACCATTCAGTGGTTCTTCTGTGAGCGGCGCACACCGACCCTGAACAGTACTGTAATAACTGTAGAGGTGCAGCCTCATATGCGGAAGCGGATGCTGCACGAACAAAAGGTAATTAGGTTGTTGCGGTGCCTGCGGGCCCCCAAGAATTGAGCCTCCGTGTGTACTCAGGAACTGCTCCCTTGGTAATTATATCTCACATGTACTCTGTCTAGCTCAAAGAGCCCAACCACTGTAGTGCTCCGCAATCCCAGAGTATCCCTTCAGCTCATATACTTCACTGTGTCTTCACCGTCCTCTTCACCAATAGCCAAGCCCCCATTTGCTGGGATGACTGACACACCTTACCAGTTACAGTTGCCCCCAGGATACAAGGTATCTAAGCTGAGGTCAGGGATACTTGAGTAGAAGGACACAATTGTCAGAACTGGGCACCAACTGGGAGAACCAAAACCAATAACAGAGTGGAAGACGGAGACAAAGTCAGGAATGGAGCCAAAGGTCAAACATAGGAAGTCAATCAGCCAAACAATGTACCAGGGATGAAGAAAGAGTAAATGGGCAGAGGTCAGGACAGACAGCAAAGAATCGTAGTCAAGAAATCAGCAGACGCCAGTAAATAATCAGATAAAAAAAACACCAATTGCAAGAGGCAAATCAAAATAATCATAGATTATATATTAGTTTGGTCAAAATGCATTTTTTTCCTGTTGTGTAGCTTAGAAGCCTCTGATTACAAAGATATATCACTTTCCTATTGAAGTAATTCAAAAGCAGCTGTGGCTTTGAGTTGATTTAATAATATCTCTGTAGGAGGGGAATCATTTAACTCAGAGAGACCAATTTCAGGATTGGATGCTGAAATAGTAAAAAGAACTTGAAGGTAGAATGGAACTTCATTTTGCTTACTCAGTATTGCCAATACTGATTGGATGCCAGACCACAATGAACAAAGCCTTTAACAGCAGTCTTTCTATAGTACATTGTTCAGACACCAAGGGGAATCATATTTTAAAAGATTTTTAGGATATTAAAGGAGAATTATAGTGCATATAAAGGTTTTGTAAAAACAGTGAAAAAGGAAAAGTATCGGGGAAGGGAGGTAGAATTGGTACTTAAAGAAGAAGAAAACTGCTTTTGCCAGGCTTGCTGAGTGCTTCAGCACTATCTTTAACATAGGAAGGCCCAGGGCACTAAGCTGGCAAATGAAAATTGTATGTGCTGTAACTCCTCAATGAAACAATATTGGAAGGTGGGAATAGTTGATCCTACATCTCTGCCCGTTACTTTCCATTTTTAAAAAGTTACTTTTTAATTTATAGTTGTCCTTTAATTCAATGAGTGAAAGGCTGAAATAATAATTAGTAGGAAATGTATATACTTCTAAGGGAATAGCTATGTGTGATGCTTCTTAATAATATCTGTGATTAGAGACTGAGGATATCATTCCTGTAATGGCCAATGGTGCACATTTTGCAGAATATTTATTACTGCCACTTTGCATCATAAAGTATCTTGGGCAGTAAAGAGGTTAACTCACTATAGATGTGTGTGTGCTGCTGCTTAACAGCTTATCGGCTGTGGGAGGCTAATAAGGTTTCCAGCTATTATCTATTCTACTGCTTCCAAATAGCTGGTGACGTTTGACTTAATACTGAACCTTTTTTGTCTTTTGGCAACTTTGAAGCAGAAGTTTATGAAAAGTATATATCTAGCCAATTAGAATTCAGATAACACTGCAACAACCTCTTCTGCCGCCTTCAGAGTGTACAGTGAAAACCCATGATTTTAATTGTTTATTTTGACAGTTTTGTATGTCAAGAAATAACACATAAACGCGTCCAGCTGCGGACCCCGTGGAGAACTGTTTCCAATTTGTTCTATATATAAGCAAGTGTGTGTTTAAGTAGGATGGCTTATATACATTCAATTAATTCCAGGAATGTTTGAACTCAAATAATTGCCTTTTGTGTGCAAAGATAATCACGGTGCATTGTTTTACCTGACATTTGAGTTTTAAAAAAATCAATCCATGTTTTTTTTTCTACTATATATTTAAATAAATGTGTAGATAATTTAATTGTCACTTCTGTTTATTTTCAGCTACTGTGAACTACTTATTCCCATCCCCATTACCAGCCATCAGCTGGAAGGATTCTGGGAAATGTAGATCAAAAAAGATGGAGGGCAATATGTCTGACTTCCTAGATCTAGCCATCCTTTAACAAAGAATTTTCCCAATTTGTGTGCTCTCTCTCTCTCTCTCTCAAGACTCGTCAGGATATTCCTTACTGTCCCCATCTATGCTTCTAAGTTTTTCGAATGGATGGAATAAAGATTAAAGGGACACTTAAAATGAAAACATGTAGCTTGCATCTGTATCTATTATTCACAGGGAGGTGAGATCCCTGATCCCCCCCCCCCCTCTTGAACAATAGAATGCTCATGTAACCCAAATACATTTTTCTTTTTTTGGTATTCCTCATTATTCCCTAATATTCCTAATATTCCCTAATGAAAGACAGCAATATTCCCTAATATGTTTTCATATATAAAGAGCCTGCTAGGACATGTATACATAAGCATTCGGGTGTGAGCCATGTGTCCAGACATCTACAGTAGATAAACAGTTAGAAAACAGATTCCAATTAGTATAGAAATGTCACAATTTGTTTTAGCTTCTTAGTTTCCAAAAGAGATTTAGTAAGCAAATTTGTTTCCTCCTAAACCATAATAACCTGGAAGATTCCCACCTGGAACATCCTACTAACAACCCTGGAATAACCCATGTCTATATTTAGGGGAAATATAGTCTGCAGTAAACATTGTCCCAATAGACAAAGCCCATTCACTAACATACAACAAGCTGTGGGTACTATAGGTATCAGCTCCCATAATTCACCTTAGCTGGGTAACTCCCAGCTAAGTATACGCAGTACGCTTCACTTGCTCTGTAGTGCTCAACTGAGCAAAACAAGGAAACAATGGCCTTCTTTCCTAGAAGCTGACAGACAATCATATAACAACACAGAGATCATACGTCTCCCTAACACAGAACAGGGATGTCAATCCAAAAGTCTAGGGATTTAAACCCATGACCTCATGAGCTGTGTGTTTCTAAAACATGTGTTTAGACTGCTGATCCACATCTGCATGTCAGAAAAATTAGTTGACTGATTTCTATTGCCCCAGGAAGGCTGTATGCATTTCACACTGACTGGTAAATAAACTCAATAAACTGCAGGGTAAAATGCAGCTTTCAAGGTCTTATCAGGGACTTCCATATTGGTGTGGAGACATCTGTATAGAAAACATTAAGTACACATTCTCACAAGAATACATGGGCTGGGAGTTGTACTTGCAACAACATGGAAGCCTTCTAAGTTACAGAATCTATTTTTACATGTAGTAAATGCAACTTTGTAGAGAAGAATCTTACAATGTTTACATGTTCTAGGGAGAAAAGCTTTCACATAAGGATTAAAAAAAAAAGTTTAGTTCTCCTTTAAAGATGTGTTGTGTTGATGTTGTTGTGCAGCCAAACTCTACCCTACTTAGATCTGAAGGTTTTTATTTCACAGAATTAACTATATAGTTAAACTTTGCATAATTGCTCTTACTGACACTCTTCCAATAACATACAAAAAATAAACCATGGAACAGGTTCCCGCACATTCCCTTTGGCACAGAACGGATTAAGATGCAGTCAGTGACTTGGTGATAACTGATTGACACCTGGCTGGAGGGTTAAAATTACATGTGGCAAGCTTGCTCTGGGAGCCCCCTCAGCACTTTTTAAATGACTAGTCTATCTGTGTTGGGGGTAAGGCATCATAAATCACCCTTTGGCATGTATTTCTAAGCATCTCTTTAACTCCTAGAATGTTGTTATGCTAAGCATATGGTGGCTGCTGCTTAAAACAAATAAAACATATTTAATTATGAATAATTGCTAGACTTTGGAAAGCAGCACTATAAGGAAACAAGGATTTTAGGTAATAATGTAAGATTGTTTTATTTAAAGAGAAAGTGAGGATTCTAATGGGACTCTTGCACGCAACAATATCAATCGTGTGATCTCGCTATCGTATGATCTCGCTATCGTAAGATCCCGCTATCGTATCTCAAGGGAACGCATCCCCTTTACAAAGGCCAATGGTCACTTTTCTATTCTTATCCTCCTTGACCTCTCCTCTGCTTTCAACACAGTCGATCATTCCCTCCTTATGCAGATACTTCACTCTTTGGGCATTCGGAATGAAGTGGCATCCTGGTTTCTATCCTATCCCTCTGAAGGAACTTACTCTGTATCTTATGCTAGCAATACCTCTTCTCTGGTTCCTCTTGGTGTAGGGGTCCCGCAGGGGTCTGTTCTTGGACCCTTATTGTTCTCCCTCAACACTATCTCCTTGGGAGATATTATTACCTTTTGGCTTCAAATATCATTTATATGCAGACGATACACAAATCTATTTGTCCACCCCTACGCTAACTCCTGGCATCCAATCATGTGCCTCTGACTGTCTCCTTGCCATCTCCTCCCGGATGTCTCAACGCTACCTCAAATTAAATCTTTCTAAAACTGATCGTTTTTCCAACTAAACCTGGTCCTGTCCCATCTTTCTCCATCTCTGTTGACAATACCCCCATTTCCCTTATCCAATTGGCATGCTGCCTAGGGGTAATTATAGACTCCTCTCTCTCCTTTTCTAACTACATTAACTATGTTGCGAAAACCTGCCGCATATTCTTTCGCAAAATAGTCAAAATTCGCAGGTTCTTTTCTCTCCTGACCACCGCTATGCTTATGCATGCTCTCATCCTGTCGCGCCTGGACTATTGCAACCTACTACTTTCTAGTCTTCGTGCTTCCCACCCCTCTCCCCTTCAGTTTATAATTAACACGTATTGTTTCGCTCTCTAATAAATCTGATTCCAAATCTCCTCTGTACCGGACAACAACCTGGCTCCCCGTTAAACAGCGCATTGTAGACAAAATCCTTATCCTAACATTTAAATCCCTTCGCTCTGCTGCTCCTTATATTTCCTCTCTAGTCTCCCCATATGTTCCTGCCCGTACCCTCTGCTCATCACAGAACCAGCTCCTGTACAGACCCCCCCACTCATACTGCTTCCTCTCCCTTTAAACCTTTTTCTCTTGTAGCTCCCATCCTCTGGAATTCTATTCCCCTCTCTCTAGGTCAAGAAACCTCAATTAGCAGGTTTAAATCTAACCTTACATCCTACCTATCTGGTAACCAGCACAGTATTTGATTGTTTTATTTGCACTGCATACGTCTCACTCCAGTACTTATACCCATTCCATTGTATCTGTATGTTACCCACCTAACTAGAATGTAAGCTCTACGGGGCAGGGACCTCCTTTCCTCTTGTGGCAAAGCTCTAGCACTTCCATTTATATAATTTATATATTTATGTACTAAACTATCTATGTATTTGTTCTTCTTGTATGACTTTATTGTATTTCGTTACTGTATAGCGCTGTGTCCCCAAGTAGCGCTTTATAAATAAACTATGCATACATACATACATACATACAATGACAACCCCAGGAGTGTAGCAGGCTCTGTGACACTCATCAGATCTAAATTGGAAGGAAGTAAAATCTTGAGGTCAAAGTCAAAACATTCAATCTGAACCTGGTTTCGGGACTGAACTTCCTGTTCTGCTTCTATGAGAATACTGATGGGATTGTGATGTTAAACTTCTGAAACTATGGTTCAGAACTTTTCATGACGGCTGAAGATCTCAGCCAAAATGTACTCCCTAAACATGGATCTGCTGGTGGAATTAATTAATTAGTGGGGTTAACACCATATATTTTTATTAAATTGGCTAAACATTGTGTAATAGAAATAATTAATGAAAAATAAAGATTTGTTCCACTGAACTTAATCTTTAAGCCTAAAGTTGTTTTTTCTCACTATATTTCCCCTTTAAACTAATTAGTAAATCTATTAAGTAAGCATTTGTCAGTATGCAATATTTAACATGACAGGTCACATCTATAATGATGCTGAATGGTGTATTTACTGTTGTGTTATTACAGATGCAAATCAGGGGCAAAGTTATTTAGAGAACCTTAACTTTCCCAATCGCTCCTCTAGATCTTGAATATCGAGATGGGCGCACTGAAAAGCACCTAATGTGTTTTTATCTGTGACTATTTATCTGGTTGTTGGATGGCGGTTATCGTTCATCTGTCTGAAGAAGAAAATCGATGGTCAGTAGGGAAAGATGCAGACAAGTAAAAAATGTCCCTGTCTGTCTGATGCTCAAAGTGTTGGGGTAGACAGATTGGGAAATCCGTTATCTTGTCGGAACTATAAGAGAAATAAATTGTATTGTACGTTTTTACCATTATTCCAATGGTAGGAATTGACAAGGACATGACAGATACAGGGCATTAATTCCTTTACACCGATACATATAGGCTGAAATTTTGATCTTATCCACTAGTAATGTGTTCAAAATAACTGTAAATATAAACTGAAGAAGAATTTTTTCTATGTGGTATCCCTGAGAGAGGATATGGATGGTTTAACAGTTTTGTACTGAAAAAACTAGGATATACAATGATAATTATTGCCTTTATTACCCAAATGGCAACACTGACACAGCTTTAGGCTGAGGCCACATTGCAACGCACAGGAATCGCGCACACAATCGCGAGCATTGTCGCACGCGATTGTGTGCCCGATTCTTGTGTGTTTTGCGTTTGCGCATACGTTTTGCGCATGCGATTTTGCCATTTTCCGTTATGGAAACGCTTGCGTTAACACACAGAAAATGGTGAACGCATGCATTACCAAAACGCAAACCGACACGCAATTGCATGCCATTTTAGCGAGAATCTCAGGCGCAGGGTAGAGCAAGGCACGGCAAAACATATAAAATCAATTGATTTTTAGATTAACTGGATTTTAGATCTTGAAGACGTTTTGCTAGTCATCCAACTGGCTTCCTCATTTCTGAATTCTCAATACATTTCACTGTAAAGTATGTTTTACAAATATTGCACATGCAGCCTAAACATACAGAGAGGAAGTGTTGTCTATAAAAGCTTATGGCATTTAACATACATTTTGTGTTGCTGAAATAAGTCAGCTCCGTGTGTCAGCATGGTAGGTGTTAAAATACGTGATAAATGAATAAGGTTGGCTGCTTTTTGGATCACTCATGAGGGACCTCATCATAAGACTTTTTTTCTGTGTAACTATTCCAGCATTTTCAGTTTGTGAATTGTGCACAGACTTTTTCTTGCATTTGTTTTATGGCACTGTCCTAACTAATCACCTTGCTACAGCACAGTCGGGAGACCTCAGTCTGCTCTGAATACTCCCAAGTAGCCGATTCATCCTGCTGCTTAAGGCATGAACTGCTTGTATTTTCTGCTCCTATAAAAATGAAATACCTCACTGAGACTCATCTCTACATCCAAGATCTCATGTTCCTCATATAAAGCAAAATACAAATTCCTTTCATCCCTACCACACATCTTCTCTGACTATCCCATCATTTTTACAGACTTTTTACCACTTTTTATACATTATGCACCTATGTTCGTGGGACTGGGAGGTGGTGATGGTGGAAGTTTCTTTTGAGCTCCATTTTGGGCAACTTTCTCACAGACTCAGTGTTACATATCCCATAATCCTTCATACAAAGCTAGCTTTAAAATACATTTTCTTTCCAAAATGGGCTATAGATGTTCTTTACAGAAATATAAATTGTGCATATTCTGCCATCTTAAATGGCATGGTGGACATCGAAAGAACCCAGAAGCACAAGGAGGGGCAACAACATTTCAGATTAGTTTCTCAGTTTGCTTTCAAACTTTTGCAGTTTTGGGGACTGGGGGGCCTGTTTACAATAAATTAGGCTGTTTTTTTATCAATCCCTGGCAGAGACCATTGTACAATTGGATAGGGGAATAATTAGCAGAACAAAATCTGCCTGTGTATAACATCCCTACTTTGTGTGTGTCCATTTGGTTTTGTATTCTCAGTCACAGGGATCAATCGGGCCAAGACATTTTTATGGCACATCTATATTCCTAAACCAGGAGTCTAGTACCTCCCTGTTCTGAGCACGATGAGGGAGAGGTAATAAATTTCCCACAACTGACCTGCACTTCCCCTGTTGTAGTAACCACTTTGGAACTGTTATTGCATTGTGTGAATGTGTGCGGGTGCAAAAGGATTTAATTTTGGTGCAAAAAACTAGCACAATGATTATTATACATACATATGATAATACATCAGTTAGCATGGGTTTAGCACATATTTTTCCCCTTAGCCCGGGATATGGCATCTCCCTGAATGTCTGTGTTCTCCCTTTGGACCCAACTTCTGCCTATCTCCTGTCTCCTATTGTGGACTTCATTGTTTTTAATTTTATTCAAAATCACTGCACTTATTTAAAGCAATTATTTTTAATGGTCTCAATTAAAGAAAACATTTTTATTTTAAAGCTTTTTTTTGAAAGTCAGAGAAATTTTTTTTAGATGTAATTGCAATGTAGAGCATTTGACATGCGGCAATATTACATTAGAAAAACAATTGTGAAAATAGATCACACCACAGCACATACTATGTGCCCACCAAGATGTAATTTACTGGCCCGCAATTCTCACGTGATAACGGATGGGAAAATGCGGCCTTTAACAATGACTTACATGTTTACACTAAATTAACAATACTTTTAAGAGAGCAATTATTCCTTTAATGTACATATTGGGTGGTGCTCATACATTAGTTAGATTCAGTTAGTTAGATTCAATTAAAAGATAAATTGTGAATATTTAGAGAGTTTTTTAGAGGATTCTTTATGTATGATGACAGTGCTCCTTTTATCATAGGTGATGGTACAATTATATTAAGCATTGGAATGAGTTTGAAAACACATCAAAGAAGCTATTTTTTAATTGCAGTATTAACATTTCTTCTCTTAGGTTAAGGAAGTTCCAACCAAAGAAGAAAGCGAAATCATGTAAAATAATAACTGCAATATTGTATTATTTATTTCAAAAATACAAATGTAATTGGCTTCAACCGAAGCACAAAATTTAATGAAGGTAAACTTTACTAACCTCCAAACATTTCACTGAACACATAGCATCCTTTCTGGTAGTGCTTTATGTTCAGTGATATGGTTAAAGAGTTGATGGAAACTCAGAATGAAACTTTGGCAAATTTTACACAAAACACACGTGAATCACAGAACGATAAAATAGATATGAATGCAAATTGTATCCAGCAAGGTTTTGTAAGGGAAATCGAAGGCTACATTGAAGGCTACCGAAATTGAAAGATACAATTAAGGGTTATCGAATTTGATCGCTACATTCGAGGGTTACCAATCTGAGAATTTGATAATTATCGAAAATAAGTCAGCGAGTTCAGAAAACCCGAACTAGTTTGCATAGTTTGAGTTCGTCAAACTCATAAAGTTTGCCCCAAACTTGGGTTTGGGTCCATCATTAGCCACATGGTAAGAAGTTTTACTTCTATGCATTGTGTTCTAATAAGGGACATTTTGTCTCGGCTTTGGGTGCCCCTCATATGGAGTTTATCAGTTACAGTACCTAGGGAACGCAGTTTATTCTCTGTAAAATACACATTTTCTTTCCTAATTTGGTTTTATTTTAAATTGGTTGTCTCTCATTTCTGCATTCTGTTTCAGGCTGCCTTAACAAAAATTAGCGCTGATTTTCTTCTTCATGATTGGTTTCTACATCATTGTTTAAAAAGCCGTCCAATCATTGGGATTTTATGTTTTTTACCAACATATATATCCTACATATGGGAAGTAAGATTTAATGGTAGCTCAGTAACTAGCAGAGTTAACATGGGCTCAAATACCCCTGGACTTACCCACGTGATAATTCTTTCAAATATCACGGCAGATTTCATCATATTCTGCAAGAAATTCATGACTCATTCTCACAGCAATTAAAATACTTGCATGTATGAATTTACCCAGTCGGGGAAGAGCAGGATTATTCACAAGGCAGCCTAGGCTGTTGCCTAGGGCCCAGCTTTGGTATTACAGTCCATACAGCAAAGTATTATGAACAAGCGAGCCCTTAAAAGACATCTCTAGGGGCCCATTTGACCCTTATCCATTGGGGGGTCTACTTTGCTCTCCATTTCTCTTATATAATAAAACAAGAAGGGGCAGTGGGAAAGTTATCACTCTCACCTTAAACTACAACTAAAGCCACAGAACAACACTGAACCAGAACACCTTGATATAAAACCAGTAATCTGTGTCTTACCTCTCATTTTGATACAGGTGCTGGGAAATTGTCCTAAATAACATTTGATTTGTGCTTTACTTCTCAGCATTCTAGTATCACACAGTTTGGTCAACGACCATTATGTTTTGCACATGCTCAATGCTTAGCTATGGCAGAAACTTGTTACAGTTGGTCACACCCATTAATAATCTCTTTACAGGACAGATAAAGCAAGGAAGCATGTGACTGAGGTCAGGAGGTGTGGCCTGACACTGCACATACACACAGATACTTCATCTATTTCTTAACAGGCTTACATTTACTGGAGTGGGATTTTATAGCTTATTGGTGTTTTAGGGGGGTTGTTGTCTGATTCTGGAGTATAAAAAATTGGGTTTAGTTCTCCTTTAATATGAAAAATAGACACTTTAAAAAAGAATAAGAGTTTAGTGCCCCTTTAAAGCAATATTAGCTCTTGTAGGCTCCCCTCATCAATATTAATGTGAAACTAATTTACTCAAACAGTATGATGGATAGTGTAGAATATAGTTAAATAGTAGGTTTTTTGTTTTAAAGACACCCGAGGTCGGTTATAATTAGTGCATGTGTGAACTAGCGCTTTGCAAAATGCTACCACATACAATGGCTGATAGCTGTTTGCTAAGGGAAATAAGTACGCCCCTTGTAGATAGAATAGAGTACATTTATAGTCATTACAGGCTTGATAGCAATGTGAAACAACAAGAAAAATATTTGTCTGCTTATTTCCTTTTATATAAATATATACAGTATATATCTGCCTGGTGTGAATGAACCCTTAATTATAACAAAGATTTTCCCACCATATTAATACAGCAACATTTTCACTAGGTCCAATCCAGTTACACATCCAGTAACGCCCATGCCAAATCCCAACACGCCCACAACACACCCCCTTGCCACATGGTCCGCGGGTTGGGTAGCCCTGTTCTACATACATGGTGCTCCACTTACCTTCCTGGTTCCCACAATGCAGTAATTTCTATGTGATGGTCAAGGAATCAAGAGAATCAAGAAAGTAAGTTGAGCTTAACAGCTCCCATCAGATCACAAAACTTTGTTGCAACCCCCCAAAGTTTCGCAACCTAGTCTTAGTTTTTTTTAAAGAGATTTTACAATAAATGATCTGGGTTCAGGCTTCAAAATACCCACAATTTTCCTTCTTCTTTTGTGTATTCTTCTTCACTGCCATTCAAACTCCATTATGTAGGGCCAGGTAGCAAAAAAACAACTTAGATTTAAATGTGAATTTGAAAACCACAAGCTTTTATCGGCTGGTCCTTTAAGAGAAGTGCAATTTGATTTAGATAGCACTGTCTCTTTAAATAGCGGTGAAATTATAAATCCTTTGCAGGGAAAGGAACCACACGGGATTTTACTTTACTGACTAGAAGCTTTCAGTATAGTGGTAATTACAGAGGTGTAATAGGGGCAATTCCATTTCTAGTACAGAGCTTGCATGCTTATTCACATAGGGTAAGATGTGAATAAAGATGGATAGCTCAAATTTATTACTGTTTAAGCCTTAAATGATATTCATTTGTAGTTCTCTTATATTTGTCTCATTCTAATCTTCTTTCTCTGCCCTTTCTTTTAACCTTTCACCCATTCACAATGTAGCTGATTTTGGGTTGCTAGGCAACTCATTGTCTGCGAGAATTATATCTCCATGCCAACATATTATAGTTTGTGACCATGTACAGCAGAGGGACTTCCTGAATTCCTGTAATACCTTTCTTGATACAATTTTAAAGCTTTTAGATAGGATGTCCTGCATATGTCACATCACAAGGATTGTTGCAGTTATAAATGTAATATTCCTGTATACCAGTTACTGTATTATTTGATGTTACTTTCTCCATAGGGAGATATAAAGCCGATTTCAATTATATGATTCATCAAATTGGTTAGCAAACGAAAATAGTAATGCTGATTATACACTTGTCAGACATTAGATAAATTTGAAGGTAGATGGTCGAGTCTAACTAGTATCCAAGTAAACTGGTGGTTTTACTTCCATTACTACCTATGACATTCTCTGTCTTGCCTCATGCCGTAGCAATCTAAAGTCAATCGCAAAAATAATCGGACCAGGCAGTTGTCCTAGAGAAACGCAAACATTGCGCGAATGTTGGAAGGTAAAAATCCTTGACATGGCCAGCATTAGATAACCTTCTGTATGAGCTAAACAGAAAGTAGAAGACATTAACTGATTCAATCAGAACTACAGATTAGAGTAATTTACCGAATGGTAACATGTTAAGTAAATTCTTAAAACTAGCTCCAACCAGTGGTGATGGGATCGTCGGACTCGGATTCAACACGGAACCCCTCGGTTCCAAAATCCGAATGTTCCATCCAAAACTGGGTGGATTGTTCGGATTTTGGGACTTTTAAAGTGCAGTTTGGATGATTATTGAATGTTCAAGGCTATTTACGATTAACCTCGAAAATAGCCTAGTGTTCAATAATCCTTGAAAAAAACTCAAAAGTAGTTTCCGATCGTATTTTTGATGATTATCAGACGTTCAAGGCAATTTTCGGGGATTACCGAAAATATCCTCGAATGTTGGATAATCATCCAAAATGCGATTTGAAGTTCCGATAGTACGTTTGGTTTTAAGATTTTCGGAATTTTCTCGAGCTACGTAAATCTGAAAACAGCATGAAACAGTTTCGGCCATCTCTACCAACCAGTAAATGTTACCTACTACAAATACATTTTCAATTCAAAATGAAGCCCACTTTTTAAATTTATATGTGATTTCCTAAAGGACACTTGTAAGGCTTCTAATTTTGAACTACCATCATTTGTGAGGAGTGAAATTATATTATATTATATTCCTTGTGCTTAAAGGGACACCATACTGAAAAAATGACTTTGCCTCATCTTAATCTATAATTGGATACACGTAAGTAGCACTTACTCTGATTTGTGTGTGTTGCTGCATGCCTTCAATCCAGCACACATTTTGTTTAGGAGCAGAATCCCCCCTCCCTCTTTTAACCACTCCCACTTCCATCCGACCTGTCTTTTTCCCCACAAACCAACTGTTGAGCCCGCACACAGCACACAGCATTCCAACTGTCAAAACTCTGTCACCATTCCAGCTACAGTAAAACTACTCACAGAAGAATAGTTTTTGAGAGCAAGGAACTTGATTGACAGCTGAAATGTAAGATTTTCTTAGATTGGATATCTAAAGAAATAGGGGGCAGATCAACAAAAAAATAATACAATGGTGGTTGGGAAGAATTATAGTTTCCAGTTATGGTCAATTTAAAATAACCTAATTTTTGGTATAAATGCCCTTTAAGTTTCAAAAATGTGAGGTGCTGTTAATTTGCTGTAATCAATCAGATGAAACCTTTCTATTGGTCTACTATAGTCTGAAAACATCCAATAGCATTTGATTGGTTGTTGCAGCACTGGACAAATTGTGCACCTCTTTTTTTAAATGGTGTCTGGTGTGCACCACATTGTAAACTTGGGAAGCATACAGGCAGCCTAACTGTGTATGCAACTATTCTCTTTAATTCAATGTGTCAGTTATCACAACAACAACAAAGGTTGTTTTTTTTTACCTTTAATGGTACCCAAACAGAGCATTTCCTCATATGGTTATAGTGTACATTGGATAGGGAGTCTGTTGATGACACAATTGCCCATTGTTGTGCCATCTGTTTAATACTGGCTTTTGACTCTTTATCGTTGCTAATGTTCCATTCAATACTGAACAGCTGGTTGAAGCCCAAGATAACTGAGCAGCTTTGTAGGTCACTGCTCATTGGCTGTCAGGATCAGCTTTAATGCTGTGCTAAAATGAAAGTGTCATAGTCGACATGGATTTAAAAGAAACAATTTATTCTGTTGAAATATACTAATATACTGTAGGTATCTGTACTAGATATTAAAACTAGTGATATTGCATGAATTATAGAGAAGTCTTTACTTACTGAGTAAGATATCAAAAAAGATATTCATAAAAAGTTGATGCAATCGATTCCTTAAATCATTTAATAATACCGTACCACCATCCATTACAGTTTCTATTGTTGCAGCCATTTAGCAGCTGGACGCCTTACGTGTGGAATTTAGGTAGTGTATGCCTATTAAGTTCTAACCAGTAATCCAGAAGGCATTCATTTATCAACATGTAAACTATGTATTGTATTTCTATACATTTTCCTTTACATTCCTCAAAAGAATGTTTGCCAACAAAGAAAAATGATGTGGAATGTAATATCTTTGACCAGTTAAATGTAGACATTGTGTAAAGTCTACAATATTATCATGAGGGCCAAACCACCTAATATTGGCGATAAGACCAATAAAGTAGTGATTATTGACATTGAGTACTATAAAATGAAGCATATCCTTAATTTAAAAAATCTAGCCAATATAAAAAAATAATGGGAAGCCCATTTATAAAGGTTTAAAGCCATCTATACCGAAAAATAGGTTATTTTCAATTGACCATAACTGAAAACTGTAATTCTTCCCAACCACAACTGCATCGTTTTTTTTGTTGATCTGCCCCCTATTTCTTTAGATATCCAATCTAAAACTTCTTATATTTCAGCTGTCAATCAAGTTCCTATTCTCCTGTGAGTAGTTTTACTATAGCTGGAATGGTGACAGAGTTTTAACAATTGGAATGCTGAGCAGACTTGACAGTTGGTTTGTGGGGAACAAAGTCAGATCGGATGGGAGTGGGAGTGATTAAAAGAGGGAGGGGGTATTGAAAGCATTCAGGGGGGGTATTGAAAGCATTCAGCAACACACAAAAATCAGAGTAAGTGCTACTTACATGTATTCAATTATAGATTAAGAAGAGGCAAAGTAATTCTTTCAGTAGTGTCCCTTAAATGAGAATATTTATGAGGTTTTGGTGAAAGCCTAAAAGGGCATGTCCACTCCCAAACTAAAAAACAACCTACTACTATGTTAAATATCTGTACCATACATTTCTGCTCCAAATGGTTCTCCTGTAGTGCCTGTTCAAAGTTCCAAAAAATGAAGAGTAGAAGCTGTCAGTGAGTCATCTGGTCCCTGCTACTTTCTTGAGAGGTTTCTGGCACGCGAGGGAAGCCCCTCCCCCTTACTCCCTCACTCTGGATCTAGCTTTGCTGCCTGGTGCCCTCCCTATAAAAGCTTTTTCTGTAGTATAGGGCACCCTAGCCTACCCACCAACCGCCAAGTCCATTTGATAAAAAAAAGCAGCAGAACTGTACTTACAGTCCTTCATTCCCCCCTGCGCTCTGCATTTCCGGCCGCTACATCTGTGATTGGCTGCCTGTCAGCTAATCACAGGTGCGGCTGCCGGTCCGGCCCCCTGCTTGCAAGTTTCGGCAAGCAGAAGGCTGGATACTGAGTGCTGGGAGATCAAAGGACTATAAGTCCTTTGATCTTTTTACCAAACAAACCTGGTGGTTTGGGGTGGGCTAGTGTACCCTACAGTATATGAAATAAAAAAATTTAATGTGGAGATACCCTTTAAGTGACAAGATTATAAATAAAAATAATTTGATTACCTATTTGTAAGATTACATGTCTATATTGGTTACCAAAACTTCATGAAGATTCCAAAAAAAACGGTGCCTTCCAATCATCTCAGGAGTGGGTAGTGCCACAGAGATGATTGTAAGATATACTAAAAAATTGTTAATACATTTTCTAGTAACATTTCCTTCGTATCTTAAAGATACTAGGGATGTTTTGACAAATTGGGCCACTTATTATATCAATTTATAGGCCAGATACATCGATGATGTGATCATCTTATGGGATGAATACCAATGATTGGAACCTAAAGTTCACATACTAATTAAACAGTGAAAAATCCCATTCCATGATCTGATCATCAACAAAACTAGTAATAGAATTCACACAAAGATGTTTATTAAGTAAACTGCTGGAAACCTTCCCCTGAAAGCTGATAGTATGCACCCGAATTCCCCTCTTAACGGCATTCCAGTGGGTCAATACCTGAGGGCTCGCAGGAATTGTTCGATACTGAGTAATTTTGAAATTGCAAGGATTTAACTATGAGATTTGTACAAAGAGGGTATACAAAAACTCATCTCAAAAGAGCATATAAGCATGCTAAATATTCTAAAAGGGATTATTTGTAAAGATAAGCAGAAAAACGTTTTTTTCGAAAAAATAATACTAGTTTCTCAAAACTTTCCACATTAATTAGTGTTTTAATTGCAGATCAAAAAAGGTGATATAAATGTTAATGTGTGGATTTCAAAAAATGTATGTAGGGAAGACTATGGCTGGATACATACAGGAAGATATTTACGGGCACTTTCAGTCAGTCGGCCGAAATATCTATTGGTGTGGGGCGGCCATCTGCGAGTCCCTCCATGTGTACCCAGCCTATCAGGTCCCTGGCTGAGTGAGTGTTGGACAAAAAAAATGCAATGGAAACCCCCAGAATTTCGGAGCACTTCACTTTTCGAGTGTCAATGGGGCAGCCCTGAAAGCTAACAGGTCTGGGGAATTAAAAAATGTATGTGGCTAAAAAGGAGGGAGCAAGATGGATTTGCAACATGAAATCCAGGTCCCCATATAGGTTAAATAAAGAATTGATATTAATATGTTTTTATAAAGGCCATGTTCCCTTAAATAATTATAAATATGTGGAGTGATAATTAATAATAGGAACTACAATTTTGGTAAGTGTGTCCCTGGGTAAAGTTTCTATGTTACACAGACACACTAAGCATTTAGAGATGGCCACATTCGGCAGGTCGGTCTGTTTTCGAACTATATGGAAAGTTCGAAATTTCGAAAACTGACCCAGTCAATGGGAGTCAAATACTTTGAAAAGTTCTAATAAAATACAATTAAATATCAATAGTAACTTAATGTAAATGGCTGTGGGACCTGGGAAATGGTCTGGGGAACATGTTCGTATATCCAGGACTTACGAAAAATCGATTTTACTCTCACGCACGCTACTTTCGAGCTCTCGCGTTCAAACATTTGATAATTATCCCATGAACGACTCGCGCATTCAATGCTCGCGTATAGGTATAATAGACATTTTACTCGCGGATTCGATGCTCGCGTCTAGGTATAATCGACATTTTACTCGCAGATTCGATGCTCGCGTATTGGTATAATAGACATTTTAGTTGCGGATTCGATGCTCGCGTCTAGAACCTGTGGTTGATGTATCATATGTATATGTGCAGCAATAGGGTAGGATCCTGCACACCTATACCACTGGTAGTAACACAATGAGTGCTGGGTGCCAATGTTCCCACTAATTGGAAATTGTATGTGTGCGCGCAGACATAAATTTTCTGTGCGCATACAAAATGAAATTGTGTGCGCTACATACCGCAACACTTATTTTCCAGCAGATTTTTGTACGCGCACCACTTTAACCTGTGTGCACAGGCCTGCAGAGTTGTGTGCGCACGCACGAGCGCACACCTTAGAAGGAACACTGCTGGGTACTGTAGCCAACAGCATAAATCCAGATGTAGTAGATGTAACCGGGCACACCAGTCTTAATTTCAACAATTTTTATTATTTCGGAACTCAACTGGTTCCTTCCTAACCTCCTTCCTTCCTTCATAACTGTTTGTCTGAGGAAGGAACTAGTTGGGTTCCGAAACGTCACAATAAAATTTGTTGAAATTAAGACTGGTGTGCCCGGTTACATCTACTACGTCTGGATTTATGTATATGCTGATCTTGGGAATATGGCTACTAATTACTCTTTAATTATTATTTAAGTGTTTATTTTTTAAAATAAAGTTTGGGGGCTTTTATCCTCCACTTTTAATTATTTGACCTTTAAAAGGTAGTTTTTTGGTCTTATTACCCTATAATTGCAGTGTGAGTGTCCGTATCATTTGTAGGTATGGTATATAGGTGGTACAGGGGACCCAATCATTTTTGGGGGGGATTTATACTTTTTAGTTACCATCCTAAGCACTGGTAGCACATACCTTAAACGCCAATCTAATTACTTATTGAATTGATTATATATATATATATATATATATATATATTTATAATATATGATATTATACAAACAAGGATTGTTGGAACCACTCCAATTAGGCTAATTTACAACTATATTTAGCGGAAGTGCTACTGATCTGGTCAAATATTTATACAAACATAGAAAAGATAATCAATGCACATTCCTAGGCCCCATACAATATCATATTATCTGCACACTGGCATACTTTATAAACAAAGGGGGTTTAGTATACATTACTGTGATCACATGAATGAAAAGCCTTCCAACCACGTCAAGGTAACCCCAGTCTGGAAGGTCCAAACTTCTAACCTTTTTTACTTCAATTACCATTAGCAAACTTTTGCATTTCTCATCGTTGTGCTCTGGATCCATATAACAGGCTTTCTCACTTCCCCCCAGCCCTTTGGCTTTTTAAAATGAGGGAAAAGGCCATCCACCCAGTGTTTTATATTAAAAGGGAACTGTGGTCCAAAAAGGACTTTAGGTAAATTGACAGGAATTGCTCTCCTGAGAATTTTTGCAATTTATTTTCATTGTTTATTTTGCATAGTTTTGAAGATATTTACATTTTTGTGTGTGATATGGCAGCAGCATCACCAGGTCCCCTGCACTTCCTGCTCTGAAACCATATCAGTCAATCTGCCCTGTGTCTCCTCCCATTTGCAGCCCCCCTGGTCCCTCCCACTCATGGACCCCATGGTCCCTCCAGTTGTAGGCCCCCCTTGACCCATTCCCTTGTAGACCCATGTGGCCTCGCCCACTCACGGGTGTTGTGGGCCCCACCCACTCGTGGGTGCCTAAGTCCCACCCACCCATGGTTGCATAGGCCCACCCACAGGTGCCGTGGGCCACTCTGACTCCACCCCAGAAAACTCTGTGGAAACAGCCTTTTTAGGCAGAGTGAGAACTTCCCTTACCTAATCTGTCAGGACTTCACACAGCAGAGAGGAGGAGGGACTTCCTGTCTCCCTCACACACTGAGGGAGTCTGAGGCTGTGCTCTCCGGTGGCACTATGCAGGAGAAGCCTTAGGAATGTGACAAGTCAGCCTCCCACCCATTAACTTTCTGGTCAGTAATTTCTTTACATCTTGGGCTGTGGAGCAAGTAGAGAGGTGGTTGATGGCTTGTTTTAAAGGTAGGAAACTGACCTTTCATTTAAACTCAACTTGTTTGGAGACCAAAGTTCCCCTTTAAAGGCATAGGACCTCCCATAAAAGGGGCATGTTGGGGGTGCTATAACCACATGGAAGCTTGACCTGGTTTCCCAATAAATACATACAATCCAAGGATTGTGGAAGCACTCCAATTAGGCTAATTTACAACTACATTTAGCGGAAGTGCTACTGATCTGGTCAAACATTTATACAAACATAGAAAAGATATGTTGTTTATAAAGTATGATATAAATGATAATATGATATTGTATGATAATATGATATTGTATGGGGCCTAGGAATGTGCATTGATTATCTTTTCTATATATTTGCATTTCTTTATTTAGGCTACCATTATCTGCCAAGTTACATACACAAAGGTTAAGGTTAGTGTTATTATAAAATCCTACACAGATGATGCAGTCTAATGACTATAACCTTAAGCATTCTAAGGAATATACATGTGGTTTAAAAATGCACATCTATTTTAATTTACCTACCATTGTTCAGCTCTTTCACTGATTAAATGTACGTTACCTGTTACTGGTGAATGACTTCTTCAAAAAAGCTGAATTGGGTGTTTAGTACCATTTTATAATGCATGTCCACCCTTAAAACAACTGGTCACGTGTCAGTTACCTGCCCCAAGACCCAACTGATATATTCAGCATATTATTAAACCTAATATTAACCAGATATTTAAGTATAATTATTACCGTTATTCTAGCAAAGTAAGCTGGCTCCTCCCTCCATGCAGTCTATCAAGGCAATGACTGCTGACATCACAACCAATGATTGACTGCTTTTTCCCTGGCTGCCTCCACTGCACATGCTTAGAAAAAGCTCATTGAGCAGAGGGAGGAGGCAGATACTTTTACCAGAATGGCAATAAAACTTTTCATTAAATATCTGGTTACAAATGCATGTAATAAACTGGTTAAAATAGCAGTTGGGATTGTGGACAGATAATGGATAAGTCACCAGTTTTATTTTATTTTGTTTGTTTGTTTTAAAATAAATTGAATGCCCAAAAACATTTAGGTATGAATAAGTAGGAGGTCTATATCACATATAAAGGATCACCCTTTATACAAGAATTTTATTGAATCTTATCTAATCAGAAGAGAATCAAGAAATCATTCTTACTGATATTAGAGGATTCTGCCAAGTTCCTAACAAATTTAAAGAGAAAAAGTAAAAAGACAAAGAAATAAAGTTGCAATGGGTGAATTCATTGGTGTACCTTAAGGAGTTTGTTTACATGTGATCTTGGGCCAAAGTAATAATTTAGAGCAATCATCTTAATAATAGTCCCCCAAACTAAGTTTGGGAAATTTGGGAAGTGCAAAAAAAGACAGAAAATCCCGTAAAAGACTAATTGAAAAATTAAGATCATCTGTCTGCAATCATACGAATAACAGAAATGCAGAAAATACTTGTACAATGGTATATTGAAATGGTCCCAAGCTATCTATAAAATCTGTGCAAAACAGGAAAGCTCTTACCGCAACGGGAATGACATTGCCTAAAAATGTAAATTAAATTCACAAAATATAGTTAGCTTGATCTTTTTTTTGGCTTGTTAGGAAAGCACAATTGCTGGACTTCCAAGAGTAAGCACGATTTTAAATACTCGTTAAATAAACACAGTGATGGCTGATGTAAAAGGGAAAAATACAATGATGTCACAGGATGTCATACAGTCAGCTTACCTGATGGGGCTTTTTAACAGGGCTAAATGCAAACCAATGCTACAGTAACTGTACTATAAAAAGCTCAACAAAATGAAAACAGATCTTTTCAAAGTTTGTGCTGCAGTTTTGCATTAAACATATTTTAATGATCTAAAAATTGACCAGATGGTGGAGCTTTAACTACAAAGCTGCTGTGAAGCCAGTGAAAAAAGTACCCAGAAATCTCCATTTTCAGATGCTATTTTTATGAAGACAGTGATGCCATCTTAATAGATAAAACTATCAATGCATGATGCTTGTGAAGGTTCTCATTCATCCAGGTCATGGTATATCTGTTGATTCAACTAGATCAACTGGACTTGAAATGTAGTTCTTGAAGACGTTCGCTAGTCATCCGACTGGCTTTCTCAATTCAGAATGACTTGTACAAGAATCATGTGGAATTATGTTTCCAGGGTACATAATTGCCACTGATTCTTGTACAAGTCATTCTGAATTGAGAAAGCCAGTCGGATGACTAGCGAAACGTCTTCAAGAACTAAACTTCAAGTCCAGTTGATCTAGTTGAATACAACAGATATATCAATGCATGAAATATACTTTTAATTTACAAACAACACAGCATTGACTGTTGTCAGCAGGTATGCCAATTGCTCTGCATGTCAAATACTTTCTCCCCCAAAGAAGTGGAATGTTTCAGCAAGTTTATTTTGTGATCTGTTGTCTCTAGGATCAAAAGCCATGTTGCCAAACCTAGAATGTACTACCTGTCACACTGACAATAGGTTATAGGGTTGAAATCACTGCCTGTCAGCAAGGCTAAAATGTTTTGACAAATACATTTTAAGCAACAAAAAAATAACACGTCTGAATTTATATTTATGCTGATACCTATGGGGTGCCATTTGTTTCCAGATAATTTAGTCGACAAAAAACAATACTTTGGTGACAAAACTATATTTAGTCAACCAAAAGAAATTCGGTGTTTACAAAACATATTTAGTCATCAAAAAACTCAATGTTTTAGTGACAACTATATTTAGTCAACCAAAATATACATTTAGTCAACAAAAAACAACTGTGGCACCAAAAGGTATATTTTGATGACCAAAATTTTTTTTGTCAACAAAATGTACAGTGGGTTGAAACAATAATTTTTGTATACAAAAAGTGGTAAAAAGAACACTGTTGCAAAAGACGAATTTGGTAGACCAAATAAATCTTGTAGCGCAAGTGTATGTTTTTAGTACACAAAATGAACTAAGGAAAAACAAGCATACTTTTTGTCTTAAAATGCAATTTTGTGCACCAAGAGTTGGTAATGGTAAATGGAAAGCTTTTCCTTTAATTTTTGTAAAAAAAAATCTTAAGTGGTAAATTGTTTGCTTTCCCTTTAATCCCTTGCCCATAATATATTTCCCTTTGAATTCTTTAGTAAGAAATTTCTGGTATATGATACACACTTCCCCTTTAAAAGTGATAATTGTCATGCATTCCCTAAATAAATTCTGGTAAATGGAAAACGTTTTCTTTAATCTCTGCTGTAAGAAAATACTACTAAATGGAACAGTCCTTATTTTCTTTTTATGGGCAAGGCCACACTAGGCAGCACGCAAGTGTCATGCTACGCAGCGAAATCGCAAAGTTGAGTGGTTCATGTGTGCTACCCTGTGTGTGCGCCGCGATTGCTTTGATGTTACCCTATCGCAGCGCATAATGGATGTAATATAGGCTGCGTTGAGTTTTGCGCTACCTTGTAGCACAGAACTTAACGCCTTTAAGGCAGAGGTACAGAGCGGTGCTTGTTACCTGACCGGGATTCCGTGATACAGTAAATCTCCCAAAGGATTTACAACATTGTGAGATCTCGCAAAGTTAAGTAATGCTGCTTCTGGTTCTTCATCGGCCCCTATGTTTATAAGAACAATAATCTTATAATGTTCACCAAATAATCTCAGTAGAACAAGTCTTGTCAATTCTGTTCACCAAACAATTTCTGTAAAACAAGTCTATTAATTCTGTCCACCAAATAAGTTCTGTGGAACAATTTTTTTCTACCGAATAATTTCCGTGAAACAAGCCTGTCTTTTCTGTTCACCAAATTATTTGTGTAAAACAAATTTGTGCACCCAATAATTTTTGTAAAACAAGTCTATAAATTCAGTTCTCCAAATTATTTCTGTAGACCAAATTTGTAAATTTTGTGTGTTTTATACATTTGGTCCATTTTTTACGTTTGGTTAAAAGTTCAGTTAATTAGTTAAATGATACATTTATTTATTTGTAACCCTTAAATGAACCCTTAGATTTGCCACATTAGGTTCCTCATCTGCCTGACTTTGTATCTTTTTCCCCTCTTTCTGTTCCCAGACTAATAAAGGTTACAAATAAATGTATCATTTCACTAATTCACTGAACGTTTGACTGAATGTAAAAAATGAACCAAATGTATAAAACGTACAAAATGTACAAATTTGGGGCCATATTTATAAATGGGCAAAATTAGCGCTGTAAAATTACCGCTGCACATCGCCGTGTAAAAAATACCGCTATCGCCATATTTATAATGGCGAGCAGCATCGCGGTGAAATGTTTTGCCGGTAATTTGAACTATCATCACGACGAAACTGCACTTAACACGGTGCTCTAATACCACCGCGAATCCCAGAGCAGGGGGCTGGGAGGGGATTCTGGGAAAGGATAACCGCGGGGGTCCCCAGTGAATAGCTCTTAAAAGAGTCCTTTGGCGGCATCTTCTTTCTTCCACCCGATGTTGCCGACGTCTTGATCCATTGCGACGTCTTTGGGCTGGCGACACCAACTTCACTGAGGTCGCCGATGCCAGGCAGGCTCACTGTGGCCAACAGTGAACCCACTGGCACCGCCGGCCTCAGCGGAGCTGATGTTGCCAGCCACTTCTTTCTTCAGCCATCTACTGCAATGGCATCTGAGGTCCGCAACAGAGTTTTGCAGAAAACCCTAATGCATTTGTGATTGGTCAATTTTTTAATGCCTGGTTTACATGTTTTGCATTAACCAATCAGAAATTTAAGGAAATCTGATTGGTCGCGACAGATCAAGACACTGGCAACATCGGCTTCGGTGAGGCCGCCGACGCCCGCCGGGGTTACCCCTGGCGGTCGCAGGGGTACCTCTCAGGGATCGGCGGCCTCAGCAGAGCTGGTGTCGCCGGGGCCGGAAGAAAGAAAACGCCGCCAAAGGCGGTTTGAGCTGCGGGACCCCCGCCAAAGGCACTTGTGAGTGCCGCAAGGCCCCTTATAAGGGTCAGGGAGGGGGGTCCCGGTTCGAGCTGCGGGACCCCTTAAGTGCCTTGTAAGTGCCGCAAGTGCCCTGATAGGGCCGGGAAAGTGGGTCTCCACCCTCTGCGAGAGTACGGGGTGGGAGGTTACATCCCGCCGTGCCCCTCTGAGGAACGCGACCACACGCGTCGATCCTTTCCAGGCATCCCCTCCTAGCCCCCTGTAATCTCGGCCATTTTCAAGGTGGCGAAGTGAAACGGCCGAGATTAGCGCGGTGCTTCAGTTACCGCCGCTTTATAAATAGAAGCGGCAGTAACTGTTACGATAGGCGCAAAAAGTTAACGAGGCGTTAACTTTTCGTGGCCGCTTTCTGCCCATTTATAAATCGCGGTAATCACAATTTTTGCGAAAATGGCGGGAAAAGCGATCGCGAAAAGATAACGCTCATTTATAAATATGCCCCTTGGTCTACAGAAATTATTTGGTGGATTATTTGTTTTACTAAAATTATTGGGTGGATAATTTGTTTTACATAAATAATTTGGTGAACAGAAAAGACAGACTTGTTCCACGGAAATAATTTGGTGGCCAAAATTGTTCCACAGGAATTATTTGGTGACCGGAATTGATAGGCTGAATCACGGCATCCCGATCAGGTAAGAAGCGCCGCTCTGTGCCTCTGCCTTAAACTCTGTGCCTCTGCCTTAAACTTGGTGCCTCTGCCTTAAAGGCGCTAAGTTCTGTACTATATTGTAGCGCAAAATTCAACGCTGCCTATATTACATAGGTTGATCTGCCTTATTTTCAAGATTTTTGAAAATAGCACAGGAAACAAAAAAAGAATAAAATGAGCTGCTCCTGGTCTGCAAAAAGCATGTTGGAAAAACGTATGTATCTTCAAAGCGGCAGAAAGATAGATGAGCCTGTAGTTGGTTTCTTATTTAGCTGGTTTCTTCAAGGGATAATTTAACACAGAACAAATCAGGTATCCAACCCCTCCCTCAGCGCACACCAATAGAAGAGGATGGGGATGGCCCCACTATCTCCGCTGCCCTGCGCTGCTGACCCTTTTTGCAGCGCATTGCATGTGCTTCTATAGGGTAACTTTAAAGTAACCGCAGCACACGCAGGGTAGCGCACATGAATCGCACAACGTTACAATTTCGCTGCGTAGCGCATGTGTGCAGCCTAGTGGGGCCTTGCCCATAAAAAGAAAATAAGGACTGTGTCATTTAGTAGTATTTTCTTATACTACTAAATGTATTTTTTTTTCTTAAAAAGTTAAAAGAAACATTTTCCATTTACCAGAATTTATGACAATTACCATTTTTAAAGGGGAAGTGTATCATATACCAGATAATTCTTATTAAAGAGTTTAAAGGGAAATATATTATAGGCAAGAGAGTTATTAAGTGTACACATTTTTTCCCAAGGGATTAAAGGGACAGCAAACAAGCATGCCATTTACCATTACCAAACATAACTCTTGGTGCACAAAATTGCATTTTTAAGACAAAAGTATGCTTGTTTTTTCTTAGTTTGTTTTGTGTACAAAACATACACTCATACTACAAGATGTATTTAGTCAACAAAATGTTTTTTTGGCAGCATAATGTTTCTTTTTGCCACTTTTTGTATACAGAAAATATTCTGTTTCAATCCGCTGTACATTTTGTTCACAAAAAAGATATTAGTCATCAAAATATACATTTTGGTGCTCCAGTTGTTTTTTGTTGACTAAATATGTTTTCGACTAAATATAGTATTCTCACCAAAATGTTGTTTTTTGTTGACTAAATATGTTTTGATACCACAGAACTTCTTTTGGTCGACTAAATATAATTTTGTCCCCAAAATGTTGGTTTTTGTTCACTAAATGTATTTTGTTATCACTGAATTTCTTTTGGTCACCAAAGGTTTTTTTGTTACAAAATGATCTGGGAACAAATGGCACCCCATAGATACAACATCATTGTATCTGCCTTGAAAACATAACATCAGTGTTAATGTTTAATAAGGATACCTTGGTTCTTCTTTATCGAGTTCAACTTCTTTATCTGGTTTTTTGCAAACCTAAAAAAACATTTTGGTGACACATTGACACAAAGGCACCTTTACATCTTCTCAGATGCAGCATCATCTAATCTTTACAAAATTCAGGAATTGTGGTAGGAGACACCCTCCCCTAAATGTGGAGGGAGAATGTAGAGGGAGTTTTTTTTTTACAGGACAAGTCCACCGTTAAATAAAAATTATACATACACAGCTGCAGGACCCCCCCAAAACCCACTTACATTTTACTTACCTCTTAGAAAGATGCAGCTAAAGAAACTCGGTCCGTCGACCAAGGCTTGTAAGGCTTTGACTGACAGCAGCAAGGGGAGCAAGGGGAGATGCAGCAGAGCGACAAGGGCCCGGGTCATGTAAGTTTCTTAAGCTGCATCTTTTGAAGAAGTAAGTAAAACATAAGTGGGGTTTGGGGGGGTTCTGCATCTGTATGTAAAATTTCTATTTAAAAGATAAGGATGCTCATCAGCCATAGAGCAATATGCGGTTACCAATCTAATTTTTCTGGAGCCTCTTTTTTTGCGTACAAAATAATCATCTTTGCTGAGATTTCAACTAATTCAAGAGGTGATTCTATGATTCTATGTTTAAAACAAGCCATCCCCCATCAAAATCCGTTCAGCCAATTTGAAGATATATACGTTTTTCCAACATACCTTTTTCGACTGACGTCACGAAAAAAGCGCTGTGGGAACGAAGGGCTGTAAGTAAGGCTACAAAAAATGTAAAAAAATAATAATCTGGTGTTTGAGTCTGGGCAGGGGGCCTCTATTACACCCTAAAATGATTTTACGATAGGTCCGGATGCAGGGTGACCGAGGATAGATCCGGATGGTGGGAGGGGGGGCACCAAGGGAGGCTGAAGGCACGGGAAAGGTGATGTCAGATTACAGTGAGCTGCTCCTGGTCTGCAAAAAGCATGTTGGAAAAACGTATGTATCTTCAAATTGGCTGAATGGATTTTGATGGGGGGTGGCTTGTGCTAAAGCTAGATTCATGGCCAATAACATATAAAATTATAGTTTTAGGGGTGGACTTGCCCTCTAAAAATAGATACAAACAGAAAGAAGGTGCTATTCAAATAAACTAACATCTGCCTCAGAGCGCGTCCTAGGGTCTGGGGCAACCGAGAGACAGGAGGTGGGGGTGGCATCTGTAGCTAACGTTTGATGATATGCAAGGGATGCTGGCACTCTCATCCACCCTGACACTCAATAATCTTCACCATCATATAATATTCGCATCTATAATCAGGCACATATCATGAAGAATTTAATGATGGAATGGCAGGGTAAAAAGTTAAGCATACATTAAAATATGCTATTCCATCCAGCACATACATTTTGGCACATCAAAGTCGGATGGATTGACACCTGCACCAGGTGTCTTTATTACACTGTGCATGGTTTTCAGGTTGGTTTATGTATAAACATTTCTTTCGTATATAAAGGTTTAATTTGTTTTTTCATTAAAAAAAAAAATATATATATAATATATATATATAATAATTTTTTCCAAAGGGAGGGCACTCACAACTTGGTTTCTAAATTTTCAATATAAAGACCCCGGTGCTACCAGTTGGTTAATCAGTATAGCAGATATATTAGTCCAGTGCACACATGGGATTTTGTGAACAAAAGCAGCCTTTATTGGCAATACATAGTAGACAACGTTTCGGCCCTTAGTGTTGGGCCTTCTCAAGCCTATATACTCGGGACGGTTTATACTCGAGTTTATACGATAAGCTCATTCCCCCATTTGCCAACATATTTCCTTACCCCTGTGTATAACATATAATATACTAGTGCACATAAGTTTCAATATACATGATAATAGTCGTATCTTTTTCTTCTAAAATTTTTTGAATACATAGATTTTGTAATAAGTTTTTAATGAGCACAAAACATTTTTTAAAACATTTTTTAACAAAATGATGGTTATATTTGTTGATTCACACATATGTGGTAAAAGCACTAGCACTTTACTTATTAAAGGGGAACTGTGGTCTCCAAACAAGTTGAGTTTAAATGAAAGGACAGTTTCATACCTTTAAAACGAGCCATCAACCACCTCTCTCCTGCCCAGCCCAAGATACACAGAAATGACTGACCAGAGAGTTAATGGGTGGGAGGCGGACATGTGACATTCCTGAGGCTTCTCCTGCACAGTGCCGCCGGCGAGCACAGCCTCATATTCCCTCAGTGGTGAGGGAGACAGAAGTCCCTCCTCTCTGCTGTGTGAAGGACCTGCAGCTGCGAGAATGTAAGGTACAGCCCTTCTCTCCACAGTGGGAAACAGCCTTTTCAGGCAGAGTTCTCACTCGTTTCTCACTCTGCCTGAAACGGCTGATTCCACAGAGTTTTTTTGGGGGGTTGAGTTGTGTTGTGTAAGGGGGGAGTTGGGGGGTGTTGTGTAGGGGGGTTGTCAGAGTGGCCCACAGCACCTGTGAGGGGGGCCCTTAGGCACCCAAAGTGGGCGGGCCATGGCACATACGAGTGGGCGGGGCCACATGGGGGGGAGTTGTGTTGTGTAAGGGGGGGTTTGGGGGGTGTTGTGCAGGGGGGGTGTCAGAGTGGCCCACAGCACCTGTGAGGGGGGCCCTTAGGCACCCACGAGTGGGCAGGGCCACAACACCCACGAGTGGGTGGGGCCACATGGGGGGAGTTGTGTTGTGTAAAGGGGAAGTTTGGGGGAGGGGGGTTGTGTAGGGGGGGTGTCAGAGGCCCAAAGCACCTGTGAGGGGGGGGCTTAGGCACCCACGAGTGGGCGAGGCCACGGCACCCATGAGTGGGTGGGGCCACATGGGGATCTAAGGAATGGCTAGGGGGCCCTGCAACTGGGTGGGTGTCAGAGTGGCCCACAGCACCTGTGAGGTTGGGGCATGGCACCCGTGAGTGGGGGGATGTTGTGTAGGGGGGGCGTCAGAGTGGCCCACAGCACCTGTGAGGGGGGCCTTAGACACCCGTGAGTGGGTGGGGCCATGAGTGGGCGGGGCCATGTGGGGCTCCAAGGGAATGGGCCATGGGGGGCCTGCAACTGGAGGGACCATGGGGTCCATGAGTGGGAGGGACATGGGGGCTGCAAAGGGGAGGAGACACAGGGCAGATTGACTGACAGGTTTCAGAGCAGGAAGCAGGAAGTGCAGGGGACCTGGTGATGCTGCTGCCATATCACACACAAAATGTAAATAATAATAAATAACTAAAAAAAATAAACAATTGAAATAAATTGCAAAAACGCTCAGGAGAGCAATTCCTATCAGTTTACCTAAAGTCATTTTTGGACCACAGTTCCTCTTTAATCTATGTATTCAAAACATTTAGGAGTGAAAGATACGACTATTATCATGTATATTGAAACTTATGTGCACTAGTATATTATATGTTATACACAGGTCAGGAAATATGTGGCAATGGGGGAATGAGCTTATATGATAACACAGGATGTGATGTCACTACTATGAAGGTATTTAATTGTTTGCACTGTGAGCACTTTTTTATAGGCTTGAGAATGGCCCAAGACCTGCTTTTGTTCACAAAATCCCATGTGTGCACTGGACTAATATCTCTGCTATATATAAATGTTAAGAATACTCTTAATCCAAGACAAACTGTGTAGGAAAGGGGCTGGTGAATATCTTAACATTGGTACCCATAATGGGTATGATATATATATTTATATATTATATATGAGGAATAATCAGTTTTACTTATATAACATTTTCTAGCATAGCAAGCATACACCATAAATCCTATTGAATCTTGCTATGCTTACTTTTGATCACTGAGCTTCAGGCAATAATTGCTAGACGGCCCACATAATTTCATTATTGCTATAATCAGATAATTAATATATCTGCTGTCTTGACTTTTATTTAATTTTCCTGCTAAACTGTCTACAGTCAGTTATTCTAACATCAGTCAAGGTTTATTCCAACAATGTCCAGTTTTGCTGGGGAAAATGAATGGTACGTGCCATCCTGTTATCATACATCATAATAACTGTTAGTGTACATGTGCACCCAGGCACACAGGTACAAATGCATACAAATATATACACAAAGGGTTTGACAAACTAACTTATTATTTTATATTCAATCAGCTTCATAAAGTTGTGTTTGTGAAAGTAACAAATGGCCATAGTTATTATTTACAGCAAAGCTAGAAACAAAGCAACAAATAACATCAAAACAAAACCTAATTCTAAAATGGCCCTTAGAGTTACTAAAAATTGTACTGGGTTATATGACTATACCTTTTAGGTATCGGAACTTATCATCCATTTGCTCCCGCGCAGGGACAGATTTACCATTAGGCACGTGCCTAGGGGCGCCTGAGGTTGGAGGGGTGGCTGTCAATCTCCTCCCACCAATCCAACCCATTTATAGTCTATTTTCCTCCCCAAAAAAGAGAAAGTAGGTGTGGTTTCGGGGTGTGGTCTGTGTTTAGGGGTGGGGCTGAGGGCACCAGGCTCTTTGTGCCTACAGACTCCTGAGGTGTAAATCTGGTCCTGTTCCCTTGGCATTCCTCCATCTGGCGGAACTTCGTGTAATGCTTTGGCTCTTTTTTGGCTGTTTGCTTGGTTTTTTTTTTGTTTGTTTTTTTATTTGCCTTGTTTTGTGTCTTACTGGACTTTGAGTTCTGTCTTCCTATTATTATTTCCTCCGATAGAGCAGACAGCCCTTTCTGTGACCTCTGCTCTTATTGGTTGCCTTTCCTTTATAGCTTGCTCTGTTCATTTTGTCTGTGCCCATTATAGTGTTTGACTTGTCCTTATTGCTTGTGGTGTGCTCCCTGATTCTGATAACCCTTTACCGACTCGTTGTCCTTGACCCTGACCCAGACCCTGTCCTTTGCTGCCTGTCCTAACCTTGGCTTATCCCTGATCATTCTACGTCCTCAAACTTCTGTACTGTGCCCACATGATTGACTTCTCTGTATTGGCCCTTGGTTTGGCCCCAAATATTCTTGTGCCCATTAGTGCTCTTGACTTTTTCTTATACCTGATATCAGCACCTATATCTTGTGCTCTAAATCCTGGTGACATCTGTGTACGGTGAGGCACATCGAGTCTCTTGGCGAATGGGCGCTTGTCTCTAGGTGAAAATAGCAGTGTTAGATTGGAAACTAAAGGTATAGCCGGGAATTCCCAGGCATTACAATACTTACATAGAATCTTGGTTTCATTATAAGTGTAGAAGAATTAGTCTAAGAAGGGCAATACATTAAAGGATAAGTACACTATAAAATCAAGTTATGCTCAATTGGAAGCTGCAGCTTTAAAAATACTTTTGCCATATTCTTTTTCCCTTAAGCCCCTCCAGAGCCTACCTTTGTAGATTCAATGTTGCTGACATCTTGTTTCTCATTAGGTGAATGGTTAGCCCCACCCCTCCGAGAGGCTCTGGAGGGGCTTAAGGAAAAAAAAACATGGCAAAAGTATTTTTTAAGCGGCAAGGCCCTAAAAAATGCCTACAGTATAGGAACCTATCCCTGGGTAAGATGCCCTATGGGTCATCCCTAGGTAAGACCCTGTGGGAAGTAAAAGCTATAATGCAGCAAAACATGGTAATACAGAATGTAATGTAGGCAATTTGAATAGGATTTGCACAAATATTTTTATTTGTTATATCGTAATGTGAATGTGCAGATCCTCACTTGTGTGTATGTTGGTTGGATTGGATAGTGCCAGTAAAGTAGACAGAACAAGCAGACAGAATTTCCAAACTATACCATCCTTTCTACTGGCATATAGTACAGCAAATGGTATTGGATTATCTATAACTGTAAAGCAAAAGACACAGTTATCCCCTCATATAACATCGCACTTCTGCGCCTGTTCTGGGCACTTACAAAAAAAAAGACCCAAGCACGCTTTTCATGGTTATTTGTTACATAAAGGCATCTGCTATTGCTCTACTAATAATTTAAAATCTCAGCTTCTTTCTTTGTTCTCTTATTCACCTACATATGCCCCTTGACTATATCACTGCACAGATCAGCACATTTTCTCTTTGTATCTGTTTTGTTATCCTAATATACTCAATTTACAAGCCACTAGAGAAGATGTTTCCATATTGTACCTTTGCAAGCAAATTGCAATCTTTGCACTATAACCCTGAAATACAGCACAATAAGTAAGATCTACTGTATATCTTAGTAGAAATACTATAGTGACCAAGTTCAGTTATGGCTGTAGATTTTAGGGGAGACTTAAAAAGTCACCTTCCCTGGATCTTTGTTTTGTGGGCCCCACAAAACAAGATGTAGAGATTTGCCTTCTTTCGTTAGTGATAAAGGCCCAATCCTGTTGGTCCTATTTCTCTAATGTGTGTACAACTTTTTCCAACGAACCGCCAGCATCGAAAACAGTAGTTTTGGAACAAAATTTTCTGTTGGTCGCAGTTAGCTCCCTGCATTGTAGTATAGGGTGTCCGCCATAATCGTTAGGTGTGTGGCAGCCCTGAATGATCTTCTCTATACAGTACTTTTGGGACTGTGTGAAGCCGCATCTTTAACAGATGTACATATACCATAGTAAACATGTAATTAAGTTTGAATAAGACATTCTCATCAGTCCAACCTATTCCCTTTTTTTTTTTTTTTGTTTTTTTTTTTTTTTTTTTTTTTAACCCTACCTAACAGTTGATCCAGAGGAAGGCCAAAAAACCCAGCTAAAAAGGGGGGAGAAAAATTCTTCCTGACTCCAAACGGCAATCGGAAAGTATCCTGATCAACCAGATCTATATGCATTAGTACCAGTAATTCTCAAATTTTTTTAGTTTTATAGAAACTTTCCAGGCCTTTTTTAAAGTTATTCAATGAACTTGCCATTACCACCTCTGCTGAAGACAGTTCCACAGTTTCACCGTTCACTGTAAAGAAACCTCTCCTAACTTGAAGATGAAACTTCTTTTCTTCAACCTTAAAGGATGTCCACGATCCTCTGATATGTACCTATTAGTGAACAATGCACCAGAGAGTTCACTGTATGGGCCATTAATATATTTGTATAAGGTTATCATGTCCCCACGCAACCGCCGCTTCTCCAATGTAACAGCCCTAACTTGTCTAATCCTGCTGCATATTCAAGCCCTCCATTCCCTTATTAATTTAGTTGCCCTTCTCTGGACTGCTTCCATTTTCCAAGATGTCCCTTTTGTATATGGGATTCCAAAACTGCACACCGCATATTCCAAATGAGGCCTTACCAGTGCCTTGTAAAGAGGGAGAATAATATTTTTCTCTCTGAATCTATTCCCCTCTTATACAAGACATATCTTCTAGCTCTAGCTGTTGCTACCTGCATTGTTTGCTACAGCTAAGTCTGTTATCTACCAGAACCCCCAATTTTTTCCATTTCAGATGCACCTAACCAGAGTTATTTAATGGTGTAGGTGGCACAGGGATTATTAAATCCCAAAAGCATCACCTTACATTTATCAACATTGAATCTCATCTGCCATTCGCTGCCCATTTTGATAATCTATCTAGGTCTGCTTGCAGCACTTGCACATCATTGGAGTTTCCAAAGCTCTGCATAATTTAGTGTCATCAGCAAACACAGAGACCTTGCTCTCAATGCCCCCTTCTAAGTCATTTATAAAACAGATTAAACAGAAGCGGTCCCAGTACAGAACCCTGAGGAACTCCGCTTAGAACTTTAGCCCACATAGATGTAGCTCCATTAACCACCACTCTCTGTTTGCGGTCCAATAACCAGTTCTCTATCCATGAACAAATGTTTCTTCAAGGCCAACGTCCTCAGTTTTACATTAGTCGCCTATGTGGCACAGTATCAAAGGCTTTTGCAAAATCCAAATACCACATCCACAGCTGTGCCTAATCTAACTTCTTACTCACTTCTTCATAAAAACCAATTAAATTTGGTCTGGCATGATCTATTTCTCATAAATCCATGCTGACTACTACTAAAGATGATCTCTGGAGACAAAGTCAGGTATGATCCCTTAACAAAGTTTCCATCCTTCCCCTACCACTGATGTTAGGCTTACAGGTCTATAGTACCAGGCTGTGAACGACTACCTTTTTTGAATATTGGTATTACATTGGCTTTTTTCCAATCCAGCGGACACTCCCCAACAAAAGCGATCTGAAGATATACACAGTGGTCTTGCTAGAACTGAACTAAGCTCTTTTAAAATCCTAGGATGCAATCATCTGGTCCTGGCGCTTTATTGATATTAACTTTGTCTATTGATTCCGTACCTATCCTCTGTTTATCCAATGTGAAAACCTTCATTTCCTCCCTGCACATTGTTACAATCCCTACTGTAAGGATTTCAACAGTAAAAACCGATGTAAAAAAAACGGTTTAGCAGATTACCTTTTCGGCATCCTCTACAACCACCTCAGCTCCATTATTTAATGGTCCCACATTCTCAGTCCTCATTTTTTTACCATTATATACTTAAAAAACATCTTGGGGTTGGACTTGCTTTGTTCGGCAATCCGTATTCATTTTCTATTTTAGCTAGTTTAATTGCTTTCTTGCACTCTTTATTACAACTTTTGAAGTCCCTGTAAGCCTGTTCTGTGCCTTCTGCTTCAAATTTTAAAAGCCCCTTTTTCTTTTTTTCCATTTCCTTTTTACCTGAGCATTAAGCCATGCAGGAGTGGACCTAATTTTTTACACTTGTTCCTAAAGGTACCGATTTGGAGATGTATAGTTTAATATCCCTTTAAGTGGTCCACATCTGCTCAGTATCTTTCCTAGAAACAGTTCCCCCCAGTCTATGAGCAGGAGCGATTCCTTTAAAAGCATAAAATTACTTCCTAAGTTAAATTTTGTTAGCCAGTGCACTTTTAAGTTTTCTGCAACCTATATTAAATGACACTATATCATGGTCACTATTCCCTAAGCTTCCCATTACCTTCATCTCCAAAATGAGCTCTGGTTTATTAGATGTCAGGAGGAATATTACAGATGCTGTCTGTCATCTGTTTAATATTAGTATGGTGTGTACTCAGTTTTACACTGTTGGCATATTTGGGAATTACTACAGAGTCCAGTAAAAGATTGTACCATTATGTCATTCTTTATATATAATACTAGTACTAATTTTATTATGAACAACCAACATTCCTGTCTCCTTTCAGCATAAGAAACAAATCAATTAAATAGAAAAATATTTATTAATATTTTAATTAATATTAGATAACTTGCTCCAAATGCAAACCAACATATCTCATGATGCTCCACACACTCAAAACTTTATTTAAATTTGGTAGCTTTTAGTTGTCATTATCATGAACATTGTAACTAGGGATGGCCGGTTCGCGGATCCGAACCCGGATCCGCCGCGGATTTATCCCGTTCGCGAACGGCGGATTTTTCCGGATTTTCCGCCTTCCGAACTTCCGATTCGCGGATTTTTCGTATTTTCGAAAATTTTCGAAATTACAAGGATTTCTCTTAATTCCTTACATACGTATTTTCGAAAATATTCGAAATTACGAGGATTACTTGTATTTTCGAAAATACATTTTTTCAAAAATACATGAAAACTCGTAATTTCGAAAATTCCCGAAAATACGTGAAAACTCTAAATTTTTCGAAAATACGAAAAATCTCGTTATTTCAAGGGTATTTTTAATTTAAACGGGTCCGCTCGCGGATTTTCGAATTTTCGAATTTTTTCGAAAATTCGCGGATCCTCGAGCGGACCGGATTTTGCGAAGTTCGGACATCTCTAATTTTAACCAGAATTGGAAAGCGATGCTATCAAACAGTGAACATTGTTACTGCCACATATTGGCAAACATTGTGGCGATAACCACTCAAATGTATTTATAAAGGGTGTGTAAATTTAAGTCTACAAAAATCGCACGTTTCTAGCCTGGAAATATATTTACAAATTATATGGTGGGTTTCCCAATACAAATAAGGGTCCAGTGAATGGTGTTTGATTATTTTTGTTCAAAACAATCCAGTTGTTTGCTTGTTCAGATCTAATTGTTGATATATGTTGCTGCTGTACTCATTCTGATTTCATAAAGGACCATGTTGGGTAATATTGTGATTATTGTGAATATGTGATCTCTGCCAGACCCTTCCCCAACTTTCATCAATGAATTTCAAACTGTATATAAACAACCAGCATTTAAATGTAATTGGAATTGTTACAGGGGGATTTGTTCAAGTCCAGGGTCTGTTCACCCATTAAATAAATTGGTACGTTGGTGTCCTGGGCCAGTGTGCAGTGTTAGCGAACAGCGCTAGCTACTACACTTAAATTACTTTTTTGGGATAATATAATTTAATTTCACTAGTGACATTATTTCATTACCTTTTATGTATGTATACAGGGTTTTTTCAATGTTAAAATGATTGGTGTTGGCTTAAGAGACGATGACATCAGCACTGAAATGTGATACTGTCTATGCCATTATAAAGAGAAAAAATAAAAGGTGACCGCTCCGCAAATGATAGGGATACAATAAATTAAAAGTCTTTATTCAGAATTCATTATTATGAATAAACACTTTTCATTTATTGTACCCCTATAATTTACAGAGTAGTCACCTTTAATTTTTTTCTCCTTATCTAATGACAGCCAGGAGGCTGGTCCTGTTAACCTGTGTTTGGTTGACCTGCAGTGGGGGATATATTGCTGGACTTAGACCTGTGACATATAGGTATGCGCTCCTGCTATTAGGTCTATACTTTAGTGCTCTCATATGCCATCATAAAGCACAAAACACAAATTACTCATTCTTGTTTTTGACTTTCGATGTGAGTGAACCTGTTGCCCCCATTTTTAATAAATATTGTAAACCAAACCTTAAATAAAATTGAATATCCTTCATGTATTTTTGAGCTTCTGCATGAATATTCAAGGCTACTTTCGTTAACCCTTGAATATGCGTTAAACCTTTGAAAATAGCCTCACATTTTTGGTAACCCTCGAAAATAGTGCTGCATGTTTACTTCCAAGGGTTACCACAAACTCAAGTCTACTTTCGAGGGTTACTGAATGGATCCAAACAGAACATCAGATCAGGGAGTTTCGATTGAGACCCAGATACCATCTCTAATTGTGAGCCACAACCTTTCTTTCCTGCCCTTGCAATTATGATGTACAAACAATGTTGCTAATCTACCTGAATTCAATTGTATATGGTGTAATCCTACAATCAATTACTGTATCTATTACACATTTCCATTAAATGCTGCAACCAATGCAATTCCCTTTTGTTAACCATTGGTACATCCCCCACAAATAGGCTAGTAAACATAGGCAGATATCCCTGCCATTAGACCTACCGATCGCTAGGCCAAATTATATTCTTTTGGTTAAAAACTAAATCACCTGTGCTGCTATTACAACTCAATCGATCCTGCAAGACTGCAAGATCAGCCATGATTTACTGACAGTTCAACCCTCTCCTTAAAAATGAATTAGAAAAAGTTACACTTGATAGGTAATTTCCACCAATGAGTTACCTTGGGACACATCCTTTATCCCTTTTTCTTTTTTTTGTATGCATTATTAGCAGAAATGTAGCCAAAATGCAGAAACTGTATCTGAAAGATTAAAAGGCAAGTCAACCTCTCAAAGTTGTATTCAACCTCTGTACCATGATCATTTCAGTCTCGGAGACATCACCATATTTCAGTCTATGGTTTAGGACTGTAACACTGATATGCAAATGACCCTGGTACAAAAGACAAAAAGCAAAGGAAAAAAGGTGCTTAAAGATAATTGTAAAATGGAACGTTTTGCTTAGACTTGGGTAAATTAATAAATAGGATTTAATAAACATTACAAATTAGTCTAAATAGTTCATGTGATTATATAAAACCATTCAACAAAAAGTCAGCAGCTAACCAAATGAGAAGAATCAACTGTGCTTTGATCTGTAACCTACCTTGTCCCCCATACAGTGTGTGTTGTATTGGCAGCAATCCAGCAATGACATCATAGGTTGGTTCTTCTTTACTATGCAGTTCAGCACAGATACCTATAAAGTCAACAATGGGTTAATCCAAAGCCCAACATTATTTTCAGTCACATCTTTTTGCCATAATGTTATATTTTCATCAAGTTATTTTTCATTTCTTGTGTACAGAGCCTGCTCAGATCAGCGTTTTTTTAGTAACTAGATTACCACCGGCTCCCTTGAGAGAACACAATGCTTGTTCTGTATTGACCAGGGAATATTACAGCGGGCTCATTTCGAAAACATTGTTTCCTGCTAATACTGTTTAACGCAATATTTATCAATAAGATTACACTCACATATATATAATACATATATCGTAAAGTATATTTACATTGAAAATGTTAATGTTTCATTTCAGTTTGAATGAAAGAGTGAAAACAAACTCAGACTACAAAATAGGAGTGAACACTGGAAATATTGAAAGAGCTGATGAACATTTTAAATCCCTTTACTATGGATCGAAAAGTTTTGGTGGTGCTGGCACTTATCATGTACGTATTCTAGGTATACTTCCAAAAATCCACAGGGTGGTTTGACTTTTTTGGCTTTTGTGACTATTAGGCAACCAAACAATGCAGGAAGTACTATAGTTGGAAAAGGGAAAAGGTGGTACAAACAGAGAGACTGGCCTTGAGGAAAACTCAAACAGGGTTATTTAATAAAACTTCTTATAGTTTAAAATGGTGCTAATTTTGCCCCAACCAATCAGCTTTCTAATGTTAAATATAATCTGATTGGTTGGGGCAAAATTAGCACCATTTTAAATGATAAGAACTTTTATCGAATCTCCCTGAAATACTTTTAGGGTACATGAGTTTGACGTGAGGTCATCAAAGGCTGAAGAATGTAAACATGCTTTTTTTAACCATTAATAGATTATTGGGGAGATTTATGAACAGACACAAACGGGCATTTCCTGTCTTAAGTTTTGTACACACGTGCGATCGCGAACGTTCGTTTTGGCCGATAATCTGCCTGTGTATGGGCCCTTTATCAGCCGAAACGGCTGGTCATTCGTAGATCCATGGCCGAACGGCTGTTTCGGCCAATAAAGAGCCCATACACAGGCTGGTTATCGTCAAAAACAAACGTTCGTTCTCATCGTGCGTCGCAGGTCAGGACCCGCGATCACACGTGTGTACGAACCTTAACAACTCCACAGAACGTGTTTATGATTGTGGCTAACAGACAAGGAGAACTTTAGAATATGAATACACAGAGGGTAAAATAAAACCCAGATTGTAATTTACCCTGATCCCAAAACAAATAGATCCATGCACTGGATGGTTCTTCAGCATTCAGGAAATCTCCCCTAAGTTTACCTGTTAAGTTTTTTATAGTATAGTATCTGAGGTTAAATTAAGACATCCATCTATCTAGTTCAACCTACACAGCAATACCCACATTTCTTGCAGATCCAGAGAAAGGCAAAAAAAAATCAGAAATATCCCCGAATCAACTCAAACTTTATGTACCAGTAACCTGCAACATCCAATTAACCTGCTATCATCACATCAAGTGGTAGACAGTCCCATAGATTTATTATTCTCACAGTGAAAAACCTTTCTGAACTTGAAGACTAAACTTCTTTTCTTCCAGTCTTAAGGGATGTCTGTATGTCCTCTCACATGTTCTATTGGTGAACAATGCACAATATTTTATACACAATGATCATACCCCACACAAGTGCCTTTTCTCTAGAGTGCTTAAGTTCCCAGCGCTGAGTAGTGACGTCAGGCGGGCAGATACGGAGCAAGCGTCAGCCAGCAGAGTGGTGAAGACTGGAGATTGAAAACTGCCCAGGTAAGTGAACTGGGGGGGGCTCTGGGGGGGACAGTAATCCCATTAGCTTGTAAAAAAAACTTTACTTACACAGCCTCTTCCCCCGGCGTTCTACACTGCCAGAAGCCGCGTCTGTGATTGGCTGCCTCTTGCAGTTTCATGAAAGCAGAAGGCCGTGTCTGAACGCAAGCTAATAGAGCGGTGGGGGTTGGAAGAGGGAGCTCAAAGCTAATTTTGTAAAGTGGTGGACATGCCCTTTAACATAGCCATTTATAGTATAAGCAGCACAAGGATTTTTAAAACAACAACGTTTTGTGTTGTCCACAAACACTGAGACCTTGCTGACAATACCTAGTTCCAAATCATTAATTAACAGATTAAATGTGGCTCCAACACAGAACCCTGTGGCACCCCAAAATCAACAACTACTCTCAGCATCCAATCCATCAACCAATTTTTTTTTGCATGTACAAATGTGCCACCCAAGCCCAAAAGACCTTAGCTTATACACAAGTCACCTATTGGGGACTGTATCAAAAGCCTAATCAAAATCCAAGTATACTACATCTACTGCTATGCCAGAGTCCAAATTCCTACTCACTTCCTCATAAAAGCAAGCAAAAGCAAGTTAGTTTGAAAAGATATGTTCCTCATAAATCCATTTAAGGTCAGTTAATATGCATAGAAAAATTAACAGAATTTGTCCATGACTCTCCTATTAGTACTAGTCCTGGTCAAATTCAGATTTTAAACAAGTGCTTTGTCTCATTAAATTTTATTAGGTTATGTTTATGATTATGTTTGAGGACGTGATCCCATAAAAGTTAACCATGGTTTTATTATGAACAGATCTTGATAAAATAAATCATATCATATTTGTAAGATCTGGCACAGTAAACTAAGGCCTGTTGGTCTTTAAACATCCATCTATGTACAGATAGACATTTTGTTAAGTCATCATGTTGCCAATAGGACAGAATCTAGACTATCTAGCATCTAGACAACTTTAAATGGTATAGTGTACGTATTCTGTTTATTAATGACCTAGAACTGCATTAATGTAATGAGTCTGTATTTGCTATGTAGGGCATTAAACCCCATACAATATGTGCAAGTAAAGCTAAACATATTTGCTTTACATCTAAGTGGTAGATGAGGCTTAGAGTAGATAAATGTAAGTTTATGCATTAGAGGTTTAAAATTATCAAGGGGCGAGGGCAAGGTGGGCGTGCCTCCCGGGGCGGGTGCGACCACCCGCCGCGATCCAGGGGGGAATCTCAAAAAATCTAATTGGTTAATGTAAAGCATGTAAACCAAGCATTAAAAAATTGACCAATCAGAAAAGGATTAGGGTTTTCTGCAAACCTATATAAAGAGGGGCATTCTGATCCCCATATGTAAAGGGCATCTGAGCCCCATATAGTAAAGGCACACTCTGACCCAATAGTTTAAAAGTGTCACCTAAGAGTGTAGTTTTAAGCTGTCAACTAGCCCTTTTTTGTGCCCCAAACTGAGGAGACCATGAGATTTACAGCATCCAGAGGGAGTGTAAGGCAAGATCGCTCCTGTACTTTCTATGCAGATGAAGGATTTTTTTTGAACTCAAAACAGGGTTATTTATAAACTTCTTATGCAGTTTAAATGGTGCTAATTTGCCCCAACCATCAGCTTTCAATGTTAAATATAATCTAGGGTTGGGGCAAAATTAGCACCATTTTAATGATAAGAACTTTTTCGAATCTCCCTGAAATACTTTTAGGTACATGAGTTTGACGTGAGGTCATCAAAGGCTGAGAATGTAAACATGCTTTTTTTAACCATTAATAGATTATTGGGGAGATTTATGAACAGACACAAACGGGCATTTCCTGTCTTAAGTTTTGTACACACGTGCGATCGCGAACGTTCGTTTTGGGCCGATAATCTGCCTGTGTATGGGCCCTTTATCAGCCAAACGGCTGGTCATTCGTAGATCCATGGCCGAACGGCTGTTTCGGCCAATAAAGACCCCCTACACAGGCTGGTTATCGTCAAAACAAACGTTCGTTCTCATCGTGCGTCGCAGGTCAGGACCCGCGATCACACGTGTGTACGAACCTTAACAACTCCACAGAACGTGTTATGATTGTGGCTAACAGACAGAGGAAGAACTTTTAGAAAGAGAGTTACACAGAGGTAAAAAAACCAGATTGTAATTTACCCTGATCCAAAAACAAATATTAGATCCGGCATGGATGGTTCTCAGCATTCAGGAAATCTCCCCTAAGTTACCTGTTAATTTTTTTTATAGTATAGTATCTGAGGTTAAATTAAGAACTCCATCTATCTAGTTCAACCTACACAGCATACCCACATTCTTGCAGATCCAAGAAAGGCAAAAAAAATCAGAAATATCCCCGAATCAACTCAACTTTATGTACCAGTAACCGCAACATCCATTAACCTGCTATCATCACATCAAGTGGTAGACAGTCCCATAGATTTTATTATCTCAGTGAAAACCTTTCTGAACTTGAAGACTAAACTCTTTTCTTCCAGTCTTAAGGATGTCTGTATGTCCCCTCACATGTTCTATTGTGAACAATGCAACATATTTTATCACAATGATAATACCCCACACAAGTGCCTTTTTCTCTAGAGTGCTTAAGTTCCCGGCGCTGAGTAGTGACTCAGGCGGGCAGATACGGAGCAAGCGTCAGCCAGCAGAGTGGTGAAGACTGGAGATTGAAGACTGCCCAGGTAAGTGACTGGGGGGGGCTCTGGGGGGGACAGTAATCCCATTAACTTGTAAAAAAAACTTTACTTACCACAGCCTCTTCCCCCGGCGTTCTACACTGCCAGAAGCCGCGTCTGTGATTGGCTGCCTCTTGCAGTTTCATGAAAGCAGAAGGCCGTGTCTGAACACAGCTAATAGAGCGGTGGGGTTGGAAGAGGGAGCTCAAAGCTAATTTTGTAAAAGTGGTGGACATGCCTTTTAACATAGCCTTTATAGTATAAGCAGCACAAGGATTTTTAAAACAACAACGTTTTGTGTTGTCCACAACACTGAGACCTTGCTGACAATACCTAGTTCCAAATCATAATTAACAGATTAAATGTGGCTCCAACACAGAACCCTGTGGCACCCAAAATCAACAACTACTCTCAGCATCCAATCCATCAACCAATTTTTTTTTGCATGTACAAATGTGCCACCCCAGCCCAAAAGACCTTAGCTTTATACACAAGTCACCTATTGGGGACTGTAACAAAGCCTAATCAAAATCCAAGTAACTACATCTACTATGCTATGCCAGAGTCCAAATTCCTACTCACTTCCCATAAAAGCCAGGCAAGTTAGTTTGAAAAGATATGTTCCTCATGAATCCATTTAAGGTCAGTTAATATGCATAGAAAAATTAACAGAATTTGTCCATGACTCTCCTATTAGTACAGTCCTGGTCAAATTCAGATTTTAAACAAGTGCTTTGTCTCATTAAATTTTATTAGGTTTGTTCATGATTATGTTTGAGGACGTGATCCCATAAAAGTTAACCATGGTTTTATTATGAAACAAGATCTTGATAAAATAATCATATCATATTTGTAAGATCTGGCACAGTAAACTAAGGCCTGTTTGGTCTTTAAAACATCCATCTATGTACAGATAGACTTTTGTTTAAGTCATCTGTTGCCAATAGGACAGAATCTAGACTATCTAGCATCTGACAACTTTAAATGGTATAGTGTACGTATTCTGTTATTATGACCTAGAACTTATTAATGTAATGTTCTGTATTTGCTATGTAGGGCATTAAACCCATACATATGTGCAAGTAAAGCTAAACATATTTGCTTTACATCTAAGTGGTAGATGAGGCTTAGATTATAAATGTAAGTTTATGCATTAGAGGTTTAAAATTATCAAGGGGCGAGGGCAAGGTGGGCGTGCCTCCCGGGGCGGGTGCGACCACCCGCCGCGATCCAGGGGGGAATCTCAAAAATCTAATTGGTTAATGTAAAGCATGTAAACCACCATTAAAAAATTGACCAATCAGAAAGGATTAGGGTTTCTGCAAACCTATATAACAGATGCATGCCTGCCGTGGACCTCAGATGCCATCGGCAGTATAATGGCTGAATGAAACAAGATGGAAGGGTGCCCTCCACCCCCGCCAAGGGCCCTTCCTTCCTCTTCCGTCCAGCGGGTTGGCAGGGGCTTGAGGTGCTGCTGGGGAGGGGGGGTGCGCGGCGGGTGGTTCGCAACCACCTCTGCAGCCCCTTCCCAGCATCGCCCTCCTAGCCCCTGTTCCATATGTTTTCGCCGCAGCAGGTTGGGGGGTTAGGAGCGGCTCTGCCGGGGGTCGAGGGCATTCCCAAATAATCCCAAATTATATAGTACCCCTGTACTAACCAGAACTCACAGTATATGTATATCATACAGTAATCTCCTCAATATTATATAGTTCTCTGTACCACTCAGAACTGCCAGTATATATATTTAATACCTATATACTGAGTTATAGGTCGTCCGCGAGTATAAGTCGAGGTACCTATTTTTCCTAAAATAGTTAAACCTGATTTGACTCGCAGTATCATCCGAGGTATAGATGTATGCCCACTACTGCCTTCGATTCTGTATTGTTTTTGTGGCTTAAGCGCCCTTTAAATGACAAGCAGAAATCCCATACAGTAATAGCCAAATCCAGTACCAGTAACCCTCCAATTCCTTGCACTCCAGATGTTTGGAAACTACAGCTCCCAGCTGCTTTTGCTTGACCCCCTTATAGTAAAGGGCCCTCTGTCCGCAAATAGTAAAAGGGCACTCTGACCCCCTTATGTAAGGCCTTCTGATCCCATATAGTAAAGGCACTCTGCAGCCCCATAGTAAAGGCACTCCTACCCATAGTTAAAAGTGTCACCTAAGAGTTGTAGTTTCAAGCTGCCAACTAGCAGCCTTTTTTGCCCCAAACTGAGGAGACCCATCGATTTACAGCATCCGATAGCAGTGAGTACGATGACCAATCCGCACGAAGCAGAGATGTAAGGCAGATCAGCTCCTGTAACTTTCTATGCAGATGAAGGATTTTTTAAACACCTACTGGTTACAATCTGCATTGCAGCTATTTGGATCTAAATTAGGACTTGACCCGAGTATAAGCCGAGGTTAGGTTTTCAGGCTAACTTTAAAGCCTGAAATCTCGACTGATATTCGGTATATACGGTACCAGTAGTTCTCAATATTATTTAGTTTTAGTAAGTTACCAGACCCCTTTTAAAGCTATTCAGTGAACATCCCATTACCCATTCCATTGTAAAAAGAACTTTTTCAAACTGAAGATGAACTTCTTTTTTTATATCTTATAAGGAGTCCCCATGTCCTCTGATATGACCTATAAGTGAACAATGCACCAGAGAGTTTCTATTATGGCCCATTAACTATATTAGTCTAAAGTGATCATATCCCCACGCAAACGCCACATCTCCAATGAAACAGCCCTAACTTGTCTAATCTGTCTCAAGTCAACCCCCTCCTTTCCCCTTATTATTTTAGTTGGCCTTCTCTGAACTTCCAAGATGTTTCAAAAGAGGCCTTACCCAGCCGTGAATTGTAAAAAGGGAAATTGCAGATGCGAAGAAGGAGCGAGCAGCGCTAAGTAAGTATGTCAGTGTAACTACAAAGAGCCCAGGGTTGAGGTGAGGACCTAAGCGTTTAGTTTCTCACCCTGGGTACAAGACAGATAGAGGAAGAGGAGTGGGGAGAGGTACGTACAACTTGTCCTTTAAGAACAAGGATGTATTTTCATCAGCTTCTGGGAGTTATTGATATGACTTTGTCTAATTGTGTCTGTAACATATCCTCTGTCAACCAGAGTGACTTCCTCATTTATCCCCTTCATCTTATTACGGCCCCTTCTATAAGGACTAGGATTCCTCTATAGTGATATCTGAGGGGGAAATGGTTTAGCACATCGCTTTTGGGCTAAGCCCCATTTTATTTAAAGGTCCCACATTTCTCAGTCGTCCTCTTTTCCTCATGGTACCACTGGCGACAAAGGAACTCCAGTTTTGATCATCTATCCAGAGGTATACTGATAGACAAGGGGTGAATTATATGAAGTCTTCAGTTTACAATTGTGTTCTGGTCTTTTAGCTATAGGTCTCATGAATTCTAGAGCCAAGACGTGATCCTTTGGCTCATTTATTTTAGAGAAAGTAACATCAAGCGATAACCTGGTTAAAAATATAAAAAATAAATTATTACATTGAAGATGCCACAAAGAAATGATTCCAACAGTAAAGTTATATTTCATTGTGCAAGCCACTTAAAAATATAACCTGCAGTGTCAGAGCATCATTAATTTTTTCCCTTCCTTGCACCGATGTGATCGCAGACCTGACTGGTGCACATGTATGAATTGAAACTAAAAATGAAGGTAATTTTCGTGGGCTGAGCTCTAACATGATGCGGAATAAAACTATAATAAAATCGTCCATACATTCAGTGCAATAATAGTTTATCAAGCAGGGTGCACCTGTAGGGTTTTTGCTGCCTGAGCCTAACATTCATGCCGCCGCCCTTGATTTTTTTTGTCTGTAGGCATGTTTTTTTTTTCCTATGCACTTCACAAGCTAACTGTGTATTGGGATCATGTGGGCGGAGCTCACTTTCACGTGGCCATGGCGTGCACGGTCTTCACATCTTGAGCCAGTCAGGTTTTTTTTTCCATCTTTTATTTTTTACCCTGCCTTTGCTGCCTTTCATCTTCAGTGCAGGGATGCCGCCTGAGACAAAGTCTCACTCTGCCTCATGTTAGATTTGTTTTGCAATACACACTGAGGTCGACTAAAAAACGAGATACACATAAATACGATGCGTCTCAAGCCCTGCTTCTTTATTTTGTATTTATTTTGGCCCTATCTATCCAACCTGCACTGAGCTGCCCTACCACCCTCAAAGATTATGGGAAACAGGAGGAAAGACATAAATTGCATTTTTTTGTATTAAGGTCCTCCCGTGCTCAGAGACCAAATATCAACAGACATGTAGGCGAATTTCCTGACCTCAGCATTAAACCCAGTCTTGAATTAAAACAAAAAATTTTAACACAAAACATATTAAATTATAATTAATTTAATCGAATAAATTTTAAAAAAAAAAAAGTAATTAAACACAAATAAAAAAAAATTTAATAAAAAAAAAAAAGCAAACTAAAACTTGTTAAAATTAAAAACAAAAAAACTTAATAAACGAATTAAAAATTAAATAAAAAAATTAAAAAATTTAAAAGACTTGTTTAAAAAAAATTATTAAAATAATTAAAAATTACAAAAAAAAAAAAAAAAAACACCTAAAATTAAAAAAAACCAAATACAAAAAAAAAGGAAAAAAATAAAACTATATTTAAAAAAAAAAAACAAAAAAAAACAAAATTAAAAAAAATAAAAAACAGGATAAAAACTGCATGATAATAAGTGCTGTTTTAAGACATCTGTGCTTTGTATAACCTTTAAAGGATAGTTCAATAATAGAAAAGATGATTAGGAAATTAAAGTAAAAAGTAATTTGGCCTTGAAAGAGTCAGAATTTAAGTGTGCATTTTCTATCTCTTTTAGTATCTTTCCTAATTTGGAAATAGCAAAACATACCCCCACACCAACATATCTTTTTCCTCACTGGATCGCCAAGCATCCCCATATACAAGGATTCTCGTCAAAACGGGCAGGGACACTCCCCAGTCTCGGGAGACCTTTGTTTTTCAGGTTGGGCAGAGGGGGAGCTACGTTATACTAAAAGGTTCAGACTGATATATAAAAAGGGCAGCAACAATGGACCTGGACGGAGGGGGGGGGGGGAATCTGTCCACAGCGCATGCAGCATCACCTCACCGGGGGTACAGAGAAGAGGCAGAAACCTTTCTTACAGAAAGACAGCTCCTAGTCTTCACTTTGACACACGCATGGAAAAGACACTGCGAAGCAGCATTGGCAGAAGGAAGAAGGTAACGATTTTTTAAACAGACTACACTGGGGCCAGCTGGTGTTTAATTTTGTTTTGGGGGTGCACATGTCCTTTAAGTAAAAAGATTATGAGTTGAAAAAAAGTGGGTGTATGTATATAGTTTTTTATAAGGTGCGCCGTCTCAATATGGTATGTCACCACAGGTTTCTATCAACTCTTCAATACCCTATAATAAAAGGTCTAAGGGCCAGATATATTATGGTAGGAATTTGGCCGGTATAACCTATGATTAAATGCCCGCTTTCAATGCTATAGCCACTATTATTGAGTTTTAAAATTGCAGACGGACACATACATATTCTCTTACAATTTATAAGCCTTGTTAGCCAAAGTACTTTTCGTCAAGGTAATGTCCACACCAAAAATAAACTTTTGTTATGTTCGTTATAATAGCACCAACGCTCAAACGACCATGTTCATTTTCTCAAAATCATTTGCTTTGCCTGATGATTTAATGAGTGTAAATATCAGGCTGCACTGGTCCTCTCCTCTCTTCCCTTTCGATGACCCCGAGCTGCAGCCTAGAAAAAAAAAAAATGTTGCCTGTGTTGTGTGTCTCTCTCCATCTCTCTTCTGGGCGGCTGGCTGCAGCATGTTGATCCTGTATTTCTTCAGTTAGCACATAAACGTTACAGCTGTGATTGGTTGAGAGGGAAAAATCCAGGGATCCAGGGGTTAGACCATTAACTGATTGCAACTTCCTCTGTTCTCACTGCTGGATGCTAAACAGACATGCTCAAGAAAATAAAAGAACGGACAGGTACTGTAACCTGTCTCTGTTCACCATGTATGTCCATGAGTCTGCCAGGATTAAGAGCTACAAAGGTCTGTAACTTTTGAACCACTGGACTGATTTTAACATGCGTAAAGTTTGTTTTGGAGCACTTTTGGGCCAAATAAATATAAAAAGTTTAGTTTGGGGGTGGTGAACTTGCCCTTTAAATGTTATCTTCTAGTTTAACTTCGTGTGTTCCTATGAAAAACGTCCTCGTCTACATACTATATATTATTTTAAAGACTAGTCTGTGAAATAATTTTAGACTTATAACATTGTGGTATTTTTGATACATGCAGTTTGCTTCTGCTGTTGTAGGTGTTGTGACTACTTGTCAGCAAACTTTTTGCTTTATTGCATAAAAAAATGTAATCATTTTTTATTTATAAATGCTTGCTTTCTATAAATAGCTCATCTAATATTATAGGTTTATGCAAGATATTTGGTCCAAAAGTACAAAAAATATTTCATAAGCTTGATTATCATAGCTCTAACAGAGTCATTACACTAGAGCCCCCATTGCAAATGCTTGGTCAGAAATAAATTTAAATAAAATATTGTAATTTTTGACTAAGTGGGACCAACCACAAGACCAATGCATTTTTGTCATGAAAGCTCAAGGCAGAGGAAAGGAAGTAAATGAATGAACTCAATGTTAAGATTTTTAGTTTTCATCAACACTATGAAAGAAAGTACATCGTGCTTATTAGTAACAGTAAGAAAAATTGGTGACTTCAACGATGAAAATTTATATATAGTGCAGATTTTCACGCAGTTCTCAACTAAAGTCTATAAAAGGAGCTATTACAAGCATTTTATAAACACCGTCGTTCCATAATTTTACATTGTTGCCAGATTCCTGTCGGACTCTTCCCAAGCTATTTGGAACGTTTTTAGTTAACAAGTCATAGGCACTTACTTCGCAGCCGATTTACCGTATCATTGGTCAGCTTTCATGTTCCAATCATTTAGTTCAGCTAGTTCTTCATCAGATTCTAGCATTTTCCGCCAGCTTTGCGAAGACTACAATTCTAAGATTTCGGCCAGGTCACAGCCATTTTACCAGTCTAATCTTGCCCCATTAGCCAGTTCGGTTGGCATTCCAGCTATTTTGCAAACTTTACTTAACCACATTCAGTCTATTGGACACTTAGTTGACAAAATCAAGGCAGGAGAGTAGTCATCTATTTTTCCAGCCACTCTTGCAGGACTTGTCTGAATCTTGCTTCTTCTCATCATTTGGTGTTGATGTGTGTGCAAACTTTGAGGGACTGATCCAATAATTAGCCTTTCACAGCTCAGTTAATGGAAACAAAGACGCCTTCATCACACTATTTCTGAGGAATTGATATGTCCGAGGCATGCATTCACATACACGGATTTTTTTGAAACACAATGTCATATTATTCATCCAGTATTTGACTAATGCTTAGCGCCAAGTAGCAAGGACTTGCATAAAAGTTCTTTATGTGATGTGTATTTGATTCAACAATCAATATATTAAATTAACGCAAATTGCATTGTTGGGGACTAGCGAATTTGGCTTGTCCAACCAAAAGATAACATTTTTAAGTCATGGCTCCAGCTCACCGCTCATTTTTTTGCCCCCCAAAACTCTTCCTCGTCCTCGCCTGCGCTTTGGCGGCCACATCTGCTTTGCGAAAATCAAGCCGTGGGAGGGTGTGCGGACGGAGCACTGTATTGAACTGGGGCAACCAAACAGAGGCGTCCGGCAGTCATTCGACGGAGCTTAATGAGGAGAACAAGAGGCCTAGTCAGATTTTCCTGGTGAGCTTCTAAAAAAATGTTCGAGTAGCTCGGAGTGCTAATGCCAATGGAATGTGGGGATCTTTTTTAACGACAGTTATGCTGGGTAGGATGTGGTGGACTAGTAGAGCGGTAGGCAAGAGACTGAAGGGTTATGAGCCTTGAGGGTAGATAGGCTGATCGACCGCAAATCATGCCTGAGGCACAGTGTCAATGGACTAAGTTCTACCTCTGGTTCGATAATGTTTTTGGACTTTGTGGGGGAAATAGGTGTGCCATGACTGCATTTAGATAAGGATTTTCAAACTTTTAATCTAACATGGCCCAGTAGACTTGGGTGGGGGAATTAAGGTTGGGTGTGGGACGCACGTTTTACGATAAATAACTTTTTTGAAGCATACCCTTGCGTGTTTTCATTCATGCTTGCATAATTGCATTAATCGCGTTAGTGGTGGCAATTATTGACCATGTTTCTACTACCACCATTACACCTCGCTGGTCTGACCTCTCCCTCCTAAGCTTACATGTGGGCATCATTCGATACTTTCTCACTGTCTCCTTACAGTTATAATAATCACCAAGCTAAACATGAGGTTTGGGTCTGTTTTTCCTCTCCTACATCACAGGTGCTAGCACAATGCCTTCCCCTATTTCCTTGCTTGGTGATTGATGAAGTGTTTGTAATACATAAATTCACAAAATGAGGCAATAGTATTATTAGTTATACCGGTAATTGTTATGCAACATGGGATTTAAAAAAACAATAAAATGGATGCCAACAGGAATACACAGAAAGACCACTAAAAAGTTCTAGTCCATTTCTTAACAAAGGGCTTTTATTATAGAATCTCTTGACTCACCTGTATTAGAATAAGCAGCAAAGGTGCTAAAACCCTAATTTAATGCCGAGAGTGTTGCTGTTTGCTGGGAGGAAGGAATCCACATCGGTGGATGAGTTGAAGAGGCAGCTGGCGAGAGGAGCAGGCCAGCATGTTGACCCATGTCCTCTGAGAACATTAGGACTCAATTTTGACCACTATATTCATCCCCGGCCCCAATGTGGTGTTTGCGCCTCTTCTGCTGTCGCTAAAGTAGAACTTTTTGCCTAGCTTAAAAAAATACAGTGTATATATGTGGTGGGTGTGCTGGGTGGGTGTGTGGGTGTGTGTGGTGATTTGTGGTGTGCGCGTAAAAAATACGGTATGTAAAATAAAAAATGATACTGTTTCAAAGTGTCCAATATTATTGACTCATCCTGTCCTTTTTATTAGGACAACTATACACACTGAGCCCCCTTCTTTCATAGGATAACCAGGGGGGACACACTAAACCCATTAGTACATTACCCTGTAAAAGCTTTAATCTTTAACTGGAAACGTCCCAATGCAGGTCCTTTGTAGCTCTACCCCCTTCAACCTGGGTAACAAACCAGCAGAAGACTTAATACTTTCAAGAGCATGTTCGCTATTTGGTTATGCCCGGGCCAAAAGGAGGGGGGGTGAAGGCTACAAGGAGCCAGCTATGTGGAAATTGAATTAAAGATGTAAAAAGATTTCTATAAACTCAAAAGTGAGAGCATAGTGGTTTATTTCTGACCGGGTAGGTTTTGAGTCAGGAGGAAATGAGCACGGTTGTAATTGTCCTTAAATATAAGAAGAACTAAGAAGTACAAAAGCATAATAGTAAATTGGATAAAATGTACTTGTAGACGATAGGTAATGGGACTGGTTGCTCCATCCAAATGGGGGCAAAAGGAATACTCTCAATAAATCGTGAATATGCTTCTGTCATATGTCTTATGAGTAGCAGAGATGTTATATTCCATATATTTATTTTTGTGTCACACTTTTTTTTGCATCTTTGCAAAATTTCAATTGAAATTTGCAAAATCTAATAAATTTACACCTGCATTCCGCGATATGCAATAGATCTGTTGGTAGACAGTGGGTCCTCTTCTAAGTAGCAACATACCAATGGTTAGTTGAGGGTCGTGTGCTGCTGGTCATGATCATTTTCTCAAATTTTTTACGTTTTGAGATTTTATTTTTGCAAAAAAACTGATGTTGTTCAATTGTCTTTAGTAAAGCCCCGCATACTTATGCAAGCTTACCGATCACATGTGTCTGGTGATTTATCATACATCATAAAGCGTTTAATGCATCCTGGAAACTAAGTGCAGTAAGTTGTACGATTTAGCGACATTCATTGCATCCTCCCTGAAATGTAAGAAAGAGAAAAGGAGTATGGAAACACGAGGGACAAGAACAATCACGTACACCTACGAATCACCTCAGATAATGGTAATGCCATCGGGAAAGAAGCAGTTCCTTTTACGGGTAAAAGTGCCACAGAAACAATCAAAATAGCACGATTTAATGTCATTTCGCTTAGATGCGATTTCATAAGATAGAAAACTGCTTGCGATAATCAGAACTAATCGAATCGCACGAAAAAGCAGTATTTTGTGAGCGTTTCAATAAGGAATCAAGCGCAATCGGAAGCAGTAGGGCGCTAATGCAAAACCGCCTGTGCCTTTCGCCAGCGCTAAATGACTATAAAATGGGTAACTTTTTATGTCTTCGAGGGGCAACTTCATTGCTTTAGCCGTCATCTAACAATGGGACAAGTCACTATTTATGTAATTACTTCTAGCCTTGACGAATCCCTTTAATTTCGTAATTCTGAATATAAATGGTTCGAAGAACATTATCCAAGAATACAGGTACAATAAGTTTGTGTATTAGTGAGTCACTTATTATATTATTAGGTGAAAACCTCTAGCTGATCACCCATGTGCATCGTACTTTCATGGAACATTTCCTTTTAACTGAAAATTGCCCTTATTTATAAAGCATTGCAAGTTCTGCAGAATTTGGAAGTTCCATAAGTCCATTCCACCAAATTGATATTGGAAAGTTTTAGATGAAAGTTTTAAATAGTCATAGATTTTACAAATTTTCAATAGGATTTTTGAATGATGTAAATAGCATATTTGAGTTTCCTATATTCAAATTTTCAATGAAAAAAAAGTTTAGAAGGTTTGTAAGTGTAGAATCAGCAATCAGGATTTCTGATCCAAAAACTGGGATTTAATATTATATTATCTATTGGTCTCTAAGATTTTACTTGTGACTCTATGATGAAACGTAGCATTTTGTTAAAATTGTTACCACATACTCTTCAGTAACCTTGGGTATGGAAGCTTATAGTGAAGTGTATATAGCTATATAGAAGTTTCGGTTACATGTAACTGCACAATAACTGCAATGGGTCTGTAAAGGTGTATCATACAATTGACGTCCGCGATTGTAATTTGATGATCGCATTCATAAAAATTCAATGTTAAAAGCATTGGCAAAAAAATCGTTACGCGTGCTTTTTTAAATATGCGCCCTTAACCCTTTCACGGGCTCATCAGCCATGATTTGTCAATTGACTTTACTTGAACGTTTTGCTTTAATAGGTATTTTTTTTGTCAGTCCATTTCATGATAAAGATACTTTCCTCTAACAATGTTAAGATGTTGAATACCTACAGGAAAATTGTTGTTTTCCCTTTATAAATACATGCCTGCAGTTAGAATATAATAAATATATTAAAATATTCATAACACACGTTTCTTATAGTTATGTGCATTTTTGCCCCATGGCTAATTACAGCAACGTTGTGTTAAATATAGTGACATATACAGGAACATTTTGTTAATATCAAAGCTTCTTCACACATGTTATTGTGGGTGTTTCAAATTGTCGTGTTGGACATATTTGTCAGTGTATAGGCGCATAGCTCGTTCAGGTGGCATTGTAGATGCCTGAACCACAAACATCAGTTTTGGCCAACCGAGTTGCCCAATATTTGCCTGAAATAGCCTTTCGTACCCAACATGCATCACGGATGAGCCCACAAGCCGCACATGTATATTGACTTTAACACTAAGGCAATTTTTCAGCATACATACCGTATATACTAACTCGGTATAAGCCGACTCGAGATAAGCCGGGCAACCCATTTTTGCCTCAAAAATTAGAAACGATTATTGACCCGAGTATAAAAGCCGAGGGTATCAGTAACCCTACATACCTTTCCACTGAGGATATTTGGAAACTAACAACTCCCAGCCTGCTTGGTTGGGGGAGTTGTAAGTTTCCCAAACCACCTATAGTAAAATGTATTGGGGGTTACTGTATGCATACCTAGTCCCCACCCTAATAGCCTTTCCACTGTAGATGTTTGGAAACTAAAACTTCCAGCATGCTTGGTTTGCTGGGAGTTGTAGTTTCCAACCACCTATAGTAAAAAGGTTAATGTGGGTGTCTGCATGGCATACTTTCCCCCCCAGCCCTCGCCCCCCAGTCCCCTCCAGCCCTCCCCCCAGTCCCCCAGCTCACTTCACCCGTACCTGGTCTTCAGTCTTTTCAGTCTTCCTCTCTCTTCAATCCAGAAGCAGCTGCGAGTCCAGCCGGCAGTTCCCGCTTACTGCCTTCGCGGCTGGCGCGATGACGTCATCCCGCCAGCGTGCGTGATGACGTCATCGCGCAACCGCGAAGAACTACTGGAACTGCCGGCCAGACTTCGCGGCTGCCTCTAAGATTGAAGGTTAAGTTCCTTGTGACTCCGAGTATAATCCACAAGGTTTTTTAGGTTAATTTTAAACCTAAAACCTCGGCTTATACTGAGTAATATACGTATGTAATTGCTCTTCTTCTTTACATAATAACATCTTGCCAGTCTCCAAAAATTTCATATTTTAAGTAAAATATTAAGCAAAGTGTGATGAAACGTTTTATTAAAAAAAAATAAAACTGCAATTCTAAAAAAAAAAATGCAACATACTTCACATAACTACAAAGAAAATACATAGGGTCCTTTTGCATTTATAAATACTGAAGAGCTAATTTTGTGGCCAGTGCAATACCAAATTGATGTCCATTCACCAATTTAATTAATTAAAACCGTCTATATTTTCTAATGCTGGCAATAAGACAGCAATCCATCCTGGAATACTGATTGCACTCAGGCTTGTTTCTATAAGACATCACGGCTCACACAGCTTCCTTTAAAGTTTAAGAACAAATTTAAACTGTTTTAATTGAATTGAAGATCACATATGACCCATGCTAAGGGCATGTCTACTCTTACAACAAAAAACTAGCAGTTATCGGCAACGCAACCCACTTGCTATTTTGATGATTTTATTACATGCATTTGTAACCAATATGAAATGATAAGTTCTATTCCCTTTCTGGCACTGGTATCTGCCTCTTACTCTGGCTAATAGCTTTTTTACCATTGTTGCAATAGGAGGTATAGCAGATAAAAAGCTATCCAACATTGCTGTCATGTCAGTTGTCAGCCTTGATTGACTGCATGGAGGAGGAGCCAGATACTCCTTAAATCCTAAATCCCAAATTTGGTTTAAGAAGCGGTAATAAGTACTAACAAGTGGTTATTCAATAAAAGTTCTTATTGTTTAAAATGGTGCTAATTTTGCCCCAACCAATCAATGTAAGCTTACAAATGTTAAATAAGATCTGATTGGTTGGGGCAAATTATCACAACGTTTAGAACTTTTATTGGATCACACCTGTAAATAATATTCAGTGGGGGTTGGTTACAGGTCATAGACCATTGACCATTTTTTTTGTTTTAAGGTGGAACATGCCCTTTAACCAAGAACACCTATAGGCAAAATATGTTATAATACCACAGTGTCATACTTTCAACCTTTTTTAAATTGTACTAGTGATTTTTAGCTATAATAAGTTCCATTTTTTCATAAACCAACTTACTTACTGTTTAACTATTTCGACGCAGGCGCGCATAACACAAGCTGTGCCCCATACTATCCCTATACAGCGGCCCTCGTTGTGTTGCTGTCACAAGTTATTATGACTTGTCAGTCACGCCTGCTCTAACTTCTTTCCACTTGTGTATTTGTTTGTCACTTGTCCTGAGTGGTTTGGGTGCAATTCAGACACCATTTTGAATGAGTAACTATAGATATTTGTATGTCCGTAAGCGATTTTAAACATCGGTGTCCGATTTCTTCTCTAAAATTTATGTACGACTACGATTGTATGCACACGGGTCTAACTCACAACCAACAAATTGTCACTATTTGGTGATCTATTATCCCAGGCCCCGCCATTATAATGTTTCAGGGCCCCATACTAGGTAAATTACGGCCCCGACCGGGCCCCCGCTGCAACCCCCCCCCCTAGTAATTACCCACCTCCCACCTCCCCACACATAAATACTTGCCAGGACCGCAACCCACAGAGATCATTGGAACACCCAGTCCCCACCAAGAACCCCCCCTCCCCTTTACAAGCCCTTGCCCCAAGCAAAGTAGTGGCAAAGCAAAAATCAATAGCTTTATATCTACATAACAATGTGATGCCAGGCATGCTGTTTCTGTGCAGGTGCGGTCTCACCGTCTGACCTGATGACATGTTTTGTGGTCAGTGGTCTTGTGGAGTCTGTGGTCTTGGTGGTCTCTGGAGCCTGGACTGTGCTGTGCTCATGTGCTGTCACTTAATTTGTTGCAAGCTTTTCCCAGGGGCCTATCTAGGGTCTATGAATCGTGGGCACCTTTTTGGGTAAAATTTTTTTAGGGTCACGCCCTTTCTCCAGACCCAATTAGCCACCCCACTATGTACTTAATAGAGATGGGCCAAAAAGACACAGACAGACAACCTCAACATAGACACACAGCCCGATAGTGATAACAGACATAAAGACAGTGAAATAGACCGACAGAGATAGAGATCAGAGAGTTTGGCATGTCTACACAAATTAATGACACAAGACCAACAGTAAAACTTGGCAATTTCATTATATAAACTGGTAGCAATTTGGTCCATTTTAAACTTACTGCTGTGTTCATGTTGTTAGTCGAACGCTTGCCCACACCTTGGGCCAGGGAACTTCTTGTACCTTCTCCAATGGACCTCTCAGCCGCCCCCTATCTATCTGAGATCTCGTCTGTCCCTCTCTCTCTATTGTATATCTATCACTATCTATAATATCTGCCTCTGTTTTATCTATTAACTATTCTATCGGCTGCTGTGTCTATTCTCCTCTGTGTCTCCTATCTATCTATCTAATAACTGCTTATCTATCTATCTACTATCTATCTATCAATCTAACTCTGCTAATCTATCTAACCTGCTATCTATCTAACTCGGCTTCTGCCCTATCTTCTATCTATCTATCTATCTATCTAACTCTGCTATTTATCTATCTAACTCTCTAACTCTGGCTATCTATCCTATTCTATTATCTATCATCATCTATCTATCTATCTAACTCTACTATTGTCTAAACTCTGCTATCTATCGATCTATCTATCTATCTATCTATCTCTCTATCTATCTCTCGATCTATCTCCTATCTATCTACTGTCTAACTTGCTATCTGTCTATCTGTCTAACTCTGCTATCTGTCCTTCTATCTAACTCTGCTATCGATTCTCGTCTAACTCTGCTATCTATCTTCTATCTATCTTATCTATCTATCTATCTTCTATCTATCTATCTAACTCTGCTATCTATCTATCTCTCTATCTATCTAACTCTGCTATCTATCTCTCTATTATCTAACCTGCTATCTATCTATCTATCTAAACTTCTGGCCGATCTATCTATCTATCTAACTCTGCTATCTATCTATCATCTATCACTAACTCCCTGCTTATATCTATCTATCTTCTATCTAACTCTGCTATCTATCTAGCTATCTATCTATCTAACTCTTTGGGGCGCCTATCTATCTATCGATCTATCTATCTAACTCTGCTATCTATCTAATCTATCTATCTATCTATCTATCTAACTTCTATCTATCTATCTAATCTATCTATCCTGCAGCTGAGCCAGCCCGCCGAATGTATCGAGTCCTTCTTCTCCTCCTAACTCGTGACTCCCATCTCCCCATCGCGTTCTTCGGAGACTCAGAGTGCGCCTAGGCAGCCTCCTTGTACTTGCGCGTCGCCCGTGACGTCACGGTAGCCGGTCGATGCGGCGTCAGCGGACATTTCAAAGGGAACTAAAGTGGCTCAACACCCCGGAGTCCGTACGTAACGAGCTCGTGTAGTCGCGCAGCTGCAAATGTTAACACAGCGGAGCCCGCAGGGCCCGACATTGGTCGCCCTCTTCCGGCCCCAGAAGCCTCTCGGGCCCTGGCAGAGTACCACCTTTACCGCCCCTGATGGCGGCCCCTGATTATTCCTGATCAATGAATGATTCTTCTTGTGACCCTCATAAACCTAGGATTGTTTGCCAAGAGCAGCTTGTCAGTTGTGTTCAGCCACTCATGCCCACACATTAATTTGTGTCTTATATGTCTTGCAAAAAATAAATCTGTCAAGTCATGAAATGGTAAAGCCACTTGTCCCATGGATCATTTTTCAAAGTGAAACTCGTCTGGTTTGTTTTCAACCCGTGTAATGTAAGTTAATGGAATCTTACCATGTATCATGGAGATTATGTTGCACCTTATAAACTTGTTATGTTGACTATCTGCACATGTCACCAAAATATAACCTTGTATAAATCTTGGATTAGGAAGGGGAAGGAATATTAATTTTGCCAATTCACAGAATCTGATCATGGCATTTAAATATTTGGTTAAAGTTTTAACATCTTGGTCCTGCAGCCCCATCCGTATTGTTTCTTCTTCTATCAGCCAAATATAACAGCAATCCTGTACAAACATTGTCTGATTTTGTACCTCAGGGAAACACGACTAGTAATTAGTGTGATTTCACTGCCTTTTCAATGGCACCGCTTGTGCATTAGCGCTCTGAATCGTCAGTGCGGTCACTCATATATGTGCATAGCGTTTTAGGTGCAATGTTCCTCACAGGAACTCACACGTTTTTCCTTCAGCCATCCACTGCTAAAATCAGCCAATCATCAGCCACTCATGAGAACACATGGCTTGGCCAGCTATTTAGAGATTTGTGGATCAAGTTGCTAAGGCCCTATTTATCAAAAATATCGGTATCGTTATCGTAAAAGACCGATCGTTATCGTAACATAACGACCATCCGGGTTTTTTACCGATAACGACCGTTATTTACCGATACGAACCGGTATTCTACCGATTATTGTTAAATAACGTCGTTATCGGTAAATACCGTCGTTCTATTACCGCATAATACCGTTATTTTACCGATATCGGTAGAGAACGGTCCCGCTATCGTGAATACGGTCGTATCGGTAAAAACCCAGTCGTTAGTTTTACGATAACGAGCGTATTTTACGATAACGATACCGATCTTTTATAAATGGGTCCCTATTTATAAGCCAACGGTATCGCTTTTTCAGCTAAGTTTAGATATTGGATCTTATTGTAACTTGGAAAGCCAGACTGCAGTTGCTATACTGCATGTCAATGACAAAATAACATTTTTACGGAGACATGACACACAATTAAAATAATTGGTACGTCAATTGTGAGGTACATCTCTGTTTTTTCTCAAGGTCGCCACCAGTGCCCGGCCACCTTGAGAAACATATCTCTCTTGCAATAAGAATGAGATTTCTGATGATATATATGACCAACGAAACTGCAACAAAAACCAAAATAAATTATATGAATCTGAAAGCTTTGTCCCACTTTATGGGTCCCTAATTAAACAGGGTTATTTGGCCAAAAGGCTATATCGGCAAATCAATCACCATCTCCGTGGCCTCTAGACAATTTTTTAAACTGTTAAAAATAAAAAACCTTTACTTTTCACTAAATCTGCCACCATTTTTTAACACCTACTGGTTACAATCTGCAATTGCAGCATTTGGATCTAAATTAGGACTTGACCCGAGTATAAGCCGAGGTTAGGTTTTCAGGCTAACTTTAAAGCCTGGAAATCTCGACTGATATTCGAGTATATACGGTACCAGTAGTTCTCAATATTATTTAGTTTTAGTAAGTTATCCAGACCCCTTTTAAAGCTATTCAGTGAACATCCCATTACCCATTCTCATTGTAAAGAAACTTTTTCAAACCTGAAGATGAAACTTCTTTTTTTATAATCTTAAAGGATGTCCACATGTCCTCTGATATGACCTATAAGTGAACAATGCACCAGAGAGTTTCTTATATGGCCCATTAATATATTAGTCTAAAGTGATCATATCCCCACGCAAACGCCACATCTCCAATGAAAACAGCCCTAACTTGTCTAATCTGTCTGCATAGTCAACCCCCTCCTTTCCCCTTATTATTTTAGTTGGCCTTCTCTGAACTTTCCAAGATGTCTCAAAAGAGGCCTTACCAGCCGTGAATTGTAAAAAGGGAGAATTGCAGATGCAGAAGAAGGAGCTGAGCAGCGCTAAGTAAGTATGTCAGTGTAACTACAAAGAGCCCAGGGGTGAGGTGAGGACCTAGCGGTTTAGTTTCTCACCCTGGGTACAAAGCACGGATAGAGGAAGAGGAGTGGGTGAGATGAAGTAGAAGATGCGCCGTTCGCGGGAACCGAACCTGGATGGGCCGCGCGGATTTATCAACGTCCGCGAAAACCGGACGGATTATCCGGATTTTTTCCGCCTTCCGAACTTCCGAACCGCGATTTTTTTTTTTACAAATTTTCGTAAAATACGAGTATCTACCGTCATTACGATAATCCGATCTTCCGGGGCCCGGAAACCGCGTAAGATCCTCGTTAACTTACGAGGTATTCTCGTATTACGATAATTTTTCGGAAAAACGAGACCATTTGTAATTCGACATTTTGGGGGTCTTATTTTCAAGACGGAGCAAGCCACCATGACCCAAGATTAGCCAATGGTCATGCTAACATGATTATTGCCAGCCACCCTGGGTATACAAGGGCTGCTCAGGCGACATTTTTTCAGTGTGTTTGGAGTGTGTTTTAGTTGGAGACACTGACAGTGTAGGAGTTGGAGAGAGATTTTTGCGCTTTTTGAGCTTTTTGAGCTTTCTGTGTGTGGATTCAGTGTGGGGTTTAGCACTTGTTGGTACAGCCACCCCTGTATTCACACATACTTGAGACCCAACAGCCTTTTTAAGGACGATACTTTGTGAGACCCAACAGTTCCTTTTAAGGACTAAACCCCCTTTAAGTCCTTTGGACAATTTTGTTGTAGACCTTTAGAGTCTAGTGTCCTGTTTTTTGTTTGTGTCTTTCTGTAATCTGGGTGTCGTGTTCGGTGTGTTGTTGGTAGCTGACAGTGCGCTAGCAGTCAATCAGACAGTCTTTTGCTGTCCTGTCTCTGCTGTTTTGCTGTCACGTTTGTCTCGGTCCTATTTGTGCTTTTAGTGTAAAAAAAAAAAAAAAAACAACAAAGCTTTGTGTTTATTTTTGCCTTCTGTGTTGTTTTGTGCTTTGTCTTTGTGTGTGTGGTGTGTGTGTGTGTGTGTTATATATATATTAATTATATTATTTAATTTTGTTGGGATAATTTGGGGAGAGGGAAAATGCTTGGCAGTCAAGGGAGACCCAGGAGCAGGGGCCTTCTGACGTGGAGTGGAGAGGGGAGAGGGAGAGCAGAGGGAGCTAACTGAAGGCTCTGGTCCAGGAGCTACCTGAGCCCTTCGCGATGCATGCCGGGTTACGTCCCATATTTTAGGGGTAGCCGGGCTCTAGGGCTGATCCCTTCTGATCAAGGAAGGCGGTTAAGTAGAGTGGATTACACAGCTCCTCCGCATACCCCTCCTCCGCACGGCACAGTATGAGATTTGCCTGCGCTTCAGAGCTCCCATGCTGGACCTGATCCTTAGGATTCTCAAATGAACGTCTTCGGGTCCCGGAACTGAGTTTCGCATTGTGGTGACTGTCTGGCACGCCAATCTTCGTCGAGGAGAAGGCAGTCACAGGGATGACGCTGTCACGCAGCATTGTGAAGGGAACTCAGTGTTCGTTATGTGATGATTTTGATTGCCATTGCCGTTGATTTCCTTCGGTGGTTCGATGAGTGAGTGTTTTTTTCTGATGTTTTTTGATGTTGTTGGGGGGTTGAATGATGGTGTGTATTGTTTGATATTTTGATGGTGATGTTTTGTGTGTAGTCATTTTGGGGTGTGATTATTTGAGTTTTTGAGCATGTTTTAGTTTTGTGAGTTTGTTGTTTGATCTAGGTGTTGGTTTGGTGGTTTTGAGCGCGTTTTGACATGATTGTCCAATCTTTCTGTTCGAGGGGTGGTGCTCAGTTGATGTGTTGTGGAGGTATTTGGGCCATTGTGTCACGATGTGGAGTGTGTAGGCTGGATTGAGTATGGACGTTTGCAGGGACGGTGAGTTATGGTGTGGTTGGAGAGTTGTTCGTGAGTGTTTGAGGTTCCAGATGCTGACATGCTGTTTAGTGATGCAGCCTCCGTATTAGGAGGGGAGTGGACGATGAGGTCACCGATCGTCCATGGGTGCCCTCTGTGAGAGAGGAGGGATTAGTGTCTCTGAGGGAGTCCCTCAGAGCAATGAGCCGATCCTGAACCCAGAGGCAGACCTGGGTGGCAGGGGCCGGGGCAAGGCAGGCACCGTAGTGGTGCACGCTTGGAAGGTAGGCACCAGGATATCTGCGTGACCAGTGCCCCCAGCAAGCAGGTTTGCACCCTCCTGCCTCCGATGTCGTCGGTGCTCAGCGGTGTGGGAGTTCCTTCTCACTGCTCAGGTGACAGCACAGTTTTGCAGTGTGCGACGTTGTGCTGCCCAAACTGTGTTAGCCCGTGGGTCCCCAAGACCACAATCAATGGGGCCACCTCCCTATGTAGGATGGCATAGATAGTCTGCACACATTGCCCGGTGGGAGCAGCGGACAGGGAAAGTGCAGGCACTCAACACGTCTCCCATACCCTCGTGCCCAGGTTGCACCGTTCCTCTCTCCCCTCCCGGACACCCATCAGCTGCTTCCTGGTGGAAGTTAAGGGACGGAGAGGCACCTTGCGCCCAGCAGCGGCTTGCCTGCCCGTTTTCGGTCTGTTAAGAGGCCTTGGACACTCTCGTGCTGGAGCGTCCCTAGACTAAACAAGGCCAGGTCTCTCTATCCAGTTGTTGGAGCGGTGGCAGACAAACTGTCCCAGGTACACTCCCCCAAGCCCAGGGCGTCTCATGCGGCGTAGCCAAACGCCTGTCGGTGTCATCCGATACTTTCAAGCTGGTAGACAGTGCAGGTTCAGGGAGTTGGGCATTTAGGCACACACATTGGCAGGTCCGGCGTAGGTTACTGCCCAGTAAAGGGTACTTTCCCTCAATAGGACCCAGTCCCCCTGTCACACGACCTCTTGCAGTGTGCAATATATCTGCTTCGCTGGCACCACAGGTTGGGCAAGTGTGTCCACTCATTACTCTACTGGACGTTGTGTCCACGCAAGCACCGGCCAGGTGCGGACTCGGTGTCATTTTACACCCCAATGGGTCACCTCCCTGCTAGCCGCAGAGACGCGGCCGGAAGCGCACGAGAGTGGGGATGATGGTAAGACCGCATCCACACTCCTTTGTTATACGCCAGTTCTCCACCCCCCCCTCACTCTCCGGTGGGCCCTTCTTCCAGGACAGCCTCTGCAGCGCGCCCCCCAGCAGCCTATAGCTTTCGTGCCCAGGGCTGACACTCGTTGCCATGCAGTGTTGCAGCTTGTGTGCCCGGTGAAGGAGGCCACACTTGGGCCTGAGTTGCTGGCCAGCACTGCAAGGCACCATTGGTCTGAGAGGTGGGTGACCCAACACCACTCTCAACTAGAAGCAGTCGTGTTACAATGCCACACAATAAATCCTTCTGCCCTTCGCAATGGGCAGAGTCCACACAGTTCCTTGCTGGCACACCGTATCATCCACCTGGTTCTCCAGCGGTCCTCACAACGTACCTGCGTCTCCAGGATGGTACTGAGGAATGCTTTAGCGAGGCTGTTCCAGATCACTTCAGAGTCCGTGGTCCTACACGGCCACAGCTCGTCTGGGCCCGAGTTCAGCTAGCAGAATGGTCTGCCTCAGAACCGCCTGATTTGTGAACCCCCACCCGCTGGAACCTTAGTCTTATTGACTGTGCATGAGTTGCTGCTCCAGCAGAGGCGCAGCCATCATAGACTACTTGTACAAGAAAAGTACAGAGCCAAGGATTCAGGCTCTGGGTCATGGGTTTTGCTGTTACCCGCTGCAGTGGACTGTGATTAGAGATGCATGCCGTGTGCCTCGCGCATTGAAGGAGGCCACCCAGATGGTAAGCCGCAATGATCCCACCAATTGGCGGATATCCATTCCCCCTGGGTGTTCCTTCCTTTGAGATCACTCCTGCATCGGCCTACTACTGACAGGGCCACTAGCTCGTCGAGCAGCAGGCACTGGAAGAGGTAGGACGCCGAACACCGTGATGGTGCCTTTCCCGGAGCTTCAGACATCACGGTGCAGAGTGCGCCGTCTCCGATGATGAGGACGCGTGGGTTACGGTACCTGGAACCAAGGGGAATGGGGCATTCCTTAGGGGGACATCTCAACCCATCCCCATTAAGACCACACTATTTTCGTGGTTGGGAGAGAGGTTGTAGCCCCGACGACTACTGGTCCTCAGGCATACAAACATGAGGACAAGGGGCTCCCTCTGCGGCGGCACGTTTGCGGCGCATGGTCTCTTTCATGTGCAATGCCTCCCGCAAGGACCCCCAGGTAACGGCTATCAAAGAGAAGGAGCCTCAGTACCTGGGTGGCCCACGCCTTAAAGATCCCCGCTATTATCATGGTAAAGGCGTGAGTTATGCCGCATCTCAGAGGGAAGGTTAACCAATGCCAGCACTATGAGCAAACTCCGCTACGTTGCCTCGGTCTGACCTTCCCAGGGTGGAATGCTACAGCAACTGATGTTGGGGCATCACATGCGCTCCCGTCCCCTGTGCCGTACAGCTGCAGAGAGCAACTACTGGAGGGGCCTCTGCGTCAACGCTCAGGATTGTTCTTCCAAGCCAACAGTTCGCCAGGGCTCCATCCTCACTGCCTTAACTCCACACGGCAAACACTCAAGTCGCTCGCCGTTCACCGACACTATCGGATCACAGGGCCCCCGGTTGTAGCACACATCAGTAGACTGCGGAAAGCCACTGACCTGCCCCGTGGCGCCGATCTTGGATGGACCTCCCCGAGTTGGCCATGTATGCACATCGAGGTCCTTTCATACCCGTCATCCAGTGGTTCTTTAGCGCGAGAAGGACCTTCAGCCCCGCAGCAGGGAGGTGCTTTGTAAACGGAGAAGAGGAACCGTCTCTCACCGGAGAAGTGGATCTTTCGCCTTACAATTCCACTCATTAGTTTATGACATGAGGGCTGGATCACATCTCAATACAGACACCCTTACTGCTGATGGCCCGTGACTGATAGGCTCCTGCCCTCTGGCCACCTCATACGATCTTACCGCCTGCATTTTCACACCTAGAGGCTTAGTGATCGACCAGCTTAGCTGGCAAATGATAATTTTTCTTATTGGGGGGCAATGGGCTATATGGTCTTCTAGACCTTGCCTTACTTACTTGCACTCTCAGGCTTTATGAAATAACAAATGGCTTCAGCGCCACAACAGCTTACTCTGTGGCTAATGGTTTTCTAGATTGGGTCGCCCTACTTGTGCCCGAGAGCAGTACTCCATAGTTTGATCTTCGGCTTCTCCATTCTCCATGAAGCGCATCTTTGTGGTGTCACCTACTCTGACCTCTACATACAGCCGGCAACAAGCTATCTTGTGGCTAATGTTTTCAGCTCTGGGTCAATCCCTGCTAGGCTCCGGAGAGTCAGTACTCCCATATTATGTCTTCGTTCTCTCTCCATGAGGCCCCACCCCTTGTTTGGTGTCACCCCACCTGCCAATCTCGACATACTCTCAGCGCAATACAGCTACTCCTGATGGCTAAATGTTTCCTCATTGCGGTTATCTGCGCTGGCCCGGAGCAGTACCTCCACTCATTTGTCTCTTGTTCTCTCATCGAGGCCCTTTGTCGGGTCACCACCTACTCTGACCATTCTCATACACGCGCACACGCTACTACTGTGGCTAATGTTTCGCTCTGGGTCAAATCCTGCTGGCCCATTGAGAGTTACGAGTCCATAAGTTGATCTTGCTCGTTACATCTCCTGAGGCACTCTTTGTTCCCGGTCCTTTCTTGTCACCTACTACTGACCTCTATACAGCCGCCAACGCACTGTGGCTAATGTTTGCAGCTCTGGGGTAATCCTGCCTGGCTCCCAGACGCTCCATACCTTCCTATTTGGATTTCGTCGCTCTCATGAGGCTACCTTGTGGTTAACCTACTCTGACCATCTCATACAGCCGCAAACAGTCTACTCTGTGGCTAAATGTTTAGCTCTGGTCATCCTAGCCTGGCCTCGGAGCATTACTCAGTCCAGTGGGCACAGGCCCTCGCCTGGCTCTTCAACCATGTTTATCGTGGCAAACTGCAGGTGTCCTGCTCTGTAACTCTAACGGTGCTCGTTTCTCTACGGATAAGTCATTACCCTTTCACCTGCTTTCCCTTGCACGATGCATACTTACTTGAGGAGAGAGTAGAGCAAATGGGCTGAGCGGGTTATGGTCCAGTGGGGCCAGGCCAGCCTGGATCTCTTCAAACACTGGGTGGTCAAAACTGCAGTGGTGCCTGCTTGTAACTCATCATGGCCTGCTCCGTCCTGATAGCCATTACCATCGTTCACCTGTTTCCCTTGCCACGACTCGCAGTACCTCTGACGGTTGAGAGAGGACATGGTCGCCGTGAGGGGTGCGTATTCCAGGGGGCCCAAGTTCCTGCCTGGCCCCACACCACATGGTGGGCCACAACCCAGTGTCAATTGTGCTCTGCGTAACACAATTTGGTGCCTGTGTGCCTACGAAGCCAATTACCCTTCTTCACTGCCTTTCCTAGCCACGATGCACTACGATTCTAACTGGTCTTAGGGAGGAGTTACCTCGGTCGTGGGCTCCAATTCGTCCGCATTCACACAGTGTGGCAAACGCTTCGGTTTTTGCCTGCTGCTTACACAATGGTTTGGGTCATAACGATGACATGCCTGTAACCATGGGTGTTCCACAGCTGCCTTTCACACTCTTCCCCTTGAACGTTATGCATACCTCTGAGCAGAGTAAGCCAATGGGGTGAGGGGGTAGTCCAGTGTGGGCGCAGCCTGCCTGGCTCTCTCAAACCAATGGTGGCACAAGCCTGTCAGTGGGCTCGCTTGTAACACAATGGTGTGTCCTAGCAAGCCTTACCACCTTTCACCTCTGCTTTCCACTTGCACGACTGCATTACTCTGAGTGCTGACGAGTCAGCCGTACTGCGGCGTGCAGGGGTACCTGTCCAGTGGGCCACCGCATCGTCCGTGCCTCTCATTTACCGGGGCATCGCTGTGCAAACATGCTGTGGCAAACCATTGCGTTGGATTCGTAATCCTGCAACAGTGCGTCCTCATACCCTTTCACCTGCATTTCCCCTTGCCACGATGCATACTCTGAGCGGAGCAGTAAGCCAATGGGTGGTTGGGAGGTATGTCCCAGTGGGCCAAGCCTGCCTGGCCCCTACAACAATGGTGGTCAAAATGCAGTGGGCCTGCCTGTAACTCAATGCTGCTGTTTTCCTAAGACGAAGCCTACCCTTTTCACTTCTTGCCCCTGCATGATTCATATCTTTGAGGGAGAGTAGCCAATGGGGGTGAGGGGTATTCCAGGGGGCAAGCCTGCTTGGCCCCACAACAATTGGTGGGCAACTGCAGTGGGGCCTTGCGTAACTCATGTGTGTTCCTAGGAAGCCTTTACCCTTTCACCTGCTTTCCCTAGCACGATGCATACCTTGAGGGAGAGTAGCCAATGGGTGAGGGTATGTCCAGTGGGGCCAAGCTTGCCTGGCTCTTCAACAATGGTGGCAAACTGCAAGTGGGCCTGCCTGTTAAATCACAATGGTGACTGTTCTCGAAGCCTTACCCTTTCACCTGCTTTCCCTGCACGATAGCATACTCCTAGGGAGAGTAGCCCAATGGGGGATGAGGGGTATGTCCAGTGGGCCAAGCCTGCCCTGCGCCGTCCAAACAATGTGGCAAACTGCAGTGCCGGCTGTGAACTCATGCTGCTGTTTCCTACGAAGCCTTATCCCTTTGCACCTGCTTTCCCTAGCACGATGCATATCTTGAGGAGAATCCATTGGGGTGAGGGGTTATGTCTCAGTGGGGCCAAGCCCTCCTGGCCCCCACCATATGGTTGCAAACTGCAGTGGTCTGCTTGTACTCAATGTGCTGTTCCTACGAACCTTAACCCTTTCACCTGCTTTCATTCCCTTCAACTGATTTGCCATACTCTGAGGTAGAGTAGGCAATGGGGTGAGGGTTGTCCAGTGGGGCCAAGCCTTCCCTGGGCCCCACAACAATGGTGGCAACTGCAAGTGACGGCCTCTTGTAAACAATGCGGCTGTTCCTACGAAGCATTACCCTTTTCACCTGCTTTTCCCTAACGATGGCACTACCTTGAGGAGAGTAGCCAATGGGGTGAGTGGTATTCCAGTCGTGCCAAGCTTGCCTGGCTCTTCAGACAATGTGGCCAATGCAAGTGGCCCTGCTGTAACACAATGCTGCTGTTCCTACGAAGCTTACCCTTTTCATCACCTGCTTTCCTAGCACGAGCATACCTTGAGGGAGAGTAGCCAATGGGTGAGGGGTAATGTTCATTGGGGCCCATATTTGCACTGGCCCACAACAATGGGTGGCAAACTGTCAGTGGCTGCGTAACTCAATGCTGCTGTTCCTACTAGCCTTACCCTTCACCAACCTGCTTTCCCTAGCACGTGCCTCCCTTGAGGGAGAGTAGCCAATTGGTGAGAAAGAACAAAAATGGGTAATTTCCCAGTTGCCAAATCTTGCCCTGGCCCCACCACAATGGTGGCAAACTGCAGTTGGCCTGCTGTCAGCTCATGCTGCTGTTCCTACGAAGCATTACCCTTTCACCTGCTTTCCCTAGCACGATGCATATCTTGAGGGAGATAGCCAATGGGGTGAGGGGTAAATGTCCATTGGGGCCAGCCTGCCTGGCCCCACAACAATGGTGGCAAACCGCAGTGGGACATTATTTAAACCCATTACCACCCCCGATCGCCTCCTTTCCCTTGTTGTTTGCAAACTACTATATAGGGGATGTGGCCATGATGTGTGTGTATGGCATTAATTGTAAGGTATAATACAATTATAGTACCAGAATATAGCCTGAGCTAATTAGTGTATTGTAATTTTGCCAATAAAATTGATTATGAATCTATCTGAATAATTTGATACTCGAAATAAAGCCCCAAAACATTTTTTTTTTTTTCAGAACTTTTTTATAATATATAGTATAATATAAATTTAAAAAACAAACTTTTACAAAAAATAAAACAAACAAAAAAAAAGGGGGTTAACTGGGGGGCCCTCCCTCCAGTCTGGTCAGGCGGCGGTCCAGGCTGCGGTCCAGGCGCCGCAACCATTGGCGCATCTCCCGCCGCATGCTCTGTAGTTCTGTGGAGGAGATATTGAGAGAATTGGTGTTGAAGATGTTCCGAGCACCTTTCCTAAACAACCACATGCGTTAGAAATTCAATTTTGCACCTGATAACTACTTACACATACTGGCTACCCTGGCAATTGCGATACTGTTTTGCGGTAATGTCATAAAAAGGAAAGCTTCAGTATCAAGATATCATTATTTCCCTAAAATTCCTAGTTTATATTATGCATACCTATTTATGGTAACAGTGATTTCTACTGATTGGCTGTTGATGGTTTACCCTGCCAGATCTCTACTGAGCCACTGAATCAACCCCTGGCGCTGGGTCAAGGCAAGACCATAACGGTCCTCTATTAGGGGTTCCTGCAAACAGAGAGGTGAGGACCTAGCGGTTTAGTTTCTCACCCTGGGTACAAAGCACAGATAGAGGAAGAGGAGTGGGGAGATGGTAAGTATAATTGTCCTTTAAGAAACAAGGATGTATTTCATCAGCTTCTGGGAGTTTATTGATATTAACTTTGTCTAATTGTGTCTGTACCATATCCTCTGTCAACCAGAGTGAATATTCCTCATTTATCCCCTTCATATTATTACGGCCCCTGCTATAAGGACTAGGATTCTCTATAGTGAATACTGAGGGGGGAAAATGGTTTAGCACATTCGCCTTTTTGGCTAAGCCCCATTTTATTTAAAGGTCCCACATTCTCAGTCGTCATCTTTTCCTCATGGTACCACTGGCGAAAGGAACTCGCCAGTTTTGATCATCTAGCCAGAGGTATACTGATAGACAAAGGGGTGAATTATATGAAGTATTAAGTTTACAATGGTGTGCTGTATTTTAGCTATAGGTACTATGATTCTAGAGCAAAGACGTGAATCCTTTGGCTCATTTATTTTAGAGGAAAGTACAGCGATAACATGGTTTAAAAAGATAAAAAATAAAATTATTACAGTGAAGATGCCACAAAGAAAATGATTCCAACAGTAAAGTTATATTCACTTGTGAAAGCCACTTAAAAATATAACCTGCAGTGTCAGAGCATCATTAATTTTCCTTGCACCAGATGTGAATCGCAGGACCTTACTGTGCAATGTAATATAATTGAAACTAAAAATGAAGGTAGATTTTAGTGGTCCTGCAGCTCTACATGATGCTGAATAAAACTAATAATAAAATCGATCCATACATTCAGTGCAATAATAGTTATCAGGGGCACCTGTAGGGTTTTTGCTGCCTGAGCCTAACATTCGAATGCCGCCCTTGATTTTTTTTGTCTGTAGGCATGTTTTTTCCTATGCAACTTCAAGCTACTGTGTATATTGGAGTCATGTGGGCGGAGCTCACATTTCACGTGGCCATGCGTGCACGGTCTTGCACATCTTGAGCCAGTCAAGGTTTTTTTTTTTTCCATTTTATTTTTTACCACTGCCTTCTGCTGCCTTTCATCTTCAGTGCAGGGATGCCGCCTGAGACAAATGTCTCACTCTGCCTCATGTTAGATAGTTGTTTGCAAATACACAACTGAGGTCTACTAAAAAACGAGATACACATAAATACGATGACGTCTCAGCACTGCTTCTTTATTTTGTATTTATTTGGCCCTATCTATCTCAACCTGAATGAGGCTGCCATAACCACCCTCAAAAGATTATGGGAAACAGGAGGAAAGACAGTAAATTGCATTTTTTGTATTAAGGTCCTCCCAGTGCTCAGAGACAAATATCACAGACATGTAGGCGAATTTCTGACCGCAGCATTAAAACCCAGTATTACTGCATGATAATAATGTGCTGTTTTTAAGACATCTGTGCTTTTATACCTTTAAGGATATTTCAATAATAGAAAGATTGATTAGAATTAAAAGTAAAAAGTAATTTGGCTTGAAAGAGTCAATTTAATGTTCTTTCTATCTCTTTTATTCTTTCTAAATTTTGGAAATACAAAACATACCCCCACACCATACATATTCTGTTTCCTGGCACCTGGGTGGCCAAGCATCCCCATTAAGAAAGGATTCTCTCAACTGCAGGGACACTCCCAAGTCTCCGGAGACCTTGTGTTTCAGGTTGGGAGAGGGGGAGCTACGTTATACTAAAAGGGTTCAATGATAGATAAAAGGGCAGCAACAATGGACCTGGAAGGAGGGGGGGGGGGAATCTGCTCCACAGCGCATGCCTGCATCCCTCCCGGGGGCAAGAGAAGAGGCAGAAACCTTCTTACAGAAAGACAGCTCCTAGTCTTCACTTTGACACTGCAGAAAAAGACACTGCAGAAGAAGCATTTGGAGCAGAAGAGAAAGGTAACGATTTTTTAACATTACACAGTGGGGCCAGCATGGGGTTTAATTTTAGTTTTGGGGGTGCACATGTCCTTTAATAAAAAAGATTATGAGTGAAAAAATGGGTGTGTGTTATATAGTTTTTTATAAGGTCCGTCAATATGGTATGTCACCACAGTTTTCTATCACCTCTTCAATAGACCCTATAATAAAAAATCTAAGGGCAGATATATGATGTAGGATTTGGCCGGTATACACTATAGATTTAAATGCCCGCTTTCAATGCTATAGCAATATTATTGAGTTTTAAAATTTGCAGCACGGACACATACATATTCTCTTACAATTTATAGCCTTTTAAGCCAAAGTATTTTCTTAAAGGGTATGTCCACCCAAAAATAAACTTTTTATATGTTCTTTATATAATAGCACCAACCTCAAACGCCATGTTCATTTTTCTCAAAATCATTTGCTTTGCCTGATATTTAATGAGATATATATCAGGCTGCACTTCCTCTCCATTTCCACTTTAGATGACCCCGAGCTGCAGCTTAGAAAAAAAAAAAAATTCTTGCCTGTGTGTGTGTGTGTCTCTCTCTATCTCTCTCCTGGGCTGGCTGCTGCAGCTGTTGATCCTGGATTTCTTCAGTACACATAACTTTACACGCTGTGATTGGTTGAGAGGAAAAATCCAGGGATCCAGGGTCAGACCATTACTGATGCAACTTCCTCTGTTCTCACTGCTGGATGCTACAGACATGCTCAAGAACATGAAAAAACAGAGGCAAGGTAATGTAACCTGTCTCTGTTCATCGCTGTATTGGCCATGCTGCAGGATAAGCCAGCTACAAAGGTCTGTACTTTTGAACCACTGGACCGATTTACATGCTGTAAAGTTTGTTTTGGAGCACTTATTTGGGCCAAATAAATATAAAAAGTTAGTTTTGGGGGTGGACTTGCCCTTTAAATGTTATCTTTCTAGTTAACTTGTGTTCCTATGAAAAACGTCCTCTATACATCTATATATTATTTTAAAGACTAGTCTTGTGAAATAATTTTAGATTAACATTGGTATTTTCTTACTATGCAGTTTGCTTTCTGCCTGTGTAGGTGTGACTACTGTCAGCAACTTTTGCTTATGCATAAAAAAATATGTAATCATTTTTATTTATGAAATGCTCTGCTTTCTATAAATAGCTCATCTAATATTTATAGTTATGTCAAAGATATGTTGTCAAAAGTACAAAAATATTTTCAATAGCTTGATATTACATAGCTCTAACAGATTTCATTACCTAGAGCCCCATTGCATAATGCTGTCAGAAAATAAATTAAATAAAATATTTCTATTTTGACTAAGTGGGACCAACCCAAAACAGTCGCATTTTGTCTATGAAAGCTCAAGGCAGAGGAATAGAGCATTAAATTGTAACCATGAACTCAATGATTCAATGATTTATATTTAAGTTTTTCATCAAAACTAAAGTCTAATGAAAAAGGAAATTACAATACGTTATAACAGGCGTCAGTAAAAATTTGGTTTGGAGACTTCCAACCGCATAGAAAATTTTTATAGTCATAGTTTTTCCAGGAATTATACCTCTTTCAGCTTGCCAGTCTTCTCTCTATTTTAGCTTTCCAGCCTATTACCTAATCTCAGTTTGCCACTAATTTTACCAGTCTTAGCTTGCCAGCCATTCCTTCGGTCCTGCTCTCCAGCATTTTAACAGTTTTTACTTTCCAAGTCATTTCAGCAGACTTAGCTTGCCAGCCAATTCACCAGTTCAATTTTCCAGCCATTTCAGCTTGTCATTCAATTCACCATTTTTAGTTTGCCGGCTATTCATCAAATCATTACAAGCCATTTCACCAGTCCAGCTTTCAGACATTTCACAATTTAAGATTTCCGGCCAGTTCACCAGTCCATTTTACCAGTCTCAATCTTCCAGTTATTTTAGCAGTATCAACTTGCTATTCAACTTATTTTGTATTGAATTATGATTAAAACAATTACATCTATTGGACACATAGCTTGTTGAAGAAGGATAAGCAGGTAAGTAGCAGTCATCATTTCACACCAACTCTCATCTCTGCTCTGCTTTGGTCTACAATTCTGTCATTTGGCATGTTGGAGGTGTTGCAAACTTTTGAGACTGGGGAACCAAAATAGTTACAGCTTAAATGGAGAAAACAAAAGGCGCTGCATCAACTTTTCTGAGGAATATGCATTATGTATACAGACAGCGATTGCTAATCAGCCAATAACACTGTTGGGGATTTTTTTTTTTGGAAACAACCAATCCTGTAATTGTACTGTACTGTACAATAGTACTGTAGTTGACAGTAATAGCTTATCTGCCAAATCAGCAAGGACATTCAATAAAAGTTCTTATTGTTAAAAATGGTGCTAATTTTGCCCCAACCAATCAGAATTATTTAACATTTAAAGCTAACATCTGATTGGTTGGGGCAAAATTAGCACGTTTAGTTTAAAGGCTATGTCCCCAAAAAAACATTTTTTTATATAAGATTCCCCCTGGCTCCCAGCCCCAACCGCTACATTTTTTTTTTAGAAAGCCCCCCAAACTCTACTTACCTCCCCTCGATCCTCCGCCGCGCTCCCGCCCCTGCTTGCAAGGAAATGCAAGCAGAGGGGCGGGACCGGCAGCCGCGTCTGTGATTGGCTGAGCGGCAGCCAATCACAGACGCGGCTGCCGCAGCTCACTTCGCCGGAGGAAAGAGGAGAGGTAAGTAAGAGTTTGGGGAGCTTTCTAAAAAAAAAAAATGTGCGGTTGGGGCTGGGAGACATGGGGGAATCATTACTGAAGGGGTTTTATGCTAGGGGAGGGATAGTAGGACGGGAGGGAGAGGGAGGGAGAGGGAGGGAGGGAGGGGGGAGAAGGGCTGCAGTACGCATGGCAAAAATCTACCTGAGGCCAGCTAGCGGCAGTGTCCTATATGGACTCTGCTAGCCTCCTGGTAGTCATTTTTGGGACTTTGGGGGGGACTACAGGAGAACCCTATAAGCTGGATGTGAGGTAAGGATTAACACTACACTCATGTCTCTGTTCATCACTGTATTGGTCCATGCTGCAGGATTAAGCCAGCTACAAAGGTCTGTAACTTTTGAACCACTGGACGGATTTACATGCTGTAAAGTTTGTTTTGGAGCACTTATTTGGGCCAAATAAATATAAACAGTTAGTTTTGGGGGTGGACTTGCCCTTTAAATGTTATCTTTCTAGTTAACTTGTGTTTCCTATGAAAAACGTCCTCTATACATACTATATATTATTTTAAAGACTAGTCTTGTGAAATAATTTTAGATTATAACATTGGTATTTTTCTTACTATGCAGTTTGCTTTCTGCATGTGTAGGTGTGACTACTGTCAGCAACTTTTGCTTTATGCATAAAAAAATATGTAATCATTTTTTATTTATGAAATGCTCTGCTTTCTATAAATAGCTCATCTAATATTTATAGTTATGTCAAAGATATGTTGTCAAAAGTACAAAAATATTTTCAATAGCTTGATTATCATAGCTCTAACAGATTTCATTACCTAGAGCCCCATTGCATAATGCTGTCAGAAAATAAATTAAATAAAATATTTATATTTTGACTAAGTGGGACCAACCCAAAACAGTCGCATTTTTGTCTATGAAAGCTCAAGGCAGGAGGAATAGAGCATTAAATTGTAACCATGAACTCAATTTCATAGACAAAAATGCGACTGTTTGGGTTGGTCCCACTTAGTCAAAATAGAAATATTTTATTTAATTTATTTTCTGACAGCATTATGCAATGGGGCTCTAGGTAATGAAATCTGTTAGAGCTATGATAATCAAGCTATTGAAAATTTTTGTACTTTTGACAACATATCTTTGACATAACTATAAATATTAGATGAGCTATTTATAGAAAGCAGAGCATTTCATAAATAAAAAATGATTACATATTTTTTATGCATAAGCAAAAGTTGCTGACAGTAGTCACACCCTACACAGCAGAAAGCAAACTGCATAGTAAGAAAATACCAATGTTATAATCTAAAATTATTTCACAAGACTAGTCTTTAAAATAATATATAGTATGTATAGAGGACGTTTTTCATAGGAAACACAAGTTAAACTAGAAAGATAACATTTAAAGGGCAAGTCCACCCCCAAAACTAATTTTTATATTTATTTGGCCCAATAAGTGCTCCAAAACAAACTTTACAGCATGTAAATCGTCCAGTGGTTCAAAAGTTACAGACCTTTGTAGCTGGCTTAATCCTGCAGCATGGACCAATACATGGAACAGAGACAGGTTACATACCTGTCTCTTGTTCTTTTTTTCTTGAGCATGTCTGTTAGCATCCAGCAGTGAGAACAGAGGAAGTTGCATCAGTAATGGTCTGACCCCTGGATCCCTGGATTTTCCTCTCAACCAATCACAGCTGTAAAGTTATGTGTACTGAAGAAATCCAGGATCAACAGCTGCAGCCAGCCCGCCCAGAGAGAGAGATAGAGAGAGACACACACACACAGGCAAGATTTTTTTTTTTTCTAAGCTGCAGCTCGGGGTCATCTAAAGTGGAATAAGGAGAGGAAGTGCAGCCTGATATATATCTCATTAAATATCAGGCAAAGCAAATGATTTTGAGAAAAATGAACATGGCGTTTGAGGTTGGTGCTATTATATAAAGAAACATAAAAAGTTTATTTTTGGGTGGACATACCCTTTAAGAAAATACTTTGGCTAAAGGCTATAAATTGTAAGAGAATATGTATGTGTCCGTGCTGCAAATTTTAAAACTCAATAATATGCTATAGCATTGAAAGCGGGCATTTAAATCATAGGTTATACCGGCCAAATCCTACATCATATATCTGCCCTTAGATTTTTATTATAGGGTATTGAAGAGGTGATAGAAAACTGTGGTGACATACCATATTGACGGACCTTATAAAAAACTATATAACACACACCCATTTTTTCACTCATAATCTTTTTTATTAAAGGACATGTGCACCCCCAAAACTAAAATTAAACCCATGCTGGCCCCACTGTGTAATGTTAAAAAATCGTTACCTTTCTCTTCTGCTCCAAATGCTTCTTCTGCAGTGTCTTTTTCTGCAGTGTCAAAGTGAAGACTAGGAGCTGTCTTTCGTAAGAAGGTTTCTGCCTCTTCTCTTGCCCCCGGGAGGGATGCAGGCATGCGCTGTGGAGCAGATTCCCCCCCCCCCTCCTTCCAGGTCCATTGTTGCTGCCCTTTTATCTATCATTGAACCCTTTTAGTAAACGTAGCTCCCCCTCTCCCAACCTGAAAAAAGGTCTCCGGAGACTTGGGAGTGTCCCTGCAGTTGAGAGAATCCTTCTTAATGGGGATGCTTGGCACAAGGTGAGGAAAAAGATATGTATGGTGTGGGGTAGTTTGTATTTCCAAATTAGAAAGAATAAAAGAGATAGAAAGAACATTAAATTGACTCTTTCAAGCCAAATTACTTTTTACTTTAATTCTAATCAATCTTTCTATTATTGAATATCCTTAAAGGTATAAAAGCACAGATGTCTTAAAAACAGCACATTATTATCATGCAGTATAATGGTAAATTCCTTTTTGGGGGATAATCACTTAAAATCGAGTAATCCTCAGTGTATTGTAATACGGTTTAATGCTGGTCAGAATGCCTACATCTGTGATATTGTCTTGAGCACGGGAGGACCTTAATACAAAAAATGCAATATGTCTTCTCTGTTCCATAATTTTGAGGGTGGTAGGCAGCCTCATCAGGTTGGATAGATAGGGCCAAAATAAATACAAAATAAAGAAGCAGGCTGAGACGTCATCGTATTTATGTGTATCTCGTTTTTTAGTGACCTCAGTTGTGTATTTGCAAACAATATCTAACATGAGGCAGAGTGAGACATTTGTCTCAGGCGGCATCCCTGCACTGAAGATGAAAGGCAGCAGAAGGCAGTGGTAAAAAATAAAAATGGAAAAAAAAAAACCTTGACTGGCTCAAGATGTGCAAGACCGTGCACGCATGGCCACGTGAAATGTGAGCTCCGCCCACATGACTCCCAATACACAGTAGCTTGAAGTTGCATAGGAAAAAAAACATGCCTACAGACAAAAAAAACAAGGGCGGCATCGAATGTTAGGCTCAGGCAGCAAAAACCCTACAGGTGCCCCTGATAACTATTATTGCACTGAATGTATGGATCGATTTTATTATAGTTTTATTCAGCATCATGTAGAGCTGCAGGCCCACAAAATCTACCTTCATTTTTAGTTTCAATTATTACATTGCACAGTAGGTCCTGCGATTCACATCGGTGCAAGGAAAATTAATGATGCTCTGACACTGCAGGTTATATTTTTAAGTGGCTTCACAAGTGAATATAACTTTACTGTTGGAATCATTTTCTTTGTTGCATCTTCAACTGTAATAATTTTATTTTTTATTTTTTAAACCAGTTATCGCTGTACTTTCCTCTAAAATAAATGAGCCAAAGGATTCACGTCTTTGCTCTAGAATCATAGTACCTATAGCTAAAAACAGACACACATTGTAAACTAATACTTCATATAATTCACCCCTTTGTCTATCAGTATACTCTGGCTAGATGACAAAACTGGCGAGTTCCTTTCGCCAGTGGTACCATGAGGAAAAGAGACGACTGAGAATGTGGGACCTTTAAATAAAATGGGGCTTAGCCAAAAGGCGAATGTGCTAAACCATTTCCCCCCTCAGAATCACTATAGAGAATCCTAGTCCTTATAGCAGGGGCCGTAATAAATAAGGGGATAAATGAGGAAATTCACTCTGGTTGACAGAGGATATGTACAGACACAATTAGACAAAGTCAATATCAATAACACCCAGAAGCTGATGAAATACATCCTTGTTCTTAAAGGACAAGTTGTACGTACCTCTCCCCACTCCTTCTTCCTCTATCTGTCTTGTACCCAGGGTGAGAAATAAACGCTAGTAGGTCTCACCTCAACCCTGGGCTCTTTGATAGACGACTGACATACTTAACTTAGCGCTGCTCCGCCCTTCTTCGGCATCTGCAATTATCCTTTTACAATTCACGGCTGGTGTAAGGCCTCTTTGAAACACTTGGAAGTTCAGAGAAGGCCAACTAAAAATAATAAGGGGAAAGGAGGGGTGTTGGGACTTGAAGACAGATTAGACAGTTAGGGCTTGTTTTCATTGAGATGTGGCGTTTGCGTGGGGATATGATCACTTTAGACTAATATATTAATGGGCCATAATAAGAAACTCTTGGTGCATTGTTCACTTATAGGTCATAATCAGAGACATGGGGACATCCTTAAAGATTATAAAAAAAGAGTTCATCTTCAAGGTTTGAAAAAGTTCGTTTTTTTGTTTTTTACAATGCGAATGGGTAATGGGATGTTTCACTGAATAGCTTTAAAAGGGGTCTGGAATAACTTAACTAAAACTAAATAATATTGAGACCTACTGGTTACCGTATATACTCGAATATCAGTGAGATTTCCAGGCTTTAAAGTTAGCTGAAAACCTAACCTCGGCTATACTCGGGTCAAGTTCCTAATTTAGATCCAAAAGCTGCAAGTGCAGAGTGTAACCAGTAGGTGTTTAAAAATCCTTCATCTGCATAGAATAAGTTACAGGAGTGATCTGCCTTTACATCTTCATGCTTCATGTAGTCAGGATGTGGACTCATCGTACGTCCACATTGCTTCATCGGATGCTGTAAATTCTGATGGGTCTCCTCAGTTTGGGGCAAAAAAGGCTGCTAGTTGGCCAGCTTGAAAATACAACTCTTAGGTGACACTTTTAACTATTGGGGTCCGAGTGAGTGCCCTTTACTAGGGGCTGCAGAGTGCCTTTACTATATGGGATCAGAAGGCCTGTACATAAGGGTAGAGTTGCCCTTTTACTATCTTGCGGACAGAGGGCCCTTTACTATAAGGGGGTCAAGCAAAAACAGCAGCTGGGAGCTGTAGTTCCAAACATCTGGCAGAGTGCAAAGGAATTGGAGGGTTACTGGTACTGGATTGGCTATTCACTGTATGGGATTTTGCTTGTCATTAAAGGGCGCTTAAGCCACAAAAAACAAATACAGAATCGAAGGCAGTAGTGGGCATCACCCATCATATACCTCGGATGATACTGCGAGCAAATCAGGTGTACTAATTTTAGGAAAAATAGGTACCTCGACTTATACTCGGTGGAACGACCTATAACTCAGTATATAGGTATAATATATATACTGGCAGTTCTGGTTGGTACAGAGATACTATAATATTGAGAGATTACTGGTATTATACATATACTTAGAGTTCTGGTTTGTACAGGGGTACTATATAATATTGGGAATTTGGGAATGCCTCGACCCCCGGGCAAGCCGGCTCTAACCCCCACCATGCTGCGGCGAACATATGGAACAGGAGGATAGGAGGGGATGCTGGGAAGGGGCTGCCAGCAGGTGGTTGCGAACCACCCGCCGCGCACCCCCCCTCCCCAGCAGCACCTCAAGCCCCCTGCAACCCGCTGGCGGAGAGAGGAAGGGAAGGGCCCTTGAGGCGGGGGGGAGGCACCCTCTCCATCGTCTTATTCAGCCATCTTCTGCCGATGGCATCTGAGGTCCACGGCAGGCATGCATCTGTTATATAGGTTTGCGACAACCCTAATCCTGTTCGATTGGTCATTTTTTAATGAGTGGTTTACATGCTTTACATTAAACAATTAGATTTTGGATCCCCCTGGTCGCGGCGGGTGGTTCGCACCCGCCCCGGGAGGCACGCCCCCAACCTTTTTACCCCCTATTTTTTTTTTGCCCTCGCCCTGGATAATTTTAAACTCTAATGCATATAACGTTACATTTATAGATCTAAGCCTCTCTACCACTTAGATGTAAAGCAAATATGTTTAGCTTACTTGCAACATATGATGGGTTTTAATTGCCCTAATAGCAAATACCAGAACATTACATTAATAAAGTTTCTAGGTCATGAATAACAGAATTGACGTACACTATACCATTTAAAGTTGTCGAGAGCCTAGATAGTCTAGATTCTGTCCTATTGGCAACAGGAGATTAAACAAAAGTCTATTGTTACATAGATGGATGTTTTTTAAAGACCAAACAGGCCTTAGTTTAAGTGCCAGACTTACAAATATGATATGATTTGTTTATCACGATTTGTTTATAATAAAACTGGTTAAACTTTTATGGGATCACGTCCTCAAACATAATCATGAAACAGAACCTAATAAAATTTAATGAGACAAAGCACTTGTTAAATCTGAATTTGACCAGGACTCCGTATTAAATAGGAGAGTCATGGACAAATTCTGTTAAATTTTTCTATGATATTAACTGCACCCACTTAAAGGATTGCATGAGGAAACATATCTTTTCAAACTTAACTTGCCTGGTTTTATGCGGAAGTGAGTAGGAATTTGACTCTGGCATAGCAGTTAGATAGAATGTAGTCTATTGGATTTGATTAGGCTTTGTTACAGTCCCCAAAGGTGACTGGTATAGAAGCTAAGGTCTTTTGGGATGGGGTGGCACATTTGTTACATGCAAAAAAAAATGGTGATGGATTGGATGCTGAGAGTAAGTTGTTGATTTTGGGTGCCACAGGGTCTGGTTGGAGCCACATTTAATCTGTTTAATTACTGATTTGAACTAGGTATTGTCAGCAACGGTCTCAGTGTTGGTGGACAACACAAAAAGTTGTTGTTTTAAAAATCATTTGTGCTGCTTTACTATAAACGGCTATGTTAAAATGGCATGTCCACCACTTTTACAAAATAGTTTGAGCCCCTCTTCCAACCCACACCGATCTATTGCGTGTGTTCAGTACACGGCCTTCTGCTTTCATGAAAACTGCAAGAGGGCAGCCAATCACCAGACGCGGCTCTGGCAGTGTAGAAGCCGGGGGAAGAGGCTGGGTAAGTAAAGTTTTTTTGTACAAGTTAAGTGGGATTACTGTCCCCCCCAGAGAGCCCCCCCCAGTCCACTTACCTGGGCAGTCTTCAATCTCCAGTCTTCACCACTCTGCTGGCTGACGCTTGCTCCGTATCTGCCCGCCTGATCACTACTCAGCGCCGGGAACTTAAGCACTCTAGAGAAAAATGCACTTGTGTGGGTATTTTATATCCTGTGAATAAAATATGTTGCATTGTCACAAATAGAACCATGTGAGGGGGACATACAGACATCACTAAGGAATGGAAGAAAAGACGTTTAGTCTTCAAGTTCAGAAAGGTTTGTCACTTGGGGAGACTAAAAAATCTATGGGAACTGTCTACCACTGATGTTGATGATAGCAGGTTGAATGGGAGTTGCCGGTACTGGTACATAAAGTTGGAGTTGATTCGGGGATATTTCTGATTTTTTTGCCTTTCTATGGATCTGCAAGAAAGACACTGTGGGTATGCTGTGTAGGTGAACTAGAATAGATGGAGGTCTCTTAATTAACCTCAGAACTATACTATAAAAAAAAATTAACAGGTAACCTTAGGGGAGATTTCCTGAATGCTGAGAACCATCCATGCCGGATCTAATATTTGTTTTGGGATCAGGGTAAATTACAATCTGGGTTTTATTTTACCCTCTGTGTATTCATATTCTAAAGTTCTCCTTGTCTGTTAGCCACAATCATAACACGTTTTCTGTGGAGTTGTTAAGCGTTGTACACACGTTGATCGCGGGTCCTGACTGCGACGACGATGAGAACGAACGTTTGTTGTTGACGATACCAGCCTGTGTAGGGGGTCTTTATTGGCCGAAAACAGCCGTTCGGCCATGGATCTACGAATGACCAGCCGTTTGTGATAAAGGGCCATACACAGGCAGATTATCGGCCCAAAACGAACGTTCGCGATCGCAGTGGTTTTGCTACAACAACTTAAGGACAGGAAATGCCCCGTTTGTGTCTGTTCATAAAATTCCCCAATAATCTATTATTAATGGTTTTAAAAAAAAAGCATGTTTACTTCGTCAGCCTTTGATGACCTCACGTCAAACTCATGTACCATAAAAGTATTTCAGGGAGATTCGAGAAAAGTTTTATCATTAAAATGGTGCTAATTTTGCCCCAACCCTAGATTATATTTAACATTCGAAAGCTGATGGGTTGGGGCAAATTAGCACCATGTTAACACGCACGCAAGAAGTTTATAAATACCCCCTGTTTTGAGTTGCTCAAGGCAGGAGGAATAGAGCATTAAATTGTAACCATGAACTCAATCATTCAATGATTTATATTTAAGTTTTTCATCAAAACTAAAGTCTAATGAAAAAGGAAGATTACAATACGTTATAACAGGCGTCAGTAAAAATATTTGGTTTGGAGACTTCCAACCGCATAGAAAATTTATTAGTCATAGTTTTCCAGGAATTATACCTCTTTCAGCTTGCCAGTCTTCTCTCTAATTTTAGCTTTCCAGCCTATTAACTAATCTCAGTTTGCCACTAATTTTACCAGTCTTAGCTTGCCAGCCATTCCTTCGGTCTCGGCTCTCCAGCTATTTTAACAGTTTTTACTTTACCACAAGTCATTTCAGCAGACTTAGCTTGCCAGCCAATTCACCAGTATCAATTTTCCAGCCATTTCAGCTTGTCATTCAATTCACCATTTTTAGTTTGCCAGGCTATTCATCAAATCAGATTACAAGCCATTTCACCAGTCTCAGCTTTGCAGACATTTCACAATTTAAGATTTCCGGCCAGTTCACCAGTCCATTTTACCAGTCTCAATCTTCCAGTTATTTTAGCAGTATCAACTTGCTATTCAACTTATTTATGATTGAATTATGATTAAAACAATTACATCTATTGGACACATAGCTTGTTGAAGAAGGATAAGCAGGTAAGTAGCAGTCATCATTTCACACCAACTCTCATCTCTGCTCTGCTTTGGTCTACAATTCTGTCATTTGGCATGTTGGAGGTGTTGCAAACTTTTGAGACTGGGGAACCAAAATAGTTTACAGCTTAAATGGAGAAAACAAAGAGGCGCTGCATCAACTTTTCTGAGGAATATGCATTATGTATACAGTACAGCGATTGCTAATCAGCCAATAACAACTGTTGGGGATTTTTTTTTTTGGAAACAACCAATCCTGTAATTGTACTGTACTGTACAATAGTACTGTAGTTGACAGTAATAGCTTTAGCTGCCAAATCAGCAAGGACATTCATAAAAGTTCTTATTGTAAAAATGGTGCTAATTTGCCCCAACCAATCAGATTTATTTAACATTTGAAAGCTAACATCTGATTGGTTGGGGCAAAATTAGCACAGTTTTTAAAGGCTATGTCCACCCAAAAAACATTTTTTTATATAAGATTCCCCTGGGCTCCCAGCCCAACGCTACATTTTTTTTTTTAGAAAGCCCCCCAAACTCTAATTACTCCCCTCGATCTCCGCCGCGCTCCGGCCCTCTGCTTGCAAGGAAATGCAAGCAGAGGGGCGGGACCGGCAGCCGCGTCTGTGATTGGTGAGCGGCAGCCAATCACAGACGCGGCTGCCGGCAGCTCACTTCGCCGGAGGAAGAGGAGAGGTAAGTAAGAGTTTGGGGAGCTTTCTAAAAAAAAATGTGCGGTTGGGGCTGGGAGACATGGGGGAAATCATTACTGAAGGGGTTTATGCTAGGGGAGGGATAGTAGGACGGGAGGGAGAGGGAGGGAGAGGGAGGGGAGGGAGGGGGGGGAGAGGGCTGCAGTACGCATGGCAAAATCTACCTGAGGCCAGCTAGCAGGCAGTGTCCTATATGGACTCTGCTAGCCTCCTGGTAGTCATTTTTTGGGACTTTGGGGGGGGACTACAGGAGAACCCATGGAGGCTGGGATGTGAGGTAAGGATTAACTACAATATGGTGTGGCCAGTAGGGGGGGGATTGATAGTTTGGGGGTGGACATGCCCTTTAAGATAAGAACTTTTATTGAATAACCCTGCAGGTGTTTTCACTGCTTGCATAATTGCATTAATCGGTATGTGGCAATTATTGACCATGTTTCTACCCACCATTAACCTCGCCTGTCTTGACTTCCCATCCTAAGCTTACATGTGGGCACTTCCTTACTTTCTCCACCTGTCTCCTTACAGTTAATAATCACCAAGCTAAACATGATCTTGGGTCTGTTTCTTCCTCCCCTACATACAGTAGCTAGCACATGCCTTCCCCTCATTCCTTTGCTGTGATTGATGAAGTGTATTGGTAATAAATAAATTCACAAAATGAGGCAATAGTATTTATTTAGTATACCGGTAATTGTATAGCAACATGGGATTTAAAAAACAATAAAATGGATCCAACAGGAATACACAAGCAAAGACACTAAAATAGTTAAGTCATTTGCTTAACAGCTCTATATTCTCTTGACTCACACTGTATTAGGAATAATGGCAGCAAAGTTGCTAAACCCTAATTTAATGCCGAGAGTGTTGCTGTGCATGGGGAGGAAGGAATCCAGACATCTGGAGAGTTGAAGAGGCAGCTGGCGAGAGAGCAGGCAGCATGTGACCCATGTCCTCTGTGAGAAATTAGACTCACATTTTGACAACTATATATTCAATGGCTCATTCTGCTGTCTAAAGTAGAACATTTTTTGCCTAGCTTAAAAAATACAGTGTATATGTGTGTGTGTGTGTGTGTGTGTGTGTGTGTGTGTGTGTGTGTGTGCGCGTATAAAATATGTATGTATAAATAAAATAAAATGATACTGTATTCAAATGTAAATATTTTAGACTCTTATCCTGCCTTTTTTAAGGACAACTATACACACTGAGCCCCCTTCATTAGGACTAACCAGGGGGGACACCTAACCCATTAGGTCATTACCCTTAAATAGCTTTTAATCTTTAACTGAACGTCCCAATGCAGGTCCTTTGTAGCTCTACCCCCTTTCAACCTGGGTCATAACCAGCAGAAAGACTTAATACTTTCAGAGCATGTCTTGCTATTGGTTATGCCCGGGCCAAAAGGAGGGGGTGAAGCTACAAGGAGCCAGCTATTTGGAAATTGAATTAAAGATTAAAAGATATTAATAGTAAACTCAAAGGTGAGAACATAGTGGTTTATATTCTGACCCTGGGTAGTTTTAGTAGGAGGAAATGAGCACGGGGCTGTAATTGTCCTTAAATATTAAGAAGAACATAATAATACAAAGAGCAATAATAGTAATTGGATCAAATGCATTGTAAGAATAGGTAATGGACTGGTGCTCCAGTTGCCAAATGGGGAAACTACTCCCAATAAGATGTGAATAATGCATATCTGTCATATGTCTTATGATCAGAGATGTTATTTCCATATATTTATTTTGTCACAACTTTTTTGCATCTTTGCAAAATTTCAATTTGAAATTTGCAAAATCTAATAAATTTTACACCTGCATTCCGCATATGCAATAGATCTGTTTGTGTTAGACAGTGGGGTCCCTATTCTAAGTAGCCAACATACCAATTGGTTAGTGAGGGTCGTGTGCTGCTTGCATCATTTCTCAAATATTTTACTTTTTGAGATTTTATTTTTTGCAAAAACTGATGCTTTTCAATTGTCTTTAAAGCCCCGCAATACTATGCAACTTACCGATCACATTTCTGGGATTTATCAACAGTCATAAAGCGTTTAATGCATCCTGGAAATAAGTGCAGGTAAGTTACGATAGCGAAATTCATTGCATCTCCCTGTAAATGTAAGAAAGAGAAAAGGATTATGGAAAACGAGGACAAAAAGAACCAATCAAGTAATGTCAGAAAGACAATAAGCAAAATCAAAATGAAACTCAATAATCCAGCAATAATCACGCAGTAAATTGGCCAATCGGGAAGCAGGTAATGGGCAGCTTGTCCTTTGTGCCTTTTCCACAGGGTAAATGACTATAAAAGGGTAAACTTTTTATAGTCATTCGAGGCAACTTTCATGCTATTAGCGTCATCTAACAATGGACAAGTCACTATTTATGTATTACTTCTAGCCTTTACATCCCCTTTAATTTCTAATTCTGACTAGAATTTTCGAGGAACTATATCCAATGAATGACAGAGTACAATAAGTTTGTGTATTCAGTGAGTCACTTATTATATGATTATAAAACCTCTACTGATCACCCATTTCATCTTATTTTCATGGAACCATTTCCTTTTAAACTGAAATTGCCTATTTATAAAGCATTGCAAGTTCTGCAGAACTTGTTGAAGTTCCATAAGTCCAATTCCAACCAAATTGATTTGGAAGTTTTAGATTGAAAGTTTTAAATATTCAATAGCATTTTACAAATTTTCAATAGGATTTTTTGAATATTTAAATAGAATATTTGAGTTTCTTAATATTCAATTTTCAATGAAAAAAAAGTTTAGAAGGTTTTGTAAAAGTTGTAGAATACACAATCAGGATTTCTGAATCAAAACTGGGATTAATCACTTATTATTATCTATTGGTCTCTAAGATTTTCCTTGTGACTCTATCTGAACGTAGCATTTTGTTAAAATTGTTACCACATATTCAGTAACCCTTGGTATTGGAAGCTTATATAGAAGTATATAAGCTATATAGAAGTTTTCGTTACATTTACTGCACAATACTGCAATGGTACTGTAAAGGTGATCATACAATTACGTCCGCGATTGTAATTGTATGATCGCATTCATAAAAATTCTAATTGTTAAAAGCATTGCAAAAAATCTATACCGTGCCTTTTTTAAATATGGCCCTTAACCCTTTCACGGTCTCATGCCATGATGTTTACAATTTGTACTTTACGTTGAACTTTTTGCTATTAATAGGTATTTTTGTCAGTCATTTCATGATAAGATACATTTTCCTCTAAAAATAGTAAGATGTGAAATCCTACAGGAAAAATGTGTTTTCTCCTTTATAAATACATGCCTGCAGTTAGAATATATCAATATATTAAATATCATAACACAACGTTTCTTATAGTTATGTTCATTGACCCCCTGGCTAATTATCAGCACAGTTGTGTTAAATATAGTGACATATACAGGAACATTTTGTTAATAGCAAAGCTTCTTACACACATGTGATTGTGGGGTGTTCAAATTGTCGTTTTGGACAAGTATTTGTAAGTGTATAGGCGCTCGTTCAGGCATTGTAGATGCCTGACCAAAAACATCAGTTTTGGCCAACCGAGTGCCCAATAGTTGCCTGAAATAGCCATTCGTACACCAACATGCATCACGGATAGAGCCCCACAGCCGCACATGTATATGGACTTTAACACTAAGGCAATTTTTCAACGTAAGTAAGGTTCTGGACTGGCAGTAGTTAAAAACAGCTGATTGCACATACCTAAGTAAGGTTCCGGACCGGCAGTATTTAAAAACAGCTGATTGCGCACCTTACTTACTATCAGATGTTTAAAAGCAGTTGCTTGAAGTACCAGTCAGGTGATCACCGGTCTTGCCGCTTGCACTGCGCATTCGCATACCGTACAAGCTCTGTCAGGACCTGTCAAAAGAACAGCGCAGGACCACGATACCAAGTTCTGAAACTATGTTCCTGGCTCCTGCTGGTTTAATTTAGGGCGGGAGGTTCTTCAATTAAACTGAAGTAAGCAGAAGGGGCTTGACTGGCATCTGCTGCTGTGATTGGCTAAGACATTGTGCCTTAGTCAATCACAGGAGCGCATCACGGTCGCGCCCCTTGCGCATGTGTAAATTAGACACTATGTATCTATAACTATATCTATATCAAAAAATTAATTCATATTCATCAGGTTGGATCTGTAAAATTCCTGACACACCCTCCTGAGGACCCCCTAGAAGCCTGTCTGGGGAATCCAAGGGGTCTTTGGACCCCTGTTGCAAAACACTGGCTTAGAGGTAACACTGTATATTATCAGGGTTATTCAATAAACGTTCTTATCATTTAAAATGGTGCTAATTTTACCCCAACCAATCAGATGTTAAATAAAATCTGATTGGTTGGGGCAAAATTAGCACCATTTTAAACGATAAGAACTTTTATTGAATCTCCCTGATATGTGTATTTAAAATCCCTTCAGCCCATATGGAGACGTTTTTCAGAGGTATTAATGGATATAAAATGACAAAATAACAGCCTAATAGAGATCTCAAGCTAGCCTGAGAATATCCCATTATTCCATCAAGAAGTGACTCCCTTGCAGTCCCACAAGCATTGTGTGATAGATGAGATTTATCATTGCAATCATGCGCTACCATTCTTTAAAGCGTAAATCTGATATGGAAGTTGCAATGTAATTCTCTTTGGCCAAAATACAGGGGACAGAAACCTCGCATTTGACTTCTATAGATAAGTAATGTGTTTCCGGGAAAGTATCCAGCTCCGTGGCAGATTTCAATGGAATATTTTAGGCCCCACAATTGATTTCTTTAATATAAAGAAAAAAAAGATATTAGATCTTTAAAGATGAGGGCAAATGCTTTTATTAATTGCCGGCAATAATAATGTCATTTAGCACTGATTTAGGTATTCGGGATAATGGTTCCTCTGGCTGCATATTTGGCCTTAGTGGTAAAATGTTTTGTTTTTTTTAAAGTTTATTTTGATATACCCTATATACTCGAGTATAAGCCGACTCGAGTATAAGCCGAGGTATCCATTTTTGCCTCCAAAATTAGAAAAACATGATTGACTCGAGTATAAGCCGAGGGTATACAGTAACCCTAATACCTTTCCACTGTAGATATTTGGAAACTACAACCAGCATGCTTGGTTGCTGGGAGTTGTAGTTTCCAACCACCTATAGTAAAAAGGCAATTTTGATTGGCTCTCATTCAACAAGATGGCTGCTTAGAGTTGGTCTGAAGCATTTACTTCAAGAATGGCCTATTGGTGGTTCACATATATCCTTAGCTGGATATATCTTTCCAGTGTTCCCACTGGAACTACATTTACAGCTTATCTCCTTTACATGACCATAAAACCTGAGCTAAGCAGATAGCAGCCAGAGAAACAAAATATATGTCAGTCTCCCCAGTCCCCCCCCTAGCTCACTTACCGTACCTGGTCTTAAGTCTTCCTCTCTCTGCCGGCTGCCGCAATCCAGAAGCAGCCGCGAATCAGGCCGGCAGTTCCCAGTACTGCTTCGCAGCTGCGCAATGACGTCATCCCGCCAGCGTGTGCGATGACATCATTGTGCAACCGTGAAGAACTACTGGGAACTGCCGGCCTGACTCGCGGCTGCTTCTGGATTGAAGGTAAGTGTCTTGTGACTCGAGTATAAGCCGAGGCAAGGTTTTTAGGTTAATTTTTAAACCTAAAAACCTCGGCTTATACTCGAGTATATACGGTAGTTGTAAAATGTAACATTTTAATATGTATCCAAAGAATTCCAGGTGTACTGTGACACACTGCTCTTTGGCTTATTAGCCAGACAAATTGGTAGGTGCTATTCCTACCAGCCCCCTACTTCCAGGGCTACAAATACCAAGCAAGGTGTAATTGAAAGGAGCACACTACTATGATGAATTCATTTAATCTGTGCACAAAAACATACGACGTTTCAAGACACTTGCAGGGTTATTCAATAAAAGTTCTTATCGTTTAAAATGGTGCTAATTTTGCCCCAACCAATCAGAACTTATTTAACATTTGAAAGCTAACATCTGATTGGTTGGGGTAAAATTAGCACCATTTTAAACAATAAGAACTTTTATTGAATAATCCTGTTGGTCTCTTCCTCAGAGACCTGAGGAAGAGACCAAGAGGGAGATGTATTAAAAGTTTGCCCCAACCAATCATATTTCATTTACAATTTGAAAGGTAACATCTGGTTGGTTGGGGCAAACTTAGCACCATTTTTAACGATAAGAACTTTTATTACATCTGCCTGCAAGTGTCTCGAAACGTTGTATGTTTTTTTGCACAGATTAAATGAATTCATCACTGAAGTAGTGTGCTCCTCTCAATTACACCTTGCTTAACATTTTAATATGACATTGTAAGTTTACTAAGCCTTTTCTTCCATTCTACATTGTATATATAAACTTTTTAAAAACAATGAACTGGGAAAAGAACTGATACATTGCAGCGGTGAGGTCCTGAGTTCGATTCCACCCTTGGACACATCTGCAAGGAGTTTGTATGTTCTCCCCGTGATTGTGTGGGTTTCCTCCGGGCACTCCGATTTCCCCCACAATCATAAAGACATACTGATAGGTTGTATGTGTACATAAAGTGATTAGATTGTAAGCTCTTCGGGGCAGGGCCTGATGTGAACTGAGTAAATAATTGTAAAGCGCTGCGGAATATGTAGCGCTATATAAGAAATAAAATTTCAAAAAATAAATAAAACAGAGTCATTGGAAGAGGATGAATTATTTTTATACATTTATGTCACTGTTTTTAGGTATTCCATATCTTTATTATGCAGAGCTTTGGAAACTTCCAATGATGTGCAAGTGCTGCAAGCAGACCTAGATAGATTATCAAAATGGGCAGCAGAATGGCAGATGAGATTCAATGTTGATAAATGTAAGGTGATGCATTTGGGATTTAATAATCCCTGTGCCACCTACACCATAAATAACTCTGTGTTAGGTGCATCTGAAATGGAAAAAGATTTGGGGGTTCTGGTAGATAACAGACTTAGCTGTAGCAAACAATGCCAGGTAGCAACAGCTAGAGCTAGCAAGATATTGTCTTGTATAAAGAGGGGAATAGATTCAAGAGAGAAAAATATTATTCTCCCTCTTTACAAGGCACTGGTAAGGCCTCATTTGGAATATGCGGTGCAGTTTTGGAATCCCATATACAAAAGGGACATCTTGGAAATGGAAGCAGTCCAGAGAAGGGCAACTAAATTAATAAGGGGAATGGAGGGGCTTGAATATGCAGGCAGATTAGACAAGTTAGGGCTGTTTACATTGGAGAAGCGGCGGTTGCGTGGGGACATGATAACCTTATACAAATATATTAATGGCCCATACAGTGAACTCTCTGGTGCGTTGTTCACTAATAGGTCATATCAGAGGACTCGTGGACATCCTTTAAGGTTGGAAGAAAAGAAGTTTCATCTTCAAGTTAGGAGAGGTTTCTTTACAGTGAGAACGGTGAAACTGTGGAACTGTCTTCCAGCAGAGGTGGTAATGGCAAGTTCATTGAATAACTTTAAAAAAGGCCTGGATAAGTTTCTAAAACTAAAAAATATTGAGAATTACTGGTATTAATGCATATAGATCTGGTTGATCCAGGGATACTTTCCGATTGCCGTTTGGAGTCAGGAAGGAATTTTTCCCCCCCTTTTTTAGCTGGGGTTTTTTGCCTTCCTCTGGATCAACTGTTAGGTAGGGTTAAAAAAAAAAAAAAAAAAAAAAAAGGGAATAGGTTGGACTTGATGGACGAATGTCTTTATTCAACCTTAATTACTATGTTACTATGTTACTATGTTACTATTAATATATTTAGTGAATCTATAATTGTGTAGGTCATCTTAGTGAGGTCCTCAGTCAGTTAATGGGGTTCCAATATATTCAAACCATTATCCCCATAAGTTCCCTTTATATATAGCTTTGTTGAAAGCGGTGCTAAAAAGCGATACCGCGGGTTAGTAAATTTACGATAGCGGTCATACATTTATGACCAAACGTTCGTTCGGAATTCTATGGGGATCGTAAATCTACGATTTCGAAGCGATACCGCGGCTTTATAAATATGGCCCTATGGATTTCCATTGATTAATAGTAGCTACTTGTGGGGCCTTCCAGTTTAGTACAATTACCTTTCTTGCGTAGGAATATCAGGTGAGATCTGGACCGAATTTCTGCTAGTATATTAATAACTTGATTCCAGAACAATTTTGTCAAGGGGCAGTGCCAGACAAGGTGCCAGAAATCTGCAGGGGAGTTAGGACATTCAGGTGAATTTCTCGGGGATATGTGAGACATACGTTGAGGTGTAAGATATACCTAATGTATCAAATTCTTAGTGGTACAATGTTATTATAGTTTGCACATTTCTGTACTTTTAAAGTGACAGTAACAGATGGGAGAAAAAAAGATTCATTTGAACTGACATTATTCTAGTTTTTCCATTCAGCGCACATAAGGCGAAGGGGAAAGGCAATGTTAGGGACATTACAGGCCTGCTTAGTCTGATTTTTTTGTTGCAGAATAACTAACATAAGAAGCAAGGCCACATATACGATCCGTCTTATTCTTACATGATTCTCGTACCAGGCTTATACCAGAAAATGAGTGATGAGATAAAATATTGAAATCCATTAAAATACAGTAGTCAGAACTGGAATTAGCCAACACATTGTACTAAATCATTTGCTTCACGCTATAGGACATTAGAGTCCTTTGGAGAGACCCCCCACCCCCTCCCTTCTAACCCTTGGGTTCAACTTTTAAGGCTGGGTACACACAGGAAGATTTTTCGTCCCAATAGACCGATACTTCCATGTACCAGTTGGTCAGGCCGAAAAATCTGTGCCTATGGGACTGCAGAATAGGTCACAATCTGTCAGGTGGCAAAAACTATTGGGACAAAAAGTTGTGGCCTTAGTTCTGTACTTACCTATAGAAGTTCTGATCGCTGGTGCACTTTTCTCTGCCTCCCTCTCCTCACCCAGGGCTTCACCAATAGGAAGAAATGCTTCTTCCCAATCCCATTGGTCAGCTCACAAACCAGAAGGAGGAAGCAGGGAACAGCATGGTGGCAATTGGAACTAATATACTAAGGACAGGACTTATAGCCATAGTTTTAAAGGAATGCTATCGCTTTTTAGCAATACCATTTTAACGATCGGTTTAATGATCGTTAATTTACGATCCCCATAGAATACCATTGCTGTAGTTTACTACCACTATTCTATGACCGAACGTTGGCTAATTAATGAACGTTCAGCATAAATTAATTTATGGCTACATCCGTACATTAGCGATAACACACGGTATCGCTAACGTGCGTTTATGGAGGTTGAACCCTATGCCGCTAGGTCCTCACCCTGGGCACTTTTAAAGGGGTAGTGCAAGAGGATTGAGGTGAGTATAATTGTTCTTTTACTTAAATAAAAAATAATCACATGTGAGTGGCCCTTTAAGGGGAAGTTCAGTGCAAATACATAGGTTTCCGAGAAAAATTTATTGTAATTTCAATGACCATTACCTGTCCATCCGGCTATAAATAAAGCACTTACTTCCTGTACCCTTGGCTGTGTAAATAAATCCCTTTAAAAAGATTAATAAACTTTATAATTCATTAGAGGATTCTTCGTTCCAGACAGCATGTGAATCAATGGAAAGATGTTAATATCCTTCGCACTAATGTAAACACGAGGGCACTGATTAGCCTAGATCACATCATGTGTGTGCTGGAATATCATGCAAATCATCAGCCACGGTGTCAGAACACATTTACTGGATGAGCACGCTAACGGATGGAGGATTAATCTGTAGGGGTGGGGACCAGTCAAAAATAATCAGGACTGATAGCAAAGCACAGAAGGTAAAAACGTCCAAGGAGAGGAACATGCAGTAGTCGGCTCGACAGAGAAGCAAAAATACAGCCCGAGATGCATCCTTCCTGACATTTCCTATAAATTAAAATTCTAGTTAAAGGGCATGTCCACATGGTGGTCCACATGGTGACTTATGGGATTGTTGGAACATTTTCCACCAGGTCTAATCTGCATGTGCAATATTGTGCAGCAGGGGCATAGCTAACAGGGGAGCAACTGCGGAGGGGTGGTGGTGGTGGTGGAAGGGGCAGAAGCCAAGTGCAAGTGCAAGTGCATGGCATCATTCTCCCAGAGGAGAGACATGAGTCAGAGTCCTATATGGATTCTGCCAGTCTCCTGGTGGCCAGTTTTTGGGACTTTGGAGGGACATTACTGGAGAACCATTTGGAGCTGGGATGTAAGGTAAGGATGTTATTACACTACACAGTGGGGCCAGTAGTGGGTTACATTATAGTTTTTGGGGTGGACATGCCCTTGAACTTGTATTTAACTGTATAATTTTCTGGTAGGTAGGAGTTGCTACTTCTTACTTCTAACTTGTGGGCCTAAGCAGAAAAGTTTAGCTGTGCATACTATAGCTTAATTGCTTTTCTCTTTTGCTATCCCCCTTCTGTGCATGAGCGCATATAACAGAGGAAAGGACTGAAGGGAGACTGAGCATTGGGCATCCCTACCTCCCAGAAAATATACATATAAATACCAAAAATTTTTTTATTGGAGTGTTCCTTTTTACAGCCCATTGGTCTTCCCTAGGGAGGACATAAAATATTAATATGTCCATTTGTGACTATATTTCATTCATTTTTAGGATAGTGATCTGTAAAGCTGGGTACAGCAGATATTTCCGGCGGACTGCCCGTGCTGTGGAAAGGTAGGTCGGCCGGAAATATCTGATGGTGTGGGGTGGCCAGCTGCAACTGAGCTCGGTCACCTGAATTGGATGAACGGGCGATCGAGTCTGCTGGTAAATCACAGCCGCTTGTGAGGTTCCCTATGGGGCCACTATGGGGCGAACAATCATTTATCCCAGCCGATCGTCTGCTCGCAGCAAATGCTCAGTCAGGAGAATAAATAGCCCTGTGTTTCCCCAGCCTAAGAGAATGCCCTCCTGCAAAGCACATGATCCACTTGCATCTGAAGCAAATCACTATAGGAAGCTCTCTCTCTGGCAGCATTACTAGTCTAATGTGGTCTCATTAAAAAGCACTTCACAGCATTCTTCATTTCTTCATTTTTATTCTAATGTAGCCTTTAATGCAGCCATGAAAGAGTTAGCTCCATAACAATGATTGATTCATTCATTGAGAAGCCATTCTATGACCAATCGAGTTTGTTACTTGGAACGGGGTTTGTTCTATTCTAGGGCAAAAAATCCCAGGTATCTGAACAGCCTTCTGCGAATAATGATGGGTTTTTAGGAAACACTGTGTCACTTTAATTCGACTGCATTATATATGTTAATAGGCCCATTATACCGCTCACGTGTGCCTGTACATACATCGCCTTATCTTGCTATAACCACCTGCTGTAGCGCAGAGATGGTTTAAACTGGCAAATCCACAGCTCAAACACGGCAATATTCTCACTTCAATCAAGATGTTTGCAAAAGGCGACGTCAGGTCTAAATTTAGTCTCTAGATTAAATATTTTCGTTAAAGTGCGAGCGTGAAGTCATGTGCGGATTGCAGCGTAAAGGAGCCGGTAGCTGGTTAACATGCAACATGTTTAATGTGCAAATGTCAAGAGCTTATTACTGAATAATCATCAAAGGCTTGTAAATATTAATGGGAATTTCATTCAGGGCCTTATGTGCCATAGACGTCAATGACAACCAGGGATATTGTTTGTGGTGTCAAATGAATGGCAGTTTAGGCCCAGAATTTTCCCCCCCCTCTGTCAATATGTCCTGAACTGGATATGTCTGTACTTCTATTGAGTTCCTGCCTACTGTATAGTGTTATACTAAAGGCTGCACACTGCTTAGGAGGTTCAGCAATACTTTACTGTGATGAAACTGACATGATACCACACAACATTTCGAGGCCTTACACCCCTTCCTCAGGCAATAATACCTCCCAAACCTCCCTCCCCTAATAGCACCCAGAGAAAAGCCCTAAACTGCTAGGTCCTCACCCCTGGCATGGCTGTAGTTTCCCATACTAAGTCGTGAAAGTCCGACTTGTAGTGCCGCCCCTTTGTCAGAGTCTGGGACAGTCCAATTATAAGACGTAATCCCTGCATAGTGCGACCTCCCATTGTTACATTTAGTTTTTCTTTAAAACCCCTTCAACACCATCAGTAATTGCAGTGTGTGTGACCCTCCATATTGTGTCTGGAATTCACACATTATTTTATGGTCATTGTGCACCTGGTACATTACGGTAACACACACTGCATTTTCTATTGCAGTTTACACAATTGTGAAGTGGAAGAGAAATTTTGGTCACAAAAAAGAAGAACATTTGTGTCACTTTACAAAATAACTTCTATAACAATCACTTTGCACCAATTGGGCTTCAAATAAAACACAATGACCATTGCAATGGGCCATATACAATCCAAAAATAACATAGAAAGTCCTTTAAACAATGACAGGTGACATTTAAATAACAAGAAGTTATGTGATGACACCTAGTGGATGTTGTAGGAACTTATATAGTTTAATGTTGAGACAATTTCTCAATTCCGCAATACTGCACTTTATCAGTAACACATGACAGCGACTGTAAATGTACGTTAATTATTGAACACTGGTTGTAGAATACCATGCAATGGTATTCAATGGGGATTGTAAATCTACAAATGCGCCATCGTAGATTTATGATCATTATCGGTAATTTATGATAACGACCGTAAATTAACATTCGTTAAACCAATCGCAAGTTAACGATCGGTTTAATGATCATTAAACCCGTACCGTGCCTTTATAAATATGGCCCATTGAGACATATAAGAACATACATAAACACATAAATGAATGTGGATAGACAGATCAATATGGATCTTAGGTAAAACTTTAATGCATTTTAAACAAGGGTATCCAGGTGTAGCAGCAGGTAATTCCAGGATGCCTCACGCCTCTGGTTTCCACCGTACCGGATACTAAAGAAGTAGGGTGTAGTATACGATACCCACAGGACTAGAGCTGTGCAAATATTCAGGGAGATTCAATAAAAGTTCTTAGTGTTAAAAATGATGCTACTTTTGCCCCAACCAATCAGATCTTATTTAATATTTGAAAGCTAACATCTGATTGGTTGGGACAAAATTAGCACCATTTTTAACGATAAGAACTTTTATTGAATAACCCTGATTGTGTTTTTCAAAAAAAACCATTTGTTTACACAGCTCTAGTCCTGTGGTATCGTATACTACACCCTACTTCTTTTTTTGTGAAAAATGCATCATATAAAACACTGTATTTGCAAATTGGATAGTTACACAATAAGGGGATATTCAATAAAAGTTCTAAGGCTGGATACACACCAGAAGATATTCACGGCACTTTCGGTTGGTTGGCCGAAAATATCTCCTGGTGCGGGGGCGGCCGGCCGTTACTGACCTTGATTGATCGTTCATCTGGATCGAACAAACGGACGATCGAATGTGTCGGAAAATCCCGATCGATCGCAAATTCGGCCTCGGCAGAGTTTGCAGCGACCGACAGAAATCGTATCGAGCGCTCGGTTGGGACAAATAGTCCCTCCATGTTTACCCAGCCTTATCATTAAAAATGGTACTAATTTTGCCCCAACCAATCAGATGTTAGCTTTCAAATGTAAATAATATCTGATTGGTTGGGGCAAAATTAGCATAATTTTTAACATTTAGAACTTTTATTTAATAACCCTGAATGTATCTGTATATTGTTGTTTATTAGGAGTCATAAAGTCAATGGTGATTAATGCCAACTCTTTGTGTTTCCAGTGATGTTCCTATAAACATTGTCTGTGTGACAGCTGTATTTCCAAGCTCTGCCCCCCTCAGTCTGGGATCTAATGGGGAAATTGCTTTTTCTAGAACATATCTTCCCATTGGTTAGGCCCTGGGCCAGAAGGGGGTGGATACTAGACAACACTAATCCTCCCCATGTCTTCCCCCAAACATCCCTGGTGGTCTAGTGAAGTAAGTGAACTTGTGTTCAGCATTGAGCGCAAGTTCACTTCCTGCTATTAAAGAGATCCATTCACAAATAGAGGTTCCCTGGTGGTCCAGTGTAAGGTACTGATCTGCGATATCCATTCAGATCGCAGTTCAGTACCTGCTATAGTAAGCTGTCAGTGTAACAGCTTACTATAGTATTAATGAATGGATCAAAGAGATCCATTCACAAATAGGGCAGGAGCAACTTGGTGGTTGAGTGCAGGCACTGCACTGTGATCAGCTATTTGATCACAATTCACTACCTATAGTATATATAGTAAGCTGTCACACTGACAGTAGTGTCGCCAAGCTATAGTAGTGTCCTATAGCCCTAAATCAGCTTATCATATTCACTGCTACAGGGATACTATAAAATATTGAGAATTACTGGTATTAATACAATGTGTCTGTGTTCATTTTTAGTGATGTCACTGTGACATCAGCATGACTTCCTCATTACATCAGCATGCCATCATTTTGCACAGATTTGGATTTTGACACCCCCCCCCCAAAAAAAAATCATTGCATTTGATGGGACTTCTCATTCTATATCGTTTAATGGTGTTTAAATGTGTCTGGGTGCATTATTTTAGTGATGTCACTATGATATCAACATGACACCATCATTTTGCACAGATTTGAATTTTAACCAAAAAAGCATTGCACTTGGTACAGCTTCTTATTCTACATCTTTTAATAGTGTTCAAATGTGTCTGCAGTATGTGCATTATTTTAGTGATGTCACTATGACATCAGCATGGCATCATCATTTTATACAGAATTGAATCTTGACCCTAAAAAGAATTGCACTTCCTGTAATTTCTTATTCTATATCTTTTTATTGTGTTGTAATATGTCTCGTTGCATTTTTTTAGTTATGTTCCTATGACATCAGCATGGCATCATCATATTGTACAGATTTGGACCGTGACCCAAAAAAGCATTGCATTTGGTGTGATTTCTTATTCTATTTCTTTTACTAGCTTTTAAAGAAAAGAATGAAACCGAAAACAATCAAAGTTTGAGTTAGAAAGTACTTACCTAAACAACCTTCTTAGCATGGAAGATTCCACTCCAGGTGCCATTCCTGAGCTAATTTTAGGACTGTTTGTTCCCCAAAGCTAAAGCAGACATTTTCCCTGGTCTGACAGTACTTTTGACATTATTCTTAAATATTCTTCATATTAAATTTTCTGAACGTGTGATTTTCACTCCCACCTCTTATCCCCTATGATGTAAAAATAATATTAAAACATCAATATTCAAATTGCAAAATTGTCTGTGTAGTACAGAAAGATTCACTGATTAACACGTCCTAGTAGCAGTCTCACAATTCAGTACCTGCTATAGTAAGCTCCAAGTAGTAGAGCTCCATTCACAAATAGGGCAGGAGCAACCTGGTGGTGAAGTGCAGGCACTGCGATCAACTGTTTGATCAGTATTCACTACCTGTTATAGAGTAATCTGTCACACTTACAGCTTACTATAATATTTGTGAATGGATCAAAGAGATCCATTCACGAATAGAGATTAGCTAGTGAAAGATTTAGAAAAAATTTAAAGGCACAAATCAATATAAGGTGATCAGTTCTGATAACCTAAGTATTGATCTTTGCCAATGAAGAAAAAAATCTCTTCCTGGGAAACACTTTCAGGAAAGTGATTTTTCAGATCGGATTTCGACTTCCAAAATGGGCAATGATTTGTTATCATTCTCAAAGATGATCATTAGATCATCTTTGTGAATGATAAAAAAAAAATTAAGTGAAACACATTTACAAAAAATCTTAAGGTGATACACACACTTTTTTTTTCCCTACAGTAAAATTATGAAAACTTCCCTTTTCCAAGCTGCACAAAAACTGCCCACGCTGCACAAAAGTCCCCGGGCAATAATCAAAGTAAGTGCAGATTTTTTGTCCACTAATTTCAAGGGAAACCTACCCTCACTTCACATTTCATCTGGCAAAAGAAAAGGGGAAAGAATTGGCTCCAAAAATTCTCGTAAAACCAACACCAAAATGTTTAGTGAAGGATTGTGTTTCTGTGTGAGGAATGACATTTTTGCTATAAAGTAAACTTAACCAGCTGGGCACTTATTTTACCATTTTATGTGTGGGACATTTATATTATAATTCTCTGTGTTGGGGCATTTCTATTACAATTCTCTTCTTTAATTTCCCCATTAACCACCAAACACCTTTGACTGGTAACCAGCATCCCAGTTTGCTTTCTATCTTTCTATTCTATCTGCTTTCTATCAGCATATCTATCAATAGGATTATGTATCTATCTATCTATCTATCTATCTATCAATAGATTATCTATCTGTCTATCTATCTATCATCTATCTATCTATCTATCTATCTATCTATCTATCTATCTATCTATCTATCTATCATTGGGATTATCTATCTATCATCTATCTATCTATCTATAAATGGGATCTATCTACCTATCTATCATCTATCTATCAATGGAATCTAGCTATCTATCATCTATCTATCAATGGGATCTAGCTATCTATGAGATTATCTATCTATCTATCTATCTATCAATGGGATCTATCTATCTATGGGATTATCTATATATCTATCAATGGGATCTATCTATCTATGGGATTATCTATCTATCTATCTATGGGATCTATCTATCTATGGGGTTATCTATCTATCTATCTATGGGATTATCTATCTATCGTTCTGTCTATCTATCTATCTATCTATCTATCTATCTATCTATCTATCTATCTATCTATCTATCTAATCTATCTACCTGTGCCCCCACCCTCTTGTAAAGTTTGGATCTACCAAGTGTTTAGCCAGAGCCATAATCGGAAGCCACACTCACAACCAGAAGCGCCGCCTAATAGAGATCGGAAACGCCTTTTTACAAAGTTTGACTCAGGTGATAAAAACCCTAGAAGTGCCCCTGCCAGCACCTTTGCCCTCTGATTTTTAGCAAGGCAGTGGTCATCTTGGAGGTGTGTTTGGGGTCCTGTTGGAATATTGCCCAGTTTCCGAAGGGAGGGATCATGTTCTGCTTCAGTATGTCACAGTACATGTTGGCAATTATGGATCCCTCAATCAATTGTAGCTCCCTAGTGCTGGTAGTACTCCTGCAGCCCAAAACTATCACACTCCCACCACTATGCTTAAGTGAAAGCTAGACACACTTTCCGCCTCACACACTTGACACCATCTGAACCAAAAAAGTTTGTCTTGGGCTAATCAGACCACAAGACAGGATTCCATTAATCCATGCAGCATACGGTCTGAGCAACCCTTTAACTGCTGCAGCAATGGTGGCAGCACTCAAATGTCTATTTGTTAAAGACAACCTATGGACATGATGACACTGAGCACTCAACTTTCTTGGTCGTCCATGGTGAGGCCTATTCCGAGTGGAACCTGTCCTGTTAAGTGTTGGCAATCTTCTTATAACCTATGGACCATCTTTATGTAGAGCAGATCCTCAAGAGTTTTCTTTAACATGAGGTTCCATGTTCGACTTCCAGTGACCAGTATGAGAGAGTATGAGAGCAATAACACCAAATTTAACACACCTGCTCCCCATTCACACCTGAGACCTTGTAACACTAACAAGTCACATGGCACCGGGGAGGAAAACTGGGGCTTTGGGCACAATTAAGACATTTTTCACTACACTTGGGGTGTAGTCACTTTTGTTGTCAGTGGTTTAGATATTGATGGCCGTGTGTTGAGTTATTTTGAGGGGACAGTAAATTCACTAGCTGTACACTGACTATTTTTAATGCAATTAGAAGCCACTCTAGCACATTGTTGCTGGCTTTGGCCTAGTAGTTGGTAGGTGCAATCCTCTACAACCCCCTACCCAGAGGGTTAAAAGGCAATCCAAAGTGTATAGAAGCAAGAGGAGCACACCAGTTCATGGTGAAATACCACAATTTGTAGCAGCTGCTACTGTGTGTTTTTACACAGCTTCTGATAAATTACCTATGATGTTTTAACCGAAGTCCGGTTGCCTGCCTCCTTTCTACCCTTTGGATCATTTTGTGGTGTTGCATATTAAAGCCGTGGAGGAGACGGAATCAACGGAGGCCTTTGGGAGCATCGGCCTGATTTGCTGGAAACCGCTCCCACCAACTCAGGTGCAGTAAGACTGTTTGTTTGTTAACACATAACACAGACTAACATTTAATAGGTTGCTGCAAATTAATCACACAAACGACTGCACCTTTAACTGTGAAGTGCCCTTGCGAAAGTTGAGATAATAAATAATACCCTGCTAAAGGTCAGAAAGTCCAGCCCCAAAAACTATAGAAAAGGAACACGTCCTACATACATCAATGGTTCAACCACCGAGGAAGCTCATTCCAGCTACTAAACAGCACATTGTTTTTCATTCACGGTTCAAAGATCCGATTGAACAATATCATTTTCGAAAAGGCCAAGCAGTGAAAACCGATGATTCATCAGAGATGCTGCCATCATGTTGACATAACAATTCGCACATTAAAGGCAGCATTGCTGTTACATACGATGGGGTCTTATGATGTTGATTATATTTGAGATTCCATACCTCAAACAAATCATTTTTTTTTTTTACTATGTCTATTTTCTTCTGATTACTCCAGCATTGCTTTGACAATAGATTCGCTTGTCAACATATGGTTACTTTGAAGAGAGCAGCCTTTCTGACTTTAACACATCACTCATCTGTCAAGACATGAATTCAGAGGCATCCTGCAGAGCTAAGCAAGGGCAAAGGAAAGATATATATATATTTTTTTAGGCTTCTTTCATATTAATTTCACAGTAAATAGACCGGATTAAAGTCCTGTGACTTCCTACTCCAACTTTAGAAGAGTATTAGAATTTGGGAAAATTCCATCACAAGAAACCTGATACAAACCCAACTAGAAACAGCAAACTCTGGTCAAGAGCTTTTCTAATTCTATTTTCTACTGGGTGAAGCTTCCTGCAATGTCAATGTCAGAGGAGAGTGTCACAGAAATGGGATTGCTCTCAGTATTCAATACCTGACTGCCCTACACAAAGTGATTCTTGGCTGTAATAGACGTTCATCGGGCTATGGAGGAATCTTCCAGTCTGTAACAACCATGTAGAGGCTTTCAAATGTTTTCTAACTGTAGCAGATGAGTAAAAAGGTATCATCTAATTGTTTGAGGCCACTTTAGAGCGCATCCAAGAGCTCCGGAAAAGCGCAGTTTGTTTAACATTGTGCACATGCGATTGTGCAAAAAATGCGGATCCTATAAGTGCATAAGAAGAAGGAAGGAATTTCGGCAAGGGATCGAGTTAAAAGTAAATATATCTCAACTTGGGATCATCGGATTAACATAAGATTAAAGCGCATCTTAGCTTTTTTTGGGGGGGGTTAAGGATGTTAAAACCACTTGGTTATTCTTTTGCTGGACATATCCTTCATGCAGATGGAATGCAATCTGTGTGAGACTGTGACAGATTTAAAAAATTTTTTAGGAGATTTGGGCAAATAAGCCAGTGAAAGGGCATGCCCAACCCCAACCATTTTAAGATACCCACAGCCCAATCCCTAGCCGCAACTCTGTAAAGTATTTCCAAAGTGGGTTTTGGAGGGTGTTTAATGCATAACATTTTTAGAGGGGGTGAACATTCTCTTTAATCTTTTGAAGTTTGTTTAATTTTTCATTAGTTGATGATTTAAATATATATATATATAATTTAAGAAATACACAATAACTGTACTTTATTCATATTAGATTTTTAATAGTTCCTTTAATGTCACATCTGAATATCCAATTTCCAAAAAGTGTTGACTTAAAACTGATTAAAAAAAAACAAAAAACCTTAAAGCTTAATCAACCACCACATAAGGACAAATTCAAATAGAACTTTGATAAAATCAAATTTATCAGTGTAAACTTTAATTTTAAATGTTGTTATACTGGTTCTAAAACAAAGGGAAACATATCAAAGAAATGAACAACAGAATTGGGTTTCAAAACTAATTCAGTTCCGAGTTTCTAAAAATCAGACACAACTTCGAGATTTCATTGAATGTTCGAGATTTCATTGAAAATTGAAGACAAGTGGCCATTGTGTCGGCTCTTAAAGCAACCTTACACAGGCTAAATAATAGAGCCCTTGGAAATCCAGTTTCGATCCAGGTTTTAGAAAAGTCTAAAAATATCAAATATATTTTCCTAAAATTCGAAAAATATGATCTGGACCATCCGAAAACAGGTTGTGCTTTAATATTCTGGTATGCAGTGACTTATTTAAAAGGTTGTGGCCAATGACACTGTACGTGTTCCCCAAACCATTTCCCAGGTCTCTGTGCCATTTGTACTAAGTGAATATTGATATTAGATAAGGAAGTAGCCATTTAGATTTATAAAACCCGCCGGATACGTTCATCACTAATGAACAGTTAACCTGTTATCCAACCTTAGAATCCCATTATGTCTAATAATTCCACTGACCTCAGATAAAAAGAATTTAATCCTTTAGGTCAGGAACAGATGAGAGCTCAAAGGTCTTCACCAGTATTTATGCAAAGCCATTAGGCTGCCATTACGGTGAATCATTAGCATTTATCATGCGGCTCTTAATTGCACTAGTTTGTTCTGTTCTTATATGCAAGAGTAGACTCCAATTAACTGTAGACAGTGGCGTTTCAAGGGGGAAACTCTGGTGCTGCCTCTGGTGCTGTCCCACCTTTCCATCTCTCTGTGGGTAAGCCACAAGCATTGCAGGGGTAGAGAACTTTTATAACTTACCTCTTGGACAGGACACTAACGACTGCAGACCTTTCCATCATAGTGTACAAAAGGGCATTTTTGCATCACAAACATGGCCTTGATCTATAAGTCTTTTACCTTGTTTTATATAACTCCCCATATCCTTTATTCACCAAGTCAACTGCAAGATAACGGTGAAAATTGCTACACCATGCTGTAAAATAGAACAGTGGAATAGTCCCACAAATGACTTAAAGGGTAACTATATTCTAAAATGTAACTTTTTAAAAATGGAAAGTACCTGGGGCAGGGATGATTATTCTTACCTCAATATTGCTTCATTAAGGGGCTACAGCACGTACAGTTTTCATTCATACAAAAAATAGAATTCTAGTGCACAAACAATTCTAATTGGATATTGGCTACCTCCATAAGGTTGCTGCTACAAACAGCCTGCTAAACCATGGATAAATAAAAGCAATTAGTTCAATAAGGCAAGTACCAGTAGGTTAGGACCCAGTTAAAGAAAGAAACCTTGACGTGTTACTGGGCTTAAAATAATTTGACCAACTTATTGAACTAATTGCTTTTATTTATCCAGGGTTTAGCAGGCTGCTTGTATTAGAACCTTATGGAGGTAGCCAATGTGCAATTAGAATTGTTTATGCACTAGAATTCTATTGTTTGTATGTATTGTATTTTTGGTCTCTAGTTTATGGTTGTACAACTGCCCAATTTTCTATATATTGTGTGATACAGTTTTCATTGGCCAGGTTCGCCCTGGACTAGTCCTTTATTAAAGATACTGCTGTAGGCAGTAGGAAGACTGGTAGAATCAGGGCTGATGCTCCTCACAGACACAAAATTGGTAGGTAGGAATTACCAATCCTATATTCCTGTCCCAAGTACTTTTAACGGTATTTTAAAAAACTTTATACACTCGATAGTTATCCTTAAATTGATTACAGAACATTCACAGTTATCCTATTGGAAAATACCCTGTCCCTTTATTGTGTTATGGTAGTTTACATTGTATATTTTTGGATGGTATAACACAGGCTTTAAAATGTTTTGAGTTCCAATTATTAATTAGCTTAAATGACTGTTACTTTTATGCAAGGATACGGTTATATTTACATAGATGGAAAATCAACCGAACATAGATTCCATACATTCAGGGTTATTCAATAAAAGGACCACACAAAGGTAAGTAAGTATAATGGTCTCAGGGTAGGAAAGGTAAGTATATTTTAATGGTGGGGGGTGAACATGCCCCTTAAAATAAGCCCCTAAAAATGGGATTTACCATTTTCAAGCGACTTGTGGCTAAGAATACAGAAAATATTAATTATTAATAATAATATCCTTGTGCTAGAACCTTCTGTAGGTCCCTATAGTAATTAATAACCATTCAACGCCTTTTAAAACCAATAGATAAATAACAACCTTCCCACTAAATCCTAAAGATGGACCTTGATATAGGCATGATTATTACTTAACGTTACACTCGCAGTTCCTATAATATCCTATTGCATCAATGTAGACTTAAAAAACAAAAAAAAGCTTCAGATAGCAATGCAGAAAGAAAGTTGATAACGACAGATGTGGACTACATTATGGTCGCCATTTTAATCAGTGCAACCCAATCACAAGTCTAACATTCTATTCTTGCAATGCTACATTGAGCATCGTTGTAATATTCCAAACAAGATCTGCTATAGACGTGCATCCTAAATTACAACAGGCCCTTTCTTTACAATAGAATTACCAAGACTTAGTACTAAACATAGAATGTCTAACCTACGTGCAAAATAAAACAGCCCCGTACTTTTCAGGAAGCCCTCATGATAGCAAATGTAGAAATAAAGGATATTGCCGCCTAGAAATCCCATTGAAGGCTGCTGTAGTCATTTAGAATCTACAAATTGTAGATCAAAAAAAAGGTCCATTTACTGGCTTTACCAGTTGTATCCAGAGTTCCCACGGCATCTAATGTAATTTTGCACTGTGTGAATGGTTAAAGTCTAGGAGCAAAGAGCCCAATTTTGCAGACAAGTTTCTGGTCCGATATCCAAATGTGCATATCTTTTCTTAGTCAAATTATTTAACAACCTATTGTAGGAATGATGAAAAATACTAGGTCTGCAGTACAGTAAATGGCATTCCAATTTGTTGGATTCCATTAAGTCAATGTATAAAACGTTTGGACTGCAACTTAACTTTGGTTGAGCAACAGCAAAAAGTAAAGCCTTCTCCTTGTGGCATTCAAGAACAATTCTAAAAACAACTTTTTAGTCCTGATGAAGGCCACAGTAAAGTACATTCAACAAGCAATGCAAATCCCCTCCCTTTTTTACTTTAGATACTTAGAAAAACATCATAAGCTTTAAAAAAAAAAAAAAGAAAAAACACACTGAGAATGTTTCTTAAGAGAGGTTTTGATGGAACATAGATAAAATATTTTTCAAGTGCAAAAGCCTTTCTTTCAAAGATGTCAAGGAAAGGATCAACATCTGGTAATTTGGATCCAAGGGTAAAGCAGAAAGAAGCCACCAACACCAGGATGGTCCATCTGGAGAAGCCTGCAAACAAATAATATAACCATTAAGTATATAATAATAGATCAGTAAATGTGAATTGGATTATTACTGTAGACTTATGGTTTACCAATCACAGTACATTACATTGAATATAGGTAAGTTAAACAGATGTTGATTGCACCTTTCTCAAATGGCTGATATTTTCTTCTTTATTGGGTTGGTGTTACTGACATTTTTAAAGGGGCAAGTCCACCCATCAAATGCTAATGTCACAAACGCCAGTTTGCAGGGCATATGATCTGACCAATCAATCGGTATTTGCCACCACCAACCCCCAGTTAAAGGCCTCGGTGACACCACACAATCACTCTTGACTCTCACTAGCTGCAGCTAAATGGTTCACATTACAGCACTCACTCCAGCAACAAAAAGGTTAATCAGCTTTACACATTCACAGCAGTCACAGAGTTAATTAGCATTTACACAAGCAAAGTATGCAATAGGCCTAAAAGACCATCCAAACACGTATAACTCAGAGTTCTTTTACGGCATCAAAGACAAAACTTATTCAATTTTAAACTTAATATTCCAAAAGGTGGACAGTGCATATAATACCCAAATAATAGAAAATGATGGTTCAGACAAACAATAATGGTACGAATCAGTTATATAAAATACCAGAGCTTACAGAATTCTGTGTTCCAGAGGCAGGAGGAAATGGTGCACGCACTCCAATCAGATTGGACTTTAAAAGTATGACACAGAACTTAGAAAGTTTCCCATCTGCATGAGGGTTGGAGCACAACTTTACGACATGTCACAAACCTTCCTTTAATCCTCAATTTACTAAAACAATTTCATATCTCTAATCTGTACAGGGTAATATCCCCACAACACGATATTCTACATGATTTATCTAAACAACCAAACATGACTAGCACTGGACACATTATCCGAGATATTAATATCTCCTACAGGCCTATAATATGACCATCACCTATACGATTGGTTTGAGGGGCTTGTCCTCCCTTTTATAAATACGGTATTGGTGTATGTATATCACACTCCTATAAACAAATATTTTTATGATGAATTTAATACTGGCCTATCTATGACCTTTAGGAAACTGTTTAACCTCTAGAGTCCAGAATACTGATGTTAAGCAGGCCCAGGTTCTAGTTTGGGAAAAGGTAGAAGGTTATATTGGCATCCAAGGTTTTGTCCTCTCGAATGTGGTGTAAAGTGCTGGACCTGGAGTCCCTAACCATGCAGGTCCCCAACTGTTCACCCTTCCCTGCCTCACTATGACGCTTAACCATTGCTCCGTCATGGCAGCTAATTTGTATATGTCACTAACGCCAGTTCACTGGGCACATGATCTGACTAATCAATCAGTACTCGCTGCCACCACTGGGGGTTTCCAGCTCCACAGAAGCTGAACACTCACTTGTGACTCTCACGGACCATGCACACCCCTGTCCTGGCAGCTAAATGGTTAACACTACACCATTCACTCCAGCAACTAGCTGGTTAATTAGCATTTACACTAGCAAAGCATTCCATCCAACACATACAAACGCTAACTTTTAGAGCATCAAAAGACAAAACTTGGTGGTGTTATAATAAATGGTGTTATAATAAAATGACATACAATAGGTACAACAGTTCTATAAAATAAAAAGGATAAAAATATTCACAGACCTTACACACGGGAAGAAACATCGAGTCCATACACACAGTTTTAGCATGTCCCCCCAGTATGAACAAAGTTATAGGGGCTACAAGGATTTTTAAGCCCCTCGTTGAACCACCCCCCTCCTGGGCGATCCATGAGGTGGGAGTGTCCAGGACTGTCCAGATTTACGACTAGCCAAAAGCATTCATTCCCCCTCAGTTAGGCAGATTCCATATAACTTTAGATGTGTACATTGTATTGGGACATAGATCACATATTCCTCTCCTGTATTAATTGTCAATTCCTCCAATACCAAACATGACCTGTGTGTAATACATATTTCCCAAGATATTAATAACTTACCTTGGCAAGTGAATAAGGGCTCCAAGTTGGGTATCAGTTTAATGGGTCTACCTTCCCATTCAAAAATATAATATTGGTTTCCATCTCACATATTCCAATACCAAAATACATTTATTTTACATGTATGTATTATTTGAAATAACTACAAATAGTTAACCCGTTCTTGCCAAGTCCCTACACTCTTTCCTGACAGTATATATGTAAATTCTCCCCCAAACCTGAAAACTGAAATGGTTAGAAATCGGAGCATTGCAAGAATAACCTATATGCTGCCTGTTGTTTTGTTCTCTTTTTGCCTCCTGGTAGCAGTTATCAGTCATGGATGAGATGGTTTGCACGATGGCCAATGACTAAATGCTTTTCCCTAGCTGTCTACTCTGGCCATGTCTCTTCAATGTTGAGTTGATTCTTTAGCTTTCTTTAAATGTGTAAGATGGGAAACTTTCCCTGCAGTTTGGAAAACTCTATTACCATAGAACCAGATATACAAGAAATATCTACTTTCTAAACACACTGTATTGTATACTATTGTTAAAGCTTCCTAATGATACTTGTGCAACGCTTGTATAGTGGTCCCTACTCAGACTGCCTACAGGAAAAGGGATTTAAAAGAAGATTATCATAAATAAGGGGGATTTAGATTCCGGACATCCTCCTGCTGCCTCAAAATGATCTCCTGCATATGTCCCAGTAATGGGGACATTTTGTGGATTAGTCATTACTGAAAAGTAGTGAATATCTTAATAAAGTTTCCATCACAGAAAAAAAAGCAATAACCAAAATGGTTGTCAGTTTGTATATTTATATTGCATTAAAAAATATATATTCTTACAAAAGACTGACAGCAAATGTCTCAACACCCCAGGCACACTTTGGCCCAAGAATCTGGAACAACCTTTAATTTCCCTTATGTGTCGAGATATTTAAGTGCGGAGATGTCCAAAATAAAGCTCCTCTAACAGCTGTCCAGGGAGTCGTTTAAAGCATCGGAGAACATTTTATTATTCAAGATTTTTTCTCAAAACATCAGTTCAGATAAAACCATAGTAAACTTAAGGCTTGGGGCTTAGTGGTTTATATTAGAAACTAATGTTCTATGTCTTCTGTTTTTTCTTCAATCGGGTCATTAAAAACAGAAATTAAAAAAAGCAGAAAAATAACTTATGATCTGCAATTAGGAGGATTTATCCCTTTGGAGGCTTTAAATATGCTATTTTAGTGTTTAGATCATTTTATAGTCATTTTACCATCAAGCACCTGGTGGCAATTAAGGGGCAGAAACATTAATCTCCCTTTCAAACCTGGCGATGGCCAAGGAGAGATACTTGAGTGTTCCCATAGGAAGTAAATAATTTGCACTGTAATTACAAACGGTATTCCGTTACTCTCTTACCAGTGATGAGATAAATTAAAGTCTGCAAATATACAGCATTCATCTAATACAAGTCTGGTGCAAATGTAACTTGCCCTTGTCAATTTTTTACCTTGCTAGCTCAGCATACAGCCTTTGAATTTATACATAGCCACACTGTAAATACTTCTGCCATCCCCTTTATACAGGTATAATAATAACAAAAACTTTTAAATGGAAAGGAGTTATCAACATTCTTTTTTCTTTAATTTTAGTTTAAAGGATAATTATACTCATGCAGTAACACACTGCTTTCAAGCTCCCCCCCTCCTTCATTAACATATGTTAATCAATGTCGGCAATGGGAGAATTGTCAGTGACAATGACTGTGGGGCGGAGCCAGAAGGAAGTCCGTTAGTGCAGGAGTAGAATTCTCTATAATTACAGGAATACTGTAAATAAGTTAGGCAGTTTTATATTGTCATAGAGTACAGGTTATATACAAATTTAAAGAGGGATAAATGTGCTCGCAACTATAACGTTGCATCCATGTAACTGTAATTGATTTAAGCAGGGGGAAAAAACTAACTATTGACACAAGTGGAAGCAATAATACGTACAACCATACTTACAACTAAAAGTGGCACCATAACATAATGGAATTTAACCAACAAGAGATGTTCTTGCTTAAAGGAATAGTTCACTGCAATAGTGAAACCTAAAAACCTCGGCTTATACTCGAGTATATACGGTATGTAATTGCATCTTCCATTTACATAAATAACATCTTGCCAGGTCCAAAAATTTCATATTTTAAGTAAATATTAAAGCAAAGTGTGATGAAAAGTTTATTAAAAAAAAATAAAAACTGCAATTCTAAAAAAAAAGCAAACATACTTCATAAACTAACAAGAAAAATACATAGGGTCTTTTGCATTTATAAAATAGCTGAAGAAGCTATTTTGTCAGTGCAAGACCAATTGATGTCAGATTCACCAATTTAATTAATTAAAACCGCTATATTTTCTAATGCTGGCAATAAGACAGCAATCCATCCTGGAATACTGATTGCACTCAGGCTTGTTCTAATAAGACATCACTGCTCACAAAGCTTCCTTTAAAGTTTAAGAACAATGATTTAAACTGTTTTAATTGATGAAGATCACAATGACCCATGCTTAAAGGGCATGTTCTACTCTTAAACAAAAAAATAGTCAGTTATCTGCACGCAACCCCAACTGCTCATTTTTATGAGTTTATTACATGCATTTGTAACCAGATATTAAATGATAAGTTATATTCCTTTCTGGCAATGGTATCTGCCTTCTTACTCTGCTCAAATAGCTTTTTTTACCATGTGCATAGGAGGTAGCAGATAAAAAAGTATCCAATCATTGGCTGTCATGTCAGTTGTCAGCCTTGATTGACTGCATGGAGGGAGGAGCCAGATTACTCCTTAAATCCTAAATCCCTAAATATCTGGTTAAGAATGCAGGTAATAAAGTACTAACAGGGTTATTCAATAAAAGTTCTTATTGTTTAAAATGGTGCTAATTTTGCCCCAACCAATCAGATGTAAGCTTACAAATGTTAAATAAGATCTGATTGGTTGGGGCAAAATTATCACTTTTAGAACTTTTATTGAATCACCCTGTAAATATATCAGTTGGGGTTGGTGACAGGTAATAGACAATTGACCATTTTTTTGTTTTAAGGGTGGACATGCCCTTTAACCAAGAACACCTTATAGGCATAAATATGTTAAATACCACAGTGTCATACTTTCAACCTTTTTTAAATTGTACTAGTGATTTGTAGCTATAATAAGTTCCATTGTTCATACAACTTACTGTTATACTATGTCGACCAGGCATCAAAGACACAAAGCTGAGGCCCCAATTACCTATCACCTATACAGCGAGCCCTCGTTGTGTTGCTGTCACAGTATATATGACCTTGTCAGCACTGCCTGCTCTAACCTTCTTTCCACTTGTGTATTTGTTGTCACTTGTCTGAGTGGGTTGGTGCAATTAGACACAATATTTTGAATGATTAACTATAGATATTATTGTAGTCAGTAAGCGATTTTAAACACGGTGTCCGATTTTCTCTCTAAAATTATGTACAGACATACGATTGTATGCACACGGGTCTAACGCACAACCAACAAATGGTCACTTTGGGGATCTATTATGCCCAGGGCCGCCATTAGAATTTTCAGGGCCCCATACTAGGTAAATTACTGGGCCCCAGCCGGCCCCAGCTGCACCCCCCCCCCCCATAGTAATTACCTCCCCACACATAATACATTGCCAGGCCGCAACCACAGGAGATCATTGGAACACCAGTCCCCACAACAAGAGACCCCCCTCCCCTTTACAGCCTTGCCCCCAAGCAAAGTAGTTGGCAAAACAAAAAATCAATATCTTTATATCTACATACAATGTGGATGCCAGGCAGGGCTGTCTGTGCAGGTGGCGGTCTCACGGTCTGGACTCTGATGACATGTTGTGGTCAGTGGTCTTGTGGAGTCTGTGGTCTGGTGGTCTCTGGAGTCTGGACTGTGCTGTGCTATGTGCTGTCACTTAATTTGTTGCAGCTCCCAGGGGCCTATCTAGGGTCTATGAAGATCGTGGGCACTTTTGGGTAAAATTTTTAGGTCACGCCCTTCTCAGACCCAATTAGGCCACACCCACTATGTACTAATAGAGATGGCCAAAAGACACAGACAGACAACCTCAAACGACACACAGCCAGATGTGATAACAGACAGAAAGACAGTGAATAGACAGACAGAGATAGAGATCAGGAGTTGGGCAGAGACACAATTAATGACACAAAGGACACAGTAAACTGGCAATTTCATTATATACTGGTAGCAATTTGGTCATTTTAAACTTACTGTGTGTTCAGTTGTAGTCAGACGCTGCCCACACCTTGGGCCAGGGAAACCTTCTTGTACCTTCTCACTGGACCTCAGCCCCCTATCTATCTGAGATCTCTATCTGTCCCTCTCTCTCTATCTGTATATCTATCACTATCTATATACTGCCTCTGTTTATCTATTTAACATATCTATATGCTTCTTGTCTATCTCTCTGTGTCTCTCTATCTATCTATATATATAACGCTATCTATCTATCTATCTATCTATCTATCATCTAACTCTGCTATCTATCTACTCTGCTATATCTAACTATCTACTGTCTATCTATCTATCTACTATATATTAACTCTGCTATATCTATCTAACTCTGCTATAATCTATCTATCTATCTATCTATCTATCTATCTATACTATCTAACTCTACATCTGTCTAACTCTGCTATCTATTATATCTATCTATCTATCTACATCTATACTATCTCTCTATCTATCTCTACTATCTATATCTGTCTAACATTGCTATCTGTTATCTGTCTAACTTGCATCTGTCATCTATCTAACTCTGCTATCTACTATGACTCTGATATCTATCTTCTATCTATCGATCTACTATCTATCATCTATCTATCTATCTATCTGCGATCTATCTATACTATTCTATCTATCTAACTCTGCTATCTATCTATCTATCTATCTAACTATGCTATATCTATCTATCTAACTCTATGCTATCTATCTACTATCTATCTAACTTCTGCTATCTATCTATCTATCTATCTAACTCTGCTATCTATCTATCTATCTATCTATCTAACTCGCTATCTATCTATCTATCTATCTATCTAACTCTGCTATCTATCTATCTATCTATCTATCTAACTATGCTATATCTATCTATCCTATCTATCTATCTATCTAACTCTTGCTATCTATATCTAATCTATCTATCTGCACTGGAGCCAGCCAGCCAGGAATGTATCGAGTCCTTCTTCTCCTCCTAACTAGTGACTCCCATTCTCCATAGGTCGTCGGGGAATCAGAGTGCGCCTAGGCAGCAGTCCTTGTACTTGCGCGGCCGCCGACGTCACGGATATGCGCGGGCGATGCCGGCGGTCAGCGGACATTTCAAAGGGAAACTAAGTTGCGCACCACCCCGGAGTCCGGACGAACGATGCTCGTGGAGTCGCGGCAGCTGCAAATGTTAACAAAGCGGGCCGCAGGGCCCGACATGTGGTCTCCTTCGGGCCCCAGAAGCCTCTCGGGCCGGTAAAGAAAATACCACCTGTACCCCCCTGATGGCGGCCCTGATTATGCCGATCAATGAATGATGCGCTGTGACCCATCATAAACCTATGATTGTTGGCCAAGAAGCAGCTTGTCAGTTGTTCAGCCACTCATGCCAACATACATTACATTTTGTTCTATATGGTCTTGCAAAAAATATAAATCTGCAAGTCATGAAATGGTAAACCACTTGTCCATGATCATTTTTCAAAGTGAAACTCTTGGTTTGTTCAAACCGTGTTAATTGTTAATGGAATCTTACCATGTATCATGGAGATTATTTTGCACCTTCATAACTGTTAATGTTACTATCTGCAAATGTCACACAAAATATAAACTTGTATAAAATCTTGGATTAGGAAGGAAAGGAATATAATTTGCCAATTACAGAATCTGATCATGGCATTTAAATATTTGTTTAAAGTTTTAACATTGGTCTGCAGCCTATCCGTATTGTTTCTATCAGCCAAATATAACAGCAAGGCCCTGTACACATTGTCTGATTTTTACTCAGCGGAACACCGCACTAGTAATTTAGTGTGATGTTCTACTGCATTTTCAATGGCACCGCTGTGCATTAGCGTCTTGATCGCAGTGGCGGTCATCATATGTGCAGAGCGTTTTAGTGCAATGTTCCCACAGGAAATCACACGTTATTCCTTCAGCCACTGCTGAAAATCAGCCAATCATCAGCCAATCATAGACATGGCTGCCAGCTATTTAGAGAGTTGTGGATCAAAGTTTGTAAGGGCCCTATTTATAAAAGATCGGTATCGTTATCGTAAAAATACCGATCGTTATCGTAAAATAACGACCGGGTTTACCGATAACGACCGTTATTACCGATAACGACCGGTTTACCGATATGTGTAAATACCGTCGTTATCGGTAATACCGGTCGTTATTTACGATAATGACCGTTATTTACCGATATCGGTAGATAACGGTCGTATCGGTAAATAACGGTCGTTATCGGTAAAAACCCGTCGTTATTTTACGATAACGATCGGTATTTTACGATAACGATACCGATTTTTATAAATAGGGCCCCTATTTATAAAGCCACGGTATGCTTTTTAGCGAAGTTTATATTGAATCTTATGTACTTGGAAAGCCAGACTGCAGTTGCTATACTGACATGTCAATGACAAAAATACATTTTTACGGAGACATGACACAAATTAAATATTTGTACTGTCAAATTGTGAGGTACATCTCTGTTTTCTCAAGTCCCACCAGTGCCCGGCACACCTTGAGAAACTATATCTCTTGCATAAGAATGAGATTTCTGATGAATATATATGACCACACGAAACTGCAACAAAAACCAAAATACAAGTATATGAACTGAGAAGCTTTGTCCCACTGTAGTCCTAATTAAACAGGGTTATTTGGCCAAAAGGCTATAAGGCAATCAATCACCATCTCCTGGACTCTAGACAATTTTTTAAAATGTTAAAATAACATTTACTTTTCACTAAGATCTGCCCACCTAGAAAGCACGCTAAATTCTCCCATATCACGAAAGCCTTGGACACACTTCGATATTGTCATCTGGGTCAGTCCCACTGGATTACGAAATGGGCTGCTGACATGTTCTCGCCTATTGGATGCTTGGTGGCCTTCTGGAACCATAATAATATCTTTATGTACAAGACTTATTTTCTATAATGGATTATTACCTTATTATTTAAGGCAATCATCCTTGATTTCAACAATCTCTGCAGTGCCATTTGTGTTGGCCTATCCCGGTGCTTTGAAGCACTTGTCTTGATAAAGTGCAGGTGTTCTGCCAAAGACATCTGTAACCTGCTGGGTAAGATTAAAGACACTGGTAATTGCAATCTGATTTCTTTTTTACAGTTAATGCATTTATCTCATGTTAGCTAGACGTGTGTTAGATTGCTGTAGGTATAGATGTAATTAATGAGGTAATGACATACATCTGCAGATTTGTTACCTTGCTGAGATCCCCTAGGCACAGTGCAGAGTGGAATCTTCTGGCCACATGCACACTTCTTACTAGCGGAGTACACCTTTAAAGGGGAAGTTCACTCTAGAATGCCTAGAAATGTCATTATGGACAGTATTAAGCTAAGTCACCATCAACACCACCAACATTTTTAACACACCCTCTTTTTCAATATCTTTTAAACCCCCCAATACTTGTCCTCAATATTAATGGTTATAAGTACAGCATAGGAAATTTCTCCTGGGAGGGGGGGGTAGTGTTAATAATCCTAAAACTGTGTGTATCACAGGGCATGTTCACCCCTTAAATAACAATTGTATTTAGTGGTTTAATAGAGATTTAAAAGAGGGTGTGGTTAAAATGTTGGTGGTGTTGATGGAGTGTCCATGATGACACTTCTAGGGTTGCCTCTGGAAATCCCCCCAGAGTCATTTAGATATCTTTACTGTGTGTGTTTGTTATAAACAATTAGTGCAGACAAATCAAATTACTATCTATATTTTTTTCTATCTATGCATTCTGAAGATGAAATAACTATACCCTATGTAACTGACCTTTGGGGTGGGTAGTTTATTGTGGGGGGCAGAAAGGTAGAAATATTAGAGCAAACAGTAAAGGTGTTAAGGGGTTAAATTAAATGTTTAAATTAAATTAACTGAGTTCTTTTGTAATGCTAATATTGCATGCTATATTCAGCTTAATCACTTTATAGATAGGCGATAATATACTTTAAACTCAGTGTATGTTGGGAAATGAGCAATAGACATTGGAGAAAGATATCATTTTTAAGTTAGCTTCTCCCTTATCAGGTTCACTATGATATAGACCCAATATTTGGAATGTGCACCTTTTTGTCATGTCTTGCTCTCCCGTAGTAGAAATGTCTATTTGTTTATTGTATGTTTTTTTTCTGAAAGGCAATCGCAAAACTATAACTCTCAAATTTGCAACCAAGACCAACAGCCTGTGGAGAAGTGTCATGGTTACAATCTAATTTAATTAATGTTAATGCAGACGTTTCACATTAAATGAGATCATAGATGTAAAGGGTTTCATAGAGATGGTTTAAATATCCTGGATACACCCACCCAACCCTCCCTCTTGTTTTCCTCTTTCAGATCATCTTGTTAGTAAAAGCCAAGAGAAAACCTGTTGCATTCAGTAGCAGAGACTACAGGAGAGAAAGTCTTCAGACCAACATGTGGGATTGGCTGACATCAATATCGGGCAGGTGAAGAAACATCCCGGAGTAAGTCCTGCTTTACCTTTTGTCCCCTCCGTTCCTTTTTAGTAGGAGCAAATTAGAGGACTTTCCTAAACTTCTCAGCACCATAATTTACTTATAAAAGTAGGATAGAGAAGGTGACGTTTGTTTGCTAACCCTAGACATTGCTCCCCCAAACAAAATCATCGTTACGATATTAAGGTGATAATTAAAACTGACAGGAATATTACATCTTTGGGCCAAATATCAGACAGAGAAACATGGTATGTAAGGATAACGACTGTCAATGAAAGTGTACATGGTATACAGGTAGTAACAACTAGAAAAAGCTCTCTATATCCCTATGTAATTGACCCTAAATATAGATTGTTTATCAGCTGTGTGGTGCAGGTAACAGATATTGTAGAATGGGCAGGTATACAAAGTGTGTGCTACATCCCACAGTGATTTATTTCACCAGAGTTTTGTGTGGTCACTATTTTAACCAGTAAACAGTTGAAAGGGAATAGTGATAGAATGTGTGCATTTGATTATAGTGTGCAGGAGCGGGGGGATTACAGCAGGGCAGTGAAGAAATATGATGGGACAATGAATTGTACTTGACTGAAAATCAATGTTCTGTGAAGTTTCTTTAAGTTTTAATTACAACACAAAAAAACAAAAACTGCGAGAACCACAACAATCACACCGCACAGTTTATGGCAGAACCTTACATCTGCTGTTTTCACCTAAGAGCTGGTACAGTATGTACTTGAGCTTTATAATGGGACAGAACCTGCTAGAAGCCAGACTAGTTATTTCATTCAGCCCTTCCTACAACTGCAATTGTTCTGGCACAAGGGACTGAGTAGAAGAGACAACTATTTAAATAGTATTGAAACTATTACCGTGATAGCAGCTGGTAAATCACACCTCGGGTCCCATTACTTTGACTATCCTGGGTACAATGAGATAGATACAATGAAATGTAAGAATCCTGGAGAAATGGCTTGAATTAAAGGTGCTAATTCAGTTGGCAGGACAATTAATTGAAGACATAAAGGTAACATACTTAAAACAGATCAAAGGAGACAATTACAGTTCATACAATTCTTACATTCACATTATATCTGTATTCCTAAACTGGCGTGTTTAACTTTAACTTTACCTATCAACTTCAGTGGGAAAGAAACTTTCATGATAAGAAAACTAAAATCAATATTATATTCTATTATGCCCTCTAGGCTTATTTATTCATCATGATTAGGAACGGGCCATATTTATAAACCATCGGTATCACACATTAGTGATACCGCGCGTTATCTGTAAATTCCGATGGCGGGCGTAAATATATGGCCACGATCTAACATTTACACCAAACATTCGGTCTTAGAATACCATGCGATTAAGTAACACAATGTTATTTGTTTGGGATCATAAATTTACGAAAGTTAGTGTAGATTTACAATCGTTTTGATGAATGTTGAAACAATTGTAAATTAACGATTGTTAAAACCGTTCTTTAAACTGGTCATTTAAGGCGCGGTATTGCTAAAAAGTGATACCGCGCACTTATAAAATGTATTGGCCTATACTCTTATTTCTATATCTCTGCTGATATAGACCGCACTGTGCATACTACTTTGTAGATTATACTGCCTAACACATAGGCTTTTTATAATTACCATACACATTAACTTACCTGATTATTTACTTATAGGTAGTTTTTGATATACTATTGTATATGAATGTAAAGTGGCTAAATCCATAAAAAAACCACCCTACCTGATCTATTATTGGGTTAACATGGGTTTTACATTGATTATGCATTGCCTGCGTGAATCCCCAAAGTTTAGACTTTGCACAGCAACCAATGCAATACAGTTAGCTAGTAGCACAACTAAACTTAACGTGAATTGTATTGAGCCACAAGAGCAGCGCATGTTACCTTGCCAAGATCCTGAAATGTAAAGAAAATTCTGGCGCACATCCCGGCTGCGAAAATAGCGCTATCTCCATATTCATAGGCGAGCGCCATCGCTGCAATTGTATTGCGGCCACATGTCCGTGGTAATTTTAAGTCCCTTCCCCCGAAATGCACTTAGCGCAATGGCTAAGTACAATATTGCCGCAAAGGGACTTAAAATCCCTTCCCAGCGCCTCCGCTTCAGGGGCGGGGCATAGGCCCACCCTGCCCTCGACACCCGCGGCAGCGGCTACCACCCGGCGCCACCGCTTCCCAGCAGCCCCTCCTAACCCCAACCCCACTCGCGACAAACATATGGAACAGGAGGTGCGTGGGAAGGGGCCGCAGTGGTGGTTGCCGCGCACCCCTCCCCCAGCAGCCCCTCCAAACCCCCTGCCCCGCCACTGGAGGGGAGAGGAAGGGAAGGGCCCGCTGGGAGGGGTGGATTTTTCCAAAATCGGATTGGTTAAGTAAGCATGGTAACCAAGCATTAAAAAATTTACCAATCAGAAATGGATTAGGGTTTTTGAAAACCTATATAAAAGGTGCACTCCGCTGCGGACCTTAGATGCCATCCCAGTACATGGCTGAAGAAAAAAAGAAAGAAGCAGCTGGCAAGATCGGCTCCGCTGGGGCTGGCGGTGCCAGAGGGCTCATGTCGGCTAGGTGTAGCCTGCCTGGCATTGGCGAACTCCAGTGGGGTTGGTGTCGCCAGCCCGAAGATTGTCGCGACAGATCTAGATGCCGGCAACATCGGCCCGTTGAGGTCGCCGGTGCCGCTGGGGGTACCCCTGGCAGCCACAGGGGTGCCTCTCGGGGGTCGGCGGTCCAGCGAGCTGGTGTCGCCGGGGCTGGAAGAAAGAAGATGCCGCCCAAGGGCTCTTTTAAGAGACGCTCACGGGGGTCCGTTTCGGGACCCCCACAAAGGCACTTCTCAATGCCGCAAGGGCCCTTACAAGGGTGGAGCCTCAAGGGCACTTGTAAGTGCCACAAGGGCCTGATAGGGTCAGGGAAGGGGGTCCCGGTTCGAGCTGCGGGACCCTAAGCAAAGGGCTCTTGTTAGAGCCACAAGGGCACTTGTTAGTGCCGCAAAATCCTTGATGGGGGTCCCGTCTCGAGCTGCGGGACCCCTTAAGCCCCAAAAGGCCCTTCTCAGGGCCCCCGCTGGAGGGTGCTCCACCCCTCCCAGCGGGCCCTCCCCCTCCCAGTGGTGGGGCAGGGGGTTTGGAGAGGTTGCTGGGAGGGGGGTGCACGGCGAGTGGTCACGACCACCGTTGCGGCCCCTTCCCAGCATTGTTCCATATGTTCGCCGCGAGCGGGATGGGGTGTGAAGGGGTGTGGGAAGTGGCGGGTGGTCGCCGCGGGGGGGGGGCAAGGGTGCGCGTATTCAATTTTGCGCCTTATTGAATAAGGTCCTTTTATATTTTAAAATCGGGTGTGTTGTGGGTAAAATCTTTCTATATTGTCGTATTTGATTTGTTATGTCATAGGTATACAGGTGCATATGGCTTCTTGGAGAATGCCCCACTCCTTTTGCATTCCTTTTTACAAAATCATGAAAGAAAATGTTTTGCATCTGTGTTTTATAGTAGGAACAGGGCCAGGACAGGGCAAGCTTTCACTTACATTGCTATGTCAGTTCTATATCCCCTCACAGGGCATCTGTAATTTTCTGATACCGTACTCACACTTCTGGAAAAACATCTGTTCATAGGTGGCTTTATATCCTCATATAGTCATTAAGTCATTCCTTAGGGCCTTGCATTCTCTATTTTTAGTGGATGTAAATGTAACATTTTTTAATTTGACAGAATCCCTGCCTATACATTTGCCTCAAAGTAGTGACAAGAAAAAAAAATGAAATTAACAATAAGATACAAAACAAAAATTTGTCCTTTAAGATTACGGCTTATTCAACTCTCAGATATAATTACTTAGCTCAAAGACTCTCTGAATATGGAGCTTCACTATGATGGACATCAACCTTCTTTCATCTCCATTTTCTTCCTAGAAGCAGCATTCGATCATAGATGTGACAGCCAATGTTATGTCCAATGACTGACTGCTGTGCTTGAACCACCTCCTCTGAGCATGTGCAAGCTTGTAACAAATGTTTAAAGCTAAAGGGCAACTGCGGTCTCAAAACAAGTAGGGTTAAATGAAAGCCTGCAGATTTCCTTTACACTGAGCAAACATCACATCTCTGGCTGGAGCCTGTGAGAAATTACATTGGGGTGAATGTTCAAATTCTTGCTTCTAGTAGGTTGAGTGACATCACCTGACCTCTGCCGGCCTTTTCCCCCTGGGGAGAAGCATGCTCAGTTGAGACTTATTGCTGGGGGAAATCAGGAAGTACCTGAGGAAAAAATTGACAGTTGAGAAGGGGAGCCTATTAATGCAGACAGGTGGTCACATGGCTAAAAAACAGGAAGAGTTCAAGCAGGAAGTAATATTGCTGAACCTTTCCAGCAATAACTTCTCACAAATTTTATCTAGAGATGGATTAGATTTCATTTTGAAGGTGTGATGGAAGGCTTTTTTATAATCTTATTAGTTTGGGAGAATTTGAGACCACAGTTACCCTTAAACTCTAGAATATTTTCCGGTATCAAACTTTCCATATCTTCCCTTTGAAGAAAGGGTGGGTGAACATTGCATTGAAGATTGGGCTTAAGGAAGTCATGAACTGCATAAGTCTTGGGTTTGTGGGGGGGGGGGGAAGGTAAGTATATATTTTTGTCAGTGGAGTGGACATGCCCTTTAACGAATAGTCTCAAAATGATATAATACTATTGAAATACAAATCCCTTTGGTATGTGTATCATTTATTGTTGAAGTGTTTCCACTTGTTTTGAAAGAAAAATTGTTACTTGCTTAGAAAAAGGGTGAAAAGAAAAAGTTTTGAGAAGCAAAAATGTAACTGGTAAAAGAAACTGAACTTCTGCCATGAAGCTTTCAATAAAGCTCTATAAAGATTAGCGTTCATCCTTGTCCTTATAACGTAGGCAGCTTAAAGAAAGTGCTTGTGGGAAATGTGGAATATATGTGCACAATGGGATCACAAATATGTCAAAATTCAAAATGCTGTCTATTGTTTAACAATGGTGCTGGGGAAAATGCTAGAATAATTAAAAATATGTATTGAGGAAAGGGCCTCACAAAGTAACCCCTGTTAGTACTCGCAGCTTCACAAAAAATATTGAGTATAGGGAATCCAGCATACAATGGAAGGCCACCCTTATTCCACAATGCATGGAAAAAATGGTTTCAGTTTCCACCATACTATATAATACAATATAAATATATATTATATATATATATTATATATATGATTAATATTATATATATATATATAAACATTAAAAACCAACATTTTATTCAAACATTAAAATTTACTTATATCTTAAAGGGGAAGTTCAGTGCAAATACATATGCTTTCCAGAAAAAAGAGCAGCATTTTTTCATCCCAATGACCTTAATCGCCATTCAGAATTTGTGTGTGTATCAAAAGTGCAACCAAAATACTGACTTCCTGTTAGCAGGGCCCTGCCCTTGACCCAGTGCCGGGTTGATTCAGTTGCTCAGTAGAGATCTGAGCATCTTTGACCCATCCAACAGCCAATCAGGAGAAATGACCTCATCTGCTTGATCTCATCATTATTAGGAACGGGCATATTTTAAACACGCGGTATCGCATATTACAGGGTAAAGTATGGCCACCATCGTACATTTACGCCGAACATTTGTAATTTATGAATGTTCAGTCGTAGAATACCATGCAGTAGTAAACAACCACAATGGTATTCTATGTGGATTGTAAATCTAAAATTTACGATTGTTACTACAGATTTACCATCATTTAAACTATCATTTTGCGATCATTGAACCGATCGTTAAAGGCTAAAAGCGATACCGCTCCTTTAGAAATATGGCTTGTGCGTTTAGGAATGGGCTCAATAATAAGCATAATCATAACAAGCCCTAAAGTTTCAAGTCTCTGATTAAAATCCACTTTTCATGTAAATGCTGCATTATCCCTTTATTATTGGTTACCTGAAGCCTTTACTATAAATCTGCCTGAATAAAAAGAATTGTACTCATTTATTCTGCTGATGTCATTTCCAGATGCTACATAGACTAGCTAGCTCATTAGGTATTTCCACACATATTACACAACCTCCAGGTACATCACATGTTTGCTTTGTATATGAAAATTCAAGTTTACATACAAATTACATTGTTTGTTTTTTCCACTTTAAAGAACAACTATACTGGAACAATGGTCACTTTCATAATTGCCTCCGAATACTGTGATATATGGGGTGTAGGAATATAGAGCAATATATCCTATTGAACCAGCAAGACAGAGTGCTTCACTTTCTGGCTATCTTTCTGAATTCTAGCAGATATATACCTTGGTTGTATTAATTAGTGCATATTATCCCCAGTAACTTTAGTGCATTAAATAATTTAACAACCTTATTGGCTGTTGAAAAACAGGCCATGTTATGGCATTACTGTACATTCGTAGGTCTAAAGTGCTTGGCACGTGTAGGGTTAAAGAATCTGTTTCCTATTTGTCCTGTAAACCAAGTGAATATACAATATAGAGCGTGTTATGCACGCACGCACACACACACACCACACCACACACACCCTGTTCTGGTACTTTAATTAGAATTTTAAAACAAATCTTTGATCATTGTGATCTCCGACTTGGGAATGATTACATTAACACACAATGGGTTAAAAGTTCTAAAATTTGGAAGCAATCCAGGGGGGAAAATATTTTCCCATGCTCTTGTTCCCCTATGGACGTTGTCCTTCCTTAGCTGTGCTGAGAATTTTTTCCAATGAGGCTACTTATATTTCCCAAGACCATGCTAACAAACCTTTGTGACCCTTCACGTATGTCTTGTTCTTTTGTCATTAAGACAGCTAAAAGGACAATGAGAAACCAACTGATGAGGTGGAAGTATGATTTCAATTTGAGCATAGTATTAATCCTTCCATAAACATGATGCACATTTAAGGGTCCGCATCACAAAACAAGCAAAAAGGATTGAACACATTCACAGATTCTTGAATTGCCTTTAATCTATTTGATTTGGCTTACTTAAAGAGCAATTCCCGTTCTTCTATTTCTTGTTCTTCTACTCTTTAGTCTTTTTGGACTGAATCTCTCCCACAGTTTTTGAGCTAGAGACACAATATTTGGTACAAAGACTTAAATGGACATGGGTCAGCTGTTATACCACCCAAATCAGCTTGATTAACAGTCTAATGTTTGTATTCAGCTGTTAAATACTCCAAACCAGCTTTTATTAGCGTCTAAAGATTGTATTTAGCTGTTACACCAACCCAAATTAGCTTTGATTAACAGTCTAATGATTGTATTTAGCTGTTACACAATCCAAAAGCTTTGATTAGCGGTCTAATGATTGTATTCAGCGTTACACAATCCAAATCAGCTGATTAGCAGTCTAATGATTGTATTTAGCTGACACAATCCAAATCAGCTTGATTTGCAGTCTAATGATTGTATTCAGCTGTTACACTATCCAAAATCATCTGATTGCAGCTAGTCTAATGATGTTATTTAGATTTTACACAATCCAAATAAGCTTTGATAGCAGTCTAATGATTGTATTCAGCTGTTACACACTCCAAATCAGAAACTCGTTCCCTGTCTTTTATTGCATTCAGCTGTGTCACAGACCTAATCGCGTTAATTACTTTTTTTGATTTGATAAAGTTGATCGGAGGGTACACTAAATTACACCGTGTCCCTCTGACACAATTACAAACACACAATTTTAAAGTAAGTCCTAAAACTACAAATAAGGCACAATAATAATATTGAAATGTACACACCCTCTACATCACAATAGATTTTCTTAAAACTCAGACACATATTAAAATGGCTTTGTGTAGCCATAGCGTGTTGACTTCCAAAATGTTGCTTTCAAGCCAAATCTAAGTTTATACTTAAACTTTCCCTTACTTGCTATATCATTCTTATTCTCATTAATATTATTTTGTAAACCACAGTTGTAAAGTGAGCCATGAATATAATTTCACCCCCATTTATCACCAAGTGTTTAAAAAAGTTCAGATTAAAGTACGAGATTAAAATAACATTTTGCCATATTTGAGTTATGCTCTCCAGTTACTTTTTATGCTTTTTTATGCTCTCCTTCTTTTAAGTTTTTATTCTAACCCCTTCATGCTCCAGTGTCCTCAACCTGGAAAAAAGAGCTGTCCACTTAACTACTTATCCCTCTGGACAATTAAAGTAACACTACTCATGCTATGGATAGCAATAATTGTCCTCATATTTGGGTCTTACCTAAATCAGTTTCTAAAAGCTGTCTCCAGCACAGCACTCACTTTTTAACCAATGGAAAGACAGCTCCTTGCATAGCGTGCTTTCCCATTGATCATCCCTACCATAGTCCAAGACTTTGGAAGGGGAGTCTGCAAGCGGTAATGAAGTTCTAGGAATATAAAGTAAGTCCCAGGGGTGAGGAACACACTTTTTTTTAGCGTCTCCTTTAAAAAAACATTCCATCTATTGTGCAGTATACTAAGCCAATTTGTGTTTACAATGTTTTTAGAATTGTATTACTTTCTTGCTACAAACTATTTTAATGCTTAAACGTTCAACCTCCTCCAGATTTAATATTTCAAACCAAGACACCTCAAGCTCCAACTTGTTGTACCTACCTTTCTCCAGAATATATCTGTTGAATTCAGGGGCACAGATGTCTTCTCCTTGGAACATTATGGAGAAAGCTTGTGAAGGTTCTCATTTTAAAATTTAGTTCTTGAAGACGTTCGCTAGTCATCTGACTGACTTTTCAATTCAGAATTGCACACTTAAAGGGAAATGTAATAAAGTTCTTGTCATTTAAAATGGTGTGAATTTTGCCCCAACCAATCTGACGTTTTGCTAGTCGGATGACTAGCGAAACATCTTCAAGAACTAATCTTCAAGTCCAGTTGATCTAACTGAATACAACAGATTACCATGACCGGATGAATGAGAAACTTCACAAGCTTTATCCAGAATGTTCCAAGGAAAAGACATCTGTGCCCTATGACCAGGGCCGGCCTTTGATATGGGCGACTGTGCGACCGCATAAGTTGCATTACCAGGGGGGGCAACATACAGGGGGGCGCCAGCGGGAGTCTTAGTTCACAGACCTGTAGGTCAAAGTTGTGCATCAGTGCCAGAGCCCCCCCCCCAGTTATGGTCCTGCAGATCAAATATATGTATCAGAACCATGAAGCTCGGTCGGGATAAATAATTTCCATGTGTGTACCCAGCCTAAGGCAAGCAGCTTCATTAGTGTATTGTGTGGCGGGGGTGTTTTTGAAGGGTGTAGGCGCCAGAAACAACCTGCACGGGTGCTATTCATCCTTCGGCTGGCCCTGCCTCTGACGTCAGTTCTCTTCTTCCATTAGCAGCCGTCAGTCAAGGGTGATGTCACAGCGAATAAAATGTTGCTGTTTTTCTCATAAATGGGTGAATAAACACTTTTTGCAACATTTTGTTAGTATCTCTGCTATTTTTTCTTTCAAATTGTTCCTTTGCCTGTGGGGTAGTACAGCCTGCTTGGAGATGCTCATTATCAAGGAGTGGAGTGGTAGGTTGTTGAAAATAATGGTTGTAATCAGCTGTATGGGATAGAAATGTAAGGCAAATATGAAGTTTAATTAATAAAACGGAAATAACGGCTGAGTTAATTTTATTTTTTTTTTCACAACTACAAAAATTCTTGAATTAAGTTGAAAATTTGGAAAAGTTTGAAAAAGCATGAAACCAGCTACAAGCATGAAACCAACACTGTTTGTTTTTTGGTTTATTGGGAAAACACCTATTGGGGAATTTCTAATAATAGTAATGTAATGACACCTTCCAGTAAGTAAAATAAAAAAAAAACACCCCATTAACGCCATCTCAGATTTGGTGGAGTATTTGTTTCCCCTCTCTATAAATACTGCTACAATTTTCATCAAATTTGTCTAAGCGATTTGTGGCACATTTGTGACCAGCAGGAAAAGTGGCAAATCCTAAAAACATTTATGCTTTATATTTCATTGAGTTGTAGAAAATATTAAAGTTGTGCTTGATAAATAAAAACCCCTTAAGGTTCGTACACACATGCGATCGCGGGTCCCGACCCACGACGCACAATGTGTACAAACGAACGTTTCAGCCGATAATCGCCCATGTGTAGGCACTTTTTCCAGCTGAAAACGGACATTTGGTCGGGGATTGTTGCCCGACCGACCTGGCCGATCAATGAACAACCCTGACCAAACGCAACACACGGATGATTCTTACCCGAAACTGCCATTCGAGCTGTAGCACTCGGCCGTCGGGGGTCCATTTTTGAGAATAGGGCATGGGCTGATTTGTAAATACATTGCCAGAAAGACAGGAGTTATTTCGATATCTTGCATATGATATCTATAATGAGAAGGTCCAAAAAGATGCCAGGTATTACCTTGTTTGCAAAGCCCAAGTTCCCTTCCTCTTCTCTGGACCAAATTAGCCCAACCTAAGCTTGTCCCACAATTACAGAGACATATTAATCTCTCTATCATTACAGGCAATGGTCTCGATTATTAAATGCTACTAAAGCTGTGAACTTTTAAAAGTTAAGCTTGCAAGAATACCGTAAGTCTGCCAGTTCTGGCTGGGGGGGGCTGCCGAGTGCAATTGGTCCATATAAATGAGGCAATCAGTAACAGTACAAAGACTGGCAGGGACTTTAGCTTACTTAAGGTCAAGTGCTTGTGTACAATATCCGATTGAGGGCAAAGCTGTCTTTCCCCTGGGATAAGCCCAGGCAAAGCAGTACTAGCGACCGCAACAAAAGTCATTATTTGAGAGATGGAGAGAAACAAAACTCTTATTAGCGAGAGGAGAGACCATACATTTAACCCAATTCTTGCTGAAAACAGCTTGTGCTGAATAACAAGGCTATCACTAGTTAAAGCAAGAGAGATTATATATATATATTATATTTTAATCAAGTAGTTATAATAATATTGATAACTTTTTCTTGCTCCCCTATTTCATCTTCCTGCATGAAGGAACACACAATCAGGACTGAAGCGAAGGAGCAAACACTTAATTTCTAGACCGAGTATTCCTGGAAGTTTTGCAATCGGTTGCCTATTTTTTGTTTGATTCTTTCTTTTTTAAGATAACACCTGTACACTTGCCAGATTCAATCCATGATGCCAAACAAAAGAGCAGGCGATTAATGTGCATTTCAGCTGATAATTGCATGGTTATGGCTGTGTGGTTGGCCGTTGTTGGTGGGCCGAACCAGTGGATCAATTTATGACGCCCCGACCGAATGCCCACATATGTGTGAAAACACCAGGTGTTCATGAGTGTAATGAGTGTGTTGACAGATCTAATTGCTAAATAACTCTGGAACAATTAAACTACAAAACAATACTAAAAATTCTGTAAACAATACAGACCACTCAGTTGGAATGGATGGAGGGGGCGATCTAGAGCGAAGGGATAACAATAGGATGTTACAACCATGGGGAAACCAATAGGATTGCTCCCCCCACATTATTAAGCAATACAGTCTGAGGTGAGAATGCAAGATACTTCTGCAAACTTGAAGTTTCAATGCAATTAATTATAACATAGGCTACACAGTCAACTACAAAGTTCTTATCAGAATCCCTATTTTAAAATTATGTTTAAATCTGCCACTTCTAAAAAAATTAATAAATAAATAAAAATTGAGAAAAAGAAACCACAGACTTGCAGTGACTCCATAATCCCGCAAACTGTTATGGACAGTCCCAAACAATGTATAGAACACATACATTTCAATCCAATAAAAGTCCAATCCACTCTTAATATTACAGTTCGATCACTATTGATTAAATTGATTATTAATGTTGAAGTGGAATTTGTAAGGATGTAAAGAGAAGTGGAATGCTGGTAGTAACATAGACGATTAGAAATAAGAAGGGTAATGAGAGGGGAACATGTACTTGCCGTGTTAGGACTAAGCCATCATCAAGGAAACGGAATGACGCTAGGTTACAAAGCCCCAAGAAAACTGAATCATATGCTAAAAAGACATGCAGGGTGATGCGCCAATAGCTAAAATTGGGGTCCGGGTGCAATGTGAATATGGCTTATACCAATGAACCTTTGTTTTAAGCCAGCTTTTTAAAACTTTGCGGCAACCAGTGCATTGCCCTGAATTGAATATTATAATTCAAGGATCTCATGTGAAAAAACAAACAGGGAAGAAAAGCTGGGATTAACCAAGGAAATGTAATTTGCCCAAGTGAAACATAACTAAATCTAATTGCCATTTAAAGACAAGCACTAATAACTGAAAATATCCAATTAAAATCTATACATTTTTACATTAGGTACTATTACCTATTAATGATAATGAAAAAATTGTCATTAATGTTTGAGGGAAAAAAGAGCCCCCACCTACAGGATTTCACCCATTCACTCATTGATACTGTTTAATACATATTCTAGATCCTTGCCACCACACAGAAATCCCATTTTAAATCTGTGAGTGGGCAACAATCCTTAATAATATCACACTGTCACACTTTATTATATTTTATTATTTATCCATTTTTTATTAGTGTGCTTACTTAAACCCTATGTTTATGTTGGTCATGTGATAGCACAAGGATGTTCTCCCTAGAGATAACCTTACAGCATCACTTGGAAGGAACATTTAGACAACTGAGCAGCTCTTATTTTTTAATAAATGTATTTGAGCTTCCAGTTTGGTTTTAAACTGTTATCTACCTAGACAGTAGTTTTCAAAAATAAATAAGAAGTTTTTAGACTTCAATAAATGTGTGTTCAAGGAATATTGTCCGAGGTTTTGCCAACTATGGAGAGTTGCCTGAATTCGAAAGTTCGGTCCGTTTTCAAAACTTTGAACTACATGGAAAAGTTCGAAAGCGGCACCATTAAAGTCAATGGGAGACAAATAGTTCGAAAAGTTGAAGGAATACACAATTAAACCTAAGGTAAATAGTTAGTATAGATTTGAGGTTGGATAAAGACAACGACCATCCAGTCCTAACCCAACTAGCAATATTCCTCATTTCCTGCCAACTTGATCCAGAGGAAGGCAAAAAAAAAAAAAAAAAAACACCAATTATGAAGGGTGAAAAAAATTCCTTTCCTGACTCTCACAAGTGGCAATCAGAAATTTCCTGGATCAACTCTACTTGATGAACCTCTATCCTCGTCCATGGCCAACCCACTTCCACGTTTTATACGCAGGTGGCACAGGTGTGCTGAACATGTGTGCGAAAGTCCGTACAAAGGCTGATTTCTCCATTACCAAGTCATGCTGCAATTTGTTTCGGCTCTGGCTTACTGTGGCACAAAACAGAAATACTACCGGAAGGAAAACATAATAACAACAAAGTCTAACCCACGTCGCCTGTTACTCCATCTTCACTCCCTTGAGCCCCCTCCCGAGCTGACCCTCTCCTTGTCTCCGCCTCTCCCAAGGATTTGCCCCGCATTACTTCAAGAATAGAGTGCGTCCATCCGTGTGGCAAACTATTGGTTCCTAGGGATGAACTCCAGAGTTATGTTGCCCTCTCCTCCATCGGCTATTCTGTGGGTATCTTTGCCCTGTGACCCATGTCAGAAGTCTCTGTGCCTGCTTCTATCATGTCCTCTTGATCCCATTCCCTCTGTATATAAGTTCCCCTGAAAGCACTGTAACATGTGCGTTACCCTATACTCACCCACATGATTAATGCCTCCCTGATACATCGGAATTTCCTCCCATCTTTAGCAATGCCATGTTTAAGCCCATACCGAAATAAGCCCTAGCTGTTCAGCCCAACTTACCGCCCGGTCTCTCTCTAACTGATAGCACTCTAAATTTCTAAGAACGCTTAGTCTTCTTCTCTATTTTTCGCATAACTACCGTATGCTCATTAACCTATGTATTCCTTTGCAAAAATCTGGATCCGTTCCTTGCGCATTCACTAAGAGGCCCTGTTGTACGGTTGTGAAAGATCTGCCAGATTCACAAGGCCCAGTGGTCACCTTTTCTATTCTTTGCCTCCTTGACCTCATACCGTCCTGCCTTTCGACACAGTCGATCATTCCCTCCTTATGCAATTCGGAATGAAGTGGCATCCTGGGTTTCTATCCACCCTCTGACAGAACTTATGTACTTATTGCGTAGCAATAATTTTTCCTGTTCCTCTGGGTGTGGGAGGTCCCACAGGGGCTGTTAGTGGACCCTTATTGTTCTCCCTCTACACCATTTCGTTGGGAGATTGTTATTACCTCTTTATGGTCAAAATATCATTTATATGCAGATGATACACAAAATATATTTGTCCACCCCTGCATCAATCACGTTTGTTCTGATGCCTCTTGCATCTCCTCTGGGGTCTCAATGTAAATTAAATTGTTCTAAAAATGAACTTGATCGTTTTTCTCACCTAAACCTGGTCTGTCCCATCTTTCTCCATCTCTGTGACAATATGGCTCGTGCTAGGGGTAGTTGATTGACTCCTCTCTCCTCTTTTAACCAATAATATGTTGCAAAAACTGCCGCTTCCTTATTCGCAAGTATAGCCGAAATCCGCAGTGTCCTTTCTCCCGACTACAGAGCTATGGCTGCTCTATCCTGTCGCGCCATGGACATTGCCAACTACTACTTTCTGGTCTTCCCGCTCCACCTCTCTCCCCTTCAGTCTATACTTAATCTGCCACCAGTATTGGTTCGCCTCTAAATAAACTGTCTCCCGTTAAAAAACAGCGCATTGGATACAAAATCCTTCTCCATAACATTTAAATCACGTTCACTTCTGCTGCTCCTCCTTATATTTCCTTCTGTCTCCCCATAGTTCCTGCACCATACCCTCAGCTTATCGCAGAATCAGCTCTGTACAGACCCCCCCAGTCGGACTGCTTCCTCTCGCCTGTTAACTCTTTGTAAGCTCCCATCCTACTGGAATTCATATTCCTCTATCTTACGGCATAAACCTCAATTAGCAGGTTTAAATCTAGAGCCTTACATCCATACCTATCATGGTAACACAGCACAGTATTGATTGTTTTATTTGCACTGCATACGTTCACTCCTGCAATCTACCCATTCTATGTGATCTGTATGTTACCCGCCTAACTAGATAGTAAGCTCTACGGTGGGAGGGACCTCATTACCATCTTGTGCAAAGGCCCCTAGCACTCTATTTATATAAGTTATATATTAGGACTGAACTATCTATTGGATTTATCCACCCTGTTTGGACTTCTTATTGTTATTTAATAGTAGTCGCGCTGCGTCCCCAAGGGCGTATATAAATAATACATCTATACATACATACATACATGAATCAATACCAGTTACTATTTACAACATTCCTGTTGCAGAAAATTCATCCAGCTTTTTTTTAAAACTGACCAAGCAACTGACATAACAAGCTTCCACTGGAAGACAGTTCCATAGTTTACAATCTCACGGAGTGAAAAACCCTTTCCGAAACTTGAAGCCTAAACCTTTTTAGTTTCAAGCTTAAGGGATGTACCGTGTCCCCTTGACATTGTTCTATTGGTGAAACAATGCCCCAGCAATAGTTTATTGTATGGCTGTTAATGTATTTATAACAGTAATCACCCCACTAGAGTGGACTAGAAACTCGAACTCCGAGGTTCGAGCTCCGCAACATATCGACTTCGAACAAAATTCGGACTTTCGAACTTAATCTGGACCCGGATGGATTTGGATATTTTGGACTTTCGTTTTATAAATATACGAATGGTTTCTAACCGTTGATATATGAGAATATAAAATGCCTTAATGCCTATACGCGAACATAAAATAGGCGAGTTAGTAAAGTGTCATTAAAACCTATACGCGGGACCCATCGAATCAGCGAGTAAAAATGTCCATGGATACTAGGCAATGAACACGAATCCGCGAGAGTAAAGTGTCCATTAAAGCTATACGCGAGCACGAATCCTGCAAGTATAAATGTACATGATACCTAGGACGGCGAACATCGAAATGTTCGAACGTGAGAGCTCGAAATAGCCGCGAGTTGAGAGTCTAAAAATGATTTTTCAAATGTCCTGGATATCCGGAACACATGTTCACCAGACCAGTTCCCGAGGTCCACCAGCCATGGTACATTAAGTACCAGTGATATTTTATTTGTATTTCATTAGGAACTTTTCGAAACTATTTGGACTCCACATGACTTTAATGGGTTTCCTGTAATATTCAGGGGGATCTGGGGAATCAAGTTCACACAGGTTAGGCAGCCTCAAAGTCAAAAAATAATGGTTTTTTTGGTTTATTGCACTGAATAAAGTTGGGCAGCTGCAGCAAAACAGTTCAAACAGGAAAAAAAGGAGAATGCCGCTTTCACCAGCAAATCAAATTATGCAGTTCACTTTTGAATCCAACACAAAGGAAAAAAGTCCGCTTCTCAAGCAGCCCAACTTTAAATACTTTTGGCAAATAAAAACACAGTCCATTTATGACACCACCTCAGTGTTCTTTTTTTGTCTTTAGCAAGAAGGTTACCTTCACTTGAAACCATGGGAAATCCAAGCCAGGAGCTCTGATCCCACACACCTCCAGCCTGACAAGGCTACAGCAATACACTGCCTATAAGGCAATGCAGACACTCCTTCTTCCCAGAGCTCCTTGCAGACATTTCTTCCTGCCGCAGGTAACCCCAATTGTACATGGCATAAAAAGGAAAACAAAAGACCAAAAATAGGAGAGTATGTATTATCCATCATGACCCATCCTGGAGTCTTGTACATATCCCCCCCCTGCCTCAAACCGGAGGGAGTTGGATGCACGTACTGGCACCATCAGTGGAGTAATCGGAGAGGGGCTCAGCATTTTTGATGCAAGTCTCAGGGGTCTGGGCTCTACCACAAACGAAATCCTGTAGGGGAACAGGAACCACCTTGTCACCCTGGGCATTGGGTTCTCTGTTTTTCTCATTTTTATCATCCAAGTCACGGAGCATGGTCCTGAAACTAACCGGAATTCCTAACCTAACAAAAAATAGGTAATGAGTCAAGGCCCACTTGATGGCAAGACATTCCCGTTCGACCACAGCATAACTTCTTTCGGGCTGTGGGTTAACGTCATGTCAGAAAACAGCACAGGATGTCCGCACCCACCTACGACCGTACAGGAAAGCTCCCAGCCTCAACATCTGAGCATCTGTCCTGCACACAAACTCACGTGAAAAATCTGGAAGCAACCAATAGCGGAGCTTGACACAAACGGACGTGAGCTCCTGAAAGTATTTTTCGGCCTCCATGTTCCATCACCATGACCTGAATTCCGACCCTAGTAAGATCAGTCAAATGGTGCGGATAAAGTGCAAAGTGGGGGATAAAAACGCCCTGGGGCCGGTAATATCTACTTAGGCCCAGGAATGCCTTACCTGTTTTTTGTATGGGGCAAGGCCCAGTATTTATAGGGCCGTAGACTGTATTGAGGTGGGGTTTTAACAAACCTATACCAAAATTGTACCCAAGGTACTTGGCCTCTAAATAAATGGCGGCACTTTCTCAGGGTCTTTTTTTACTGTGGAAGCTCCCTCCTCAGTGAGTCTAACACAGCTTGCACACACGGGGAAGTGGGAATCCCAGTACATACTGAAAATCACATTCATCATAGATACACAGCGTGTTAGTTGATGGGGCCGAAGAACCTGTCCATGATCTACTGAAAGGTGGGCCGGAGGCAGTGTGGACCAAAGGGATCCGTTTATACGGAAATGACAATCCGGAGTGGAGAATGCGGTTTTCTCCTTCGCCCTTTCCCCCTTTTGGAGAGAGTATAGGGTCTAACGCACAACCAACAAATGGTCACTTTGGGGATCTATTATGCCTGATCAATGAATGATGCTGCTGTGACCCATCATAAACCTATGATTGTTGGCCAAAGAAGCAGCTTGTCAGTTGTTCAGCCACTCATGCCCAACATACATTACATTTTGTGTCTTATATGGTCTTGCAAAAATATAAATCTGCAAGTCATGAAATGGTAAACCACTTGTCCATGATCATTTTTCAAAGTGAAACTCTTCTGGTTTGTTCAACCCGTGTTAATTAAGTTAATGGAATCTTACCATGTATCATGGAGATTATTTTGCACCTTCATAACTTGTTAATGTTACTATCTGCAAATGTCACACAAAATATAAACTTGTATAAAATCTTGGATTAGGAAGGAAAGGAATATAATTTGCCAATTCACAGAATCTGATCATGGCATTTAAAATATTTGTTAAAGTTTTAACATCTGGTCTGCAGCCTATCCGTATTGTTTCTATCAGCCAAATATAACAGCAAGGCCCTGTACACATTGTCTGATTTTTTACCTCAGCGGAACACCGCACTAGTAATTTAGTGTGATGTTCTACTGCATTTTCAATGGCACCGCTGTGCATTAGCGCTCTGAATCGCAGTGGCGGTCACTCATATGTGCAGAGCGTTTTAGTGCAATGTTCCCACAGGAAATCACACGTTTATTCCTTCAGCCACTGCTGAAAATCAGCCAATCATCAGCCAATCATAGACATGGCTGCCAGCTATTTAGAGAGTTGTGGATCAAAGGTTGCTAAGGGCCCTATTTAATAAAAGATCGGTATCGTTATCGTAAAATACCGATCGTTATCGTAAATAACGACCGGGTTTTTACCGATACGACCGTTATTTACCGATAACACCGGTATTTACCGATATGTTAAATACCGTCGTTATCGGTAAATACCGTCGTTATTTACCGATAACGACCGTTATTTACAGATATCGGTAGATAACGTCGCTATCGGTAAATAACGGTCGTTATCGGTAAAAACCCGGTCGTTATTTTACGATAACGATCGGTATTTTACGATAACGATACCGATCTTTTATAAAGGGCCCTACTATTTTATAAGCCACGGTATCGCTTTTTAGCGAAGTTTATATTGAATCTTATTGTACTTGGAAAGCCAGACTGCAGTTGCTATACTGACATGTCAATGCAAAAATACATTTTTACGGAGACATGACACAATTAAAATATTTGTACTGTCAAATTGTGAGGTACTCTCTGTTTTTCTCAACCCACCAGTGCCCGGCACACCTTGAACAAATTCTTTGCATAAGAATGAGATTTCTGATGAATATATATGACCACACGAAACTGCAACAAAAACCAAAATACAAGTATATGAACTGAGAAGCTTTGTCCCACTGTATGTCCTAATTAAACAGGGTTATTTGGCCAAAAGGCTATAAGGCAATCAATCACCATCTCCTTGGACTCTAGACAATTTTTTAAAATGTTAAAATAACATTTACTTTTCACTAAGATCTGCCCACCTAGAAAGCACGCTAAAATTCTCCCATATCACGAAAGCCTTGGACACACTTCGATATTGTCATCTGGATCAGTCCCACTGGATTACGAAATGGGCTGCTGACATGTTTCTCGCCTATTGGATGCTTGGTGGCCTCTCTGGAACCATAATAATCTATTTTATGTACAAGACTTTATTTTCTATAATGGATTATTACCTTATTATTTAAGGCAATCATCCTTGATTTCAACAATCTCTGCAGTGCCATTTGTGTTGTGCCTATCCCGGTGCTTTTTGAAGCACTTGTCTTGATAAAGTGCAGGTGTTCTGCCAAAGACATCTGTAACTCCCTGCTGGGTAAGATTAAAGACACTGGATAATTGCATCTGATTTCTTTTTTACAGTTAATGCATTTATCTCATGTTAGCTAGACGTGTGTTAGATTGCTGTAGGTATAGATGTAATTAATGAGGTAATGACATACATCTGCAGATTTGTGACCTTGCTGAGATCCCCTAGGCCACAGTGCAGAGTGAATCTTCTGGCCACATGCTACACCTTCTTACTAGCGGAGTACACCTTTAAAGGGGAAGTTCACTCTAGAATGCCTAGAAATGTCATTATGGACAGTATTAAGCTAAGCTCACCATCAACACCACCAACATTTTTAACCACACCCTCTTTTTTCAATATCTTTTAAACCCCCAAATACTTGTCCTCAATATTAATGGTATAAGTACAGCATAGGAATAATTCTCCTGGGAGGGGGGTAGTGTTAATAATCCTAAAACTTGTGTGTATCACAGGGCATGTTCACCCCTTAAATTAACAATTGTATTTAGTGGTTTAATAGAGATTTAAAAGAGGGTGTGGTTAAAAATGTTGGTGGTGTTGATGGAGTGTCCATGATGACACTTCTAGGGTTGCCTCCTGTGGAAATCCCCCCAGAGTTCATTTAGATATCTTTTACTGTGTGTGTTTGTTATAAACAATTAGTGCAGACAAATCACAATTTACTATCTATATTTTTTTCTATCTATGCCATTCTGAAGATGAAATAACTATACCCTATGTAACTGACCTTTGGGGTGGGTAGTCTTATTGTGGGGGGCAGAAAAAGGTAGAAATATTAGAGCAAACAGTAAAGGTGCTTAAGGGGTTAAATTAAATGTTTAAATTAAATTAACTGAGTTTCTTTGTAATGCTAAATATTGCTATGCTATATTCAGCATTAATCACTTTATAGATAGGCGATAATATACTTTAAACTCAGTGTATGTTGGGAAATGAGCAATAGACATTGGAGAAAGATATCATTTTTAAGTTTAGCTTCTCCTTATCAGGTTCACTATGATATAGACCCAATATTTGGAATGTGCACCTTTTTGTCATGTCTTGCTCTCCAGTAGTAGAAATTGTCTATTTGTTTATCCTGTAATGTTTTTTTTCTGAAAGGCAATCTGCAAAACTATAACTCTCAAATTTGCAACCAAGACCAACAGCCTGTGGAGAAGTGTCACTGGTTACAATCTAATTTAATTAATGTTAATGCAGACGTTTCACATAAAATGAGATTCATAGATGTAAAGAGGTTTCATAGCCAGGCTTTAAATATCCTGGATACACCCACCCAACCCTCCCTCTTGTCTCTTCCTCTTCAGATCATCATCTGTTAAGTAAAAGCCAAGAGAAAACCTGTTGCATTCAGTAGCAGAGACTACAGGAGAGAAAGTCTTCAGACCCAACATGTGGTGGATACTGACATCAATATCGAGGCAGGTGAAGAAACATCCCGGAGTAAGTCCTGCTTTACCTTTTGTCCCCTCCGTTCCCTTTTTTAGTAGGAGCAAAATTAGAGACTTTCCTAAACTTCTCAGCACCATAATTTACTTATAAAAGTAGGATAGAGAAGGTGACAGTTTGTTTGCTAACCCTAGACATTGCTCCCCAAAACAAAAATCATCTGTTACGATATTAAGGTGATAATTAAAACTGACAGGAATATTACATCTTTGGGCCAAATATCAGACAGAGAAACATGTTATGTAAGGATAACGACTGTCAATGAAAGTGCTACATGTTATACAGGTAGTAACAACTAGAAAAAGCTCTCTATATCCCTATGTAATTGACCCTAATATAAGATTGTTTATCAGCTGTGTGTGTGCAGGTATACAGTATATTGTATAGAATGGGCAGGTATACAAAGTGTGTGCTACATCCCACAGTGATTTATTTCACCAGAGTTTTGTGTGGTCACTATTTTAACCAGTAAACAGTTGAAAGGGAATAGTGATAGTAATGTGTGCATTATTTTATTATAGTGTGCAGGAGCGGTGGGAACTACAGCAGAGCAGTGAAGAAATATTGATGGGACAATGAATTGTACTTGACTGAAAATCAATGTTCTGTGAAGTTTCTTTAAGTTTTAATCTACAAACACAAAACAACATAAACTGCGAGAACACAAACAATCACACCGCACAGTTTATGGCAGAACCTTACATCTGCTGTTTTCACCTAAGAGCTGGTACAGTATGTACTTGAGCTTTATAATGGGACAGAACATGCTAGAAGCCAGACTAGTTATTTCATTCAGCCCTTTCCTACAACTGCAATTGTTCTGGGCACAAGGGACTGAGTAGAAGAGACAACTATTTAAATAGTATTGAAACTATTACAGTGATAGCAGCTGGTAAATCACACCTCGGGTCCCATTACTTTGACTATCCTGGGTCACAATGAGATAGATACAATGAAATGTAAGAATCCTGGAGAAATGGCTTGAATTAAAGGTGCTAATTCAGTTGGCAGGACAATTAATTGAAGCACATTAAAGGTAACATACTTAAAACAGATCAAAGGAGACATTACAGTTCATACAATTCTTACATTCACATTATATCTGTATTTCCTAACTGGCGTGTTTAACTTTAACTTTACCTATCAACTTCAGTTGGGAAAGAAACTTTCATTGATAAGAAAACTAAAATCAATATTATATTCTATTATGCCCTCTTAGGGCTTTATTTATTCATCATGATTAGGAACGGGCCATATTTATAAACCATCGGTATCACACATTAGTGATACCGCGCGTTATCTGTAAATTCCGATGGCGGGCGTAAATATATGGCCACGATCTTACATTTACACCAAACATTCGGTCTTAGAATACCATGCGATTGTAAAGTAACACAATGTTATTTGTATTGGGATCATAAATTTACGAACGTTAGTGTAGATTTACAATCGTTTTGATGAATGTTGAAACAATTGTAAATTAACGATTGTTAAACCGTTCTTTAAACTGGTCATTTAAGGCGCGGTATTGCTAAAAAGTGATACCGCGCACTTATAAAATGTATTGACTATACTCCTTTTATTTCTATATTCTCTGCTGATATTAGACCGCACTGTGCATACTACTTTTGTAGACTTATACTGCCTAACACTATGGCTTTTTTATAATTACCATACACAATTAACTTACCTGATTATTTACTTTATAGGTAGTTTTTGGAATATACTATTGTATATGAATGTAAAGTGGCTAAATCCATAAAAAACCCACCCTACCTGATCTATTATTGGGTTAACATGGGTTTTACATTGATTATGCATTGCCTGCGTGAATCCCCAAAAGTTTAGACTTTGCACAGCACAACCAATGCAATACAGTTAGCTAGTAGCGCAACTAAACTTAACGTGAATTGTATTGAGCCACAAGAGCAGCGCATGTTACCTTGCCAAGATCCTGAAATGTAAGAGAAAATTCCTGGCGCACATCCCGGCCGCGAAAATAGCGCTATCGCCATATTCATACCGGCGAGCGCCATCGCTGCAATCTGTATTGCGGCCACGATGTCCGGCGGTAATTTTAAGTCCCTTCCCCCCGATACTGCACTTAGCGCAATGCGCTAAGTACAATATTGCCGCAAAGGGACTTAAAATCCCTTCCCAGCGCCTCCGCTTCAGGGGCGGGGCATAGGCCCACCCTGCCCTCGACACCCGCGGCAGCGGCGACCACCCGGCGCCACCGCTTCCCAGCAGCCCCTCCTAACCCCAACCCCACTCGCGACAAACATATGGAACAGGAGGTGCTGCTGGGAAGGGGCCGCAGTGGTGGTTGCCGCGCACCCCCTCCCCAGCAGCCCCTCCAAACCCCCTGCCCCGCCACTGGAGGGGAGAGGAAGGGAAGGGCCCGCTGGGAGGGGTAGATTTTTCCAAAATCGGATTGGTTAATGTAAAGCATGGTAACCAAGCATTAAAAAATTTACCAATCAGAAATGGATTAGGGTTTTTTGCAAACCTATATAAAGAGGTGCACTCCGCTGCGGACCTTAGATGCCATCCCAGTACATGGCTGAAGAAAAAAGAAAGAAGCAGCTGGCAAGATCGGCTCCGCTGGGGCTGGCGGTGCCAGCGGGCTCACTGTCGGCTGAGGTGAGCCTGCCTGGCATTGGCGACCTCAGTGGGGTTGGTGTCGCCAGCCCGAAGATGTCGCGACAGATCTAGATGCCGGCAACATCGGCCCCGTTGAGGTCGCCGGTGCCCGCTGGGGGTACCCCTGGCAGCCACAGGGGTGCCTCTCGGGGGTCGGCGGTCTCAGCGGAGCTGGTGTCGCCGGGGCTGGAAGAAAGAAGATGCCGCCCAAGGGCTCTTTTAAGAGACGCTCACTGGGGGTCCCGTTTCGGGACCCCCACCAAAGGCACTTCTCAATGCCGCAAGGGCCCTTACAAGGGTCGGAGCCTCAAGGGCACTTGTAAGTGCCACAAGGGCCCTGATAGGGTCAGGGAAGGGGGTCCCGGTTCGAGCTGCGGGACCCCTAAGCCCCAAAGGGCTCTTTTTGAGCCACAAGGGCACTTGTTGTGCCGCAAAATCCTTGATGGGGGGTCCCGTCTCGAGCTGCGGGACCCCTTAAGCCCCAAAGCCTTCTCAGGGCCCCGCTGAGGGTGCCTCCACCCCTCCCAGCGGGCCCTTCCCCTCCCCAGTGGTGGGGCAGGGGGTTTGGAGAGGTTGCTGGGGAGGGGGTGCACGGCGAGTGGTCACGACCACCTGTTGCGGCCCCTTCCCAGCATATGTTCCATATGTTCGCCACGAGCGGGGATGGGGTTGGAAGGGGCTGCTGGGAAGTGGCGGGTGGTCGCCGCGGGGGGGGCAAGGGTGCGCGTATTCAATTTTGCGCCTTATTGAATAAGGTCCTTTTATATTTAAAAATCGGTGTGTTGTGGGTAAAATTCTTCTATATTGTCGTATTTGATTTCTGTTATGTCATAGGTATACAGGTGCATATGGCTTCTTGGAGAATGTCCCCACTCCTTTTGCATTTCCCTTTTTACAAATATCATGAAAGAAAATGTTTTGCATCTGTGTTTTTATAGTAGGAACAGGGCCAGGAACAGGGCAAGCTTTCACTTACATTGCTATGTCAGTTCTATATCCCCTCATCAGTGGCATCTGTAATTTTCTGATACCTGTACTCACACTTCTGGAAACCATCTGTTCATAGGTGGCTTTATATCCTCATATAGTCATTAAGTCATTCCTTAAGGGCCTTGCATTCTCTATTTTTAGTGGATGTAAATGTAACATTTGTTTAATTTGACAGAATCCCTGCCTATACATTTGTGCCTCAAAGTAGTGACAAGAAAAAAAAATGAAATTAACAATAAGATACAAAACAAAAATTTGTCCTTTAAGATTACGGGCTTATTCAACTCTCAGATATAATTACTTAGCTCAAAGACTCTCCTGAATATGGAGCTTCACTATGATGGACATCAACCCCCTTCTTTCATCTTCCATTTTCTTCCTAGAAGCAGCATTCGATCATAGATGTGACAGCCAATGTAATGTCCAATGACTGACTGCTGTGCTTGAACCACCTCCTCTGAGCATGTGCAAGCTTGTAACAAATGTTTAAAGCTTAAAGGGCAACTGCGGTCTCAAAACAAGTTAGGGTTAAATGAAAGCCTGCAGTATTTCCTTTACACTGAGCCAACAATCACATCTCTGGCTGGAGCCTGTGAGAAATTACATTGGGGTGAATGTTCAAACTTCTTGCTTCTAGTAGGTTGAGTGACATCACCTGACCTCTGCCGGCCCTTTTCCCCCTGGGGAGAAGCATGCTCAGTTGAGACTTATTGCTGGGGAAATCAGGAAGTACCTGAGGAAAAAATTGACAGTTGAGAAGGGGAGCCTATTAATGCAGACAGGCTGGTCACATGGCTAAAAACAGGAAGAGTTCAAGCAGGAAGTAATATTGCTGAACCTTTCCAGCAATAACTTCTCACAAATTTTATCTAGAGATGTGATTTAGATTTCATTTTGAAGGTGTGATGGAAGGCTTTTTATATAATTCTTATTAGTTTGGGAGAATTTGAGACCACAGTTACCCTTTAAAACTCTAGAATATTTTCCGGTATCAAACTTTCCATTATCTTCCCTTTGAAGAAAGGGTGGTGAACATTGCATTGAAGATTGGGCTTAAGGAAGTTCATGAACTGCATAAGTCTTGGGGTTTGTGGGGTGGGGAAGGTAAGTATATATTTTTGTCAGTGGAGTGGACATGCCCTTTAACGAATAGTCTCAAAATGATATAATACTATTGAAATACAAATCCCTTTGTATTGTGTACTCATTTATTGTTGAAGTGTTTCCACTTGTTTTGAAAGAAAAATTGTTACTTGCTTAGAAAAAGGGTGATAAAGAAAAAGTTTTGAGAAGCAAAAATGTAACTGGTAAAAGAAACTGAACTTCTGCCATGAAGCTTTCAATAAAGCTCTATAAAGATATAGCGTCATCCTTGTCCTTATAACGTAGGCAGCTTAAAGAAAGTGCTTGTGGGAAATGTGGAATATATGTGACCAATGGGATCTACAAATATGTCAAAATTCAAAATGCTGTCTATTGTTTATAAAATGGTGCTGGGGAAAATGCTAGAATAATTAAAAATATGTATTGAGGAAAGGGCCTCACAAAGTAACCCCTGTTAGTACTCGCAGCTTCACAAAATAATTAGGTATAGGGAATCCAGCATACAATGGAAGGCCACCCTTAATTCCACAATGCATGGGAAAAAATGGTTTCAGTTTCCATCCATACTATATAAATACAATATAAATATATATATATATATATATATATATATATATATATATATATATATATATAAAACATTAAAAACCAACATTTTATTCCAAACATTAAAATTTACTTATATCTTAAAGGGGAAGTTCAGTGCAAATACATATGCTTTCCAGAAAAAAGAGCAGCATTTTTTCATCCCAATGACCTTAATCTGCCAATTCAGAATTTGTGTGTGTATCAATAAATGCAACCAAAATACTGACTTCCTGTTAGCAGGGCCCCTGCCCTTGACCCAGTGCCTGGGTTGATTCAGTTGCTCAGTAGAGATCTGAGCATCTTTGACCCATCCAACAGCCAATCAGTAGAAATGACCTCATCTGCTTGATCTCATCATTATTAGGAACGGGCCATATTTCTAAACACGCGGTATCGCATATTACAGGCGTAAATGTATGGCCACCATCGTACATTTACGCCGAACATTTGTTAATTTATGAATGTTCAGTCGTAGAATACCATGCAGTAGTAAACAACCACAATGGTATTCTATGTGGATTGTAAATCTAAAATTTACGATTGTTATCACAGATTTACCATCATTTAAACTATCATTTTAGCGATCATTGAACCGATCGTTAAAGGCTAAAAAGCGATACCGCTCCTTTAGAAATATGGCTCTGTGTGCGTTTAGGAATGGGCTTCAATAATAAGCATAATCATAACAAGCCCTAAAGTTTCAAGTCTCTGATTAAAATCCACTTTTCATGTAAATGCTGCATTATCCCTTTATTATTGGTTACCTGAAGCCTTTACTATAAATCTGCCTGAATAAAAATGAATTGTACTCATTTATTCTGCTGATGTCATTTCCAGATGCTACATAGACTAGCTAGCTCATTAGGTATTTCCACACATATTACACAACCTCCAGGTACATCACATGTTTGCTTTGTATATGAAATATTCAAGTTTACATACAAATTACATTTGTTTTGTTTTTTTCCACTTTAAAGAACAACTATACTGGAACAATGGTCACTTTCATAATTGCCTCCCGAATACTGTGATTATATGGGTTGTAGGAATATAGAGAGATATATCCTCTTGAACCCAGTAAGACAGAGTGCTTCACTTTCTGGCTATCTTTCTGAATTCTAGCAGATATATACCTTGGTTGTATTAATTAGTGCATATTATCCCCAGTAACTTTAGTGCATTAAATAATTTAACAACCTTATTGGCTGTGTAAAAACAGGCCATGTTATGGCATTACTGTACATCATCGTAGGTCTAAAGTGCATTGGCACGTGTAGGGTTAAAGAATCTGTTTCCTATTTGTCCTGTAAACCAAGTGAATATACAATATAGAGCGTGTTATGCACGCACGCACACACATACACACACACACACACCCTGTTCTGGTACTTTAATTAGAATTTTAAAAACAATCTTTGATCATTGTGTATCCTCCGACTTGGGAATGATTACATATAATACACAATGGGTTAAAAGTTCTAAAATTTGGAAGCAATCCAGGGGGGAAAATATTTTCCCATGCTCTTGTTCCCCTATGGACGTGTCCTTCCTTAGCTGTGCTGAGAATTTTTTCCACTGAGGCTACTTATATTTCCCAAGACCACTGCTTAACAAACCTTTGTGACCCTTCACGTATGTCTTGTTCTTTTTGTTCATTAAGACAGCTAAAAGGACAATGAGAAACCAACTGATGAGGTGGAAGTATGATTTCAATTTGAGCATAGTATTAATCCTTTCACCTAAACATGATGCACATTTAAGGGTCCGCATCACAAAACAAAGCAAAAAGGATTGAACACATTCACAGATTCTTGAATTGACCTTTAATCTATTTGATTTGGCTTAAAGAGACAAATTCCCGTTCTTTCTATTTCTTGTTCTTCTACTCTTTAGTCTTTTTTGGACTGAATCTCCTCCCACAGTTTTTGAGCTAGAGACACAATATTTGGTACAAAGACTTAAATGGACATGGGTCAGCTGTTATACACTCCAAATCAGCTTTGATTAACAGTCTAATGTTTGTATTCAGCTGTTACATACTCCAAACCAGCTTTTATTAGCAGTCTAAAGATTGTATTTAGCTGTTACACAACCCAAATTAGCTTTGATTAACAGTCTAATGATTGTATTTAGCTGTTACACAATCCAAATCAGCTTTGATTAGCGGTCTAATGATTGTATTCAGCTGTTACACAATCCAAATCAGCTTTGATTAGCAGTCTAATGATTGTATTTAGCTGTTACACAATCCAAATCAGCTTTGATTTGCAGTCTAATGATTGTATTCAGCTGTTACACTATCCAAATCATCTTTGATTAGCAGTCTAATGATTGTATTTAGCTTTTACACAATCCAAATAAGCTTTGATTAGCAGTCTAATGATTGTATTCAGCTGTTACACACTCCAAATCAGAACTCGTTCCCTGTCTTTTATTGCATTCAGCTGTGTCACAGACCTAATCAGCGTTAATTACTTTTTTTGATTTGATAAAGTTGATCGGAGGGTACACTAAATTACACCGTGTCCCTCTGACACAATTACAAACACACAATTTTAAAGTAAGTCCTAAAACTACAAATAAAGGCACAATAATAATATTGAAATGTACACACCCTCCTACATCACAATAGATTTTTCTTAAAACTCAGACACATATTAAAATGGCTTTGTGTAGCCATAGCGTGTTGACTTCCAAAATGTTGCTTTTCAAGCCAAATGTAAAGTTTATACTTAAACTTTCCCTTACTTGCTATATCATTCTTATTCTCATTAATATTATTTTGTAAACCACAGTTGTAAAGTGAGCCATGAATATCATTTCACCCCCATTTATCACCAAGTGTTAAAAAAGTTCAGATTAAAGTACAGATTAAATAACATTTTGCCAATATTTGAGTTATGCTCTCCAGTTACTTTTTTATGCTTTTTTATGCTCTCCTTCTTTTAAGTTTTATTCTAACCCCTTCATGCTCAGTGTCCTCAACCTGGAAAAAAGAGCTGTCCACTTAACTACTTATCCCTCTGGACAATTAAAGTAACACTACTCATGCTATGGATAGCAATAATTGTCCTCATCTTTGGGTCTTACCTAAATTCAGTTTCTAAAAGCTGTCTCCATGCACAGCACTTCACTTTTTAACCAATGGAAAGACATGCTCCTTGCATAGCGTGCTTTCCCATTGATCATCCCTACCATAGTCCAAGACTTTGGAAGGGGAGTCCTGCAAGCGGCTAATGAAGTTCTAGGAATTAAAGTAAGTCCCAGGGGTGAGGAACACACTTTTTTTTAGCGTCTCCTTTAAAAAAACATTCCATCTATTGTGCAGTATACTAAGCAATTTGTGTTTACAATTGTTTTAGAATTTGTATTACTTTCTTGCCTACAAACTATTTTAATGCTTAAACGTTCAACCTCCTCCAGATTTAATATTTCAAACCAAGACACCTCAAGCTCCAACTTTGTTGTACCTACCTTTCTCCAGAATATATCTGTTGAATTCAGGGGCACAGATGTCTTCTCCTTGGAACATTATGGAGAAAGCTTGTGAAGGTTCTCATTTTAAAATTTAGTTCTTGAAGACGTTTCGCTAGTCATCTGACTGACTTTCTCAATTCAGAATTGCACACTTAAAGGGAAATGTAATAAAAGTTCTTGTCATTTAAAATGGTGCTAATTTTGCCCCAACCAATCTGACGTTTTGCTAGTCGGATGACTAGCGAAACATCTTCAAGAACTAATCTTCAAGTCCAGTTGATCTAACTGAATACAACAGATATACCATGACCTGGATGAATGAGAAACTTCACAAGCTTTATCCAGAATGTTCCAAGGAAAAGACATCTGTGCCCTCTGACCAGGGCCGGCCTTTGATATGGGCGACCTGTGCGACCGCATAAGTTGCATTACCAGGGGGGGGCAATACCAGGGGGGCGCCAGCCGGGAGTCTTAGTTCACAGACCTGTAGGTCAAAGTTGTGCATCAGTGCCAGAGCCCCCCCCCCAGTTATGGTCCTGCAGATCAAATATATGTATCAGAACCATGAACGCTCGGTCGGGATAAATAATTTCCATGTGTGTACCCAGCCTAAGGCAAGCAGCATTCATCAGTGTATTGTGTGTGCCCGGGGGTGTTTTTGAAGGGGTGCTAGGCGCCAGAAACAACCTTGCACAGGGTGCTATTCATCCTTCGGCTGGCCCTGCCTCTGACGTCAGTTCTCTTCTTCCATCTAGCAGCCGTCAGTCAAGGGTGATGTCACAGCTAATAAAATGTTGCTGTTTTTTCTCATAAATGGGTGAATAAACACTTTTTGCAACATTTTTGTAGTATCTCTGCTATTTTTTTCTTTCAAATTGTTCCTTTGCCTGTGGGGTAGTACAGCCTGCTTGGAGATGCTCATTATACAGGAGTGAGTGGTAGGTTGTTGAAAATAATGGTTGTAATCAGCTGTATGGGATAGAAATGTAAGGCAAATATGAAGTTTTAATTATAAAACGGAATAACGGCTGAGTTAATTTTATTTTTTTTTCACAACTACAAAAATTCTTGAATTAAGTTGAAAATTTGGAAAAGTTTGAAAAAGCATGAAACCAGCTACAAGCATGAAACCAACACTGTTTTGTTTTTTGGTTTATTGGGAAACACCCTATGGGGAATTTCTAATAATAGTAATGTAATGACACCTTCCAGTAAGTAAAATAAAAAAAAACACCCCATTAACGCCATCTCAGATTTGGTGGAGTATTTGTTTCCCCTCTCTATAAATACTGCTACAATTTTCATCAAATTTGTCTAAGCGATTTGTGGCTACATTTTGTTGACCAGCAGGAAAAGTGGCAAATCCTAAAACATTTTATGCTTTATATCTTCGTTGATTGTTGTAGAAAATATTAAAGTTGCTGCTTGATAAATAAAACCCCTTAAGGTTCGTACACACATGCGATCGCGGGTCCCGACCCACGACGCACAATGTGTACGAACGAACGTTTCAGCCGATAATCGCCCCATGTGTAGGCACTTTTTCAGCTGAAACGGACATTTGGTCGGGGATTGTTGCCCGACCGACCTGGCCGATCAATGAACAACCCTGACCAAACGCATACACACGGATGATTCTTACCCGAAACTGCCATTCGTCGCATGTAGCACTCGGCCGTCGGGGGTCCATTTTTTTGGAATAGGGCATGGGCTGATTTGTAACTACATTGCCAGAAAGACAGGAGTTATTTCGATATCTTGCATATGATAATCTATAATGAGAAGGTCCAAAAAGATGCCAGGTATTTACCTTGTTTGCAAAGCCCAAGTTCCCTTCCTCTTCTCTGGACCAAATTAGCCCAACCTAAGCTTGTCCCACAATTACAGAGACATATTAATCTCTCTATCATTACAGGCACTGGTCTCGATATTTAAATGCTACTAAAGCTGTGAACTTTTAAAAGTTAAGCTTGCAAGAATACCGATAAGTCTGCCAGTTCTGGGCTGGGGGGGCTGCCGAGTGCAATTGGTCCATTATAAATGAGGCAATCAGTAACAGTACAAAGACTGGCAGGGACTTTAGCTTACTTAAGGTCAAGTGCTTGTGTACAATATCCGATTGAGGGCAAAGCTGTCTTTCCCCTGGGATAAGCCCAGGCAAAGCAGTACTAGCGACAGCAACAAAAGTCATTATTCTGAGAGATGGAGAAACAAAACTCTTATTAGCGAGAGGAGAGACCATACATTTAACCCAATTCTTGCTGAAACAGCTTGTGCTGAAATAACAAGGCTATCACTAGTTAAAGCAAGAGAGAATTATATATATATATTATTATTATTAATCAAGTAGTTATAATAATAATTGATAACTTTTCTTTGCTCACCTATTTCATCTTCCTGCATGAAGGAACACACAATCAGGACTGAAGCGAAGGAGCAAACACTTAATTTTCTAGACCGAGTATTCCTGGAAGTTTTGCAATCGGTTGCCTAATTTTTTGTTTGATTCTTTTCTTTTTTAAGATAACACCCTGTACACTTGCCAGATTCAATCCATGATGCCCAACAAATGAGCAGGCGATTAATGTGCATTTCAGCTGATAATTGCATGTGTATGGCTGTGTGGTTGGCCGTTGTTGGTGGGCCGAACCAGTGGATCAATTTATGACGCCCGACCGAATGCCCACATATGTGTGAAACACCAGGTGTCATGAGTGTAATGAGTGTGTTTACAGATCCTAATTGCTAAGATAACTCTGGAACAATAAATCCAAAAACAATTATCTAAAAATTCTTGTACAGACAATACAGACACTCAGTTGGAATGGATGGAGGGGAGCGATCTAGAGACGAAGGATAACAATAGGATGTTACAACATGGGGAACCAATAGGATTGCTCCCCCCACATTATTAAGCAATACAGTCTGAGGTGAGAATGCAAGATACTTCTGCAAACTTGAAGTTCAATGCAATTAATTATAACATAGGCTACACAGTCAACTACAAAGTCTTTACTCAGAATCCCTATTTTAAAATTATGTTAAAATCTGCCACTTCTAAAAAAATTAATAAATAAATAAAAATTGAGAAAAAGAAACCACAGACTTGCAGTTGACTCCATAATCCCCGCAAACTGTATGGACAGTCCCAAACAATGTATAGAACACATTACATTTCAATCCAATAAACAGTCCAATCCACCTCTTAAATATTACAGTTCGATCACTATTGATTAAATTGATTTATTAATGTTGAAGTGGAATTTTGTAAGGATGTAAAGAGAAGTGGAATGCTGGTAGTAACATAGACCTATTAGAAATAAGAAGGGTAATGAGAGGGAACATGTACTTGCCGCTGTTAGGACTAAGCCATCATCAAGAAAGACTGAACTGACGCTCAGGTTACCAAGCCCCAAGAAACTGAATCATATGCTAAAAAGACATGCAGGGTGATGCGCCAATAGCTAAAATTGGGTCCCGGGTGCAATGTGTAATATGGCTATACCAATGAACCTTTTTTTAAGCCAGCTTTTAAAACTTTGCGGCAACCAGTGCATTGCCCTGAATTGAATATTATTAATTCAAGGATCTCATGTGAACAAAACAAACAGGAAAGCTGGGATTAAGCCCAAGGAAATGTAATTTGCCCAAGTGAAAATAACTAAATCTAATTGCCATTTAAAGACAAGCACTAATAACTGATAAATATCCAATTAAAATCTATACATTTACATTAGGTACTATTACCTATTAATGATAATGAAAAAATTGTCATTAATGTTTGAGGAAAAGAGCCCCACCTACAGAATTTCACCCATTCACTCATGTGATACTGTTTAATACATATTCCTAGATCCTTTGCCACCACACAGAAATCCCATTTTAATCAGTGAGTGGGCCAACAATTCCTTAAAATATCACACTTGTCACACTTTTATTATATTTTATTATTTATTCCATTTTTTATTAGTGTGCTTACTATATAACCCCTATGTTTATGTGGTCATGTGATTAGCACAGGATGTTCTCCCTAGAGATAACCTACAGCATCACTTGAAGAATGACATTTTAGAAACTGAGCAGCTCTTATGTTTTTAATAAATTGTATTTGCAGCTTTCCAGTTTGGTATTTAAACTGTTATCTACCTAGACAGTGTTTTCAAAAATAAAATAGAAGTTTTATAGACTTTCAATAAATGTGTGTTCAAGAATATTTGTCCCTTGCAACTAGAGATGGCTGAACTTCCGAAAGTTCGGTCCGTTTTCAAACTTTTGAACTACATGGAAAGTTCGAAAGCGGACCCATTAAAGTCAATGGGAGACAAATAGTTCGAAAAGTTTGAATGAAATACAATTAAACTTAATGTAAATAGTATAGTATAGTATTTGAGGTTGAATAAAGACATACGTCCATCCAGTCCAACCCATCTAGCAATATCCTCATTTCCTGCCTAACTTGATCCAGAGGAAGGCAAAAAAAAAAAAAAACACCAAATTTATGAAGGGGAAAAAAATTCCTTCCTGACTCCAAGTGGCAATCAGAAATTTCCCTGGATCAACTCTACTTTATGAATCCTCTAATCCTCGTCCATGGCTCAACCCCACTTCCCGTTTTATACGCAGGTGCACATGTGCTGCTGAACATGTGTGGAGAAAGTCCCGTACAAAGGCTGACTTTCTCCATTACAAGTTCATGCTGCAATGTCTCGGCTCTGGGCTACTGCTGGCAAAACAGAACTACTACCGGAAACACATAAATAACAACAAATCTAACCCACGTCGCCTGTTCTCCATCTTCAACTCCCTTCTGAGCCCCTCTCCCGCTGACCCTCTCCTTTCTCCGCACTCTCCCCAGGACTTTGCGCATTACTTTCAGCATAGAGTGGAGTCCATCCGTGTGCAAATATCTGGTCCTAGGGATGACACTCAGATTATGTTGCCCTCTCCTCCCTCGGCTATTCTTGGATCTTTTGCTCCTGTGACCCATTCAGAAGTCTCTTGCCTGCTTCTATCATGTCCTCTTGATCCCATGCCCTCTGTATTACTGAAGCACTGTAATCATGTGCTTACCCCTATACTCACCCACATATTTAATGCCTCCCTTACATCTGGAATTTTCCCTTCCATCTTTAAGCATGCCCATGTTTAGCCCATACTAAATAAGCCCTAGCTGTTCAGCCAACTACCGCCCGGTCTCTCTCTTACCGATAGCCTCTAAATTTCTAGAACGCTTAGTCTTCTCCCTTATCGCTAACTACCTTCATGCTCATAACTTATTGTATCCTTTGCAATCTGGATTCCGTCCTTCGCATTCCACTAAGACGGCCCTGTGTAAGGTTGTGAATGATCTGCAGATTTCAAAGGCCAGTGGTCACTTTTCTATTCTTATCCTCCTTGACCTCTCCTCTGCTTTCGACACAGTCGATCATTCCCTCCTTATGGCATTCGGAATGAAGTGGCATCCTGGTTTCTATCCTATCCCTCTGACAGAACTTACTCTGTATCTTATGCTAGCAATAACTTTTCTCCTGTTCCTCTTGGTGTGGGGGTCCCACAGGGGTCTGTTCTTGGACCCTTATTGTTCTCCCTCTACACCATTTCCTTGGGAGATGTTATTACCTCTTTTGGCTTCAAATATCATTTATATGCAGATGATACACAAATCTATTTGTCCACCCCTGCATCCAATCACGTGTCTCTGACTGCCTCTTTGCCATCTCCTCCTGGATGTCTCAATGTAAATTAAATTGTTCTAAAACTGAACTGATCGTTTTTCCACCTAAACCTGGTCCTGTCCCATCTTTCTCCATCTCTGTTGACAATATGGCTCGCTGCCTAGGGGTAATTATTGACTCCTCTCTCTCCTTTTCTAACCACATTAACTATGTTGCAAAAACCTGCCGCTTCCTTCTTCGCAATATAGCCGAAATCCGCAGGTTCCTTTCTCTCCCGACTACCGCTATGCTTATGCATGCTCTCATCCTGTCGCGCCTGGACTATTGCAACCTACTACTTTCTGGTCTTCCCGCTTCCCACCTCTCTCCCCTTCAGTCTATACTTAACTCTGCCACATGTATTGTTTCGCTCTCTAATAAACTGTCTCCCCGTTAAAAACAGCGCATTGTATACAAAATCCTTCTCCTAACATTTAAATCCCTTCACTCTGCTGCTCCTCCTTATATTTCCTCTCTAGTCTCCCCATATGTTCCTGCCCATACCCTCAGCTTATCGCAGAATCAGCTCCTGTACAGACCCCCCACTCGGACTGCTTCCTCTCGCCTTTCACTCTTGTAGCTCCCATCCTCTGGAATTCTATTCCCTCTCTCTACGTCAATAAACCTCAATTAGCAGGTTTAAATCTAGCCTTACATCCTACCTATCTGGTAACCAGCACAGTATTTGATTGTTTTATTTGCACTGCATACGTCTCACTCCGGCACTTATACCCATTCTATTGTATCTGTATGTTACCCGCCTAACTAGATAGTAAGCTCTACGGGGGAGGGACCTCATTACCTCTTGTGGCAAAGCCCTAGCACTTCTATTTATATAAGTTATATATTTATGTACTGAACTATCTATGTATTTATCCCCCTTGTTTGACTTTATTGTATTTTAATACTGTACAGCGCTGCGTCCCCAAGTGGCGCTATATAAATAAACATATACATACATACATACATGAATCAATACCAGTAACTTACAACATTCCTTGTTTGCAGAAACTCATCCAGCTTTTTTTTTAAACTGACCAATGAACCTGACATAACAACGTCCACTGGAAGACAGTTCCATAGCTTTACCATTCTCACAGTGAAAAACCCTTTCCGAACTTGAAGCCTAAACCTTTTTATTTCAAGTCTTAAGGGATGTCCTCGTGTCCCCTGACATGTTCTATTGGTGAACAATGCCCCAGATAGTTTATTGTATGGCCTGTTAATGTATTTATACACAGTAATCATATCCCCACTAGAGATGGACTAGAACTCGAACCCGAGTTCGAGCCGAACTATTCGAATTCGAACAAATTCGGACTTCTCGAACTATCCTGGACCCGGATTTTGATATTTTTGGACTTTCGATAAATATCGAATGTTCGACCGTTCGAATATGAGAATAAAATGCCTATTATGCCTATACGCGAACATCAAATAGGCGAGTAAAGTGTCCATTAAAACCTATACGCGACCATCGAATCCGCGAGTAAAATGTCCATGGTATCTAGGCATGAACATCGAATCCGCGAGTAAAGTGTCCATTAAAGCCTATACGCGAGCATCGAATCCGCAAGTAAAATGTACATGATACCTAGGCGCGAACATCGAATGTTCGAACGTGAGAGCTCGAAAATAGCGCGAGTGAGAGTAAAATTGATTTTTCAAATGTCCTGGATATTTGAACATGTTCCCCAGACCATTTCCCAGGTCCCACAGCCATTTACATTAAGTTACCATTGATATTTTATTTGTATTTCATTAGAACTTTTCGAACTATTTGACTCCCATTGACTTTAATGGGTCCGTTTTCGAACTTTCGAACTTTCCATATAGTTCGAAAGTTCGAAAACGGACCGAACTTTTGAAAGTTCGGCCATCTCTAATCCCCACGCAAGCACCTTTTCTCCAGTGTACATTATTTTAAGTCTCTCTTCATATTCAAGCTCCCCCAATCCCTTTATTAATTTAGTTGCCCTTCTCTGAACCCTTTCCATTTCAAAGATGTCCTTTTTGTACACGGGATTCCAAAATTGCACTGCATATTCCAAATGAGGCCTTACCAATGCTTTGTAAAGAGGGAGAATAACATTTTCTTCCCTTGAATCCATACCTCTCTTTATACAAGACAATGCAAGACATGCTGGCTCTGGCTGTTGCAGCCTGGTACTGCTTGCTTCCTTTAAGTTTGTTATCCACCAAAATTCCAAGATCCCTTTCCAATAGGGATTCACTTAACACAGAGCCTTTTATAGTATAAGCAGCACAAGGGATTTTAAGTCCAAAATGCAATACCTTACATTTATCAACATTGAATCTCATCTGCCACAGCCCAATGTGACAATCTATCTAGATCCCCCTGCAACGATTGCACATCCTCTGAAGTTTTTAATGGTTGACAAAGTTTTGTGTCGTCAGCAAACACAGAAACCTTGCTGACAATACCCACATTTCCAAATCATTAATAAATAGATTAAATAGAAGCGGCCCCAACACAGAACCCTGTGGCACCCCACTTAGCACTTTAGTCCATATTGATGAAGCCCCATTAACAACTACTCTCTGCATCCTATTCATTAACCAATTTTCTATCCATGTACAAATGTGACTCCCCAGACCAACAGACCTCAGCTTATACATTAGTCGCCTATGGGGGGCTGTATCAAGTAAACTACTTCTACTGCTATGCCAGAGTTTAAATTTCTACTTACTTACTCATAAAAGCCAAGCAAGTTAGTTTGACGAGATCTATTCCACCTAAATCCATGCTGTTACTACTTATAATGTCAGTCCTTGAAACATACTCTAGAATATGTTCCCTTATTAAACTTTCCAGGATCTTCCCCACCACTGAAGTTAAACTTACAGGCCTGTAATTACCCGGCTGTGAACGACTACCATTTTTGAATATTGGAATAACATCAGCCTTTTTCCAATCCAGAGGCACACCTCCGGACATGATGGAATCTGCAAAAATAAGAAACAATGGCCTAGATAAAACTGAACTTATCTCCCTAAGTACCCGAGGTTGTATTTTATCCGGTCCAGGAGATTTATTAATATTTACCTTATTTAGTTCTTTCTGTACCATATCCTCGGTTAACCAAAGTGCAAAAAGTGATCCTCTGGATCAACTGTTAGGTAGGGTTAAAAAAATAAAAATAGGGTGAATAGGACTTGATAGACTTGATGTCTTTATTCAACCTCAATTATTATGTTACTATGTTACTTAAATATTTTATACCATTATTGCTACTATACTCTATGATATCTGTACTTGGATCTTCTATAGTGTATACAGAGGAAAAAAAATATTCAACACATTTGCTTTATCGCCATCCTCCGTAACTAACTTATCCCCATTAATTAATGGTGCCACATTGTCAGACCTCATCTTCCTTCTATTAATGTACTTAAAAACAATTTTAGGCTTAGTGATGCTTTGTTCAGCTATCCTAACTTGATTATTTATTTTAGCTAGTTTGATTGCTTTCTTACACTCCTTGTTACAGTTTTTTTTACCAGATCCAACAGAGCTCCTTTTCTAGTAGGAACCTCAACCACCTGTGAGAGAAATTTATCCTGCAGCAAATTCAGGAACTCATCGCAATTTTCTGTGATGGCAGTTCCACTACACCAATGAGCACACTCCCGAAACTTGCAGCCCTTGCCAACTGCATATGAAGTTGACTCACCTCCTCTCTGCTAGCATTTGGCGGCTTATAGCAGACACCAACAATGACATTACCCCCTTTCCAGTTGCCTAATTACACCCATATTGCCTCCACTTTAACATCCATATCGCCAGTTATCATTTCTTTTAAATTTGGCTTCAATTCTTTTTTAAAATAAACACATACTCCTCCACCTTTCCTTTTTCCTCTGTCCTACCTAAAGAAGGCATATCCTTCTAAATTTACAGCCCAGTAGTGAGAACTGTTCAACCATGTTTCTGCTATACCTATTACATCATACTTTTCATTCAACGCCATAATTTCTAATTCACCCATTTTGCCAGCCAGGCTTCTCGCATTTGCAAACATACATTTTAGATTATGATCCTGTAATTTATTCATACACTTTAATACACATGCCTCCCTATCCCCTATGCTAGCCCTACTCCTCTTTCCGCCTGCCACTGGCCTATCTACACCCTGCTTTCCTCCTGGGCTATCTATCCCAGTGAGACTGCAAATACCCCCCCCCAAACCTAGTTTAAAATCTCCTCCAACCCACTTGCCATCTTCTCCCCTAAAACAGCTGCACCACCATCAGTGAGGTGCAACCCATCCCTACTAAAGAGCCTGTAGCCGACAGCAAAGTCTGCCCAGTTCTCTATAAACCCAAACCCTTCTTCCTTACACCACCCTCTTAGCCACGCATTAATGCTCCTAAGCTCCCGCTGTCTCCCTGGCTTAGCACGTGGCTGCGTTAGCATTTCTGAAAACACTATTAGACTATTATTCGATTAGACTATTCGAACATTCAATGATTATCCCATAAACGATTCGAACATTCGATGATTATCCCATAAACGATTCGAAGATGGTTCGATTTTCGATTTTGATAATTATCAAAAGTCCGAGAAATCCGGGTCCGAGATAGTTTGAGAAGTCCGAGTCCATTCAAACTTGAACTCAGGTTCGAGTTTGAGTTCTAGTCCATCTTTACTTGCAACACGTAGAACATTAACAGGGTTATTCAATAAAAGTTCTTATCGTTAAAAATGGTGCTAATTTTGCTCCGGCCAATCAGATGTTAGCTTTCAAATGTTAAATAATATCTGATTGGTTGACAGAAAATGAGCACCATTTTTAACGAAAATAACTTTTATTGAATCTCCCTGTACGTTTCAAGTTATAACTGAAACATCCTCTTTATGCAGGAAAACTTTATTTCTATTCAATATATATTTGGTTATCAAATGCTGACACTTATATGCAAGAAAGGAAAAGAGCAGTATGCAAACACTCTATTTATAAAGACTAAAAATCCTTTAATGTGCAGGGACTTATATAATATAACATTTTAAAAACATCACTGCCTCTACTCAAGTACAAACATAGTAGCAAGTGGGCTATTTCAGTCTCAAGCGTATTACAGTCTCAAGCATATGTTTTGCCTTCCTCTGGATCAACTGTTAAGAAGGGTTTTTAAAAAAAAAATTAAATAGGTTGGACTTGATGGACGTATATGTCTTTATTCAACCTCAATTACTATGTTACTATGTAGGCAACCCCCCCCTCCACACACACACACACACACACATACACAGCATATCTACCAGCCTGTAGTCCAGTCAAATAAATGGTACATCTGGAGAGATGGCTAGCGGATAAAACAGGGCAGTCGGGAGAGCGTTTCGCTCTACGACAAATTGTCCGGAGCTTTCTCAACCATGCTGCTCTCTTCCCCATGGCTTCCATTTTAAAAGCACATGGAACCCGGAAGTGCATATCGCTGGAGTGACGTCACTCCAGACTGCACGTCGGCGCTTACACAATGGTCGCGCCGGCAGAAGTGCGTTAGTTCATGAGACATAAGTATGCCAATACGGACGGAAATGGGGCATAATTTCAATATAGTAAAACTTTATTAGTCTCCTAACTCAGGTCGAATAATTCTTTAAGTCAGAATAGGCAAGCAGTCTATTGTATTCTTTTGAGCAAATTCATTATACTGTTATACATTGATCTATACATATAATACAAAATAGAATCAGACAAAGTTTTTATAGAATATTTTAAGAAAACGGAACGAATATCCTTTACTTCCATTCAGTGGTGAAGCATTTATCTATCCTGAAAAGAGGAATAATCAATCCAATAAATTGAGGTAAGTACTGCCCAAGTCCACTTTTGCATGGTTAAATGATTTATATGATATAAATGCAAACTCCTCAATGATACAAATAGAATCCAAAAGTAACTATTGGGGATTTCCAAGCAGGGTAAATGTTTCCATTTCCATTCAAAATAGATAGATAAAAGAATTCAAATAAATGTGGTCAGATCTAACTCTTCATTTATGTTGGAATCAAGGGCACCTTTGATTCCAACATATAGATCCCTCTAGACTCAGTCCGTAATAGTTTATTACTCAGGTCTTCTCCACTGATGGTATTTTGTATGGAGTCAATTCCAAAGCATTTGAGTCGCAGAGCTTGTAAGTATAAAGCTGTGTACACATGATGAGATATTTCGGTCCGATCGACAGAAATTATCGCATCCGAATGCAGCCATGTCCGACCGATCGTTCATCCAAATCGGACATAAGGACATGGTGGAAAACCTCATCCGATTGTGCGGTCCTCTATGGGCCGCACGATCGGTCGCGGTAATTGTCGGACACGGCTTCTTTTGCCGCGACCGACAGTCCTTCCTCTTGGCCGACCAGTCGAAAGTATCGAACAGTCGGTCAGGAGGAAAAATCGCTAGGTGTGTACCTAGCTTAAGATCTCTTGCTGGGAGCAGATTTAATCATTGGAAACAAAACAAAGTCTATTAGGGGGGTTTTGCATAACTTTCCCAGAGGGGTGGACATTCCCTTTAAAGGGGAAGTTCAGTGCAAATACATATGCTTTTCAGAAAAAAGAGCAGTGTATTTTCATCCAAATAACCTTAATCTGCCAATTTAGCATTTTGTCTGTGTATAAATAAATGCAACTGAAATACTGATTTCCTGTTTGCAGGACCCCTAATAGAGATCGTTATGGTCTTGCCCTTGACCCAGCGCCTGGGTTGATTCAGTTGCTCAGTAGAGATGTGAGCATCTTTGACCCATCCAACAGCCAATCAGTAGAAATTACTGTTAGGAACATTCCAAGGGTGTGGTGCATCCTGGGAAGAAGAAGGACCGTTAGAACCTGAAATGTCAGCTCACTAATGTCAACAGCAGGGAACAGCAAAGGGTATGAACTGATTTTTCAAACTGATTTTTGAACTGATTTTTCAAAATGGGAGAGAATATGTAGAATACTGTAACTAAGGAATTACACAAACTAACAATTTAACAAATATTGATAATTTCCGCTGAACTGTCCCTTTAAGATAAACCAATATAACTGTATTTCACTAAATCAGGGTCCCGCCTCCTACAATGGGTCTATGGGATTATTCAAATGGTCTAAGCTTTAAATGAAACTATACAGCTAAATTATATTTTCTAAAAATGTACCTGCATTTAAGCAGAGCAATCACAATTTAAAACAGAATTAAAACATGAATAACACATGTGGAGCTTGCCTACGATTTAATGTATATTTTATTTCTAATAAACAGATAACTTTGTGAACCACAAGTTACAAATCTGTCTTCTGATGAATAGTAAGAATAGTAGTACTGTATATGTATAAGAATATTTACATTGTATTATATCATAATAATACATAAGTGTGATATTTTAGAATGGGAGGTGCAGTGGTATATATCCTTATAAAAATCACTCAGCTATTTTATTGTATTTTAATACTGTACAGCGCTGCGTCCCCAAGTGGCGCTATATAAATAAAACATATACATACTACATACTGAATCAATACCAGTAACTTGCAACATTCCTTGTTTGCAGAAACTCATCCAGCTTTTTTTTTAACTGACCAATGAACCTGACTAACAACGTCCACTGGAAGACAGTTCCATAGCTTTACCATTCTCACAGTGAAAAACCCTTTCCGAACTTGAAGCCTAAACCTTTTATTTCAAGTCTTAAGGGATGTCCTCGTGTCCCCTGACATGTTCTATTGGTGAACAATGCCCCAGATAGTTTATTGTATGGCCGTTAATGTATTTATACACAGTAATCTATATCCCCACTAGAGATGGGCTAGAACTCGAACCCGAGTTCGAGCCGAACTATTCGAATTCGAACAAATTCGGACTTCTCGAACTTCCTGGACCCGGATTTTGATATTTTGGACTTTCGATAAATATCGAATGTTCGACCGTTCGAATGAGAATAAATGCCTATTATGCCTATACGCGAAACGAATAGGCGAGTAAAGTGTCCATTAAAACCTATACGCGACCATCGAACCGCGAGTAAAATGTCCATGGTATCTAGGCATGAACATCGAATCCGCGAGTAAAGTGTCCATTAAAGCCTATACGCGAGCATCGAATCCGCAAGTAAAATGTACATGGACCTAGGCGCGAACATCGAATGTTCGAACGTGAGAGCTCGAAAATAGCGCGAGTGAGAGTAAAATTGATTTTCAAATGTCCTGGATATTTGAACATGTTCCCCAGACCATTCCCAGGTCCCACAGCCATACATTAAGTTACCATTGATATTTTATTTGTATTCATTAGAACTTTTCGAACTATTTGACTCCCATTGACTTTAATGGGTCCGTTTTCAACTTTCGAACTTTCCATATAGTTCGAAAGTTCGAAAACGGACCGAACTTTTGAAAGTTCGGCCATCTCTAATCCCCACGCAACACCTTTTCTCCAGTGTACATTATTTTAAGTCTCTCTTCATATTCAAGCTCCCCCAACCCTTTATTAATTTAGTTGCCCTTCTCTGAACCCTTTCCATTTCAAAGATGTCCTTTTTGTACACGGATTCCAAAATTGCACTGCATATTCCAAATGAGGCCTTACCAATGTTTGTAAAGAGGGAGAATAACATTTTTTCCTTGAATCCATACCTCCTTTATACAAGACAATGCAAGACATGCTGGCTCTGGCTGTTGCAGCCTGGTACTGCTTGCTTCCTTTAAGTTGTTATCCACCAAAATTCCAAGATCCCTTTCCAATAGGGATTCACTTAACACAGAGCCTTTATAGTATAAGCAGCACAGGATTTTAAGTCCAAAATGCAATACCTTACATTTATCAACATTGATCTCATCTGCCACAGCCCAATGTGACAATATCTAGATCCCCCTGCAACGATTGCACATCCTCTGAAGTTTTTAATGGTTGACAAAGTTTTGTGTCGTCAGCAAACACAGAAACCTTGCTGACAATACCCACATTTCCAAATCATTAATAAATAGATTAAATAGAAGCGGCCCAACACAGAGCCCGTGGCACCCCACTTAGCACTTTAGTCCATATTGATGAGCCCCATTAACAACTATCTGATCCTATTCATAACCAATTTTCTATCCATGTACAAATGTGACTCCCCAGACCAACAGACCTCAGCTTATACATTAGTCGCTATGGGGGGCTGTATCAAGTAAAACTATTACTGCTATGCCAGAGTTTAAATTTCTACTTACTATCATAAAAGCCAAGCAAGTTAGTTTGACGAGATCTATTCCACCTAAATCCATGTGTTACTACTTATAATGTCAGTCCTTGAAACATACTCTAGAATAGTTCCCTTATTAAACTTTCCAGGATCTCCCACCACTGAAGTTAAACTTACAGGCCTGTAATTACCCGGCTGTGAACGACTACCATTTTGAATATTGGAATAACATCAGCCTTTTTCAATCCAGAGGCACACCTCCGGACATGATGGAATCTGCAAAAATAAGAAACAATGGCCTAGATAAAACTGAACTTATTCCCTAAGTACCCGAGGTTGTATTTTATCCGGTCCAGGAGATTTATAATATTACCTTATTTAGTTCTTTCTGTACCATATCCTCGGTTAACAAAGTGCAAAAAGTGATCCTCTGGATCAACTGTTAGGTAGGGGTAAAAAAATAAAAATAGGGTGAATGACTTGATAGACTTGATGTCTTTATTCAACCTCAATTATTATGTTACTATGTTACTAAATATTTTATACCATTATTGCTACTATACTCTATGATACTGTACTTGGATCTTCTATAGTGTATACAGAGGAAAAAAAATATTCAAACATTTGCTTTATCGCCATCCTCCGTAACTAACTTATCCCCATTAATTATGGTGCCACATTGTCAGACCTCATCTTCTTCTATTAATGTACTTAAAAACAATTTTAGGCTTAGTGTGCTTTGTTCAGTATCCTAACTTGAATTTATTTTAGCTAGTTTGATTGCTTTCTTACACTCCTTGTTACAGTTTTTTTACCAGATCCAACAGAGCTCCTTTTCTAGTAGGAACCTCAACACCTGTGAGAGAAATTTATCCGCAGCAAATTCAGGAACTATCGCAATTTTCTGTGATGGCAGTTCCACTACACCAATGAGCACACTCCCGAAACTTGCAGCCTGCCAACTGCATATGAAGTTGACTCACCTCCTCTCGCTAGCATTTGGCGGTTATAGCAGACACCAACAATGACATTACCCCCTTTCCAGTTGCCTAATTACACCCATATTGCCTCCACTTTAACAACCATATCGCCAGTTATCATTTCTTTTAAATTTGGCTTCAATTCTTTTTAAAATAAACACAACTCCTCACCTTTCCTTTTTCCTCTGTCCTACCTAAAGAAGGCATATCCTTCTAAATTTACAGCCCAGTAGTGAGAACTGTTCAACCATGTTTCTGCTATACCTATTACATCATACTTTTCATTCAACGCCAATTTCTAATTCACCATTTTGCAGCCAGGCTTCTCGCATTTGCAAACATACATTTAGATATTGATCCTGTAATTTATTCATACACTTTAATACACATGCCTCCCTATCCCCTATGCTAGCCCTACTCCTCTTTCCGCCTGCACTGGCTATCTACACCCTGCTTTCCTCCTGGGCTATCTATCCCAGTGAGACTGCAAAAACCCCCCCCAAACCTAGTTTAAAATCTCCTCCAACCCACTTGCCATCTTCTCCCCTAAAACAGCTGCACCACCATCAGTGAGGTGAACCATCCCTACTAAGAGCCTGTAGCCGACAGCAAAGTCTGCCCAGTTCTCTATAAACCCAAACCTTCTTCCTTACACCACCCTCTTAGCCATGCATTAATGCTCCTAAGCTCCCGCTGTCTCCCTGGCTTAGCACGTGGCTGCGTTAGCATTTCTGAAAACACTATTAGACTATTATTCGATTAGACTATTCGAACATTCAATGATTATCCCATAAACGATTCGAACATTCGATGATTATCCCATAAACGATTCGAAGATGGTTCGATTTTCGATTTTGATAATTATCAAAAGTCCGAGAAATCCGGGTCCGAGATAGTTTGAGAAGTCCGAGTCCATTCCAACTTGAATCCAGGTTCGAGTTTGAGTTCTAGTCCATCTTTACTTGCAACACGTAGAACTTAACAGGGTTATTCAATAAAAGTTCTTATCGTTAAAAATGGTGCTAATTTTGCTCCCGCCAATCAGATGTTAGCTTTCAAATGTTAAATAATATCTGATTGGTTGACAGAAAATGAGCACCATTTTTAACGAAAATAACTTTATTGAATCTCCCTGTACGTTTCAAGTTATAACTGAACATCCTCTTTATGCAGGAAAACTTTATTTCTATTCAATATATATTTGGTTATCAAATGCTGACACTTATATGCAGAAAGGAAAAGAGCAGTATGCAAACACTCTATTATAAAGACTAAAAATCCTTTAATGTGCAGGGACTTTATAATATAACATTTTAAAAACATCAATGCCTCTACTCAAGTACAACATAGTAGCAAGTGGGCTATTTCAGTCTCAAGCGTATTACAGTCTCAAGCATATGTTTTGCCTTCCTCTGGATCAAGTTAAGAAGGGTTTTTAAAAAAAAAATTAAATAGGTTGGACTTGATGGACGTATATGTCTTTATTCAAACTCAAATACTATGTTACTATGTAGGCAACCCCCCCTCCACACACACACCACACACACACATACACAGCATATCTACCAGCCTGTAGTCCAGTCAAATAAAGGTACATCTGGAAGAGTGGCTAGCGGATAAAACAGGGCAGTCGGGAGAGCGTTTCGCTCTACGACAAATTGTCCGGAGCTTTCTCAACCATGGTGCTCTCTTCCCCATGGCTTCCATTTTAAAAGCACATGGAACCCGGAAGTGCATATCGCTGGAGTGAGTCACTCCAGACTGCACGTCGGCGCTTACACAATGGTCGCGCCGGCAGAAGTGCGTTAGTTCATGAGACATAAGTATGCCAATACGGACGGAAATGGGGCATAATTTCATATAGTAAAACTTTATTAGTCTCCTAACTCAGGTCGAATAATTCTTTAAGTCAGAATAGGCAAGCAGTCTATTGTATTCTTTTGAGCAAATTCATTAACTGTTATACATTGATCTATACATAAATACAAAATAGAATCAGACAAAGTTTTTATAGAATATTTTAAGAAAACGGAACGAATATCCTTTACTTCCATTCAGTGGTGAAGCATTTATCTATCCTGAAAAGAGGAATAATCAATCCAATAAATTGAGGTAAGTACTGCCCAAGTCCACTTTGCATGGTTAAATGATTATATGATATAAATGCAAACTCCTCAATGATACAAATAGAATCCAAAAGTAACTATGGGGATTTCCAAGCAGGGTAAATGTTTCCATTTCCATTCAAAATAGATAGATAAAAGAATTCAAATAAATGTGGTCAGATCTAACTCTTCATTTATGTTGGAATCAAGGGCACCTTTGATTCCAACATATGATCCCTCTAGACTCAGTCCGTATAGTTTATTACTCAGGTCTTCTCCACTGATGGTATTTTGTATGGAGTCAATTCCAAAGCATTTGAGTCGCAGAGCTTGTAAGTATAAAGCTGTGTACACATGAGAGATATTTCGGTCCGATCGACAGAAATTATCGATCCGAATGCAGCCATGTCCGACCGATCGTTCATCCAAATCGGACATAAGGACATGGTGGAAAACCTCATCCGATTGTGCGGGCCTCTATGGACCGCAGACGTCGGTAGCGGTAATTGTCGGACACGGCTTCTTTTGCCGCCGACGACAGTCCTTCCTCTTGGCCGACCAGTCGAAAGTATCGAACAGTCGGTCAGGAGGAAAAATCGCTAGGTGTGTACCTAGCTTAAGATCTCTTGCTGGGAGCAGATTTAATCATTGGAAACAAAACAAAGTCTATTAGGGGGGTTTTGCATAACTTTCCCAGAGGGGTGGACATTCCCTTTAAAGGGGAAGTTCAGTGCAAATACATATGCTTTTCAGAAAAAAGAGCAGTGTATTTTCACACCAAATAACCTTAATCTGCCAATTTAGCATTTGTCTGTGATAAATAAATGCAACTGAAATACTGATTTCCTGTTTGCAGGACCCCTATAGAGATCGTTATGGTCTTGCCCTTGACCCAGCCCCTGGGTTGATTCAGTTGCTCAGTAGAGATGTGAGCATCTTTGACCACCAACAGCCAATCAGTAGAAATTACTGTTAGGAACATTCCAAGGGTGTGGTGCATTCTGGGAAGAAGAAGGACCGTTAGAACCTGAAATGTCAGCTCACTAATGTCAACAGAGGGAACAGCAAAGGGTATGAACTGATTTTTCAAACTGATTTTGAACTGATTTTTCAAAATGGGAGAGAATATGTAGAATACTGTAACTAAGGAATTACACAAACTAACAATTTAACAAATATTGATAATTTCCACTGAACTGTCCCTTTAAGGTACAAAATAGGCATAGATATACAAATAAAAAATAAAAATATCCAATGATCATACATTCATTCCTAAATGTCTATTCCTTCTGACTTCAATAACTGTTTGCAAACATATTTGTGCATCCGATCTTACGCACATCCAGCTCTATCCATTATTCATCACCAGAACCACTGATTCCTTCCCACTGGTATTAAAGGGATACACTCTGTTTTGACCAGTTTTGTTCTTGAAAGTATGTCTGAGAAGATTTGTTGGTGAGAAATACTTGTCTGTGTCCATTCGAGAAATTCCCTTCCATTGCAATGCAAACTGCAGTGTTACCCTTATAGTTGGAAGATTGGTCATTTTACCTTACAAAAACTAAGTTTTTCGTATGTTTCTCTGCTCCAAGTGCAGGGAAAATCAGGAATACTGTGCTTAATGCACAGAAAGCTATTCTAAATGATTGACAAATGGCAATAAAGTCATTTTATTTAAAACTTTGGAATTTTCTGCAGCTGGGTTAACTGCTGTGTCTTCATTTCTTCTATGCTGTTCTTCAGACTAATGAGATGCTCTCACTTCATGGCATAGCAGCAGGCTAATAAGAAAGAGATCACAGTCTCCAAGACTTTACCCATAATACTCACTATATCAAGTTTATCTCAACTGACCTTTGTGAACTGCAAGCTGATAACTTCTTCTGCAATCATCAGACAAAGCCACGGTGCACCCTTGATACAGGAGGAGGATAGCAAATGCAGTAGTATGCCTCTACTCGGGGAAAATAAATGTGTTGTTACGTACGGTACATATTACACCTGTCATTTGAAACTTTCAAATGAATGGATTCTGTCATTCTTCCTCAATAATAAAAGACAGAGAGATCCAGCTCTTTGTTTAGGAGGATTCTACTCTTACCCTTTGAACCATACACACCATTCTTGTTTTCTTCTGCTTTTTTGTTGTTTTGAAAAATTCTCTGAAGGGCTATGTTTAGACACTTGACTGTTGGGTGAAAAACAAAGAAAAGGGAATATTTTGTATTAATCATTTGCCATTTATTTTAAAGCACTGCCAGAAAAATGCAAAATGTCTCCAGTTTCATTTATTGTTGAAAAAAATAATTCCATATCATGAGGAAGGCAGAAGTCAGAGAATTTCACAATCTGTATTTATCTCTAAACATAACAGCAGGCACTTGTAATTGCTTTCTGCGGTGCAGCTTCAAATTCTGAATTTAGCTCAGTGCTGCTAAAATATTTTCTCACCTATATTCACCTATAGTCAGTACATCAGCAGTTATTAAATACACTATGACACAGTCACATAATAACCAACACTCAACAAAAAATCCTTTAAACTCTTTTACATGCTCAAAAAATATTTATAATAATTGTGTTCCATTTATTTCTGTTACAAATAGAGCATCAATTGGGCAATAATAATTGCCCAATTGATGGGCAAGTCCTGAGTTCGATTCCACCCTTGGACACATCTGCAAGGAGTTTGTATGTTCTCCCTGTGCTTGGGTGGGTTTCCTCAGGGCACTCCGGTTTCCCCCACAATAATAAAGACATACTGATAGGTTGTATGTATCAAATAAATGTGCTTAGATTGTAAGCTCTTCGGGAAGGGCCAGATGTGGTTGTATACATGTAATTGTAAAGCACTATGGAAGTTGTTGGCGCTATATGAATCCACAATAATAATAATAAACGTACGATAACGGATGTAAATGTAGATCACGATCGTAGATTTACAACTGCGATCGTAGATTTAAGATCCCTCATAAAATAAGTAATGAAAATGTAGATTTAAAATTGCGGTAGTAAATCTACGAAGTGTACGATAATGGAATTAAAGGGCAGGTTCAACCAAAAATAAGACTTTTTATATACAGTTCCTCTGGCTTGCCCACCCTAATCGCCTAATAAAACAACTTTCTGATTCATACTTACAGTTTCTTCACTCCCGCAGTTGTCTTCTCCCCCTCTCTGCTAACTGGAAACAGCAGAATGGGGATGGACCAAATGCCACGTCTGTGATTGGCTGCCAATCAGCCAATCACAGACGTGGCTGCCAGCTGTAAAGATAGCCCGTGGGAGCACAGGGCTGTAAGAATGAACCAGAAACTTAAAAAAAAAAAATCTAACACAGCAGCAATCAGAAATTTTAAATCCCTCATACAATACCATTGCATAATGCACAAAATTGTAGGATCCCAGAAGTACATTTATGCCCGCAGTTTTACTTATACAATAACCCACATTATCTCAACTTTGTGATACAATGCAATACCATTGTGGTGTACACGAAATGCACAAAACTGTAGGATCGCAGCCGTACATTTATGCCCACATAACTACTTATATAATAACATAGGGTATACCAAATTTGCGATACCGCGGGTTTTTGAATATGGCCCTAAGTTAGAATTTTTTCAGAGAAGGTAAAAGTAAGTTCTATTAAATCACCAACTCACAGTCCATCTTTTGTATAGTTCATCATAGTATAGTATAGTATTAGAGGTTGAATAAAGATATATCCATCTAGTCCAACCTACTCAGCCATGCCCACATTTCCTGTTTTTAGAAACTCATCCAATTTTTTTTTAAACTATCCAATGAACCAGCCATCAGGAGGCAGATTCTGTATTTCTTTCACTGCCTTCTCCTTTTTTGCCTGTCACTTTATTGACCCCCCCCCCCTACTTTCTATTTATTTTGCCCAAGCTCTAGGAAAAATAGTTTTTATTCTCCATTGGAGTTTATGGAGTTTGTATTTTCTCCCTGTGCTTGTGTGAGTTTCCTCCTGGTACTCCGGTTTCCTCCGATAATCATAAAAACCTACTGATCCACCTCTGTAGCAAGAGGTGCAAAAGTCTACTTGTCCTATTAATCGACATCAATCAATAAGATGTCATCACATATTAGCTAACCGTAGTAGACCATTAAAAAGCTAACATGTTTGGCTGCTACTGATTTGGTCCTAAAGTCTAACCTTTTTTAATTTCTTTACTTTAATTACGATTAGCAAACTTTTGCATTTCTCATAGTTGCGCACTGGATCAATATAGCAGGCTTTCTCACTTTCCCCCAGCCCTTTGGCTTTTTAAAATGAGGGAAGAGGCCATCCATCCAGTGCTTTAAATTAAAGACATAGGTCCTGTGCTATTACCACATGGAAGCTTGACCATGCTTCCTAATAAATACATACAATAGTAGGATTGTGGAAGCACTCCTTAGGCTAAATAATAACTACATTTTGCTGAAGTGCTACTGATCTGGTGAAACATTTATACAAACATAGAAAAGATAATCAATGCACATTCCTAGGCCCCATACAATATCATATTATCTGCACACTGACATACATTATAAACAAAGGGGTTTTAGTATACATTACTGTGATCAGATGAATGAAAAGCCTTCCAACCACGTCAAGGTAACCTCATATGTGTGTGTGTGTAATCCATAATAATAATATTTAAGTATATATATATATATATGTGTGTGTGTGTGTGTTTGTGTATGTAAACTGAATCTACACACTGAACTAACTGAACATTACGTAATGTAAAATTCCTAAACTTTCCCTGACAGCAGTATGATTGAGAATCTTATGAAACATTGGTTCTTCTTATAAAATTGTAATCTCTAGATAGCCAGATTTTAATATCACTGTCCTTCAAACCCTTAGTGTGAGAATGCTGACTGGTTACTATTCATTAGGCTTCCTGGGAATCTGTTCATATCTTGTGTAGACAGTTTTATTGGGAATGTATCCTTCAGGACAGAGTCATCAGACATCGTCAAGTTACCAAGATAGTTGGGAAAGGGAATTAAACTTAATTTGTAGAGATATTGTTCTTCCTTTGAAATAGTCTGGGTGGTTTAATGAAACAAACATTCCATTATTAAATGAATTCTTAATGAAATCAGACAATGAATGCCTTTTTTTACATTTTGAAATAATATTGAATATAGAAAACATGCCCTTTTATGCTATCACAGAGCCACATATGGTTATTGCCTGAATGGTGATGGTAATGGTGAAGTCAAGGCTGAAATATTTGCTGAAATGGTGTATAACTTGCCTTGATTAACAGGTTTCTAAGATATACTGGTATCCATTGGAAATTAGCAATGACTGTTAAATTGAGTGTTTGCAATGATGCTGCTGATGCCTCTCAGTCCCTTATCCAGATGATTATATTATACATTTAATCCACTCCAATCCCAGCTTCAGTTTTTGTCAGCAATGATTTGCAATGAGTAGCAGAGAAGCTGAAACTGGCACAGGATTGAGGCTGGATTTTTAAATGAAGGAGAGATGGAGAAGATGCCAGTAGCTCCTTTTACTAAAAGTTTTTTTGAGTTTCAATGGACTCGACCATTTTATTTTACCAAACTTGGCAATGTACCCCATAAAGCCTTCAGTTTATTTAAATGCGATGAATTCATCATCCATTTACCTATCCCCTTAGCAACCCAGTCTAAGCAAAAACCTGATAGAGAAAAACTGGACAATGAAAACCGATCCCCATGCCTCATTCCTCTTCATCTATTTGTCACAGTAAAACTATTATAACTGTTATTGCTACTACAAATTCTTCTGGACTGGGACCATAAGTTTTCATCTTTAAATAATTAACAATTCAAAGTAATTACCGCAATCTGGTGACTTTGAGGTCCCAGAATATGGTGCCACATTATTTTTTTAATTAATGGATTTTCTTTCCATTCCTTCACAGCATTAACAATTACATTGAATTGTTCATTATGGCCCTACTTATCCAATAACAATACATAGGACAGCATTGTTTTTATGTCTAATTTGTATTGTTCTGGATGTGATTGCAGTTTTACTGCAGGGATATTTTAACTATAGGGACAAACAGGACAATTGCCTAGACCCCAAACCCCTAAGGTTCCCCCCAGGAAGGTTAAAAGGGGGCCACATTTAAAGTATATACCAAGGTAAATAATAGTCTCTCCCTTTATATTTAAATAATAAATTAAAAATACAGGGTGATAGCCTGGATCCCAATCAGACCACCAACTGCTCCAATAGGAGCCTCTAGAAAGGTAACCAGAAGACCCTTAAGAGAAAAAACACACCCACAAACCCAGAACGAAGTTTACAGGAAAAGGGGAAAATTACAGTTTTATTCATAGACCATTGAGTATATTATAAACCCAATTATATATAAAAATTACTTTCTCTTACATCCAATTTCATTCAGAAACCAATACTTAACTATTAGAACATCAGCTTTAAAATAACCTATTTATAAATACAATTTATATATCCATAAAAATCATGGCTGGCCAGCCCATACTTTATAAAAGAAATGAAACAGTACGGTTAAAAACCATTTAAACACTATAATCCTGTAAACTAAACATTAATACTCAGTCCCAGCAAATCGATGTATTTGTAACTATTGTTCTACAGTGAATTGTAACAATTGCAGTCTATCAATGTTCCTGATGTTTTTTTGTTATGTAGCAGACAAATAAACAGTAGAGAGACACAATTTTGCAGACTTGCTGTAATACTTATCCGGTCTGTCGCTTGTCTCTCCAACACACTGTTGAGGATGAAAGAATTCTCCGAGTGACCTAATTCTCTTAGCGGTATTCAATTTGTGGGAACCCTGGTAATTGATTAATCATGGGCATGTCCACCTGCAATATAATTTTTTAACATCCGGTAGGGAACCATATTCCACCCCCAACCGCTAACTCCGCTAGCTCCATTTGTTTAAAAAAGCTTCAGAACTCTACTTACAATCCTTCGATCCACTGGGGCTCTGATCTCGGCCCTCTGCTTGCTGGAAATGCGTGCAGGGGTTTGGACCAGCAGCCGCGTCTCTGATTGGCTGAGAGATGGTGAAACGAAGGATTGGAAGTTGAGTTCTGCAGCTTTTTTTTAAAAAACGACTTTGTGGTTGGGGGTGGGCTAGGGTGCCCTACTATATCTTGTTTTAGAGGTAGGGAAACCAGTAGCAAAGAGGGCTACAGAGATATGGAGGGAGGGGGAAAGGGCTCCCCTGCACATGCCACTCTCAGAGGACAAGGAGGAGGCGGAAACCTTTCACACAGGAAGACAGTTCCTACTCTTAAAGGGCAACTATAGTGAAAAAAAAACTTTGTCTGTATACAATGTATAGATCACTTAGTATAAGATGCCTTACTTTCATGTTTCTGTGTGGCTTCGTTTCTGCAGAAGTTTGTACCAAGCTGTGTAGTCCCCCTCCCCTCTCTGTCTACTCCCCCTCAAGCAGTGACGGGCTGTATACAGAGTCCGAGCATTGTCAGTTGAAAGGACTTTAAATGAAGTGCTGACATCCTGTTGACCCCTCCCTTCCAGAGGTAGACTGCAAGCAATCAAAGTGTGGAATAAAGTAGCAATATGCTGAAGGGAGGGGCAGAGGGGGAGAGAGGAGGACAAGTGGTGCTGAGATTCTTTACAAGTAAGTTACTGAACTCTGCCTGTTCTCTAACTTTGCTAATTGTTATTTACTTTTTACCTAAAGTTCATATCTCTCCCCCTGCTTAGCTGAGATCATAATCACTGAAGAGAGAGTCAGTGTAACAGCAGCTTGTAGTGAGACCTTCACAAACACAGTGACACTGCTTGTTGTCCTGTTACATTTCAGTTGCTTTAGTCTATATATTTCATAGATTGCACTGTGTGTCTTGTTTGGTATATAGTGTGTATTACTGTATTATATATACTGTATTAGTGTTCCATTTGAGTCACTGGTTTTGTATGTATATAAGATTTTTTGGGGGGGAGGGGCTGTTTTATAGTGTGTTATGCTCATATTGCTGGGTTAATGGTTTATTGATTGTGTTTAGCACTACAGCATTTGACTATATGTTGCACATAGTGTGGGTGAGAGAGTGTGTGACAGTACTGCAGGGGAGCTTTGGATTCTGTGGGTGTGTGCCTTTGAGTGACAGATGAGGTGTAGCAGCTCATACAAATCACAGCATATTCAAAGGCTTATATCTCGGGGACTATGTAGAATTTAAAGAAACTAAAGGTACCCTGGTGGATGGGATGACTTATAGGATACATTAGAAGAAATTAAAAAAAAACATTTTCTCACTATAATTGCCCTTTAAGAACAGGGGGTAAACAAGTACAGTGAGGTGCATGAAGCCTCCTGATGATCAGGGGCTTGTTCATAGGCGAAGATAGATAGAATGGGGTAAAGTTGTATACCCGGGAACTCTAGGCATTTCATAGGAACTTTATATTTTTCTAGAAACATAATGGAAATAAATGGAAAAAAGTAAGCCTGGGGATTTGAATATCTGACTCCATGGACTGTATGATCCTAAAATCTTGGCATTTATATGTTGAGCCACCATATACATTACACAATACATTAGTTTATGGAGAACTATTAAGCTTGAATTTATGAAGAGAACTGTAGTTTCTATATGGTTCTCGCAAAGTATCCCCTGTGCAGCTACTGTGTGCCTATGATTAAGGACGTCTTAGTCCGAAACGTGCCAGGCGTGGATTAATAAATCTTCATTTTGAAGGAACACTGCAGTGTGGTTTCTTTTCATCCGGTGACCTGATGTTGAGTGCGGAGCTTGCTTCTTCTATTTTCCCTGTGCAGCTACTGCAGCCAAATCTGTATTCCTTTGCGCTATTTTAGTGCATCTTTTTAGCAATAGCAAATGGCTAACAATAAAGTGGTATTTAACCAGAGCTACAAGTGCAATATATGTAAATGAGCCCTACTGTGTGTCATTTTGTTTCAAAATCCACAATAAATCAGTATAAGTCTCTTTTGTGGAGATTACTGAGTATGTTTACAGTTTACAGATATTTAATGCTATATTTAATGAAGTTGCCTCTCACTTAGTAATATACAGCAAACTGTTTCACTCCAAACAACTTATTAGCCTGCAGGTATCTCCTGCCAAGAACCGGAGTGCGCATCCACTCCACACTGCCATATTACAAAGGAAGCAAAAGGGCCACTCTTCCGGAACTGGATAACTTTATTTACACAAACAAGGAAAACAGCATCATACCCCCAAAGTCCCAAAAACTGCCCACCAGGAGGATAGCAGAGTCCATATAGGACTCTGCCTCCTACCTGGCCTCGGGAGAAGTTTGGCATGCGTACTGCAGCCCTTTACCCCCCTCTCCCTCCCTCTCCTCCTCTCCGGAATCCTCCCCCTAGCATTAATCCCCTTTAATATAGTAATCCCCTGGTCTCCCACCCAACGCCATGATTTTATTTTTAGAAAGCTCCCCAAACTCTTACTTACCTCCCTCTTTCCTCCGCTGCAATGAATGACCGGTAGCCACGTCCGTGATTGGCTGCCGCTCAGCCAATCACAGACGCGACTGCCGGTCCCGCCCCTCTGTGCATTTTGCAGAGAGGGCCGGCAGCGCGGCGAAGGAAAGAGGGGAGGTAAGTAAAAGTTTGGGGCACTTTCTAAAAATAAAATCATGCGGTTGGGGCTGGGGGACCAGGGGAAGGCTATATTAAAAATAGAAAAGGGTGGACATACCCTTTAAAAATGGTATTGGTTCAACCTATTCTCAGTCTATCACCCAAAAGGTGCTCTTTATATAAGAAGATATTTAAACTTAAACAAGAAGCAAAAGGATTATAAATACACCATTTGATTGAACTAAACCTGGGCAATACAAATCAAAAAGCATATTCAACCTCTCTAACCTGTTAGATTTTCTCTAATGGGTTGGATGTGAATCAGTTGAAATTAGCAATGTATTTGGCTTTGATTTCAGAGCACCGCAAAAGAGGGAGTAATACAGAATTTCTCACCCTTTTTATCATTATGGAGCCCTTGAAAAAAAAAAATTCATGTCTCAAATTATTACATGTTTTGTCTTTTTTTTTCAGTCATAAATTCTTTAAAATACATAATTTACCCAAGCACTATAGACAGATCAATAAATATATTTATAGTTAAAAAAAACACTTCAAATTCATCACTATGGTGGATCCATACAGTTCCTCTCTTGAAACCTCTAATGGTCCCCAGACCCCTGAAAATCAGAAATGTTTTACGCTGTTACCCTTAGTAACGTTCTATGAAAGACATTTTAAAGTACTTCCTTCTCTATTTCTTAGCTTATATTTTAAATATGCAATAAAATTTTATACATTTCATGTTTTAGTTAAAGAAACATACAAGGAAAAGTACAAAACCTTGGAAAGGGTCACTTTGACTTCTGAAAACAAACTGGGTTTTGTTATAGCAGACCTTGACAATCACATGGCTTTTTGTCTGTACAAAATCCAAACTTAAAGGGCAATTATAGTGAGAAAATTGTTTTTTTTTAATTACTTCTAATGTATCCTATAAGTCATCCCATCCACCAGGATACCTTTAGTTTCTTTAAATTCTACATAGTCCCCGAGATATAAGCCTTTGAATATGCTGTGATTTGTAGGAGCTGCTACACATCATCTGTCACTCAAAGGCACACACCACCACAATCCAAAGCTCCCCTGCAGTACTGTCACACACTCTCTCACCCACACTATAGTACCATGTGCAACATATAGTCAAATGCTGTAGTGCTAAACACAATCAATAAACCATTAACCAGCAATATGAGCATAACACACTATAAAACAGCCCCTCCCCCCAAAAAACTTATTACATACAAAACCAGTGACTCAAATGGAACACTAATACAGTATATATAATACAGTAATACAGACTATATACCAAACAAGACACACAGTGCAATTATGAAATATATAGACTAAAGCAACTGAAATGTAACAGGACAACAAGCAGTGTCAATGGTTTGTGAAGGTCTCACTACAACTGCTGTTACACTGACTCTCTCTTCAGTGAATTATGATCAGCTAAGCAGGGGGAGAGATATGAACTTTAGGTAAAAGTAAAAACAATTAGCAAAGTTAGAGAACAGGCAGAGTTCAGTAACTTACTTGTAAAGAATCTCAGCACCACTTGTCCTCCTCTCTCCCCTCTGCCCCTCCCTTCAGCATATTGCTACTTTATTCCACACTTTGATTGCTTGCAGTCTACCTCTGGAAGGGAGGGGTCAACAGGATGTCAGCACTTCATTTAAAGTCCTTTCAACTGACAATGCTCGGACTCTGTATACAGCCCGTCACTGCTTGAGGGGGAGTAGACAGAGAGGGGAGGGGGGACTACACAGCTTGGTACAAACTTCTGCAGAAACGAAGCCACACAGAAACATGAAAGTAAGGCATCTATACTAAGTGATCTATACATGTATACAGACAAAGTTTTTTTCACTATAGTTGCCCTTTAAGAGTAGGAACTGTCTTCCTGTGTGAAAGGTTTCCGCTCCTCCTTGTCCTCTGAGAGTGGCATGTGCAGGGGAGCGCCTTTCCCCCTCCCTCCATTTCTCTGTAGCCCTCTTGCTACTGGTTTCCCTACCTCTAAAACAAGATATAGTAGGGCACCCTAGCCCACCCCCAACACCAAAGTCGTTTTTTAAAAAAAAGCTGCAGAACTCAACTTCCAATCCTTCGTTTCCCATCTCTCAGCCAATCAGAGACGCGGCTGCTGGTCCAAAACCCTGCACGCATTTCCAGCAAGCAGAGGGCCGAGATCAGAGCCCAGTGGATCGAAGGATTGTAAGTAGAGTTCTGAAGCTTTTTTAACAAATGGAGCTTGCGGAGTTAGCGGTTGGGGGTGGAATATGGTTCCCTACCGGATGTTAAAAAATTATATTGCAGGTGGACATGCCCAGATTAATCAATTACCAGGGTTCCCACAAATTGAATACGCTAAGAGAATTAGGTCTCGGAGAATTCTTTCATCCTCAACAGTGTGTTGGAGAGACAAGCGACAGACGGATAAGTATTACAGCAAGTCTCGCAATTGTGTCTCTCTACTGTTATTTGTCTGCTACATAACAAAAAACACATAGGAACATTGATAGACTGCAATTGTACAATTCACTGTAGAACAATAGTTACAAATACTCCGATTGTGGGACTGAGTATTAATGTTTAGTTTACAGGATTATAGTGTTTAAATTGTTTTTTAACGTACTGTTTCATTTCTTTTATAAAGTATGGGCTGGCCAGCCATGATTTTTATGGATTATAAATTGTATTTATAAATAGGTTATTTTAAAGCTGATGTTCTAATAGTTAAGTATTGGTTTCTGAATGAAATTGGATGTAGAGAAAGTAATTTTTTATATAATTGGGTTTATAATATACTCAATGGTCTATGATATAAAACTGTAATTTTCCCCTTTTCCTGTAAAACTTCGTTCTGGTTTTGGGGTGTGTTTTTCTCTTAAGGGTCTTCTGGTTACCTTCTAGAGGCTCTATGGAGCAGTTGGTGGCTGATTGGGATCCCGGCTATCACCTGTATTTTTAATTTATTATTTAAATATAAAGGGAGAGAACTAATTTACCTTGGTATATACTTTAAATGTGGCCCCCTTTTAACCTTCCTGGGGGGAACCTTAGGGGTTTGGGGTCTAGGCAATTGTCCTGTTTGTCCCTATAGTTAAAATATCCCTGCAGTAAAACTGCAATCACATCCAGAACAATACAAATTAGACCTAAAAAACAATGCTGTCCTATGTATTGTTATTGGATAAGGGGCCATAATGAACAATTCAATGTAATTGTTAATGCTGTGAAGGAATGGAAAGAAAATCCATTAATAAAAAATAATGTGGCACATATTCTGGGACCTCAAAGTCACCAGATTGCGGTAATTACTTTGAATTGTTAATTATTTAAAGATGAAAACTATGGTCCCAGTCCAGAAGATTGTAGTAGCAATAACAGTTATAATAGTTTTACTGTGACAAATAGATGAAGAGGAATAGGAGCATGGGGATCGGTTTTCATTGTCCAGTTTTTCTCTATCAGGTTTTTGCTTAGACTGGGTTGCTAAGGGGATAGGTACATGGATGATGAATTCATCGCATTAAATAAACTGAAGGCTTATGGGGTACATTGCCAAGTTTGGTAAAATAAAATGGTCGAGTCCATTGAAACTCAAAAAAATTTTAGTAAAAGGAGCTACTGATCTTCTCCATCTCTCCTTCATTTTAAAAATCCAGCCTCAATCCTGTGCAGTTTCAGCTTCTCTGCTACTCATTGCAAATATTGCTGACAAAAACTGAGCTGGGATTGGAGTGGATTAAATGTATAATATATAATCTGGATAAGGGACTGAGAGCATCAGCAGCATCATTGCAAACATCAATTTAACAGTCATTGCTAATTTCCAATGGATACCAGAATCTTAGAAACCTGTTAATCAAGGCAAGTTATACACCATTTCAGCAAATATTTCAGCTTGACTTCACCATTACCCTCACCATTCAGGCAATAACCATAGTGGCTCTGTGATAGCATAAAAGGGCATGTTTTTTATATTCAATATATTTCAAAATGTAAAAAAAGGCATTCATTGTCTGATTTCATTAAGAATTCATTTAATAAGGAATGTTTGTTTCATTAAACCACCAGACTATTCAAAGGAAGAACAATATCTCTACAAATTAAGTTTAATTCCTTTCCAACATATCTTGATAACTTGACGATGTCTGATGACTCTGTCCGAAGGATACATTCCCAATAAAACTGTCTACACAAGATATGAACAGATTCCCAGGAAGCCTAATGAATAGTAACCAGTCAGCATTCTCACACTAAGGGTTTGAAGGACAGTGATATTAAAATCGGCTATCTAGAGATTACAATTTTATAAGAGAAACCAATGTTTCATAAGATTCTCAATCATACTGCTGTCAGGGAAAGTTTAGGAATTTTACATTACGTAATGTTCAGTTAGTTCAGTGTGTAGATTCAGTTTACATACACAAACACACACACCACACATATATATATATATATACTTAAATATTATTATATGGATTACACACACACACATATGGGTTACCTTGACGTGGTTGGAAGGCTTTTCATTCATTTGATCACAGTAATGTATACTAAAACCCCTTTGTATATATGTATGTCAGTGTGCAGATAATATGATATTGTATGGGGCCTAGGAATGTGCATTGATATCTTTCTATGTTTGTATAAATGTTTCACCAGATCAGTAGCACTTCAGCAAAATGTAGTTATTATTTAGCCTAAGGAGTGCTTCCACAATCCTACTATTGTATGTATTTTTAGGAAGCATGGTCAAGCTTCCATGTGGTAATAGCACAGGACCTATGTCTAATTTTAAGCACTGGATGGATGGCCTCTTCCCTCTTTAAAAAGCCAAAGGGCTGGGGGAAAGTGAGAAGCCTGCTATATTGATCCAGTGCGCAACTATGAGAAATGCAAAAGTTTGCTAATGTAATTAAAGTAAAGAAATTAAAAAAGGTTAGACATTTAGGACCAAATCAGTAGCAGCCAAACATGTTAGCTTTTCAATGGTCTACTACGGTTAGCTAATATCTGATGACATCTTATTGATTGATGTCGATTAATAGGACAAGTAGACTTTTGCACTCTTGCTACAAGAGTGGATCAGTGGGTTTTTTATGATTATCGGAGGAAAAACCGGAGTACCAGGAGGAAACTACACAAGCACAGGGAGAAAATACAAACTCCATAAACTCCAATGAGAATAAAAACTATTTTTCTAGAGCTTGGGCAAATAAATAGAAAGTAGGGGGGGGGGGTCAATAAAAGTGACAGGCAAAAAAGGAGAAGGCAGTGAAAGAAATACAGAATCTGCCTGATGGCTGGTTCATTGGATAGTTTAAAAAAAAAATGGATATGAGTTTCTAAAAACAGGAAATGTGGGCATGGCTGAGTAGGTTGGACTAGATGGATATATCTTTATTCAACCTCTTATAATATACTATACTATGATGAACTATACAAAAGATGGACTGTGAGTTGGTGATTTAAAGAACTTACTTTACCTTCTCTGAAAAAATTCTAACTTAGGGCCATATTCAAAAAACCGCGGGTATCGCAAATTGGTATACCCTATGTTATTATTAAGTAGTTATGTGGGCATAAATGTACGGTGCGATCCTACAGTTTTGTGCATTTCGTGTACACCACAATGGTATTGCATTGTATCACAAAGTTGAGATAATGTGGGGTTATTGTAAGTAAAACTGCATAAATACTTCTGGGATCCTACAATTTTGTGCATTATGCAATGGTATTGTATGAGGGATTTAAAATTTCTGATTGCTGCTGTGTAGATTTTTTTTTTTAAGTTTGCGTTCATTCTTACAGCCTGTGCTCCACGGGCTATCTTACAGCTGGCAGCCACGTCTGTGATTGGCTGATTGGCAGCCAATCACAGACGTGGCATTTGGCCATCCCCATTCTGCTGTTTCCAGTTAGCAGAGAGGGGGGGAGAAGACAACTGCGGGAGTGAAGAAAGAAACTGTAGTATGAATCAGAAAGTTGTTTTATTAGGCTATAGGGTGGGCAAGCCAGAGGAACTGTATATAAAAAGTCTTATTTTGGGTGAACCTGCCCTTAATTCCATTATCGTACACTTCGTAGATTTACTACCGCAATTTTAAATCACATTTTCGACTACAGGAGAACCTTATGGAGCTGGGGTGTGAGGTAAGGATTAAACTACACTACATGGTGGGGCCAGTAGTTGGGGGGATTATAGTTTTGGGGGTGGACATGCCCTTTAAGTATTGGAAAGCAGATGAAATATGAAAGCAAGTGATACACTGTTTGATTTATCTACAAACAAGTCATACTTGTTTGTAGATCGTTTTCAGGTTCTCCTAAATCCCAAATTAGATCAGTTCAGGGGGAAATTTATATTTTTCTGCATACAGAAAACTGTTTCATATTCTTTCATTTCTTAATATTTAACATATTTCCTTGATCAGTTTGTATGTGTAAGTAAAAAAAAATTTGATCCCTGCAGCTGGTCCCATTAATTGGCTTTACTGGACTTGGAATTACCAATGCGGCAGTCTACTTGATAAAGCTTACCTTGTTCAACCCAGATATAAGGTATGTCTACAGAATGAGATGTTGGCGCTATATAAATCAATAATAATAATAATAATGTGCACTTTGTTAAATTTTAGGATTAAAAGATATAAATTAATAAAATGAATAACTTGTACCTGGTTAGTAAAGGACAACTGTAATGTCAAAGATTTGTTCCTACCCCAGTGTGGGATATATCTAATGGGAAGAACCACATCTTCCAGAATGTGTCTTCCCCTTGGTTAGGCCCTGGGCCAAAAGGGAGTGGAACAACAACCGTACAATTGTATTTTAAAGGATAATTGTATTGCCTCAATGCATTTTTTTTTAAACTGCTTTCAAAAGAGTAAAGGTATGCAGCCCTCCCTATATGTTTTTTTCCTGATTTCGAGCTTCTCTCTGCCTTCAATTAGCCACACTGTGAAGGGGGTGTAACAATTCTGTCTGCCTGCCTGTAACTGTCGCTCAAAACTAGCAGCGAGAAAACACTACTCCACCCATCCTTGATCAGCTTAATTATGTAGGCTGTATCCTAGCAAACAAGCAATTCAAGTTTGTTTGACTGGCAGAGGAGGAGGAGAGAGGTTGTAACAGACATTCCCACCAGCCAATGACAAGTGATATGTTAATCATGGCCCTGGGCCGCCTAGGAGGCGGGATTTTAGCACTCATCTTTGTTGTGTGATATCTAAGGGAAGGCAGCACGGTTGTAAATGAGAGTAAGCGATTTCAGCTCCTGGAAGTGTGGACATGTAATAGGGGAGATGTTGTTTTTTGGGGTATTGTTGTCCTTTAAAGAGTGGCATTGCTCTCTAAGGACTTGAGAGTATTTACTTATAGAAGTAGTTTGACTCAGGTCAGTAGATGTGCTTTTTCATTAATTCTCTTATATCCAACAACTGGAAAGATCATTTAAACCTCCAGAAGTCTGGGTCATGTCACATATAGAACAGAAATCATAAACATATTTTATTATGCTTTACAGGGCTTTGCTACTTTATTTGATCCGATTGGAAAACCTTTCCCATTACTCTTCATTTTTTCTCATTCTTTAGTTGGGGAAAGAAGAAGGAACCTGATCCTTGGTATAAGTAAATGTAGGAGACCTACAGAAGCAGTCAATGCATTGAGGTGTTTTAGAAACAAATCAGGTAAGAATATATTGTACAATGAAACAATAATAAAACACAAATTATATATATATATATATATATATATATATATAGATATAGATATATATATATATATATACACTGACTCCATATAGGGGATTTGTTATATTAGTTCAAACCAATAAATACAAATCAGGTGCTCCTGGGGGCAACTTGGAACTGTATAACATCAAGTAGGATTTTTGAACCTAGTAATTTGTTTGCAGATAGGTTATTATTGATAGTAATGTCTTCCTACATTATTACCTACCAACATTAGAGAGATTAACGTGATTAAAGTGTTTATCTTGCACATAATAACATGAGAGAATGCCAGTGTGTGAATTTGGCAAGGGCACTACAGTACTTTTTTACATACCCATTATTGTTGGGTAGGTTTACAGCCCCCAATGGTCTCTGGACCATTAGCTGTATGTATCTGCAATGTACGTCAGCGTCTGTAATTGTACCACTGCGGTTGTACAATTTGTTATTTAACAAACGTTGGGTCTTAGAATATCATACCGTAGTAAACTACCGCAATGGTATTCTATCTATGGGGATTATAAATCTACGATCGTGTTACCGTAGATTTAGGTTGTCGTTAATTTACGATTGTTATCTTTAATTTATTTGTAATGTACGACAGCGGCCATAAATGTACAGCTGCGGTCTTACATTTACACTGAATGTTTGTTAATTAACAAACTTTTGGTTGTAGAATCATAAATCTACAATAAAGCGATCGTAGATTTATCTTCCCCATAGAATACCATTGCGGTATTTTACTCCCGCTGGTTTCTAATGGGGATCGTAAATCTACGATCGCTTTATTGTAGATTTACGATTGTTATTGTTAATTTACCATTGTAATCATTAATTTACAATCGTTAAACCGATTGTTACGTTTTTTTTGTAGCATTAATGTTCTGGTACAGTAAATCGTCCCTTCTAAAGTGGTAACGAAGAAATGTGTTTTTTTATATAAAATATATTAATTTAAAAACCCTGCATTGTTTATATTATTTCCTTTTTTTCTTTTATTTTAGGATGTCATTGGACCCTTTCTGATGCTAAACTTGTCTCACAACAATGTATATTCCAAAGGCACATCTTTACATGTATTTTTCTGTATACTGTATCCTTCATAGTAGCCAAATGTGGAAATGTAGTTTATGGCTGGTTCAGATACTATAGATCGAATAGAATATAAATCGCATAGAGTCAAGCTACCTATTTTTACCTGAAAAATGTGTAAAAACGAATTAACTCGAGTATAAGTCGAGGGTAGAAAGTATGACCACTATTGTCTTCTGATTCTCTATTGTTTTGAGGCTTAAGTTGCCCTTTAAATGGACAGCAGAATTCCCATACAGTAGTCCCATACAGTAATCGCCAAATCCAGTATGGCTGTTACTGTATACTAGTGTATAGGAATTCTGCTGTCCATTTAGTGCAAGTGCAACTAAAGCCTCAAAACAATAATGAATCAGAAAGCAATCTTTAACAATAGATACCATCCTCCTGATTGTGTATGGTTTGTACATAAACTCACCGGGGTATTGAATCACTCCTCCAGATTCGTCCCTGGAGCTGCTCATCAGTTTGCATCAGTTTCAGTCAGAACAAACAAATTGCAGTAGGATACACCAAAATCAGTTGCAATAATTGTTCCTTTAATTCACCCAAATGTGAGATATTACAGGCAACGTTTCGAGTGGACCTCCACCCTTTATCAAGCCTAGAGAATAAGTGACCACAGCAAACTTAAATACAATGTGTCCTCCATTTTGTGGGCAGGACTATTCAATCAACAATCATTAACACTCAATTAGTCATAGTACAACCTGTTATTAAAGGGCATGTCCACCTATATAAACAAATTTTCCCATATAATAGAACATCTTCCCCCAGCCCCAACCGCTATAAAATAGTTTTAAGAAAGTGCCCAGATCTTTACTTACCTTCCCTCTCTCCTCCGACGACCGGCCCGCCCTTCTGCTTGCAAGACAAGCAGCTGGGACCGGCAGCCACGGCCGTGACTGGCTGAGAGGCAGCCAATCACGGACGCAGCTGCAGGCTTCTCAGAATGCCGGGGGAGAGAGGAAAGGTAAGTAGAGTTCTGTGGACTTTCTTAAAATAATTTTTTTGCGGTTGGGGCTGGGGGAAGATATTCTATTATATGGGCAAGGGTTTTTATGGTAGGGGGAGGGGTCGCAAAATGGGAGGGAGAGGGAGGGGGAGAAGGGCTGCAGTACGCATGCCAAACTTCTCCCGGAGGCCAGATAGGAGGCAGAGTACTATATGGACTCTGCTATCCTCCTGGTGGGCAGTTTTTGGGACTTTGGGGGGGGGGGGACTACAGGAGAACCATATGGAGCTGGGATGTGAGGTAAGGATTTTATTACACTACCATACACTACCCCATACACTGCCATTAGTGGGGGGGATTATAGTTTTGGCAGTGGACATGCCCTTTAACTCTAAGTACTTCTATACATACAATATATTGCACAATTACATATTAAGGTGTATATTTTTAAACTATATACTTTTTACAAAAAATGCCTATCTATAAAGTTCATATTATTAAAGTGCGTGTTTTTACAGTACATATAGTTCAAAGTGTATATTATTAAGGGGCATAGTGTTAAAGCGCTAATTAGTGAATATATAATTAAAAACCAATGTGCTACATATTATTTGCAAACTTCTTTTACATTAATTTTTTATTCAACATAAAACCATTAAAAAGAATGCTTAATAAAGTGTTTGGGTATCTTCACCCATTATGTTACCCTTCTGTATGATTTTATTATTATTATTTTTTATTATTAATAGTGTGGATGCTAGTATTATTAAATAAAAATACTCTTATTATTTCAAATATTGGTTGTCTGTCATTTTTCCTTATTCCTTGTCCTTCTTAATTTCTGATACCTTCCATAAAACAAAACAATCAGTATTATTTTCATGATGTTCACACATTCATACCGTCATAAATGATAATTGAATAATATAGTGAATAATGTACCCCCTACTGTAAATTATAAGGATATTAGAAGTCACAGAGGAGTTCCGTGATCATATAAAAGCACAAGGCTGTAGGCCACTCAGGCACGGAACTCCGAGGTGTCTTCCTATATCCGTATAATTTTCTGTAGGGGGTACATTATCAATTATGATTCACCCCTTTCCCCCAGCATTTCAACCTCACCTGTTTAATATGCATGCCCACCCATTGCTTTACTCCTCTACACATACAAACCCCCCTCCCTTGCTCTAACCCCCCACTACCACCCCTCCATTGCTCTAATCCCCCACTAACCCACCCAGTGCCACCATCAGACTTTTCTGGGCCCCATACTGGGTACATTTCTGGGCCCCCAATAGTACAAACCAACTCAAACACGTCACTCATACCTCCCAACATTTTAAAACGCAAAAGAGGGACACATGGGGAGAAAAGAAGCGGTGAATGCGGATTTTTTTTCCACTCTCACTTTGTTAAGACTACGCCTACTTTTTTAAGGTTACACCCATTTTAAAGACCATTATTCACATTTTACATTGTTGCCTGCAATATTATTTATCAACTAGACATTAAGCCCATTACATTAACGGGCGCTAGACATGCTCCACCTACCCGACGCACACACCGACCGGTAAATATAAAATGTATCTGTGTCCAGTACACACACTTAAGATGCCCTCATACCCAGAGGGCACAGACTGGTAAATATAATATAACTTTAAGCCAAGCCCACACAGACTGGATCCCATATTAGACCCCATGTTATATTCAGCATCAGTGTTGCTTAAAATGGATTTCATTCGTATTGACTATTGATAAATTCACCCCATTCTCCATGCTCAAATCCTTACACCTACCCATTTGTGCACTGTCTGGAAAAAAGGCTGCCACTATTGCCACACAGCATGGCAGCTCCACACTCTGTCCTGCCTATATCCATATTTCTATCTCTATGGCAGATTGCAGCTCCACACCATCTCTATCCTGTCTATATCCTGATAATAGAGCTGGTATGGAGCTGCCATGCTGCAATGTGACACAGAGATAGAAAATTGGATATAGGCAGGATAGGGTTGGTGTGAAGTTGCCATACTGCTATGTGACACAATCTCTATTCTGCTTATATCCATATCTCCATCTCAGTGTGGAGCTGCCATACTGCTATGTGACACAATCTCTATCCTGCTTATATCCATATCTCCATCTTAGTGTGGAGCTGCCATACTGCTATGTGACACAATCTCTAGTTAAACGTGAAGTTACAAGGTTTCCATCACTGCTATGCAGGTACTGGCCCAGCAGCCCCCCAAGAGCAGTCACTGTCAGTCCCTGTTCACAGCAGTGAGATAGAAGGTAACAATGTCCCCTCATGGACTCTCACAAGTAGAAATGGGATCAGTATAACTTACAGTTACTCCCTCCTGCTCTCTATGGAGATCACAGCACAGAAGAGATACAAGTTCAGGGAGGGGTGGAGCCACATAGACAGTAAAGCCAATTACTGACTGAGTCATGGGCCATGCAGCAGACACGCCCTGTTTGTCTTCTCTATCTAGCCTAGTGGCTAAATGCAGTATTGCAGGGGAATTTCCCCCCCTTTCACTCTCTGGGCCCCTTCCAAGTCCGGGCCCCATACTGGAGTAACCCCTTTCCCCCTGATGGTGGCGCTGACCCCCCTCCATTTGCTCTAACCCCCCACTCTATTGCTCTATCCCCCACTACCCGCCCCTGGGTTTCTCTAACACCCCACTACCCCCTCTCTGTTGCTCTAACCCCCCACTACCCCCCTTCCATTTCTGAAACCCCCTAGCCATCAACACCCCCATCACTAGTCCAGCGCATCCAGTCATCCTATGTCACTTCTAGTTCTGAATATAGTTCTCCCACGATATAATCAGAACTAGAAGTAAAGAAAAAATTGAGTGATACATATGCAGAATTATGCCCGGACAGGAGATTTATTATATCCCAGAATTTGACGAGAAATTACCCGTTCAACAAAGAAGATTCTAAAACCTAGGATGAACCACCAAAAATAGGCACTCCAATAGCCAAAATTGCAAAGAAAATTGCCCTGGCTACAGATGACTGGGTGTCTCTCAAGGACCCCATGGAGAGAAAGGAAGAGGCTGCATTAAAGAGGATATATATAGCAGCTGGGGCAGCTATCCGTCCTGCCATCGGGATAACCAGTATAGCCAGAGCCAATCAGGTTTGGATTAAAGACCTGGAAGAGGCCATCACAGAAGGGGCTCCCAGGACAGAATTGATCAAACTGGTACAAGACATCAAACTTGGAAATAACTTTATAACTAAAGCCTCCATGGATTCATTGAAACTGTCAGCTAAGTCTATGGCACAAGGAGCAAGTAGCAAGGCGTGCATTGTGGCTTAAAAAATGGAGGGTAGACAGCCAGTCAAAGCAAGGCCTGACTAATCTCCTGTTTGGACCTGCTTTAGATGAGGTCATAGAAAAAAACTCTATGAAGAAGTCTCTTCCAACTTATAGGAGATTCAGGAAAGAACTCCCATCTACCTCTTCAATGGAGCATTAATTACACCAGGTGAAACAATATCGTCCACGCTGACCATTCTTTCAAAAACAAAATTGGACCCAAGATCGTTCCTTTTCGTGATACAAAAAGTTCTAGAGGCAGAGGCAAGAAAACCTCATGACTACCAACTTCGTCACAGATTGGGGGGAAGACTGACCAATTTTGTGACAAATTGGCAGAATTCAAACACCAACACCTGGGTATTACAAACAATATCTCAAGGTTATCTGATAGAATTTTCCCAATTACCACCAAAGAAAAGATTTATAGTATCATAAAATCCAAACCAAATTCAAGCTTCAAAGGAGCTGAACAAGATTCTACAGGAACTCTTAGATGGATCAGTCATAGAACAAGTCCCAACTCAAGAGGAAAACAAGGTGTCTGTTCCACTCTCTTCCTCAAGAGAAAAAAGAATGGAACATTCAGAGCAATCTTAGACCTCAGATTCGCAAACCAATTCATAAAACTATCAAATTCAAAATGGAAACACTCAGAACAATATCCAGCCAAATACAAAACGGAGACTGGATGATCAAAATCGATTTACAGAATGCTTACCACCATATACCAATACATCCAAAACACAGGAAATACTTAAGGTTTTATATCCTAAACCATCATTTTCAGTGCAAATGTCTTCCTCTCCACGTACATTTACAAAGATTCTCTCACCACTAATTGCATTTCTAAGGACCCAGAACAAATTTTTTCATATCTAGACGACATTCTGATAAAAGCTCAAGACAAGAACAACTTACTAAGAATATCATCCCATGTTCAAGAAACCCTAACCAATCACAGCTGGCTAATAAACCTGGAGAAATCAAACTTGATACCATCTCAAACAACACAATTTTTGGAACAATGATAGAAACGAACAACCTTCAGCATGGGGAGCATGCTGCGAGGGTCAACAAGCACAAGGAGTGTGAAATCAATCCTGGAAAACCCAGAATCAAAATATAAGAGAAATGCAAGCAGTATTTCTGGGATTAAAAGCATTTCATTTCCGAATTCAAAATGCCCCAGTTCAAATTCAATCAGACAATATAGCGGTAGTTTACTACCTAAACAAACAGGGTGAAACCAAGAGAAGGAGTCTCTGGACCCAAATAGAAGAAATATTCACCTGGGCAGAAACCAAAATAAAACAGTTGAGGGCGATTCACATCCCAGGGAAGGAAAACATACAGGCAGACAGATTGAGCAGACACATGTTCAATCCATTGGAATGGAGTCTGGAGCAATCAATATTTGACCAAATGACTTCCAAATGGGGCAAACCGGTGAAACACCTTATGGCAACAAGACAAAATTCAAAACTAACAAATTTTTGTTCCAGATACCCAGACAACAAAGGGCTAGCCACGAATGCCTTTTCCATCAAATGGAGTCCACACCTAATGTATGTTTTTCCCCCAATCTCTCTAATCCACAGGACCCTGAGAAAGATAGAGGAGGACAAAGCCCAGATAATTATCATCCTCCCATTCAGGCTGACCCTGGTTTTCCTGGGTACAGAGGCTGGCACAAGTACCACCTATATTACTACCAATGAATCCCAACCTGATAACTCAGGGGAGCCTAATCAACCCCAACCTGAAACAGCTAAAATTGACGGCCTGGCTTCTGAAGTCAAGCCCATGAAAGAAGCAGGACTATCAGATAAAGTAATACATACTTTAATATCGTCCAGAAAGAAAACAACCTCCAACGCATATTATAAGACGTGGGAAAAATTTCTAATCTGGTGTCAATTGAAAAAGAGACAAACCAACGATATAAAAATAGATATAATTCTTGAATTTCTACAAGAAGGCCTTGACAAACAACTTAGTATTGTGACATTGAAAAGACAAATAACCGCTATATCTGCAGTTACTAACAAAAAGTGGGCAACAGAACCACTGGTTATCAGATTTTTCAGAGGCATGAAACATCTCAAGCCTCAATACAAATCTCCAGTTCCCCCATGGGACTTAACAAAAGTATTAGAGATGCTCCAACACGAGCCATTTGAACCAATAGATCAAGCAGATATTAAAGAACTGACACTCAAAACTTCTTAATAGCAATAACATCAGGGCGTAGAGTATCCGAAGTCAGAGCATTAAAATGGATTCCACCCTATCTGACTTTTCAAAGAAACAACTTAATACTGAAACCAGATTCAAAGTTCATTCCAAAGGTAGTAACAGCCTTTCATATAAATCAGGAAATAGTCCTACCATCATTACAAGATACAACAGACGAAAATGAATTTGATGTAGGCAGAACAATACCTACTTAGAACTCAGGAATTCCGAAAAACTGAATATCTGTTTGTAAAATTCATAGGGCCTAAAAAGGGCAACAACCAGCTACCCAAACTATATCCTCCTGGATCATAGGCACAATTAGGCAAGCATGCACAATGGCAGAATGTAACCTACCAAACAAAGTGACAGCACATTCCACCAGGGCAATGGCGGCATCATGGGTATTTCAAGCAAGAGTTACTCCTTCGAAAATCTGCAGAGCAGCTACCTGGACTTCAATTTATTAAACATTATAAGTTAGATATTATTGATAAACAGAGTTTGCTTCCAAAATTCTGGAGGCAGCAAAACCTGCTAAATAAATGCTGAATAGACTAAAAATTAAACTGTCTCCCTCCCTTCAATGATTACGTGGTATATACCATGCACTTCCACTGACGTGGAAGGACCAGGGAAAGTTGAAAATCAAAACTATACTTACTGTGATTTTCTTTTCCTGGTCCTGAGACATCAGTGGAAGTAGCTCCCTCCCTTCTTTTCTAAATTTATTCCTCCAACAGATACAGTCGACAAAGATACGGAGATGGAGGGGCGGAGCTAATGATTTTATTGGTAACCGGCCTGTCACATGGGGATTAATGGGATTTAACCCATGCACTTCCACTGACATCTCAGTACCAGGAAAAGAAAATCACGGTAAGTATAGTTTTGATTTTCAGTTGTCACACTCTAACCTGCTACACGTTTCCTGTCACACTCTAACATGCTGCACGTTTCCTGTCACACTCTAACCTGCTGCACATTTCCTGTCTTACTTTAACTTGCTGCAAGTTTCCTGTCACACTCCAACCTACTACATGGTTCCTGTCACACTCTATCCTGCTGTAGGTTTCCTGTCACACTAACTTGCTGCACGTTTCCTGTCACTCTAACTTGTTTCATGTTTCCTGTCATGCTAACTTGTTGCACGTTTCCTGTCACACTAACTTGACATTTCTTGTCACACTCTAACCTGCTGCACGTTTCCTGTCACACTCTAATTTTCTACACGTTTCCTGTCATGCTAACTTGACATTTCCTGTCACACTCTAACTTGCTGCACATTTCCTGTCACACTCTAACTTGTTGCCCATTTCCTGTCACACTCTAACCTGCTGCACGTTTCCTGTCAAACTCTAACCTGCTGCACGTTTCCTGTCACACTCTAACCTGCTGTAGGTTTCCTGTCACACTCTAACCTGCTGTAGGTTTCCTGTCACACTCACTTGCTGCACATTTCCTGTCACACTAACTTGCTACACGTTTCCTGTCACACTAACTTGCTGCACGTTTCCTGTCACACTCTAACTTGCTGCACATTTCCTGTCACAGTAACTTGCTGCACGTTTCCTGTCACACTCTTTTTATCTGTGAGGACCCCTTGAAACAATTTTTATGTCTCGGTGACCTCTACATAAAATTATGATTATATACAGTATTATTATTTTTCTTTGTCAGTCATCAAATCATCAAAAAACCTAATCTATACAAATATAAATAATATATCTATAAATACCAGGATGGGGACCCTTACATTAAAACATTACTTATTTTTATTTATCTCTCAGACATCAATACACCAAACACAGACTTTATACAGAACATAGAAAAATATATCTGCATTCATCAAAATTGTGGATCTATACAATTTCTGCAATGTTTTGAGGACCCCCATGCAACCTCTCAGGGACCCCTAGGGGTCCACGGACCCCTGGTTGAGAAACACTGCTCTAACCTGCTGCAGGTTTCCTGTCACACTTTAACCTGCTGCAACTTTGCTGTCACACTCTAACTTGCGGTACCTTTCCTGTCACACTCTAACTTGCTGCACGTTTTCTGTCACACTCTAACCTGCTGCACGTTCTGTCACACTCTAACCTGCTCCACGTTTTCTGTCACACTCTAACCTGCTGCATGTTTCCTCCTGTCACCTCTAACCTGCTGCAGGTTTCCTGTCACACTAACTTGAGGTTTCCTGTCACACTCTAACTGTTGCACGTTCCCCTGTCACACTCTAATTCTGCACGTTGTCTGTCACACTCTAAACTACTGTCACACTCTAACCTGCTGCACGTTTTCTGTCACACTCTAACCTGCTCCACGTTTTCTGTCACACTCTAACCTGCTGTAGGTTTCCTGTCACACTCTTAACCTGCTGCATGTTTCCTGTCGCACTCTAACCTGCTGTAGGTTTCCTGTCACACTAACTTGCTGCACGTTTCCTGTCACACTAACTCGCTGCACATTTCCTGTCACACTCTAACTTTATGCACGTTTCATGTCACACTAACTTGCTGCACGTTTCCTGTCACACTGTAACTTGTTGCACGTTTCGTGTCACGCTAACTTGCTGCACGTTTCCTGTCACACTCTAACTTGTTGCACGTTTCCTGTCACACTCTAGCTTGTTGCACGTTTCGTGTCACGCTAACTTGCTGCACGTTTCCTGTCACACTCTAACTAGCTGCACGTTTCCTGTCACACTCTAACTAGCTGCACATATTTCCTGTCACACTCTAACCTGCTGCAGGTTTCCTGTCACACTCTAACTTGCTGCACGTTTTCTGTCACACTCTAACCTGCTGCACGTTTTCTGTCACACTCTAACCTGCTCCACGTTTTCTGTCACACTCTAACCTGCTGCATGTTTCCTGTCACACTCTAACCTGCTGCAGGTTTCCTGTCACACTAACTTGAGGTTTCCTGTCACACTCTAACTGTTGCACGTTTCCTGTCACACTCTAACTTGCTGCACGTTTCCTGTCACACTCTAAACTACTGTCACACTCTAACCTGCTGCACGTTTTCTGTCACACTCTAACCTGCTCCACGTTTTCTGTCACACTCTAACCTGCTGTAGGTTTCCTGTCACACTCTTAACCTGCTGCATGTTTCCTGTCACACTCTAACCTGCTGTAGGTTTCCTGTCACACTAACTTGCTGCACGTTTCCTGTCACACTAACTCGCTGCACATTTCCTGTCACACTCTAACTTTATGCACGTTTCATGTCACACTAACTTGCTGCACGTTTCCTGTCACACTGTAACTTGTTGCACGTTTCGTGTCACGCTAACTTGCTGCACGTTTCCTGTCACACTCTAACTTGTTGCACGTTTCCTGTCACACTCTAGCTTGTTGCACGTTTCGTGTCACGCTAACTTGCTGCACGTTTCCTGTCACACTCTAACTAGCTGCACGTTTCCTGTCACACTCTAACTAGCTGCACATATTTCCTGTCACACTCTAACCTGCTGCAGGTTTCCTGTCACACTAACCTGCTCCATGTTTCCTGTCACACTCTAACCTGCTGCACGTTAACATTCTAACTTGTTGCACTTTCCTGTCACACTCTAACTTGTTGCACGTTTCTTGTCACACTCTAACTTGTTGCACGTTTCCTGTAACACTCTAACTTGTTGCACATTTCCTGTCACACTCTAACTTGCTGCACGTTTCCTGTCACTCTAACTTGCTGCAGTACATTCTGCAATGGTAAGCTAATAACTCTAACCACTAAATTATTGCTTGGGGATATTTCTGAATTGTACAATGGTGATAAGACTGTCATAAACAAATTGCAGTAGGATAACTTATTCTCTAGGCTTGATAAAGGGTGAAGGTCCACCCTAAACGTTGCTTGTAATATCTCACATTTGGGTGAATAAAAGGAACCATTTTTTCAACTGATTTTGGTGTATCCTACGGCAATTTGTTTGTTCTGTATAGTTTTTAGACATTAGTTGCCCTTTAAATGGAGAGTAATACAACACAGTTAACCCCGATTCCTTGCCACTCCAGATGCCACTCCCATCATGCTTTAGTTACAGGGAGTTGTAGTTTCCAAACATCTGCAGTGGCAAGCACAAAAAAGGAAGGATTAAAGTTGGTCAATTGGTGTACAAAGGTAATTGTATCTGTAAAAGAATTTCTTACAACATAAGGTAATTCTAATCATACGGATTAAACCTTTGCAAATCAAGCATAAAACTACAAACAGAAGAGAAGTGTATGATTGTGGCATCATCATTTAAAAGCTTGTCTATAGATTGTGCTCCCACTCACAGGGACACATGCTCCATAGGGGCAGCTGCAAGGGGGGTGCTTATTAAGGTCAGCTCTTCCCCCTAGAAATTACAATGTTAATGCCCACTGGTTGAACTATAAGGTTACAGGTATGAAAACTATTCTTTAAAGAGACATGCAAATATTTATTATGTATACATTCTTTTTAATTAAACGGTATGTCCACCCCCCAAAAAAGGTTACATTATACTAAACGCCCCCCACAACCTAGATATCGCTAGGTTAAAAAAAGATCTTGGCTCCTTAAAGTACTAACCAGCCCTCTTTCACTTGGTTGTCTTATGCTGCTACTCTGTGGCTTTTCCGTGCACAGTAGCAACAAAAAGTGCCTAAGCGGCAGCAACATTGGCCGAGACGCTGCTGCAGATAAATAAAAAAGGCAAAATGTTTCACCTCTTATAAAAAATCCTCATAAATACTCTATCCAAATATTTAGATTATTCTGATCTGGCCTATCTAGAACACAGGGAAAGGAAAGTGTTCGTTTCTTTTCTTTGTTAATAAAACATGTTTACAGTAATCAACACTGTTTAATGGGGGAAAACACCCCTCCTTTTTCCATAAAAAAGCATGATTGCAACTGTTCGATTCAGACAAAGGGTGAGAAGCAAAGCAAAATTATTTTGGTAATTAAGCATAACTGTTACTCTTCCTTTTATGGGTTATGATTAATATATTCCAAAAAACATTTTTGTGAATTTTACATAACATCAGATTTTTTTGTTAGAGAAAAATTATTTAGCTTTGTTTACATTTATTATTTGTTTTGTTGGACTCCACTTACCAACAATTAAAAAACATTTTAATCCACAGAGATTAGAAATAGAGTTAGAGAACAAAACTGGCGCTAAAATATGATTAAAATTTTCGGACTTTTTCTGATTTTTCAAACCACAGGACTATTTTCAAAAAATTTTGAAATTTCGAGAAATTTCCAAAATGTTCGATTTTGTAAATTCAAAATTTTTTTGTTATTTAGAAAATTTTATAAAATACTACACAGAAGTCCAAAACAAGAAACGCATATAGTTTTTTTGTTTTTTTTTTAAAGATTTTGGGCATTGATAGTTGTTCACCAGACTATTTCCCAGGTCCCTGAGACAAGTAAGTTACCATTGCTATTTATAGCTTAATTTTAGGCCCAATTTTTGGATTTTTTGACTCCCATTGACTTCAATAGGTCCTATTGTAGATTTTCGAATTTTCTGATTTTTCCTAAAATCCACAAATCTGCAAGTGGAACAGATTTCCATGAGTTCGGCCATCTCTAATCTCTACTGACAAGATTGCTTCATATATATTAACCATATTTTTATTGTTAAGACCATCCACCAGTGTCAGTGTTTACTACTACTTAATTACAAGGAATAAATTTTGCCTAAAATTATTTGCAAGAAATGTTAAATATTGTCCTTCAGGAGAATAGTGTGATTACCTGGGATCCAATATTTAACTTATCTCGTTAATCCTTTTAATATGTAAAAACTTTAAAGGTTTATTAAAATAAATACAAATGGAAACTGTTTTTAGTTAATTAGAATCTTATCTTTTGGCTTCTATTTCAAAAAAACATCACTCTTGCGATGGCTATTTTCATTGCAATTGAATAAATATTTAAAGGGTAACTGTGGTCTCAAATTCTTACAAACTAGTAAGAATTATATAAAAAACTTTCCATCGTACCTGCTAAATAAAACCTAAATCACATCTCTAGATAACGGGCAGGCAGAGGTCAGGTGACGTTTCTCAACCTACTGGAAGCAGTAAGCTTGAACATTCACCCCAATGTAATTTCTCACAGCCTCCAGCCAGAGATGTGATTGTTGGCTCATTGTAAAGGAAATACTGCAGGCTTTCATTTAACTCTCACTTGTTTTGAGACCACAGTTGCCCTTTAATGGATAAGAATCATGGAATAATAGTATTGTAGTATATGCAGTATTGCAACCCTATTAAAAAAGTTTCTAAGGGCCATATTTATAAACCTGCAGTATCTCTTTTTAGCGATACCACGGGTTAATCAATGTACAATCTTGGTCATAAATGTACGGTTGTTAATTACGTCATTTACAGTTGTTAATTACCGAATGTTCGGTCGTGGAATACCATGCGGTAGTAAACTACCGCAATGGTATTCTATGGGGGATTGCAAATCTACGATTTTGTTATTATAGATTTACGATCGTATTGTAAATTACGATACCGATCATAAATTAACTATCGTTAAACCGATCGGAAATTACCGATCAGTTTAATGTTTGCTTTACTTTATAAATACGGCCCTAAATTCTGCAACTAAGGGTCACATTTATACATTTCAAAACTCTCAATTAGAGAAGAACCAAACTGGCTGGTTTTGTTCCGATAATTGTTCCGCGGAAGTTCCAAAAAATCAGATTTCAACCCAATTGAATCAGAATTTTTAGATAGTAATTTTAGAAGTTTGGAATCACATTTTTAAATTTTTAATGAAAATTTCAGTTCCAGAAATTTCCAAAAATCCGTTGGAACCATGGATTTTTGAAACCGGCAGTCCCAAATGAAAACCAGGTTGTTTTGAAACCGGAATTCGTTATAGAAACAAATGTGTTGCATATGAAATAATTATGGCAGCAGTGACCACCTTTTAATTGGTAATATCAACTACATAACTGCTTCTCAAAAAGTTCACCCTTCGAGCATTTCATTTGCCTCTTTCAATTGTGAGTATCCATGTGGTTCAACATTGTCTATTACAGGAGGTATACAGTAGCTTGAGCTGTGTACACATCACCCAATAATTAGTCCTGTCTGACCGGAATTTGGTTGTATAGGTCTGTCTGGATGGATTCCTGGACTGGTCTGACCATTTGTTCAATCAGAGGGCTCGGACGCGGCGCATTATCGCCGTGGCTACTTTTGCTGCGACCATCAATCCTTCGTCTTGGCCAACAGGTCAGAAGTGCCAAATGGTCGGTCAGGATGAGGAATCTAAAGGTGTATATCCAGCCTTAGTTCCACTTGCCATAACTAGGCTAATAGGGACCAATATTTTAAAGGATCTTGAAAAGAATTGAATGGGCATGAGAAACAAATTTGTGTTCTAGCTTCTTTGCTATATTTTAAGTGGAAAGCATTGTACACACTGGATTTTACAAATACTTGGGCAGAGTAGAGCCTGTCTAAATCAACATATGCTAGTTGCTAACACAGCTGCAGGGTATTCTGCTGAATAAACCTGCTTAACTTACTAAACACCATGATGCAGATTGCAGAGGACAGTCTATTCCCCTGTGATTACAAATTTGAGGGGGAAATCAGAATCACGTTATTATTTTATTGTTTTTAGAAATTATTCAGTTTGAAAACTAATTCTGTGCATTTCACAAATTCCCAAAACCAACATGTAATAAAATGTTCTTCCTTATAAATCCCATGTTTTCATATTGTTAATAGCTGTTTGAACTGATAACAGATATGCGGGGAGATTCAATATCATTGAAATTCATGTAAAACCCAGATTAAGTAATATTGGGTTAACATGTGTTTTACATGTATTTTATGGCACTAAGCCATTTCCGAATGTTTTTGGAAATAGTGCAGTACACCCAATACAAAACTTGGCAAAACTTAACAGGGCTTTGTACGGGGCCTTTAAAGCACCACAATCGGAGCTTCTTACCTTTACGCAATCCCAGATATAATCTTGTTTACATCTGGTATTGTATCTTTTTATGTTGAATCTCCCTGTTGATCCTTCTAGACAACCCATTTTTTGAATAAAAGCAACATAAAAAATTTGCCTGTGCTATTAATCTGCAGCAACCAATTAGATGTTAGCTTTACACTGGGTTATTGTAATTAGATAAAATCTGATTGGTCGCTGGAAATTAGTAGCATTGGCAAATGATTGCACCTTTTTTTGCATCAACCTACAATATGCCTCTAAATTAAGACAAGGCCAATGTTTTACTCATGTGAATATACATATCAATTGCTAGTTTCCTATTCCAGAGGGTGTATGCAGGGTTTATGCAGTAAAAGGTGCAAATATTTGTCTATGCAATTTTTATGCTGCAGCCAAATCAGATCTTAATATACTGCAGTATCCCAGTCAAAAGCTAAGATCTGGTTGGTTTTGCACCTCTTATTTCATCAGCTCCTTAAAGAGAGAAATAATGGTTATATACATGAATGTTTACGTTTTATTCAGATATCAAGAATTTGAATAAAGTGGATAAACTTTGGTTTATAATCACAGTAACCTGATGAACTGTTATTAAAACCCAAACATCTGCCAGTGTCAGAAAATTTAACTCAGGACAGAGAGATATGAAGATCCACTCACAGTATGATGGGCTTGTCAAAAATGGCAGATGGTTAGTATCCTGGAAATGTGCCCACCTGCTGGCTGGCAGCTCAGAGGGGAAAGTACTTGCTCTGAATGTTTGAGGGGCTGCTTAAAGGTGAATGGATTAGACCTTCTGTACAAATGGACAACTACAATAGTTATTTCATGCAGAATTAAAATGATACAGGGAAGAATGAAGTGAAAAGTTGTTTTGGGTAAACTACGTAGGTGATAGATGATCTACATATTGCAAGGGATATGCATTATTTTTCTTATATAGAAATTATTTAATCTATTCACATCAAAGAGTTTACAATCTAATTATTTTATCTCGCACATACAACCTCTCAGTTGTATGTCTTATGATTATGAGTGGAACCCAAACAAGCACAGGGAAAACATAAAAACTGCTTGCAAATATGTTCAATAAAAGGATTTGATCCCAGGACTTCAGTGCTGCAATGCGTCATTGCTAACTACTGATTCACCGTGCTGCCCTACAGTACTTTGGATCTTTAATATCAAGAAAAGTCAATACAGAAGTTTCCCTTGCTACACAACCAGAGGAAGACATACATTCTGGCCTACATTTTATAGACTACTGTGTGGTAGTTGAAGTACTGTAGCTTAAGTATGCATGCACTCCAGTTCACCACATTTCCTCTCTTTTGATAGTGTAACAGCCCCTGTGGCTTTTTTAACAGGGAAAAGATTGGAAAATGTATAATCTGCATCTCCTGTGAAAACAGCATCTATACCTAATTGCAGCAGGTTTAAACAACCAGCCAGAATGATTTAAAATGTACTTCTATTTTGTCATTAGTAGAGATGGACTCAAAAGAAAATCATGTAGTTAGTGCTCAAACTCCACTATTGTTAATATAATCTTATAAATCAAGTGGTGCACACACTTAGTGCTTACTTCTCATAAGGTCTGGTCTGGGTGCTCATGACCCAAACCCATCGCTTGATATTTAAGGGAAACTGTGGTCTCAAGACATGTTGATTTTAAATGAAAGGCCAGGTTCATACCTGATCAGACAGGGGGGGGAGGATGACAGATTACATTCTGTCATGCCCCGGGGTTCAGTACTGGGTCTACTTCTTTTTAATCTGTTTATAAATGACTTAGAAGGGGGCATTGAAAGCAAGGTCTTTGCTGATGACACAAAACTATGCAAAGCTTTGGAAACTTCAAATGATGAGCAATTGCTACAAGCAGACCTAGATATATTATCAAAATGGACAGCAGAATAGCAGATTGGGGTTTAACAATCCTGGGGCCACCTACACTATAACTATGTTAAAGGGCAACTGTGCTCTCCAAACAGGTTTGGGATAAATAAAAGTCTGCAGTATTTCCTATTTTACATATCTGGCTTCAGCCTGTGAGAGAAATTATATTGGGATGACTGTTCAAACTTCCTGCTTCCAGTAGGTTGAGTGACATTGCCTGACCTCTGCCCCGCCCCTCCACCCTGGGGAAGTACCTGGGGAAAAAATTGACAGTTGAGTAGGGGAGCCTATTAATGCTGGCAGAGGATGGTCACATGACTAGAAGCTGGTCACATGGCTGAAAACAGGAAGTGTTCAAGCAGGAAGTAATATTGCTGAACCTTTCCAGATACATTTTATCTAGATTTGTGATTTAGGTTTTATTTTAAAGATATGATAGAAGGCTTTTTATATAATCCTTACTAGATTGAAATACCATAGTTACCCTTTAAGTGAATCTCTAATGGAAAAGATTTAGGGGTTCTGGTAGATAAGCAATACCAGACAGCAATGGCTAGATCTAGCAAGATATTTTCTTGTATAATGAGGGGAATAGATTCAAGAGAAAAAAGGTATTTTTCTCCTTCTTTACAAGGCACTGGTGAGGACTCATTTGGAATATGCAGTGCAGTTTTGGAATACCTCAACAGACATCCCACCCTGCCAAATGTTGCTTTGGGGCAGGGTGGCGAGAAGGGGGAGGGGCAGGTAGGGGGCGTGGTGGGCCGACGTGAAGTGTAAAATGTCACCAAAGAGGTGGGAAGGAGGTGGAGCTAGGGGAGTGTCAGTGAGTGTGACATACAACACATTGTAAAAGAGGTGGAGTTAGGGGTGTGGTGTCTGAAAAGGGGCATTCTGGAGGCTGATACTAAAGGCAATTGCGGGAGTTTAAGGTGGTCTCACGGAAGTGGGGGAGACCACACCAAAATCCAGAAGGGTTGGGATACCTGCCTCAGACCTATACCCCCCTAGAAAAAACTGTGAAAACAGCCTTTACAGGCTGAGGCAGAATCAGACAAACTGCCGATTCTGACTGCCTGAAAAGGCTGTTTTAACACATTTTTCTGTGGGATGGGCCACAGGAACCAGAAGTGGGTGGGACCACAGGGCCCATGAGTAGGTGTGGCCAAGTGGGGCTGCAAATGAAAAGATCAAGAGGCAGCAAGGGGAGGGACCATGGGTTCCAAGAGTGGGAGGGGCCATGAGGGCTGGAAGGGAAGGGGGAGACACAGGGAAGAGGGACTGTCCCATGGTTTCAGAGCAGGAAGTGCAGGGGCTAATCCACAATCTGCAAGTGGAAACAGTTTCCATGAGTTCGGCCATCTCTAATCTCTACTGACAAGATTGCTTCATATAATTAACCATATTTTTATTGTTAAGACCATCCACCATGGTCAGTGTTGTACTACTACTATTAATTACAAGGAATAAATTTTGCCTAAAATTATTTGCAAAAATGTTAAATATTGTCCTTCAGGAGAATAGTGTGATTACCTGGGATCCAATATTTAACTTATCTCGTTAATCCTTTTAATATGTAAAAACTTTAAAGTTTTATAAAAAAAATACAAATGGAAACTGTTTTTAGTTAATTAGAATCTTATCTTTTGGCTTCTATTTCAAAAAAACATCACTCTTGCGATGGCTATTTTCATTGCAATTGAATAAATATTAAAGGGTAACTGTGGTCTCAAATTCTTACAAACTAGTAAGAATTTATATAAAAACTTTCCATCGTACCTGCTAAATAAAACCTAAATCACATCTCTAGATAAACGGGCAGGCAGAGGTCAGGTGACGTTTCTCAACCTACTGAAGCAGTAAGCTTGAACATCACCCCAATGTAATTTCTCACAGCCCCAGCCAGAGATGTGATTGTTGGCTCATTGTAAAGGAAATACTGCAGGCTTTCATTTACCTCTCACTTGTTTTGAGACCACAGTTGCCCTTTAATGGATAAGAATCATGGAATATATAGTTTTGTAGTATATGCATTATTGCAACCCTATTAAAAAAGTTTCTAGGGCCATATTTAATAACCTGCAGTTCTCTTTTTAGCGATACCACGGGTTAATCAATGTACAATCTTGGTCATAAATGTACGGTTGTTAATTACGTCATTTACAGTTGTTAATTACCGAATGTTCGGTCGTGGAATACCATGCGGTAGTAACTACCGCAATGGTATTCTATGGGGATTGCAAATCTACGATTTTGTTTTATAGATTTACGATCGTATCGTAAATTACGATACCGATCATAATTAACTATCGTTAAACCGATCGGAAATTACCGATCAGTTTAATGTTTGCTTTACTTTATAAATACGGCCCTAAATTCTGCAACTAAGGGTCACATTTATACATTTCAACTCTCAATTAGAGAAGAACCAAACTGGCTGGTTTTGTTCCGATAATTGTTCCGCGGAAGTTCCAAAAAATCAGATTTCAACCCAATTGAATCAGTTTTTGATAGTAATTTTAGAAGTTTGGAATCACATTTTTAAATTTTTAATGAAAATTTCAGTTCCAAAATTTCCAAAAATCCGTTGGAACCATGGATTTTTGAAACCGCAGTCCCAAATGAAAACCAGGTTGTTTTGAAACCGGAATTCGTTATAGAAACAAATGTGTTGCATATGAAATAATTATGGCAGCAGTGACCACCTTTTAATTGGTAATATCAACTACATAACTGCTTCTCAAAAAGTTCACCCTTCGAGCATTTCATTTGCCTCTTTCAATTGTGAGTATCCATTTGGTTCAACATTGTCTATTACAGGAGGTATACAGTAGCTTGAGCTGTTACACATCACCCAATAATATTCCTGTCTGACCGGAATTTGGTTGTATAGGTCTGTCTGGATTGATACTGGACTGGTCTGACCATTTGTTCAATCAGAGGGCTCGGACGCGGCGCATTATCGCCGTGGCTACTTTTGCTGCGACCATCAATCCTTCGTCTTGGCCAACAGGTCAGAAGTCCCAAATGGGTCTTCAGGATGAGGAATCTAAAGGTGTATATCCAGCCTTAGTTTCCACTTGCCATAACTGGGCTAATAGGGACCAATATTTAAAGGATCTTGAAAAGAATTGAATGGGCATGAGAAACAAATTTGTGTTCTAGCTTCTTTGCTATATTTTAAGTGGAAAGCATTGTACACACTGGATTTTACAAATACTTGGGGCAGAGTAGAGCCTGTCTAAATCAACATATGCTAGTTCTAACACAGCTGCAGGGTATTCTGCTGAATAAACCTGCTTAACTTCTAAACACCATGATGCAGATTGCAGAGGACAGTCTATTCCCTGTGATTACAAATTTGAGGGGGAAATCAGAATCACGTTTTATTTTATTGTTTTTAGAAATTATTCAGTTTGAAAACTAATTCTGTGCATTTCACAAATTCCCAAACCAACATGTAATAAAATGTTCTTCCTTATAAACCCATGTTTTCATATTGTTAATAGCTGTTTGAACTGATAACAGATATGCGGGAGATTCAATATCATTGAAATTCATGTAAACCCAGATTAAGTATATTGGGTTAACATGTGTTTTACATGTATTTTATGGCACTAAGCCATTTCCGAATGTTTTTGGAAATAGTGCGTACACCCAATACAAACTTGGCAAAACTTAACAGGGCTTTGTACGGGGCCTTTAAAGCACCACAATCGGAGCTTCTTACCTTTACGCAATCCCAGATATAATCTTGTTTACATCTGGTATTGTATCTTTTTATGTTGAATCTCCCTGTTGTCCTTCAGACAACCCATTTTTTGAATAAAACAACATAAAAAATTTGCCTGTGCTATTAATCTGCAGCAACCAATTAGATGTTAGCTTTACACTGTTTATTGTAATTAGATAAAATCTGATTGGTCGCTGGAAATTAGTAGCATTGGCAAATGATTGCACCTTTTTTGCATCAACCTACAATATCCCTCTAAATTAAGACAAGGCCAATGTTTTACTCATTTGAATATACATATCAATTGCTAGTTTCCTATTCCAGAGGTGTATGCGGGTTTATGCAGTAAAAGGTGCAATATTTGTCTATGCAATTTTAGTCTGCAGCCAATCAAATCTTAATATACTGCAGTATCCCAGTCAAAAGCTAAGATCTGGTTGGTTTTGCACCTCTTATTTCATCAGCTCCTTAAGAGAGAAATAATGGTTATATACATGAATGTTTACGTTTTATTCAATATCAAGAATTTGAATAAAGTGGATAAACTTTGGTTTATATCCAGTAACCTGATGAACTGTTTTAAAACCCAAACATCTGCCAGTGTCAGAAAATTTAACTCAGGACAGAGAGATATGAAGATCCACTCACAGTATGATGGGCTTGTCAAAAATGGCAGATGGTTAGTATCCTGGAAATGTGCCCACCTGCTGGCTGGCAGCTTTAATTTTAGGCAGAGTTTTCAGATCTTTTAACTGTCATTGACTTTAAAGGGTCCGCTTGCAGATTTTTGAATTTTCGCGTTTTTTCATGCATCATGGATAGAAAAAAGAGTGAATCGCTACTCAGTGGGATAAAAAGACTAAAAAAACTCCCAAGCATTGTACAACAGCAGAGTGCTGACAGGGAATGCTGCACAACTGGTACTTTCCCTAACTCCTGCACTACTTACCGCAAATCTGCTTCGCCGATCGCTCCATTCCTCCGCTCTTCCTGCTTCAGTGAGATCGCGAGGCAGCCAATAGGAAGATACGCTCTGCAAGGAGGCGTGTTTCAATTGGCTGCCTCGCGCTCGTCACTGACAGTAGAAGAGAGGTGGAACAGTGTGAATCTGCGAAGCAGATTTGCGGTGGTAAGTAGTGCAGGAGTTAGGGAAAGTACCAGGGTGAGGACTTAGCGATTTAGGTCCTCACCCTGGGTACTATGCTGCAGTGGATCGGGGAAAAGGTGAGTATAATTGTCCTTTAACTGCTTTTTACCCAGTGATCTCTGCAAATCTTCACAGGCACTACAAGATTAAAGTTGACATAGCGTCTGTATTTCTATCCACAATTATATCCTGTATATGATTCTAAGTAACATAGAACTGTTGATAACTTAAAAGCTTTTTCATCTAGAAATATTGCCCTTTACGAAAGGTGCTTGCACACATGCACATTGTTTGGATTAATAACAATGTATTCTCAGTTTCACGTTATTACAGATCTCTCTTTTTTAAAGAATGAATTCTTCTAACCGACCCACAACCATTTCAAACTCAATGTGGGTAACCACGGGTGGGTACCTAACTCGATGCATGACTTATGCTACTCCATAATTCTTATTTTTGGGTTTATATTATGTATAAATAAAATTTAGTCTTTTTATCCCACTGAGTAGCGATTCACTCTTTTTCTATCCAGATGCATGAAAAAACGCGAAAATTCAAAATCTGCAAGCGGACCCTTAAAGTCAATGACAGTTAAAAGATCTGAAAACTCTGCCTAAAATTAAGGGTATTTCCACTCGTTTTTATAAGTTTTGTGAATCAGTTCTATTGAAGAACGGGAGGTAAAGGAGCGTGCCTTACCTTCCGTTCTTCAATAGAACACAAGGAGCCAGGAGACAAGGTAAGAAACTTACCCGCTCGCTCGTTCCCCCGGAGCTTGGTCTGACAGGTCCCGACGGACCTTGTCTTCTATACGCATAGATCGCGCATGTGCATAGAAGACAAGGTCCGTCGGGAGCGAGCGAGCGGGTAAGTTTCTTACCTTGTCTCCTGGCTCCTGTGTGTTCTATTGAAGAACGGAAGGTAAGGCACAGCTCCTTTACCTCCCGTTCTTCAATAGAAATGGATTCGCAAAACTTATAAAAACGAGTGGAGATACCCTTTAAGGTATAAATAGCAATGGTAACTTACTGTAAATGGCTTAGGGACCTGTGATGAGAACACATATCAATGCCCACAATCTTAAAAAAAAACTGGCCAGTTTTCTAATTTTCTAGAAATTTAGTATTTTCGAAATCAAGAAATTTGGAAAATAGTTCCGCTGTTCTAAAAAATGTGGAAAAGTCAAAAATGACTTTAGGTAAATTGATATGAATTTCCTGAGAATTTTGTAATAAACTTTCACTTTTTTTATTATTTTTGCAGATATTTACATTTGTATGTGTGATATGGTAGCAGATCACCAGATCCCTGCACTTCTGCTCTGAAACCATGGGACAGTCCCTCTTCCCTGTGTCTCCCCCTTCCCTTCCAGCCCTCATGGCCCCTCCCACTCTTGGAACCCATGGTCCCTCCCCTTGCTGCCTCTTGATCTTTTCATTTGCAGCCCCACTTGGCCACACCTACTCATGGGCCCTGTGGTCCACCCCACTTTGGTTCTGTGGCCATCCCACAGAAAGTGTTAAAACAGCTTTCAGGCAGTCAGAATCGGCAGTTTGTCTGATTGCCTCAGCTGTAAAGGCTGTTTTCACAGTTTTCTAGGGGGGTATAGGTCTGAGGCAGGTATCCCAACCTTCTGGATTTTGGTGTGGTCTCCCCCACTTGTGAGACCACCTTAAACTCCGCAATGCTTTAGTATCAGCCTCCCGAATCCCCTTTTCAGACAACACACCCCTAACTCCCCCTCTTTTACAATGTGTTGTATGTCACACTCACTGACACTCCCCTAGCTCCACCTCCTTCCCACCTCTTTGGTGACATTTTACACTTCACGTCGGCACCACGCCCCCTACCTGCCCCTCCCCCTTCTCGCCACCCCTGCCCCAAAGCAACATTTGGCAGGGTGGGATGTCTGTTGAGGTATTCCAAAACTGCACTGCATATTCCAAATGAGACCTCACCAGTGCCTTGTAAGAAGGAGAAAAATACCTTTTTTCTCTTGAACTATTCCCCTCATTATACAAGAAAATATCTTGCTAGATCTAGCCATTGCTGTGGATTGTATCTACCAGAACCCCTAAATCTTTTTCCATTAGAGATTCACTTAAAGGGTAACTATGGTATTTCAATCTAGTAAGGATTATATAAAAAGCCTTCTATCATATCTTTAAAAATAAACCTAAATCACAAATCAGATAAAATGTATCTGGAAAGGTTCAGCAATATACTTTCCTGCTTGAACACTTCCTGTTTTCAGCCATGTGACCAGCTTCTAGTCATGTGACCATCTGCCCAGCATTAATAGGCTCCCTACTCAACTGTCAATTTTTTCCCAGGTACTTCCCCAGGGTGGGGGCGGGGCAGAGGTCAGGCAAGTCACTAACCTACTGGAAGCAGGAAGTTTGAACAGTCATCCCAATATAATTTCTCTCACAGGCTGAAGCCAGATATGTAAAATAGGAAATACTGCAGACTTTATTTATCCCAAACCTGTTTGGAGAGCACAGTTGCCCTTTAACATAGTATAGTGTAGGTGGCCCCAGGATGTTAAACCCCAATCTGCTATTCTGCTGTCCATTTTGATAATATATCTAGGTCTGCTTGTAGCAATTGCTCATCATTTGAAGTTTCCAAAGCTTTGCATAGTTTTGTTCATCAGCAAAGACCTTGCTTTCATGCCCCCTTCTAAGTCATTTATAAACAGATTAAAAAGAAGTAGACCCAGTACTGAACCCCGGGCATGACCGAATGTAATCTGTCATCCTCCCCCCCCTGTCTGATCAGGTATAACCTGGCCTTTCATTTAAATCAACATGTCTTGAGACCACAGTTTCCCTTAAATATCAAGCGATGGGTTGGGTCATGAGCACCCAGACCAGACCTTATGAGAAGTAAGCACTAAGTGTGTGCAACACTGATTTATAAGATTTATTAACATAGTGGAGTTTGAGCACTAACTACATGATTTTCTTTGGTCCATCTCTACTAATGACAAAATAAGTACATTTTAAATCATTCTGGCTGGTTGTTTAAACCTGCTGCAATAGGTATAGAAGTGTTTTCACAGGAGATGCAGATTATACATTTTCCAATCTTTTCCCTGTTAAAAAAGCCACAGGGGGTGTTACACTATCAAAAGAGAGGAAATGTGGTGAACTGGAGTGCATGCATACTTAAGCACAGTACTTCAACTACCACACAGTAGTCTATAAAATGTAGGCCAGAATGTATGTCTTCCTCTGGTTGTGTAGCAAGGGAAACTTCTGTATGACTTTCTTGATATAAAGATCCAAAGTACTGTAGGGCAGCAAGCGTGAATCAGTAGTTAGCAATGACGCATTGCAGCACTGAAGTCCTGGGATCAAATCCTTTTATTGAAACTATTTGCAAGCAGTTTTTTGTTTTCCCTGTGCTTGTTTGGGTTCCACTCATAATCATAAGACATACAACTGAGAGGTTGTATGTGCGAGATAAAATAATTAGATTGTAAACTCTTGATGTGAATAGATTAAATAATTTCTATATAAGAAAAATAATGCATATCCCTTGCAATATGTAGATCATCTATCACCTACGTAGTTTACCCAAAACAACTTTTCACTTCATTCTTCCCTGTATCATTTTAATTCTGCATGAAATAACTATTGTAGTTGTCCATTTGTAAAGAAGGTCTAATCCATTCAACTTTAAGCAGCCCCAAACATTAGAGCAAGTACTTTCCCCTCTGAGCTGCCAGCCAGCAGGTGGGCACATTTCCAGGATACTAACCATCTGCCATTTGACAAGCCCATCATACTGTGAGTGGATCTTCATATCTCTCTGTCCTGAGTTAAATTTTCTGACACTGGCAGATGTTTGGGTTTTAATAACAGTTCATCAGGTTACTGTGATTATAAACCAAAGTTATCCACTTTATTCAAATTCTTGTATCTGAATAAAACGTAAACATTCATGTATATAACCATTATTTCTCTCTTAAGGAGCTGATGAAATAAGAGGTGCAAAACCAACCAGATCTTAGCTTTTGACTGGGATACTGCAGTATATTAAGATCTGATTTGGCTGCAGCATAAAAATTGCATAGAAATATTTGCACCTTTACTGCATAAACCCTGCATACACCCTCTGGAATAGGAAACTAGCAATTGATATGTATATTCACATGAGTAAAACATTGGCCTTGTCTTAATTTAGAGGCATATTGTAGGTTGATGCAAAAAAAGGTGCATCATTGCCAATGCTACTAATTTCCACGACCAATCAGATTTATCTAATTACAATAACCCAGTGTAAAGCTAACATCTAATTGGTTGCTGCAGATTAATAGCACAGGCAAATTTTTTATGTTGCTTTATTCAAAAAATGGGTTGTCAGAAGGATCAACGGGAGATTCAACATAAAAAGATACAATACCAGATGTAAACAAGATATATCTGGGATTGCGTAAAGGTAAGAAGCTCCGATTGTGGTGCTTTAAAGGCCCGTACAAAGCCCTGTTAAGTTTTGCCAAGTTTTGTATGGGTGTACTGCACTATTCCAAAAACATTGGAAATGGCGTTAGTGCCAAAATACATGTAAAACACATGTTAACCCAATATTACTTAATCTGGGTTTTACATGAATTTCAATGATATTGAATCTCCCCGCATATCTGTTATCAGTTCAAACAGCTATTAACAATATGAAAACATGGGATTTATAAGGAAGAACATTTTATTACATGTTGGTTTTGGGAATTTGTGAAATGCACAGAATTAGTTTTCAAACTGAATAATTTCTAAAAACAATAAAATAATAACGTGATTCTGATTTCCCCCTCAAATTTGTAATCACAGGGGAATAGACTGTCCTCTGACATCTGCATCATGGTGTTTAGTAAGTAAGAGGTTTATTCAGCAGAATACCCTGCAGCTGTGTTAGCAACTAGCATATGTTGATTTAGACAGGCTCTACTCTGCCCAAGTATTTGTAAAATCCAGTGTGTACAATGCTTTCCACTAAAATATAGCAAAGAAGCTAGAAAACAAATTTGTTTTCATGCCCATTCAATTTTTTCAAGATCCTTTAAAATATTGGTCCCTATTAGCCCAGTTATGGCAAGTGGAAACTAAGGCTGGATATACACCTTTAGATTCCTCATCCTGACCGACCATTTGGCACTTCTGACCTGTTGGCCCGACGAAGGATTGATGGTCGCAGCAAAAGTAGCCACGGCGATAATGCGCGCGTCCGAGCCCTCTGATTGAACAAATGGTCAGACCAGTCAGTAATCCATCCAGACAGACCTATACAACCAAATTCCGGTCAGACAGGACTAATTATTGGGTGATGTGTACACAGCTCAAGCTACTGTATACCTCCTGTAATAGACAATGTTGAACCACATGGATACTCACAATTGAAAGAGGCAAATGAAATGCTCGAAGGGTGAACTTTTTGAGAAGCAGTTATGTGAGTTGATATTACCAATTAAAAGGTGGTCACTGCTGCCATAATTATTTCATATGAACACATTTGTTTCTAACGAATTCCGGTTTCAAAACAACCTGGTTTTCATTTGGGACTGCCGGTTTCAAAAATCCATGGTTCCAACGGATTTTTGGAAATTTTGGAACTGAAATTTTCATTAAAAATTTAAAAAGTGATTCCAAACTTCTAAAATTACTATTAAAATTCTGATTCAATTGGGTTGAAATCTGATTTTTTGGAACTTCCGCGGAACAATTATCGGAACAAACCAGCCAGTTGGTTCTTCTCTAATTGAGAGTTTTGAAATGTATAAATGTGACCCTTAGTTGCAGAATTTAGGGCCGTATTTATAAAGTAAAGCAAACATTAAACTGATCGGTAATTTCCGATCGGTTTAACGATAGTTAATTTATGATCGGTATCGTAATTTACGATACGATCGTAAATCATAATAACAAAATCGTAGATTTGCAATCCCCCATAGAATACCATTGCGTAGTTTACTACCGCATGGTATTCCACGAACGAACATTCGGTAATTAACAACTGTAAATGACGAATTAACAACCGTACATTTATGACCAAGATTGTACATTGATTAACCCGTGGTATCGCTAAAAAGAGATACTGCAGGTTTATAAATGGCCCTTAGAAACTTTTTTAATAGGGTTGCAATACTGACTATACTACAATACTATATTCCATGATTCTTATCATTAAAGGGCAACTGTGGTCTCAAAACAAGTGAGAGTTAAATGAAGCCTGCAGTATTTCCTTTACAATGAGCCAACAATCACATCTCTGGCTGGAGGCTGTGAGAAATATACATTGGGGTGAATGTTCAAGCTTACTGCTTCCAGTAGGTTGAGAAACGTCACCTGACCTCTGCCTGCCCGTTATCTAGAGATGTGATTTAGGTTTTATTTGCAGGTACGATGGAAAGTTTTTTATATAATTCTTACTAGTTTGTAAGAATTTGAGACCACAGTTACCCTTTAAATATTTATTCAATTGCAATGAAAATAGCATCGCAAGAGTGATGTTTTTTGAAATAGAAGCAAAAGATAAGATTTAATTAACTAAAAACAGTTTCCATTTGTATTATTTTAATAAACTTTAAAGTTTTTAATATTAAAAGGATTAAACGAGATAAGTTAAATATTGGATCCCAGGTAATCACACTATTCTCTGAAGGACAATATTTAACATTTCTTGCAAATAATTTTAGGCAAAATTTATTCCTTGTAATTAAGTAGTAGTAAACACTGACACTGGTGGATGGTCTTAACAATAAAAAATTGGTTAATATAATGAAGCAATCTGTCAGTAGAGATTAGAGATGGCCGAACTCATGGAAATCTGTTCCACTTGCAGATTTGTGGATTTTAGGAAAAATCAGAAAATTCGAAAATCCAATAGGACCTATTGAAGTCAATGGGAGTCAAAAAATCCAAAATTGGGCCTAAAATTAAGCTATAAATAGCAATGGTAACTTACTTGTCTCAGGGACCTGGGAAATAGTCTGGTGAACACTATCAATGCCCAAAATCTTTAAAAAAAAACAAAAAAACTATATGCGTTTCTTGTTTTGGACTTCTGTGTAGTATTTTATAAAATTTTCTAAATAACAAAAAAATTTTGAATTTACAAAATCGAACATTTGGAAATTTCTCGAAATTCAAAATTTTTTGAAAATAGTCCTGTGGTTTGAAAAACAGAAAAAGTCCGAAAATTTTAATCATATTTTAGCGCCAGTTTGTTCTCTAACTCTATTTCTAATCTCTGTGGATTAAAATGTTTTTTAATTGTTGGTAGTGGAGTCCAACAAAACAAATAATAAATGTAAACAAAGCTAAATATTTTTCTCTAACAAAAAAATCTGATGTTATGGAAAATTCAAAAAATGTTTTTTGGAATATATTAATCATAACCCATAAAAGGAAGAGTAACAGTTATGCTTAATTACCAAAAGTATTTTGCGTTGCTTCTCACCCTTTGTCTGAATCGAACAGTTGCAATCATGCTTTTTTATGGAAAAAGGAGGGGTGTTTTCCCCCATAAACAGGGTTGATTACTGTAAACATGTTTTATTAACAAAGAAAAGAAACGAACACTTTCCTTTCCCTGTGTTCTAGATAGGCCAGATAAGAATAATCTAAATATTTGGATAGAGTATTTATGAGGATTTTTTATAAGAGGTGAAACATTTTGCCTTTTTATTTATCTGCAGCAGCGTCTCGGCCAATGTTGCTGCCGCTTAGGCACTTTTTGTTGCTACTGTGCACGGAAAAGCCACAGAGTAGCAGCATAAGACAAACCAAGTGAAAGAGGGCTGTTGTTAGTACTTTAAGGAGCTAGCGATATCTAGGTTGTGGGGGGCGTTTAGTTAATGTAACCTTTTTGGGGGGTGGACATACCGTTTAATTAAAAAGAATGTATACATAATAAATATTTGCATGTCTCTTTAAAGAATAGTTTCATACCTGTAACCTTATAGTCACCAGTGGCATTAACATTGTAATTTCTAGGGGAAGAGCTGACCTTAATAAGCACCCCCCTTGCTGCTGCCCCTATGGAGCATGTGTCCCTGTGAGTGGGAGCACAATCTATAGACAAGCTTTTAAATGATGATGCCACAATCATACACTTCTCTTCTGTTTGTAGTTTTATGCTTGATTTGCAAAGGTTTAATCCGTATGATTAGAATTACCTTATGTTGTAAGAAATTCTTTTACAGAACAATTACCTTTGTACAACAATTGACCAACTTTAATCCTTCCTTTTTGTCACTGCAGCAGATGTTTGGGAACTACAACTCCCTGTAACTAAAGATGATGGGAGTGGCATCGGAGTGGCAAGGAATCGGGGTTAACTGTGTTGTATTACTCTCCATTTAAAGGGCAACTAATGTCTAAAAACTATACAGAACAAACAAATTGCCGTAGGATACACCAATCAGTTGAAAAAATGGTTCCTTTTATTCACCCAAATGTGAGATATTACAAGCAACGTTTAGGGTGGACTTCACCTTTATAAACCTAGAGAATAAGTTATCCTACTGCAATTTGTTTTTGACAGTCTTACACCATTGTACAATTCAGAAATATCCCCAAGCATAATTAGTGGTTAGAGTTTTAGCTTACCATTGCAGATGTACTGCAGCAAGTTAGAGTGACAGGAAAGTGCAGCAAGTATAGAGTGTGACAGGAAATGTGCAACAAGTTAGAGTGTGACAGGAAACGTGCAACAAGTTAGAGTGTGACAGGAAACTTGCAACAAGTTTGAGTGTGACAGGAAAGTGCAACAACAAGTTAGAATGTTAACGTGCAGCAGGTTAGGGCTAGGCCACACTAGCGCGTTTTTCGCGCGTTGCGCCCGCGTTTCGCGCTCGCGTTTGCGCCCGCGATTTTCGCTAAAATGGAAATCGCGGAACGCAAAAATTCCCGCGGTTTCCGATGCGCATGCGATTGCGCGTCCGTTCGCGTTATGTTAACGCATGCGTTCACCATTTTTGGTGGTTAACGCATGCGTGTCCATAACGTGAAAAGGCGAAAACGCACGCGCAAAACGCGAACGCGAGCGCGAAACGCGCAAGAATCGCGCACACAATTGCGTGCGATAACGCTCACGATTTTGTGCGCGTTCCTGTGCGTTGCAGTGTGGCCTCACCCTTAGAGTGTGACAGGAAACATGGAGCAGGTTGTGTGACAGGAAACTGCAGTAGGTTAGAGTGTGACAGGGGACTTGTGCAGTCAGTTAGTGTGACTGAAACGTGCACGCTAGTTAGTGTGCCGGAAACGTGCAGCAAGTTAGCGTGACACGCAACGTGCAACAAGTAGAGGTGACCAGGAACGTGCCCCAAGTTAGAGTGTGAGTGTGACGACAGGAAACGTGCGCCCAAGTTAGGTGACACGCACGTGGCAACAAGTACAGTGGTGTGACCGGAGGTAGCAGCAACAGGTTAGTGTGACTGACGGCACCTAACGTTAGAGTGGCACTTTTTTATGGATTTTTTTTCCACCTGTCCGCCACGCCACCGATTTGTTAGTTCGTTTGCGACAGGCATTAGTACCGTGCCCTGTTTCCCTTTTCCTTTGTACGCATTTTTTCCCCTCCTTCATCTTTGTTGTAGCCCTTCGATGTTCACGTGTTTCCATTTGCACCTACACATTCACCGCTGAGCTTCCCCCACTCCGCCCCCCCATGGTTGTTGCGATCACACCTGTCGAAAACATGCCCCAGTGTGCACCAGCCGTGTGACCGGAAACCTACACGGCAGGTAGAGTGTGACAGAAAACGTGGAGAGGTTAGAGTGTGACAGAAAACGTGCAACAGGTAGAGTGTGGCAGTAGTTTAGAGTGTGACCGGAAAGGTGCCACAGTTAGCGCCTTGTGATCACAGGATTTTAGCGATTTTAGGTCCTCACCCTGGGTACTATGCAGCTATGGAGGAAGAGGAGCGAGGGTGAGGTGAGTATAGTTGTCCTTTAATGCTGGAGTGACTGGAAAGGCAGGGGTTAAACTTGGATTTACTAGAAGAGGTCAGAGCCAGCAAATAATGTCCCATAGAACAAAGTAACAAACTTCTATCTGCACCTGCACCCAATGCATGAGACCAGAGCAAGTGTCTACATGGGAACAGATAACATGTGATTTTCATTCTGGCCACAATGATCTATGGGATGTGGATGATTCTAGTGATGATAACAATCTACCACTTGATGTGGTTCAGCTATAACTACAGCAGGTATGTGGACCTCTAGAATGATTGACATTTAAAACTCCCAAGCATTGTACAACAGCAGAGTGCTGACAGGGAATGCTTTTTAGTCTTTTTATCCCACTGAGTAGCGATTCACTCTTTTTCTATCCATGATGCATGAAAAAACGCGAAAATTCAAAATCTGCAAGCGGACCCTTTAAAGTCAATGACATTTAAGATCTGAAAACTCTGCTAAAATTAAAGGGTTTCCAATCGTTTTTATAAGTTTTGTGAATCCAGTTCTATTGAGAAAGGGAGGTAAAGGAGCTGTGCCTTACCTTCCGTTCTTCAATAGAACACACAGGAGCCAGGAGACAAGGTAAGAAACCTACCCGCTCGCTCGTTCCCCCGGAGCTTGGTCTGACAGGTCCGACGGACCTTGTCTTCTATACGCATAGATCGCGCATGTGCATAGAAGACAAGGTCCGTCGGGAGCGAGCGAGCGGGTAAGTAAAACTCCCAAGCATTGTACAACAGCAGAGTGCTGACAGGGAATGCTGGGAGTTGTAGTTTTCAAAACATAGAATAAATATCTACAACCATATTAAGGTGTTGATATTTCACTGCAGCTCCACCTGCTCCCTACCCAAAATTCTCTGTTATGGTACCTGCTCATTGTAACTTTACTGTCTCCCATAATGCAAGTTTACACAGTAGGTGGAGATTAAAATTTATATTCTGCAGGACATAGTTATAAAATCATGGATAGGTAACCAGTAGATCTCCAGATGTTTGAAAACTATAACTCCCAGCATTCCTTGGCTATAGAGTGGTAGGTAGGTAGAAGTTGGGGACAGTAGAAGCCCACAGGTCAGTAGTAGGGGACAGTAGAGATATATTATATAAATTATACATTGTACTTAGACATCCCACCCTGCAAAAACTCATTTCAGGGAGGATACCCACCACCTAAAGCCCCACCCCAAGATTAACGCATAATCCATGCATACAGAAACACACATGTATACAGTCAGACACTCTTGCATACAAAAAGACACACACTCATGAAAACAGTCAGACACACATGCATACAACAAGTCATGTCACTATTAAGTGTTTTTGTCACGTGTTAATCGCTAAAAGACTCTGACATCATTGTGCTCTCTCACTCTAATTCAAAACAACACATTTCAGGGAGATTGTATATTATTTCAGGGAGTCCGGGATCTGCCATTAAAATCAGGGAGACTCCCTGAACTTCAGGGAGAGGTGGGATGCCTGTTGTACTCTATACTAGGGATCTTCCACCCGTGGGTATGAAGCGGCTAGAAAAACGGGTTGCAAGTTGGGTGCAGGTACTGATTTTTGGGGTCGGGTTGGGGTCTGGAAAATTAGACCCACACAGGACTCTAGAGTAATACACACCAAGCACCCGCCTGACTAGTTTTGTGGTCGTACCCACTTGCAGAGACTGCTGACATACACACACAAGTGCAGGGAAGTCCCTCACAGATATGTTTTTTGAAGAGGATAATCTTTCACTGTGCTTCAAATTCTATCAGGCATAATATATAAACATACTGTACATACATATACTTGTGCATTTGCCCCCTCTGATACATTTAGTCTGTTGGGTGTTCAGCCATTACGAAGGATGTGTTAATATCTGTTCTATTTTTACAGGAAGCTTAGAAAAATGCTATGAAATAATTACCCAGGTCTTCATAAAAAAGTTCCTTTGTCAGTTTTGCCAACATTACAGGAGTACATTGAAAAATGTGCATCTAAAGTGGAAAATTATGCAATAATTTACTAACTTGTTACATTATTGTGCAAGTACATCTATTTTTATAACATACCCGCTTGTTAAATTAATATATTCTGTTTTTCTGTGCATTTCATCTAAAAAAAATCTCTGCAATGTTTCTGTAAATAGGGGACCTGCCATTTTATAGGAAACAAAAGAAGTTATGGAATGTCTATGTATAGAGCATGGAGGCATTTACGTCAGTGTGCATATATACAGTGAATATCAATTACATTAAATCTGACTGACTGAACCACTGAACATAAGTATTTGTGATTCTTTATTGTATACTACAGGGATTTATTTTAAAGGACAATTACACTGTAAAAATTAACTGTACCTGGGGAAGGGAGGTAGTATTGATTATTTCTACCAGTTTTCATCTGACAATTTAATGTCCTGGACTTTCCTGTGTTAAAGATAGTGCTAAAGCACAGAGGAAGCCTGGCAGAAGCAGTTTCCTCCATTCTAGTGTTCCTCGTAGAAACAATCAGGGAAATTCAATAAAAGTTCTTAAAGTTAAAAATGGTGCAAATTTTGCCCCAACCAATCAGATGTTGGCTTTCAAATTTTAAATAATATTTGATTAGCTGGGGCAAAATTAACACCATTTTAAATGAGAATAACTTTCATTGAATAACCCTGTATATTCATAGGTAGGAATTACCAATTTATCAAATTACCAATACTTTTCGTTTTAACATAAAAAAAACTTTCTATGCACTATAGTTCTCCTATAAGGACTGATACAGCCAGGTCCAATTGACCATTGCAGACAATGTAATGCCTATAATTTCTAACTGATTGCACCTAAATTATTTTTAGGCCAATGGATCACAAAATTGATCGGGCCAAAATATTGTTGCTGGCCCTTTAATTCCCAAGCCACAGACTACGATTTGTCAGGATTCAGGAATACATCTTTCCATGTTTTACAATACTAAAAGAGGAGTGAAAACAAGCAGTGATCATCTGATTAGATAAAATCGTACCCGACTCACATTATATATCACCTTGACTGACATTCTCATTCTAATGCAAATATGAAGAGCAAAGCCAGACACATACTGACATATTTAATAAAACTAGTCCTACCTATCAGTTCATGTCCAGTCTGTTCATATTTGGGATAAGGATCAATCAGTGTTTCACAGGGGTACAAACAGCTTAGACTTGGATTTTACATTTCAAGGAAGGCAGCAAATTAATCCCGAGAACATTTCTAGAACAAGGAGAACTAACTAGAAAGAGAGCTCTTTCTTTTCCTGATAAAAGAATGAGCTTGATTGTTGCCATCTCCTAAAATTTTATATGTAACCTTTAGCCCTCTGTTTAGGATGTAACAGTGTTAGTAAAAAATGTCTTACAACGGTAAACGGTATTATTTTATATCCAAGATGTCTTACCGTATATACTCGAGTATAGTCGATGTGGTACCCATTTTTACCTCAAAAATGAGTAAAACCAATTGACTCGAGTATAAGTCGAGGGTAGAGTCTCCCCTCCAGCCCCAGGAATAAAACCTATTTCCCTGCACCCATCTTCTTACCCTGCCACTACACTACACTACTACAGTACACTACACTACTCCCTGCACCCATCTTCTCACCCTGCCACTACACTACACTACACTACTACAGTACACTACACTACTCCCTGCACCCATCTTCTCACCCTGCCACTACACTACACTACTACTAATGCCTTACCTTTGCAGGAGAGTCCGGGCCCCCGACATCTTGATGGAGGAAACCGGCGCTGCGTCCACTGATGGTCGCATCCACTGACGTCACGACTCGGCGCCGTCTAATTTCCCAGCGCCGAGTCTGACGTCAGTGGATACGACCATCAGTGGACCGGCAGCCGGATTCCTTCACTAGTAATGACTGACTCGAGTAAAGTCGAGGTTCAGTTTTCAGGCTGTTTTCACAGCCTGAAAACCTCGACTTATACTCGAGTATATACGGTAAATTTCATCAATGGCTAACACGGTACAATTCTCTACAACTATACTATCTTTTGTTTCTAACTTATCCATTAGCAGTGCTGCCCAGCTCATCATCTCCACACTTACTAACAGCAGACGCCATACTAAAGAACTAAAAGTAAGCCAGGGTGCACTATCATATTAGGAGCAACATTCCCTGTACCCCTAAGTGGTATGGTGCTGTGCGTCTGCCAAGTATACAAAATATATGTGTATACTATACACAAACAGGAGGAAAAACTCCCAAAGGACCCACTAAAGCTCTCGCAGACTTGATTCACCAAATTAGAGAAAAATCGTTTAATTGACTCAAATAAACAATCGTTTTATCGGCACAAATAAAACCCATGTTTTTTTGCTACATGTTTGTGTCAATGTTTTTTTTCTAATTTGGTGATTTAAGCCCGTGACTCAAGACTCAACCAACATTTTAGCCTCTCCTCATTTTTCCATATTGATTTTACAGGAGACAAACTCATCACTTTGTCCAAATCAGAATGTTCAATATTTATTACCATTGGTAGATATACTCTGTAAAAGTTCTGCCTGCAATAAATGCCATCCTAGTATAATAAATTTCACCCTAGTATAATTAATGCCATCCTAGGATAATAAATGCCATCCTGTATATAAATGTTTATCCCTAGTATATAAATGCCATCACTAATATACTAAAATGCCTCCGATTTAAATGAATGCCATCCTAGTATAATAAATGTTATCCTAGTATAATAAATTCCATCCTAGTATAAAGAATGCCATGCTAGTATAATAAATGTCATCCTAATATAAAGAATGCCATCCTAGTATGATAAATGCCATCATAGTATAAAAAATGCCATCATAGTATAATAAATGCAATCCTAGTATACTAAATGCCATCCTAGTATAAAGGAATACCATTTTATTATAATAAATGCCATCTTAGTATAAGGAATGTCATCCTAGTATAATAAATGCCATCCTAGAATAAAGGAATACAATTTTAGTATAATCAATGCCATCACATTATAAAGAATGTCATCCTAGTATAATAAATGCGATCCTAGTATACTAAATGCCATCCTAGTATAATAAGTGCCATCCTAGTATACTAAATGCCATCCTAGTATAATAAATGCCTAGTATAATGAATGCCACCCTAGTATAAAGAATGTCATCCTAGCATAATAAATATCCCAGTATAATAAATGCCATCCTAGTATAAAGAATGTAATCCTAGTATAAAAATGCCATCTTATATTAAGAATGCCAGCCTGGTATAATAAATGCCAGCAAATGACAAGTTCCAATGCACTCTTCTCCAACTAGTGGGTGCTCGTGACCAACATTAAATACACACAACATTTCGGGGGGGTAAAAGATGCCTCAGATTCCTTACCTGAGGAAAGGGGCACGTATTAAAGCATTCGTTAATCTTGGAGTGCGACCCTCAGTTTGTTTTCTGCTGTATAATAAATGCCACCCTAGTATAAAGAATAACATCCTAGTATAATAAATGCCATCCTGGTATAAGGAATGTCATCCTAGTAAAAGAATGCCATCCTAGTATAAAAAATGCTATCCTAGTATAATAAATGCCATCCTAGTATAAAGAATGTCATCCTAGTATAATAAATACCATTGTTGTATAATAAATGCCATCCTAGTACAAACAATGTCATCCTAGTTTAATAAATGCCACCCTAGTATAATAAATGCCATACTTGTATAAGGAATGTCATCCTAGTATAATCAATGCCATACTAGTTTAATGAATACCATCCTAGTATAATAAATGCCATCCTAGTATACCGGTAATAAATGTCATCCTAGTATACTAAATGCCATCCTAGTATACTAAATGCCATCCAAGTATAAAAGAATACAATTTTAGTATAATAAATACCATCCTAGTATAAAGAATGTCATCCTAGTATAACAAATGCAATCCTAGTATAAAGGAATACCATTTTAGTATACTAAATGCCATCCTAGTTTAATGAATGTCATCCTAGTAAAATAAATGTTATCCTAGTATAATAAATGCCAGGAAGAATGGAAAGAAGAAGAAGAATACAAGAAGAGGAGAAAGTGCAGCCGAAGGAGAAAAAGGGGGAAAGAAAGAGGGAAAAAAAGGAAAGAGAGGAGAAAGGAAAGAAGAGAGAAAGAGACGATATCACCTCCCATTCCAGGCTTGAACCCTGGTTTTTTTATTTCCTGGGTACAGGCTGCCAAAGTACCACCTATATTACTACCAATGAATCCCACCTAATACTCCAGGGGACCTAATCACCCCCAACCTGATAACAGCTTAAAATTGACGGTCCTTGGCTTCTGAAGTCCAGCCCATGGAGACAGGACCATCAGATAAAGTAATACATACTTTAAATATCGTCCAGAAAGAAAACAACCTCCCAACGCACTATTATAAGTACTGTGGCGAAAAATTTCCTAACTGGTGTCAATTGAAAAAAGAGACAAACCAACGATATAAAATAGAATATATTCTTGAATTTCTAAAGAAGGCCTTGACCAACAACTTAGTATTGGTGACCTTGAAAGACATAACCGCTATATCTGCATTACTAACACAAAGTGGGCAACAGAACCACTGGTTATCGATTTTTCACGAGGCATGTAAAATCTCAGCCTCATACAATCTTCCAGTTCCCCCATGGACTTAACAAAAGTATTAGAGAATGCTCCACCACGAGCCACTTTGAACCAATAGATCAGCAGATATTAAAGAACTGACACTCAAAACCTGCTTATAGCATAACAAAATCAGGGCGTAGAGTAATCCTAAGTCAGAGCATTAAAATGGATTCCAACCTTCCATATCTGACTTTTCAAAGAAACAACCTTAATCTGAAACCAGATTTCAAATTTCATTCCAAAGTTATAACAGCTTTCAATATAAATCAGGAATAGTCCTAAATCCAGCTTAACAAGATACCACAAGCACGAAAATGAATTTGATGTATGGCAGAACAATACCTACGTAGAACTCAGGAATTCCGAAAAACTGAAATATCATCTGTGTTGTAAAATTCATAGGGCCTAAAAAAGGGCAACCACCACTACCACAACTATATCCTCCTGGATCATAGGCCACAATTAGGCAAGCATGCACAATGTGGCAGAATGTACCCTACCAAACAAAGGACCAGCACATTCCACCAGGGCAATGGCGGCACATGGGTATTTCAAGCAAGAGTTTACTCCTTCGAAAATCTGCAGAGCAGCTACCTGGACTTCATTTATTAAACATTATAAGTTAGATATTATTGAAACAGAGTTTGCTTCCAAAATTCTGGAGGCACAAAACCTGCTAAATAAATGCTGAATAGACTAAAAATTAAACTGTCCTCCCTCCCTCAATGAGTACGTGGTAATATACCATGCACTTCGCCACTGACGTGGAAGGACCAGGGAAAGTTGAAAATCAAAACTATAATACTTACTGTGATTTTCTTTTCCTGGTCCTGAGACATCAGTGGAAGTAGCTCCTCCCTTCTTTTCTAAATTTATTCTCCCAACAGATACAGTCGACAAAGATACGAGATGGAGGGGCGGAGCTAATGATTTTAATTGGTAACCGGCCTGTCACATGGGATTAATGGGATTTAACCCATGCACTTCCACTGACATCTCATACCCAGGAAAAGAAAATCACGGTAAGATAGTTTTGATTTTCAGTTGTCACACTCTAACCTGCTACAACGTTTTCCTGTCACCTCTAACATGCTGCCGTTTCCTGTCACACTCTAACCTGCTGCACATTTCCTGTCTTACTTAACTTGCTGCAAGTTTCCTGTCACACTCCAACCTACTACATGGTTCCTTCACACCTATCCTGCTGTAGGTTTCCTGTCACACTAACTTGCTGCACGTTTCCTTGTCACTCTCAACTTTTTTCATGTTTCCTGTCATGCTAACTTGTTGCACGTTTCCTGTCACACAACTTGACAATTTCTTGTCACACTCTAACCTGCTGCACTTTCCTGTCACACTCTAATTTTTCACACGTTTCCTGTCATGCTAACTTGACATTTCCTGTCACACTCTAACTTGCTGCACAAACTATGTCCTGTCACACTCTAACTTGTTGCCCATTCCTGTCACACTCTAACCTGCTGCACACGTTTCCTGTCACACTCTACCCTGCTGCACGTTTCCTGTCACACTCTAACCTGCTGTAGTTTCCTGTCACACTCTAACTGCTGTGGTTTCCTGTCAACACCATTGCGCCATTTCCGTCACACTAACTTGCTACACTTTCCGTCACACAATCAAAATGACACGTTTCCTGTCACACTAACTTGCTGCACGTTTCCTGTCCACACTTTACTGCCGACTTCCTGTAACACTCCAGTGTTTCTCAACCTTTTTATCTGTGAGGACCCCTTGAAACAATTTTCTGTCTCGTGACCTCTACATAAAAATTATGACTATATACAGTATTATTATTTTTCTTTGTCAGTCATCAAATCATCAAAAAACCTAATCTATACAAATATAAATAATATATCTATAAATACATCTCTATTGAACAAAATGCACTCTAATTCACACCATGGTGGGACCCTTACATTAAAACATTACTTATTTTTATTTATCTCTCCAGACATCAATACACCCACCACAGACTTTTATACAGAACATAGAAAAATATATCTGCAATTCATCAAATATTGTGGATCTATACAATTTCGCAATTTTTGAGGACCCCCATGCAACCTCTCAGGTAGCCCTACGGGTCCACTGACCCCTGTTGAAAACACTGCCACCTGTCTGCAGTTTCCGTACACTTAACCTGCTGTGCACTTTGCTGCTACACTCGGATCTTTCGGTACCTGTTCCTGTCACACTCATACTCATACTTCTGTAATCGGTCTTGCTCACACACTCTGCCCTCCGGCAAGTGTTTCCACCTAAACCGCTCCCACAACGTTGTCCTGTCACACTCAACCTCACTGCGAGGTTCCCTGTCACACTACTACCTGCTGCAGGTATGCCTGTCCACTCTAAACTGCTGCAGGGTCCTGTCCACACTAATCTTTCGAGTCCAGGCTCACACGGAATGGTTGCACGTGTTCCGTCACCTCTAACTCTAGGTATCACACTCCTCGTGAATTTCCTTCAAAAAATGTAAATTTTTGTCATATCAAAAAAAAAAATAACTAATTAATAGTTTCTATTCACTAACTTGTTGACTTCCTGTAATAATGTAACTTGTTGCACAGTTTCTGTTAAATACGTAACACTCGCTGAGATGTCCATTGAAATCCACAGTTAACACTCTAACTTTTGCACGTTTATGTCAATCACACTGACATAACTGGCGCGCAACGTTGTCCTGTCACACTACTGTCACTGTTTGCACGTTCTGTGTCAAGCTCAACTATGCTGCACAGTTCCTGTCTCACACTTCTACACTATGTTGCGAACGTTCCTGTCACATACTCTCCTGTGCTGCATTTCTCTGTCACACCTAACTCTGCTGCACGTCTTCCTCTGTCAATTCTCCTAACTGCGCACGTTCCATGTCACACTAACGAGCTGCACACTTTCCTTTTGTCACACTTTCCTTAATCCTGCCCTCAGTTGTTCTGCACATTCCGTCTTCACTTTCCTCACACAATTCTCTCATCAAGGGTGAGGTGCCTTTTCCTTCACTGCTTCAGTTCCTTTTCCTTTCGCGTTCTTCACACTGAATCGCCAGGACTGCTTGCACTACAAATCGTGTGAGCGGTATTTCGCTACGCAATTGCTGCTGCGCGATCTGCGCGTTTCGTCTGCTCGAGTCCGCGTCGCGTTCTTTCCTGGTTTCGCCTTTTCACGTTATGGAAACGCATGCGTTAACGCCACCAAAATGGTGACGCATGCGTTAACATAACGCGATACGGACGCGCAATCGCATGCGCATCGGAAAACCGCGGGAATTTTTGCGTTCCCGCGATTTCCATTTTAGCGAAAATACGGGCGCAAACGCGAGCGCGAAACGCGGGCGCAACGCGCGAAAAAACGCGCTAGTGTGGCCTAGCCCTAACCTGCTGCACGTAACATTCTAACTTGTTGCACTTTCTGTCACACTCTAACTGTTGCAAGTTTCCTGTCACACTCTAACTTGTGCACGTTTCCTGTCCCACACTCTAACTCTGTTGCACATTTCCTGTCACACTCTAACTTGCTGCACGTTTCCTGTCACTCTAACTTGCTGCAGTAACTCTGCAATGGTAAGCTATAACTCTAACCACTAAATTATTGCTTGGGGATATTTCTGAATTGTACAATGGTGATAAGACTGTCATAAACAAATTGCAGTAGGATAATTATTCTCTAGGCTTGATAAAGGGTGAAGGTCCACCCTAAACGTTGCTTGTAATATCTCACATTTGGGTGAATAAAGGAACCATTTTTCAACTGATTTTGGTGTATCCTACGGCAATTTGTTTGTTCTGTATAGTTTTAGACATTAGTTGCCCTTTAATGGAGAGTAATACAACACGTTAACCCCGATTCCTTGCCACTCCAGATGCCACTCCCATCATGCTTTAGTTACAGGGAGTTGTAGTTTCCAAACATCTGCAGGGCAAGCACAAAAAAGGAAGGATTAAAGTTGGTCAATTGGTTTGTACAAAGGTAATTGTATCTGTAAAAGAATTTCTTACAACATAAGGTAATTCTAATCATAGGATTAAACTTTGCAAATCAAGCATAAAACTACAAACAGAAGAGAAGTGTATGATTGTGGCATCATCATTTAAAAGCTTGTCTATAGATTGTGCTCCCACTCACAGGGACACATGCTCCATAGGGGCAGCAGCAAGGGGGGTGCTTATTAAGGTCAGCTCTTCCCCCTAGAAATTACAATGTTAATGCCCACTGGTTGAACTATAAGGTTACAGGTATGAAAACTATTCTTTAAAGAGACATGCAAATATTTATTATGTATACATTCTTTTTAATTAAACGGTATGTCCACCCCCCAAAAAAGGTTACATTATACTAAACGCCCCCCACAACCTAGATATCGCTAGCTCCTTAAAGTACTAACCAGCCTCTTTCACTTGGTTGTCTTATGCTGCTACTCTGTGGCTTTTCCGTGCACAGTAGCAACAAAAAGTGCCTAACGGCAGCAACATTGGCCGAGACGCGCTGCAGATAAATAAAAAAAGCAAAATGTTTCACCTCTTATAAAAAATCCTCATAAATAACTCTCCAATAATTTAGATTATTCTTATCTGGCCTATCTAGAACACAGGGAAAGGAAAGTGTTCGTTCTTTTCTTTGTTAATAAAACTGTTTTACAGTAATCAACACTGTTTAATGGGGGGAAAACACCCCTCCTTTTTTCCATAAAAAGCATGATTGCACTGTTCGATTCCAGACAAGGGTGAGAAGCAACGCAAAATAACTTTTGGTAATTAAGCATAACTGTTCTCTTCCTTTTATGGGTTATGATTAATATATTCCAAAAACATTTTTGTGAATTTTACATAACATCAGATTTTTTGTTAGAGAAAAATTATTTAGCTTTGTTTACATTTATTATTTGTTTTGTTGGACTCACTACCAACAATTAAAAAACATTTTAATCCACAGAGATTAGAAATAGAGTTAGAGAACAAAACTGGCGCTAAACTATGATTAAAATTTTCGGACTTTTCTGATTTTTCAAACCACAGGACTATTTTCAAAAAATTTGAAATTTCGAGAAATTTCCAAAATGTTCGATTTGTAAATTCAAAATTTTTTTGTTATTTAGAAAATTTTATAAAATACTACACAGAGTCCAAAACAAGAAACGCATATAGTTTTTTTGTTTTTTTTTAAAGATTTTGGGCATTGATAGTGTTCACCAGACTATTTCCCAGGTCCCTGAGACAAGTAAGTTACCATGCTATTTATAGCTTAATTTTAGGCCCACATTTTGGATTTTTGACTCCCATTGACTTCAATAGGTCCTATTGGTATTTTCGAATTTTCTGATTTTTCCTAAAATCCAAAATCTGCAAGTGGAACAGATTTCCATGAGTTCGGCCATCTCTAATCTCTACTGACAAGATTGCTTCATATATATTAACCTATTTTTATTGTTAAGACCTCCACCAGTGTCAGTGTTTACTACTACTTAATTACAAAGGAATAATTTTGCCTAAAATTATTTGCAAGAAATGTTAAATATTGTCCTCAGGAGAATAGTGTGATTACCTGGGATCCAATATTTAACTTATCTCGTTAATCCTTTTAATATGTAAAAACTTTAAAGGTTTATTAAAATAAATACAAATGGAAACTGTTTTTAGTTAATAGAATCTTATCTTTTGGCTTCTATTTCAAAAAAACATCACTCTTGCGATGGCTATTTTCATTGCAATTGAAAAATATTTAAAGGTAACTGTGGTCTCAAATTCTTACAAACTAGTAAAAATTATATAAAAAACTTTCCATCGTACCTGCTAAATAAAACTAAATCACATCTTCTAGATAACGGGCAGGCAGAGTCAGGTGACGTTTCTCAACCTACTGGAAGCAGTAAGCTTGAACATTCACCCCAATGTAATTTCTCACAGCCTCCAGCCGAGATGTGTTGTTGGCTCATTGTAAAAGAATACTGCAGGCTTTTTTCATTACTCTCCATTGTTTTGAGACCACAGTTGCCCTTTAATGGATAAGAATCATGGAATATAGTATTGTAGTATATGCAGTTATTGCAACCCTATTAAAAAGTTCTAAGGGCCATATTTATAAACCTGCAGTATCTCTTTTAGCGATACCACGGGTTAATCAATGTACAATCTTGGTCATAAGTACGGTTGTTAATTACGTTCATTTACAGTTGTTATTACCGAATGTTCGGTCGTGGAATACCATGCGGTAGTAAACTACCGCAATGGTATTCTATGGGGGATTGCAAATCTACGATTTTGTTATTAAGATTTACGATCGTATCGTAAATTACGATACCGATTCAAATATTAACTATCGTTAAACCGATCGAAAATTACCGATCAGTTTAATGTTTGCTTTACTTTATAAATACGCCCTAAATTCTGCAACTAAGGGTCACATTTATACATTTCAAAACTCTCAATTAGAGAAGAACCAAACTGGCTGGTTTTGTTCCGATAATTGTTCCGCGGAAGTTCCAAAAAATCAGATTTCAACCCAATTGAATCAGAATTTTTAGATAGTAATTTTAGAAGTTTGGAATCACATTTTTAAATTTTTAATGAAAATTTCAGTTCCAAAATTTCCAAAAATCCGTTGGAACCATGGATTTTTGAAACCGGCTCGTCCCAAATGAAAACCAGGTTGTTTTGAAACCGGAATTCGTTATAGAAACAAATGTGTTGCATATGAAATATTATGGCAGCAGTGACCACCTTTTAATTGGTAATATCAACTACATAACTGCTTCTCAAAAAGTTCACCCTTCGGAGCATTTCATTTGCCTCTTTCAATTGTGAGTATCCATTTGGTTCAACATTGTCTATTACAGGAGGTATACAGTAGCTTGAGCTGTGTACACATCACCCAATAATTAGTCCTGTCTACCGGAATTTGGTTGTATAGGTCTGTCTGGATGGATACTGGACTGGTCTGACCATTTGTTCAATCAGAGGGCTCGGACGCGGCGCATTATCGCCGTGGCTACTTTTGCTGGCGACCATCAATCCTTCGTCTTGGCCAACGGTCAGAAGTGCCAAATGGTCGGTCAGGATGAGGAATCTAAAGGTGTATATCCCCTTAGTTCCACTTGCCATAACTGGGCTAATAGGGACCATATTTTAAAGGATCTTGAAAGAATTGAATGGGCATGAGAAACAAATTTGTGTTCTAGCTTCTTTGCTATATTTTAGTGGAAAGCATTGTACACACTGGATTTTACAAATACTTGGGCAGAGTAGAGCCTGTCTAAATCAACATATGCTAGTTCTACACAGCTGCAGGGTATTCTGCTGAATAAACCTGCTTAACTTACTAAACACCATGATGCAGATTGCAGAGGACAGTCTATTCCCCTGTGATTCAAATTTGAGGGGGAAATCAGAATCACGTTATTATTTATTTTTTTTAGAAATTATTCATTTTTGAAAACATTCTGTGCATTTCACAAAATTCCCAAAACAACATGTAATAAAATGTTCTTCCTTATAAATCCCATGTTTCATATTGTTAATAGCTGTTTGAACTGATAACAGATATCGGGGAGATTCAATATCATTGAAATTCATGTAAACCCAGATTAGTATATTGGGTTAACATGTGTTTACATGTATTTTATGGCACTAGCCATTTCCGAATGTTTTTGAAATAGTGCAGTACACCCAATACAAAACTTGGCAAAACTTAACAGGGCTTTGTACGGGGCCTTTAAAGCACACAATCGGAGCTTCTTACCTTTACGCATCCCAATATAATCTTGTTTACATCTGGTATTGTATCTTTTTATGTTGAATCTCCCTTTTGATCCTTCTAGACAACCCATTTTTTGAATAAAAGCAACATAAAAAATTTGCCTGTGCTATTAATCTGCAGCAACCAATTAGATGTTACTTTACACTGGGTTATTGTAATTAGATAAAATCTGATTGGTCGCTGGAAATTAGTAGCATTGGCAATGATTGCACCTTTTTTGCATCAACCTACAATATGCCTCTAATTAAGACAAGGCCAATGTTTTACTCATGTGATATACATATCAATTGCTAGTTTCCTATTCCAGAGGGTGTATGCAGGTTTTTATGCAGTAAAGGTGCAAATATTGTCTATGCAATTTTTATGCTGCAGCCAAAAGATCTTAATATACTGCAGTATCCCAGTCAAAAGCTAGATCTGGTTGGTTTTGCACCTCTTATTTCATCAGCTCCTTAAGAGAGAAATAATGGTTATATATGAATGTTTACGTTTTATTCAGATATCAAGAATTTGAATAAATGGATAAACTTTGGTTTATAATCACAGTAACCTGATGAACTGTTATTAAAACCCAAACATCTGCCAGTGTCAGAAAATTTAACTCAGGACAAGAGAGATATGAAGATCCACTCACAGTATGATGGGCTGTTCAAAAATGGCAGATGGTTAGTATCCTGGAAATGTGCCCACCTGCTGGCTGGCAGCTCAGAGGGGAAAGTACTTGCTCTGAATGTTTGAGGGCTGCTTAAAGTTGAATGGATTAGACCTTCTGTACAAATGGACACTACAATAGTTATTTCATGCAGAATTAAAATGATACAGGAAATGAAGTAAAAGTTGTTTTGGGTAAACTACGTAGGTATAGATGATCTACATATTGCAAGGGATATGCATTTTTTTCTTATATAGAAATTATTTAATCTATTCACATCAAAGAGTTTACAATCTAATTATTTTTCTCGCCTACAACCTCTCAGTTGTATGTCTTATGATTATGAGTGGAACCCAACAAGCACAGGAAAACATAAAAACTGCTTGCAAATAGTTCAATAAAAGGATTTGATCCCAGACTCAGTGCTGCAATGCGTCTTGCTAACTACTGATTCACCGTGCTGCCCTACAGTACTTTGGATCTTTAATATCAAGAAAGTCAATACAGAAGTTTCCCTTGCTACACAACCAGGAAGACATACATTCTGGCCTACATTTTATAGACTACGTGTGTGGAGTTGAAGACTGTACTTAAGTATGCATGCACTCCAGTTCACCACATTTCCTCTCTTTTGATAGTGAACAGCCCCTGTGGCTTTTTTAACAGGGAAAAGATTGGAAAATGTATAATCTGCATCTCCTGTGAAAACAGCTTCTATACCTAATTGCAGCAGGTTTAACAACAGCCAGAATGATTTAAAATGTACTTCTATTTTGTCATTAGTAGAGATGGACTCAAAAGAAAATCATGTATAGTGCTCAAACCCACTATTGTTAATATAATCTTATAAATCAAGTGGTGCAACACTTAGTGCTTACTTCTCTAAAGTCTGGTCTGGGTGCTCTGACCCAAACCCATCGCTTGATATTTAGGGAAACTGGTGGTCTCAAGACATTTGATTTTAAATGAAAGGCCAGGTTCATACCTGATCAGACAGGGGGGGGAGGATGACGATTACATTCTGTCATGCCCGGGGTTCAGTACTGGGTCTACTTCTTTTTAATCTGTTTATAAATGACTTAGAAGGGGGCATTGAAAGCAAGGTCTTTGCTGATGACACAAAACTATGCAAAGCTTTGGAAACTTCAAATGATGAGCAATTGCTACAAGCAGACCTAGATATATTATCAAAATGGACAGCAGAATAGCAGATTGGGGTTTAACATCCTGGGGCCACCTACACTATAACTTGTTAAGGGCAACTGTGCTCTCCAAACAGGTTTGGGATAAATAAAAGTCTGCAGTATTTCCTATTTTACATATCTGGCTTCAGCCTGTGAGAGAAATTATATTGGGATACTGTTCAAACTTCCTGCTTCCATAGGTTGAGTGACATTGCCTAACCTCTGCCCCGCCCCTCCACCCTGGGGAAGTACCTGGGAAAAATTGACAGTTTGAGTAGGGACCTATTAATGCTGGCAGAGGATGGTTCACATGACTAGAGCTGGTCACATGGCTGAAAACAGGAAGTGTTCAGCAGGAAGTAATATTGCTGAACCTTTCCAGATACATTAATCTAGATTTGTGATTTAGGTTTTATTTTAAAGATATGATAGAAGGCTTTTTATATAATCCTTACTAGATTGAAATACCATAGTTACCCTTTAAGTGAATCTCTAATGAAAAAGATTTAGGGGTTCTGGTAGATAAGCAATACCAGACAGCAATGGCTAGATCTAGCAATTTTTTCTTTTATAATGAGGAAGAGATTCAAGAGAAAAAGGTATTTTTCTCCTTCTTTACAAGGCACTGGTGAGGTCTCATTTGGAATATGCAGTGCAGTTTTGGAATACCTCAACAGACATCCCACCCTGCCAAAGTTGCTTTGGGGCAGGGTGGCGAGAAGGGGGAGGGGCAGGTAGGGGGCGTGGTGGGCCGACGTGAAGTGTAAATGTCACCAAGAGGTGGGAAGGAGGGGAGCTAGGGGAGTGTCAGTGGTTGTGACATACAACACATTGTAAAAAGGTGGAGTTAGGGTGGTGGTGTCTGAAAAGGGCATTCTGGAGGCTGATCCTAAAGGCAATTGCGGGAGTTTAAGGTGGTCTCACGGAAGTGGGGGAGACCACACCAAAATCCAGAAGGGTTGGGATACCTGCCTCAGACCTATACCCCCCTAGAAAAAACTGTGAAAACAGCCTTTACGGCTGAGGCAGAATCAGACAAACTGCCGATTCTGACTGCCTGAAAAGGCTGTTTTAACACCATTTTTCTGTGGGATGGGCCACAGGAACCAGAAGTGGGTGGGACCACAGGGCCCATGAGTAGGTGTGGCCAAGTGGGGCTGCAATGAAAAGATCAAGAGGCAGCAAGGGAGGGACCATGGGTTCCAAGAGTGGAGGGGCCATGAGGGCTGGAAGGGAAGGGGGAGACCAGGGAAGAGGGACTGTCCCATGGTTTCAGAGCAGGAAGTGCAGGGGATCTGGTGATGCTGCTACCATATCCACACATACAAATGTAATATCTGCAAAAATAAGTAAAAAAATATTGAAGTTTATTCAAAATTCTCAGGAAATTCATATCAATTTACCTAAGTCATTTTGACTTTTCCACATTTTTTAGAACAGCGGAACTATTTTCCAAATTTCTGATTTCGAAATACTAATTTCTAGAAAATTAGAAAACTGGCCAGTTTTTTTTTAGAGATGTGGGCATTGATATGTGTTCTCACCACAGGTCCCTAAGCCATTTACAGTAAGTTACCATTGCTATTTATACCTTAAAGGGTATCTCCACTCGTTTTTATAAGTTTTTGCGAATCCATTTATTTGAAGAACGGGAGGTAAAGGGCTGGCCTTACCTTCCGTTCTTCAATAGAACACACAGGAGCCAGGAGACAAGGTGAAACTTACCCGCTCGCTCGCTCCCGACGGACCTTGTCTTCTATGCACATGCGCGATCTATGCGTATAGAAGACAAGGTCCGTCGGGACCTGTCAGACCAATGTCCGGGGGACGAGCGAGAGCGGGTAAGTTTCTTACCTTGTCCCTGGCTCCTGTTGTTCTATTGAAGAACGGAAGTAAGGCACACTCCTTTACCTCCCGTTCTTCAATAGAACTGGATTCACAAAACTTATAAAAACGAGTGGAAATACCCTTAATTTTAGGCAGAGTTTCAATCTTTTAACTGTCATTGACTTTAAAGGGTCCGCTTGCAGATTTTGAATTTTCGCGTTTTTTCATGCATCATGGATAGAAAAGAGTGAATCGTACTCAGTGGGATAAAAAGACTAAATTTTATTTATACTAATATAAACCCAAAAAATAGAATTAGGAGTAGCATAGAGTCATGCATCGAGTTAGGTACCCACCCGTGGTTACCCACATTGAGTTTGAAATGGTTGTGGTCGGTTAGAAGAATTTCAGTCTTTAAAAAAGAGAGATCTGATAACTGAAACTGAAATACATTGTTATTAATCCAATACATGTGCATGGTGCAAGCACCTTTCGTAAAGGGCAATATATCTCTAGATGAAAAGCTTTTAAGTTATCAACAGCTCTAATGTACTTAGAATCATATACAGGATATAATTGTGGAAAAACAGACAGCTATGTTCAACTTTAACTCTGTAGTGCCTGTGAGATTTGCAGAGATCACTGGGTAAAAAGCAGTTAAAGGACAATTATACTCACCTTTTCCCGATCCACTGCAGCATAGTACCCAGGGGAGGACCTAAATCGCTAAGATCCTCACCCTGGTACTTTCCCTAACTCCTGCACTACTTACCGCAAATCTGCTTCGCAGACACACTGTTCCACCTCTCTTCTACTGTCAGTGACAGTCGCGAGGCAGCCAATTGGAAGACACGCCTCCTTGCAGAGCGTATCTTCTATTGGCTGCCTCGCGATCTGTCACGGAGCAGGAAGACGGAGGAATGGAGCGATCGGCGAGCAGATTTGCGGTAATAGTGCAGGAGTTAGGGAAAGTACCCAGGGTGGTGACTTAGCGATTTTAGTCCTCACCCTGGTACTATGCAGCTATGGAGGAAAACAGAGGGTGAGGTGAGTATAGTTGTCCTTTAATGCTGGAGTGACTGGAAAGGCAGGGGTTAACTTGGATTTACAGAAGAGGTCAGAGCCAGCAAATAATGTCCCATAGAACAAAGTAACAAACTTCTATCTCACTGCACCTGCACCCATGCATGAGACCAGAGCAAGTGTTCTACATGGGAACAGATAACATGATTTTCATTCTGGCCACAATGATCTATGGGATTGGATGATTCTAGTGATGATAACAATCTACCACTTGATGTGGTTCAGCTATAACTACAGCAGGGTATGTGGCCCTCTAGAATGATTGACATTTAAAAACTCCCAAGCATTGTACAACAGCAGAGTGCTGACAGGGAATGCTGGGAGTTGTAGTTTTCAAAACATAGAATAAATATCTACAACCATATTAAGGGTTGATTTTCACTGCAGCTCCACCTGCTCCCTACCCAAATTCTCTGTTATGGTACCTGCTCATTGTAACTTTACTGTCTCTAATGCAAGTTACACAGTAGGTGGAGATTAAAATGTATATTCTGCAGACATAGTTAAATTCATGGATAGGTAACCAGTAATCTCCAGATGTTTGAAAACTATAACTCCCAGCATTCCTTGGCTATAGAGTGGTAGGTAGGTAGAAGTTGGGGACAGTAGAAGCCCACAGGTCAGTAGTAGGGGACAGTAGAGATATATTATATAAATTATACATTGTACTTAGACATCTCACCCTGCAAAAACTCATTTCAGGAGGATACCACCCACCACCTAAAGCCCCACCCAAGATTACGCTAATCCATGCATACAGAAACCACCATGTAACGTCAGACACTCTTGCATACAAAAAGACACACACCCATGAAAACAGTCAGACACACATGCATACAACAAGTCATGTCACTATTAAGTGTTTTTGTCACTTGTTAACCGCTAAAAGACTCTGACATCATTGTGCTCTCTCACTCTAATTCAAAACAACACATTTCAGGGATTGTATATTATTTCAGGGAGTCCGGGATCTGCCATTAAAATCAGGGAGACTCCCTGAACTTCAGGGAGAGGTGGGATGCCTGTTGTACTCTATACAGGGATCTTCCCCCCGTGGGTATGAAGCGGCTAGAAAAACGGTGTTGCAAGTTGGTGTCAGGTACTGATTTTTGGGGTCGGGTTGGGTCTGGAAAATTAGACCCACACAGCCTCTAGAGTAATACACACCAAGCACCCGCCTGACTAGTTTGTGGTCGTACCCACTTGCAGAGACTGCTGACATACACACACAGTGCAGGGAAGTCCCTCACAGATATTTTTTTTGAGAGGATAATCTTTCACTGTGCTTCAAATCTATCAGGCATAATATATAAACATACTGTACATACATATACTTTTGCATTTGCCCCCTCTGATACATTTAGTCTGTTGGGTGTTCAGCCATTACGAAGGATGTGTTAATATCTGTTCTATTTTTACAGGAAGCTTAGAAAAATGCTATGAAATAATTACCCAGGTCTTCATAAAAAAGTTCCTTTGTCGTTTTGCCAACATTACAGGAGTACATTGAAAAATGTGCATCTAAAGTGGAAAATTATGCAATAATTTACTAACTTGTTACATTATTGTCAAGTAAATCTATTTTTATAAACATACCCGCTTGTTAAATTAATATATTCTGTTTTCTTGTCATTTCATCATTAAAAAAATTCTCTGCAATGTTTCTGTAATAGGGGACCTGCCATTTTATGGAAACAAAAGAAGTTATGGAATGTCTATGTATAGAGCTGGAGGCATTTACGTCAGTGTGCTATATATCAGTGAATATCAATTACATTAAATCTGACTGACTGACCACTGAACATAAGTATTTGTGATTCTTATTGTATACTACAGGGATTTATTTAAAGGACAATACACTGTAAAATTAACTGTACTACCTGGGGAAGGGAGAGTATTGATTATTTCTACCAGTTTTCATCTGACAATTTAATGTCCTGGACTTTCCTGTGTTAAAGATAGTGCTAAAGCACAGAGGAAGCCTGGCAAAGCAGTTTCCTCCATCTAGTGTTCCTCGTAGAAACAATCAGGGAAATTCAATAAAAGTTCTTAAAGTTAAAAATGGTGCAAATTTTGCCCCAACCAATCAGATGTTGGCTTTCAAATTTTAAATAATATTTGATTAGCTGGGGCAAAATTAACACCATTTAAATGAGAATAACTTTCATTGAATAACCCTGTATATTCATAGGTAGGAATTACCAATTTATCAAATTACCATAACTTTTCGTTTTAACATAAAAAACTTTCTATGCACTATAGTTCTCCTATAAGGACTGATACCGCCAGGTCCAATTGACCATTGCAGACAATGTAATGCCTATAATTTCTAACTGATTGCACTAATTATTTTTAGGCCAATGATCACAAAATTGATCGGGCCAAAATATTGTTGCTGGCCCTTTAATTCCCAGCCACAGACTACGATTTTGTCAGGATTCAGGAATACATCTTTCCAGTTTTTACAATACTAAAAGAGGAGTGAAAACAAGCAGTGATCATCTGATCAGCTAAAATCGTACCCGACTCACATTATATATCACCTTGACTGACATTCTCATTCTAATGCAAATAGAAGAGCAAAGCCAGACAATACTGACATATTAATAAAACTAGTCCTACCTATCAGTTCATGTCCAGTCTGTTCATATTTGGTAAGGATCAATCAGTTGTTTCACAGGGGTACAAACAGCTTAACTTGGATTTTAACATTCAGGAAGGCAGCAAATTAATCCCGAGAACATTTCTAGAACAAGGAGAACTAACTAGAAAGAGAGCTCTTTCTTTTCCTGTAAAAGAATGAGCTTGATTGTTGCCATCTCCTAAAATTTTATATGTAACCTTTAGCCCTCTGTTTAGGATGTAACAGTGTAGTAAAAAATGTCTTACAACGGTAAACGGTATATTTTATATCCAAGATGTCTTACCGTATATACTCTATTATAATCGACTCGAGTATAAGTCGAGGTACCCATTTTTACCTCAAAAATGAGTAAACACATTGACTCGAGTATAAGTCGAGGGTAGAGTCTCCCCTCCAGCCCCAGGAATAAAACCTATTTCCCTGCACCCATCTTCTTCCCTGCCACTACACTACACTACTACAGTACACTACACACTACTCCTGCACCCATCTCTCCACCCTGCCCCTACACTACACTCACCTACTACAGTACATACACTACTCCCTGCACCCATCTTCTCACCCTGCCACTACACTACACTACACAGTACACTACACTACTCCCTGCAACCATCTTCTCACCCTGCCACTACACTACACTACACTACTACAGTACCAAACAATACTCCCTGCACCCATCTTCTCACCCTGCCACTACACTACACTACACTACTACAGACACTACACTACTCCCTGCACCCATCTTCTCACCCTGCCACTACACTACACTACTACTAATGCCTAACCTTTGCAGGAGAGTCCGGGCCCCCCATCTTGATGGAGGAAACCGGCTGCTGCGTCCACTGATGTCGCATCCACTCACTGACGTCACGACTCGGCGCCGGTCTAATTTCCCACGCCGAGTCGTGACGTCAGTGGATACGACCATCATGGACGCGCAGCCGGATTCCTTCACTAGTAAGTGACTGACTCGAGTATAAGTCGAGGTTCAGTTTTCAGGCTGTTTTCACAGCCTGAAAACCTCGACTTATACTCGAGTATATACGGTAAATTTCATCAATGGCTAACACGGTACAATTCTCACAACTATACTATCTTTTGTTTCTAACTTATCCATTAGCAGTGCTGCCCAGCTCATCATCTCCACACTTACTAACAGCAGACGCCATACTAAAGAACTAAAAGTAAGCCAGGGTGCACTATCATATTAGGAGCAACATTCCCTGTACCCCTAAGTGGTATGGTGCTGTGCGTCTGCCAAGTATACAAAAAATATGTGTATACTATACACAAACAGGAGGAAACCTCCCAAAGGACCCACTAAAGCTCTTGCAGACTTGATTCACCAAATTAGAGAAAAATCGTTTAATTGACTCAAATAAACAATCGTTTTAATCGGCACAAATAAAACCCATGTTTTTTTGCTACATGTTTGTGTCAATGTTTTTTTTCTAATTTGGTGATTTAAGCCCGTGACTCAAGACTCAACCAACATTTTAGCCTCTCCTCATTTTTCCATATTGATTTTACAGAGACAAACTCATCACTTTGTCCAATCAGAATGTTCATATTTATACCATTGGTAGATATACTCTGTAAAGTTCTGCCTGCAATAAATGCCATCCTAGTATAATAAATTTCACCCTAGTATAATTAATGCCATCCTAGGATAATAAATGCCATCCTAAGTAAATGATGTAGCCTAGAATATGAAGCCTCCTAGTATAATAAATGTTATCCTAGTATAATAAATTCCATCCTAGTATAAGAAGCTGCTAGTATTAAATTGTCATCCTAATATAAAGAATGCCACCCTAGTATGATAAATGCCATCATGTAAAAAAATGCCATCATAGTATAATAAATGCAATCCTAGTATACTAAATGCCATCCTAGTATAAAGGAATACCATTTTATTATAATAAACGCCATCTTAGTATAGGAATGTCATCCTAGTATATAATGCAATCCTAGAATAAAGGAATACAATTTTAGTATAATCAATGCCATCACATTATAAAGAATGTCATCCTAGTATAATAAATGCGATCCTATATCTAAATGCCATCCTAGTATAATAAATGCCATCCTAGTATAATAAGTGCCATCCTAGTATACTAAATGCCATCCTAGTAAATATCCTAGTTAATGAATGCCACCCTAGTATAAAGAATGTCATCCTACATATAAATATCCCAGTATAATAAATGCCATCCTAGTATAAAGAATGTAATCCTAGTATAAAAATGCCCATCTTATATTAAGAATGCCAGCCTGGTATAATAAATGCCAGCAAATGACAAGTTCCAATGCACTCTTCTCCAACTAGTGGGTCTCGTGACCAACATTAAATACACACAACATTTCGGGGGGTAAAAATGCCTCAGATTCCTTACCTGAGGAAAGGGGCACGTATTAAACATTCGTTAATCTTGGAGTGCGACCCTCAGTTTGTTTTCTGCTGTATATAATGCCACCCTAGTATAAAGAATAACATCCTAGTATAATAAATGCCATCCTGGTATAAGGAATGTCATCCGTAAAAGAATGCCATCCTAGTTAAAAAATGCTATCCTAGTATAATAAATGCCATCCTAGTATAAAGAATGTCATCCGAGTATAATAAATACCATTGTTGTATAATAAATGCCATCCTAGTACAAACAATGTCATCCAGTTTAATAAATCCCCCTAGTTAATAAATGCCATACTTGTATAAGGAATGTCATCCTAGTATAATCATGCCATACTAGTTTAATGATACCATCCTAGTATAATAAATGCCATCCTAGTATACCGGTAATAAATGTCATCCTAGTATACTAAATGCCATCCTAGTATACTAAATGCCATCCAAGTATAAAAGATACATTTTGTATATAAATACCATCCTAGTATAAAGAATGTCATCCTAGTATAAACAAATGCAATCCTAGTATAAAGGAATACCATTTTAGTATACTAAATGCCATCCTAGTTTAATGAATGTCATCCTAGTAAAATAAATGTTATCCTAGTATAATAAATGCCATCCTTGTATAATAAATAAATGTTATCCTAGTATAAAAAATGCCATCCTGTATAATAAAATAATGTTATCCTATATATAAATGCCATCCTTGATATAAATGCCACCCTTGTATAATAAGTGCCATCCTAGTATAAACAATGCATCCTAGTTTAATAAATGCCACCCTATATAATAAATGCCATACTAGTAACTAAATGCCATCCTAGTTTAATGAATGCCATCCTAGTAAAAAATATGTTATCCAGTATAAAGAATGCCATGCTAGTATAATATATGCCATCCTAATAAAAGAATACCATCCTAGTATGATAAATGTCATCCTAGTATAAGAAGAATGTCATCCTAGTAATATAAATGCAATCCTAGTATACTAAATGCCATCCTAGCATCCTAGTATACTAAATGCCATCCTAGTATAAAGGAATACAATTTTAGTATAATAAATGCCATCCTAAGTAAAGAATGTCATCCTAGTTTAATAAATGCCACCCTAGTATAAATAAATACCATACTAGTATAAGGAATGTCATTCTAGTATAATAAAGGCCATACTAGTATACTAAATGCCATCCTAGTTTAATGAATGCCATCCTAGTAAAATAAATGTTATCCTAGTATAAAGAATGCCATGCTAGTAATATAAATGCATCCTAATATAAAGAATGCAATCCTAGTAATAAATGCCATCCTAATATAATAAATGTCATCCTAGTATAAAGAATGCCACCCTAGTATAATAAATGCCATATACGTATACTAAATGCCATCCTAGTTTAATGAATGCCATCCTATTAAAATAAATGTTTCCTAGTATAAAGAATGCCATGCTAGTATAATAAATGCTATCCTAATATAAAGAACGCCATCCTAGTATGATAAATGCCATCCTAATATATAAATGTCATCCAGTATAAGAATGCCATCCTAGCATAATAATGCCATCCTAGTTACAATGCCATCCTAGTATAAGGAATACAATTTTAGTATAATAAATGCCATCCTAGTATAAAGAATGTCATCCTATATAATAAATGCAATCCTAGAATAAAGATACAGTTTGTAGTATAATCAAATGCCATCACATTATAAAGAACTAGACATTAAGCCCGCTACAATACCGGGCGCTAGAAGCACAGAGTGCCCCCTTAGTGTCCCACGGCCATAGTCCTCCTCCATGTCCCAAGGCCAGGGTACCCTCTTAGTGTCCCAAGGCCAGAGCCCCCCCTCTGTCCAAGGCCAGGGGCCCCCCTGTCCAATCCAGAGGCCCACCTCGTCCCAAATCCAGCCCCCCCTCTGTCCCAAATCCAGGGCCCCCCTCTGTCCCAATCCAGGGGGCCCCTCTGTCCCAAATCCAAGGGCCCCCGTCCATACACTTTGGATATAACTGTTTTCCCTCAGCTCCATAAGCTAACTGTCCTTTTCCTTTAAATATCAACGGATACTGGGCACCACCAGTCTTAACAGCAAACCATTTATTAATGTAACGTTTCGGTGCAGTAGTGGCACCTTCCTCAGACCAACAAATTAAGATTAATTTGTTGGTCTGAGGAAGGTGCCACTACTGCACCGAAACCTTACTATTAATATGGTTGCTGTTAAGACTGGTGTGCCCAGTATCCGTTGATATTTTCTGTCTAACTGTTGGCTACAGCTCTGGTGCACCAGCACATATTTGGAACTTTAGCTTGGTATAAGGTGTGCAGGATTTGTTTCTGACTTTTGTCCTTTTCCTTTAGGTGTGTTCTCTAAAGCGGTCTTCTGTCTCTTTAACTGTTACGCTATTACCTGGAAATAGCAGGGACTATGCAGCCATCTATACGCTTCAGCGTCTAAACAGTTACCATGACAACGCTTTCTGCGCATGCGCATAATCAACCGGTGCATCTAAACAGTTACCATGACAACGCTTTCCGTGCATGCGCATAAACAACCGGCGTTTCGCGCATGTGCATAATCAACCAGCGCGTGTGTTACTGAAGGTACGCAAAAGTAAATTATGCCGTACAGTAAAAGACTTTCCTGCGCGAAAGGAAATGAAGGGGTTGAGAGGTTGCGGCGGGGGAGGTAGAGCACTGTCAATGCACTCTGTAATTGCCTGGAGGGAAATTGCAGCAGCCCGAGGAATAGAATGCACACCAAGTGGCAAAAAGAGGTAACTACAGGACACAGGGACGCACACTTGCATTTTATTATATAGGATGTTATCCTAGTATAATAAATGCCATCCTAGTATAATAAATGCAATCCTAGTATACTAAATGCCATCCTAGTAAATAAATGACATCCTAGAATATTAATGCCATCCTAAGTATAACTAACTGCCATCCTAGTATAAATAAATATTTACTTTTGCGTACCTTCAGTAACACACGCGCTGGTTGATTATGCGCATGCGCGAAACGCCGGTTGTTTATGCGCATGCACGGAAAGCGTTGTTAGTACTTCGGGTCACCATTATTGTTCTTATACCACCAATAGCCCACATACTGGACTAGTCTTATCATACACTAAATATCGTTGGAGGCTCGATTATAAAACAAGTAATGGAAATCATTGGAAGCTTTAGGTTTGATTAGTATTAAACACGTTTTAGTGAGTCGCACAGTGGCTTATTTTATACAGTGTTTTAGTTGGTCTTTCAAGGAAATGGTTGGTCACTCATAAACTGTTATGTCCAGTTATAAAACTCTTTGACAACTCTCAATTATGTATTAATGTAACAACACAAGTGTTCATTTAAGATGTTTAGGCTATTGGTCTTTCAGTGCTCTCAAACAAATGCTGCAACTGCTTGTCTCCCAATGCGGATTTATCTCAGGATTCCAGTTCTGGGCCTTTCCACATACCAGTTTTTATGCTAGGATGGCATTTATTATACTAAAATGGTATCCTTTATACTAGGATTGCATTTACGATTATACCAGGATGGCATTTAGTATACTAGGATGGCATTAATATTCTAGGATGTCATTTATTATACTAGGATGGCATTTAGTATACTAGGATGGCATTAATATTCTAGGATGTCATTTATTATACTAGGATGGCATTTAGTATAACTAGGATTGCATTATATTACTAGGATGGCATTTTATACTAGGAAACATCCTATATAATAAAATGCAAGTGGCGTCCCTGTGTCCTGTAGTTACCTCTTTTTGCCACTTGGTGTGCATTCTATTCCTCGGGCTGCTGCAATTTCCCTCCAGGCAATTACAGAGGTGCATTGACAGTGCTCTACCTCCCCCGCCGCAACCTCTCAAACCTTCATTTCCTTTCGCGCAGGAAAGTCTTTTACTGTACGGCATAATTTACTTTTGCGTACCTTCAGTAACACACGCGCTGGTTGATTATGCGTTACTATTAATAAATGGTTTGCTGTTAAGACTGGTGTGCCCAGTATCCGTTGATATTTTCTGTCTAACTGTTGGCTACAGCTCTGGTGCACCCAGCACATATTTGGAACTTTAGCTTTGGTAAAGGTGTGCAGGATTTTGTTTCTGACTTTTGTCCTTTTCCTTTAGGTGTGTTCTCTAAAGCGGTCTTCTGTCTCTTTAACTGTTACGCTATTACCTGGAAATAGCAGGGACTATGCAGCCATCTATACGCTTCAGCGTCTAAACAGTTACCATGACAACGCTTTCTGCGCATGCGCATAATCAACCGGTGCATCTAAACAGTTACCATGACAACGCTTTCCGTGCATGCGCATAAACAACCGGCGTTTCGCGCATGTATCACCTCCCATTCCAGCTGAACCCTGGTTTTTCCTGGGTACGAGGCTTGCACAAAAGTACCACCTATATTACTACCAATGAATCCCAAACCTATAACTCCAGGGGAGCCTAATCACACCCCAACCTGAAACAGCTTAAAATTGACGGCCTTGCTTCTGAAGTCAGCCCATGAAGAGCAGGACTATCAGATAAAGTAATACATACTTTAAATATCGTCCAAAAGAAAAGCAACCTCCAACGCATTATTATAAGACTTGGCGAAAAATTTCCTAACTGGTGTCAATTGAAAAAGAGACAAACCACCGCATATAAAATAGATATACTTCTTGGAATTTCTACAAGAAGGCCTTGACAACCAACTTAGTATTGTGACCTTGAAAGACAAATAACCGCTATATCTGCCATTTACTAACACAAAGTGGCAACAGAACCACTGGTTATCAGATTTTTCACGAGGCATGAAACATCTCACGCCTCAATACAAATCTTCCAGTTCCCCCATGGGGACTTAACAAAATTATTAGAGATGCTCCACACGAGCCATTGAACCAATAGATCAGCAGTATTAAAGAACTGACACTCAAAACAACTCTTATAGCATAACATCAGGGCGTAGAGTATCCTAAGTCAGAGCATTAAATGGATTCCACCTATCTCAATCTGACTTTTCAAAGAAACAACTAAATCTGAAACCAGATTCAAAGTTCATTCCAAAGTTAGTAACCAGCTTTCAATATAAATCAGGAAATAGTCCTACAATCAATTACAAGATACCACAGCCGAAAATGAATTTGATGTATGCAGAACCATACCTCTTAGAACTCAGGAATTCCCGAAAAACTGAATATCTATCTGTGTTGTAAAATTCATAGGGCCTAAAAAGGGCAACCACCACTACCCAAACTATATCCTCCTGGATCATAGGCCACAATTAGGCAAGCATGCACAATATGGCAGAATGTACCCTACCAAACAAAGGCCAGCACATTCCACCAGGGCAATGGCGGCACATGGGTATTTCAAGCAAGAGTTTACTCCTTCGAAAATCTGCAGAGCAGCTACCTGGACTTCATTTATTAAACATTATAAGTTAGATATTATTGAAACAGAGTTTGCTTCCAAAATTCTGGAGGCACAAAACCTGCTAAATAAATGCTGAATAGACTAAAAATTAAACTGTCCTCCCTCCCTCAATGAGTACGTGGTAATATACCATGCACTTCGCCACTGACGTGGAAGGACCAGGGAAAGTTGAAAATCAAAACTATAATACTTACTGTGATTTTCTTTTCCTGGTCCTGAGACATCAGTGGAAGTAGCTCCTCCCTTCTTTTCTAAATTTATTTCCCAACAGATACAGTCGACAAAGATACGAGATGGAGGGGCGGAGCTAATGATTTTAATTGGTAACCGGCCTGTCACATGGGATTAATGGGATTTAACCCATGCACTTCCACTGACATCTCATACCCAGGAAAAGAAAATCACGGTAAGATAGTTTTGATTTTCAGTTGTCACACTCTAACCTGCTACAACGTTTTCCTGTCACCTCTAACATGCTGCCGTTTCCTGTCACACTCTAACCTGCTGCACATTTCCTGTCTTACTTAACTTGCTGCAAGTTTCCTGTCACACTCCAACCTACTACATGGTTCCTTCACACCTATCCTGCTGTAGGTTTCCTGTCACACTAACTTGCTGCACGTTTCCTTGTCACTCTCAACTTTTTTCATGTTTCCTGTCATGCTAACTTGTTGCACGTTTCCTGTCACACAACTTGACAATTTCTTGTCACACTCTAACCTGCTGCACTTTCCTGTCACACTCTAATTTTTCACACGTTTCCTGTCATGCTAACTTGACATTTCCTGTCACACTCTAACTAGCTGCACAAACTATGTCCTGTCACACTCTAACTTGTTGCCCATTCCTGTCACACTCTAACCTGCTGCACACGTTTCCTGTCACACTCTACCCTGCTGCACGTTTCCTGTCACACTCTAACCTGCTGTAGTTTCCTGTCACACTCTAACTGCTGTGGTTTCCTGTCAACACCATTGCGCCATTTCCGTCACACTAACTTGCTACACTTTCCGTCACACAATCAAAATGACACCGTTTCCTGTCACACTAACTTGCTGCACGTTTCCTGTCCACACTCTACATGCGACGTTCCTGTAACACTCCAGTGTTTCTCAACCTTTTTATCTGTGAGGACCCCTTGAAACAATTTTCTGTCTCGTGACCTCTACATAAAAATTATGACTATATACAGTATTATTATTTTTCTTTGTCAGTCATCAAATCATCAAAAAACCTAATCTATACAAATATAAATAATATATCTATAAATACATCTCTATTGAACAAAATGCACTCTAATTCACACCATGGTGGGACCCTTACATTAAAACATTACTTATTTTTATTTATCTCTCCAGACATCAATACACCCACCACAGACTTTTATACAGAACATAGAAAAATATATCTGCAATTCATCAAATATTGTGGATCTATACAATTGTCGCAATTTTTGAGGACCCCCATGCAACCTCTCAGGTAGCCCTACGGGTCCACTGACCCCTGTTGAAAACACTGCCACCTGTCTGCAGTTTCCGTACACTTAACCTGCTGTGCACTTTGCTGCTACACTCGGATCTTTCGGTACCTGTTCCTGTCACACTCATACTCATACTTCTGTAATCGGTCTTGCTCACACACTCTGCCCTCCGGCAAGTGTTTCCACCTAAACCGCTCCCACAACGTTGTCCTGTCACACTCAACCTCACTGCGAGGTTCCCTGTCACACTACTACCTGCTGCAGGTATGCCTGTCCACTCTAAACTGCTGCAGGGTCCTGTCCACACTAATCTTTCGAGTCCAGGCTCACACGGAATGGTTGCACGTGTTCCGTCACCTCTAACTCTAGGTATCACACTCCTCGTGAATTTCCTTCAAAAAATGTAAATTTTTGTCATATCAAAAAAAAAAATAACTAATTAATAGTTTCTATTCACTAACTTGTTGATTCCTGTAATAACTTAATTGTTGCACAGTTTCTGTTAAATACGTAACACTCGCTCAGATGTCCATGAAATCCACAGTTAACACTCTAACTTTTGCACGTTTATGTCAATCACACTGACATAACTGGCGCGCAACGTTATCCTGTCACACTACTGTCCACTGTTTGCACGTTCTGTGTCAAGCTCAACTATGCTGCACAGTTCCTGTCTCACACTCTACACTATGTTGCGAACGTTCCTGTCACATACTCTCCTGTGCTGCATTTCTCTGTCACACCTAACTCTGCTGCACTGTCTTCCTCTGTCAATTCTCCTAACTGCGCACGTTCCGTGTCACACTAACGAGCTGCACACTTTCCTTTTGTCACACTTTCCTTAATCCTGCCCTCAGTTGTTCTGCACATTCCGTCTTCACTTTCCTCACACAATTCTCTCATCAGGGTGAGGTGCCTTTTCCTTCACTACTTCAGTTCCTTTTCCTTTCGCGTTCTTCACACTGAATCGCCAGGACTGCTTGCACTACAAATCGTGTGAGCGGTATTTCGCTACGCAATTGCTGCTGCGCGATCTGCGCGTTTCGTCTGCTCGAGTCCGCGTCGCGTTCTTTCCTGGTTTCGCCTTTTCACGTTATGGAAACGCATGCGTTAACGCCCAAAATGGTGACGCATGCGTTAACATAACGCGATACGGACGCGCAATCGCATGCGCATCGGAAAACCGCGGGAATTTTTGCGTTCCCGCGATTTCCATTTTAGCGAAAATACGGGCGCAAACGCGAGCGCGAAACGCGGGCGCAACGCGCGAAAAAACGCGCTAGTGTGGCCTAGCCCTAACCTGCTGCACGTAACATTCTAACTTGTTGCACTTTCTGTCACACTCTAACTGTTGCAAGTTTCCTGTCACACTCTAACTTGTGCACGTTTCCTGTCCCACACTCTAACTCTGTTGCACATTTCCTGTCACACTCTAACTTGCTGCACGTTTCCTGTCACTCTAACTTGCTGCAGTAACTCTGCAATGGTAAGCTATAACTCTAACCACTAAATTATTGCTTGGGGATATTTCTGAATTGTACAATGGTGATAAGACTGTCATAAACAAATTGCAGTAGGATAATTATTCTCTAGGCTTGATAAAGGGTGAAGGTCCACCCTAAACGTTGCTTGTAATATCTCACATTTGGGTGAATAAAGGAACCATTTTTCAACTGATTTTGGTGTATCCTACGGCAATTTGTTTGTTCGTATAGTTTTAGACATTAGTTGCCCTTTAATGGAGAGTAATACAACACGTTAACCCCGATTCCTTGCCACTCCAGATGCCACTCCCATCATGCTTTAGTTACAGGGAGTTGTAGTTTCCAAACATCTGCAGGGCAAGCACAAAAAAGGAAGGATTAAAGTTGGTCAATTGGTTTGTACAAAGGTAATTGTATCTGTAAAAGAATTTCTTACAACATAAGGTAATTCTAATCATAGGATTAAACTTTGCAAATCAAGCATAAAACTACAAACAGAAGAGAAGTGTATGATTGTGGCATCATCATTTAAAAGCTTGTCTATAGATTGTGCTCCCACTCACAGGGACACATGCTCCATAGGGGCAGCAGCAAGGGGGGTGCTTATTAAGGTCAGCTCTTCCCCCTAGAAATTACAATGTTAATGCCCACTGGTTGAACTATAAGGTTACAGGTATGAAAACTATTCTTTAAAGAGACATGCAAATATTTATTATGTATACATTCTTTTTAATTAAACGGTATGTCCACCCCCCAAAAAAGGTTTACATTATACTAAACGCCCCCCACAACCTAGATATCGCTAGCTCCTTAAAGTACTAACCGCCTCTTTCACTTGGTTGTCTTATGCTGCTACTCTGTGGCTTTTCCGTGCACAGTAGCAACAAAAAGTGCCTAAGCGGCAGCAACATTGGCCGAGACGTGCTGCAGATAAATAAAAAAGCAAAATGTTTCACCTCTTATAAAAAATCCTCATAAATAACTCTCCAATATTTAGATTATTCTTATCTGGCCTATCTAGAACACAGGGAAAGGAAAGTGTTCGTTCTTTTCTTTGTTAATAAAACTGTTACAGTAATCAACACTGTTAATGGGGGGAAAACACCCCTCCTTTTTTCCATAAAAAGCATGATTGCACTGTTCGATTCCAGACAAGGGTGAGAAGCAACGCAAAATAACTTTTGGTAATTAAGCATAACTGTTACTCTTCCTTTTATGGGTTATGATTAATATATTCCAAAAACATTTTTGTGAATTTTACATAACATCAGATTTTTTGTTAGAGAAAAATTATTTAGCTTTGTTTACATTTATTATTTGTTTTGTTGGACTCACTACCAACAATTAAAAAACATTTTAATCCACAGAGATTAGAAATAGAGTTAGAGAACAAAACTGGCGCTAAACTATGATTAAAATTTTCGGACTTTTCTGATTTTTCAAACCACAGGACTATTTTCAAAAAATTTGAAATTTCGAGAAATTTCCAAAATGTTCGATTTGTAAATTCAAAATTTTTTGTTATTTAGAAAATTTTATAAAATACTACACAGAGTCCAAAACAAGAAACGCATATAGTTTTTTGTTTTTTTTTAAAGATTTTGGGCATTGATAGTGTTCACCAGACTATTTCCCAGGTCCCTGAGACAAGTAAGTTACCATGGCTATTTATAGCTTAATTTAGGCCCACATTTTGGATTTTTTGACTCCCATTGACTTCAATAGGTCCTATTGGATTTTCGAATTTTCTGATTTTTCCTAAAATCCACAAATCTGCAAGTGGAACGATTTCCATGAGTTCGGCCATCTCTAATCTCTACTGACAAGATTGCTTCATATATATTAACCTATTTTTATTGTTAAGACCTCCACCAGTGTCAGTGTTTACTACTACTTAATTACAAGGAATAATTTTGCCTAAAATTATTTGCAAGAAATGTTAAATATTGTCCTTCAGGAGAATAGTGTGATTACCTGGGATCCAATATTTAACTTATCTCGTTAATCCTTTTAATATGTAAAAACTTTAAAGGTTTATTAAAATAAATACAAATGGAAACTGTTTTTAGTTAATTAGAATCTTATCTTTTGGCTTCTATTTCAAAAAAACATCACTCTTGCGATGGCTATTTTCATTGCAATTGAATAAATATTTAAAGGTAACTGTGGTCTCAAATTCTTACAAACTAGTAAAATTATATAAAAAACTTTCCATCGTACCTGCTAAATAAAACTAAATCACATCTTCTAGATAACGGGCAGGCAGAGTCAGGTGACGTTTCTCAACCTACTGGAAGCAGTAAGCTTGAACATTCACCCCAATGTAATTTCTACACAGCCTCCAGCCGAGATGTGTTGTTGGCTCATTGTAAAAGAATACTGCAGGCTTTTTTCATTACTCTCGCATTGTTTTGAGACCACAGTTGCCCTTTAATGGATAAGAATCATGGAATAATAGTATTGTAGTATATGCAGTATTGCAACCCTATTAAAAAGTTCTAAGGGCCATATTTATAAACCTGCATATCTCTTTTAGCGATACCACGGGTTAATCAATGTACAATCTTGGTCATAAAGTACGGTTGTTAATTACGTCATTTACAGTTGTTATTACCGAATGTTCGGTCGTGGAATACCATGCGGTAGTAAACTACCGCAATGGTATTCTATGGGGGATTGCAAATCTACGATTTTGTTATTAAGATTTACGATCGTATCGTAAATTACGATACCGATTCAAATATTAACTATCGTTAAACCGATCGAAAATTACCGATCAGTTTAATGTTTGCTTTACTTTATAAATACGCCCTAAATTCTGCAACTAAGGGTCACATTTATACATTTCAAAACTCTCAATTAGAGAAGAACCAAACTGGCTGGTTTTGTTCCGATAATTGTTCCGCGGAAGTTCCAAAAAATCAGATTTCAACCCAATTGAATCAGAATTTTTAGTAGTAATTTTAGAAGTTTGGAATCACATTTTTAAATTTTTAATGAAAATTTCAGTTCCAAAATTTCCAAAAATCCGTTGGAACCATGGATTTTTGAAACCGGCTCGTCCCAAATGAAAACCAGGTTGTTTTGAAACCGGAATTCGTTATAAAACAAATGTGTTGCATATGAAATATTATGGCAGCAGTGACCACCTTTTAATTGGTAATATCAACTACATAACTGCTTCTCAAAAAGTTCACCCTTCGGAGCATTTCATTTGCCTCTTTCAATTGTGAGTATCCATTTGGTTCAACATTGTCTATTACAGGAGGTATACAGTAGCTTGAGCTGTGTACACATCACCCAATAATTAGTCCTGTCTACCGGAATTTGGTTGTATAGGTCTGTCTGGATGGATACTGGACTGGTCTGACCATTTGTTCAATCAGAGGGCTCGGACGCGGCGCATTATCGCCGTGGCTACTTTTGCTGGCGACCATCAATCCTTCGTCTTGGCCAACGGTCAGAAGTGCCAATGGTCGGTCAGGATGAGGAATCTAAAGGTGTATATCCCCTTAGTTCCACTTGCCATAACTGGGCTAATAGGGACCATATTTTAAAGGATCTTGAAAGAATTGAATGGGCATGAGAAACAAATTTGTGTTCTAGCTTCTTTGCTATATTTTAGTGGAAAGCATTGTACACACTGGATTTTACAAATACTTGGGCAGAGTAGAGCCTGTCTAAATCAACATATGCTAGTTCTACACAGCTGCAGGGTATTCTGCTGAATAAACCTGCTTAACTTACTAAACACCATGATGCAGATTGCAGAGGACAGTCTATTCCCCTGTGATTCAAATTTGAGGGGGAAATCAGAATCACGTTATTATTTATTTTTTTTAGAAATTATTCATTTTTGAAAACATTCTGTGCATTTCACAAAATTCCCAAAACAACATGTAATAAAATGTTCTTCCTTATAAATCCCATGTTTCATATTGTTAATAGCTGTTTGAACTGATAACAGATATCGGGGAGATTCAATATCATTGAAATTCATGTAAACCCAGATTAGTATATTGGGTTAACATGTGTTTACATGTATTTTATGGCACTAGCCATTTCCGAATGTTTTTGAAATAGTGCAGTACACCCAATACAAAACTTGGCAAAACTTAACAGGGCTTTGTACGGGGCCTTTAAAGCACACAATCGGAGCTTCTTACCTTTACGCATCCCAATATAATCTTGTTTACATCTGGTATTGTATCTTTTTATGTTGAATCTCCCTTTTGATCCTTCTAGACAACCCATTTTTTGAATAAAAGCAACATAAAAAATTTGCCTGTGCTATTAATCTGCAGCAACCAATTAGATGTTACTTTACACTGGGTTATTGTAATTAGATAAAATCTGATTGGTCGCTGGAAATTAGTAGCATTGGCAATGATTGCACCTTTTTTGCATCAACCTACAATATGCCTCTAATTAAGACAAGGCCAATGTTTTACTCATGTGATATACATATCAATTGCTAGTTTCCTATTCCAGAGGGTGTATGCAGGTTTTTATGCAGTAAAGGTGCAAATATTGTCTATGCAATTTTTATGCTGCAGCCAAAAGATCTTAATATACTGCAGTATCCCAGTCAAAAGCTAGATCTGGTTGGTTTTGCACCTCTTATTTCATCAGCTCCTTAAGAGAGAAATAATGGTTATATATGAATGTTTACGTTTTATTCAGATATCAAGAATTTGAATAAATGGATAAACTTTGGTTTATAATCACAGTAACCTGATGAACTGTTATTAAAACCCAAACATCTGCCAGTGTCAGAAAATTTAACTCAGGACAAGAGAGATATGAAGATCCACTCACAGTATGATGGGCTGTTCAAAAATGGCAGATGGTTAGTATCCTGGAAATGTGCCCACCTGCTGGCTGGCAGCTCAGAGGGGAAAGTACTTGCTCTGAATGTTTGAGGGCTGCTTAAAGTTGAATGGATTAGACCTTCTGTACAAATGGACACTAAATAGTTATTTCATGCAGAATTAAAATGATACAGGAAATGAAGTAAAAGTTGTTTTGGGTAAACTACGTAGGTATAGATGATCTACATATTGCAAGGGATATGCATTTTTTTCTTATATAGAAATTATTTAATCTATTCACATCAAAGAGTTTACAATCTAATTATTTTTCTCGCCTACAACCTCTCAGTTGTATGTCTTATGATTATGAGTGGAACCCAACAAGCACAGGAAAACATAAAAACTGCTTGCAAATAGTTCAATAAAAGGATTTGATCCCAGACTCAGTGCTGCAATGCGTCTTGCTAACTACTGATTCACCGTGCTGCCCTACAGTACTTTGGATCTTTAATATCAAGAAAGTCAATACAGAAGTTTCCCTTGCTACACAACCAGGAAGACATACATTCTGGCCTACATTTTATAGACTACGTGTGTGGAGTTGAAGACTGTACTTAAGTATGCATGCACTCCAGTTCACCACATTTCCTCTCTTTTGATAGTGAACAGCCCCTGTGGCTTTTTTAACAGGGAAAAGATTGGAAAATGTATAATCTGCATCTCCTGTGAAAACAGCTTCTATACCTAATTGCAGCAGGTTTAACAACAGCCAGAATGATTTAAAATGTACTTCTATTTTGTCATTAGTAGAGATGGACTCAAAAGAAAATCATGTATAGTGCTCAAACCCACTATTGTTAATATAATCTTATAAATCAAGTGGTGCAACACTTAGTGCTTACTTCTCTAAAGTCTGGTCTGGGTGCTCTGACCCAAACCCATCGCTTGATATTTAGGGAAACTGGTGGTCTCAAGACATTTGATTTTAAATGAAAGGCCAGGTTCATACCTGATCAGACAGGGGGGGGAGGATGACGATTACATTCTGTCATGCCCGGGGTTCAGTACTGGGTCTACTTCTTTTTAATCTGTTTATAAATGACTTAGAAGGGGGCATTGAAAGCAAGGTCTTTGCTGATGACACAAAACTATGCAAAGCTTTGGAAACTTCAAATGATGAGCAATTGCTACAAGCAGACCTAGATATATTATCAAAATGGACAGCAGAATAGCAGATTGGGGTTTAACATCCTGGGGCCACCTACACTATAACTTGTTAAGGGCAACTGTGCTCTCCAAACAGGTTTGGGATAAATAAAAGTCTGCAGTATTTCCTATTTTACATATCTGGCTTCAGCCTGTGAGAGAAATTATATTGGGATACTGTTCAAACTTCCTGCTTCCATAGGTTGAGTGACATTGCCTAACCTCTGCCCCGCCCCTCCACCCTGGGGAAGTACCTGGGAAAAATTGACAGTTTGAGTAGGGACCTATTAATGCTGGCAGAGGATGGTTCACATGACTAGAGCTGGTCACATGGCTGAAAACAGGAAGTGTTCAGCAGGAAGTAATATTGCTGAACCTTTCCAGATACATTAATCTAGATTTGTGATTTAGGTTTTATTTTAAAGATATGATAGAAGGCTTTTTATATAATCCTTACTAGATTGAAATACCATAGTTACCCTTTAAGTGAATCTCTAATGAAAAAGATTTAGGGGTTCTGGTAGATAAGCAATACCAGACAGCAATGGCTAGATCTAGCAATTTTTTCTTTTATAATGAGGAAGAGATTCAAGAGAAAAAGGTATTTTTCTCCTTCTTTACAAGGCACTGGTGAGGTCTCATTTGGAATATGCAGTGCAGTTTTGGAATACCTCAACAGACATCCCACCCTGCCAAAGTTGCTTTGGGGCAGGGTGGCGAGAAGGGGGAGGGGCAGGTAGGGGGCGTGGTGGGCCGACGTGAAGTGTAAATGTCACCAAGAGGTGGGAAGGAGGGGAGCTAGGGGAGTGTCAGTGGTTGTGACATACAACACATTGTAAAAAGGTGGAGTTAGGGTGGTGGTGTCTGAAAAGGGCATTCTGGAGGCTGATCCTAAAGGCAATTGCGGGAGTTTAAGGTGGTCTCACGGAAGTGGGGGAGACCACACCAAAATCCAGAAGGGTTGGGATACCTGCCTCAGACCTATACCCCCCTAGAAAAAACTGTGAAAACAGCCTTTACGGCTGAGGCAGAATCAGACAAACTGCCGATTCTGACTGCCTGAAAAGGCTGTTTTAACACCATTTTTCTGTGGGATGGGCCACAGGAACCAGAAGTGGGTGGGACCACAGGGCCCATGAGTAGGTGTGGCCAAGTGGGGCTGCAATGAAAAGATCAAGAGGCAGCAAGGGAGGGACCATGGGTTCCAAGAGTGGAGGGGCCATGAGGGCTGGAAGGGAAGGGGGAGACCAGGGAAGAGGGACTGTCCCATGGTTTCAGAGCAGGAAGTGCAGGGGATCTGGTGATGCTGCTACCATATCCACACATACAAATGTAATATCTGCAAAAATAAGTAAAAAAATATGAAGTTTATTCAAAATTCTCAGGAAATTCATATCAATTTACCTAAGTCATTTTGACTTTTCCACATTTTTTAGAACAGCGGAACTATTTTCCAAATTTCTGATTTCGAAATACTAATTTCTAGAAAATTAGAAAACTGGCCAGTTTTTTTTTAGAGATGTGGGCATTGATATGTGTTCTCACCAAGGTCCCTAAGCCATTTACAGTAAGTTACCATTGCTATTTATACCTTAAAGGGTATCTCCACTCGTTTTTATAAGTTTTTGCGAATCCATTTATTGAAGAACGGGAGGTAAAGGGCTGGCCTTACCTTCCGTTCTTCAATAGAACACACAGGAGCCAGGAGACAAGGTGAAACTTACCCGCTCGCTCGCTCCCGACGGACCTTGTCTTCTATGCACATGCGCGATCTATGCGTATAGAAGACAAGGTCCGTCGGGACCTGTCAGACCAATGTCCGGGGGACGAGCGAGAGCGGGTAAGTTTCTTACCTTGTCCCTGGCTCCTGTTGTTCTATTGAAGAACGGAAGTAAGGCACACTCCTTTACCTCCCGTTCTTCAATAGAACTGGATTCACAAACTTATAAAAACGAGTGGAAATACCCTTAATTTTAGGCAGAGTTTCAATCTTTTAACTGTCATTGACTTTAAAGGGTCCGCTTGCAGATTTTGAATTTTCGCGTTTTTTCATGCATCATGGATAGAAAAGAGTGAATCGTACTCAGTGGGATAAAAAGACTAAATTTTATTTATACTAATATAAACCCAAAAAATAGAATTAGGAGTAGCATAGAGTCATGCATCGAGTTAGGTACCCACCCGTGGTTACCCACATTGAGTTTGAAATGGTTGTGGTCGGTTAGAAGAATTTCAGTCTTTAAAAAAGAGAGATCTGATAACTGAAACTGAAATACATTGTTATTAATCCAATACATGTGCATGGTGCAAGCACCTTTCGTAAAGGGCAATATATCTCTAGATGAAAAGCTTTTAAGTTATCAACAGCTCTAATGTACTTAGAATCATATACAGGATATAATTGTGGAAAAACAGACAGCTATGTTCAACTTTAACTCTGTAGTGCCTGTGAGATTTGCAGAGATCACTGGGTAAAAAGCAGTTAAAGGACAATTATACTCACCTTTTCCCGATCCACTGCAGCATAGTACCCAGGGGAGGACCTAAATCGCTAAGATCCTCACCCTGGTACTTTCCCTAACTCCTGCACTACTTACCGCAAATCTGCTTCGCAGACACACTGTTCCACCTCTCTTCTACTGTCAGTGACAGTCGCGAGGCAGCCAATTGGAAGACACGCCTCCTTGCAGAGCGTATCTTCTATTGGCTGCCTCGCGATCTGTCACGGAGCAGGAAGACGGAGGAATGGAGCGATCGGCGAGCAGATTTGCGGTAATAGTGCAGGAGTTAGGGAAAGTACCCAGGGTGGTGACTTAGCGATTTTAGTCCTCACCCTGGTACTATGCAGCTATGGAGGAAAACAGAGGGTGAGGTGAGTATAGTTGTCCTTTAATGCTGGAGTGACTGGAAAGGCAGGGGTTAACTTGGATTTACAGAAGAGGTCAGAGCCAGCAAATAATGTCCCATAGAACAAAGTAACAAACTTCTATCTCACTGCACCTGCACCCATGCATGAGACCAGAGCAAGTGTTCTACATGGGAACAGATAACATGATTTTCATTCTGGCCACAATGATCTATGGGATTGGATGATTCTAGTGATGATAACAATCTACCACTTGATGTGGTTCAGCTATAACTACAGCAGGGTATGTGGCCCTCTAGAATGATTGACATTTAAAAAACTCCCAAGCATTGTACAACAGCAGAGTGCTGACAGGGAATGCTGGGAGTTGTAGTTTTCAAAACATAGAATAAATATCTACAACCATATTAAGGGTTGATTTTCACTGCAGCTCCACCTGCTCCCTACCCAAATTCTCTGTTATGGTACCTGCTCATTGTAACTTTACTGTCTCTAATGCAAGTTACACAGTAGGTGGAGATTAAAATGTATATTCTGCAGACATAGTTAAATTCATGGATAGGTAACCAGTAATCTCCAGATGTTTGAAAACTATAACTCCCAGCATTCCTTGGCTATAGAGTGGTAGGTAGGTAGAAGTTGGGGACAGTAGAAGCCCACAGGTCAGTAGTAGGGGACAGTAGAGATATATTATATAAATTATACATTGTACTTAGACATCTCACCCTGCAAAAACTCATTTCAGGAGGATACCACCCACCACCTAAAGCCCCACCCAAGATTACGCTAATCCATGCATACAGAAACCACCATGTAACGTCAGACACTCTTGCATACAAAAAGACACACACCCATGAAAACAGTCAGACACACATGCATACAACAAGTCATGTCACTATTAAGTGTTTTTGTCACTTGTTAACCGCTAAAAGACTCTGACATCATTGTGCTCTCTCACTCTAATTCAAAACAACACATTTCAGGGATTGTATATTATTTCAGGGAGTCCGGGATCTGCCATTAAAATCAGGGAGACTCCCTGAACTTCAGGGAGAGGTGGGATGCCTGTTGTACTCTATACAGGGATCTTCCCCCCGTGGGTATGAAGCGGCTAGAAAAACGGTGTTGCAAGTTGGTGTCAGGTACTGATTTTTGGGGTCGGGTTGGGTCTGGAAAATTAGACCCACACAGACCTCTAGAGTAATACACACCAAGCACCCGCCTGACTAGTTTGTGGTCGTACCCACTTGCAGAGACTGCTGACATACACACACAGTGCAGGGAAGTCCCTCACAGATATTTTTTTTGAGAGGATAATCTTTCACTGTGCTTCAAATCTATCAGGCATAATATATAAACATACTGTACATACATATACTTGTTGCATTTGCCCCCTCTGATACATTTAGTCTGTTGGGTGTTCAGCCATTACGAAGGATGTGTTAATATCTGTTCTATTTTTACAGGAAGCTTAGAAAAATGCTATGAAATAATTACCCAGGTCTTCATAAAAAAGTTCCTTTGTCGTTTTGCCAACATTACAGGAGTACATTGAAAAATGTGCATCTAAAGTGGAAAATTATGCAATAATTTACTAACTTGTTACATTATTGTCAAGTAAATCTATTTTTATAAACATACCCGCTTGTTAAATTAATATATTCTGTTTTCTTGTCATTTCATCATTAAAAAAATTCTCTGCAATGTTTCTGTAATAGGGGACCTGCCATTTTATGGAAACAAAAGAAGTTATGGAATGTCTATGTATAGAGCTGGAGGCATTTACGTCAGTGTGCTATATATCAGTGAATATCAATACATTAAATCTGACTGACTGACCACTGAACATAAGTATTTGTGATTCTTATTGTATACTACAGGGATTTATTTAAAGGACAATACACTGTAAAATTAACTGTACTACCTGGGGAAGGGAGTAGTATTGATTATTTCTACCAGTTTTCATCTGACAATTTAATGTCCTGGACTTTCCTGTGTTAAAGATAGTGCTAAAGCACAGAGGAAGCCTGGCAAAGCAGTTTCCTCCATCTAGTGTTCCTCGTAGAAACAATCAGGGAAATTCAATAAAAGTTCTTAAAGTTAAAAATGGTGCAAATTTTGCCCCAACCAATCAGATGTTGGCTTTCAAATTTTAAATAATATTTGATTAGCTGGGGCAAAATTAACACCATTTAAATGAGAATAACTTCATTGAATAACCCTGTATATTCATAGGTAGGAATTACCAATTTATCAAATTACCATACTTTTCGTTTTAACATAAAAAACTTTCTATGCACTATGTTCTCCTATAAGGACTGATACCAGCAGGTCCAATTGACCATTGCAGACAATGTAATGCCTATAATTTCTAACTGATTGCACTAATTATTTTTAGGCCAATGATCACAAAATTGATCGGGCCAAAATATTGTTGCTGGCCCTTTAATTCCCAGCCACAGACTACGATTTGTCAGGATTCAGGAATACATCTTTCCAGTTTTTACAATACTAAAAGAGGAGTGAAAACAAGCAGTGATCATCTGATCAGCTAAAATCGTACCCGACTCACATTATATATCACCTTGACTGACATTCTCATTCTAATGCAAATAGAAGAGCAAAGCCAGACAATACTGACATATTAATAAAACTAGTCCTACCTATCAGTTCATGTCCAGTCTGTTCATATTTGGTAAGGATCAATCAGTTGTTTCACAGGGGTACAAACAGCTTAACTTGGATTTTAACATTCAGGAAGGCAGCAAATTAATCCCGAGAACATTTCTAGAACAAGGAGAACTAACTAGAAAGAGAGCTCTTTCTTTTCCTGTAAAAGAATGAGCTTGATTGTTGCCATCTCCTAAAATTTTATATGTAACCTTTAGCCCTCTGTTTAGGATGTAACAGTGTAAGTAAAAAATGTCTTACAACGGTAAACGGTATATTTTATATCCAAGATGTCTTACCGTATATACTCTATTATAATCGACTCGAGTATAAGTCGAGGTACCCATTTTTACCTCAAAAATGAGTAAACACATTGACTCGAGTATAAGTCGAGGGTAGAGTCCTCCCCTCCAGCCCCAGGAATAAAACCTATTTCCCTGCACCCATCTTCTTCCCTGCCACTACACTACACTACTACAGTACACTACACACTACTCCTGCACCCATCTCTCCACCCTGCCCTACACTACACTCACCTACTACAGTACATACACTACTCCCTGCACCCATCTTCTCACCCTGCCACTACACTACACACACAGTACACTACACTACTCCCTGCACCCATCTTCTCACCCTGCCACTACACTACACTACACTACTACAGTACCAAACAATACTCCCTGCACCCATCTTCTCACCCTGCCACTACACTACACTACACTACTACAGACACTACACTACTCCCTGCACCCATCTTCTCACCCTGCCACTACACTACACTACTACTAATGCCTACCTTTGCAGGAGAGTCCGGGCCCCCCATCTTGATGGAGGAAACCGGCTGCTGCGTCCACTGATGGTCGCATCCACTGCACTGACGTCACGACTCGGCGCCGGTCTAATTTCCCACGCCGAGTCGTGACGTCAGTGGATACGACCATCATGGACGCGCAGCCGGATTCCTTCACTAGTAAGTGACTGACTCGAGTATAAGTCGAGGTTCAGTTTTCAGGCTGTTTTCACAGCCTGAAAACCTCGACTTATACTCGGTATATACGGTAAATTTCATCAATGGCTAACACGGTACAATTCTCACAACTATACTATCTTTGTTTCTAACTTATCCATTAGCAGTGCTGCCCAGCTCATCATCTCCACACTTACTAACAGCAGACGCCATACTAAAGAACTAAAAGTAAGCCAGGGTGCACTATCATATTAGGAGCAACATTCCCTGTACCCCTAAGTGGTATGGTGCTGTGCGTCTGCCAAGTATACAAAAAATATGTGTATACTATACACAAACAGGAGGAAACCTCCCAAAGGACCCACTAAAGCTCTTGCAGACTTGATTCACCAAATTAGAGAAAAATCGTTTAATTGACTCAAATAAACAATCGTTTTATCGGCACAAATAAAACCCATGTTTTTTTGCTACATGTTTGTGTCAATGTTTTTTTTCTAATTTGGTATTTAAGCCCGTGACTCAAGACTCAACCAACATTTTAGCCTCTCCTCATTTTTCCATATTGATTTTACAGAGACAAACTCATCACTTTGTCCAATCAGAATGTTCATATTTATACCATTGGTAGATATACTCTGTAAAGTTCTGCCTGCAATAAATGCCATCCTAGTATAATAAATTTCACCCTAGTATAATTAATGCCATCCTAGGATAATAAATGCCATCCTAAGTAAATGATGTAGCCTAGAATATGAATGCTCCTAGTATAATAAATGTTATCCTAGTATAATAAATTCCATCCTAGTATAAGAAGCTGCAGTATTAAATTGTCATCCTAATATAAAGAATGCCACCCTAGTATGATAAATGCCATATGTAAAAAAATGCCATCATAGTATAATAAATGCAATCCTAGTATACTAAATGCCATCCTAGTATAAAGGAATACCATTTTATTATAATAAACGCCATCTTAGTATAGGAATGTCATCCTAGTATATATGCACATCCTAGAATAAAGGAATACAATTTTAGTATAATCAATGCCATCACATTATAAAGAATGTCATCCTAGTATAATAAATGCGATCCTATATCTAAATGCCATCCTAGTATAATAAATGCCATCCTAGTATAATAAGTGCCATCCTAGTATACTAAATGCCATCCTAGTAAATATCCTAGTTAATGAATGCCACCCTAGTATAAAGAATGTCATCCTACATATAAATATCCCAGTATAATAAATGCCATCCTAGTATAAAGAATGTAATCCTAGTATAAAATGCCCATCTTATATTAAGAATGCCACCTGGTATAATAAATGCCAGCAAATGACAAGTTCCAATGCACTCTTCTCCAACTAGTGGGTCTCGTGACCAACATTAAATACACACAACATTTCGGGGGGTAAAGATGCCTCAGATTCCTTACCTGAGGAAAGGGGCACGTATTAAACATTCGTTAATCTTGGAGTGCGACCCTCAGTTTGTTTTCTGCTGTATATAATGCCACCCTAGTATAAAGAATAACATCCTAGTATATAAATGCCATCCTGGTATAAGGAATGTCATCCGTAAAAGAATGCCATCCTAGTTAAAAAATGCTATCCTAGTATAATAAATGCCATCCTAGTATAAAGAATGTCATCCAGTATAATAAATACCATTGTTGTATAATAAATGCCATCCTAGTACAAACAATGTCATCCAGTTTAATAAATCCCCCTAGTTAATAAATGCCATACTTGTATAAGGAATGTCATCCTAGTATAATCATGCCATACTAGTTTAATGATAACCATCCTAGTATAATAAATGCCATCCTAGTATACCGGTAATAAATGTCATCCTAGTATACTAAATGCCATCCTAGTATACTAAATGCCATCCAAGTATAAAAGATACATTTTGTATATAAATACCATCCTAGTATAAAGAATGTCATCCTAGTATAAACAAATGCAATCCTAGTATAAAGGAATACCATTTTAGTATACTAAATGCCATCCTAGTTTAATGAATGTCATCCTAGTAAAATAAATGTTATCCTAGTATAATAAATGCCATCCTTGTATAATAAATAAATGTTATCCTAGTATAAAAAATGCCATCCTGTATAATAAAATAATGTTATCCTATATATAAATGCCATCCTTGATATAAATGCCACCCTTGTATAATAAGTGCCATCCTAGTATAAACAATGCATCCTAGTTTAATAAATGCCACCCTATATAATAAATGCCATACTAGTAACTAATGCCATCCTAGTTTAATGAATGCCATCCTAGTAAAAAAATGTTATCCAGTATAAAGAATGCCATGCTAGTATAATATATGCCATCCTAATAAAAGAATACCATCCTAGTATGATAAATGTCATCCTAGTATAAGAAGAATGTCATCCTAGTAATATAAATGCAATCCTAGTATACTAAATGCCATCCTAGCATCCTAGTATACTAAATGCCATCCTAGTATAAAGGAATACAATTTTAGTATAATAAATGCCATCCTAAGTAAAGAATGTCATCCTAGTTTAATAAATGCCACCCTAGTATAAATAAATACCATACTAGTATAAGGAATGTCATTCTAGTATAATAAAGGCCATACTAGTATACTAAATGCCATCCTAGTTTAATGAATGCCATCCTAGTAAAATAAATGTTATCCTAGTATAAAGAATGCCATGCTAGTAATATAAATGCTATCCTAATATAAAGAATGCAATCCTAGTAATGAAATGCCATCCTAATATAATAAATGTCATCCTAGTATAAAGAATGCCACCCTAGTATAATAAATGCCATATACGTATACTAAATGCCATCCTAGTTTAATGAATGCCATCCTATTAAAATAAATGTTTCCTAGTATAAAGAATGCCATGCTAGTATAATAAATGCTATCCTAATATAAAGAACGCCATCCTAGTATGATAAATGCCATCCTAATATATAAATGTCATCCAGTATAAGAATGCCATCCTAGCATAATAAATGCCATCCTAGTTACAATGCCATCCTAGTATAAGGAATACAATTTTAGTATAATAAATGCCATCCTAGTATAAAGAATGTCATCCTATATAATAAATGCAATCCTAGAATAAAGAATACAGTTTGTAGTATAATCAAATGCCATCACATTATAAAGAACTAGACATTAAGCCCGCTACAATACCGGGCGCTAGAAGCACAGAGTGCCCCCTTAGTGTCCCACGGCCATAGTCCTCCTCCATGTCCCAAGGCCAGGGTACCCTCTTAGTGTCCCAAGGCCAGAGCCCCCCCTCTGTCCAAGGCCAGGGGCCCCCCTGTCCAATCCAGAGGCCCACCTCGTCCCAAATCCAGCCCCCCCTCTGTCCCAAATCCAGGGCCCCCCTCTGTCCCAATCCAGGGGGCCCCTCTGTCCCAAATCCAAGGGCCCCCGTCCATACACTTTGGATATAACTGTTTTCCCTCAGCTCCATAAGCTAACTGTCCTTTTCCTTTAAATATCAACGGATACTGGGCACCACCAGTCTTAACAGCAAACCATTTATTAATAGTAACGTTTCGGTGCAGTAGTGGCACCTTCCTCAGACCAACAAATTAAGATTAATTTGTTGGTCTGAGGAAGGTGCCACTACTGCACCGAAACCTTACTATTAATATGGTTGCTGTTAAGACTGGTGTGCCCAGTATCCGTTGATATTTTCTGTCTAACTGTTGGCTACAGCTCTGGTGCACCAGCACATATTTGGAACTTTAGCTTGGTATAAGGTGTGCAGGATTTGTTTCTGACTTTTGTCCTTTTCCTTTAGGTGTGTTCTCTAAAGCGGTCTTCTGTCTCTTTAACTGTTACGCTATTACCTGGAAATAGCAGGGACTATGCAGCCATCTATACGCTTCAGCGTCTAAACAGTTACCATGACAACGCTTTCTGCGCATGCGCATAATCAACCGGTGCATCTAAAAGTTACCATG